>OU823247.1:12337500-14837500 GCA_917490735.1 Dryobotodes eremita | reverse complement strand
CCTACATGTTTGAGCTACTGAAGTGAAAAAAATATTATTGACGTGTAAAAGTGTTTGTATAAACCTACTTATAGATAAAAATCATTTATCATTTATCAATCATTTATCATATATGTTTGGAGGCTTTTATTTAGGTATTAAGTTCTGTTTACGCTTTTATTATTTATTTCTGCTTGAGTATAGTTTTCAATGTTTTCGTTGGTATATTGGCGTGTGCTAGCTGACATATGGCAAATAATTTAATTTAATGTTTTGTGTTTCGTAATATTAATTACTTACTATTGTATAGAATCATGTTCTTCTAACTGAGTAGGCAGCTGTGCTGCTGGGGAGTTTATTGTGCCATTTTTTCTTCCCAGCTAAAGCACTAGGAAGTGGTGAAGGGCGCGCGTTTTGGCGGACTGTCTTAGTCGTAACTTAAACGTAACGTTAACGTAATTTGTTAACGTTAACGTTTGTAACGTAATTTAGAACGTAATTTTGACGGTCAAATAGTGTTGATTCTCAGCCTAGTTTTGAATAAATGACTTTTGATTTGAACATATCCCGTTGAGAGTTGGTTTCTAACCCGCAATCAACAAAAGACAGAGTGGCAAGGACATCGACGCGCGACCAGTTATACCATAGATTCAGTACATGACTCTGAACGCCCCTTTGTTGAAATTCTACGTCGGTTATTGAAAAAAAAATGCTGTTCCATACATTTTGACCATGTAGATATTGCACTTTTCTATGAAACCATATTTTTTTTTTAAATAACTGACTATTTATTTTTTGCGCTTGGGGTTTAGAATCGTTGTGCTGAATTCATGGTTCCATTTGGTGCGTTGTTGTCCTTGCCATCCTGTATACAGGAAGCGTGTCTTAATTCCCCTGCCTCCACGACATGTAGCAAATTATTAAATTATAAAAAAAAAACTTGGTATGTTTTACTTTACTTAATTCATCTAGCTAGCAGCTCACTGGACGAAATTGTATCTATGTCAAATTTTATAAACACAAACGACCGTATCTCGGTGGTAATATTTTGACCTTGAGCAGCACCCTAATTGCGTAACGCACTATCTATCAAAATCTGAATCATTTTAAAGCCTATTGCTAACCCATTGCTTCATATGTTCGGAAAATTTGTCTGCTCAACGACGTAAATAACGCAATGAATGTTGTTGAACTGTCAAAATGAAAGCTATTCGTACTGTTAGTGTGTTACGCTTACGCGATTACCCCGCTGGTCTAGCGTAGTACGGAGTTTCAATGTATTAAGAGGCAATCATATATTGGTTTTGTTAGAACTGACATGCAGCCAACTTTAACGTTTTGCAAGACGGGTGATAATAACTTTTATAAAAGAAAACCGAGATACTTAGGTCCTTGTTTGTACATATAAAAATACTGCTTAATGTTTTGCAGGATCTGTGAAACCAACTTTCCACCGAATAAAGGAAACCGAGGTTCTTAGATACGTACCATAGATAAGAAATATACATAAATACACATACATAAACTCATGCTTTCTTCCCATGGGGGTAGGCAGAAACTACAGAACGCCACCTGCTGCGATCATGACATACTCCTTTTGCTTCGTTTACGTTCATACATCTAGTCATACACGCACGCCGATTGCGAGTACTACGCACCTGACCTTTCTGAAGAACACCAATAAGGTCACTATAATGTCCTCCTAGGGCGTCCCCTCCCGGCGTTTCCACTCACACCTGCTTTGTGAATACTTTTTGTTAGTCGCCTTTCATTTATCCTCTCAACATGACCAAACCATCTAAGCATACTCTTTTCAATTTTTGTCACTACATCTTTTAAACTACACCGTTGCCTTGTCACACCATTCCTCAGCCTATCATTTATTGTCACACCGCACATGCTTTGCAAGGAACGCATTTCCACAGCATTTATTCTACGAATTTATTAAAAGAAATATCCAACGTAAGATCCCTACGATCGCCGAACGGATGCATAAAAGGTAGGATAACATAATTCACATGATAACGTCCATCATTTCGATACTGTGGTGCCTAAGGCACAATAAAAATATTATTTTAATGGCTTGCTACAACATAAGTGTCAGTATTATTTCAAGTTTCGAACGGCAAACGTTACACGCGCTCATGGAATAAAAGAAAAATTCTTCCAATTTTAAAAGTTACAAGTAAGTTTTCTTATTTTATTTTTCAGTTTCTTATTTAATAACATTGAAATTTTATTGTGATCATAGATATTGTTTTATTTTTAAAGTTGAATTTTCTTGGGTTAATATTTTATGACCGGTCAAAATCTGGTGTAACCCAAGGTGAGGTCTTTATTATTAGTTTGAAAAGGTGTTACATTATTTTGTATTTCAGTGCAATTATTATTTCAGTCTAGATATAGATTTTTTCTTTACATTTGAATAAATTAAATGCATCAAAACTGTTAATCAGTTTTTTCCGTGATATTTTTATAAATAGTTACTGCATCGAAATTTTCGGCTGTATTTTAGTAATTTCAATTAATTGTTTTATAATTAAATACACTCAACCGCACATCAGTGGTACTATTTCGACATTGACTGCGTCTATATATAAAGGTGGTTTTCGTAGTTAAACTGTGACCACTAATGTACGTGCACAGTGTTTTTGTAAAACTAAATGATCAATTTATGAGTAATTAAAAATTGGTCGCCAAATTTGGCTAAGCTTCACTTTAACATCCATCGAGTTGGGAGTCCATATTTTTTTTACAGAAAGATAATATTATTAGACGCTTCCTCGTGAAGTTTTAAGTTGCGGACACAAATTGTTTATGAGAAAAAAACAATAACAAAATCGTAGAAATTTTGCAATATTTTGTCACTTTGACATTTTGTTTTGCCATTGACCGTTTCGTTTTACATAATGTCAACGCACTAAGACGTTTTACTTTATATTAATGCTGAAATACATACATATAAATAGTGGTTTAGATACTTTTTATGCATATTTCATTATATTACACATATTTCGGTGATTTAAATTATTGCTATTAAATTAAAATTTATAATAATTTACCGACTATTGCTGATATGTGAAACCAAACATGAAACAAGTTAATTTTGGGTTGTCACTGTTATCTCACATAGTCTGTCGGTCATCCTTTGGGTCTTTAGCAGTTGAGAGCGTTTACGTACTCCTGTCTGTGAAACAACGTTTGACTACCATCATGGCGTCTCCGAAGCCCCAGGTTTTGGGTTCGTCGGTGTTTGTATAGGTTAAAATCTGTTTTGCTAAAAGAAGCTTGAGGTTAGGTTTCTAAGGGGATGGCGGGGTCTAGTGAGTTAACGAACAATGACCCCTCCATCCACTTTGGACCTAACCTGTCTGAGTCAGGGTGCCCCAAGTCCCGACACATCTTCATTCAGTTAAAAGGCAATGAGAACTTATGGTGCAAGAGCGAGCGAAGCGAGCTCGGGACTCGGAGCACCCCGACTTGGACAGTTAGAATATTTAGGGGGGCTCTGCAAGTTTTCCTTCTCAGGGGGGGTTCTAAAATTCGCCCCTCCCCCCACTCCCACCCCTTAAATCGATGGATGTTAAAGTGAAGTCCTACCCCACCTGGGTAGGTAGGTACTATTGGTAAACATTGATTACGTATAACATCGTATTATAATTAACATTGAATTTATTATGATACAGATTGATGATTATTGCCTGACATAATGAAATATTGGGACTGTTTTAAAACAGAATGGATTAGATGACTTGCACAATATTGTACCTTCATGATAATTATTATTTATTTACGAGTTTTTTTTAAATAAACTGTTAGGTATTAAAAGTAGGTATAGTACCTAATCGTTAGTTTTTTATTAAATTAATACTTAATGAATGCAATAGTACGATTCGACATAGCTATCAAAATATAATCATAACGTGTCCGAGTTTATAAACTCATTCCTACTAAATATACATACAGCTCATTGTTTCTAACCCTTTTTCATTACAAACAATGGACTTATATTTTATTATGAATTTGTTAACACGTATTGTTAAATACTTGCACTTTTTATACAATATTTTACATCTGCAATCTCTTTTATGTAAGGTGGTGGCAAATTCGAACCTAGAACCGAAAATCTGAGGTGTCCTAACTGGTAATGTACAGTCACCAAAAGAGACAAGTAACCAGGGTCGTCGGATATAGTTGAAGTTTAGTAAGAAACCGATGGATTTATTCGAATGAAATTTAATTTGATAAATTACCTGTTCGTTTTCTATTAATTAAATTAAATTTTATTCGAAAACATCCATCGGTTTCTTACTAAACTTCAACTATATCCGACGACCCTGGTTACTTGTCTCTTTTGGTGACTGTACAGTCACGATCATAACTATCTTACAGTTACCTACTCATAAATTCAAAAATATTTTTCTCGTGAAAAAGAAATTCCAACTTTGCGGAAAGATCTATTTCATAATACCGGTTCTGATAATACTATGTTCGTAATACCATAAAATATGTATTAATACCGTAGGAGCGAAGCTTTTGAACCTTGCGTAAGTGTAAGGTATTATGCTCGTGACTGTACCAGTTCCTTTTTGTATCAAAGTTAAAAGAAAACATTAATATTGTGAATTACTAGAGACGCAATGTTCATACATAATGAACGTAATATTTTCAATGTAACATTGAACATTTAAGGAAATGATAAGATAGGTGCTTGCTACTCCTTTAGTAAATATTTAAGGAAAATATTTGTTTACCACGTAGATAATCATTGTTTAAATAATATTTGTAGGTGTGAAAACAAATATTGTGTAACACTTAGCACTATATGTGGTTACAAAATTCTTCGTTTAAATAATATTTGCTCAGGAAATGTTCCGAGTTTTCGCCAGAACAAAAATTGGCTCTTCCATCCGTCCTACCGAACTAAAAATATATTTCGATTCTACTCCTTAACTAGGACTTAACTATAACACACACAACACATTTTTGTCAAAATAACAACAAAATTTCTGATCACCAAATTCTGTTTATTTATTTATTTAAACTTCTCGCACACAATAACATACGAAGGTGGACTTAATGCCTTATGCATAAGAAGGCAGGTGCTCTGTTTAACAGGCGTTAATAATAATAAAAAATATGAAATAGATAACATAATGAATTATAAATAAAATAGGTATACAAGTACCTAAATAGGTTATAAGCTGAAAATACACATTGATACATATTTACTATAATATATACCTACATTATATATCATATATATATATACTACATATATACACAAAAAGGGAAAGAGGTAACCTACACTGTTTATTTTTTCTCTCTCTTGCTTTTATCGTTATTGATAGACTCGCGTTAAATCACTATCTCACAGCTATAAAAATCTCACCGTGAAAACTTAGGTAATGTAATCTTGAAATGAGCTGTCATTCGACCTGATGGGTGGATTGACGGATGGATTGACATTTGATTATTGGCAGCACAATTCACCAACATTTTACGATGACATTTTTACAGAACAGATCGACTGATAGTAAGCCATGATGTGGTTGACGATGGTACACGCTGAGCTAGGTGTAACCTATTCACGCAGGAATTGAAGACTTCACGGTTCTATAACCGTGAAGTCTGTGTTTCCCTATAACTGGATACCTATGTATCCAGCGGGGTAATTACGTAACACACTAACAGAAGGAATGGGTTTCATTTTGACAGTTCAACAACATTCATTGCGTTATTTACGTTGTTGAGCAGACACATTTTTCGAACATATGAAGCAATGGATTAACAATAGGCTTCAAAATTATTCAGATTGTGATAGATAGTGTGTTATGTAATTAGGATGCGGTTATAGGGAAACGCAGACTGTGGCAGAGATTTCCACTCCACGCGTGGAATGTTTCTATTCTATTGAAATACATTTCATCATTTGCTTCATAATATTGTATCAATGGGTAGCCACAACACATATCTAACTACTACTCTACTCTCTCTCTCTACTCTACTTAATCGTAGCCTGATTTTGGTACAATATTGCCGAACAGAGATTGTAGACAATGACACGAATTATTGTCGATGTATTCATCTTTTTGAGGCTGACTGTAGAGTTACAAGCAATTATATTATAAGTAGAAAGAGGTATATCGGTTATCTACCCAACATTCGATATTCAAAAAACTGCAACAATGTCATACTATGACATGACACGTTGAAGTAGGGGCCTATGTCGTAAGTATCGGGCGCGAAAAAGAGACAAGACGATTCGTAACTGGGCTAATTAGCCAAGTTTTGGCGTGCCACTTGCGGAGCGTGTATATTTATAACCTATCTACCTCTTTTTAGTTATAATATCTTTGGTCACGAGCATAAATACATACACTTACTTACGTAAAATAGAAAAGTAATTTTCTCTTGAGATAACGATTGCAACTTTGAAGAAAGACCTATCTTGTAATAACTAGTATGGTTTCGAAAATACCATAAAATTTCTCGGTTTTGTATCTTACATAAAGGTAAGGTATTTGTGCTCGTGACTGTACGTATAGTAACAATTTTAACATTTTATTGTTTACATTATTATAATATCATTGGCCTGCTTCCTGATTCATTGTTCTCGGTCTTCCTAAGTCTCAGGGTGTTTAGGTATTCGCACACTAAGAATACTGTTTACGTTTTTTAAGTCAAACAAATCGATTAAATTGCAATTTATTATCTCACGGATTAATAAACTTAGATTTGACAATGACTAAAGAATTACCGCGTCAGCACCGTAATTGTGTAACACACTATCAAAATCTGAATCCTTTAGAAGCCTATTGCTAATCCACTGCTTCATATGTTCGAAAAATTTGTCTGTTCAACAACGTACATAACGCAATGAATGCTGTTGAACTGTTAAAATGAAAGCCATTCCTACTGTTAGTGTGTTACGTAATTACCCCGGGGGTCGGGTTGATTATCTTGATTTACTTACCTATTTGATTGTTTTTATCGGTACCTACAACTTTAGTAAATGAGACAGTTTGACGCGAAATCTTTTAAAATCATTTTCTTATTTAATAGATCCCAAAATATCTTTGCATTTACTTACTTATTTAGAAGAGCTATTTTAACCGTAAAAAGTATGACACTTGGTATTTTTTCTGTACCATACACACATAAACTCACGCCTCCTTCCTTCCTTCCCATGGCGATAGCCAGCAACTACAGAACGCCTTTTTTTTTTCACGCAACAATCCTTATATACTCCTTTTGCTTCGTTTACGTTTTCCCGGAAATAGGTAACATTTAAGGCTCCCACAGACAGGCGTTACGCGACAGCGCGACACAAAGGCGCCGCTCGTCGCGCAACGAGCGGTGCGTTTTTGTAGCGCGCTATTCGCGTCGCGTGTCGTGTCAGTTTGTAGGAGCCTTTATACAGGGTGGCAGGTACAGTCGCAGCACATCAAGTTACCAAAAACTGTCAGATTTTCTCATTCGATTTTGAACTTAACCGTCAACATTTTAAGGTTTAAAATCGTTTGGAGAAATTTGAAAGTTTTCAGTATATGATTCTGAACCCTCTGCGTTGAAATGATTCGCAAGTTATTTAAAAAACAAATTGCTGTTTTGTACATTTTGACCGCGTAGGTATTGCACTTTTGTATAAAACATCTTTTTTTTTGATAACCGACGAAATTCTGCGTTAGGGTCCCTGCGCCCTCGCGCCCCTAGCCACCGCAGGAGGAGGAGACACCCTGGGCGTCGGGAGTCGATTGCCGACTCCCGGCCACCGTAGGCGCGGGCTTGCGGACGGCGAGCAATGGGCAGCTCGTCGTCCGGTAATGACCAGGCCCGGGTCGACGGCGCGTCGTGTTCCACGCGCGCCTCAAAGAGATGTCAGCAAAATTGACGGGGTCCGATAGGACCGATGCCTGGCGGGGCTGCGGATTGTTCGAAAGAGTTACCGTGGCCTTGGCGCACAGGCAACTGAAGGAACACGGGTGGGTTTTAGTCAGTAAGAGTCTGACACGCCCTTCCGCTCCGCCCAGAGCGGGAGACGTCATTTGATGATTTCCCAACCAAAAAAAAAAAAAAAGGATCACGTACGTCTCGAATCGTGTGCTGAATTCATGGTTACAGTTTTCGCGTCGATGTCCCAGCCACCCTGTATAATTTATTCAATAAATGTTTTCTGACAAAGGTACCGATATCAGTTGTCGGATATATTGTGTTTGTTTAAGTATTTACTCAGTCCATTTCAAACATTTGCTTCCCGCAAATTGTTTCACATGAATATTATAACAATTATGCATTGACGTCTGTGTTTTTATGTCCATTGAAGTTTTGTGGTTTTATGATTGTTAGTACAGTTGTTTTTAACATAATATATTATGTACCAACTATGTAAGTAATCTTACTATCTGCTCAAATAATATTCGTAATTTTTTTTTGTGTTTTCTTTAACATCAAGATAGTATAAAGGTTCCTTCAAACAGGCGCGATACGCGACACGAATCGCGCGCGAAACAAATGCACCGCTCGGCGCGCGATTCGCGTCTCGTGTCGCGTTATATGCCTACCTATGTTTCAACAGCTGTAGTGTAAACTATTTGACATTTTAATTTTGTTGAACAATAGTTTCTATGAGAATAGGTATTTGCATTGTTACTAGAAGTGTTTCTTTTTATATTAATGTTATTTTAAATAGCAGAAAAAGGCATTGCACTCTATGGTAAATCGTTACGGGTATCACCTTGTTATACAGTAGTTAGTATTATTGTAAAGAATTGTGAGGCAATAGGAAGCGTAAGAAGTTACTACAGTTTAGTGGCTAAAGGCTGAAGCAGTCAGGGGCTCTACTCTCTAAACACGAAATCCGTAGTTTCGTCTCGCGTTACTGGCGTTTCCTACTCCGTATCACCTACGGACATAAGATTAGTTTGGGGCCCGACCTAAGAATTAATGACACCACGATGTGACAGCTGTCACTACTCTGGAAGTGTTTTTAACTGTCCGAATAAGTTAATTAATCTGGTGTATGGTTCACTCCAAAGTCTCAAACTACTTTCGGACGGCCCGTATCCTCGTTGACGGACTTAGAGAATAGGCCCCCAGGCACGACGCGACGGGTCCGATAGGGCCGATGTCTGCCGGGGTCGCGGATTGTTCGAAAGAGTTACCGTGGCTTTGGCGCACAGGCAACTGAAGGAACACGGGTGGGTTTTAGTCAGTAAGAGTCTGACACGCCCTTCCGCTCCGCCCAGTGCGGGAGAGGTCATTTGATGATTTACAAAACAAAAAAAAAAAAAAAGGCAGGACGCGACGGTTCGACGCGATTCTACGGATATAAATCGCAGAATCACATCGCAGTCGCGTCGTGTTTTTAAGCTATTGCATAGCTTTTATTGCGGGCTTTGAGCGCGGCGACCGAATCAAGAAATTCCGTAACGAAAATAAAACCTAACACCCCCCACTCCGTCTACCATGTAGCTCGGCCGAGCGTTCGCTTAACGTGTATGTATATGGTACGACTGTACTTGAATTAATATCAAAGAAAAAAAAAATACTGCATAAATAAATAATTATAATTGCATAAGTTGATAAAAATGCTATGCAATAGCTTTACCGCGGCAGTCCCCGAGTGCCACACGTGTATTTTTTATACGGTATGATATATAACTACCACTGCCATGTAATTACAGGGTGGCTGGGACATCGACGCGCAACCTGTTACCATGGATTCAATACATGATTCTAAACCCCCTGCGTTGAAATTATTCGTGGTTATAAAAAGAAAATCAGCTGTTTCATACATTTTGACCGCGTAGTTATTGCACTTTTCTATGAAACAGCTGTTATTTTTTGATAACAGACGAAAAATTTCTACGCAGGGTGTTCAGAATCATGTACTGAATCCATGGTGACAGCTTGCGCGTCGATGTCCCTGCCACCCTGTATATTTCTTTTTTTTTAAATTAATATAAATATGCAAAAAAACCAAAGCATTGGGACATGGCAGTGGTAGATCGTAAAAAAATAACTGGACTAGTATCATAAACCAGGGAGAAAACAGAGGAATATGCTAGTAGGGAATAAACGCCAACGACCCCGTAATCGTAAAGATGTCTGAATTAAAGTGACTAAAGAAGTTGTTTGAATGGCTATTAAACTTTTTGCGATTTTGGTTTTAAGTATTAGAAGGTAATGAAACTTTCGCTATTTTATTGAAAGCCGGTAGTTACGAGTATATTAGTAAGATATTTGTTGTTGATTTAGAAAGACGTCAATATTTTTTAAGTTTCTTGCATTTTTAATAGGTAGTTTTTTCGTTGGCAGTTGTCGCTTGCAAGGTTCATTAGCCTATTAATTGATCCGACTTCTCATAATTTACTTAAATGATCACATTATATAAACGGAAACAGAACTAGTTTATACGGTTTGTTTTTTTAAACATTACCTACTAGCGACCCGCCCGTGCTTCGAGCGGTTTTTGCGACTTGACAGAACTTGGAGATTTCTTTATTAGATTTCTTTATTATATGTAAGTTTAATATTAATGTATTACACATAATAAACCTGCCAAAGTAAATTCTCTTAATGATGGTGATAACCGCATCAAAATCCGTTTCGTAGTTTAGAATACCAACGTGGTCACACAAACGGACACGAAAAGCGATTTCAATTTATAATATGTATAGATGCGTAGTGTAATAAGGACTTATGTATGTTTCTTGTTAGTAATGCAGCAGCAGATAATAATAACTTAGTTATGAGCATAGGCAGGGAAGGCCCAATGCCGATATGCCACACACCCACACACGAAAAGAAACTTTAACTACTACTGTGTATAGATTAAGAGAGGGCAGTGGTGGCACAGTGGTAACCGCCCCGACTTACGCGTTGTAGGTCGTAGGTTCGACCCCAGGCAGGCGCTTTACTTTGTGTAAATAATTTCATCACCACTGCTCTCAAAGCATTGTGAGAAAACCGGCATGTCCTAGAACCAAAAATGCGAAGAGATGTGACATCTACCAACACGCACTGGGCCCGCGTGCGGTACAGCCCACTACGTCTCGAAGAGAGGAGGCCTGAGTCCCAGCAGTGGGAACATTTTGTATATAGGCTAATTATGATCATATTATGATGATAATATATTTTGATACGATCCATTAGGTAGGTAGATAGTACTTTTTTTTTTGCGACAAAACTATCGTTATATGAATGTAATTTATTTAATTATTATTTAAGCCCGTTATCCTTGTGAAGATGATTATCAACTTTAATATTGTCGTTAAGATTCTGCAGTATATTCATCAAGATTAATAATATTTTTTTGTTATAGGAATAATAAGATATTTTCAATTAATGATCAATGGATAAAATGATCCTTTATAGTCATAAGCTGCTATGACAAGTACCTATGTAACTAAAAGTAGTATTGAAACAAAACACAATAATAATTAATCAATGATGCGGACAATAAAACAATGATCAAGCAATAGACAAAATTGTCAAACTTTTATAGCTTGAATGCGAGGCTTTTGGCTATTTTGTATTTCTATTAATTAATGACATTCATTTGTAAGGTGCGTTTTATTTGTGCAGAATAAATAATTTTTCTTTCTTTTCTTTCTAAAAAGATCGATTATCTGCCTTTTCACAACTATGTTGGGGTCAATTTCCAGTATAACCACTTCCAGCTGAAAACCAGTATTTTAAATGGAGACTTAAAGACCGATGCATTACCTACCTACTTTACAAAATTGGTGCTTATGGGTGCATAGTAAAATGATAATGATATCTTGGTCAGAGTGTCTTCTTAGCGGCGGAGTGTAGGAGTTGGCTTCCTAATTCTTCCTTCTTTTTTCTTTTTTTATAAAACGTAGCCCCACACTAGGAATTTCTCCTGTATTGTGGGTGCGTTTACAAACGTTTAAACCCACATACACAAACAGCCAGACCCGGAACAACTACTTGTAGGTCATACAAATATTTATATACAATTATTAATGCCTAAGGTCCTAACATACAATATAGCTAATGCCCACAATGGGGACTTATTGGTACCTTTTCTGGTAGCATCCTAAATGTAACTTACAGACTGTATCAATATCAATCTCTCGAGGTAAGCTTTATGATTAAAGCTAGACGCACTTATTACAGCTACACAGGCCTGCATCGCGTGGCATTTCAATACAAAAAGGAAATTTTGAAGGAAAAGCAATTCTGCGTCAACCTTAATTATATTTTACCTTGGGCAGTCGGCAACAATCTTGCCGTCTATCTTATCTTTTCATCACGGCAGTAGCTCGTAGGGCACGTGCCTACTCGATAGAACAAGATTAATTTTAGCAATATTTTTTTGCGAATGTTCTTCGTTTTAAACTACTTAACTAGGATACCGAGTTCCCCTTTAAAAGTTTATCATCCCAAGGATACTTATAACTGTCATGTTTTTGCGTTGCAGAGGTTAATAAAATATAATTTTCCTTATATTTAATTTAATAGCAACGAAAAGGAAAATTCCACTTTTGTTTCAGTTTGACATTGGTGCATCCATTAAGGCCCAAACTTATAATAATTGTCAGGTTTGGGTAATATTTGTAATTATTTCAAAAAAAACTCTAGGTTCTCTTGTACCAGTCAGTGGTGGCACCTACCTATCAGCAACTATGCCTTGTTTTAGAAATAGTGGACTGATAGGTTTTTAGGACAGCCTTTTTCAGTCTACCGAAGTTAATTGGCCGTTGATTGACAATAAAACATATTTATCTACTCTCACATCGTAAAATTTCAAAAGAGAATCATATTATAACACTTTTTCTGTAACAAAATAATGTTATAAAACAATTTTACCAATACGACACAGGGGCAAATCCAAGAAGTTAATATCACCAAGGAGTTTCCATGAATTATTTTTTTCTAATGGAACGCATAAGCGGGGTGCGCCATTTTATAACATTACGAAAAAGTTTTGATTCCAATTTTTACTTGTCTTTGGCAGCGCCTGCTTTAGCGCATGCACGGTGATGTGCTGCTGGGTTTTGGCGCCATTCATACGTTTTGTTGTACTGAATTTCGTGGGAAACTTTGATCTTTTATTTAGTAGGTTTCAAAAAATATTTATTTAATCAATCTAAATAGATTACAATATACAAGCTAAAACATATGTACCTACTATTTACAAGTGTATAAAAAAAAAGGAAAAAAGAATAAGGGAAGAGCTCATAGGGCATCAAAAAATTCGTCCGCATCGCTGTCAATGGTATAAGTGCCCAAAAGACTGGCAGCATTGCCACGTTGCTTGGCAATGCTGATTCTTTTGTAGGTTCAATAACAATGTATGAGAGTACGAGTATAGTGTATGAAACTGCACATAACTAGGTACTAAAACACTCGTGTTATAGGTACTATTAAAAATCTCGCTTATTACTATTTTATCATAGGTACAAGCGTAAAATTTGACTGTTAAAAAAGAGGACAAGTCACTTCCTAAGTAGTTCATCTGGGCCAGCCGTAACGGAAAACAAAGCGAAGTTCATTTATTTTCTTCAACTCACTCAATAATTTTTTTGACACTGAAAGTTTTCATTGGTTGAGTAATATCGTTGCGTGACTGCACTACTTCCTAGAGTTACCGTTTCCTTAATGACGAGGGCCATCACACGACCTTAAGTGAAACCAGATGAGTTTTATGATTTGCTGTAAAATACAAATGTGTGTAGGAAAATATGACAGAGTTTACAATGTAGGTCGACGATTTTCATTGTGAATAGATAATTATTGTAAGTAGCAGTTTCTATGAAACATTGAACTTGAAAACATTGAAACTGTTTTAGCATTCCGCAAGTTTGTTGCGGTCTTCTAAACATATTATATATTAAAGTCGCTTTTAGTGTATGTCTGTGTCATCTTGTTGTTCTTCTTCGCAACAGATTTTGACGCGACTTTCACCATTATTTGGAGAACTTATTATTCCGGAGGTATAAGTGTATAATACATTAAAATTAAAGTATTACACAGAGTGGCAGGGACATCGACGCGCAATCTGTTACCATTAATAATAATTATAATAATATAATAATAATAATAATAATACCAATCTCATTCAGTACACGATTCTGAACCGCCTGCGTTGAAATTCTTCGTGAGTTATTTTATTTTTAATGGCTGTTCCCTACATTTTGACCGTCGACTCAAAATCAAAGCATTTATTTGAAATAAACCAATTAGAGGCACTTTTAACTTGTCAAGGGGCCCTTTGGTGAAACCATATCCGTTTGTGTAAGATTTTGTTGGTGTTAAAATGATTAAGCATTTGATTGAGCATTAGGTATCTTTTCGAACACCTTGCTGAATACCAGCAACACGGATACTCTCGATGTTTTTTCAAGTTCTAAAAATCATCCGAAGCAGGGCCGGATCGCTTATACTCGTATGTACTTAACATAATGTTACTCGGAAAGTTCATAATAATATAAAATATGTAACATTCTTGATGGCGTGTCTAACATTTACTACCTATAAAGTTCACTATGTAGGTAGTTTCCTTAATCACCTTGTAACTTAACCGTTAGGTACCTTATTTTATCCTTAAAGGTTTTACCTGCGTGTAAATTTCGTCAGTTAAACACAAATTTTGTAGGAAATGAAAAAACCCAACGTTAACTTTCTTGATTCACTCACATAAACTCGGATAAAACATTCGCAATTTTTGATACCTATCGATAATACAAAAATATATTGTCACCTATGTACCTACCTAAGTGACAGCATAGACTACATAATTTGATAAAGGTATCATGGCAAATATTTGAAACCGTTTTTTTTTCTTTATAATTTTATTATTGTTTAATAAATTACCTACAAACAAGTAATGTAGGTAGGTACAGCAACATTGATCGTACATTTAGCCTTAAAAAGATTTATGACAACGACAAAAATTCATGTAATTTTCTATACAATCTTTGTTTCATGATATTGTATCAATGTTTAGCCGAAAAACTTATTACACATTGGGTACTCAATTGGAGCTACGCATTACCAACAGATGGTCAGAAATACAGATGGACCAAATAGTGACGTCATAAAAAACATGTTTTCTCATGTCCAGAGGTATCCGACAATACCCCATCTATGTTCCGGGATTCTTGATAGTTTTCGAGTTATAATATTTTTTTTAAAGTTCGTGAAAATTTTATCGAAACCGCTTTCAAAAAAATTCTATCTTTATTTCTACACGCCTTTTTCTCATTTTTTTTATTTTTTGCTTTTTTCATTGTTATGGAATATCCTTTTAGACATAAAATAATCAAATGATAAATGGTTTTATTTCTGTAAGTACGCTTGTACAAACACTTTTACACGTCAATCATATTTTAAAACTAGATGAGGTCGGCGTTTCCTATCTGACTACTCTAAGAAGAAAGGCCGAAACAAACTCAGAGGTCAGTCTCTTTTGAAGTCCAAACATAATCATGGTCAGATCATGTGAAGACCATGTAGATTTGTGTCTGAAATGGTCTTTTGAGGAAAAATCACACAGAATGAGTGGACCTGTCCACTCAGTGCACACATTTGTCAGTAATCGTGCAGCTCAACTCAGCAACTCAAAACTTAAGGAGCTCAACGATTATCTTCCTATCATTAATTCAAGATATAAACATTTTGATTTGGCACATTTGAAGATTTTCTTCACACATGGTACAGGTACCACCTACCTAGGTACCCATCCTGTTAGCGCCTACGGAACTCTATTCGGTTAAGTCTCACCTCGCACTTGCCGGTTAAAAATGAGATGCTGTGCAAGCGACCTTGCTGTCGTGATCCGGTAGCGTCACCTCAATGAAAACTCCGTGCCCAGACGTCGCCATACTTTTTCCTGATTAGCCTTTGAGCCAAATAGTCGTGTCCCGACCGTGCGCAAGAGTCCGTCTTACAAATGAACAGTGCTGTGTCAGTGTGTGTTATGTTAATTTAAGTCTTATTTGTTAAAGGTAAAGCTTCAAAATGTTAACGGGATGGCGATTGGCGTTATCGAAATGTAAGTATTTAATTAGTTTCAAGTGACTTTAATGATATTTAATTTCAGTTGATATTATTGTTATGTTGAGTTACTAAATTGTATACATTTTGTACTCATTATTTATTTATTTTTTATTATTTATTTATTACTCTTTACATGAGTGTAGAGGTTCGACAATTAATAATATTATTAAGTACATCAAAATTAAATTTTAATAATTAACCATACATAACAAGTTCTACCTCAACATTAAAATATCAACAATAATATAATTAATATTTTTAACTTTAAATTATATCCTAAAATAATGTACTTACATTTTTTTTTTATAACAAACTGCCGTTTTTATTTTTTGGCTAAAGTATAAAATGAGGCACAGGGTGCGGAATTTAACATCAACTTATTAAATTTTATTTCCTTCAACATTACTTATTGTAACCTATAAACGAAAGCAAGCTTCTTTATTTATCTATACATAATTATAAATTAAAGTCGCTTTTCGTGTCTGTCTGTGTGACCGCGTTGTTTTTCGATATAACGCAACGAATTTTGATGCGCTTTTCACCATCATTTGGAGAATTTATTCTGGAAGGTTTATGTGTATACATTATTATTAAACGTATATACAAGAATTAAATCTCGATGTTTTTGCAAGGCGTAAAAACAAAGTAGTACTTTTAATATTTTTATAAACATTAGTCTTGTAGTATACATGTATTGTGACTAGTTTGCTTTTGGCAAAAAAGTGGAGCCCCAGTAACACAGAATCCTTGTACACACGGCTACATATCAAGCTATACATTTCCAGTATAAGCTGACCTCTCATTGTACGGAAATCCTATACAATGCGAGATCAGCTTATACTGGAATTGTATAGCTTGGTATGTAGCCGTGTGTACTTATTTTGTTTTGTTGATTCATAAAGGCTCATGACAGCCTATGCCATTGAATTCAATTCAAGGTTCAGTTGTATTGACATCTTCATTGATTCTAACTAACTTTTTATTTCTTGTTATTTATTCTTTCTTTTTTTATTAACTGCCTCGTAGGTCTAGTGGTCGCAATCGCTACTGTTGAGCATGAGGTCCCATGGGTTCGATTCCCGGGTCGTGCGATATGTTACTGCGTTTTTCCATCAGGAATTTTTCAGTAGCAGCACGGAGTCTGGAACTGTGCCCAGTTAATGGCCATAACTGGCGAATTTTGGCTGTAACTGTACTATAGGAACACCTCTGCCTAACGTTTTGGGGATTACAGGCGTAATGTTTTGTTATATTGTAACTTGTTATTTCCTTTCAGTGTTCATAATACCTCAGAGGTATGTCTTGGCTATCATGGCCCTGTTGGCCGTGGCCAATGCGTATACTATGAGAGTCTGCTTGAACCTGGCCATCACTCAGATGGTGAAGAAGCCAAATTCTGTTTCGACTGACGACAACTTGGACCCCCTCGTATGCAAGGACCGATACGGGGACCAAAGTAACTCGACTGACATCAGGAGTTTCTATTCTGCAAAAGTTGATGAAGTGAGTACAAAAAATTATATTTATTATAGAAAACTATAGCATTATACCAGCGACTATATGCGGGCTATAATAAAAAAAAAGTGAAATACAAAAATTATAAATTATAATTATTATAATCCCTATCATAATAATGTGCATGAGAGCATGTCTGTAGTACACTTGCAGTACCTTTATACACTTACCACGGCAACATATCAAACTATACATTTCCAGTATAAGCTGACCTCTCATTGTACGGAAATCCTATACAATGCGAGATCAGCTTATACTGGAAATGTATAGCTTGATATGTAGCCGTGTGTACACAATTAACCATAGTTCTGGAATCTAACTAGTTTGTATTGTCCCAATGCATGGCTCTCTCTACTTTTTCCACACAATTTCTGCTCATGCCAGCCAGACTCAACATTTATGTTTGTGTGTGTAAGTAGGCACATAGCTTGAATCTCACGCATATTAAAATTTCGTGTATCTTCCGAATATCTTTTACACCCGAATTTGCGGGTCCGCGCGAAACTAGTCGGGGCACCTCGTTAATATCCACGAGGTAAAAGTCAAACATATCCATGAGCCGGAAAAATTTAGGAGTAGTGCTCATATATGATATAGGTAGGTACGGTAGGATGCACGTCAGTGGTAACAAAACCAGTTTAAGCTGGCCTCTTATTTTATTGAAACTCCGTACCACGCTAGACCAGCTCAAGGTCAAACTGTTACCACTGACGTGCAGTCGACTGTACCTAATGCCGGATGCCAAAATTTATTAAACTTGAAATTAGCGGTCTGTGTCACCACGCAGCAAGTTGCTACTTGCCGATACTTGATTACCATTTTGAATGCAAACTAGGAATGTCATTCAAATTAGATACTAGCTTATGCCCGCGGCTTCGCCCGCGTGGATGTCGGAATTGAGCTCGAGAGAACGTGCTACCGGAACAAAAACTAGCTTATGTGACTCCTTATAGCATCAGCTATCTGCCAGTGAAAGTCCTGTCAAAATCAGTCCAGCCGTTGTGGAGATTAGCCCGAAAAACAGACATACCTACATACATTTTAAAAATAGATTTTTTGTTTTAAGTAACGTATATACTTTCATATGCTTTCAGTAAAAATCCGTTATTTTGACATTACAAACAGACAGTTCAATTTTATTTATTTGTATAGATACCTATATATAGAAAAGTCAATTCTAATCGTTTGTATTTCATCTTTAAATTGTTATTATTATTTGTCCAGTAAAAAAGGAAATAGTCTAGCGTTTTCAAAACACGTGTGAAATCGCGTTTTTGGGTTTTGGAAAAATACTTATACCTACTGGGTGTCAAACTCATGGACCGCATTAGAAACTTTATAATTATATCCTAATGACTAATAGCTCATGCTTATAGCGTAAAATGGTACTGGGTGGGGCATTTTATCAGTCTGTTGAATGTCGAGAGAGCAATGAGCAAAAATTACTACTCAGTGGAGAAACGGCGTTTGGGAAAACGGCAGAAAACGACAACGGATGAACTTGAATCATTTTTAAAAGATTGGCTGACAGTCTCAGTAACCAGTGGGGATTTTTTTTTTTTTTTTAATTTCTAATCTCGTAACATACTCAAATGCCCAATGGCATTGATTTTGACAATTCTACAATATCATAACGTACGAGTAGTCGAGCAGAAATTAAAAATAAATAAATAAAGTAATGGATTATGAATTTCCTCCAAAATTTTTCGGATTGTGATGGAAAGTGGTTATGCAACTGGGGTGTAGCAAAAATGAAAAGAGGGAATAATATTTAAGGTGAATCCTCAGCTGGAGCCGGCCAAATTCAAATTTTCTTTGTTTTTTTTGCAAATTCCAGCTCTGTTTTACATCGTATGCTGATCAAAATGCGATTCGCGACTGTAGGAAAAAAAATCTTCTGGAACAAAATTGGTTCCAGAATAATTTTTCTGAATATTTCAAATGAACATTCTTACGTGGAACAAATTCCAAAGTTTGACGATTGATATGAAATTGATGATTATTATTTAGTAAATATATCATTCCTACAGTCGCGAATCACATTTTGATCAACATACGACGTAAAACAGAGCTGCAATTTGAAAAAACCAAAGAAAATTTGAATTTGGCGGGTTACGGCTGAGAATTTACTTTAAGCCTTTTTTATAAGTTTGATTCAAATTGTCATCGTATTCATAAAACTCTTTTTAATTTTATTCCAAATTGTTGTGGAAACTGTTAAGAAAAACATGGTAAGTACGTTTATTTCAGGCAGAAAAACTTAAGTAAACAGTGCACTTTTTTCTTTACTTTAAATCGATTTGTTACAATATTTTTTAGTTCAATCAACTTTTTCTTCCAGTTGACAAAAGTAAGTTAGTTTTTGCGAACGGTCTCTGAGTCGCAGACAATGAGGAAACGTCGACATAATCCTCAGATTTGTTTTATAACCAACTAAGCCTTTATCAAGTAGGTTAGGGTCGGCTTTTACTTTAGCCTAGTGCAGCTTTATAGTACAATTAAAAGATTTAGACTGCGTCACATAATATCCTCAGAGGTAAAGGTTACATTACAGGCGACTGCTTTTGGTGAGGGAGTTTATTTAGAAGCACATATTTATGAATCACTTTCAACATTATTATTGTTCATAACTTTGTAATATTTATCACATCAACAACTTGTTTAAATACTGAAGTCAGAATTAATTTCAAATATGTAATTTTCAAAAAACGGTGAAGGATAACTTGAGGAAACCGGTATGTCTTAATTAAAATTTTGACGTTCAAAAGTGCCTTTTTGAAATAAATGATTTGACTTTGACTTTGACCAGCAGTGGGAACATTATAGGCTGATAATGCACATAATATCATGGAACTTAAGAGGCTTCATTCTAAAAGTTGGCGATGTCGCAGATAGCTGTCAAATATTTCGATGTTTTGATTAATTTGTCAATATTACTGAATTAATTTATTTAGCTCTGTAGTACATTAAAATATTGATTATACTATACACACTAATATTGTAACACTGAATATTTAGTTATAGGTGTACCAGTTTTAGGTGTAAATGCTTTTTTTCACACCCTATTGAGTGGTATTGCAATTCATTATCAATATTTTAATGCACGACAGAGCGATGATTCATACTTTAATTCAGTAATATTGGCAAACTAACTGACCCGACAGACGATGTCCTGTCCGAATTACAATAGTTCATGGGAAATAAAATTAAATAAGAAAAAGTACGTTTAGTTTGTACCGATTTTGAATACTTTCCGATAATTGTAAAAAAAATATTCTTGTCATAAAAAACATTTTAAAATAAAAAATAACCAAATCGGTCCAGCCGTTCGCAAGTGACGCGCTTAACAACAAACAGCATTTAGTTTAGTTTAGTTATTTAGCGCCCTGCGGTTTCACCCGCATAAGTCTCGATTCCGATGAAATATCGGGATAGTAAGTATCCTATGTTTTAATCCAAGTCATGGTCTACCTATGTGCCAAATTTTATCCAAATCCGTTCAGCCGTTTTTGCGTGATTGAGTAACAAACATCCAAACATCCACACTTTCACATTTATAATATTATATAGTAGGATAGTAGGATAGTAGGACTAGCTGATCCGACAGGCGTGTTCTGACCAAATTTCAATAATTCATGCAAAAATCTCATAGAATAAAGGATGTTCAGTTTTTTCAGAATTTGAACATCTTCCAGGCAACTTTACCAAATTTTTCTTTCCATATAAACCTAATTCGGACTGTTGGAAATATATAGGGTCCCTCTAGCCAGGGGCTTAGAAATAGGCGAGTCTACTCTTTAGAATTAATTATATTGCTCAACAACAATGTACAACAATTAGGTGACGCGATGCGCGTACGCACGCGCTCTCAACAAGTGAACCGAGCAGACTGTCGGCGGTTGGCGGGCGGCGATGCGAAAGGGCTGCGCGGCCCTTATTCCTTGCTTCCCGTGAGTTCTCCAGCTGCCCTGTGGGTTCGCGGTAATACGACGCACAGTCTGCTCGTTAACAGCCTCCCACACGTTGACAGCTCAGCTATCTACTTCATTTTATTGCAGTCCTGGTCATTGTCATTAGGTATAATACAGAACTTATGGACTGCTCTCTTGATTCTTCCTCTTGATGTGTAGACATCAGCGACTCTGCTGACACCATCTCGTCCCGGATAAAGGGTTCTTATGCGGCCTAGACGCTAACATAATGGAGGTAGGTAATCTTCCTTCAGAATAATCAAATCGCCTACTTTGGGTTCATGTTGTGGTTTCCGCCACTTAGTTCTTTGTTGCAGTCGGTCAGGTACTCTCGACGCCACCTCTCCCAAAATTGCTGCCGCAGTTGCTCTATCCTCTCGTATCTGTTGGGTCTCGTTTTATTAATGGTTAGAGACGGCACTGATGTGAGGGACCGCCCAATAAGGAAGTGCCCCGGAGTAAGAGGGAGGGTATCTGATGGGTCTGATGAGAGAGGAGACAGTGGCCGTGAGTTTAACATAGCTTCAATTTGTGTGAACAACGTTGAAAGTTCTTCAAACGTTAAGGCAGCATTGCCTGCTACTCTTTTAAGTTGGAGTTTGTATGACTTTACCCCAGCTTCCCATACACCCCCAAAATGAGGTGAATATGTAGTGCTGAATTTAAATCGAATGCCCTCAGTGCTGCCGTACTCTATCACAGCTTCGCAACTAGATTTGAGGACACGACCCAACTCATTGTTTGCCCATACAATGTTTCTCAATGTTTTGCAATTGTCTGAATAAATTTCGTAAGGGTTACCTCTTCTTACTACAAATCATCGTAGGCATGTTAGGAATGCTTGAGTAGTGAGATCACTTAAAGGTCTAAGTGCATATCTTTAGTCGTAAGACAAAAAAATAAACAAAGGTAACATTTAGTTACACAATTACCTCGGCCTTTTTTACTCGATATCATGAATGGACCAGCAAAATCTGTTCCACACGTATAAAAGGGAAAACTACGTATTGATCTAACATCTGGAACCCATAATAGGCTGTACCGTTTTACGTCTGAAACGTATACACACAATACAGTTTTTTAATTTACTACGAGCCAAGTTCCTGCCACCTATTGGCCAATATGCCTCCCTAATGGATGATAAAAGTAACTGTGGTCCGGCATGGAATAAACGTATCTACACGTATATGCTCATATCTCATTAGTAATTTAGTAAAATTATGTTTGGAATCAAGTAATATTAGGTGCCTTTTGTCAAAATTATAATTAGGATTTTGTATGCGACCACCGACCCAAAGTAGGTATATCATCTGAATCTATAAACGGGTTAAGTGGCAATATTTTAGATTTACGATGGAGCTCTTTGCTACTTTTGATTGTATCTAATTCACTAGAAAATTATTGCACTTGGCAAAATTGTATAATTTTTTTTAAGGATTAATTAGCGCATTAGTGCTAAGACATCCTGTTAACCTTTCATTAGTTTTATCCTAACTGTACTTGCAAATTAAATTGTTAATAAATCTGTTGACATTCTTTTGAGTTTAGTAAAACTTGAGTTTCAAGAAAAGTCTAAGAAATTTGTTTCTAAGCTATTAAGTAGAACTTTTAATTCTGGTAGTTCTATACTTGGAACACCTTTTTGTGGCCATTCGCTTGGTTCCCTTCCAAGGAACGAAGATCCTTCCAACCACAAGGATGAGGACTGTAACAGCTGCGGAGTTACACCTCTTGAGGCCAAGTCAACTGCATTACAATCTGTAGACACATGTCGCCATGAATAGTCATTTAAGTAATTTCATTTACCCGGTTTGGAACAAAAGGTTTTAGTTGTTTATATTGAATATTAAGCCAACCGAGAACTATTGTTGAATCGGTCCAAATAGTTTTACTAGTAATGTTACAACGGATTAACTGTAAGACCTTTGCACACAATCTGGCTCCGAGCAAAGCACCACACAACGCCAAACGTGGTATAGTAGTTGGTTTTAAAGGAGCTACCCGAGCCTTGCACTTAGTAGCTTAACTGTACCTTTATTAATAACATCAGTTGTGCGCAAATATACACAGGCACTATATGCATTTTGTGAAGCATCAACGTAACAGTGTCGTTCTATTAATGTAGGCAAATCACAAATAACATTTCCTTCTAATTGTATACTAGATAGGCTTAATACATTTTTCATAAACGTCATCCAATAATTTTTTATAACATTAGGTACTGGATCATCCCAGTCTATCTTAGCACTCCTTATACGTTGTATAATTATTTTTACAGTAATAATGCAAACACGTAGAATGCCTAAAGGATCAAAATTTTTCCAAGTCATTGAGATTATTGTTCTAATAAGTTTATTTAAAGTAGATTCTAAATTTATTGGAAATTGAAATGTGTTCATTTTAGGGGACCAATTGAGACCTAATGTATTATTTAACATTGGTTCCTCTGCAAATATTTGAGGACAATTTGTGCGTATTTTGCGTAACAGAAAATATGCTGTGCCAAATATTTGTGTCAGAGTCTTATAAATATGCATCAGCTCTTCATTAGTAGATGCTCCAGTGCTTAAATCATCATAATAAAAGTAATTTTGAATTATATTAGCAATACGCTGATCTGTGTATTCCTCTGCTAACTGAAGGAGACATTTAGTACTTAAAAACGGCGCAGACACTGTACCACAGGTCACAGTGTTTAATTGCAAGACCTTGAGTAGCAGAGATGCATCTTCCCCCAACAAAATTAGTTGTAAATGACGTTGTGATTCCACAATAGAAATTTGTGTAAACATTTTCTCAGTCACTCATTAGTACGAATTTATGAGTGCGAAAACGTAACATAATAATTATTAAATCAATTATTTTGCACCACTGGACCTATCATCTGAATATCATTTAGTGATTTTCCAGAGGATGTTTTCTATAAAGCATCAAAAACTACTCTAAGTTTAGTGGTTTCACTTTTTTCTCTTAGTACTGCATGATGAGGCAAGTAATTAACAAACCTTGGACGCACTATTTCTTCCAAATAACCAAGATCTGAATATTCTTTAATAAAATCACAATACTGTATTTTAATATTTGGAATCTTAACTAACTTACTTTCTAAACAAAAAAAACGCCTCTTAGCAATATTATAAGAGTCACCTAGTGATTCTTGTGGTGAATGCTCGAGTAGCATTTTAACATTAAATCTACCATTTGGCAAGCGACATGTATTTTCTCACTGTTCTCACAAGCTTGTTCTTAAAGGGTGTAAGATATTTAGTTTGAAGGCAATTCATCAACCTCCCAAAATATTTGTAATGATTCTTAAGTATCAACCTGTACACTATTACAATATAATACATTAATATTAGAGTGAGCATTTTTTGTACGTATTAACTTAGAGGTATCCATTCCCTTTATAGCCTGGCACTAACCAACTTAGTTTTGAATGTACTAATACAGGTTGGTGTTTACCTAACCTTATTTTTTTGGTACCTACAATGTCCTAAAAAATGTCTGCCCCCACTGAGACATCTACGTCGGATGGACAATGGAACTCATGTTCTGCACGATCCAAATCAGCAGGAATTCCTAGGTCTAAAACATTAATATTTAGTGTCGGTAATGTACTCGTAATTTGAGGTACTACTAATAACATACCTTGTAAATTAAATGAATTGTCAAAACGTGAAGACAATTTTAAACTGCAACGCTCCTTAATGTCACGCTGTACATTATTGATGCCAGAAATTCTTATTGTTTCTGTACATTGAGTTGGTATTCCTATCTTTGCTTTAAGTATTTCAGTAATAAAAGAAGACTGACTTCCAGTATCCAAGAGAGCTCGTGCAAGTTATGTGGAATTATTTACAGGATTAACAATTTGAACAACTGCTGTACGCAATAGGACCTGTCCCGCAGAGATAGCAGACAGTGTTACAGGCGATGTAGGTACTTGGACGTAAGTCGTTATTATTTGTATTTAAATTAGAACTAGTATTACTACATCCTGCTGTAGTATCTCTATGCACTAAGCTATTATGTTAACCATTGCAAAACTTTAAAAAAAAATCTTTTGGCTGCCCTTAAGTATTTAACGCTCCTAATTTTTTTTAAACTAAATCAGTTACATACCTCAGAGCCTTTTTGTTTTGGGTGGGAAGTCATCGAATGACTTCTCCCGCTCTGTGCGGAGCGGAAGGGCGTGTCAGACTCTTACTGACTTAGAACCACCCGCGTTCCTTCAGTTGCCTGTGCGCCAGGGCCACGGTAACTCTTTCGAACAATCCGCGACACGGGCAGGCATCGGCCCTATCGGACCCCGTCAATGTTGCTGACATCTCTTTGAGGCGCGTGTGGAACACGACGAGCCGTCGACCCGGGCCTGCTCCTAACCGGACGGTGAGGGTGTCTCCTCCTGCGGCGGCTAGGGGCGTGAGGGCGCAACGATTGCCTCTTCCTCACGCGCTTCGCGTCCTCCTTCGCGAGCATTACTGCTTCGCAGAAGGAGGCTTCCTATTCCCTCGCGCTCCATACCATGGCCTGGACCAGGGCCGGACGTGAGAGATCGCCGCCACGAGGACACGGCGGTGCTCCGCCTAAGCCGGGCAGACCTCCACCGTATGTTTCATCGTGTCCTTCGGTCGATCCACACAATGATAACACCCGGGCGTTTCCTCCCGCCTTATCCAAAACAGGAACCTCCCGAAACAGCCATGTCCGGTGAGGACCTGCATCAGGCGGAAGGTGAAGACGCCGTGGCGCTTCTCAATCCACTCCTCAAAGAGGGGACTTACCGCCGCAATTGTGGCTTGCCCAATATCTGAGAGAGATTGTGAGATTCTCTTGTTAGTGATTCAATACTGAAAAGCGCTTTCAAATGAGTATTCATTCGTACATTTTTATTTTGTTATTATATCGTTGACATATTAAATCCCAAGCTACTTTGTAATGGTGTGATGTAAACTCTATAGACTTTATTACTACTAAAGCTCCTCCTCCTTGTATAGTGAAACTGTTTATATTTGGGATTGCATCGTTAGAATTTATCAAGGAATCAAAAGTATCCGTATAATTTAACCATTTTAAATAGTTGCCATCAAATGAAGGCAATTTTAGAGTAGGCAAATTTACTAAATTTAACTAATTATGAGTACAATGACTATTATTATTTGAGCTACAGTCTGAGCCTTCAGAACTTTGTTGATCAGTTTTAGACACATTGGTCGATTTATTTATCTCTTAAGCCAATGATATACATAAAAAGAACTGAACCTCAATTAACTCTCTTTCTCTTAATTTTTCATCCATTCTAAACAATTCAATTCAATATTATTTTGTGACATATCAAACTTATCCAGTAAAGATTGAAACTTATAAATTTTCATTACGATTTCTTTAGTTTGCAAGCTACTGAGCGGACTACACTTTGAAATAAACTTTAAATTTAGTAAGTTGACCTTTAATAGCACTATGTTTTCTTAGTAAACCATTAAATTCTTGTTGTTTCAACTTCACTCATTTCTTGTTTATTTAACTCACTATCCATCTTATTATATTTATTTTTAAGTAGTTAAATCTATAATCTAACATCTCGATATGTAGGCAACAATGAATTGGGTACAATAAGTCAATAAGTACCTAATAACTACTTAACTTAAAACCGCTAACTCACGGTACTGCACGAAATATTCAGCACTCACCAATCGCCTGCACTGCAATGCGTAGACCGGCAGGTAGCTAGCAGATCACTCATGGATAGCAAAGCTCAGCTCATGCCATGCACATTCACCGTACCTGGAATAATCGCCAAACTTTGGTGAAATAACTGTCACTTTTAGGTTGCACTATTTAGAAAACTAGAATTTAGTTTGGTAGGTACGTATAGGCAATAGGCATAAACTCCCAGTTTGATATTAATTAGGTACATAACACAATCGTCTGCAACATGGCTCTTAGGAATCTGCATTAAGCGTACACGTGCTATAGGGTGTACTTACAATAGTTAGGTTAAGCTTTAGGCAAAGGTTTAGGCTCTTAAAAAGGCTATTTAGACATCCACCAAACAAATATAGGCAGGAGCAACAGGCGTACCAATCACACACACAAGCACTAAAATCAAAAATGGACTCGCCCACCACGTGCCGCAAGAAAATTTGTATCGTATTTCGAATACAGCGAATAATTTAGGCAAGCTGACCGAACTCATTCGAGCGAAACCAATTAGGCTATTCACACATATAGATACAAGTAGGTAGGTAGAAGATAGGTATCGTGGAATAGGTAGGAATACAGGAAATGGGCTTACTTCCCTTGGGGTTGACCTCTGGAGCAGGCATTGTTGCAGCTTGCGTAGACCGAAGGCCCCACGGGTGATTGTAGAACAGCATACGCGCCAATTTTGTCCTTGATACTGTCCCGAGTCCGGCCTCCACGTGTTTTCTCGAACGTTCTCTAAGTTTCGGTCGTTTCTTGGTATGTATGTTCGACAATTAGTTATCTTAGACGGTCGCCAATATTGTTGGAAATATACAGGGTCACTCTAGCCAAGGGCTTAATTGACCGAGCGAGCGCGAAGCGTCTCCGTTTCAGCTTGGGCAAAAATGCTTTCGTACAGGTATCCGGATGTCCGGCTGTTCTACTCTACAGGTCGCAGTTGTCAACCGATTCTCGTGAAATTTTGGGAACAGTTTCAATAATTACCTATATATGATTTTTTTTGTCGATTCAGTTGTTCGACATTTTTCAAAATGGCGGAGATATATTGAAAACGTAAAAAAAAAACACATTTCAGCCATTTCGCGCGCTTTTTGTTTTAAGAGGGCTTGTACTACCTCAGATTGCGAAAATTGTCTTAACATGAATGGCTGTAGTTTCAACAGTACTGTAGTATTTACTTTGAAATTAATATGCAGTAAAGACCTGGACTTCTACTATGTAAGTATTATCTGTTGCGAATACACGATTGCATACAATTTTCTCGATACAAAGAAATCTCAAAGTTACCTCTGAACCGTACAATAAATGGATAATATTCAATGAAAAATTTCAATGTAGGTCATGAAACTTTGCAGGCTAATCGAACTGTGCATAAAGCAGATACTATCTGTTAATTTTTTATTTTTTCACCGTTATATGAACCGTAAAAGATGAGATCGCAAATATCAAGTTTTATAACCACTCACAACTTAGACCGTCCTGCCGCCCGGCCCCCGACAGGACCCCGATTCAGAACTTGTCAGTACCGCTTCGGTTGTCAAACGGGGAACCTGTGTCACTTCGCTTGCCCTCAAAATACACGATTGAAAACTTTTTATGTTCTGAAGAAATTATATATTAAAGTAAAATTAAATTTAGGTGTAAAAATAAGGCACCCGTATTTTTATTTTTTCCTAATTTTGTAGTTTTCATTTATAAAAACATATTTGAAAGAGTTCAATATCATAATCTCATGTCAATGTCAAAAATTTTGGTAGGTAAATATTGGTTGGTTGGTTGGTAGGCTATTTTCGAGAGTTTCCAAAAGACGGTGTCTCCAACATACTCAGAAAAAAACGTTTTGGTTTGATTAGATACTTTAATAATTTTATTTTTTAGAGAACGGTTTAGAGAAAGGTTTGAGGATAAGATTTTTAGCAAAATTATAGTAAACAAATAACTTAGTGGATGTTACAAAACAGCCCAGGGATTAGAATTAGAAGGTGTTGTGATACCCCCGTGCCTCCAAAAGCACGTAAAGCCGTGGTCCTTCTGCGCCTGGGGGGCAAATCCCGTATTTTAATAACGTTTTAATCTGTCTAAATCACCCAAAAACACCTCTAACTTATTTACATTTTTGACAAGTTTTTGACATGGATTGTCATAGAGACGAGATTGCGACAAGATTTTAACGTTTTTAAATACGGGAATTTATCTTATAATCTCTACCCAGTCGCGTGGGATTGCATTACTTGGCTAGTCCCTGTTGAGATTGTCTGCCGTGACCGAATTACGGTTAGGAGGAGATTATTTATTATAATTATATCATAAAAAACTAAACATACTTACATCCAGTTTAAGTAAAAAAAAATACGATTCATAGAATTTTAGCTATTCGACAAGTCATTTGCTTAGACCACAACATCAGTAGTGAATCAATTAAAGGAGAAACATTTTACAAAACGTAGGGGTTCGTCTAAATATTTAAGAAAATACAGAAAACAAAATAAAAAATACCAAAAAAAGTAGTAAAGATTATGGTGAAAATTGCCAAAAGCCAGATAACCACTTTGGAGTACGATCGCTGTAAAGAGGACTTTTAAATAAAAAAGACCACTAAGCACAAAAGAATAGTTGAAACATCAATAAACAATAATTTTTTAAAGAGATTCCAATGAGTGATTAGAACTCAGAAGGAAACTTCTAAAAGCCTCTAATTTCTCCAAAGTGGTCAATAGGCGTCAAAATTCTAGTGTTAAAATTTTTGTTAAATCTTAAGTATATAAAAAAAAAAATGTAATGTGCCGTCCATAAAACATGGACTAGAAAGCGGAAAAACAGCCGTAGAACAAATAGCATCACAACTTAATATTTAAATAGAGCCTTGTGGTCTTTTTATTGCTAAAGAGTTATCTTTTCTAGATGCAACTCCGCACGGCGTTGTGCAGGGACAAGACACGATAGTGGAAATAAAGTGTCTAATTTCTGCATTTAGGACTTCATTGGATGATGCCATAGATTAATTTAAAAAAACATGGTAGAAAAACGAAAGATGGACTTTCCATAAATTTAAAAATTCCTTGGTACATTCAGGTGCAGGGACAGCTACACATAACCGGTAGGAATACATGTATTTTTGGCGTTTGTTCGGGATGCAAAAATCATATTATTGATTTATATATTTTTGATTTTGATATCAAAACTGAAATTATACAGAAAGACGATCATTTTTGGGCACAATTCATGGATCCGAAATTAACAAATTTTTACTTGTTGCCAGAGTTAATATGTGATCGTAGACATATACGAAATATGTGAAATCCCTTTCTCTTCCTCCTTATTCCTCGTACTTTTTTCAAAATTCTATGTATTCATTCAAAAATACATCTAAAAAATTCGTTCTATTCTAAACAGACCTCAAAAGTATAAAACTTTATTTGACATCAGTCATATGACATATACGCGATTTATGCATTTTAGCTATTGCGTGCTCTTATCACTAAGGGTGCGAACTGTTTTAGAACCCAATAGCTTCACACGCGACGATAGGAAGAGACCAGACGGATTTACCATAATGCTTTAAATTTTAGGTCGGCCTATGGTGTGTGATGCAACATATTGTGTTGACTCTCTTGCGCCATCCCCTTTCTAGTACGGCGGACTGTGCTGGGGCGGCTACTGCAGGTGCGGAAAACCTGAAACAGCGCAAATACTCCAATCTTATTGGGACTTAAATGTTCCAGCCGACTTGGGTTGAAACACTAGGGCCATGCGGTCCGAGTGCCCACCTAATTTTTCGAGAAATCGCCAAGCTGTTGGTCGACTGTTCACGAGACCAGAGGGCTGGCCTATTTTCTTCAAAAAAAAAAAACAGCAAAAAGACAAGTAATTTTACTTGGCTGTCGCCGATTTAGGATGACAATGTATGGCGGCAGAACAATTTTCTTTGCTCGGTCATTGAAAACTAATCCGGTACATTGCAGATTTCGCGGTAAACTTTGCTTGCGTGATGTAGGATTTTGACGTCAGTCACATGTCTTGCGTAGTTCGTTTGTGGTGAGTATAGACGTTGCCACTCGCCACAAATGTTAATCCATTTGATTTTGTCGTTGTTTCTATACAAAAGATCAAGGCCTCCCATGTTTTTTTCGTTATACTTATTTTTTATCTGCCCATTTAAAAGGCTATAATTTTACATACACTGTACATACTATGTGAAAGCAAATTTTTATACTAATATAATAAATTAATGTTAAGTTTAATCATTTTATTTCTGGCATCCTTTCAACAATAGTTCAGTTCACCCTTACCGAATCAGTTTGACAGTGCGAGCGGGATAGAAAGATACAAGGCCCGGGGAAGTGGGGGTGAAATATGAATTTCTGCTGAACTATTACAAGGCCTCGCGAGGTCTACAGCTCACAGAGCCACTAATAATAGGCGAGTTTACTCTTTAGAATTATATTGCTCAACAACAATGTACTGCAATCATATGACGCGATGCGCCTACGCACACGCTATCAACTAATGACCCGTGCAGACTTTCGGCAGATGGCGGGCAGCGATGCTAGGCGGCCGCGCGGCCCTCGTTCCTTTCGTCCCGCGGGTTCTCCAGCGCTGAACAGTGGGTTCGCGGTAATGAGACGCACAGTGTGCGCGTTAACACGGACTATTCCGGACATTTTTAAACAAACAAGCTAGTAAAAGCGTGTTAAAATAGCTACATCGGTCCATCCGTTCGCAAGTGATGCGCTTACCAAAGAACAGCATTTCATCTTTATTATTTATATAGGTTAATCAACACATCGAAATATATGACAGCTATTTGCGATGTTGTCATGTTTCAGAATGTACCCTCTTAATATTTCTATTAACAGACTAAGAACCATCTGAAATGTAGATATTTTATATGACAATGATATCTAAATACAAAGCAAACTGTCATCTGATAGTATTCTTTGGTGCTAGAGGAGTTAGATAAATTATATTATTATTATCATCATAAGATTATTGTCTCGAGTCGAGTGTAGGTACTTATATGTTGTTTACGATTTAGAGCACATTTTGAATCCAGTGTAATACCCATTTTTCGCATTGTAGTCATGAATACCTACGTCTTTTCATGTGCTGGGTGCGAGATCTGATAATTTATCATGTCAATACAGGATAGCAAATTACGCGACCTATATTCGTAAAGGGAGTAATTCTGCTCGTTCTACTGACCATCTTTTCCAACGAAATTCATACTCGATTCGTACAAAAAAAAAGTACAAGCATCGAAATAGTCTGTCTTCTGTTGTATAGGAATTTGAGGTTTAGTCTAACAGGTAGAATCTCCCCCTTGACGGATGCAGGTGACTAAATCGATACCTTGTATAACGTTCATCTAGTTGGTTGTATTTGCAAAAACACAGTTGCTTCGTGCAAGCGAGCGGTGTTTGGCATAAATTCACTTTGGTAAGCCGGAATACAAGCAATGTGCTACAAATACCAACGTAGCAACAGTCAACATTGGCCCACTGCTGGGCAAGGTCCTCCCAAATCTTACCAGCTTCTTATTCTTTTCCGGTACTACCTCGAACCAGCCCTTGCGGTACGTGTGGGTTCATCCAGAAAAAATATCTGGGCTGGCCTCGAAAAAATCCAGTATAGGTAAACCGCATTAATTTGTCATTCTAAACATACTTTGACTTCTTAAATTAAATACGAAGCTTATATTCGCAGTACATAATGTACCTATGCCCCGTGAACCATGTATTTGATATCAATCGCATATTTATTTTAATTGGTTCGACAAGGAAATGAATTGCTAAAGAGTTTCCGAAGAACGTTTGTCAAAACAAACATATTGTATTCATGTCATGTTTTTGTTTGAGGTCAACCACGAGTTCATTGGTCGTTTTAACTACAGTTGCGATGGATAATAATAATAAAGTAACTATGTACCTATTAGGAATGCAATCTTGAGTCGAGATTGACAACTGGAGATCTCGCGTGGTAAGTCTAGTGTCAAAATTGGCCTTTCGAGATTTTGCCTACTTTTTTAAATAGTGCGTTTTTTTACATAAAAGATCTTGATTCTTTTTAAAATGACAACTATGCCCACTTAGGGTAATCTTGTTATATTTTGTAAATAAAAAAACAACAACTTTTATTTAAGGAATAATCATGTGCACTAAGCATAGGTACATAACGCAATAAATCAGCACAAACACATCAAGCACACTATAAATCCATTAATTAATTATTATTATAATGAAAATGGCTTTTCAATAAGCGTAACGTTGTGACGCGCGCGCTCTGTCACAAAATCTCGTTCTAGATCTTGACCATATTGGTCTTCCCACGAGATTTAATCTCGAAAAAGGCCAGAGATTGCATTCCTTAGTGCCTATAAAGTTAAGCGCACAGTACAGCCGCATCGGGATGCAACGCAACGCATTCCAGGTACAAAAAACCGTGGTGCGGCTCGCCTCTAGTGTGCGATGGTTCATTCGGAATGTTTGAAAATGATGACGATTTTTGCGTTGCGGTACCGTTCGCTTAAACGCTTTTCTTCACTTCATTTAAACTCACAAATGTTCAAGATTTTTGTGTTATAATAATAATAATATAACATTTATTACAGGCAACAATGGCCCATAGACATAAACCTTACAAACTAACATATATAAAGTATAAAACAAAACATGTGTTGATAAATAGCTTAAAACTATGTTAGTAGCACTTCACTAGATTCTCCTTGACCTGCCTTGTGGTACTTGTCCGCGGAAGCGACGGAACACCACGTCCTGCGGCCAAAAGTCTTTTTCCAAGACGACGGACAGATAACAATTCGGGCACCACGAACGCCTTGAAATTGACGTTGCGGTGCGACTTTAGTAACTGCACCCTCGGCGAGTACCTCGTCTTCTGGCGCACGTACTCCACGATGTCCTCCTCTTTAGTGTTGTAGTGTAGGCGGGAGATGTACACCGGTGTTCGGCTTTGAAAGAAAAGAAAGAAGAAAGAAAGAAAATACGTTTATTTGCGGTAAACATGACGCAATTCAATTTTATCATCGTGTATTATTTTTTACATTTGTACAATTGTGCGTGACTTTGATGTGAACTTGTGCGAGGCAAATCACTGGAACTTATTTTATTTATGGAATAATTATGAATGAAACTGCTGGATTTCGGTTTCTAAATCGGTATTAAGTTCTTGTGTATATGTGTCTACAAAATTTCTACAATGCTCACTGTATTCTGATGTTTGATCGGGGCACATAATTTGATCGGCATCGGGTATTTTAATCAGGAATGAGAATTTGTCTGCCATTTCTTTGTATATCTCTCCCTTTCTTCGTTCGCATCTCAACATTCAATTTATCAAGGACGGCATAAAAACTCATGACTTTAAATTTTTCTCTCGGGCTGAGACTTACTTCAGGAACTAGACCGTCACTGGGCATTTTTTTCCTTCGTCAATGACGGGTGTCTTTAAAATCCACATCTGGTAGCTTTTGTTTTGCGCGGGCTTCTAAATTATATACACATATACTTTCATGAGCTAGCAAATATTTTTTCACTGCTGTTTATGGTGCCCCCGAGACGTGATGCCCTAAGCCATTGCCTAATTTGCTTATGGGCTAATCCGGAACTGCCTTCATCACTTTCGTACCTACATTTTCTATGAACCAAAGCATAATGTGCGCTTGGCTTTATATCCATTTCATACAACTGTTAAAAGAATGACAGTCTGTTGTGATTTGGCACTCAATTGGCTGAACAATTATTTTCACTGACATTATTATTTTAACAGGATATGCTGTTTGAATGGAGTGAAGCTACCCAGGGTTTGATCCTGGGGTCTTTCTACTATGGCTACGTTTTGACCCATATTCCTGGAGGGATGTTGGCTGAAAGATTCGGCGGTAAATGGGTGCTCGGCTTTGGACTTCTGTCGACTGCTATCTGTACCTTTATCACGCCCATTACGGTCAAAATGGGAGGAGCCACTGCGCTGTTCATATTGAGAGTTATTGAAGGTTTTGGAGAGGTGAGTGTAATCATATTTTTTGATGTTTAAAGAGTAACTACGGAGTTTCTTGCCCATTCTTCTCTATACGGAACTACCGTTTGGATGGAGCAAGTAGAATAAATTCTATTTTCTTGTAAATTTTAACGTTCAAAAGTGCCTTTTATGTGCCTATTTGAAAAAAAATATTTGTCTTTGGCTTTATTTTTGATGCGATGTATGTGGTTAGCTGAGAAAGGTAAAATTTCAGACACGACAAATCTACCTCCAAATTGGTAATACACCAAAATGTCACGAGTTATCTAAGGGCACAACTTCCTTGAATAAAAAAAAAAACATCTTTTAATTAGATATTACGACTTTGTAATTCACGAACTGTTCGAGGATTATTGACTGTATATATGAATTAACCCTCTTAAAACAGCAATGGTTAATAGTATTAATGGTTCCAGGTTACGGAAATAACACCATAATTTATTTATGTTTTTGTTAAAATATAATATATTGGTATATACATATATGATTTATATTTAATTATTATTATTTAAAAAAAGACTCCAAAGCTTATAGTGGTGAAACGTTATATAATATAAGTGAGTTTCTGAATGAAAAAGATTTTTATGTTAGTGTATTTTTGTATATCTTTTGCATGCCTACATGGTAAAATATGGCTGAACTTGATGAATTTTTGTTATCCTATAAAAGATAACAAAAATTATAATGAACAAATATATATATGTTCATATAATTTTATTAATAAAAAATATATATTTATTATTTAAATAAATTATCTTTATCTTTATAAAATCTCAATATCTCACGTAATTTTAAAATTGTTTCTTTTGTTTCTTCTGCTTAGTTATTAATTTTATAGTATAGTGCTTGTACCACAATTATTACGTTTATGCATGCGGTGCTAACCTATCAGAAATTGTTAACCTAACTTTAGATTAAAGTAACATTATTTTTTCATTATAACAGTGTACACTATTGTTTGTTGACCATTCAAGAAAAAATAACATAATATGATGAAATTAAAATCTATAGACTGTGGAATGCTAATGACGTGTTGTTGAGAGCTATCTAGAATCTAGAAATTATCTAAAGAGAGAGATTTAGCAACATTAAAAAAAACCGGCCAAGTGCCGTACGACCAAAACTAATATTATAGCCTTATTATGAAATGAATTCGCTACAAACTTATAACACCCCGTCGTTTTTGACGGGGTGTTATACCACCCAATCTTATCGAAACATGTCTTATTCACCCAAGCTACAAACCTTACAACAAAGAAACGCCGTGTCCTAACTAAAAGCATTCGTCGCGCGAGTACATGACCGCCGCGCTCTTTTATATGACTATGACATATCCGCGCGATCAATCGAGTCGCGTTTGTGCGCTATATAATTCATTGAAACGATCGTTCTTGGTTAAGACACGCGGTAAGGAATTAATACTCTAAACTAGTAAAAACTTCACTATAATGAACTAAATTTCCTCCAGGGTCCTACAATGCCAGCTCTAATGGCCATGCTGTCAAAATGGGCCCCCAAAGAAGAGCGAGCACGTATCGGGGCCATTGTCTTCGGAGGAGCACAGATAGGAAACATTGCTGGATCCTACTTCTCCGGGCTCATCATGCATACCGGAAGTTGGGAAAATGTATTTTACATGTTTGGAGGACTCGGCCTGCTGTGGTTCATGTTTTGGGTAAGTTTCGTAAACAATATACTAACTTATTAACTACACTACTTAACTACAATATAGGTAACTTTACAAAGTCAAATTAGATTAATTGGTTAAACTTCACAATAAGGATAATTAAAACAAAAAATATGCTATGATAGATGTTTTGAATCCCACAAATGTTAAGCTTGTTTATAAGATTAAGCGCTACTTGTTTACAGCAACATTTGTGATGTGAAAATAAATAAACTGTAATTATTTATATATGGATACCCTCCAAGTCTGTGAAGTTGCACCTATCAATTGAATTAACCCCATATACTTTTTTACTCCTTTGAAGAAAACGTGGTTACGGCTATCAATGTCTGCAACAATAGGAAAACCATAATCTAATCAATGCTTATTTACTTAGGTACTGTCAAACGGGGTAGGAATACAACGAGTGAATCGGAACGAAACTTTAAAAGGGATCTTAATATTTAGATAATATAGTTTGTTGCCAACAAGGGCACTTAATCGTTAATTATAATACAGTAAACACATTAGAGTATTTTTTGGCAACAAACTATATTATTTAAATGTTAACATCCCTTTTAAAGTTTCGTTCCGATTCATCCCTGCATTATTCACCTCGTTTGACGGTACCTTAAAACAAACCACAATCGGCACCTACTCTTTTCTCAACGAAGCGCAGAAATTTCTTGTAATGGTAGAATTTAGGAATAATATAATGACCTAGCCCAAATCACGCGATTAAATTTTAAGTTGAAGTGTCATAAATAATTTCAAAAGCTTGGCTGGCGTAAGCACGCCGAACTTTTCGTAGCGTGTTTTACGAAAATGTGTCACTAAGTTTAGTAGAAGTAAGAATAATAAACCTATTTCTTATTTTTGGGTACGATACCTTTGGGCCTAGAACGACATTTATACCTATCTGTATGATCGTGTTCAATTTCAATTTGTACTACTGAAGTGGCGCCTGCGAGTGATAATAATGCGTAACATAATTGTTACATAAAAATTGAGGAATATGTATAAAAAATCGCACCAAGCCGCTGAAGACTTAATTTATTAAGGCACCACGGAGTAGCCCTCGTTTAGGAAGCCGACGACAGTCTAGGTGACCTGCGAGATACCATACAGAAAAAAAAATGGTATGGTGTTTATCTCGATCTAGTTATTACGTTTCAACAGTTTAGCAATTTTTTTTGTTTTATTTTTCTACCCGTATTGTCCCACTGTCGGGCAAAGATCTCCCCTACAGCTTTCCACTCTTACCTGTGTATTGCGTTCTCTGGCCAATTCCATAAACGCCTCTAAGTCAACTCGCCAGCGTTTCCTAAGCCTCCATAGGCGACGATGCATGTTTCAGTTTAACTACTGTAGCATTAAAATAAAAATAACTAAATATGATAAAAATAACTCAATCGATTACTATGCAACTATGTATCACATGCAAAGGTCATAGACCTTAGATCCTGTTTTTCATCATAGAGTCATTTGAAGTGTAAAAACAATATATTCTGTAGGTAATCATCAATTATTGCTTCCAACCACACAACAACAACTTATTATTGCTAACCGTATAATAAATAAAATTGATGTTCGCATACTATATTATGACCATAAATAAACGATGAATCTATGTAAATACAAGGTTTATTTATTATTCATGATAACAATCAGAATCAGAAATCTATCTATGGTCGGGGAAAAGTTTTTTCTTATTTTGTAGGTATAAAGTTGGTAAAATCTCTTTGGCTGTATTGTTTATATCTGGATGGTTTTGATACCATTAAATAGATAACATTGATGACAAAAAAGGAAAATAAAAAGTAAAAACGATTTCCCACCACTTTTCAATTGTTTTTCTATCCGCCAAAATGAGTGAATCTAACTGACAAATTTTACGAATACATTTTGAAGTTTTATTACAAAAAAGAAAAAAATGCGACACAAACCGCGAAAAAAATATGTGACGTTAATGGACTTAATACAGTGTCAGTAAGAGTAGCACAAAGTTGGTTCAAGCGTTTTCAGTTTAAAAATTTTGATAAAGTAGATGCCATTTTTGACAAGTGGAACGAGATGGGCATTAGTTGTAACAACATAGCTAAATAGTTAGGGGTTGCCTACAAAACAGTTTTGACCCATTTGAAAAAGTCTGGGTATACAAAAATGCTCGATATTTGGGTGTCACACAAGCTCTTAATCTTTAATTTGTATATAAATATGAAAAAACTTTTCCCCCGACCTATTATATATGTATACATATATGTACGAGTATATAAAAGGAGAAACAGACTGACTGACATATCAACGGACAGCTGAAACTACTGGGACTGGGAACGTGAAATTTTGCACACAGCTGTTTTTTATAACGTAGGGAAGCATTAGGAAGGGATTTTTGGAAATTCGATCTTTAAGGGGGTAAAAATGGGGGATAAAGTTAATATGAAAAACACTCACAACACTCTTTTAAACCTAAAACTTGGCTCGAATATCTATGTAAATAAATGATAGAAATCGTTATCATTAACACCACCATTTAAAGGCGGTGGCGAAATTTGTTGGGGAAAGTGTGAAATGCACGCGAACGAAGGCGCGGGCGGAGTGTTGACTGACTGACACATCAGAAATTTTGCAAATTCCTTTTATAATGTAGGCGAACACTAAAACAAGGTTTTTGGAAATTCGACCTTTAAGGGGTGAAAACAGGGAATTATTTCGTTTGAATGAAATAATAATCTTATTTTTTGGGATAATAAACTTGAAAATTGATCCGCATACTTTTCATAATAAATAAAAAAGATCGCAATAATTACGAAAACTACCTTTTAAAGGCGTTGGAGGGGTGTTGGATTTTGTAGGGAAAAATACGAAATCCACGCGAACGAAGTCGCGGGAAAAGTGCTAGTTAAAAAAAGTCATAAATATCGAAATTTGATAATTCTACACCTACCTAATAGCGGTAGAATTTATCGTCCTGGGAACAAAAAAAAGTATCGCTATTCGTAAAGGCACGTCCATCAATTTTACCCCACCCCGCTTCTATCTTTGCTGATTAGATGTCACTATATAAAAATATTAATAATAATATGAAGTATTCACATAGTTTCCGTCGAAACGGGAGCAGAAAAACACCCGAAAATAATGAAATATGTAGGTAATTTGGATTCGCTACCATATTCAAAATAGATTTACATTTAAATTGGACAATAAACAAGAAATAGTGTTAACAATTGTCACATATCAAATACCAAACCCAGTAAAATAAACCTTTCCATCGTAATTGGTTCACAATCGTATTACATGGACAATATCTGTCCCAGTGCAATGTCGCTCTGATCTTTTTTATCGATTCAGTTTCCAATTTGTTTCCAATCTAGTGGCGTTTTATTTTACTGTATTGGACACTTTTATGTTACAGTTAAACCGGTGCATGTTTCGGTTTTCAGTTATCAAAATAGTGTAGGTATGGTTATGGAAAATGGTCGAGCTTGGCTGGCTTTTGTTGCGTTATTCCCTAAAACTGAATGGTACCGAAATACGAATTCGTGATTATTTTAAAACCAGTTTTCTTTCGACAACGTTCGTCACTTGAACCCGTTCTTGAGGAGAGAAATTAACGAAATAGCACGAAATGAATGTCTCACTGAGCTGATTATGTATGGATCTCGATATCCAAGTTTGGTTTTTCGATACATTGAAAGCGCCTTTATGTCGTAGCATTAAGAGCAGTTTTCGTAGTTCTCATGTTACCACTGACGTGCAGCTATCTGCACAACAAAAAATGTCAGAAGCCCGAATTGCCATAAATCTCAAAAATTTTCCTTAATTTTTTAAGGATAATTTTTGAGGTTTATGTCAATACTAAAGCTTATCTTTTTCTTTTAGTCGGTGTTATGCTACAGTACCCCGAACACACATCCTTATATATCAGACAGCGAGAAGAAGTTCCTGAACCAGAATGTGGATGCTTTGATCCACACTTATTCGAAGAAGTTGGATCCCATCCCGTGGAAGGCGCTGCTAAGATCTGTGCCTCTGTGGGCCTTGATTATCGCCGGTGTAAGTATTTCTTTTTGTTCTTTATTTCTCTTAGGGTCACTTGCAACACAAATCACTAAATGCATTTAGCGAATTTAGAACAGAATCGAGAATCGATAACAATGAATAAAACGTGCTGAAAGTACCTACTGGCTGGCCAAATGGAGCTATTCCATAGGGCTATACAAATAAATATAAAAGAATGTCGTACTCAAATCGAAAACTGTTCTAATTTCATTATACATTTTTGATGTTTATATTTAATCTTTGTTCTCTTATTACCGATTATATAATAAAATGTGATAAATATAAATACTATACTACTATTTATTTTTCGCAGTCAATGGTAAAAAGTAGAACACAACTCGTGAAAAAAAAACAACATCTCGATCCTTGTATCCGTCGCTCCGCTCAGGATTCAAATCTAGAATCCGTCGCTGCTCTCGGGATCCAACTAAGTCCCTCGAATTAAATTCCCCTTTTTTCACTTATTGTTTAATCTACTGTTATACTAATATACTATTATTATTATACTATTATCTACTATTATTAATCTATACCTACGTCTTCAATTTGTTTTAAAGCAGTTCAATTCTCATTTGTTTCTTTGTGAGGATAGCTGTTATGTGATGTAAATATTGTGGTTTAAACCACAAGCCATAAAAATAATGTTTAAAACTGAAACAAAAACACTATAAATACATCAATATACAAACTGATTGATGTTTCATAAATTGCATAGTACGAACATAAAAACCGTTTCTATTGTCAATTTATTATTTTATTTTGTCTACGTATATTTGTATATATTTTATTATCACCATACACTTAAAAGAGTTTTACGATATAATATCGATACACCATGAACCAAAAAGAATGTTAGGAAATGTAAAAAATAACTGTGAATTATCCGTGGCCACGAGCAACACGCTCAAGCGACACGCGTCTTGTGACAGCGAATGCGCCGAACACAAATGAAAGAAGTGGTTTTGACCATGTCACGAGTCACTGTGAGCCGACAAATGCTTATTTACGCGACATTTGGAAACAAGTGACGCGTGCGCGTGTCGCTTGACGCAAGTCGCATCGCTCGAGACCGTGAATGGAACCTTATAAAGACTTGTGATTTTATATCTTTAGATTGGACACGATTGGGGGTATTTCACAATGATCACGGATCTTCCTAAGTACATGACAGATGTTCTGAAGTTCAACATCAAGTCTACTGGTCTTTTGTCAGCCTTGCCGTATGTGGCGATGTGGATTGCTTCCTTCTTCTTCGGTCTAGTCTGTGATTTCTGCGTGAAGAGAGGAATACACAGTATTACAACCGCCAGGAAGCTTTACACTACTATTGGTAAGTCACGAATGTATTTAAGAGCCTTAAATTAAAGATGTGTAAAAGATCCTGTATTAAAATGCTTAAAATTAATCTATGACATGAATTGACAACCCTTGTCAGCACTAAGTAATTCAAACTTTTATCCGATTTAAAAACTTAAAACACCATGAATCAGCAGCAAACTTACTTAAATCAAAAATAAATTCTATAAAGGCTATTAAGGTTAGGTTTCTTTACTCGTCAAAGTTAACGACTCAACAAAATACTCTAGTTTTTATGGAGGATACAAAAACAAAAACGCAAGATACTTTGTCCGAACCTAGGATGTCTTGCTCAACAGCTCCACTTGCGATAACCGAGACCGTCAATACAACATCCCGTTCATTATATTTTTCTGTTCGCAGCGGCCACTGGTCCGGGTATTTGCATCATCCTGGCCTCCTACTCCGGCTGCGACACGACCCTGGCCGTCTTCTGGTTTATATTCGCCATGACCCTCATGGGAGCTTACTATAGTGGTATGAAGATCAACCCGCTGGACATCACTCCGAACTACGCAGGAACTACCACAGCCATGGTCAATGGAATCGCAGCAATTTCAGGCATCATTTCACCGTATCTCATAGGGCTATTGACGCCAGATGTAAGTAATTTTTTTTTACTATCTACTTTTTTGGTTTTTAAGGTGAAAAGTTGAATTGATTTAATGAAAAGGTCATTTTTATCAAATACTTCATATTTTGTTAGAAAGAATTAACCTTGCTTACCTTTTAAGGTCTCTTGAATCCTGTGCTTTATCATATTTCCTCGCCTTTCGTGACATCCATGGGAAATAAATAAGTTACAACAAAAAATGTTACAAATGTTTACGAAGTATGTACTTACAATTACTATTAAAATTTTTGCTACCTATTTATACTGAATTTACAAACTCGTAAAATAAGTGAGTCGTAAATAATGTGTTGGGATGTATTTCCGTTTTAAACTGAAAATTCGAAAATGCAAGTTAAAATATAAATTAATAATTATGCTCTGAATAATAGTAATGCGCTCATTTACATTTCCACTACTATTTTCCTGTAGCAAACAATTTCAGCTAGTCAACAAATTATGTATGTACGATGTACGCAAATACAATTTGTTCTGTAACTCGTCGACTAGAATTGATAATCGCTCTTGTCATGCTGATCTAAATTGTAGATCAGCATGGCTAATATGACAAGCGCTAGAGCGCTCTATTTCTCGATTTGTCGAAATTTGTCTACGGTTCTGACGTCATCCTAAAGCCTAACATAACCGTTTAGCTCGAGTAAATTCAAAAAGGCACTTTGACACTTTTTTATCTCGCGACGAGAGTCCGATGTAGCAAGTTATTGAAAACAAATCATTTTTATCACAGCAACATCGGCTTGAGGATCCGTTTCGTTAACTCGATTTGACTCATGAAATTAGTATGTAGTATATTGATTTTACGTCCACCTCTTTTAATAAGTTTAGTTTTTGTGTAACCGACTTTTTTTGATAGAATTAAATGTTTTCTTTGGCATGCCGAAATTAAAATACAAAATGACGGGAATAAAAATGATACTCACTATATAATCACCACAAATGACAAATGGGCCGAAGATCACAATTTGACAAAGCGACGGTTGATATTCCAACAATCACGATAAAACCCATGATATTGCAAATTTTGTTAATCACCAAAATTACCAAGTGACTGGCGTTCAGATAAATATGTAACGGGCGTTGACTTCGCTATTATAACCATAAAACACTGAACGTTGTTAATCACCACCCTTGGGAAATAAACTGGCGATTTTAGGAATTATGTTGCGAAGGTTTGGTATTGCCATACAGCCATAACTTTCGTTAATAACCATAATTGGCAAAGTTACTGGTTATTACTGAAAGTGATTGTCATCTACGTAAAAGTGCTCCCCGCCGCTACAGTTTCTCTCGCGGCCGCTGAAAGGAACTCCATTCCAATATAAATAGTAGTTTAAAACGAAGTATTTTCATTATTAATGTATTGTAAAATAAAATTATTACTAAAATAAATATATATGTATATATATATTTTTTAAACGTTGCCCCACACTAGGAATTTCTCCTGTGTTGTGGGTGCGTTTACAAACATTTAAACTCACATACACAAACAGCCAGACCCGGAACAACTATTTGTAGGTCATACAAATATTTGTTCCGAGCGGGAATCGAACCCACGACACGCAGCGCAGCAGTCAATCACTTAACCACTGCGCCAACCGTGCCGTCAATTATGAAACTGCCATGTCATTTTCGAGAATTTTTATTATTTTTTATTATGTCTTAATTTTGTTTATCATTTAATTTCATGAAGCGGCGATCAAATTGCAGTTCAGTTGCAGTTAAGTTCAAGTTTTAGTTCTAAGACCGCGTGTACTCGTGTGATGCGAAACTGACGCAAGCGTATCTGACAGCGGTAGAGAAGACGAAAATCGTGGTTTTAATCGAAACTTAACAGCAACTGAACTTCTTTAGTTACGTGAGTTATTCTACTGAGGTAGAACAAGACCGATGTAAGCCAATGACGAGGGTATAGAAAAAAGATCTTGCTAATTATTTTAAATGTTCCTTAGAAAGGAGCTCAGGTAAAGCAATGGTTCATACTTTTCATATAATAACTTTACTTTTTTTTTCTGTACAGGCAACACTGAAACAATGGCGGGTTGCGTTCTGGGTCTGCTTAGGAGTTCTAGTCTTCACAAACGTAATCTACATCTTCTTCGCGAGAGGAGAACAAGTATGGTGGGATGATGTCAAAGCCCATGGGTACCCAGATGGCTGGGCCCACGGCGACCTGCCAGTCAGACCGGCGGACTCAGAAGGAGAGAAAAAAGAAAAGACCGAGAAAGAGAAAAAATAAACCGACTGTTAATATAAACTTAATGTTCTGTAAATATTGTATTTAGGCTAATTTTGTTATTTATGAATAAGATTATTTAATTGACGTAATTTTGTTGTTTTATTTCGACTTTAGATTAGCTGCAGGTATCAATATAATATAATTATAGTTTAAGGGGAAGCGCCAGGGTAGCCTGCGAAATTAGATTTTCTTACGGTTTTTGCAATTTGCAGGTCATTGTCCGGTTTTATATTAAACAAAATATGATTCGCGACGTATGACGTATGTACGTATCAAGTTCATAATATAATCCCATTGAATGGTTATTTCGAAAATAGTTATTTAATGGGATTATATAAACTTAGACATTGATGATTAGAATTCTGTAAATACGAACTTGTTACGGTCACGAATCATATTTTGTTCAACATACAATCTGACTCAAATCTCTCTTGATCTTCAAATTGCATAAAACGTAAGAAAATATGAATTTCGCGGGTTACCCTGACGCTTCCCCATTAAAATAAATGAGAGAAAGTCAGAGGGCCAAGCGACATTCTATCAGCGATCACGATAGTGGAAAAGTCAAAATTGTATTGGATTGACATATTAAGCTACCGAAAAGCTTATGTTAATCCTGTTGAAAGTTCTAGAAAAACGAAACGCTTTGAAATCGATTGCAACTTGTCAGCCCTATATTTTTTTACTGCATAAACAAGGTTTTCTTTAGACATGACATGGTTTAAAACTACAAGCCAGTTTCTGTAATAAGAACATATCAGAGATTGAAATACAGTTCTTTATTCAAAACTCACAACTTAGGGCTGATTTGACCAAAGTCAGATATCTTTTACCCATGGAATGAAATTGACGTTTGACAGTTCTAGTATGGAAAAACTGTCAAATTTTTTAAAATGTATTCTCAAATATAAAAGTTTGGTGAAATCCGCCTTAAATCAAGTACCTACTAAGTTGACTGTTTTGTATTAAGTACTTTACCCATGGAGGTAGTAATATAATTTACCTTCGAAATAAACCTTGAAAAATAAAACTTGTGCTCTCTAAATTCGAATGAAATAAAATTTAGTACCTACCTACACTACACCATGGTACAATAAAATTTACTATAATATACACACACCAGCAAATTTAGTGGAACATATATTTTTTTCGAAAATCTAGTTTTTGTAACATTGCTGGCTGGTTGTTAATTCGTTTTATTTTAGAAATAATTATTTCAAAATGAGAAAACAATTGAACGTCACCTTTTATGCGATTGTTTTAATTTTTTTCGTACTTACATCATTTCGAGCGAATTTCCCTTAATCATCATTTTATGGATTTGGTTTAAAATTTCGTAAGTTTAACTTGTTTTTTTTTTACTTTTAAATATTTTTAAAAGTCAAGGACTTCATTATGACCGGCTTCAGTGCAACTGAGATTGCCAGGGCACTTGAGATGAGGAGAAATGATCAAATCTACAGAGTGATGTCAAGAATTCTTCGCCGACCTGTTTCAACAATTTATCGTAGTATCCAACGATTCAGGGAGACTAATGCTTTTGTGAGAAGACCTGCACCCTAATTACGTAACACACTATCTATCACAATCTGAATCATTTTGAAACTTATTGCTAATCCATTGCTTCATATGTTCGAAAGAATTGTCTGCTCAACAACGTAAATAATGCAATGAATGTTGTTGAGCTGTCAAAATGAAACCCATTCCTACTGTTAGTGTATTACATAATTACCCCGCAGGACAAGGCAGAAAAAGATACTTCGAGCAGGGGTGATCGTTTCATTCAGCTTCGTGTACGTGGGAACCCATGTCTAACGGCCGTCCAAGCCAGAAATGAGCTTGAGGAAGTTCGAGGTGTCACAGTAAGTGAGCGTACGGTACAAAGAAGATTCAAAGAAGCTGGTTTTGATTCGTTCGTACCCGCCGAGGCTCCTCAATTTGAGATACATCATCGTAGAAACAGACTAACTTTTGCTCGGGAACATCGACTTTGGATCACGGACCAATGGGGTAAAAAATTGTTTAGTGATGAGTGCAGAATTCTTTTAAATCAAGTTGACGGAGACGCAAAGGAGAAAAATATAATCAGACAAATTTTTAAAATACAGTGGCATACGGTGGAGGATCAATAATGGTTAGGGGAGCGATATGTTTAGGAGGTCGTACAGACCTGGTGGTGATCGATGGAGGAAATCTGACTGCAGATCAAAACGGTACCACAAAATTGCCTCAGTCCGCCTTTGTACAGTATTTTCTTTTTACTTGTGCATAAAGTTTTAATAAAAAAATAAAAAATAAAAAAATGTGTTGTGCACAAATTTCTCTTAATTTTTCTTTTAATTTCTTCTTTCTCTTTTTATATAAATAAGAGAAATTTTAGAAGAAAATGTGGTACCGTTTGCCCCCTTTATCGGTGACGGCTTCGTTTTGATGCAGGATAATGCTCGGCCGCATAGGTACTGCTCGGTCAACTGAAGCATATCTTAATAATATGAATGTAACAGTTATGGAGTGGCCGGCGAGATCACTGGATATGAATCCAATAGAACACGTCTGGGATATGCTGAAACGATGAGTAAAATCCAGAATCCCAGCTCCTGTCTATGTGGGTGAACTGCGAATCGCCGTAGTTGAGGAATGGCTGAGACTATCACAGGAAACAATAGATAACATCATTATCAGCGTGTCTAGGCGGGTGGAAACTTTAATAAGAGCACGTGGAACACGCGATATTAATTTGTATTTAAAAAAAAAAGTTTATCTATTAACTTTTTCAACTTTTCTCGGTTACCTTAAAAATCAAGAAAGTACATTTTTCACAAAAAAAAAATATTTTTCTCGCAAAATTAATATAAATGTGATGTCATTTTAATTTTAAAAGGTTTAATTTTAAATAAGAAAAGAAGTAGATTCTAAAAAGAAACCGTTTTTTTTTTAAATTGGCTTTTTATGTTTCGCTAAATTTGCCGGTGTGTGTAGTGTATGGGTGGAACCTTAAAACAGTGACTTTGCCTTAGACGTACGTGATCAAGGATTATTATAAAAACGCAATCTTTGAAGGAGGTGGGCATAAAATAAAAATAAAAAATCAATCAATTACCTTGGTTGATTAATATAGATCATGTTATTTTAAAAACGATTTTTATTGAAACACTAAACAGCAGTAGATTTAAAAAAAATCTTGATATGTTATTTACTTAACCGTAAGATCAATATTTTTCCTTCATAAGCCGAGTCCACATTTGTGATATTTCAACGGACCCGATACCGTGACAGTGACAAATGCGCGTGTCATAAACAGTCATAATCTGCCACACACTGTGGTCCATTTCAAGGCGTCACCAGAGAATATTATACTCTGACATTGTCACGAACCCAAAAAAAATCATAGATTTAAAAAACTAAGAATTAAAAATGTAACTACATAACACTTAGTAGGTATCGCCACATCTTTATGTCGCGTGTGATTCGTGTCGCATGTCGCGCCTGTTTGAAGGACCCTTTATGGGGCTATTCTACAGAAAAAGTAGCTGTATTTAAAATGCAAAAGAGATGTATCCGCGCAATATGTAGTTTAAAACCAACAGATAGTTGTAAGCCCCTTTTTTGTGAGCTTAAAAATATTAACACTACCATGTTTATATATATTGGAAGTCGTAGTCTTTGTAAAACGCAACTTGCATTATTTCAAAAATTATAGAAGTCAACGCAACAATAAAAAAATATATTTCCCTGACAGCAGTAGAACTACTTTGTTTAGCAATAGTATTTTTTGGATGGCACCTCGACTTTATAACCATTTACCAAAATGTATTATAGACTTAAATAGTATGGACATATTTAAATGCAATGTTAAAAAAATGTTATTGGAAAAATCTTATTATAGTGTTAATGAATATTTGTGTGACAAACTCTAAATAATGTTTATTACTTAAGTATGATATAAATTACGTATTTAACAATTATTAACTCTTGACATTTTAGCTTAAAAGATTAACTTTGACATTATTTACTTTGACTTTAATTGACAATTTAATAGACATGTAATTTTGAACTTTAAGATATTAAAAATTTTAATTTAGGGACTAACCACGTTTCGAACTAAATGTTGCATGCCTAGTGCAGAATATGGTGACACTAACAACTTTCCTGTTCTTCAAAAAACCCACCTGTATAACTACCCATATTTGCAATAAATGATTTTGAGTTTGAATTTGAATTTTAAGTATTGTTGTGCAAGCAATCTTTTCTTTATTAAGTCCTAGCCGCAAAATCACTTATTTCTTTAGATATACATTTAACATGTTCAAATAAATGTTTGAAATCATAATAATTATGATTTCAAACATTTATTTGTGAAAATAAAGTAGATGTAGCAGAAAAGGCCAACTTTTCCAAAAACGGATGCCTTGACGAATGATGCCACTGCCCTATTAATTTACCCAGGCGCATCCTGGGTTGTTAGTCCTACAATCACCCTCGTTGCTGACTATTTGTTAATTTTACCATCGACGCATAGTCATTAAGCTAGAGAGAAACATAAATTACTCTGTTAAGAAGCTTTCCTTCTGCTTGGTTTTTATTCATGTGCCCTTACAGCTCCGTCTCAAAATCCAACCTGTATAGTAATACATTTTTAAGATAAGCGCACATTACAATCGCGGTGGCCCGCAGCGCGCCGAATTGCAAAATTGCGCTAAAGCACATTAGGTTACGAATCGTGTCGAGCCGCGCCGCAACGTAGCAATTGTCTCAGATAGATTCAATTTTCGAATTTGAATTTGAACTGTATGGAGACTTGCCACCTGTTACATGGGACTTAAACAAAACTGGCGAAATGTGGATCTAGTATAGGTACCTACACCTCCCACCCTCCCACCTCCGTCCTTAAACCTTGGGGATTACAGGGGTGATGTTATGTTATGTATCCAGTTCAGTGCACGGTTCGCAAACATTTGAGCGGGCTGCACCGCAACGCAACGCATTGCAAAAATCCTTCTTTATCACTTTGGTACATTTTGTATCATGAACCACCACACACTACAGGAGGCGGTGCGGCCCGCCGTAACTTCCGCTAGCGATCCGCGATCCGCGATCATTATTATTTCAGTTGTTTATTTTACACTTCAATTACCAACACACAAATGCTATGTAATTCTTGTAAGTGTCTCCTATTCATAACAATGTAAAACTATTATTGTTTTCTAACATTGTTATGATGACACGAAGTGGCGTGATGACTGATGACTTAGAGGCGTTATTATTACTAATAGAGTACATAATTGGTAGTAATAATTCTTCATCTGGCTAAAAACGTCACAGAAAATTTATCGGATTTAATATTTTATTATTTAATATTTAAGTATCTTAACAATATGAGTATGTTATTATTATCTTAATAATAACCAATTTTAACCTAACTTTCATACCGCGACTCGCGTTTAATATCCACTACACTTTTTACAAAAAAACAACCGATTGCCAAAAAAAACACTAAAAGTCGTGAAAAATAACTTTAATTTCGGAAGCCGGTGTTTTTGACTTTGCATTTTCGTTTTTGGCCACAGACACATAAAAAAAAATACAGTCGTATTGAGAACCTCCTCCTTTTTGTGAAGTCGGTTAAAAAAGAAAGGAAAGGACGAAGTGAAGATGAATTACCACGCAAATGACCTTTCCTTAATAAATTAGGTACATTAACACACAATTCTAAGGTAAAAAGAAATAAAGAGACGCTTCTTCGCTGGAGTCGAAAATTATCTCTGGGTTTTTATTTATCTTCAAGATGTTTGAGATAGACATATATGTATGATGTAGGTATATGTGAGATTGTGATGAGTGCGCTTCTTATCATAGATCTGTCAGATAGTGGTCATATGGCGAGGTTAACGTTGTCAATTTTGTCATCTCAATTTTTGCTACTCCGTGATGTAGTAGAATTTGAAGTGTAGCTTCATGTTTTTAATATCGGAGGTTTTTGTATGTGAAAGATAGTGCCAATATGACTCTGACGGGATGGCGGCGTGTTTTGAACAAAGGTTGGTTTTTTAATATTTTATTGTTTTGTTTTAAGAGGGTGACAACAGCTAAAGCGCGGTCACTGTCGGATTGCATAGAAAAGAAAGAGAAGCGCGATGACACAACGCTGGTAATTTATTGCAAAATACGAAGCGATTATCGATTTACAAAAAATCTATTGATTGGATTAAAAAATTAAAACACTAGTACGTTAGTATGTTGCTTGTAGAATAATCTGACAAAAAATCAGAATGATTTAATGCATAGTAGTATGGTTTTTAATCGTTATAAGAAATTTTTAGAGGTATCTTCGTGATTTTTTTCTATCGTACCAAATTAGTTGTTTTATGTTTTCAACACACTATCTAATTAGCAAATATCCTGAAGAATAACATATATTTTTCTGATTTTGTTTAGTGCAGTGCATCATATACTTTTAGGCATTATAAAACTTACATTTAGGTCCTGTAGTCCCCTTAATGTCGGAAATTATAGTTTTTGTCATTGACAGGCGTATATAATATGTGCGCCGTAAAGAGTAAGGTCTCTAACAGACGACCCTTTGCGCGATTGAGCACGAACCGTTTGCTTGACTGACATTCTTTTTGCGACTCCGTTCATTTTAAACGTAGTTCTTTTTACGCGCCTTGTGCGGTGTTTCATACAATAATTTGTATTGTCCATTTTTCTGTGCAAAAATAATACAGTAAAATCGCTGGTCGTCTGTTAGATGCCTTAAAGCACCTATTAAGAACAATGTAAGTAAAAATATTGGTTTAAGTCATGAAATTATTACTTTTATTCACACATTTGACTTAACTAGATTGTTTAATATACCTAACTACATCTAGAAGTCGGAACTGCCTGCAGGCTTCACAGTAGCCTTACGTAAAGTATTATATGTCAATCGATATTATGAAATCTTTAAGATAAGGATAAAAAATCAATGAATCACACTAAAATTGATTCCTGTGGACATAACAATAATGTCAACCGTCCACTTCTACGCAGGATATGCACGGAGAGGTTAGCCATGGTTCATTATTTGCCAGTATTTTTTCATGATTAGCGTGGCTGTGGGCTGCTGTAACAACTATACTCCATTTGAAATAAGATTAGAAATTTAAATAAACCTTTTTTACAGTCCGTTCAACTGATTTTGACTTCTATTCCGTAGGCATAAGAATGACATTAAAAGCAAAAACGTGGTTACAATACCAACTGTTTATTGCAGCTGCCATTTGTCATGCCTTAAACGCAATAGAAGTCAAAATCGGTTGAACGAACTGTAAAAAAGGTTTATTTAAATTTCTAATCTTATTTTAAATGGAGGAATGGATTTTTTAACTAATGTTTGTACTATAGGTACAAACGTTAGTTAAAAACTCACATAGTTATGGTGGGACCGGTACTGATTTGTCATTAATAATTATCGTATTAAGAGCGTTGGTATTTACTAATACGACTTCCTAATTTCCGATACAAAGGTTCGTAAGTCATTCTATTCTAGGATTGTAACAAATTCAGGTTGTTTTAACGCTATGTTATTTATTATGACTTATCGATTTTATTGCCAGCTGTCGTAGAAAAAATTATAATAACTAAGGATATTATATTATTTTATAATTATTAGAACTTAGAATATTTTTACAAAATGGTTTAACGTATTCGACAGTTTACATAATTAAAAGTAATAGAGGTACCTAAACAAAAATGATGTTTTGATGTACGTTGTAACATTTTCAAAAACCCGGAAATTTTGAATGCTATGTGCTATGCTATAGCTAAACATGTTCGTGTTATTATAATTATATTTTAACACCATTGTATCCCATGTTATATCCAAATAAATCATTTATTATTATTAAAAAAAAAACATAAGCAGGTTCAAAAAAACATAAGCACCTTCACTTTAAAAATGACCCAATATTCGCGCAGTTTCCTCATAAAAACCTTTTGCTTAGATTTAAGGAAAATTTTAAAGCAAATCCACAGAAATTACGGTTGTTTATTTCCTTCAAAGGGGAAAGTACCTGCTCACCTTAATGATTGTCTGTCATCGTTGTCCTGGTAATTTCCACTACTTTTTCAACGACTTTGTGGTTAGACTACGGTTAAAACCTGTGGATGAGTGCCTACTCGAGACAATATTTATGTATGTTTATACAGTTTTTGTAGATAGGTAAAAACGATACAGTACAAGGTTTGTCCACCTAAAAATCTTAACTAATATTATAAATGCGAAAGTAAGTTTGTTTGTTACGCTTTCACGCCAAAACGGCTGAACGGATTTGGATGAAATTTGGCACACAGATAGACTATGACCTAGGTAAGGACAAACGCTAATTTTCATCCTAGATCGCATACGAAGTCGCGGGCAAAAGCTACAGTAACCACAACAACAACACAACCTATAATTATGACACCGTATCTTCTGGGTACTAACAATAATTACCTACCTAAGGTAGAAGCTGGAATGCAGAATACGCATGCAGACACGTGCATTTATTGGGTTCCTTCTTAAATTAATGCTGTAAGAATAAAAAAACTATACAAGTCGTATTTTAAAGAAAAACAGAGCAAAGAAAAACGCACGTACACAAACTTATCAATCCTTATCATTCCGTCCTTTTTATATAGTTTTAATGCCATTTTTTCAAGACTAAACGTTAAGGTAAATTCAGGTATGTTTAAAAACATACCTGCATTTTACGTGAGTTTAGTATAAATAAATGAAAACTCGTTCTTATTTAATATTTAGAAGATAATATAACCATATCTAAGTAATAATCATTTTCAATCTGACATTTGACAATATAGTGAGCTGATAGAAATGAGGTGTTCATTCTAGTGTCAAAATATACACACATCAAAAAAAAAAGTTGGTGATCTGTTTGAAAAATCTAAGGGGTCTGTATAGAAACGTTACTTAAAGTTAAGTAACCTTTAAACGTCAAAAATGTATGTAAAAATGTAATGTATTGGTTAAACAACCGCTAATCATTACTTAACTTTAAGCAACGTTTATGAATAAACCCCTTAATCTTTTTGTTACGGTAGATTATATTATAATTTCTTCTTTTTCTTAGATTCTTTACTTAAAAATATAGAATTAGAAAATCTTTACTTAAAAATAAAAATGCGTTTTATTTTTTAATTTCAAACAGTTGCTAGTGATCACAAACTTCTTTTGATGTGTGTATATTTCTGAACTCGTTAACTTTCAATGTCAATGTCCGACTAAAACTTTTAAAATAACATCTAGCGTCAACGCAAAGCTTAGTTAAAACCTCAGCTTTTATTAGCCAAATCAGCGCCTATAGGGATATAGGCGCACGCGCAGCATGACTGTTTTCTTGGAAAAAAGCAGAAAGACTAGCTAAATTACCTAAACAAGTAGATCATCATTATTTGCCTAGTATTTTCCTCACAACGTTGACGTTGGCTTCCAGTATAAACAGATGCAGCTGAACATCAGTATTTTACATGAACCGACTGCTTATTTGACCTCCACAACCCGGTTACTGGGCATTACGATACTCTATTGTAAGACTAGTTATCAGAACTTGGGGCTTGAACCCGTACCCGCAATGTAGGAGTAGTACAGCTATAATTAAGTTTATTTCAATTCAATTCGACGCTTTTCCATTTCTTTCTCTTTCCAGTGATGGTCATCCCCCAGCGGTATGTCCTGGGTATCCTGGGGCTGTTCGCTTTGGGCAACTCCTTCACCATGAGGGTCTGTCTCAGCATGACGATCACACAGATGGTACTCCATGTGGACCCAGGAGAACATATCATTGGAGAAACATGTCCTGATCCAGCCAAAGAAGTTGGCTCTAGTAACACGTCCACAAATAACGTTTCAGACGTGTTCACGGTGAGTGAAACGAGCTCTAGTAGTGTACCATACAAGATAGTGTGCCTTTTTTTGTACAGTCGGCGACAAAATTCAAATTACACTTCAGTTTTTTAATCTAAATTATTTATTAAAATTGGAAAAGAAGTAAAATTAAAAGAATATTAACTCTAAACTATTATAAGAAATTCTGAAATACAATATATAGAATTATGTTGAGTGATTTTTAAAAGTAGCAGTGTATAATCTACTTTTTCGCTGATCGGACCATAATATAACTTTGTCTGCCTCGTTGAGATAGTGGCCGATTTCCATTAAGAAATTCTCAGTAGGAGCCTAGAGGCTAGATTTGTCCACGGTTAATGGCAATGGGTTTGACGTCTAAGATTCGCACTAGAATAGGACACCCTTATTTCTCCGTAGTCTTTGGGGAATACAGGCGTGAAGTTATCCTACTATCCTACTAATATTATAAATGTGAAAGTGTGGATGTTTGGATGTTTGTTACTCAATCACGCTAAAACGGCTGAACGGATTTGGATAAAATTTGGCACATGGGTAGACTATGACCTAGATTAGGACATAGGATACTTTTATCCCGATATTCCCACGAGATCGAGATTTCTGCGGGTGAAACCGCGGGGCGCAGCTAGTGTTAATATAAACGATTCATAAAGATTTAAGATTATGTTACCATTCTGTCCACTCTGCGGATAGTGAAAGGTCAAACATAAGGCTCAGCGCCTGTGAGATATTTACGCGCTTTTTGAAAAAAACTACGTTCTTATGTGATGCTATATCTAGTTAGCGCATTATATGGTCACCAAAAGTGTTATGTAACCAGGGTCGTCGGATATAGTTGTAGCTTAGTAAGAAACCGATGGATGTTTTCAAATAAAATAAAATAAAATTAATAGAAAGCAAACAGTTACAATTATCAAATTAAATTTCATTCGAAAACATCCATCAGTTTGTTACTAAACTTCAACTATATCTGACGACCCTGGTTACTTATCTCTTTTGGTGACTGTACATGTGCTGCATAGGTGTCAGGATTTGACAAAGATGTTTGTTGGTATATATTTTTTTTAGCTTTAAAATAAAGTATTTTGCTGTGATCGGTAAATAACTTAACAAACGCATTACCTACCTGTGGACTGTTTATTAACCGACTTCAAAATGGAGGAGGTTCTCAATTCGTCTGTATGTTTGTTACGCGATATCTCCGGCAATTGTGGATCGATTTCGAAAATTCTTTTTTTAATAGATAATTTTGATAGTGTATTTATGAACACCCTAAATACCCCCACTATTCCTTTAAAACTTTAAAACCTGCATTCCCAGAAGGGGTGAGGTATATACGCCCAGGTCATGTGTATCTCGACAAGCAAGACTTTGATAACCGTCCTAATAAAACACATTATGCAGCAAATACTTACAAAAACATCGTAAATCCCGAGCAATGAAGTGCTTATTTGAATATCATACTCGTAATATTACTCAACATAATTTCCTTTACTATCGTCACTGTTTCAATCACGTGCTGTGATAACTTTGGCAAATAACAAAGAGCGGTAGCTTCATTTATAACCACCAAAATAATTTAAAAGGATTAAGCATTTATTGCGTAACGCGGTTAAAATTAAAATTATTTCATCAGGGTCGAGAGCGGTATGATTGGGACGAAGCAACGCAAGGATTTCTTCTCAGCGCCTTTTATTACGGCTATGTTATCACCCATTTACCTGGAGGTCTGTTAGCCGAAAAGTTTGGAGGTAAATGGACCGTGGGCTGCGGACTTCTTCTGACCTCTGTGGCGACCGTGCTTACTCCTTGGGCTGTGACGGTCGGTGGAGCGATCGGGCTGTTCATTATTAGAGTCATAGAAGGCTTTGGAGAGGTAAGTCCGTACGTGCTTTTTGTTTTGGTATACCACACTGCGATTTGTTGGTTTGAAATGGAGTTCGTAGATACATTTTCATAATGTTCTCTTCCGTGTCTTGTATTCTTTTACTGCAATTGAAAAGGTGGTTCTTTATAGTAGTCTCTGTCAATTTAATCTAGAATTAATTAAAATAGTAATCGTTTTCTTGCAGGGTCCAGTGACACCGGCATTTGTCCTCTTACTTGCGAGATGGGTACCCCCATCAGAACGGTCCAGATTCGGAGCAATGATATTCGGAGGAGCTCAAATTGGAAATATCCTTGGACCCTACATTTCTGGACTTCTATTAGCAGATGGCGGCGACTGGGCCAACGTATTTTATTGTTTTGGTGGACTCGGAATTATATGGTTCTTTTTCTGGGTAAAGTTTATTGAACATATTTCATATTTATGACAAAATTTATGGACGTTGTAAAATGTGACGTGAATGTATGATTTGCTGATGTGGGTGGAATGTTTTGTGTAACGTCTGCACTTTACATGATTCTACACGAAGTGTTGTCTATAAGAATACTTATATACTCAATAATATGAGAGTCGTTGCAGGCTCTTAGATCTATTTAGTATTTATGCGATATTAGAATTAACTAAATTGAACTTATTTAAAGTCCCAACAATTACTTAGATAGTTACTTGGTCAGATAGGCAGTTGCTCCATGTAAAATACCGGTATTCAGCTGAATCTGGTAAGACTGGAAGCTGACCCCAACGTAGGTGCACTTTGTGGGCACTTTGTTATAAAGTACCAAGACGGTGACGTAACAATATTGAAGGTGATCTTCATTTTGAGTATGTAATATTGGAATTATAATACCTACCTTATTAATGTTTTATTTTTGTATACATTGTTAATAAAGGTTTCTTTTCAGGTCCTCCTATGCTACAGCACGCCGAACTCCCACCCATTTATATCAGATGAAGAGAAAGAATTCTTAAACAACAATATAACAGCATCTGGTTTACATAAGAAGCTGGACCCAGTGCCATTTAAGGCTCTGTTACGATCGGCGCCTTTGTGGGTCCTCGTATTAGCGGCCGTAAGTATCTTTATAAAGCTGGGAGCTAAGTTTGGTGCCACGCTAAATGAGTAGCGTAGCTTGAACTAAGTCATGCAGCGTGCCACCAAGCTGCAGTGTGGCTATGGCAATGGTGAAATCAAACCATGTCAGGTAGGCAGTTGCTCCATGTAAAATTCTGGTATTCAGCTGCATCCGGTCAGACTGGAAGCCGACCCCAACATAGTTGGCAAAAGGCTAGGGAGATGATGATGGTGCGTTGGTTCGCTAGGAGCTAGGATCATGTCACCTAGTACACTAGCTGTATTGCTTCGACCTAACAGTTGTTAGTACAAATTGGATAGCTAACCAATTTCCTTAAAGTGGAATCTGGGAAGGCCATGCAACAAGGAAGTTCGGAATATTTTCTTTGCTTGTTGATATTAGAAATTATGGGCACTGTTTGAACACTGTTATCAATTTATTATCGATATGATATCGATTTTAGTGGCGCTAATATACATTTTTCGTCGTTTTGAAGCTTGTACCTACCTACTGATTAATCTTATTTGAAATTGAATTGAGCTAACGTAGGTAAATGTAGTCCCAAACACCCCATTTATCTAAATGTGCAATGCCTATGTGAAAATGGTCCAAATGTTTTATGCAATAATTGTGAAAAAAAAAACAGAAATAGTTTTTGACGAATCAATGGATTCTTTTTATTATATTTTCATAAGCATTTCTTCTTTACAATTTGCAGGTTGGCCACGATTGGGGATACTTTACAATGATTACAGATCTTCCTAAGTATTTCTCTGATGTCTTGAAGTTTAATATCAAAGAAACGGGTCTCATGTCAGCATTGCCGTATATAGCCATGTACGTTTGCTCCTTCATATTCGCCAGTTTATGTGATTTATGTGTCAAGAAGAAATGGCACAGTATTGGCACTGGCAGGAAAATCTATACCACTGTCTGTAAGTATGGTTCCACTAATTGTTTCCCAATGATGTCAGTATATTTTTCAACTATTGATAAACAATAGCGATGGTTATTACATTTTAATTCCTTATTAATTGTTCTTTGTAACTCTTCCGAGATATTGCAAAGCTAAGTTGTCATTTTAATTCATTGCTACTATATTTTTTTATATTATGCCGTTTAACGTTGTCGTCACTTCGACTGTTACAGTAAATTATTTACGTACAATATTTTACTTAATACATACATTTGTTTTATCTTTGTCTTACTAAATTCTAACTCTGTGAAATTGTGTATAACTTGTTTCAACGTTATTTTCATGTATCAATATCTATTAAGAGCGACACAAACATTTGATTAAAATATTGACACCAATTATAGCATCAATAAGGTCGTTTTTTCTATCACAGCTTCGTCAATACCGGCTCTCTTTATCATTCTGGCCTCGTACTCCGGCTGCAACCGAGCTGAGGCCGTCGGCCTTTTCATAGCCTCGATGGCATTCATGGGAGGCTTCTACAGCAGTGTCAAGATCAATGCCATGGATATCGCTCCCAACTACGCTGGCACATGTTCCGCGTTCGTCAATGGAATTGCTGCCATATCTGGCATTATTACACCGTATCTGATTGGATTGTTGACTCCGGATGTAAGTATTACTCGTATTTAGAATCTTAATCCTAAGTATATGTCATTGTACTTTAATCGGAGTGACAGAAAGAAGTTAAAGGAAAATCTTTAGGGTTAAAAATAATTATAAGTATTATAGACTCCCGTAAAAAAAAACATAAAGAAAATCATAGCCAGTAAAAAAGTGCTACAGCAAAAACATATTGAAAAAATTGGACCTTTTTTTTCATAAAGAGTTAGGGAAGGGCATTACGCTCGACCGAACTTGTGAATGTCGGAATAAATTAACTCAGGCGAAAAATTTACAGATTTTTTGGACAATTTTTTGTGGAAAATCGTTCTTCCTCAATAAAATTTCGTGATTAGCATAATCAAATTAGACCAGTAAATCGTTTTTTAATAATTTTATGTTTATTGTTCTATCTCTGAGATTATGTATGTTTTTTAAGCGAAACTATTACCACAGTACAATAAAGTAAGCAGTATTACGTCTCGCCAGTGTCCTTGAAATAATTATCTACGGCCGCTCGGTAGATGAACACGCACTAGGGTTGCCCACTGACTATGTCTTTTGCGTTGTAACTGTACTTTATAAGGCCAACAAATTAAATGATAGGAGAGTCTTCTTTTTAAAACCTTGCGATGTGTTGATGGTAGTATATCCTGTACATTAAAATGATTTTCCCAAATCTGGTAGCTTGTGGTGTAAGGTTCGCTAAATCGTCTCAGAAACCATTCGGATAGTCGACATTATTTTTTAGATATTATTCCTTTATTCGGGTTCAAAAATAAAATACTTTCCATAGAAAAGTTACATAAACAAACAAAGCAAAAATAAAAACGAAATCGGTTCAGCCGTTTGGGGGCTACGATGCCGCAGACGAACACACCGATACACACGTTAAACTTATAGCACCCCTCTTTTTCCGTCAGGGGTTAAAAAGTCACATAATAAATACCTAAATGCTCAGGTTAATTCACAAATTGATAAAAAATGACAGAGTTGTATAAAACTTTGTTGACTTGTCTAGGATCATTTAAGTAGGTAATGAAATAATGGTAATCCCTATCGAAATAAATCTGATTTTCGTCAGGTAAATATAAGTAGATAAAAATTGCATTTTACACCAAATCATTTGGATGAATACGGGATGAATAGTTTCGATTTCACGAACTTGAGAATCGTTCTCGAATATAAAACCTTACCATTCTTTTTTTCAGCAAACTGTCGGACAATGGCGTATCGCATTTTGGACCGTATTCATAGTACTAGTTGGGACCAATATCGTATATCTTATTTGGGGTTCCGGCGAGCCACAGTGGTGGGATGACGTGAACAAGTATGGTTATCCTCCTAACTGGAAACATGGACCATTGCAGAAACGAGCCGTAGATGGAGAGAAGAAAGTCGTATACCCTAAACATGACCATTCGCCTGTATCAAATGATTGATTGTAAATAAAACATCTTGTATTTTTTGCTATTTATTACTCGTATCAAATATTTTTTATAAATGTTGACTACCAGGTTATATTTGACTATCTCGTTTGTCTATTGTTCCAAGTGCTGAACGTGGTTTCCAGATCGATCCATCGGTAAAACTGTAGGTAATTTAATATTTCCATAAGAAAACATTGAAAAATAGATGATGGTAATAAATGTAAGTAAGAATTTATGTTCGAAACACAAAATGAGAATGCAGATGTTGAGCCTACCTTACTCTACGTATAGCTCTTTAACGGTAAACTACACAATATAACATTGCTATAATAAATGATTGATACAAGAGCTGACTCTACCTTAGGAGCAATAACGATGGTAAAATTCTTCAATGATTTTATATAATTGTAAATTGATTTTGCATACCGTTAAAACGGTGAGACCTGTAGGACTATCAAATGTTATGAACACCACGCAAACAAATATTCTATTCTATTCTAAAAAAGTAAAAAAAATACTGGATTTGCATACGCTACCGAAAAGCTTATGTCAATCCTGGTGAAAGTCGCTGTAGAATTGCGAAACGCTAAGCGATTGCCATTTGTTTAGGACCTCTGGCTCTCCCTTTTGTGTCTGCTTGTTGGTAACTTTAGGTTAAGGTTTCTTCAATTTAAAGTCAAAGTCAAATCGTTTATTTTAAATAGGCACATAAAAGGCACTTTTGAACGCCGAAGCTTTTCACCGGGCTTTCCGTTACCGGTTGCCATTGATGTCAAATATTAATTGTAATATCTTAGAAAGTACACAACAGATTTGATCAATAATCCCAAATGAAGCGCAATATTATTCTCAGACATCGAAAGAAAACCGTGTAACTAAGTACAGCGCCATCTAGTAGTACAACAGTGAACTTATTAGCATAGTAGTTGCCGAGTAGTTTATGAGATGGTGTTACGTACGTATACAGTCAATCTCACATCGTTTATTATTATTTCACTTGAACTACGAAAACCACCCTTAATACAACACATAGGCGCTGTTACTGTAAATTTTTGACCATGGATCACCGGGTATCAGTCAAAACGAGTATTAAAAGATTAAATCTTGTTCAAAAACGTTCACCTAAGCAAGTATTATAAACGCGTAAGAAACTTTTTGTCAGTCTGTAACCTTTTCACGCTTTAACGGCTGAACGGATTTCGATGAAATTATACTGGTTTTACGTTCCCGTGAGATAATTTCCAACCCCCACGCTGCTGAAGCTGCGGGTAAAAGCTAGTACCATTAAAAAGGTACAGGATATCTAAATACAGGTCCAACTCTGTCACACATTTGTCATCCTTGTTTCAGAGGAAAACTGCGTAGGTATAACAGTTTTCCTCTGAGACCGAAACCTTATAAATACAATTTCAAAACTATCATTAAGCAGGTGCACTGGGTTGATATTAAAACGTACGTTATTCTAAGGTCACATCAAGCTAGTTATAGGTCTGGTCATTGACCAGAAAATGGCGGGAAGTCTCGAGGGGTTCCAGTCTCAGTTGACACAATGGTATAATGATTCTAGAATTATGTATTTATTTTTTGGTTGCACATGACATACATAGTGAGGATTTTAGAGTTACGTTTTTGAATTAGAATCCTTTTCATCGTTTTCACAGATATCCACTGTGTTTTATGTCTCCAAAGGTATGCATATCTGGCGTTTTTCTTGCTTTAAGATCGTTTTTGGAAGCTCTTCAAAAAAACGCCTTTGCCATCCAAACACATAATTATCGTAAGATCGTAGACGCGCTAAAAGGTGCGCATAAAAGCCCCTACTGACTGATCCACTAATTCCTGCGAACTCTGGTATAGAGGTGCGCACGCGCGTTCGGTTTGTTGAAGTTTAAAATGTAAATTGTGTGTGTGCAGAACCAGCTTCAAACTGAATTTGAATTCAACTTTATTGTATTATTGGTACCAACAAAAGCACATTTCTTTGAAATTCAATTGCATTAACAGAACCATCCACACACCATCATATTTGCCCATCGTGTTATAGCAGTAGCCAACCCCTCCGGGAAATGTGATTCCTACCACCTCTTAATTAGGTACATTTCTTCAAATTTCAAAGTGATATTTAGTTCTATTTGGAAGAGAACATAATTCAAATGTCAGGATGGTCGTAAAAAAAATCTTTCGACAGTAAAATGCAAATACCTTTAAGTAAGTAACAGGCTGAGTTGTTTACCAAGTTCGTCAAGGCAAAATACAAACCTGTTTTATTTATTTAAGTTCCTTTTAGGTTCTCTTTTGGAAGGCGCAGAGGTATTTGGATTCCTACCGACCAAAACTGCCTAGTGTCCATCTTTAGAACCAAAGGTTTTGAATTAGTAGTCAGATAGGAAACGCCGACCTCATCTAGTTTAAAAAATATGATTGACGTGTAAAAAGTGTTTGTACACACGTATACATTTCCAGTATAAGCTGACCTCTCATTGTACGGAAATCCTTTACAATGCTATGCAATGATCAGCTTAAACTGGAAATGTATAGCTTGATATGTAGCCGTGTGTACAAAACTACTTGCAGAAATAAAATACTTATCATTCACATATCTTTATAAATCTTCAGTGCATCACACTTTATCAAACTTCTAGTACGCTCTGGTACGGTTGACTGTACAACCGCACGTTGGTTGTAACCCTTTCTTTTACCTTCTGCTGATCTAGCGTAGTACGGAGTTTCAATAGAGTAAGAGGCCATCTTATACTGGTATTGCTAATCTTAACGCTGTACATTATCTGCCTAGCCTATTCCCAACTATGTTGGGGTCGACTTCAGATCTAACCCGATGCAACTGAATACCTGTGCGTGGAGCGGCTGCCTATCTGACCTCCACAACCCATTTAATGGGTATTACGATACACCTTGGTAATACTGGTTGTCAGACTTTCGGGCTGCTGACGACCCGTAACGACTGTCAAAGATTGACGAATGACAGCCGGGACCGGAGGCACGGAGGGATCTTCGTAGGTTGACGTTCAAAAGTGCCTTTTATGTGCCTATTTGAAATAAATGATTTGACTTTGACTTTGGTATGTAAAGATGGTCACGCATCCACGGGCTAACCGTGGCAACCGTAGCTTAACCTGATCGATCGATCGCGGTTTTTATTACTTAGCCACAAGCTTATTAACGCTGTACGACCAAGTTAATGAAGTCGTGTCTTCAAATTCACGCTACGTTCAGGAAAAAATGCGACGTTAATATGAACAATAGCCCCTTCGCCCTTGTTGCACAAGGAAGTATAAAATCGAAAGTATTGCTCCAGTAAAATAATAAGTGTTAAGGCTCCCGCAAACAGGCGGGACGCGACAGCGCGACGCGACTCTAGTGGAACTATTTCCTTGGAAATTGTTCTACAAGAGTCGCGTCGCGCTTGTCTGCGGGAGCCTTCACTTGTTTTTGCATTTTATATTAATATGCGGATGAAGCACGTGTAGCTACCGGTAACTATAAAAGGTAATGCAGATTTATATACATACAACAAAGATCATTGAACAGAAAGGATTTTATTGTCGCTTACTTTTTGTACAAGAAGATGTTTGTGTGAATCGAATTTAAAGGACAAGTTCTGTGTCGTGTTGTGATCACATGCATTATTTTTTTATCATTGCAAAACCACAGGTTTTTTTTTGCTGACCGTTAACAAATTGACTTCAAAATGTAATAAATAACCAGGGTCGTCGGATATAGTTGAAGTTTAGTAAGAAACCGATGGATATTTTCGAATAAAATGTAACATAATTCATAGAAAACAAACAGTCCATTTATCAAACTAAATTACATTTGAAAACATCCATCGATTACTTACTAAACTTCAACTATATCGACGACCCTGCACCCTAATTACGTAACACACTATCTATCACAATCTGAATCATTTTGAAGCCTATTGCTAATACATTGCTTCATACGTTCGAAAAATTTGTCAGCTCAACAACGTAAATAACGCAATGAATGTCGTTGAACTGTAAAAATGAAACCCATTGTTACTGTTAGCGTGTTACGCAATTACCCCGCTGGTTACTTATCTCTTTTGGTGACTGTACCTACAATTCTGCCCTACTAAGCGCAAAAGCCGTATCTCAAAAAATATCGTAAAGTTGATTTTTATGCCATCGGATAGCTTAAAAAAATACGCATCTAATGAACTAAGCCTTTTAAAGCTATCTTGTTCAAAACATATGAACAAAACCTTAAGAAAGATTTCCCTATCTCAGTTTTACCCTAAATCACTAAGGGTATTAGAGGTATATCAATATTACGTAGGCAACCAGCCGTATATTTTAATACGCGTTGTTTGGACGCATTCAATAAAGACCCTATCACTGCGAGCATAAACGGAAATAAAATTTTGAAAACTCAAGTTTTGCCACCACCGAAGAAGAAAACTACACCGGAAGGCATTTCTCAAAGGAAAAAAGAAAATATTTTGAATTTTTTTCAAAATGTTATACCTCAATATAGAACGTCCTTTTGGAGAGAACTCCCCTACTTTTGATTAGATTTCATAGAAACCGTTTTTTTTTTTTAAATATTTTTATGCCATTATAAAGAATAATAAAATACTTTATAAATATGCTTTGATTGATTTTTTTCTTTAAAACAATACATATTTTATTCGACACAAAATTCACTTTTTTTTGGATACTGACATGTAGGAGAAGAGCTAACGAAAAAGCGGTAACTCAAATTTTAATTCTATAATTACTAAGCGGTGTAGCAGTATCTCATGAATAAGGTATATTCACATACAGTTTTGATATTTTAACTATTGTGATAGCAAATATACCCAATATAATATATAAATTCTATTTAAAAAACAAAAAAGTCAATATAAAAAGTAAAAAAAAAACTATTTTTACATAACTTCAATTATCTCGAAACTTGCTTTCATTGAGATACCGCTTTTGCGCTTAGTTGGGCAGAATTGCTCATATTAATTTGAGCCTAGAACTACACACTGCTGGGCCTTTCTGCAATACATACGTCGCAATGCTACTTAAGTTTTTGCCAAATAAGTAAGGACTCTTACACCCGGTATCAAGAACGAAAATCGACGACGTGTCAAAATTAAACGCATGTCAAGTGATCTGATTGGCTGTTGATAATTCACGTTACCAATCACAACAGCGGGGTAATTACGTAACACAATAACAGTAGGAATAGGTTTCATTTTGACAGTTTAACAACATTCATTGCGTTATTTATGTTGTTGAGCAGACAAATTTTTCGAACTTAAGAAGCAATGGATTTGCAGTAGGCTTCAAAATGATTCAGATTGTGATAGATGGTGTGTTACGTAATCAGGGTGCTGTTCAAGTGTTGTGACGCGGTTGACGATTTTTTAGGAGTTTGTGTTCATTTTCGTTCTATAATCTTTAGGCACTTGTTTCTACTAAAGTAATATCGCTTAATTAGCCTATAATGTTCCCACCGCTGGGACACAGGCCTCCTCTAGGTGAGAGGGAGTGGGACCCTAATCAACCACGCGGGCCCAGTGCGGGTTGGTAGATGTCACACGTCTTCGAAATTTTGAGTCTAGGACATGCCGGTTTCCTCATGATGTTTTCCTTCACCGTTTAGAGAGCAGTGGTGATGAAATAATGTATACAAAGTTAAGCGCCTGTCTGGGTTCGAACCTACAACCTACAACTCGTAAATTGTGGCCGTTACCACTGCGCCACTACTTTTCTCACTAAGTAATACGGGTATAGTGTTGTGTTGTTGTATAAATAAATAAATAATATTTTTTTTACTAAATACTCCTTTGTATTTCTATATATTTTGCTGAGTAAATCTCCTCTGCCACCAGAAATTAGATCGAAACACCTACCTACATACTTTATGTACATATTCATAATATTTAAAACTTTATAACAATTATGTAAATAATCTCTCTAGCTGTTAATTATTTAATTAAATTAATTAAATCAAAGCGCATTTCAACACAACTAGGCACCTTTCTATCTATATGACATCTGCACGCAATCGTCATGATCTGTGGGCAGAACGCTGAGACTGCGTACGCGCCGATTCTCGCGCTAGTCGAGTAACAAGCGCACAGTCGCTCGCCTGTCTGTTGCTTTACTTGACTTACTTTACGTCCGCGAGTAAAGTATACACGACGATTGAATGGGAAACGAAATATTGAAAAGAAAATTGGAACACTGGATTTTTTGGCTGATTTCTGTGAGTGTGAATTTTAATAACTTATATTTTTTAATAAATCAAAATAATTACCCTGTGAGAGTGGAAATTGTTGTCAATATGTTTACCATGGTAAATACCTCATTGATAATAACTATCTGGTCGTCTTAAAATTAATTTTGTGTTATTTTGTAAGTTGTTTTACTATATTTGCTAAAACTGTTTAAAAAGTTTTCATACAAATGGTTGCAATATTATTCGGTTTTTTTACATTCACATTGTTTCTTACGAAAATGCATGTTTAATAAAGAAGATAAAAAAAATAATTCAAACCAATTATATCTTTAAATAAGAATGTACGATACGAATATACAAATATGCACATAACAACAATTTCTAAATGCTCTTTCCGGAATCACTTCGAACGTATAATTTATATTTTAATTAGAATTATTTCAGACCGTTGGTTACGTACGTCATTAACGATTGTAGGTACTCAAATGTGAGTAGCTGCTATAATTGTATTGTTTTATGTCGAATATAATTTATATTTTTTCGATGTACGTATTTTCATTATGAATTGTGTTATTGTGAATCGTATGTTAACCTTGTTGAAGCAGCTGTTTGCACATTAGCGACTCGAAATTATTATTGTAATAATTTTTGACTACGCTTACTTTAACATTAATATTTTGGCACTAGTTTTTTTTTAAATTAAACATCTTAAACGCGAGACTTAAACATTGCTAGCAAAATGTCGGAGTATGTACCATACGCGTGTGCCTTCCTACCCTTTTGCGGAAAATAGGCGAAGTGTTTTATTAAAATTAAAAAAATACCGATGGTTTTCAGATTACGTTCTATCTTCAAATTTCCTACCACCATGCTTACTCTACATATTAACAGTAACTTATGCAGTAAATACAAATTTAAATTACATTTTACATTACCTACATTGCTGACCCACCCTCAGACGTCGATTAAGGTTAATTAACCATTATCTGAAAATTACTTAAGAGTGTCCATTGCAAACAAACTGCACTCAGGCGCACTGGTTGGGAACACAAGCAATAATAATATGAACAAAGTTAGAAATATAACAATACCCATCTATCTTTTGCCCGCAGTTTCTCGGGCAAAATAAATTATTTGAATTCCATAAAGAGCAGATTTTTCCAACGTCAGTTATGTTTTATCCGTGGAATATCATTGACTTTTAAAAATTCAAAATTATTCCTCGGACAAAGATGCGTTGGGAAAATCAGTTCTCATCCGTTTAGATTCGAAAGGGCTGTGGAAGAGATCCCCAGCACCCTAATTGCGTAACACACTATCAATCACAATCTGAATCAATTTGAAGCCTATTGCTAATCCAGCTTCATATGTTCGAAAAATTTGTCTGCTCACCAACGTAAATAACCCAATGAATGTTGTTGAACTGTCAAAATGAAAGTCATTCCTACTGTTAGTGTGTTACGCAATTACCCCGCAGGTCACGCATCCCACCAGGCAAGATCGCTTTGCCTGGTCGGCGGATTCACCCTTTTCATTGGACCTACGTATCTCTATGTGACACATTCTTGTTTTCCGACATCCACGCGAACATATTCACGGGAACAGTCAGTGGTAAAGTAAATAGTAAGGATTAGCAGGATTCTGCCGCAATTCTGACATATTATGTGATAGGGTTTACATCTTCTTCTACTCTTCTAACTAGCCTTTTAAGATCGGCTTCCAGTCTTACCAGATGCAGCTTGAATACCAGTATTTTACATGGAGCAACTGCCTATCTGACCTTCACAACCCAGTTTACATGACAGAACTCACAGGGTCTCTGGGGCTCCCAGGGTTCACATGGCAGGAGAATTTTAGATAAAGAAATACAATTGTGACGATGCAGGATGAGATACGTATAATGAGGTGTATTTTTATGACGCTGTCTTAGGTGTAAAACTCAGAAGGCTTTATAATTTAAAAGATATGAAAGACAAGTGTTAAGCAAATAAATACAGGAATGTAAAGATAATAATAATAATGAATTCTGTTAGTTTAATGATTAGGATGTAAGCAAGATTAACAACATAAGTACGCTTCAGTTAATTAAACGTTCAAGAAATACCGATGTTTTTTTTTGTTTTGTTTTTGACACAAAAGTCATAGCATAACTCACAAAAGCACGATTGAATAATAAATTCATGAATGTTGAAAAAATCCCTACAAGGTGCCAATATATATAAAAATAATAAAATAAAAATGTATGTCATATTTTTCAGTTTTGGAACAATGACGACTAGATTTTATTTCTCAAATATTATTGTATTTTACACGTACAATTTTGGACCACGGAAACAATCAATTTGATTAGTTAATGCAACATTATGCTTTAATGTGAACTTGTAGTTGGTTTTCTTTTGATTAAAATTCAATCCAATTCATTCTCAAGTAAAAAAAGGTACCTAATCATTTCAGTAGGTGTACCATTTTTATTTTACATCATTGAAATTCTTAGACAGCCATCGAAAGTAACCTCTGTAATATGGGATTTAAACCTATGATACCTCTGCCTGACCGTTTGGGGAATACATGCGTGATATTATGTTATGTGTGTGTATTTATAAAAATAAAATAATTTATATTCTTAACTCATATAATTGCTTACAGAAAGCATCTTTGCGTTACCAATTCCCTAGAAAGCACTCTAGCATCATAATTTTACTTTGTCTCCTAAAGAGAGTTATCATTTTATCTTTCTATGAAATTGTCAGTAATTCAACACAGTGTATTTATTATCTACGAGTCATTATATTATTGTAATTAAAATGAAGGTTAACTTCCTGATTTAAGACTCCTACAAACTGGCGCGACACGCGACGCGACACAAAGACAACGCCTCGCCTGTCGCGTGACGAGCGGTGCCTTTGTGTCGCATGCGATTCGCGTCGCGCGTCGCGACTTTTTGAAGGAGCATTTAAGTCAAAGAATAACATACAACTTGCTTGTTGTATTCGAAGATATGTAACTACATAATTCAGACGGTACCTTAATGTCGAGGTTCAAGTTTTTAGTTTTACAAGACGAGTAATTGTACCTCTACATAATTAATCATCTTTAGGTTCTGATAATATTACGACTATAATAGGTAGATACGTTTTCTAACTTCGTTTTTTAACTTCTCCACCTATGATTATCATAATCTTTAAAGCCGGAAACGGATATGGCAGTAGCTTGCAAAAATTATGCAAGTAACATGTATGCCAAGAACTTCTGAATGGTGAATGTCACAATAGCATGTAAGCAGGTAAGCTACTTGCTCACTTTTGTGCAAGTTAGTGGCGTTAATTGTACATTTTTGGCTGCATTCCTAGTATAATAATCAAGTCAGAAGGGTCTTACCACAAGCATAATCAGCCTATTATGTTACCACTGCTAGGACACATGCCTCTTGTCTGAGAAAGGCCATAATCCACCAGTTGGGCCCAGGGCGAGTTGGAAGGGTCTTAGGCCTAAGGTCAATGCTTTTGAAAGGCGAAGAAAGGGTTAACCCCCAAGTTAAGACAGAGATTTTAGTGTCGTGAGTTCCAATTCGACCCTGAGTAGTTAATCCACTTGTAGGCAGAGGTTGGAGGGTTAAAGACTTAACCCGCCTTTCACTGCCTTTGACTTGTATAAGTCAGGATTCATAGCAGTCTGTAATGAAAAAAAAAACAATGTTTGGAATCCTTTAGAATCTGTGTCTGTAAACATATGAGAAGTAATGGAAAATATGCTATACGTTTGTTGAATTGATGAAACTGTTATTCATCCGATAAAAACTGCAACATCATAATAATATAATAAATAAAACAAAGTTTAAAATAGGTACGAATTCATATTTTTTCCATCCATATTATACTTACTATGCTAAGATTATAAATGCGAAAGTAACTGTGTATGTATCTTTTAACGCAGTAACGGATTTCGGTTAAATTTGGCACACTGGTAGACCATGATCCGGCACCCTATTTTATTACGTACCCATTGTTAATCCATTGCTTCTAAGTTCGAAAGAATTGTCTGCTCAACAACGTAAATAACGCAATGAATGTTGTTGAACTGTCAAAATGAAACCCATTCCTAATGTTAGTGTATTACGTAATTACCCCGCTGGTTTAAGACATAGTATACTTTTTATCCCAGTAATACGTTCCCGTAGCATAATTTCCGACCTCCATTCGGGCGAAGCCACAGGCAAAGCTAGTACAGAATAAATAATTTAAATCAACATTTAACGCCTCATTTAGAAACTCATTATGTTTCTCGTTACTACTTACGTATAGGTAGATACTGTAGACAGGAAGTTACTACAGTCATGGTAAACAAACTTTATTATTAACCACCTCGCACACTATGCGACATGTGACTGGAACTGCTGGGGGACTAGACGCAGCGACAGGCTGCAGCCGAAAATGTTCTTATATTTTGTTCAAAGCTTGGCATACGTGGCGTCGAGTTGCACAGTCGCAACAACAGGCTACGGGAGTCACACGCTCTCGCTACCGTCAAACGGGGTGAATAGGGATGCAGGGATGAATCGGGACGAAACTTTAAAAAGGATTTTAACATCGAAATAATATAGTTTGTTGCCAAAAAGGACTCTAATGTGTTTACTGTATTATAATTAACGATTAAGGGCGCTTGTTGACAACAAACTATATTATTTCAATGTTAAAATCCCTTTTAAAGTTTCATCCCGATTGACCCCTGCATTGTTATTCACTCCGTATGACGGTACTTGTCGCAGCGTCTAGACGCACGGTGCATGCGACAGGCCAGTGTCTTGTCGTCAAGCTATCGCAGTCGCATGTCGCATAGTGTGCGAGGTGAATTAGAGGAAAACTCAGTTAGGGAAATCATTATTCCATAACGAAAATTCTAGCTTGTAACAGATGGTCGGCAGGTCGTGTTTCTCACCTTGATAATGAAAATTCTGCTTACATTTGATTAGTAATAGTGATAAATGATCGTTCAAATATTTTTGTTTTTTTAATCGCGCCGGTACCTACAGTGTTTAATCTTCTTATTAAATACCAGCTTCGATTTCAAGTTATAGTCATAGTTTGAGGATATTTAGAAGCAATTCATATTAAACGACGAAAATACATAACTATTTATGATACTTATATTTATCCAGTTCTTTTCTAGAATCAAAATTATTTTACTGAAAAGTATCAAAACTTCGTACGATGATTTAACCCTAAAAACGTACCATAAGCATAGCAGGGTAAATTTATTGCTTTATGGATAAGTGATATCAATAGGATACGTCAAAACAGCACTCATAGCCGATGCAAAGTGACAAACTGAATGTCAATTGCTGCTCTTGAAATTCAATTGATCAAAAGCGGATCACCTTTGTACGTATTTTTCTATACCTTTCTTCTAGTCTTTTTAAATGTGTGTACATAATTGGTTAAATAAATAAATACAGGGTCAAATTAAATTAGCTAGCGAAACCCCGCACGCGATGGGTGGGTGGGATGGGATGGTAATGAACCAACATAATATTTCACTATAATTTAATTGACTCCGATCTATCTATACACATATCTTTTTACGACCGACATATCTTTTTATTAAAAGTTATTTTTTCAATTTATACACAGATAATAAAATGGCCGACACAATTCAAATTAAAAGTCCAAATCAAATATTTATCCGAGTGAGTGCCAATCGAAAGAGAACCAATATTGCCAACATTATAGTTGCAAGTTGACACTGTTCTATTTTGCAGTATGAATGAGTGCTTAAATACCCACTTTAGAGTCGATTACTCGGTAATTATAGGCAGTAAAGATAGAGGCTATCTTTACAAGGCTTGGTAGTTGTATGTTGGTAACCGTAAAGCGTAAACCCCAGTGCGGGTAATTAAATAGCGGTGTTTAGCAACATTTAAATGTCGAACAACACAGCCGGTATCTTGCTTCACTGTCGAACGATTTTGCATTCAATTTGGGATGTTGGTAAAGAACTAAATATATGGTTGAAAGATTTCGTACACATTGTTGGTCAATACATCATCATCATCATCATCATTGTTGGTTGGTGTATGATTAGGCTCTAAAATTAAGTGAAGAGTCAATACTCTTCACTTAATTTTAGAGCCTAATCGTCTTATACTCCCCCGTGTTGGCATGAGGTCAGAATTTACTTTTTTCATAGTTATATTATTCTGCCCGCGAAATTTCTTGTGTTAACATAAAATATATCCTATGACACTAGGCAATAATGTAGCTTCACATCAGTGAAAGAATTTTCGGAATCGGATCAGTAGTTCCAAAGATTATGTACTGGGGTACTTAATCTACATACAAACTCACAAATTTTACCTCTTATAATATTATTATAGATAACGATACAGTTCTGGAATTACCAAGTGCTTGTTGTAAGCACTTGGTTATTCCAAAAACATATTGTTATAACTTCATTAAGGGTTTTTAAGTTTTTGCACGTGGACTACTGAATAATATCTCTATTTTCCCTTCCCCTCTATTTGCCCTTATCCCAATTTATTTGGGGACCGCGCAACATGTCTTTTCTCCCATACTTGTATTTGCCCTTATCCCAATTTATTTGGGGACCGCGCAACATGTATTTTTCTCCCGTACTTCTATTTCCCCTTATCCCAATTTATTTGGGGACCGCTCAACATGTATTTTTCTCCCGTACTTCTATTTGCCCTTATTCCAATTTATTTGGGGACCGCGCAACATGTATTTTTCTCCCGTACTTCTAATTCCCCTTATCCCAATTTATTTGGGGACCGCGCAACATGTATTTTTCTCCCGTACTTCTATTTCCCCTTATCCCAATTTATTTGGGGACCGCGCAACATGTATTTTTCTCCCGTACTTCTATTTCCCCTTATCCCAATTTATTTGGGGACCGCGCAACATGTCTTTTTCTCCCATGCTTCTATATTAGTTGTCATTTCGATAGTTACATTTGATAGATATAAAAAAAATCTCTTGGTTAGTCAAAAAAACCAATGCCAAACCATACAACGTACAGTGACACTGAAAACAATGCTAATTATATGATTATTATAAATCTATGCTGATTTCACAACAGGTTCTTCAAAAATATCTAATAATAAGAAACTTTGTCTAAAATGAAATTGAATTTTAATATTTCATATATACAAGCAGTTTCAGCTTTAAGAGTTGTCTTCTTAAAGGTAAGAATGGCATGCATATTAGATAATTTAAACTATCATTGAATAGTTTTACGTGACTCGAATTACTAACAATACTCAGGATAATAATAAGGTAAAACGAAAATAAGAAACGTTATTTTCTCATATCTTTTATTAAATAAATAAACTACTTGATATACTTGACTCAGGCTAGACGACGGTAAGAAAAATATCGTATGAATTTTGTTTTGTAAAACGGTTTTGAGCTAAAACTATCAAACTCAACTTAATTTTGTAAATGATTCTAGTTTAATTAATATTTTTGTAATGTTGTGATGGCCCTGAAGGCCATGAATGTTGTGGTGGTTAAGTCCTCGCCTCTGCACGAAGTTGTGCGGACAAATCAGGGCAAGTACCAAATGTGACTTTTTCAATTTTAAAGTTATATGTGAGTAGTATGTACGTAATTTGCAATTCATAATCAATATTTTAGCGCCAAAGAGAGCGATATTTCATAATTTAATTAAGTAATATTACAAAATCATAACAGCGAAACATTTTACAGCTTTTGCCACGTTGCCAACTTTTAGAATGCACAGTCGCTGAAATATTTATACGAGTATTTTGAGAAAAATAAAGCACAAGGAACATTACTAATTGGTTGTTCAAAAGCTGTCAACTAGCCATCAATCATTTTTAATTTAAGACAACCGTTAAAACTTGTTTTTGAATACACAAAATGTGTATCGATTTTGTAAAATAATAAGTAACTATATAAAGCATTGCATTTCTCCGTCAACCAAACCCGACAGTGAAGCTCGTAGAAAATGAAATGAGTAGGTATCGTAAAATAATAAGTAATTATATATAGCATTGCATTTCCCCCGTCAACCAAACCCGACAGTAATGCTCGTAGAAAATGAAATGAGTAGGTATCGTAAAATAATAGGTAACTATTTATATATCATTGCATTTCCCCCGTCAACCACACCCGACAGTGACGCTTCGTAGAAAATGAAACGAGTAGGTATCGTAAAATAATAGGTAACTATATATATCATTGCATTTCACCCGACAGCCAAACCCGACAGTGACGCTTCGTAGAAAATGAAATGAGTAGGTATCGGAAAATAATAGGTAACTATATATATCATTGCATTTCCCCCGTCAACCAATCCCGACAGTGACGCTTCGAAGAAAATGAAATGAGTAGGTATCGTAAAATAATAGGTAACTATATAGCATTGCATTTCCCCCGTCAACCAAATTCGACAGTGAGGCTTTGTAGAAAATGAAATGAGTAGGTATCGTAGTTGGACTTCTCCGCACAAACTTATTGAAGGATCATTATTATCACCTAGGTACTAATCAATTAATCTCAGGTTTTTCCGTTCAGATCCGATAGAAAAAAAATATTTTTTTTGGTAATATGAACAAGCAATTAAAAATCGCAATAGACGCAAATGATTAAGAACCAGTTTATTACCATCAAAACTCCATTACCGATTGATTCGCCGATGAATTTTAAATTACCACCAGCATTGGGTCAAGTTTAACCACTTCTTGTGTGAAATACTGTGACGTTGCAAGAAGTATTGTGTCGTCTTCTTTTTTTGCAAGAATTTCGTTTCTTAAGGAACAAAGTTCCTTATCGCACGTACTGCTCACTTGGCGAATGAGAGCTAGACCGATAAAAGTGTAGCATTTTGACCGTCCGATACTTTTGCTATGGTATGTGTGCAGTTTGTGTGTATACAAGCGTTATGTCTATGTATTTGTATGTGTATGTAATTCCTTAATTTTTTATTCTGTTAGTTACTCTCAAACATTGTTAATTTATGTCATTGTGCCTGTTGAATATATACATAACTAGCTGCTGCCCGCGGCTTCGCTCGCGTGTACATCGGAAATTATTCCACGGAAACGTTCTACCCGGACAAATAGCCTATGTTACTCCTTATAACATCAGCTATCTGCCAGTGAAAGTCCCGTCAATATCGGTCCACCCGTTTCGGAGATTAGGCGGAACAAACAGACAGACAAAAAAATTTAAAAATGGATTTTTTGTTATAAATACCGTATATACTTTCATATGCATTTAGTAAAAAAAATATATTTTGTCATTACAAACAGACACTTGAATTTTATTTATTTGTATAGATGTCAAGAGTGCAAACACTGTGAATGTGGATGTAAGCGCAGGAGCTTTCGGTACCGTCCGAGATAATGGCAAAGTCGGAAGAGTGTGTGTCTGTGTGTGTGTTCGTTAGGTACGTGTTGACGTTATTCATCTTCACGCACACATTCACAGCTTGTTTGTACACTTGGTTAGCACAAGTAAAGCGCGTGTCGCTCCGTGAGATAAAAATACTAGAGCAGGTACAGTACGCGGCTGTTGATAGGGCCCCCATTTAATAATAAATCCGAAGTAAAGTTTTGCCAAACTTTAACACGAAAAATGTATGGTTAAACTGAAGTTAAAAACTGCTGGATGTTCCTAAATTCTGAATGACATAGAAGACGCTCTACAAAGCCGATTTGGTTTCCAAAATTCCATGTCCATATCAATGACAGGGCCCCCATTTAATAATAAATCCGAAGTAAAGTTTTGCCAAACTTAAACACGAAAAATGTATGGTTATACTGAAGTTAAAAACTGCTGGATGTTCCTAAATTCTGAATGACATAGAAGACGCTCTACAAAGCCGATTTGGTTTCCAAAATTCCATGTCCATATAAACAGCCGGTACTCATTGTATCAGGTATCATCATCATCTACCTAGCCTGTTCCAAACTATGTTGGGGTCGACTTCCAGTCTAACCGGATGCAGGTGAATACCAGTATTTAATATGGAGAGACTGCCTATCTGAAATCCACAACCCAGTTACTGAGTAATCTTGGTAAGACTGGATGTCAGATTTTCGGGCTTCTGACGACCCGTAACGACTGTCAAAGATCCATGAATGATAGCCGGGACCAACGGCTTAACGTTACTCTCCGAGGCACGGACGGGTCTCAGTATGTAAAGATGGTCACCCATCCACGGACCAACCGCAGCAAGCGTAGCTTAACCTGATTGATCGACTCGTGCCGCTGTTATACTTAGCCATGAGCCCTCACTGTATTAGGTACCTAAATATTATTGATTGCATTTATTTTATTTTACCAAAAAACTAACATTAAAACTAATTTTCGTTGATTAATTCTTCGTTTTCAATTTATATTTATGAATTTGTATTTGTGAATATGTTTTAAATATTTTTCTTTCTATTTCTATATTCATAATATTTGCGCAAAGAAAAAAGAAAAAATGTCAAAGAATATTGTTTTGAAACGTTAACACAATAAAACACATAAAATGTGTTTTATTGTTTTGAGAACCTCAGTGGCGAGAGAGGTCTATAACCAACTTAAATTAGGAGTTCAATGTACTAACTCAATGCTGCGTTTATTGATAAAAATGTATTTGTAGGTAATGTTTGTGGTGTGTGTTTGGTGGTTTGTAATGTATTTATAGAATTTGGAATATTACTAGCTGTTGTCCGTGACTTCGTCTGTGTGTGCTTTGTAATCCATAATTGTTTTATAAAAATATCTATCCAGGATGAAAAGTAGCTGTGTAGGTATAGACATTATCAGGTCCCAGGCTACCTATTTGTCTAATTTCATAACGATCGGTTCAGTGGTTTAAGCGTGAAAATGTAATAAAGAGAGAGTTATTTCCGCATTTACAATATTACTAGTATGGATATCAAATACATTTTCAATGCTACACTTATCAAAATCTTCCTTGAATGTACTTCCATTATTTTGATTCAAGATCATCTTATCTAAATACCTGTCAATCGATATAATATATCGTTTTTTTTTTTGAATTTTATCTTACATAGAAACTAGTAAAATTGAAAATATCGCACTCTCATTGGGTTTTAGGCATGGACTCTAGATACATACATACACATACATAAAATCACGCCTTCTTCTCATGGGGGTAGGCAGAAACTACAGAACGCCACCTGCTACAATCCTTACATACTCCTTTTGCTTCGTTGATGTTCATAGATCTGGTGTGGTGGACCCTTTGTTAGTCGATTTTCACTCATCTGCTCGATATTACCAAACCATCAAAGCATACTCTTAGACTTTAGATCAAAGGATGTAAATAAAAGAGGAAAAAATAAATTAAATAAAAAAGGAATAAGTTAAGCACTATGTAACCTTTTCGCCATTATACCTCAGGGGAACGGACTGCTTCTCCTTAACACGGGTTTTCATAACCTAGCTAGGAGAGCAGTGCTTACCCACGCGTTTGTAAATATAGTACTTATTTTGTAAAACTGTATTTTTTAACTTGTACAACAATGTTTTTTTTTTGAGTAAGTAAATAAACATTATTATTATATAGTCAGGTCCGAGGTGGCCCGCTAGAGGGCCAAAACAATAGATAATCAATTGTGTTAAATTAAAAATACATTTTCGTACTAAGGTTCACGTTAGGTTAAAAACCTGATATTGACTAACTGGTTTTTTAAAATCAGGATTAATATAACCATAACAAATTAAGTTAGAACACATTCATAAAACCGGATCTTACAAACTACTTAATTATAATTAAAAATGCATATAATTAATTTAACTTGTTCGCATATCAGTCAAAGGTCATATAAATATAGAGTGATTATTTAATCGTTTATAATTATTTAATCAATCATGGTTTGATTGCTGTCAATCAAGAATTCGGTCTTGATCTGTCTGATTTTGACTTTTGTAGGATGTTACTTAGTACCTACTCCTATTATTATAATATTAAATACTGAATAGATTTATTTTTAAAGAATTAATCGTTTGGTTGAACTTTTTTCCTATAGGTATACTCATTTATCAACAACCTGCGAGATGTAATTATAATAAGTAAAAATAAATCAGCTGCTCTATACATTTATGTTCGCATAACTCGACAAAATGTAAGGAACAGCACATATTTTTGTCGATTTCAGGGTTGGTCTCATAGTAAAAGTTATTCTTGACGATGAGTAAAATTACTTTTAGAGAGGTTTTCAGTGATTTTAATTACACCTTGTATAATTTTCTGTGTCCCGGTAAAGACTAGGCCGCCTTTGTCCTGTCTGATGATGTAGTATAAGGACCATGGGCAGAAGTCTGAGTTCTCCTGTCTGCAACAAAAACCACAATGACCATCATGACACGTGATCATCATCAATACTCTTTGTCAAATTCAATGGGTCGTTTGGGAGGCCCATACTTAGTAGTGGTCTTTGTGAAGATGTTTTAACTTAATTATGCACTTAGTCCTTTTTTTGACATGGCTGGACAATTGGACATTGACCCCAATAAATAATCAAATCATCGGTGCACATTTGAATAAGCGTAGGTAATACAGGATGTAAAAAGACCCATCACATAGCCGTCAACTACGCATTCTGTACATCAAACTAAGTAACATTGCACAAAAATATTTGCTGGAATACGAATTTTATTTTAGGTGTAAAATATTAGCTGTCTACGGTAGTGCGCAACGTAATGCACGCAAATCATTGTGCTTATGGGTGTATGCAACGGTAGAGGGGTCGTGGTGGTATTTAAAGTTATGTTATTATAACATTCAAAACTTGTTTTCGTTAAAGAACGTCAGTCAATGTTGGAATTTTAACCTTCAATATCTCCGTAAGCAGAAGGTTCCCAGGTATGATCAAGTACAAAAAAAAAATTACAATGACCGGGTGTACAAGTGACTCTCGGCTTCTTACACCCGTTGTTATGCTTAATAGGTGTTAGCATTATTTTCTTTTTCCTGTAATTCTTTGTATACTATACAGTAACGTAAATAGAATAGTCTACGTCATACCCGTTCTTCAACGTGAGTAAGACCAGTCATATAACCGTCAGTCCACTCAAATGTGCTAAACCCAACGGAAATCGTGAGAGAATCATGTATAAATACAGATAGACTATTATATGCAAACGTCGCGTGCACGGAAAGGAACTAGATGCTAATGCAAAGTAATTACAGGTATCGAAGTACATTCGTAACATAAGTACCAATGTGGCAAAAAAACAACATTCCAACAAGATGTCAGAATCGCATGTTGTAAGTTTTGTGCGTCGGTCAATACACTTGACCTTCGATTTAAGGTAGTCGTGGGTAGATTAAAAAACAGCAGTGGTGGCCCAGTGGTGCCTGCCCCGACTTACAAGTTGTAGGTCGAGGGTTAAAAGTGTTCGAACCCAATCAGGCTCCTTTGCGTTATTTATTTCATCACCACTGCTCTCAAAACGGAGAAGAAAAACATCGAGAGGAAACAGGAATGTCGTAAAACCAAAAATCAAAGATATAAAGTGGCATCCACCAACCCGCACTGGGCCCGCGTGATGGATTATAGCTCACTTTCTCTCACAGAGAGCAGGGATTAATAAGAAATCATCCTATTGAAAAATTTGCTCTTAAATTAATAGATAAAATCGTGATTACGAGATGCAGATGATATAATTTCTCACTGATGAACACGCTAAGAAGTGTTTCTTTTTCATCACATGTGCAAAGTGCAAATTCTTAAATATTGACTCTACTGATATTCAAGGTCTTAAGTAACGACGTTAAATATCGTAACTTTGTAAAGAAATTGTGACACCTACTGACTGCTAGAAACCACTAAAGCTAAGCGCACATCGCTCATTTGGAGAAACATCGACGTAAATGTAATTTTTCCCAAAAATGAGTTGTCGATATAATTATTTTGTGCCCGGAAACATTTTCAGAGGAGCAGAGGCGTGAAATATTTAATATGCATTGGGATTTATCAACATTTCAGAACGAGACGGTAACAGATGACAAAAAAAAAAAATCACTTTAAATCACTCTCCTGTAAAATTTTAAAAGCTGCAGTTACTCGTACGTCGATGTTTCTCCAAATGAGCGACATTATAGTCGCGGCGGGCCATAGCACGCCACATTGCAAAAATGCGCCAATGCATATTAGGAACCGCTGCGGCCCGCACAGCAACGCAATAATTGTAATAGAGAGATTCAAATTTCGCTACGTAAAACAGTAGCCGCGAAAATACGCCTAGCCAGCGATCCACCAGTACGTTGCACTGCGGCCCGGTGCGGCCCGCCTGTAGTGTGCGATGGTTCATACAATTTACTAAAGTGATGCAGCAGGGTTTTTGCAATGCGTTGCGGTGCGGTGCGGTCTGCCCAAATGTGCGCGAGCCTTTATAGAATGTGAGTGCTACTAAGTTACACCTTCATCAATTCATTGAATGTGAGGTTTATTCCGTTGACTTGGCGGTAGTTGCTGGTCGATAATTAGGTCCCCAGCCCGCCAACTGGTTTTGAGTTCTTAGTTCAAATTCTAGGTTGAAATTGAAATGAAGTCTGAGACACATTTTCTTTTGGTAACATTATCAGTTACGGTCTAAGATCGTCATCAATTACTATTTTTGTAAGTGAATCGACAGTACAGGCTGTTTAAATGTATTGAACTCTTTGTAAAGTAACGGTCGTTGACACTACACCTGTGTACTTGAAATGTCCATGACCGCTTCCAAAAATGCAGTAAGAACATGCGGCTTGAAAATAAAAGATGGCCGTTGTCTGCGGAAATACACAGTAGTTACGTTTACAGACAAATCCTGTTACTTTTATTATAGGTACTTTTTTAAATATATTTTCTATTATGTACTTCAAAAACATTAGGTATTATAGCTTTTGCCCGCGGCTTCACCAGCTTGGAGGTCGGGAAAATACAGACCACCGGGATGAGAAGTATTCTATGTCAAACCAAATACCAAATTTTAACCAAATCCGTTCAGCCCTTAAGGCGTATAAAGGTAACATACCTACAGACAGGCAGAGTTACTTTTGCATTTATAATATACTAGCACTTCGCCCGCGACTTCGTCCGCATGGATTTTGTATTTTCCCCTACAAAGTTCAACAGCCATCCAACTCTTTTAAAAGTTAGTTTTGACCATTAATTATTGCAATCTTTTTTATTTATTAAGAGAAGTATGAAGGTCAAGTATCAACTTTATTATTTCAAGAAATAAAATTATTATTTCATACAAACGAAATTCCTCCTTTTCACCCCCTTAAAGGTCGAATCTCCAAAAACCCCTTTTAGGTGTTTCCTCACATTACATAACGAAGCTATGTGCAAAATTTCACATTTCTAGACCCAGTAGTTTCAGCTGTGCATTGATTGATATGTCAGTCAGTTTCATCTTTCATCAATTTTCTTTTTCTTTTTTTTTTTCTTGTATATATTGTATACATAAATGGAGAAACTGACGCCATACTTATAGGAGTAGAGGAGATTCCAGACTTATAAATATATAAGTATGGATGATGTAACAAAGTTGCCAAAGTGCAATACAGGTATCTTTTACAAGGTGTAAATAAAATAATTTTGAAGCTAAAAAAGGGTCATACTCATTATAATGAACAACTTTTACCAGACCAAGCATGAAATCGCAAAAAAAAAATCTGATGTTCCCTACATTTTGTTGAGTTATACGAACATAAATAAATGTATGGAGCAGCAGATTTTTATCGGAGTTGTTATCATAATAATTGTTCATGATCATGATGAGATCAATGACCCCTTTTCATATCCAACACCATTTAATTTACACCATGTATGTCGAAGTTAGTATAATTAGTGTAGTTAGTGGTATTCGAATGCCTAAACACAGATTAAAACCACTTAAGTTAACCACAGGCTTGACTTAGCAAATCTAAGATTTTGTCGGTCCTTTCATAATGCTACGTTCACACGATTTGGCTTTATAATGTCAGTTTCCCGTGCTATAGGTAATTACTCGTTAGTCGATACTGCATGAAGATTTCAATTTATTGTTAGTTATTAAAATAATGCGAAAGAGTATTTTTTTGGGAACAATGGTAATCTATACTTAATTTTATGATTATTTTCATAACGTGTGTAATGATTTATTTTGTAGAAGAGATATCACTGAACTGAACATTTGGTTAGTAGGTATCTTTATTTTACTCAAAACTTTCGAATCTGCTCGTTGGAGGTCGGCACAGAATGTCTTTTTCTACCCTACCTACTAACAGCTGCCATCTCAGTGGTTATGTCAGCCTTTTCTTTTTTCTTTTTTAAGCTATTGCATAGCTTTTATTGCGGGGTTTGAGAGCGGCGACCGAATCAAGAAATTCCGTAACGAAAATAAAACCTAACACCCCCACTCCGCCTACCATGTAGCTCGGCCGAGCGTTCGCTTAACGTGTATGTATATGGTACGACTGTACTTGAATTAATATCAAAGAAAAAAAAATAGTGCATGAATAAAAAATAAATAAATAATTATAATTGCATAAGTTGATAAAAAATGCTATGCAATAGTTTTACCGCGGCAGTCCCCGAGTGCCACACGTGTTTTTTTTTCCTTTCTGTCACTCAATGCTTTCACCGTTTCTTTGGTCTTATACAAACTCTTTGGTTTTTTTGGACATAAAGCCATCCTCGTAAGTACAGTAGGCAGTATGTCAGTGGTAACAAAAACACGCGTTCTACTTAAACTCCGTCCTAAGCTAGGCCGACTCAAGGTTAAAGAGTTACCACTGACGTGCGGTCTACTGCACCAATCAAGTAAGTAATTAAGTATGTAGTTATTTTACTTTTACCACAGATTTAAGCTTAGCTTACCTTTACGTTTTTCGTGTTGTGCATTGAATATTACTAATAGATATTTCTACAGTTGGAATCCCTATTAATATCTTCGATTAACCAACATTTTCTTGGAAACAATGGATGCTTGAAAACTTGCACAATATGCCCTTCGCTAGGGTTGCGATGAATGCTAACAGATTGCTAATCGATAAGTACTGAGTACCCTGACGAATGGCTTAAGGTCTAGGTACTTACTAGATATAATAAAATAATTATTTTTTTACTTTATATTACTATTTTTAGGTACTTACCTACCGTTTAGTCTGAAATAATCCTTGCAACGGAAAGTTTAAGAGGGTACATTGAGACTGAATATTAAACTTAACTCATAAAAAACCCTAGAAACGAAAACTATAACTAAGCAATAAAATAAGTAATCAATATATTAGTGCACTACGGAACGATATTATGTCATAATTTCATTTACATACGTAACATTGACAAATTAATCAAAACATTCTACTGCAATTTACGACGTTGCCAGCTTTCTCAACGCACCCTATTGAACTGTTTTATTAGGCGTTTTTAATAGTAGGTATTTTATGGTATGTAGGTTTCCTATTTAAGAACTGGCTATACCAACCTGCACCCTAGTTGCGTAACACACTATCAAACACAATCTGAATAATTTTGGAGGATATCACTAATCCATTTCTTCATAAGAATGTTTGAAAAAATTAAAAATTAAAAATGTTGTTGAACTGTCAAAATAAAAGCCATGCCTACTGTTAGTGTGTTACGCAACTACCCCGCTGTATGTCTAATAAAGCAAAGATTTGGTGAGAAGGACGAAATTCGACTGATTTTGATAAATTTTTTTCATTGTTTATAAGAAAGGAAAAAATAATTTAAACAAAATTATTTGAGATTTGAAAAGTCGACTTCTTTTTTTTTGTATGTGACTGAAAGGGATTTTCAAAACAAATTTTCCAAAAAATTACTCGAGACTGACGTTTGATCATCTTTTACAAGATGATCAAACTCAAACTCAAACTCAAACTCAAAGCATTTATTTCAATTAAACCATTTACAGGCATTTTTGAATTGTCAAAGAGTCGGTCAGTTAGTCAGACATCCTCATCATCTACTTTTGATTTTGAACATAAAATATATTATTAACATCATTATAATGGTCTACTTGCACGGGGCTGGACCACTTTTTTCAACTTTCATACAAAATATAGCAGAAAATAATGTTCCTTAGTGCATTAAAAATACGCTCCTTGAAGGTCACATTGCACATCTTATAAGAAAACTTCAAACAAGGTAAAATTATACTTAATTCAAAGTACCTAAACCAGTTGCTTGTTTTTTTGACTTTACTCAGATTCCTAAAGGCTTTAAACGGGTTCTTTCAATAATCTTACCCGTATAAAGCAATTATTTTTGTTTTATGAAAAAAAAAATATTGTGTCAATTTTACCTGTTACCGCGCTTATAACGAAACCGTGCACTTTTAAAACACATAACGGAAAAGCAGAAAAAACTGTTTTCAGTACGGAATTTATACTATAAACACGTTCTATATTAGGTGGTAGGTCTCCTTGATCAAAATACAATCATTGTTTGGAATTCATGCCTACATTTCTTGTAATTATTGTTATTATAAGTGGTGGACCATGAATGCTATGATTAAGCAACGCGAACATTCGACCTTGTGGTCTGCGACGGAATTGACCTTGAGCTGATAAACTCTCTAACTTAGTATACTTATGTAAGTTATCTACTTTTAATTTGAGGTTCAAAATATTATGGTAACAGGTGGTCCAGAATCAAAATAAAAATCAAAATATTTTATTTCACATAAACCTATACACGTATGAAACGTCAGAAGCTAGGTGCACGGTTCCAATTGCGCGTTTCCTAACAGGCGGCAAGAAACTCCACGGTTACTCTTTTAAAATAAGTGGCATTTACAATGTTTTCCACTTTGGCTATCTAGCCAGTATCTACTATCTACTACTAGTATCTACTATCCAATAAAAAACACTTATACATCGAATGAAAGTTAATATCATAAGCATCAATTTTCATGATGTGCAAAAAGCTATGAAGTACCGGGGTAACGAGATATCAGACCTGCAAGTACCATGTAAACGTATTAGTTTATGGCGCTAATGTTCACTGCAGTTCTCAATAATATTAGTTATTGACTCATAATATGTTTTGTTAAATGTTGATAAAATGTTTTGTTACAGTAATCGCTCGTTGTAAGCAATAATTTGGCATGTATTAAAACTCTATTGTTCATCATGCCAGGCTTCATACAAAGAATGATAGGGATTTTTGTATGAAGCCAGACCTGCACCCTAATTACGTAACACACTATCCATCACAATCTGAATTATTTTGAAGCCCTAGCTTAGCTTAACAGTATTCTCAGAGTATTCGCAGATCGGTGGGATTCCCCGATGTTGCGGAGGTGGATGCAGCTCCACGCAAATTTTTAATTGTAGTATGTTGATTTGTGTCTAACACTAGAAGTTAAGTAAAATTGTTACTAACCCTATGGACTCATATTTGAAATAAAAGTCTTTTATTCTATTCTATTCTAATCCATTGCTTCATTTGTTCGAAAAAAAAATCTGCTCAGCAACGTAAATAACGCAATGAATGTTGTTGAAGTGTCAAAATGAAACCCATTCCTACTGTTAGTGTGTTACGTAATTACCCCGCTGATCACCAATAGAGTTCTTATGCATGTCAACTTATTGCTTATAACCGGCAATCACTGTGACAAAATTGCCTCTACTAGCTTGTCATTAGAATATTATTGTTGATCAATTAAACTGTCTTGACGTATCAATGACGATGGTGTTTATAGTGTACTTGTACGCTCTTTGGAGTAGTGGTCACAAACGCTACTGCTAAGCATGAGGTCCTAGGTTCGATTCCCAGGTCGGGCAAAGTGTTATTGGGATTTTCCATTACGAATTTTTCATTAGGAGCCTGGAGTCTGGAATCATGACCGGTTGATGCCAATAGGCTCGCCCCCTAGTATATGGAACTTAAACATAACTGACGAAATGTGGGTGTAGGATACGGCAGAGGTGTACCTCCTCTGCCTTAACCTTTGAGGATTACAGGCGTGATGGTATGTTTCTATCTATTTAGTGTCAACGACTGTGATGTAAAATTCCCGTTCCGGACAAGACGGCTTTAACCCACCAAACTTTAGAACAACATTATGTTGATTTACATCATAAAATAATACCTCTGTTACTAACAGTCACGACAGGTGACACTAGATTATTTTCTGACGCATTCTCAGTATTAAAATTGAACCTACATGTTCCAAATTCACGTTGGTCCCGGCTGTCATTCGTGGATCCTTTACATTCATTACGGGTCGTCAGAAACCCGAAAATCTGACAACCAGTCTTATCAAGGGGTATCGTATTACCCAATTTCTGGGGCAGCAGTGGTGGCGCAGTGGTAATGGCGCCTACTTACGAGTTATAAGTCGTGGGCTCGAACCCAGACAGGCGCTTTACTTTGTGTAAATAATTTGATCACCACTGCTCTCAAAACGGTGAAGGAAAACATCTTGAGGAAACCGGCATGTCCTAGAACCAAAAAAGCTCCAAGACATGTGATATCTTCCAATCCGCACTGGGCCCGCGTGGTACACCCACTCTCTCTCTCGAAGAGAGGAGGCCTGTGTCCCAGCAGTGGGAACATTGTAGGCAGATTATGCTAATCACTGGGGTGTGGAGGTCGGATAGGCAGTCGCTCCATGATACTGGTATTCAGCCGCATCCGGTTAGACTGGAAGCTGACCACGACATATTTGGGAGCAGGCTAGGCAGATGATGATAATGATGTTTCAAATTAATTCAAATGCATTTTTAACTATTCCGTTATTGTACCGTACAACACTATCACTTAATTAGTAATTAACTCCTCGGTAACTAGTAACAAGGCTGTCTCGTTTCGTATACAGGTTGAGTGTTAGATGTGTTAAAAATAAATTAAGGTGCATTTAGGCCGCGACCTTCGATGCAGTAGCAACGAGGCAACTTTAATGCATAAATTAACAACATGCTGTGGTTAGGTGATTACTAATGTCAGACAAGTTGTTTGTTAGAAAAAAAAACAATTCTTTTTTCTTCTAGCAATCAAACAAAAAAAAAAAACACGTGTGGCACTCGGGGACTGCTGCGGTAAAGCTATTGAATAGCATTTTTTATCAACTTATGCAATTATAATTATTTTTTTATTTTTTATTTATGCAGTATTGTTTTTTCTTTGATATTAATTCAAGTACAGTCGTACCATATACATACACGTTAAGCGAACGCTCGGCCGAGCTACATGGTAGGCGGAGTGGGGGGTGTTAAGTTTTATTTTCGTTACGGAATTTCTTGATTCGGTCGCCGCACTCAAAGCCCGCGATAAAAGCTATGCAATAGCTTAAAAAAAACTGAAACATACAGAATGATAGATAATTATATATCTATCGGAAAATCTGTTTGTTTTATAATAGAAACATCCCATATTACTCCATTATACAGAATGTAGTGGACTATTTTTGATTTGTGTTGGATATTGTATGAGATACGTCGAAGTGTCTTGTTTTATCAGCTACGAGGGAGCACTGAAGTGTTAAATCGAAATCTCTTTCCATCACTAGAGAATTGATCACGTTGCGCTTTTAATTTTTGAAGAAATGTTCATCTATTTCATAAATAACGCATGTATTTTCTGACCTTTTCGAACCGATCAATATTTATAAACAAAGTCATATTGACCTTGAGAAAATACTGTTGATAAAAAAGAAAAATGGAATATATCCATTTTATTTTAAACTTTGGCCTACACAATATTATGCAAAGGCTACTTTTACTTTTGTCTGACGAATTAACGTGTTCAAATTATGACATTAAAAAGTCTCAGAAATAACTAACAGGCATAATTGGAGCAGCCATTATTAATTTCTAGCTTTTGCCCGCGGCTTCGTCCGCGTGGAGGTCAGAAATTATACCTCGGGAATGTATTACCGGGATGAAAAGTATCCTATTTGTTAATCTAGTTAAAAACTATCTGTTTGGCAAATTTTATCCAATTCCGTTTAGCCGTTTTTGCGTGACTGAGTAACAAACATTCAAACATACAAACTTTTTCATTTTCACATACTCGTACATATAATATATGTGTTGGCCAGATCTGAGAATTTATCATTTCATGAAGTGTTCGACCATTTCATGAAATGGTTATATTTCATGAAATAGAATATCGACCACCTGGTCACATCATGATGTGGTCTGGCCAGAATTCCTAACGTTTGACGATATTAACAGTTAAACGTACGACTACTTTATGATGTGACCAAACATTAGTGATCATAATGTAAAATAGTTAGATTATGCACCGGTAGAGGCGTTGATGTCGCTTAAATAACACATCTCGACTTAGTAAAACGGCAATGTTACTAGGCAAACTTGATGCAGGAGCGAGCGAAGCGAGCTCGGAACTTGGGGCACTTTGAATCGGACAGGTTAGGTTCGAAGGGGATGGTGGGGTCTAGTGAGCGAGCGAAGTAAGCGAACTAAAACCACACCATTCCCTTCGTGATTTTTTCTTTAAACCATTCAGAAGTAAGACCCCTGCCGAGCGGGGCGCCCGTCGACTACGCCTTATTATTAATACTTGGAAGCAAATTTAAACCCAACACGTGATCTTCCCCACTCTTAATACTCCTACATTAAGGCTCGTACACAGTGGCGCGACGCGACGCCCGACACAAAGGCACCGCGTGTCGCCGACGAGCGGCGCCTTTGTGTAGCGCTGTCGCGTCGCGCCTGTCTGGGGGAGCCTTTAATGATATGGCCAAACGTCGACTGACAATTGACATATCATTAAACGTCGACGTTTAAACGATGTGGTCAATTTTAGCTGGCCATTTCATTAAACACAACCATTTCATGAAATTACCGAACACTTCATGAAATGATCAATTCTAAGATCTGGCCACGACATATTTATATAAATTAGAAGAATTAATGTCTCTATTGCCATATTTATTAAAATTAAACTTTATGAAACACAGAACATTGCATACAATATAAAGGTCTCAGCACATTCCGCGTTTGTTTTTTTGCGTCACGATGTAGATTTGTTGCTAACGTGTCATGAAATGGAAAGTAACGTTACAAAACTGCGATCCGGATAAATCTAGTACGTGTCGGCTAAACCGAATTAAGTGAGGACAATCATTTAGTTAATTTGCAACTAATAAACATAACTGGTTCCATGAGAACTGCATTGGGGAAATATAGATGTATTTAATGACCAGTTTTTAAGGTTATGGAGGACCAGGAAGTGTCTTATTAAATGCTCTTGGTACGTTATTTGTAATAAAGGAAATGCCAGCGATTTATTAAAAAAAAAATACCACCTGCTTTAACATTTTAAAAGTAGGAAACTGCTCTGATTTTTGTACAGCTGAAATACTATTTACATTATTTCCCAAGGCATAGGAGGTTGTGAAAACATAGGGCCTTTTTTTTTGTTTCCGGGCGAAACCTTCAAAAGGCACCTGACCTCTGGGGAAGGAGGTCGGGGAGTGTGGCATTTTTACTGCACTAAAACCACACCGGTGATCACCATCAGCACATAGAGGGGGTCCTGGTTCCTATTAAAAGACTAATTCCTGAACCGCCCCTGTGCAACGCCTGTAAGGGACATCCCTGGGAAGACTGTAAAGGGGCCTCCTCTGAACCTCGCTATGCACGGCAGCACGTGACCACTGTGCCACCGTCTTCCATGGGGTCACTCGGTGGGAGGACAAAGTCCCCACTCTATGCGCCCGCGACTCCAAAGGTCCATCTACCTTGATTGGTAAGCGGGTTTCGGCGTATTAGGCGCCAAGGAGATGGCCTTCTCAAATCAAATTACTTATTTTTGCAGAAAACGCTGTTATGATGGTGTTATTAAATGTATAAGTTTCAAGTGTTTCTTCTCCGAGGAACACTTAGGGCCTATGTACACGACGCTTTTTAGTCGCGCGTTCCGCGTAACGCTTTAGAAGGCGCGTTTTCTACGTTACTATACTTAAAAAATCAGCACTAGGCGGATAGATGCGTAAAAAAATGCCATGTGCAGTGTGCACAGTCCCTTATGGTTCCTCGATGACGTTATTAGGACCAATTAACTCCCACATTGCTGTTGTAATGGGGCTGTCCCTATCCCCCAGGCTACGCTTGCAACCCCGTCAACTAAAAGAAGTACGCACTGTTGGTATGTACCATCGCGGACATTTGCGGTGAACTAATTTTGAAACTTTTATCATAATAATAACGTTCAAAATTGGTTCACTGCCAATGTCCGGGATGGAACCTACATAATTCCGTTTCAATCAGGTCGAGAGATAGGTATTTATGTTACATCTTTAAGAAAACAATTTTTGTTTTTTTAATCTTGTTAGCTCTTTATCGACGGTGTAGTATCAACATCTAATTACTACAAAACCATGATTTTACTGGAGGCAAAAAACGTTTCATTTCTATAGCTTTTAACATTTGAATCAAATGTTATTTATGTATACATCATGAAATTAGTAGGTACTATACAAGCTGGAAAAAGACCCTTCACGACGCCGTCATCTACGCATTCTATAGATACATCAAACTAAGTAACTTTGTGCAAAAATAATTGCTGGGACACGACTTTAAATTATTTTTGCTGTGAAAATTCACTGTTTATAGTACGCAACGTTACACACGCAAAGCATTATGCTGCAGGGTGCATGCAACGGTACAGGGTTCGTCGGAGTATTCAAAGTTAAGTTATAACATTTAAAACTAGTTTTCGTAGAAAAACATACTAAATAAAAGTTGGAATTTTGACTTTCAATATCTCCGTAACCAGAAAGGTCCCAGGTATGGTCCAGTACAACAAAATGATCATATTAACCGGAAGAACAAGAGTGACTCTCGGCTTCGTTATGGGTATTAAGGGCGTGCGCCCACTGGCGGCACGGCACGGCAGAGGATCCTTCGGCTTCACTACATGCAAGCGCATTCTGCCGGCAATGATGCCGCGGCACTCTTAGGCGTTCATTGAAAATTCAACTTTATTGTCATATTTTTAAGTTGTATTCCTATTCGTTGCATAAAAATCCCTTCCTGTGCCGTGTCGCCACCGGGCGCAGGCCCTCAAGGTTCCCGCAGACAAGCGCGACGTGACAGCGCGACACAAAGGCGCCATCGCCACTCCGACCGGCGACCGGTGCCTATGTGTCGCCCGCGATTCGCATCGCGTGTCGCGCCTGTTTGTAGGAGCCTTTATACACCCGATATAGAGGTAGTTACAAATTACCCGGTGTCAGCGGTATTGTCTTTATAATTAGGTTTATATTGTAGGTACATTGTGTAAATGTGTAGTATATAACAAAATAAGTAGGTAACCATTTTTACGTTCTTTTATATGCTGTTTACAATCGCACGGTCCGTTTAAATTAATACTTATTTACCTACTTCATGTTAAGACGTCAAACGAAGACCTATTGTATTTACATAAGAACATCTGCAATGAGTTCAGCTGGTGATCTAAAGAATGTCACACTATTATAATAATAATACATTATTTATTCAGACAACCACGATCCAAAGTAGTCATGGTTTATTTATAAACGTTGCTTGAAGTTAAGAGACGTTTAAACATCAAAAATGTATAGTTAAACAGTCATTTATCATTACTTAACTATAAGCAACGTTTTTAAATAAACCCCTTAATATACATACATAAACTCACACCTTCTTCTCATAGGGGTAGGCAGAAACTACAGAATGCCACCTGCTTAGATCCTTACATACTCCTATTGCCTCCTTTACGTTCATACATGTGGTCATACACGCACGCTGGTTGCGAGTACTACGCACCTGACCTTTCTGAAGAACATCACCAATAAGGTCACTCTATCGACTCCTAGGGTGTCCCCTCCTGGCGCATTTCCACTCACATCTGCCTTGTAAATACCTATTGTTAGTCGCCTTTCATACATCTAAGCATACTCTTTTCAATTTTTTCACTACCTACATCTTCATTTAAACCCCTTAATGTTTATTTAATGAAATAAAGCCTTCCATATACTTACTGTAAATACCTACTTAAAAAATTGATTACTGATTTATATATATTTTTTTATCTACTTAATATTATTCTTAAGTTCATTCATTCATTCACTGACAGACAACGCACAGCTTAAATTACGGAGTCTAGAAGCTTGAAATTGCACAAGATTAAGGTGAACACAAAGGAAGGATTTTCGATAATTATAATGATATAATAATAATATAAAACGTTTATTTTCTCTACACTGATCTCACAGCTCGCAGGGCTCTTACAGCTAATATTCGACAATAGTGCACGAAAAAGGAGAGCTAAGTTTATGAGAGACTGGTGCATGAAGTAGGTTTATATAAAAACCTGTATTACAGGTCACCAGAATTCATCCCCAAAAATTGGTTATACTGGAGATGAAAGTTTGGATGGGAGTTCGTCATTTTTGCCGATGGGTAAAATATAAGATACTAGACAAAGGTCTCAGTTTAATATCCACATTTTTAGGACCGAAGGAGACTCATTCATTCAAACTTTTTGTCAGCCATCGTCGATTTTCGTGTGAACTTATCAACTCAAATGACGAACGTCGTTAGCTTTTCCTTGCCCCTGGCACTTTGACGTGCAAATAAAGGAAATGGGAACACGGTCAGCGAAATTTCTAACAAATCTGACATTGTGGCTGAATGATGATTTTGTGACGCAAAATCCGATAAAGTTAGAAAACTAGCCGATTAGTTAATTTAGGGCGAATTTCACCAATATGAAACAACGCGATCAGCACATCTACAGTGGGCGATTCTGCCTACATTTTCATACAAAGCGAAGTTAAGTAAATAGGTACCTACACGCGCATAGCTTAGCGCTGAAAATTAAATAGTACATAATCACACCTTCAGTAGGACAAGGGCATAACTGACAAAAAATCGAAAATGACTTAAGTATGCCAAATTGCTTTAAAAAGTCCCCTTTATCCGGAGGAACAATGACCTGTATCAATATCAACTTAATTCCGCCAGAGGGCAACAGTTCCTTTGTCCCATGTTACTTGAGGTCAGCACAACACCTTTTCTTCTTTCATTCTCCCTTAGCACCCGTCACGCTATCATTCACTCCACTCCTTTTCATATCATTCATCACACGATCCATCTATCAACATTTATGAGTTCATGAGTTTGCTTTTCATACATTAACAGTTTTTCTACCCACACAAACGGACCAGAAGAAAGGAACAGAAAAATCATGTATTCTACAATTATACTTAGGTACCAAAGATACCGTCAAACGGGGCGAATAGGAATGCAGGGGTGAATCGGGCCGAAACTTTAAAATAAATTTTAACATTGAAATAATATATTTTGTTGCCAACAAGTGCACTTAATCTTTAATTATAATTCAGTAAACACATTAGAGTCCTTTTTGGCAACAAATTATATTATTTCAATGTTAAAATCCCTTTTAAAGTTTCGTCTCGATTCACCCCTGCATTCCTATTCACCGTTTGACAGTATTTAAATAAAAATGAAATCTTGGTACCCATCCTGGCATGAGGATAAGTCCATTTTCCTTAACATCTCATCGTAAAAGATAATTTTGTACCTGCCTCAGACGTAGAATGTTTTTCCCAAAGTACCTTTCAGGAAAAAGTAGTACCTACTAACAAAAGGTTATTTCCCATTTTGTCATTAACAGGGACAACATAGCTATTGTTATTTCCTACAAAATACTCGTACCTTTAGTGTATTTTTCCTTACATGTCTTATTTGGTAAACAAGCATGATACGAAAATCACGTGTTTGGGCATCAATCGCGCACTTTAAGTCAGGTTGAACGGTTCGGCTTTTGTAAGAACTCGGTCATTTTAAAATTGTTTTGAATTAACAATTCAACCAAATACATAACATCACGCTTGTAATCCCCGAAGAGTTAGGCAGAGGTGTGGCAGAGGTGTACCTTTAGTATATCCATATTTTCCCAGCTATGTTTAAGCGTGTGTTTGTTTATGTTTGTGTAAGTTCAGCCAAATAATATTCTAAAATACAAATAATCAACAACAAAAAAACATATTAAGTACGTACTTAAAGAGTAATAAACTATACAAAATTATTTCTTTATAGTCCTTACGTACTGTTGGTTTTGAAAGAGATTGTGTTTTATTCTACCATTCAATAGACAACTTAGATAATAAATCTACAAACGTTGTTTTTAGCCCAGATTAAAGCATTGACAGTGCAGTACTATACGATAAAACTTATGATAAATAGTGCTTTGCACAGTTACAATAATAACGTATCTTGCCCTCATATAAATAAAGCTTGAAGTCGGATGGCACCTTCACAGGTTGAGTATTAAATCAATGTAGTAAATTAATGGTTGTTGTACGGCACAGATCTGTGTTATACAGCGTGTATCAGAAAGGTGGGGTCAAATTTAAGGGTGTGGTACAGACTACCAACTGAACAAATTTCTCGATGTTCTCAACATCGTAATCGAGACAAAATAATTAGCCGGTCCATGCATTTAAGGGGACTACAGGACCTAAACGTAAGTTTTATAATGCCTAAAAGTATATGATCCACTGCAGTAAACAAAATCAGAAAAATATATGATATTCTTCAGGATATTTGCTAATTAGATAGTGTGTTGAAAACATAATACCACTAATTCGATACGATAGAAAAAAATCACGAAGATACCTCTAAAAATTTCTTTTAACGTTTAAAAACCATACTACTATGCATTAAATCATTCTGATTTTTTGTCAGATTATTCTACAAGCAACGTACTAACGTAATAGTGTTTTAATTTTTTAATCCAATCAATTGATTTTTTGGAAATAGATAATTGCTTCATATTTTGCAATAAATTACCAGCGTTGTGTCATCGCGCTTCTCATTCTTTTCTATGCAGTCCGACAGTGACCGGCACTTTAGCTGTTGTAAGCCTCTTAAGTCGAGTAGGAATTGAAGTATAGTATGGGACAATTGAATTTTTTTCGCGATCACGATGTTGGTCCTGTGGAGGAAGCTGTTCAGTTTTATGGTTTGCAACCACACCCTTAATTTTGCCCACATATTTCTGATACATGCTGTATACCTACCTGATTTATAAAATAAATTATGGCTGCTTAAAATCTGAGCAACACTGACACAAATTCATTGTTATGCAAATCACGTAACAGATAAAAAACAAAAACAGAAATCGTTATTCAACCGAATAACCGATAACATCGTCAATTTAATGAAGAGAGTGGAAGCAGGTACGTGCTCAGTGTCCGGTATTGAGTGCCGAAATACGAAATATTGCCTGAAAGTGGGTGACCTTATAAAGTTATTGAGTGAGTTAGATTTGTGCACTGTCGCATTCGCCCTCGTTCAGCATACAAGATTAGGTAAAGTCGTGTGATTCCGGATTTTTGTAAGAGCGGGAACGACGTCGGTTTTGTTCCGGTTTTGTAGATACTTTCTGGTTTTGTCCTAAATCTAGAAATCGATAATGTGTTCTAATCGTTTCAGAATACCATATTTTTGTAGCGTTATTGTATACGTGCCGTGCCTCAATTGCTTGGCCCTGTACATTCGCTATAGTTCTTTTCCGTAACCATTGCAATAAGTAGAGAAAAAAACGTTAGAATGTAAGTAGATATTGTAGTAAATTCAAATAAGAAGTAGGTAGAAAAAAAAGAAAATTCTGTGAAAACTACACAAAATTATTGGTCGGTAAAAAAATCCAGGTTGACCTCGATTCTCTTTTTCGTATCCGATTTTCTCTTTACTTAAGTTTCCAATCCAAATTATTTTAAAATACTTACACATTTTGTATTGCTGAATGTGCGTGTGTTTTATTGCTTTTTTGTCCTATTTTTTCAGAAAACTCGATAAAGTAGTTTCCAGGTTCATGAATATTGTCAAGAGCATTGGCGTGTGCCAAGTGCGTGTTAATCTATTAATTTAAAACCAGAAAAAAATATTGAAAAAAATTATAGATTGAGGAAGGAATTTGCGAAAAATAATACTACCTACCGCAAATATTTCTATTTGCAAAAGTTAATACCTACCGGGTTTTTGATCTTTAAAAAATAATATCTGTATCTACTAGACAGATTAATAACTAAGGAAGTAGGTAACAGTAAATTTGTTATTGTGTTAAAATAAAATAACTATTACATGGTGACGTACTACGTACTATCTACAAATCTAACAAAGTTAAAGAGTTTGTTTGTTTGAACGCAATTATGTCTGGAACTGCCAGTCGGATTTGAAAAATTTCTTGAGGATGCTATAGGCTATTTAACATCACGCCACGACCCTTAGGAGCCGAGCAAAAAGAAAAAAGTCAGAAAGCGAAACCGAAAACGAAGTAATAGCGCAAGCGGGAGATGCGATGCGACGCGGTGGGTCGTGGGAACAAGAAATTTCACGCGGGTGGAGTCGTAGGCAGAAGCTTGTTTCTTTTTAATACGTATAATAAATTATAATTAAAAATAAAAATAATAAAAATAAATAAATAAAAATAATAAATAAGTAAATAATAATATTAATAATTACAATTTAAAATACCAAAATTAACTCTTTACTTACGTGTTTCAAAAAATGTATGCCAAAATGTTTTTCTGAAATATTAACGCTCTTGATACAAAAATTTGCATAAAAATACATTATGTAGATATGTATAACAAATTAGTTAAACTAATGCTTTGAGTATTGTCATGTTAACTTATGTTCGAGATAACGTTGATCTATACAAATGAATACTCTGTACTCAAGTGTTTAAAAAATTTGATGTCAAAATGTTTTCTGAAATATTAACGCTATTGATACAGACATAAGCATAAAAATACATTATGTAGCTATGTAAAACAAATTAGTTGAACTAATGCTTTGAGTATTGTCATGTTAACTCATATTCAAAATAAATCGTCTACGTTGATCTATACAAATAAATAAAATTGAAGTGTCTTTTGTACCTAATGTCAAAATAACAGATTTTTACTGAATGCATATGAAAGTACATACGGTACACTTATCTGTACAAATAAATAAAATTAAAAGTGTCTTTTGTTTATATATTTTTAATTAAATCTTCTTTTCGTTACATTTTGTTACAAGTCTCGACAAAATACACATATATGGAACAGTCGTTTTTTTTAGTGAACGGATTTATTCTTGAATATCGTCTAAGTATACCGTGGTATTATTATATTATTATTAATTATATGTGGTATAATTTAATATTATAGGGTCTGAGCCACTTTGTATAATCATTTTGCAAAACTAAGGGCCTCGAATCTTTATCTATTGGTCAAATAAATCAGTAGCGTTGAGTGCTATTGTCGATTACTTATTTAAGTAAAAGGAAAATGAGTCATAATAATTGATACTCGAATTTGATGAGTGCATCTGGTGTAATCTGTAACTTCAACAGCAGATAACTTCAACTGATATTTATATATATGTAGAGCAATTAACACAATGACGGAAAGAACCTTTTTATTAAAATGAATCGGAGTCAATTAAAAATGTCGAAATAAGTACGTATTAAGAAAACCAATATCAATCATTTTTTGCGTTAGGGGCTTGGTTACAGAGGGTCTACACCTTAAGCACGAACTCCGTAGTTTTGGCCGAAATTACGGGCGTTTCTTTTTCTGTATTACCAACGGACGTAATGTTAGTTTGGAGCTCAAATTAAGAATGAATGACAACACAATTTGGCAGTTATCCCCCTAGTTGCGACATGTTCTTGCCCGTTCGTAAAATTGAAATTGTCACTTGTTTTGACGGACCAACTACTTTCGGACGGTCTTGTATCTTCGTTATTGGACTTAGAGAGTAGAGACCCTTGCAGACAAACTTTGCCCTAAGGCAATGACGAGTCTTACACACGAGAAATGTGCATTAGCTTCTTATAATGCTACCTATGGTAGTTTTTCCAAAACACCTTTGCGTCTAATATTACTCACTAAGTTTGGCTTTAGTTCAAGATAAGAAAGCGTATGTTTTTAAGAAATAAAATGTAATTTTATCTTCCAAATAACTCAGGCAATTTATTATTTGTACTCCATGAAAACTCTTTCACGACCACATTAGAATTTATTACCTTATTTCGTTTTATTACAGCAATATCGTAGTACCAATTTGATGACGTCAGTTACATAATAATATTCTGAAGCCCAGGTGCCTGCTTAACTGTCCGTCGTCTTTAGCCATAAAAATGAAATTGATCATCCCGTCAAGTACGGAACCGATCCTAGTACATTCACTGTTCGCATACCTGTTAGTTTTATTTTTTTGTATGAAGTATTTAGGGCTAGGTACTTGTTTTAAAGTACTCATTGATACTTTTAAATTCTAGACTAATGTATCTTAGCAAACCACCTTTCTATCTTCCTTTCCTTCTCTACCTTTATCATGATACTTTCTGGTTTGTCCATACTAAAGAAAAAAAAACTCTGTAGGCATAGGATATTTATAATACCTATCAATTTAATTCCAAAAATTAAACAAAAAAATATATATCCTAATAATAATAAATAAATAAAAATAATAATAATATAATAATTTTATATTCTAATGTTTAAAAATATAATTTATATGTACCTATATAATGAAATAAAGGATAATAAAAAATAAAAAATTTTGGTAGCAATACCTATATAAAATACAATAAATAAAAATATAAAAACAAAAAATATATCAAATATATCAATGATTTATTAATAAAAACAAAAAAAAAATGTCAATGATTTTTTATTATGAATTATTTTAATTTCTTTTGGAATTAAATTAAACTTAACTCAAATTCGGAAATGGTATTTGGTAGGTAAGATACCTAATACATATTAGGTAATTCCAACAATAGCAGTAACTCAATCTGCCTAGCCTTTTCCCAACTATGTTGGGAGTCGGCTTACAGTTTAACCGGATGCAGTTAAAATCCATTATTTTAACCTGTCCTGTCTTGACCTCCATAACCCACTTACTGGGAAACACGATAGACATTGGCAAAACTGGTCAGACTTTTGGGCACCTAACTACCCGAAACGACTGTCAAAGGTTGACGAATACCAGCCGGGACCAACTGCTTAACGTACTTTCCGAGGCACGGGGAGGTCTCGGTATATTACGAATGGTCACCCATCCTCGGCAAGCGTTGCCTAACCTTGACGATCGCCCTCCCAATTTAATTCGGTACTCTTTTTTCTAACAATCATGTACTTATTAATATAAAGGCTCGTTCACACTGGCGCGACGCGGCGCCCGACACAAAGGCACCGCATGTCGCGCGACGAGCGGCGTCTTTGTGCAGCGCTGTCGCGTCGCGCCTGACTGTGGGTCATCCACGAAGTTGTGGGATAAAATCTGGGCAAGTACCTTTGTGGTTTTAGACGCCCGCCCCTACAATCTCGATATTAGACAGCGACAAAAATCGGTCGCTAAGTCGTATCGTTGTCAAATTCCTTTAATAGATTTTCAACTTTATTTCGAAAGTATAATGTTGAAAATCTATTAAAGAAATTTGAAATCAATTAGACTTATCGACCGATTTTTGTCGTTATATTTGTCGAGACTGCAGGGCCAGAAAATTACTTACATTACGAATGACTGAAAAAATACCGTAAATAGTCATGCAATCCGATATATTATGTTATAACGTTATAGCGTATAGAAAAATAAAACAAAACATCGTATAATAGTAAAAATACGACACAATGTCGAACACAAACATTATTACTTACACTATTCAATAGTAAGTAAGTCGATAAATATATTAAAAAATGACCTAAATGTTCGTCGAATCGTGTACCTGAAGGTGACGTAATAGATATTTAATTCTTACGCGAACCATTGTGTAATACTATAACATTATGTTATTCATTAGATATTGATAGGTTTAAAGTTGTGTATTTGGTTCCGGTAGTAGATAACTGTAGTGAAAATGTGCAACCATTGCATGAGTATCATTATAAAAGTAAATAAAAATAACCCCACCGCAGTATCTCTACTTTGACGTCGTGGTGGGGCTTGCGCGCTACTATGAACTCTAGGTCTATGCCGGTTGAGTTTACTTTGCCGAAACAGCGGGGTAATTGCGTAACATACTAACAGTAGGAATGGCTTTCATTTTGACAGTTCAACAACATTCACTGCGTTATTTACGTTGTTGAGCAGACAAATTTTTCGAACATATGAAGGAATGGATTAACAATAGGCTTCAAAATTATTCAGATTGTGATAGATAGTGTGTTTATAATAATAATAATAATTTATTTCCAAGTATATGGTACATTGAGATCTTAAATTAAACATCGATTCACATATACTACCATTGCTGGTGTAGAAAAATTAAATAAGCTACGTGCATGCAAATTATAGACATTACAATAAAAATTAATAAGTTAATGAAATTGTTTAAGAATAAATATTTTTAGTTTGATACTATTGATTTAGATAAATTGTCATTATTTGTAATGTCAAAATATTAATTATTATGCCAAATAAAAAAAATAAAAATACAATTAACATGCATGCATGTGTTTCGTAATTAGGGTGCAGTTTCGCTTCTAAACGAAGTAGTATTTCTTTTTACATGACATTACTTAACGACAAGGCTATAAGTACATGAGATAGACATCAAGATCCCACGTGTATGATGTTTCGATACTAAGAACTTTATATAACATAATGCCTGCTTATCTGCAAAGATAATGTCTTCAAGAGCTGTTTTATCTTATTTATATTCTTGGAATGATAATATAACAGTACTCAGAAAATCTTTTATCTTTGTGCAGTGTGCTCAATCTTTCTTCTTTATTTTCAGGTAATAAAGTAGTACTGGAGAGAAAGGAAGTACGTTGCAATGTTACCAAGATGGCGGCAAACGATTTCGAGACGTAAGTTAAAGGAAAATATGTTATTAGGCGTGCTACACACTTGTCCAGGTAGTTCAAACAGTATTTTGTTGGACACCAAAGCTAACCCGAAGCAGCATCATACAGCATGTATCAGAAAGGTCTGGTCATATTTAAGGGTGTGGTACAGAACATCTAACTGAACAATTTTCTCGCGAAAAAATTATCTACAGCAGGCTTAGCATGACGCTTTCTATTTCTTGGAAGAATAGACATAGCTATTTCTATACAAAAGTGACATTTCGTTTCTCCATTTTTGACATTGCATCGTAAAAATCCTTCTACAATCTGTCATTTTGTCTTTCGTTTCTACCGATCGTTGTCTAGTTCCTTTTTTGTATACTATTTCAGCAGAAAGTTTTCTATCCCAAACTGTCAAAATCACACTGACAACTGACAGTTGTCTAAAGTAGTGAAAACAATTTGATTTTGTAATCGCCATCCTAAAGACAGCAAAAAATTTTGTACTCGACGGCCACAAAGTATAAAAATGGAAAGGAAAAATGGAATTTTTCACCGCCCCGACCCTTGCTCGAGCCAGCACTCGCCGCTGAGCCTGTAGCTTTAAATTCGTACCCTAATAATATAAATTCTGATCCAGCCTGTCCCTTGCGGCCCTCTCCCAGCGACGCCCTTAGCCGAGGCTCGTACCCCGCAGGGGGTGCCCTTAGCGTGTTGTCGCCAAGTTTGTAAGACTTTTATGCCCTGGCTGGGGGCCTTAATTTATTAGGGCAACTACAGGCATGTCTGGTTAAGCAGCCGACAACCTCCTAGGTTAACCTGCGAGAGGCTTCTCGCAGGTTAACCCAACCACAAAAAAAAAATGGAATTTTTCAGTTTTTGGATGGAAAATGTGAAAAATTATTATGAGTACCCACATGCTGAGTTTTAGGAGTTTAAGGGTTCCTTATGAGGTGTCAAAATTTACATTATTTTTGCGATAGGACACCCAATTTTCGAGATATAAGCAAAATAAAAGAAAAACGTGAATAAAGTACTGAATTTGGTAAAAAGTGCAGTTGAGTCTTTCTACTTTGCTGCCGTCGTACTGTCTTCACGGAACATCATTTTTGTCTATTCTTTCGTCTACAAAAGGGTGCTCGTGCTAAGCCTGCTGGGGCATACAAAACTTCAATAGCTACTCGATCCTACCTACACTGAGGTATGGGACAGGTATACATTTTTCGCGATTACGATGTTGATCTCTTGGAAAAAGTTGTTCAGTTACATGGTCTGTACCACACCATATAAGAGTGTCACACTTTTCTGATACATGCTGTATACAGGGTCAAATTGAATTAGCTAGCGAAACTTTGCAGACGTGATGGGTATTGATATCTAAAAATGATCAAACAAAAAATAAATAAATTTGATGAGTTTTTTGGAGTCATCAACCACAGGTAGTGTAGTCACTTGAAATATCAGTATAAAAAATCAGTTTTCTTTGTGGAAACTTCAGAGACGTGATGGATATCGATATCTCAACAAGATAAAACTAAAGAAAAAAGATTGTCTCAACTCATACTTCAAGTAACAACAATGCCTGCAGTAGTTGGCCCCAAAAAAAAATATCAAATGTTATATTTATTTATTTAATCATGCTTAGATATCGATGCCCATCACGTCCGCGGAGTTTCGCTAGCTAATTTAATTTGACCCTGTATTCAATGTTGCCGTCCTGCTGTTTCGATAAATGCCGACCCGAACAAGTGGTCAGCACACCTCACATTTAATATGACATACTTTTGAAAAAATATATAGAATAATTAGGTAGATACTTACATTACTTTTTTATCTTATTATTTTTGATGTACCTAGGTGATTAATTTTTCCGTCTCGTAGGTAATGATAAACTCGATTCAGTTAATTAAACAGTTTTAAAATTTCAATGACGTGTCAATTCATTATAAGTATTAAGATGGCGTAATTAGCTTTGTTTCTAGACTTTCTCCATACAAGTTAATAATATAAAGTTGGGAAAAATAGGTTGATGAACAAATGTTCACCAACCTATTTTTCCCAACTTGTAACTTAACATAGTTTTCACTGCTAAGCGCTACATGTTTACCTTGACTTAAATCATGTATGGGGATCCGTAATTGTTCAAAACTTAACAATCGTTTAAGTGATAAAAATATTTATAATATTATATCAGGTAGCTATTTCATATTTGTAACAAATTAAAGATTCCATCGGACAGGAATGTTAGCTACGTTTCCACGACGCTACATATTGAAATATTTTTGATCTTCGTAGGTATTCAATATAATATTCATATTGTATTACTTACCTATTCTAAGTACATTATACCTACCTACTTGCAAAGTGGTTGCACGAGGGAAATAGAATAGAGTATATATAGCTCGCCCCTAGTGTTCGGAATTTATTGGATCCACGTACAATGTGCGATATTCTTTTATCCTATTGATTCCCTTGTAAGCGCTTTGTCTGAGGCAGAACTTAATTGCTGTCTGGCAAAATACCTATATAGCTGAGTAATTAATAGGAAAATAATAACTACACGTAAAATGCAGCAAATTATTGTTATTGGAGACGTCCTTCCATCCTTATTCTTCACGGATTAGGACCGTAAATATAATCCGTTACAAAACCTTTAGATGAAAGTGTAAACAAACCCTGTTTAGGTTAAATTCTAACGAAGTCACCCACGAAAGAGAATTAGTAACACATTCATCTGTATTTAAAAGGTTTCAACTTTACCTATATCTTATCACAGTTATCACTTTTTCCAACTATTATTGCTTGAATAACATTTTAAAATTGTAATTGAAAAATCAGAGACGTAAATTGCGGTTTGTGTATTCGAACAATCATACCAAAGCACTCAATTTGTAAGTGGCACTACAAAGTTGCCATCCGCACATACGTTTTATGACCCATTTGTTAACATTTTCATGAAATTGTTCTGGAACAAATTATAGTTCTAAATTACTTGCTCGACTAGTATTTTCTCTATCACAAAAATCTTTTATAAAAATCCACCAAAACTATTCCACATTTTTACTACCTACAAATTCCACAGCAAATATTAACTACATGAGATCGTTTTGTCCGCTCAGTGTTCCTAATTCCTCAGCGGTATGTCCTGGGCATCATGGGGCTACTGGCGGTTTGCAACGCGTATACTATGCGCGTGTGCCTCAACCTGGCCGTCACACAGATGGTGAACAATACGAAGACCGAAGAACAACACTATGACCCTTACGCGTGTCCTGATGATAGTGAGGTCTTAACGAATGGGACTGTTAGTTCGAGACCGGTGAGTGTTACATTTTTCATATTATGAATAGGTACTTTATTGAATTATGAATAGGTACTTTTTTGAATTACGAATAGGTACTTTTTTGAATTATGAATAGGTATCTACTTTTTTTGAATTATGAATAGGTATTTTTTTTAATATTGATGCCTCATTGGTCTAATGGTCGCAAACGCTACTGACGAGCACGAGGTCCTGGGTTTAGTTCTCGGGTCAAGCAAAGTGTTATTGGATTTTTGCATCAGAAATTTCGTAATAGTAGCCCGGAGTCAGGGAATATGCCCAGTCGATAGCAATAGGCTAGCCCCCTATTACATGGGACTTGAACAGGTACTGTTTAATAAAGCAAAAAACTAAACTTACATTGACGGACTGTCACCCGAAGTCTCTTCAATTAAATAGGTCCTAGGTTATACTGGTTTTGTTAGCACTGACGTGCAGTCTACTGTACCATATACTAATGCAAGTTTCTTGTAGTCCCTATACAACTTCGGTTATCACCAAACTATTATAGTATGCCTTTAGTACCTACGCACGCAGCATCTTCAAAATTGAATCATAGAGAACTAAAATTGTTTAAATTTTCAAGTCCCACGTATTACTAGCACAACAAACTTCTCAGTTACTACATAATATCTGTAAAGAAAACTATTTGAAACCAGATACAGCACGTTAATTGCGTAACACACTATTAATCAAAATCTGAATCATTTTGAAGCCTATTGCTAATCCATTACTTCATATGTTCGAAAAATTTGTCTGCTCAACAACGCAAAGAACGCAATGAATGTTGTTGAACTGTCAAAATGAAAGCCATTCCTACTGTTAGTGTGTTACAAAATTATCCCGCTGGTTGATATAAAGGGCTCAATGTAATTCCTTAAGTCCCCTACACATTTATCAATGTTATTGTCATTAACAACGATAAATAACTTATTGAAGCACTCACTGATGGTGATTAAGTATGTTATGTACTGCATTATACCTACATACAGTATATAAATGGCACAAAAAATTTACAAACACGTGTTACATTCTCGTAAAATTTATATACTTTTTGTGACATTAATCACCATTCTCACTTACCTATATATTATTTTTCTAAGTTTATACTGTGGTATTGTTTATTTATACCTACCTACATATGTATCAAAATTGTCGTTTGCAAACGTTGAATATAACTCAACAAAGCATTTACATTGATATTAGTAATGGTTGCAAACGTATCTGTTGAGTTTGCATTTCCTTGTAACTCATCACGCTTCTATTTCGTACAAGGATAGGCATAAGTATTAGGTGAGTGTGAGTATATATATATATATACACAATAGCAGGTTATGTACGGTCACCAAAAGTGATAAGTAACCAGGGTCGTCGGATTAAGAAACCGATGGATGATTTTGAATAAAAATGTATTTAATTAATAGAAATCAAACAGTTCATATAGAACATTTTTCATCCAAAAACATCCATCGGTTTCTTACTAAACTTCAACTATATCCAAAAATCCTGGTTACTTATCTCCTTTGGTGACTGTACTATGTGGAGACGACAAAATGACAATAAATTAAAACACTGGCAATACTGATAGGAGTATTTTGAAACCATCAAATAAACCCTGACATCAAAATTAAAAGGTGTTTTTTTTTCAAACAAAATAAATAAATAATAGTGATGAGGCGATTATGGGTTTTGCCAATCTTTGACTAGTTATTGTGACTAAACTATTGGATATATTTGATTGAATTTTCGTATACAGATTGAGTATAGGTACGCAGTTTAATTTATTGTTATATTGTCTCGCCCTTACGCCCTAAGCCGAGGTAAATGTAAACGTTTATTTAATTTTCACAATAAACTTATCTTTATTATTCATATTTTGGCTTCTTACTCCGTTGTTATTTTTTATAGTTTTGCCTTAGGGATTTTCCGTGATGTTTGGCTACATAATAATATTTTGTGCCTATATCTATTGACATCATGGGCTGTACTTACATTTTTCACATAAAATGTTTGCATACACTAATGATAGCCCACTAAGTACACTAAAAGATTTCACACCATCGATACAATAAGTCGTGATGTTTTTTTTCTCAATTTTAACATCTTTAAGTATTTGCTAACATAGAATGACCTTTGGTTACTTACCATCAAAATCCTTGAGGTGAGGTTGCAGTACTTTTTAACTTTCTTAAACCTCTGTAAATCTAGCCAACTGTAAAAGACGCACAAAAAAAAATGGAAAGTTGAACATGCGGTCAAGTGTTGTGTGAAGACAGAAACGTGAATTATAATAATTGGCTCGATGAAAAAAAAATCTTAAAGATGACACTAAATCGCTATTTAAAACGTGTACCTTGAAGAGATTCAATCATGAAACCACGAAAAGTTATATAAAAAAATAAGGCTTATTGTTTTTAGGGCATGTTGAGAATACATTTTATAATTACGTTATTATTTTTGAAATATAAACAAAATCTCTCAGTTCAGTGCCCGCCGAGACGCAATACAAGACACGGGTCATTCCCAAAGAACTCCATTCTTTTGTTCTAAAAAGATAAGAATCTCATACATTAGGTAATTCTCGAGTTACTCCAAGGAATTATTATTATTTAAAAAAGAACTTATTATTTTGTTCCCATTCTGCTCCATAGGTATCTAGAATTATTCTCAAAGTACTCCACCGATTATTCGTTATCAATTCTCAAACTGCTCCATCTACATAATTTACCATAATTAAAATACATATATTTCTTTCACTTTTCTTTTTTTTTTAAACTTTGCCCCACACTAGGAATTTCTCCTGTATTGTGGGTGCGTTTACAAACATTTAAAACTCACATACACAAACAGCCAGACCCGGAACAACTACTTGTAGGTCATACAAATATTTGTTCCGTGCGGGAATCGAACCCGCGACACGCAGCGCAGCAGTCAATCGCTTAACCACTGCGCCAACCGTGCCGTCAACGGTGACGGTGACGGTCAACCGTGCCGTATTTCATTACAGTCAGTCACAAAAATTCTTAAAAGAAGGATTAAAGTTTAGCATTTTGTTATAAAGTCAGTGCATATTTAAAATTGTAGGCTCCGTTTTCAAAATTCCAAATAAAAAAGAAACCATCTTCCAATTGAAATTGTAGAAGGTGGTTGGTTAGCCATAATGAAAGTAGCCCCCAATCGTGAAAAAGTCACAAAATTTAATAATTATTTTGTTTCCACTTGGCTGGACAATGCGTCTTTTTCAATAGATTTATGGAATTGCGAAGGACAACGTCATAGAACGACGAACTTGGTTGAATCGTGGCACAAAAGATAAAATAATGTAGTCACTAAAAAACCACGCTTGTTTAAGTTCTTGCAAACTATTAAAGAAGAAGCTGTTTATTTCGAACGCTATCGTTGCAGTCCCAGAGTAAATAGAAGTCGACAATATATTAACAGGGATCTGAAACTAGCTTTGATTGTAAAGCAGTAATGAACCATAGAAAAAAATACAGTGCTGCAGTCATTACAACAAATTAGCAAATTATTTTTAATTTGATTGTACATATTGTCTCAAAATAGTTTTAAGTTTGATTCCACATATTTGAATAATACTACATTACCTTAGTTTTATCTTATGAAGTAATTTAATTTGATAACTTTTATTACGATTCAAAATTTGTGTTTATGAAAGAAATACTGTGACTTTTAGATTTATAAGTATTTTTTAGCATGTTATGTAAAATTTCAAATGATTTTTGGTCGAAATTTTTAAATATTTTATGTTAGGCTTAATTGCCAGACATCATTTTAGATTTTTATTATTTGTTTTTCATGTTTTTTTGACTTTTGAATCCAGAGCCTCACTTTTTTAATTTTGTTAGTTGATTTTTGAATATTTTTAAATGTTGAATTATAAAGAAATATAGGACACAAAATTATTGCTGAATTATAGTATAAAATATTTTGTTTAAAAATTTCTTTATACTTTAAAATATATTTGCAAAGCTTTTGAGCCTGACTGTACGTCAGCTACCCTTTCCGGTACATATTTAAATTAGTTTTTTGATTAAAATGGAGTGGAGTACATTGAGAACATTTTAATATTATCATGGAGTAGAATGAAAACTAATTAAAAATATTATATTTTTCATGGAGTAGTTTGGGAACTCTTTTTAGAGTACTTTGGGAATAACCCCAAGACACAGCGCACTACAAGAGGGCCTTACCATGAAAATAATAATTATTTCATAATTTAACGCCAATATTTGTTATTCTTTTTGAAAAAGAACAGTCAGTCCAGCAAAATGTCTTGGGCAACTGCACTTAATTAAGGTAAGATTCACAGACAGCACTTTGACTATCTTTTGCTAAGAAAGAAAGCGTTTCATACGATTGTGACCTTTATTGTTATGCATATATACATTGTTATTAAAAATAGTTCACATTCATATGAGACACTTAGGTACTTTACTTACTAAAGTAAAATCAAAGTGCGGTCTGTGAAACTTCTCCTAAGAATTTTAACACCTAGACATTCTTATTTCTTTCCTATTTGGTAACGTTAGCAATTGTCTCAGTTTTGCCTCAAGTACCTACTCAGCAGTAAAATAAACCAATCACCTTGATTCTATGGAAAGACAAGCCAAATAATTGCGTTTCAGCTTCATTGTTGGACCGCTAAAATTAATTAAATATATCCATTGTTATGCCAAATGAAAAATAAAGTGAAGTTACAAGCATTACAGAATATATTTCACTGTACAGTAGGCAGCACATCAAGTTACCACAAACTGTCAGATTACCTCATTCGATTTTGAACTTAACATTCAACATTTTAAGGTTTAAAATCGTTTGGAGAAATTTGACAGTTTCGTATAGCTTGACATGCTGGCGACTGTACCAACTTAATTATTGTAACACCTTAAATTGGATTTTCTTTTTTTGCACAAAGACCGTAGGTATGGTCTATATCGCCGCTGAGCTACAGATTTGTAAACAAGTTAACTATTGCTGGGCAATATGTTTTTACAACTTATGTAGGTACCTATAGCATAGCTGATTCCCGGCCAGCGCAGGTGCGGGCTTGCGGACGGCGAGCAATGGGCAGCTCGCCGTCCGGTAAGGACCAGCGCGGTAATTACGTAGCGCACTAACAGTAGGAATGGGATTCATTTTGTCAGTTCAACAACGTTCATTGCGTTATTTACGTTGTTGAGCAGACAGATTTTTCGAACATATGAAGCAATGGATTAGCAATAGGCTTCAAAATGATTCAGATTGCGGTAGATAGTGTGTTACGTAATTAGGATGCAGGCCCGGGTCGACGCGGCGCGTTGTGTTCCACGCGCGCATCAAAGAGATGTCAGCACCAATTGACGGGGTCTGATAGGGCCGATGCCTGCCGGGGTCGCGGATTGTTCAAAAGAGTTACCGTGGCCCTGGCGCACAGGCAACTGAACGAACACGGGTGGGTTTTAGTCAGTAAAAGTTTGACACGCCCTCCTGCTCCGCCCAGAGCCAGAAGTTATTTGATAATTTCCCACCCAAAAAAAGGTACCAATAGCATTTTTCATCTAGAAGCAGGAATAAAAATATCTGAGCTGTAACGTAGGCAATAAAGTACCGAATATGAATTAAGTAAGATAGGAATGAATACTTACAAAAACGTCCATTCATGCTTTTGTTTTGTTACATTAGCTTACGATGATAAAGTAAGGTCAAAAAGAGGTATAAGAAGCAATATTCGAATATATATAACTGTTATGGACGATTTACGTCTGCACTAGTTTAGTACCGAGTTTAGTTTAAGGTGAATCCTCAGCTGTAGCCCGCCAAGTTTAAATTTTCTTTGGTTTTTTGCAAATTGCAACTCTGTTTTACGTCGTATGTGAAACTTTGGAATAGTCAAACTGTGGAAAGTTTCAGAATAAGAAGAATTAGAAGAATAAGAATTTTAGAAATATTCTGAAAAATTGTTAGGTGGAACAAATTTAAAAAAGTGTGACGATTGATATGAAATAAATGATTATTATTCAGTAAATATATCATTCCTACAGCCGCGAATCGCATTTTGATCAACATACGATGTAAGACTGAGCTGCAATTTGCAAAAAAACCAAAGAAAATATGAATTTGGCGGGCTATACCGGAGGATTCCCCTAAAGTACCTAACAAGTTATATGGCCAGTCCAAAAATTATCGTTTTTCATTGTAATTATAGAATAGAGATCAAGGGACTCACTACATAATATCTAATAATAATAGTACTTAATCATTTAATGCAAGTAACAAGACTCATAGTGTTAGTAACAATATACTTACAAACTATGTTAGTAAAACATTAACACAGAAACAATTTGTGACATCACTGCACACTGCTGCAGTGACAGGCCCAGCTGATACCTTGCAGCAGTGGTTCACAAACACACAATCTAGCTTGCTTGCTACCATAGACAATGAAAATAATATAATATATATATATATATATATATATATATATATATATATTGATAATGCAAATGAAAATCAGCCTTTACGCAATCAATTCTAGAATTTTATGCTACGACAAAATTTAGTTATAAAGATTTATTTCTATCCCACATGTCTCTAGTAAATGATGATCACTAATAAAATTTTCTTTGATTTCAGTACGCAATATTTGACTGGTCAGAATCCACTCAAGGGTTAATCCTCAGTGGATTTTATTATGGGTACGCCATTACCCACGTCCCCGGGGGTTACTTAGCAGAGAGATATGGAGGTAAATGGACTCTGGGCATTGGCCTATTAAGTACGGCCATATTTACCATGCTTACACCTGTGGTGGTGAAAGCAGGGGGCGCCACCTGGCTGTTTATCCTGCGAGTACTTCAAGGTATGGGCGAGGTAAGTGAATTATGGATTATATTTATGATCAAGGAAGTGGGGTAAAAGGGAATAGAGATAACTCCATTATGCTGTATCTATAAGAGGTTCATTTGTGGCTAGTTAGCAATTTGACGGCGAAGTGCCAATACATGTGGCATTTTCTAGATATTCACTTTTTTTTGGTATTGAAGGTTTGAGGTGCAATTCGTATGTTCTAGTAAACTTCATCTATGTACATTTTTAATTGCAAGTATATCAAAATGTAGAAATACCTTTAAACTTAACCAGCGTGTCGTAAATAAAAACAAGAAGACGCAATTTCACGATTTTTAATGACGTTCCTCGCATTCCTGCGTCTACGTACATACCGCGGACAACGGTGGTTGTGATCACTTTTCTCCCTTATGCCCATAGTAATAAGGTTGAATAGTGCTCAAACGCCAGTACGCTACATACCTATAGCCTTTTATTATTTTAATTTAAACCCAAACATGAGAAGATTACCGTAGTCATTTTATTGTTTGCAAATCAACACGATTAGGTAAAACATTGTGGACATGACAGCAAAAACGTCTTGTATGAGAATATTTTTAATATAAACGTAAACAATGAGTAGTTGGGATGCCATTGTTGTTAAGAACAATACAAAAGATCGACAGTTTTGTTATGGTGCCATTTGTTAAAATAACTGAACTTATTACATTCATAGGGAATTTAAATAAAATTGTATATTTAAGTTAAGGTTAAGTTCAATAGAACACAGTCTTATTAGAAAATTGTAAATTAAATACATTTCTTTGGAATAAAATAAAATGAATAAGTACCTACGCTTTCACATTCTAGAGCATTACATTGTTAGCCCAGCGGCAGTGCGAGCGGGGTAATTACGTAACACACTAACAGTAAGAATGGGTTTCATTTTGACAGTTCAACAACATTCATTGCGTTATTTACGTTGTTGAGCAGACAAATTTTTCGAACATATGAAGCAACGGATTAGCAATAGGCTTCAAAATGATTCAGATTGCGATGGATAGTGTGTTCCGTAATTAGGGTGCGGGTTCACATGGGCGTATTTTTGGTTTTCACCGCTCTGCAGTCGTTCGTCGAGGGTTGAAAATCCAGTGCGCGAAAAAAATATCGTCCGTGCTGACCTGAGGGCCTAAACAAATGGCGTTCGCTTCGGAGTGATTCTAATTCTACAATCGCTTTCGCTAATGTTTCCATCATACGAATCAAAAACTAGCGATAACACTCGTCAAAAAGTGCCACTTGGCTACGCATCTCTATGAAAGTAATCGTTCGACGCTGTCGATTAGTTTCATAGAATCGAATGATGTTAACATTGTCTAGCTAATTTCTATTCGTTGACCTATGATCACGTGACATTTCGACAGCTAAGTCAACCCGATACATTTTTTGGCTTTTCTACTAGCGTCATCGCTAATCGAATGTTACTTTGTCTAGGCCCTCTGAGCTTAGATTGTTATAATTTTAATTCAATGACGAGTGACCGATTGGCCGTCAAATCGTGCAAATGCAGCGTAAAGCCTTGTTTTTATCGTGTCAGTTTTCTACTCCTCTCACGAATGCAACTCAAGGTTCCTGCACTTTTAGTTTTATAAAAATCTGGTTCCTGGTTGTTCCAAGTTACAATCCCGAAGACTGAGGTAATATGAAGCCAAAAATATCAACAATATAAAACAATAATTTGTGCTGAGCTCAGAAAAGTATTTTTCAAAGTTAGCAGTGCATTGTTGTCCATAAAATTCTTACAAAGGACAAAATTGTATTCACATCAAAGTTATTATGACCCCAAAATGGTGAATAAAATATTTAAGAAAAATACATAAATAGATTTATAAAACGCTTAGTTATTTTAATCGCTCATTTAAACGTAATTTATAATGGCCGTAAATCTTCACTATACTGAACCTGGGTAGATTCCCAATGGAATAATAATTCATAAACTATTAACCACCCTGAATACCTATACAATTTACTGATCGCTGATGAAAATAAAATAATTTTACTTACATAAAAAAGCAATATTTTTGATCTGATGTAATCTTTTAGTTCATTGGAATCTCAACAGTGTAAGTATTTTCTTCTCTCGTATAGTAATGGTACAGAAGGGCACACGTCTGTGGTAACAAAACCAGTAGGTATAAATTGGCTTCTTATTCTATTGAAACTCCGTATCTACTACGCTAGGCCAGCTTAAGACCAAATTGTTACCACCGACCTGCGGTCAATTGTACCAGAACTGAATCCCCATTGTGCGGCTAACACCGACATTTAAGTACGAGGTTAAGGCGCGGTAAGAAGCAAATTTTTAGGTAACTGGCTATAGCGCATCGCGGCATCAAATAAGGTTCAAAACAGCGATGCATTTGATGTTAAAGTTGAATCGAATGACGACCAAAATAAAAGTAATTTTGCAGTTTTAATTAAATCAAAAATTAATGCACGTCTCAATAGAATAATCTTTAGGTATTTTTAGTTGATTGAATTCCCTTTAGTATCATTTCCCAAAATATGATAGTTTACACTCATGCGACGAAATATTTTTTTTTGAACTCTGTTTTACGATTTTTTTATCATGATACTATTTTATTTTTACGAAATATTTTTGAATAAGTCTATTCGTTGAACATTTTACAATGCACTCAGTTTTTTTCTGGCTTGTAATATGTACCAATACGCCTAACTGTGCGACAAAAAACTGAGTGTTTTACGGTGTCCTACGTTTGAGCAGCGCTTTAAGGCCCCCACAGACAGGCGCGACGCGACAGCGCTACACAAAGGCGCCGCTCGTTGCGCGACACGCGGTGCCTTTGTGTCGGGCGTCGCGTCGCGTTAGTGTGTACGAGCCTTTAAGCTTTGTTTCCCTAAAAAAGCGGTGGATGGTCACACGATCATCCACCGCTTTTTTAGGGAAAAACGCTCTGTATTTGGACAGCCGTTACTGTGTAGTAACGGCTGTCCAAATACAGAGCGTTTTTTGGCACCTTAATGTCGAATAAGTACTGGTGAAAATGACAGATTTTTATGACTGCCGTTATAATGACGGAACCACTTTCCTAGGAAACCCAAGATTACACAAGTGCCAATACATGTATGAAAACTAGTAACACGAATTCTATTTTTAATTCAACCAATAACAAATTGCGTTCTTCACTAATTTCAGGGTCCTACAATGCCAGCCTTGATGATCGTGCTAGCCCGCTGGGTCCCGCCTCACGAGCGTTCAAGGCAAGGTGCACTTGTATTCGGAGGAGCTCAGATCGGAAATATCTTCGGTTCCTTCATGTCTGGGTTCCTCATGGCAGGTGATGGGGACTGGGCTTATGTGTTCTACTTCTTTGGATGTTTCGGAGTACTGTGGTTTTTGGCTTGGGTGAGTAGCATTTTTTTATCTGTTCTTATGAAGAATAAACGTAGGTGTTATAAGTCGACCACATGTCACCTTAACTACGCGAACTTATAGCCACTTTATAGAGTGCTTCCTCTAGCGAAGAGGAAATTAAATTAAATTCGTTATTATGGAATTAAACAAATACTAAAAAAGACTCGAAAATTCACATGATCTAAACGTCTAAAGAGACTTAAACGGTAAGATACCTCACCGTACAAAGGATGATCAAAGAATAGTGTCAGGTGGAGTGACTGACCTTTGTCGTCAAAATTTTTAATAATGATATTCTTACTTGTGAGATGTTGAATGCCTTAGGGCCAGTTTCACCATACTGTGTTTATTCTAAAATATGTCCAGTTATGCCATTCACGGATTGTCTCACTACGAAAAATTGTCCGTCAAAGTGCTTAGCATGTCATTTAGTAACGGCACAGATTGATGAAATTGGTGCTAAAGACTGGGTTTTTAACCGACTTAAAAAAAAGGAGGTGGTTCTCAATTCGACAGTATTTTTCTTTTTTATGTGTGTTAGCTCGGAACTTTTTTCTGGGTGAACCGATTTGGATGATTTTTTTATTTGAAAGCTGGTGCTTCACATATGGTTCCATTTAAATTTCCTCAAGTTCTGACTAGTAGTTTTTAAGTTATCCTTAATAATGCGTATTTTTTCAACTTAGTTTATATTGATGATGTTTTAATAATTTCCTGTCACTGTTATTTACATATCAAGTAGTGGTATACGGATTTGTGTGGGGTAGGTACCACAACTGAAAAGAGAAAAATAAAAACTTTTTTACAAAAAAACAACCGAATCCAAAAAAAAAAACAGTAAGAAACGTGAAAAATAACTTTAATTTCGGAAGTCGGTGGCCAAAAACGAAAATATAAAACCAAAGACACCGACTTCCGAAATTAAAGTTATTTTTCACGTTTTTAGTGTTTTCTGCTCGCCCCCTAATACATGGGACTCAAGCATAACTGGCGAAATATGGGAGTACTATAGGTACAACTCTGCCTAACCCCTTGGGAATACAGGCGTAATTTTATGTTATGTAATAAAATCTTAATAACGTTTTAAAGTTAATGTAAGTGATTGCTTACTAACTGCATGATAGTTAGCAATTAAAGTTTATTAAACATGACCATTTAGTACATAATTGTCAAGAGGCTAATATGCCACTGAAGGTGATCGACTGTCCTTTTGATCAAAGTCGTAGGTAAACGCACTAAGCATACGTTTGCAATTTAAGTTTTCAAAAATGTAAACATATTTTATGTGTTCTTGGAAAAATAACTTTAATACATACACGTATAGTTCAGTTTGCGCTACAACGCAGAAACACTAAGTACTTTTTGAATAGTATTACTAATAATTCTAAAATCAACTTAATTTACACTGGTATTTGTTTAAGAGGAAATAACATCAATTGGAACAATGATTTTAATAAAATATGTTTTAAAAGTTCTTAACTTGAACTTTGACCGAGGGCAGTGATACGATCCATTTATGAAATATGATTTTACTTTAAAGACACGATTTGAGCTGATTTCCAGACAAAAATACTATCATAATTTTTCTCAAGGCCATATAATATTTTAAAATAGTGTTTAATTCGTATTTACAAATATGAAATTACAGTATTTACAATTAAATTTAAATATACATAACATGACTAAAACTTAACAAAATAGAATATAGCGTCGAAAAATTCTGACTGGTAAAAGACTGGTAATGTACCCAAGAGACTGGCGGGATTGCCACGTTGTGTGGCTATGCTTTTCGCTTATTGACGTAATCAATCTGATTAGCCTAAATTGAATATAAATAACTTATATTTTACTTATCTTATTTTCAAACCTCGCAAAATTGGAGCCTGGAATCGGAGTAAACCTCTCTTAATTTAGGAATTAAATTGTTTCAATCCCAGGGATGCCAGAAAAAAGAAACAAAACATTTTTTTTACCTGTGTTTTATAACAGGTAAAACTCTTCTTTGAACAATAACTTTTATAAACTATTTTAATTCAAATTTGTGTACTCGAGAAGAATACGCATAGAAAGGTACTCTACTTCAGAATATAAAAATTAACATAACTCTAATTTCTATTTCAGAGTCTCCTGTGCTATAGTACCCCAAATACGCATCCGTACATTTCTGAAGAGGAGCTAAAGTATTTGAACGAGACGGTCACCAGCGCTGACACTACGAATGTCAGGGATCCGGTACCTTGGAAGGCTATAGTTCGCTGTGTGCCTGTTTGGGCATTGTTGTTTGCTGCTGTAAGTATTTACTCAGTATTCTAATGAGGTCAGTAGTTATACAAAATTTTAGGTTAAACGAGGGACATACAACTTTTATTATGGAACCAACTCTGAAATATAAAGAAATAAGCAGCTGTCATCATTTTGATCGCGTAGGATTTGCGCTTTGTGGGGAAAAGCTGTTTTTTTGTTATATTTTAGGGTTGGTCCCATACTGAAAATTGTTCATTTTCATGAGTACTGCAGTCACTGAAAGTATGCTCGTTTAACCTAAAACCCTGTATTTTTGAGGCGTTATCAATAAGATTTCGTTCATTTTGGTACCTACTAATAGTACTGCTAAGCACTGGTGGTGTGGAAGAATAATATTACGATACATACATAGATTTGCTTGGACAGCAAGTCAAGTCAGCCTGAAAACTGGTTGTAGAACGGCCAATAATGAGATTGTCCACATTTGGGCTTTATTGAATAAATAAATGTTTAAAAAGATAAACCTACATTGGTAATTTAAAAAGAGAATCGAATACCGAATTATTTCTTCAAATATGTCCAATGTTCTTCAAGTCAGCCTGTATAAATCTATCTATAGCAGAAATTCTTTGTTAGGAACCGTTTATACAGACCGACTGTCTCGTGCACGAGGACATTCGAACAAAGCAATTTCGACCCGCTAATTGGATAATAATAAACGTTTACGTAATAAAAAGGTTCCTTTGCTTAGCTATTGTCATAGAGAAAATTAATTGGAGCCACTATTGTTTAGAACGGAGCGTGGTATGCTGGTACATAAATGAATTTATGTCTGTAATACACAATTCTCTTAATTGTACAAACGTAATTGTTATTTATAGTTAATTTCTATTTATTTGTAATGATAATATAATTATGTTACGAAAATGAAACTATTTTTCTCTTCCGTAATATCTTGTGTAGTTGATTATGATTAGAGGAAGCAACAATATTTATATCATATTAGTAAAAAAGTTGGTATGTAACAATAATAACAGCTTTCTTCATGCATACTTAACATTTGTAATTCTTTTAAAATGGTTATTTTAATTTTTCCAGGTTGGTCACGACTGGGGTTACTATACAATGGTGACAGATCTCCCTAAATACATGACAGATGTCCTCAAATTCAACATCGCAGCCACGGGTACTTTGACAGCGATACCTTACCTCGCCATGTGGATAAGCTCCTTTATATTTGGCTGGGTGTGTGATGTTTGTGTGAAGAGAAAATGGCACACGATAAAAACAGGAAGAATTATTCATACGACTATAGGTAATATTTATTTATTTTTCTTTATAACATAATCTATAAACTTAAACGAACTTATCTATAGGATGTACAAATGAGGTAAAAGGAGTGTGCAAAAATCGTTGCATGTGTGTTCTGTAGTTTCTACCTACCGTAAGGCGTGAGTTTATGTTTGTAATCTTTATCGTCCTGAGCATATTGGGCTATTATTGAATAATCCTGATAATACCTCGTTTGATTACGAACATATTTCTTTGTTACCAATAATCCGGTCCTCTACAACAACCGTAGGATTTTAGCAAAGATTAGATTTTTTCAATTTTTAGTCGGCTACATTCTTACTCTAACGTATGTTGAATAACTTTCAAATCATCCACTAAAACCACAGGCAGGCATAGTATAAATTTCATCTAAGCTAGCAACTGGACCTTAAAACAACAACGCGGTCTGCAATGGAAATCAGACGAGAACAATAATTTTCTCAACTACTGAGTTGGAACCGAACGGCCCGAGGCTTCGTAATACGCAATTGCAGGTACAATTTGATGTGTATTATCGTTTTTGGTACGACAAACCGATTAGTGGTCGGACTAATAATGACGTTTAACAGCTAAAGCAGCAGTCAAATTGGGTAGCACGTCACTTCCAAATTGATGGATGACAAGTTAAAGGAATACCAAATAGAAGATGGTTGGGTTGTGAGAGGAATGATATGTAGGAAAAAGGAATGAATGATAGCGTGATGGTTGACAGGGGAGAATGGAAGAAAAGAAATATGATGCGCTGATCCCAAGTAACTTGGGACAAGGGATTGTTGATGCCTCCCGCAAAAGAATCCCACCATGCTTAACTTAGAGTGGGTTCACATCAATAGTGCAACGGGTTGAGATAGAATTTCCGACCTGTCTTTCACCAAAATAGCAGAGCAGTGGTGGCCCAGTGGTATCGGCTCCGACTTACGAGCCATAGGTCGTGAGTTCGAACCCAGGCAGGCACTTTATTTTGTGTATTTAATTTCATCACCACTGCTCTCAAAACGGTGAAGGAAAACATCGTGAGGAAACCGGCATGTCCTAGAACCAAAAAAGTTCAAAAACATGTGACATCTACCAACTCGCATTGGGCCCGCGTAATAAATTATAGCCCACTCCCTCTCGAAGAGAGGAGGCCTGTGTCCCAGCAGTGGGAACATTATAGGCTGATCATGTGTCCACCCAAAAGATTTCTCAAAAATAATCCCACCAAAAATCTTCGATCAATAATTAGCTTAAAGATATTCGCCATTTATTGCTACGCTACTGAAATACGTAATAATATCCATGTAATACGTCCTAAGATAACTTTCAAACAACAAGACAGTAACACAGATGACTTCTTCGTGTTTCTTCGAGATTGTTCTTTATTATATTTTGGCACGTTTCATAAATTCCCTAACATTTGTTTCAGCTGCTGCCGGGCCAGCAATATGTATCATATTGGCATCATACGCGGGCTGCGATCGGTTTGCTGCCGTCGCTTATTTCATAGCCTCGATGGCGCTCATGGGAGGCTTTTACAGCGGAATGAAGGTAATAAAGTAATTTTCCGATATGGAACTGGAATATTATCCTGTTAATGCGTCTGAAGTGTTGTTTCTGACTCGCTGGGGAGTGATTTGTGAGTTTATTTGCTTGTAAAATAGGATTATTCAGGTTAAAAGGGTGTTAAGGTTTAGTAATAGGTACACTGACGAGCAATATAAAAAAACCACTTGTAAAGTGCCTAAAGACATCTAAATATCTCCTAAACCACACAATTTAGTTTCATGAAGTAAAGAAAAACTTAAAAATAGTATTATATTGCACATTAAAACCTTATTGCATCCTGGCTATTTCAACGTCATGGATAGAAAAAATTATAATTTTTTTTTGCTACGTTTCATAATTTTGTATTTTTTTTTTTCATATTTCGTACATTGTATTACATTTGAATATAATTTGACGTTGATTTAATTATTGTTTTTACCTTTGCGTATGGATTTTTTAACTAAAAGTGCTTAAGGCCGTTGACTTGTAAATAAAGGTATCATCATGCCTCTCACACCCGAAGAATGTATCAGAATCATCACTATGGTGCAATTGGGGAGATTCCGGAGACAAACGGCCAGAACAATGAGTGTGAGACATTTTACTGTCCAAAAAATGCTTCAGAGGTTTAGAGAGACTAGGCTTAACCTAAGAAGACCAAGCAATGGCAAGCTAAGGTGCACAACGGCCGAAAAACGAACGTGCCTTGTCGATTGCCGACTCCCGACCACCGTAGGCACGGGCTTGCGGACGGCGAGCAATGGGCAGCTCGCCGTCCGGTAAGGACCAGGCCCGGGTCGACGGCGCGTCGTGTTCCACGCGCGCCTCAAAGAGAGGTCAGCACAATTGACGGGGTCCGATAGGACCGATGCCTGCCGGGGCTGCGGATTGTTCGAAAGAGTTACCGTGGCCCTGGCGCATAGGCAACTGAAGGAACACGGCTGGGTTTTAGACAGTAAGAGTCTGACACGCCCTTCCGCTCCGCCCAGAGCGGGAGAGGTCATTTGATGATTTCCCACCCAAACAAAAAAAAAAACTCTTGCTGACTTAAACCCACCCCTGTTCCTTCAGTTGCCTGTGCGCCAGAGCCACGGTAACTCTTTCGAACAATCCGCCACAAAAAATGGCGACAAAAAATGGAGTGGCCTGCGAGAAGCCCTGGCGTAAAACCTATCGAGCGTGCCTGGGACCGGCTTGGCAGACGTGTTAGAAGTTAAAATTCTACCTCCAGTCACACTTCATGCGCTGAAAAATGCACTTATTGAAGAATGGGAGAATATTCCTCAGCATAATTATGCTGAGGAATCTGGTGCTCAGCATGGCAAATCGTGAAGCCATTTTGGGAGAACGCGGAGGAATTACGAAATATTGAATGATAAAAAAAATTGTTTCAATTTCGTAAACCTACTTTATTATGTGTTTTTTTAATGCGTTATTAAATATATTTTAATGTTGCTTTTTACTTCAGGAAGCTATCTTACGTGGTTTTGGAGGTATTTCATGATAAGTTAGTGGCTTTTTTACATTGCTCGTCAGTGTATTAGGAGAATTGGATAATAACTTTGTAAAAGTACTATGGTCTTTTAGAGAACGTTAATGTTTATCATGATGATCTTAATGAACTAAAACGATAAATAATAAATATTATAACATATAGGTAGATATATCACACGCTCACACATAAACGGTGCTTATAGGGTTAAGAAGCAAACTTGTTACTTAAACTACTGTTACTGTTGTTGGTCAGCATCTCACACGTTGAACTTAATTCAATTTATTTGTATTTCTTATTTCTTTCCTAAGTAACACCTTAAAAATATTCTAATTCCATTATTCCGGTTAAAAGATTCAGAAGCTTCGCAAGATAAGTCTGTAGATGACGGTACTACTTTATTGCGTCAGAAACAGGAGTGTGACCCGAATTTTGATGACCTCCTTCTTGTAGGGTCACGCATAAAATTGTGTACCTTTGATATTTTCTACTGGCGAATGTCGGTATGAGAATATCTCATTGTGAACGAACTGCTGATGAAATTGGAATCCTCGGTATCTTTGCGAAGAAATTGATAAAATAACATAACATCACGCCTTGTTCCCGCAAAGGGTTGGGCAGAGGTGTACCTATAGTACACCCACATTTCGCCAGTTATGTTTAAGTCCCATCTAATATAGGACGAGCCTATTGCCATCAACCGGGCACAAATCCAGACTCCAGGCTGCAACTGGAAATTTTATACAGAAAAACCGAATAAAGGCTCCTACAAACAGGCGCGACACGCGACGCGACGCAAAGGCACCAACTGTCGTGCGACGACCGGTGCCTTTGTGTCGCGTGCGATACGCGTCGCGTGTCGCCCCTGTTTGAAGGAACATTAACAGTTTGCACGACCTGGGAAACGAACCCAGAACTTCACGCTCAACAGTAGGGCTTGCAACCACTAGATCAACGAGGAAGGCACGTTGATATAATATATAATGATATATAGGTATACCTATATATATCATCTTGTTCGCAATTAACTAAATCGTTCAACTCCAGTTCCATTTCTATTTATTTGGCTATGATTGTTCGTCACCCAGTCATGCAGTGGATTGATATCACTGAAATTTCATGCTTAAGTAACTCATAGCTCGGGCCAAGGCGCACAAAATAAATATGAACAGAAGGTCGGCTCTACAAGGTGGGGACGCAATTGTAAAAGCCAATTATTTTGAAAGAGTAAACGTGGAGTTTCTTGCCGGCTCTTCTCCATAGGAAACGACCAATTGGAACCGTGCACCTAGCTTCTGACGTTTCATAAGTGCCCACGTAGGCTTATGTGAAATATAATATTTTGATTTGATTTGAATACTACAATAAATTAAACTTCGTATATTTAAAACGACGTTCTTAGTCTGCATACAAACATTCAATCAAATACAGGGTCAAATCAAATTAGCTAGCGAAACTTTGCAGCCGTGATGGGTATAGATATCTGTGTGAGTGTTGACATTGATATGGAATATTGACACTGACAGCTCTTCAACGCGGTTTACAAGTGCTGATCGCGTTTAGTTTAATTGTTGAATTTCGCCCTAAGAACCCAAGTGGGCCGCTGCAGGTACAAGTTAGTCAAGTGGGGGTACTCCGATGAGCCACAGTGCGACTGTGGAGTCACATCGCAAACTATGCCCCACCTTTTGTCGTGCTCCACGTACACTAACACCTAGATTTCCATTCATGTTAAAATTATAGGATGCTATTTAGTGCCTCTGAATCCGCTTACAATTTAAAAATAAAGCATCAAAACCTGAAACTTCTCACACGAAATTTTCTCGCAAAAATAGGTAAACAGATTTAGAACTTGTTACTTTATTGGATAACTATCAAAACAGTGCCAATACCAACTCGAAAAGCTAACGAGACCTTTACACCCACGTGGCCATATTTATTTCTGTGAACAAAAGCAATTTGGCAAGACTTGGGCTTTACATTAATTCTTATGTCCATAGGTAAACGCGTTGGATCTGGCACCAAACTATGCTGGCTCCCTAACTGCGATGATCAACGGGACTTCCACCATATCCGGGATTATTACGCCCTATTTGATAGGGCTGTTGACGCCTGATGTAAGTAATAACATAGTTTTTGACTGCTCTATCTTCTATTCGTCGATATAGACTAAATAATTACAGCCGCATGGGGCGATCAAAGATTAAGGGGGAAGCGCTAGGTTGCCCGCGAAATTGAAATTTTCTTACGTTTTTTGTAATTTGCAGGTCAGTGTCAGGTTGCATGTTGGACAAAATATGATTCGCGACCGTAACAATTTGGTATTTACAGAATTATAAACATTAAAATCATCAATACGACCCTCTAAATTTATAATATAATCCTATTGATTGATATTTTCGGAATTGTCATTCAATAGGATTATATGAACTTAGAGGGTTGTAGTGATGGAGTAGAATACGGAATTTCGATGCACAAAATATCGATAAATGCTAATACGATGCTACAAAATTGCGATGCACGGCTGATTTTAATGATTATTATTCTGTAAATACATACTTTTTACGGTCGCAAATAAAGATAATCGTTAATATATAGATAACGATAAATATACACTGGCGTGCAAAAAAATCGGCCTACCCCGTGCTTTCAATTTGAGAGACGAAATCTCAAAAATCTTAATGAATATAATTTACTAATTTATATTGTGTGAAGGTAGGTAAGGCACATACACTATATTTGGATAAAAGCAATATTCTTGACAAGATCGATTCAATTCTTCAGATGTCCTCATCGCTCACTTTTGCTCGGATAAAGTGCGTGACTTTTTTTTTGCAAATGAAATTGACAATAGAATAATTTTGTTTATTTCTGTTCGTTTAATGAAAATTTTACTTGATTTTTTAACGGACTTCAAAAAAAGGAGGTTCTTTATTCGAACCTCCATGTTTGTAAGTTCGTGATTTTCACATAAACTTATAAATCATCTTTGATAATTCTTTAACTAACGTAATCTGCATACTTTCAGGAAGATTTTAGTATACAATATATTAGGTTATTGTTAGTAAACCTTGTTGAATTATATTGTTTCAAATCGAAGAGCACGGGGTGGGTCGATTTTATTGCACGCCAGTGTAGATAATCGTTTTCAACGAATTTCTATTAGCTATGACAGGCACCTATGCTTTAATTCCTAAGCTTCCCGTGTGGATTTGCAAATTATCCAAGAAGTAGATTTTTTTTCGAAAATTAAGCTTTCAAGTCCAGCATTTTTCTAATAGATTTCTATAAAAAGAAATACATTGTATGAAAGTAGTTTATAAAGGTACTGAAAAAATCTTTTGTGAAGCAACTTCTATTACCGGACAACATTCATGATGGAGTTATTGGGGTAGCCCGGGTATAACCTTTAGAATTTAGTTATAGAGCCCCCATTTTGGTTTAGCTTTTTTTTCTTTTGTATCCTCGTAGGTACATGACATACTCTTATTTTATGGTAGGGCTTTCAAAAACAAAAGGCAATATTTATGCGCTACTGGATTTTCAACTTTCAACCGCTGAGCCGAGCGTTGAAAATCCAACAGTTCGCTTTTATTTAGGCATTCATTTAGGTGTCGCCTATATTAGGAGGCTATATTTTGTGATACCTAATGGATTTAAATTCCTAACGTTTTTAGGTGAGGTTACAATTTAAAGGCCTCATAATTACCCTCATTTTAGACTTCGATGCAGTCGATAAAATAATTAAAGTACGACTTGACCCTATGAATGTTATCTAATAGGTAGGTACTATACCAGCATCCTAACTGCGTACCATACTTTCTATCATTAATTGCTAATCCATTACTTTGTATGTTCGAAAAATTTGTCTGCTCAACAACGTAAATAACGCAATGAATGTTATTGAACTGTCAAAATGAAAGCCATTGTTACTGTTAGTGTTTCACGCAATTACCCCGCAGATTTGTTTTTAGAATTTCATAGACGTGTCGATAGTGCATTTGAAATAAGGACGGGTTTAGACAATCAGTCCCTAATTAACGGTCTAGTGTAACACGTTCATTGAACTTAAATATGTATGTAATCAAATACCTCGCACTGGTAATGATGCTTTTGATCCAAAATTTGGTCCGTCAAAGATTGTTTGAAAATAGGCTTAACGGAAATTGAATCCAGTCAATATTTTGCTTGCAATGTAGAACAACTCATAATTAAAGAGCCAAAGAACAGGTAGGTATATTTTAAACTCATCAATCAAATTCGCAACACCACAATACGGTCTAAAACAAGACAGGTATCGCTGATGTTGGCGATAAGTCTGCGAGGCTGAAGTGAGATTGGGCGGGTCACACCTATAGGATGCATCCAGACAGATTGGCCACTCGGCCAAGATCATCCCACAGTGGGTACCTGAATACGGGTGTCGTCACTTCAGCAGGCCTAAGAAATGCTGGCGTGAACATTTGGACTCGTTCCTAACCGATTGGACGGAGAAGGCATAGCATAAAGAAAAGTAGAAATACATGAGGGAGACCATTGACCAGCAGTGGGATAACATAGGTGAACTGAAAAAAAAGTCCTGAGGGCCTAGACAATGCGAAAAAGTTAAAACGTGTAGGACTAATATAAGCTAAAGAAAAACTCTTAGCAGACCCGTTGAAAACTGTTGTAGAAACGCGAAATGCTTCGAAAGTGATTGCCACTTGTCTAGGCGCTCTGATGCCGACTTTTAGAAGACAAAAAAAAACCTCGTCCAAAAGAAATATATGTCTATCAATGGCAACAATCGATCACGTACCCGCCTCTTCCCCATTTCCAAACTTTAATAAAACCAAACAAATCAACTAAAATCTTCCTCAAAGGTGCTTGGTCACCCAAAACTTCGTTTCGAAGATAAATGGGCCTTTATTAATAAATCATTTTCGACTCAGGGGGTCTACTCTCTAAGCACGAAATTCGTAGTTTCGGTTGAAGTTACGGGCGTTTGCTACTTTTTATCACCTACCGACATAAGATTACTTTGAGCCCCGAACTAAGAATGAATGACAACACCATTTGCCGGTTGTCTTTACTCCCGAAGTGTTTTTGTCCGTCCAAAAAAGTTAATTAATCGGGAGTAGGGTTCGTTACAAAGTATGGAACTACTTTCGGACGGCCCCTACTTTCGTTGACGGACTTACAGAGTAGGTCCCCAGTTTCAAGTTTCGACAAGATGTCGAGTTTGTGGCTTTAATGCGAACTTGATGTCTTTGAAGTTGCATTCTTGTTGACAGAGCGACAATCTCTATTTATAGAAGGAATCGATAGTGATAATGAGTTACCGGCTGTTATATTGGCAAAATAATATAACTACGTGCTGTGTTGGACTTGCTTATGTAAGAAACTATGTTGCTATCGGTGCACTGTTATTATTAGATACTTAAGTATTGTTCATAATTCCTTCGTCTACGTCCTTGGAAATTGTTTCCGGGAGTATTGTTTTCTGCGTGGCAATGTTTTCGTATGTGTTTATTTTGCGAAATTAATTGCTGACCAAATTGTCGTCAATTTGTCTTGCCATTTTATACAATTAGTGTTGCCAACTTTTTTTTATATCAAATGTAGTATTTTTGAAGCCATTGCCTGTAAAAATATTGATGGCGAAAAAATAAAAAATATATAGAATATATATAAATATATATGTCAATATGTAGTATATATATAAAATATATATGTCAAAAAGAAGGTAATTTTTTGCTACTTTGAGTCTTTATTAACAGGTTTTTTTAACGTCTTCATATCTACTACTAATTTAAAAAAAAATATGGTTATAAGACACATTTATTTCACGATTTACGAGTTTAGTACTGGCCTACTTGCACTCAATTCGCCATATTGTATTCATCACTGAAAATATGCGCTCAGTAAAAGCTGAATTAACTGCTATAGAAAGAAAGTATAGAAAGAAGCTGGTGTAGAAAGAAGAAGTGATACTATTTTGAAAATATAAGAAAAGTTAGAATCACTGAATCACTTGTTGCTATTTTGCAGCACTAGATTTAGCCACACATTTTAAATCAGAAAGAGCATATTTGAGAAGAATTTTATTAAACTGATTTATTTATGAATACAAATTTCAAAAACAGGTTACGGCTGCGTTTCGTCTTACATTTATTTTAATACAATAATCTCATTTAAATTTTCATCGAAAATATAGGTAGTAGTTTAGCCTACTATATATATATACCTATATTAATGTACTATTTAGGCCTGCAATGTAGTAGGATACTATATTATATAGTAAGGTTGGTAACCCTACATGTGATTTGAATATACGGAAAATGTAGTTGTTAAATAATCAACTTGCTTAACAATTATTTTCTCCCGACTTTGTCTGGTTCAAAACCAGTTCTAATATTTTTTTTTTTTTTTGATACATTTTCTCTTTTCCAGTCAACACTGGCCCAATGGCGGATAGCGTTCTGGGTATGCTTCTCAGTCCTAGTAGGCACAAACGTAGTCTACATCTTCTGGGCGGATGGTAAACAGCAATGGTGGGATGACGTCCGACAGTACGGGTACCCTGAAGATTGGAAGCATGGTCCACTTAAGATGGCCAACCAGGACAAAGAGAAGAATACAGAAAAAAACAAAGCAATCGAAGCAAAAGACTCTTCGAAATAAGTTCAAGTGTTGTGACTAGAACATTTTGAGAGCACAGGCTAGATTTAAGCTGATTCTTTATAAAATCTTGGTTGTATGTTTGTTCCAATTCGAGTTTGAATGCAGATTAAAGTGCGATTTTAAACTCGTCCATAATTGTACATAATTTGTCAACGAACTTACCAAACTGGCGCTGATGAATGGTGATGTGAATGAGATTTGTTTTAGAAGATTCACCGTCTCTCAGTGATGAAATGGAATACTAATTTTCTTTATATGAGTGCATTCATCATTCTTTCATCAAGGTGGACCGATGACCTTGTGAAAGCCGCAGGAATTCGCTGGATGCGAGCAGCACAGAACTGGTGGTAGTGGTGGTGCTTGGGGTAGGCCTATGTCCAGCGGTGGACATCTTTCGGCTGAATGGTGAAATTCTGTCTGTGCTCTAAGTTATCAAGAATGTTTATTAAATTAAGTATTTATAAGTAACTAATGTGATTAGCTAAGTATTATAACAATGTAGGTGATATTAATTGAAACGAAGAGTGGAAGTTTATTCATTTGAGGCCCTGATTTAATCAGAAACTATACCGTGCCAGGCCATAACGAAGTAGGTCTTGCCGTGAATAAGAAAACTTGGCCTAGAATTTTAATTGCAGTGCGACTAGTTAATTGGAATGAGGATTCATTTGGATTGAATGACGCTTGGGTTTTAAGGCGGGTTTTTGAATACCGATTGAAATTACTGTTTATACGTCAATGATTGAATATTGGTTGTACTAGTGGTGACGCGTTGGATATACAAACTTAATGATTCCATTTCCATTGGTTTTTCTTTTTAAAGCGAAGTGAACCTAGGTATTATTTTTACTTATTGTACTATTGAAACCGTTAGCCCAAAAATAAAAATAAAAGGATTATTTTGATTAATTCGGTATAATTAATTTACCTAAACAAACTTATATTTTATATCAATGAATTTATTGATGTGCCATCTTAAATTCCATGTAGTTGCTTTAGTTTACAAATTGAAATGTTCACGTTATTTTGCATATTTATTTTCATTTGTGATACTATTCATTGTTACGATTAGGTACCTATCTAAGCTTCATTCCAATTATAAATAGTTAGGAAGTCTGTTTTTTTTTCAATTTCACATCTTAACTCTAACATAAACTTGATTGAAAAAAAAAATAATAATTAAAATAATATTTAGACAGTTTCTATAGCATCTTCTTAAAGTTAAACTTGTCATTATTTTTGTTCCTTTTTTATAATAAGTTGTATTAATTAAATAATAATGACTTCACGCAATTTTGTTTACCTATATATGCATTCAATGCATTGATAAAACAACTGAGATATCAAATAGCCATGTAAAATAATTTAAATCTAGTTTAATAAAATATGTTATTTCAATAAATTTTCCTAACGTAATTTGCATCGAATGTGATAATTATGTAATAAATAGTTTAGCATACATTGAGTAGTCTCCTAAATAATCATGAATTATTTTTTTAATGAAAATGTGTTATTTTTTAAATGGTTCAAAATAAATATTGTTAAAACTATACCTTGTTATTTTGCTACCCACTTTTAAAAGTTAAGTGAAGAAGCTTGTTCTGAGTAGAACGCCTGAAGAAATTATTATAGCAATAAAGTTGTGAGAGAACTTTAAAGTAAAGCTTAATGACTCCGAACAGACTGTTAAATTATTTTGCCTGCATTCTTGGAGCACTTTATTTGTAAAGTAAATAATTAGCTACAGTAAAACAGCCGACCAAAGTATTCTAAACTCTTAATTTCAGCTCGTGCCTCGTTCTGGTATGATTAAGTTAATATTTCCCTACTGATGCTGTATCTACTCGTATGTTATACTCCGTTGTACAGGTAAGCCTGATAAGAATTTACTGATACTGTAGGTATTAAATTTATTTGTAGTTTCCAAATTAATCTTACACACCCGACTTAAGGTGAAAAGGGACATTTCTTGTTCTTGCTGAATGAAAGTCAAAGATGAAAGCGTATGAATATGGTCAAAACCGCTGGGCCCTTAGGCAACCCTACAACCAACATTGCACAATTGGTAATTCCCAATACCACTTATAATATTCGGTAGCCCTCTGAAAATTGTCCCTACATTCACCGTTTATTTATTTACATAGAGTGTCAAATTAAATTAGCTAGCAAAACTCCGCAGACGAGATAGGTATCGATATCTAAACACAATAAAATAAAAATAAAAAGATTTGATGTTTTTTTATAGGTCAACGACCGCTGGTAGAGTTGTTACATGAAAAAATATGTTTTATCGTGTTTGCGATATCGATAACGATATCACGTCTGTGAAGTTTACACAAAAACAGTATTTTTTAAAACTGATATTTCAAGTGAATACATTAAAGGCTCGTACACACTGGCGCGACGCGACGCCCGACACAAAGGCACCGCATGTCGCGCGACGAGCGGCGCCTTTGTGTAGCGCTGTCGCGTCACGCCTGTCTGTGGGAGCCTTAACTTCGGTAGATGACACCACAAAAAAGTCGTCAAATTTATTTAAGTAAAGGTATTTTTAGTTTTATCATGTTTAGATATTGATACCCACGGAACAGAAAAAACTGTTTTTGTGTGTCGATACCCATCACGTCTGTGGAGTTTCGCTAGCTAACTTAATTGGACCCTGTAGGTATACTTTATTGTACTCCAGAAGATACATAACAAAAAAAATACACTACAAAACACACAATGGGCGGCCTTATCGCTTTCTGCGATCTCTTTCAGGCAATATTGGAATGGGCACTGATTGCGTGAACATAAAAATGGGGTTATCATTGGTGCAAAATAATTGACCGAGCGAGCCCGAGGCGTCTCCGTTTCAGCTTGGGGAAAAATGCTTTCGTATGTTCGGATGTCCGGCGGATGTCGGCTGTTCTCTTCTACAGGTCGCATCTCTCTACCGATTCTCGTGAAATTTTGTGAGCACGTTCGATATTATATGGAATATTTATATCGATTCAGTTTTTCCAAATTTTTCAAATTGGCGGAGATATGGGGGTTGAAAACGTAAAAAAAAAACGTGTGGCACTCGGGGACTGCCGCGGTAAAGCTATTGCATAGCATTTTTTATCAACTTTTGCAATTATAATTATTTATTTATTTTTTATTTATGCAGTACTTTTTTTTCTTTGATATTAATTCAAGTACAGTCGTACCATATACATACACGTTAAGCGAACACTCGGCCGAGCTACATGGTAGGCGGAGTGGGGGGTGTTAGGTTTTATTTTCGTTACGGAATTTCTTGATTCGGTCGCCGCGCTCAAAGCCCGCGATAAAAGCTATGCAATAGCTTAAAAACATTTCAGCCATGTCGCGCTCTTTGCGTACGCTTTTTGTTTTAAGGTAAGTTAAAATTTATTCAGTTTTAAGCTATGGAAAGACAGAGTCGCGAGGTCTACAGCTCACAGAGTCACTAGTATATATATATAGATACAATAATATAGATACATATTGTTATATATAACGTTTTACGACTATCATAGCGAGTGAATATAATGTATCCCTTTATAGACTTTACAAGTTAGCTAATCGCGTATTTAAATCGAGTATCTTGTATTCTGTACCAAGCGCTGAGTCTAGTCAAAAGATGTGAGTTGAATAGTAAATATAATCACTTAGCCTTGTCAATAGCAAATTATGTAAATACACTTTGCCGTTGTACTGTAATGAATGAGTAAATTCGTGCATTAAATTATTAATATTATATTTCTATTATTAAGTTGTATGTATTCCTGTCTTGCAGTGTAGAATTTATGGCTTGAATCTATACATGGTATTCAAACAAAGTTGCTTTTGCGTGTCTGTCTGTTTGATCGCTTAGATCTTTCAAATTGCACAATCGGTTTTGATGCGCTTCTTACTATCATTTAGAGAATTTATTCAGGAAGGTTTATGAGTACAATACGTTTATAACATAGAAAACTTATATACTGCACATAGAAATCTCGCCGTTTTGACCTGTCGCTACATGAGTAGATTAACAACCGTTCGAAGTTGCTAGTATATCATAGTACAAATAATGCCACTTTTCTTGTCTGTCCGTATGACTGCTTATATCTTCTAAACTACACAAAGGATTTTGATGCGGTTTTCACTATCGTTTGAAGCATTTATTCCGAAAGGTTTGTGTTTATTAATATTTAACTTTGATATAGCACAGAAATGTCGTTTTTTTGACATGTCGCCATTGTATCCATACGAAGCAGGGGCAGGTCACTAGTTTATGATAAATCTATAAACTCAAACTCAAAGCATTTATTTCAGATAAACCAATTACAAGAACTTTTAAATTGTCAAAGGGTCGGTTGGAAAGATGAAGCTAGTTGCCCATCCCGAAGCGTAGTACGTACCTATGGAGAAGAACGGGCAATAAATTCCACGACATTCTTTTGAATAAAAATATTGTTACAATAAATTAGTTACGTCATTCATGTTCAAATTATACATGTGAGAACTATGTAGAAAGACGTCCACCGTAATTAAAAAGACAAAAACAAAAATAGCAATTCAGAAATTTAAATAAGTTGTGGCAGCTAAGAAATGTACAGCGTTAACAACTGTCAATTGTATGCAATTGCTTTTATATCAGTACAATCAATGCAGACGTTCATTGAGTATTGCAACGGTCGATTCCGATACTGTTATTTATTACTAAATGTGGTTGATCGACCTAGTAACCACTGTTTATACTCGTACTCACGTGTAGAAAATATACTAAAGGCTGATTTTACGAATTTTAGATATCTTTTATCCGTGAAATAAAATTGACGTCTGACAGTTCTAGTATGGAAAAACAGTCAAAATTAAAAAAAAAAATGTTATCAGTATAAGACTTATTCTAGGTATAAAAAGTTGGTGGAATTCGCCCTACGCGCTCAAACACATTACCTTAGTTATTGCTGTTGAACAAGGGTCTCATTTCAAATTCATCATCGTTCACAAACAATAAACGGTAATTTTACCAGTTTTTAAAGATTTCGCACACGTAGATAAAGAGTAGCACAACTCAAAATACCTCTTTTTTCAGGAACAGCAAAAAACGTTTCAAGGCCATAGAAAGGCGCGACGCGACAGCGCGACACAAAGGCGCCGCTCGCGCCTGTTTGTAGGAGCCTTTACTCATTTTCTATTTGACCGATTTAAAATTATTGTTCTATGATGTTCATACAGAACATCATACAGATTCCGATAATCGCAATAACTCGATTTTTGATTATTTTGGCTTCACGGTTTCTGACAAATGTGTGCACTGACTGGACAGGTCCATTCAACTCTGTATGGGTCTTTCCTCAAAAGACCATTTCAGACATCAATCTAACATGATCCTCAAATAATCTGACCAAAATTATTTCCGGATTTTTATATACAGCTACACATTGACATTTATGAATTTTATTAATACATTGACATGAATATTTACTTTGTAAATAGTATATTATTTTAATTATTAAGAATGTAAAGACTATGTGGATCATTGTTCTTTTTTTCTCTCCTCAATTAGTTTTAATCATGGTCTGGTAGTTTGAGTAATTTATGCGGCCTACACAATCTCCTTTCTTTAGTATTGTTCGTCGAATAGTTAAGCTTCTTAAGTTTTGAGTTGAGCTGCACGATTACTGACAAATGCGTGCACTGACTGGACAGGTCCACTCAATCTGTGTGGTTTTTCCTCAAAAGACCATTTCAGACACAAATCTACATGGTCTTCACATGATCTGACCAAGATTAAGTCTGGACTTTAAAAGAGACTGTGACCTCTGAGTTTGTATCGGCCTTTCTTCTCAGAGTAGTCAGATAGGAAACGCCGACCTCATCTAGTTTTTAAAATATGATTGATGTGTAAAAGTATTTGTACAAACCTACTTACGGAAATAAAATCATTTATCATTTGAGTTGTGCCAGCTTTTATTTAGGTGTTCGATTAATCTTCATTATCCTTCCAAGCATTTGTTCTTCACAATATAGGCAGTTATTCGCCACCATACAAGAGGATAACATAATTATAATAGTCTCATACGGCTCGTGCCGACTCGGGAAAAGGAAAGAAGAAGGCTGGAGCCTCTTCACAAATGCTCAGGAGCCTCCTGATTGACAAGTTTCGTGATAGTGGTATGAGATTATGTCTTCTACCATATCAGCAAGCTAACAAAACAGGCCTGTTTCCCCAAGGGGTTATGCGGAGGTGTACCTATATTTTATATTATATTATCCCCTTTAATTTATTAAAACGGACACACACTCCTCTATTTCTTTATTATTCTAGCGTTTGGCACTCGTGGGTTGCAGCAGAAAATCAGCGTCAGGTGGTATACACGGCTACATATCAAGCTATACATTTCCAGTATAAGCTGACCCGTCATTGTACGGAAACTCTATGCAATGCGAGATTAGCTTATAATAATCATAATACCATTTATTTCAAGCGACACAGGGCCATAGAAAAATACCGTAACCTAAACATACATTTTTCATATAAACAAAACTTATGTTAGTAAAAAGGCTTAAGACTATTTTAGTAGCGCTTCACTTTGCACTAGCTTGACTTTGTGCTGTCCAGTGGAACATGTCCGCGGAAGCGACGGAACACCACGTCCTGCGGCCAAAAGTGTTTTTCCATGAGAGTGTATAGCTTGATATGTAGCCGTGTGTACACCTCGTGTTGTCATCTGACATTATGCTGAGCTGAGGCCCTTTTAGCATTATAATAATTGTTTTCTGTTTTTTATAGTTGTAAGGTGTATTTTTTTTGCTTGAAGGCCAATAAACGCATTTTTCTTTCTTTCTTCCATCTACAGTACACCTCCCCCTGACTTGCCCCCTATTACATGGAACTTAAACGTAACTAGCGGAATGTGGGTGGTTTGATCTTCAGGCTTTAAGAATAACAAGTAAACTGCCAATCTCATAACCTGATTCAAGTTTATTGCCACGATTCAAATAATTTGCTCAACAACAAGAAATAATTCTAAGAATCAGAACAATACTAAAACCGTACGTATTATATTTATCACATATCCGTGACGAAATCCACTCTGACCTGTTGCGACACAATGCGAGACTACGAGTAGATATGAATGGTCTTGGAAGGCATTAATTATAAACACAAGCACGCTGACATCATGCAGTAAAACACTAAATGATTAAAATTACTGGGTTGCGTAACCTAACAGTATAGCTTGCGTGTTGGTTGATCAAGCCTGGGAACATAATATAACATAACGCCTGTATTTGCCGATGGGTTTGGCAGAGGTAGGTATATCATAGGACACCCACATTTCGCCAGTTATATTTAAGTCCCATGTAATAGGGGACGATCCTGTTGCTGCTGCGTGCTGCTACTGAGAATTCTTAATGGAAAAACCCAATATCAATTTGCTCGACCTAGGAACTGATCATGCTCGGCAGTCGTAGAGTTTGCGATCTCTAAACCAATTAGGCAGTCTGGGAATATTATAATGTAAATAGCTGTTGCTTGCAACTTCATCTGCGTGTCCAGGATGAAAAGTAGCCTCCTTCTTAAAAATATGAATAGGTTCAGTTGTTTAGGCGAGAAAAGGTAACAGACAGACAAAAAAAACAGAGTTATTTTCAAATTTTTATTAGCTGATGCCTGTCACTTCGTCTGCGTATATTTTATTTATAATAAAAAATGTAGCCTATGTCCTTCTCCAGCTAGGTGTCCTATCCAGGTGTCTGTCAATTTTCATTACAATCTGTTCAGTGGTATAGGCGTGAAAAGGTAACATTTCCAATTTATAGTATTACTACAAATTAGTATGAATGTTGACATAATTTACAGCCACAATACCCAAGCTACAATATTATGATCTCATACTGGACTACACGCACATCTTTTTTCCTGTGTCTGGGGTTGATTGCTTTTATCGTGGTGTATATTTAGAGGGAGGGCGATACGTGTTAATATTCTGAAGGATGGTTTTCACTATTATGGTTGAGCGAGATAGGGTTAACAAGTATAGTCAGTGGTATTAAATCAATAACCACGTAATACCCTAAGGTTGAATGCCAGTTAAACGTCATAAAAAGACAAGGTCTATTTGTCTATGAGGCAGTTAGACAAAATTCAACCTTAGTGAAGTTGCAACTACTGGGAATTGTTGTCAAATGTGGTAAACTTACGAGGTCCGAAGTCCTCCCAATACTTATATCAAATCGATTAAAATAACAGAAGGAGCAGCAGTGTTATTCTTTAAGGATACAGGATACAGCCTTGCGCGCAGCGCTGCCCCAGCGGCGAAACAAGTTGTTTCGCCGCTGTTTCGCCGCTGCGGCAGGGCTGTTTGCAAGGCTGTATCCAAATAACAACACGCGAATTATACAGAAACGGCGTAAGGTGAAGGCGCGGCGCAGGCATCTTGCCGCTTCAAAACGTTTCAATACAAAATGTAGGTAGGCGACACGATGTGAATTATACTCAAGCGGCGTGGCGCAGGCACGTTGTCGTTTCGTCGCCTGTTCCGCGTCGCTAGCAGTCGCGACTGGAGAGGCGCGAGGGGCGCGCAAGCAGCACGACTTTTGTTTATAAAGTAGGTGCAGAAAAATGCGTGACGATAGTGAGTTTAATGTAGAGTTCTGCGATATAATTGAACAATATCCAGCTCTTTACGACTATACTAAGACTAGTTGCGGCGTCTCTTCGCCTCTTTGATATAATTTAAATCGCGTCCGTGCCTTATCTGTTCCACGCCTGCTCTGCGCCTGCGCCGCGTCTTCACCGTACGTCGTTTCTGTATAATTCGCGCCTTAGAGAATAGCACCGCTGGAGTAGTTAAGTTCCGGGGATTGGCTCTTAACAGTGCCGCTTAGATGGGTCTTGAGAAAGACCGAAGTAGAAGTGGCGAAGATTCGGGCCAACAAGATCTGAGAAAAATCATACCAGCGACACGAAGAAGACCTTAAATCAAACATGTTATCGTCCTCCACATAAATCTACCATGTTTTTTTTTATCTTTAATTACAGACTACTATTTTAACAGAAAACCGGAAAACAGCGTTGGTCGCGAGATGATGGAACACCAGCGTCATTTTGAATTTTAATTTGTTGATGCTCATATTTTTTTCTCGCAAAAGCACCAAATAATACAATTATTAATCTACCCATATGATAAGCTTGCCGTCTCAGTTTTACACCTTCTGGAAACTTACTGCAGAAAACCAGATCTAAGACTGTGTATCTAGCCCCCCCCCCCTTATCCGTACTTACCTTGTTTTGTTAATTGCTTCTAAAAATAGATACGTTTAATTAAATAACTACGGCTCGTTGAGTAATCTGAGTCCCTACAGCAAAATGCATATAATGTATACCTACCTGTATACCTACATATTATGATGACGATGTAGCCATAACCGAGTTTCCTACCGCGACTTCGTTAATCATAATTGATGGAAACCGTATCATAGCATAATCTGCGTTCGCGGTTTAGTTTCCAAACATGTAAACAAAAACGAGTTTTTGGAAAAATAACTTTAATACCTGCACATAAAGATCAGTTTGAGCTACAACTTCAAAAAATTTGATGACTTTTTAAAAAATAGGTAAGTAGGTAATAATCGTTTTAAAATCAAATTAATATACATACATAACGAGAATTTGATATTTATTTATATAACTATCAAAAAATTATGGAAAGAAGATTTGAATAGACCTTAGGTACATATGCTGCCGATTTTAACTAAAATTGTTTCACTGAACAGTACAATAAAATTCAAAAAATATCTAACAAAATAACACAACTTGCGAAATAAATTCATCAACAATTCATGTCGGTTATATTTCGCGCAGGAACAGGTATTGTTAGCCAGAGTCAATAAATTACGACCTAGTCACATTCCTCATGTTTGCTGATAAATATTCATAGGTAAATAGTAGGTAGGTACCTACCCCGGAAGCAAGTTTTTTTTGTTCTCATATTTGGTAACGAATTTCATTTTGCCAACACTAAATTGAACAAGGAGACACCTATGCCTTATTATTTTGTTTTAGTTTAAATACTTGAAAAAAAAGATGATATTATGACTAGAAACGGGGTGATTATTGAAATGACGACTAAAAGTGAAGTGTGGAAGAAAAAGCCAATTTTGCGCTGACCCAAAATAAATTTGGGATAAGGGCAAGAGAATGATGATGAGTTTAAATATTCGACAAATAATAAGAAGAAAAGGTTAAGAAATTGCGTAAGGTGAAGCAAATACCCACATGAGAAAAGGTGCTCCTTTTCTCATGTGGGTCTTTCAGAAGGTTTCATACTCACTATACTTAAGAGCGGGTAATAAAAAAAAATTGCAAATTTATAGGCCGTATCTGGAAGTAACATTCAATCTTTATTTCATTCAAGTCTGTCTTCTCTCAAATCTAACAACCCACCAGCATTGGTAACAGATTCACGGAGATACTGTATATAATATACCTTCTTGTACACAGCGATCATACTTAGGTACCTACATTCAATAGAGCGGTGACATCTGATTATTTTGCGTATACTTACTACAGAAGATTTAAATTCAAATAAGATATACATCGGGCGAAAAGTTTCTGCTGGCAGGAAGGGATTGTGTTCTGTATTCGTCGTGTTTGATGAGAGGAGTAGGCAAAGAGGCGCGGGTGGAACTTGATGTTTTCTGTCTTTCTGCGCCGTCTTAATAGCACACTTCTAATTGAGCAGCTACGAACATTCTGCTCCGTTTTTTTTTTTAAATTGTATATGATATCTCGCAGGTCAACCTTGGAGGTTTTCGGCTGCTTAAACGGAGCCAGAGCTTAAAAATCTTAAAAATTAAGCGACTACATGCTAAAGGCACACTTTGTGGGGTACGAACCTCGGCTTAGAGCATCGCTGGGGGAGGGCAGCAAGGTATAGGTTGGATCGGATTCATTTGGGAAAAACTTAAAGCTACAGGCTCAGCGGCGCGGGCTGGCTCGAGCAAGGGTCAGGGTGGACTTGGACTCGGGCGCTGCGGCAGGCCTCGGCGGCGAGGACGGAAGGATAGCGGTTGGGTTTGTACTTTCTAAGAGTACTAGTGGCCTTACTACTCTCCTGGAGGAGGGTATGCCTCAGTCGGCGAATCCTACTTATGCGGGAGGGAGTGTATCGGGCGGCCGCTGCAATCAGGGGATTGGGGTGCTTTATAGCAGAATCGAAGAAACGCTTTGCGACGCGTTTCATGAACTGCTGAACGAACAATCTGAACATTCTGAATCTAAATGCTGAACATCCTGAATCTAAATGAAGATTCTCATTGCGGACATAGAAGGAGGTTCCTGTAACCTTTCTAAAAAACGGTTCTGAAGGGTCTACATCCTATAGAGATGGTGTGTTTTTTATCGTGTACGAAGACGACGGATGACCGCAGAATAAGTGTGCAATTTGCACTTGAGTGATAAACTGTTTGCAGTCAATATAAAATAGAGCCAACCGTGAGCAAAGGAGGCGCGCGAACGGGCCGCCTTTATGTGCTGCCTGAAGGTTAGTTGGTGGTCAAGGATCAAAACCTAGGTAGTTTGCTTGCTTCTCCCAAGGGATCGGCTTGCCATACATAGTGTTTGGACTGGATTTAGCTCCGACATTGACTAACGTACCTATATAATGTCATAATTCAAACAACAGCGAATCGTAGAAGAAAAAAGAATAATAATTGATAAATATTGTGACTGCACATTCTTTTTAACCGACTTCAAAAAAAGGAGCAGAATAGAATAGAATAGAATACTCTGTATTATGTACACCATAAAAATTACAGATATAAATGTAGACATTTTACACGGGGTGATACAATGGGAGGTCTTCTCAAAACTACAGTCTAATTAGACTGTAGTTTTTTTTATGTGTTACTTCAGAACGTTTTTATAGGTGCACCGATTTTGATTATTCTTTTATTTGAAGGCTGGTGCTTCTCATGTGGCCCCATATAAATTTGATCATGATCTGACAAGTAGTTTTTGAGTTATCCATAATATTGCGTATTTTTTCACTTAGTTTATATTGATGATGTTTTAATAATTTCCTGTCACTGTTATTTACATATCAAGTAGTGGTATATGAATTTGTGTGGGGTAAGTACCACAACTAAAAAGTGAAAAATAAAAACTTTTTTACAGAAAAAGTAACAACCGACTTTTTCTGGAAAAATTGTTTTTTTTGTTGTTCTAACAATAGTTAGAATAAAATATTGAACAAAAATCTGGCAAAGTGCGTGTCGATCACGCATAATGAAGGGTTCCGTAGTTGGGATGAATTTATCCTAAGAACAAACTTAACACTGTAGTTGAAAAACACGTTCAGCATACATTGCAAATTTGAGACCGTCACAGTAAGCCCTTTCATTAAATATGCCAAACGGTAATATATTTTTTTCTTGTTCACCTCCCAAAAGTGACCCCCATATTTAAAATTCATTTATTTACGTTACACGTCCGTGTTTGGGTCATAGAAGTTCATATGTGTACCTAATGAGATTCGGAGAAAATTGGCTGTGGCAGACAGACAGACGTTTTCTCATTCAGACGTACGGAACCCTAAAAATCGTCGTAGTACAACGTCTACGATTTACCTCAAAATGGAATCAAATTGCTGAGGAACAAATTCTATAAATAGTACCATGTGTCATTCTAAACCCACGTTTACATCGACATGATCCACATACAAATTGTGATACTTATTTTCAACTGGCTTTTGCTCGCGGTTTCGCCCACCTGAAGTCGGAAAATATCCCATGGGAACATAGTACAGGGATTAAAAGTACCCTATGTGTTAATCCAGGTTATAAATCGGTGTGCAACTATCTCAAATTTGATCCAAATCAATTCAGCCGTTTTTGCGCCAATCTGGAACACACATCCACGCAAAGCAAACGGAAAATAAAATCTTAAAACTATATTTTCGGCATCAGACTTATTCCCACACCTCATAGCAAATACTTTTATTTTTTTAATATTATATGTACAGTTTTGACTTCGTTACTATTTTATTATACTTAGCTTATCAAACACTCACATTTCACATACACACCTCCCTACACACACACTGCACTCATTCATACACTCCTAGATACACCACCCAATCATTCACTCTATCTGCTGTGTTAACAACTACTGTAAACAAACGGAAGAGGCACGGTTGTATTTTATAAAATGAAGCCGCAAAATCTCCGTCTCCTAAAATACAGGTCTGCATACCTAGTTTAGGAGCCCGGAAAGCTGACTAATTTTAAACTTGGTAGTACAACCCTCTGTTTCCATTCTATGTACTGTGTTGTTGTTTTTATGTACTAATAAACTTATTATAATTATTATACAGGATGGCGATTTAGTCACCTGCATCCGTCAAGGGGATAATCCTACACGTCATTCTAAACAACTTTCGCTACGAGCTCTTATCCGATTACATATCGTACATGACGTATCCTACATGCGTTGACATTGTTTCAGACATGTTTTGTTAAAATTTTACACACATTGTTGACATTTGTGACAGTTTTCTACAAGTTTGTATACAACTTGATTTAGGTAAAAAAACGACAAACAAAACAGTAGACACAATATCATACTTTGATGTAAACGCGGGGTAATACTATAGATAGTACCTCTAAACTAGGTTAGGTAGGTAAGTTTTTTGTTCTTAAACCGACATGGTGTAAAAAAAGAGTTGGCCAAGAATAAGTAGCTTGGTAATATCCTTTTTGCCTGTTTCAAGGTTAAGGGGCTTCATTAGGGTTTCCCTTTCAGTACCTCGCATATGATCGCTATCTACTGCTGGTTTTGGCGGTCGTTACAGGTAGTCAGAAGCCCGAAAGTTTTACAACCTATGTTTCCAAGGTGTTGTAGAGGTCAGATAGGCAGTCACTGCATGTAAAATACCGGTTGGTAATGGTATTTATCCAGTAAGAGTGGAAGCCAACCCCATCATAGTTAGACAATTTTAAATTTTTATGCCATGATTACTTTAATAATAATAATATATCTTTATTTCAGACCTAAGCAGTCCATACGTAGTTAGTGGCTAGTAACAAACTGTGCTTACATGCTATATTATTGTTGTTAGTACTTAATTCTATTTAACATAAACCTATACCTAATTCTACCCAGTGCCTTTGGATGGGGCAGTCCACTCTGCTAACAATAATTTTCAGGATGCCGTTCCGAGTGCTACGCAAACGTTGCAGTAGGGAAGCCGCTTTCTTACGCATGATGGCGTGAAAGCCATCCGTACGTGCTTCAGCAAACATTCCCGACGCACTGCTACGTCGCGGCAACCGCAACAGTATCCTGAAGGCATTGTTGTATTGCACGCGCAGGACTTTCTAGGCTCGGCTCGTATATGACACCCATAGGCCGCTCGTGTAGAAGGACTGACAGAACGCTTTAAATAAACTGACTTTGACGTCTGCCGTGCAGCTAGCAAATCTACGGGCGAGCATATTGCTCCTCACCGCCAACGCCCTGCGCTCGCGTTCTATGTCCCCATCATTACGTAGGTCACTGGTGACAACATGACCCAAGTATTTAAATTGAGTTACCACATTCAGTTCAACGCCGTTGAGATATACCGGAGGTACACGACGGGGCTGTTGTTTAGGTGCCGTAAACACTAACACCTTACTTTTTTTTTAATTGTATTTAAGGCCGTGCACCTCCGCATACGTCTCGCAGATCGTGAAAAGCTTCCTCAGTCAACTCATCGAGGGACTGAGCAACACCATGTCGTCCGCGTAACTTATGTTATTGACACATATACCGTCTATATGACAGCCGACTCAACTTTAACTCAATTATAATTTGTTACATTTTTAGGAAAATCATCTACAATATTGTAATTATATGAGCACCATGTATCTACCACATAATTGATTTACCTGTCATTTCTTTATTTTTAATTCTTTTTACCTATTGTGTTATAATATTTTTTATTCTAGCTGCAACGTCTTCACATATAATTATATAATTGATGTAGGTATATCTACAAAATACTTTAAAACATACGGTGGAGTTTCTTGCCCATTCTACTCCATACGAAACTACTTTTTGGTAGGGGTACTCCTCCTATCCCGCTAGTGTATTCTATTTTTGAAATATTCAAGATTGCGTATTTAAATAAATTAATAATGGAGCGTTTCACGATAAAAGAACGAACAAAAATCGTGCAAACGTTTTACGAAAATCCACGTTCAATTAGGAACAAAAAATTTAATGAAAAACTTCGGCAAAAGAATCGGCATTTGCAAAAATGCCTGTGGCGGTCATTTGGTAGATACTCTGTTCAAAATTCTACAAGTCTCTTCTTTAAAATAAAAATAAAATTATGAAGAAATTCCAACCCGTTCGCATTTTATTGAAAAACGCACCTATACCTATACTTTTGAGACACCCAGTACAACAAACCCAAAAATAAATAAATACCTATGTTATTCTCAAAACGCGCAAAAATAAAACCAACCAGCAAAGTAGGCCACGCTTTTCCCAAATCGGAATATAAATAGACTCAAACTCAAAGCCAGACAGATAGTAACCAAATCTGTCTACATACCGACCGATAAATCCGACAAGAAATTGTGTATCAATCATATTTTTGTGCAAGCAGCGATAAAGTTGATTGATTACGTTATACAACAAACGAGTATTGCCGCTATCAGTGTTTTGGAGTAACAACAAGGTAAGTGTATGAATGACCCAAAGCCAATGGTTATTTAAGAGGTGTTCATTAAATTTTAGGTAATATTTATTGTATACTATATTTTTCTTTCTTTTTTTTATATTAGTTATACCGGAATATTAGCTCTTGCCATGGTATAAAGATTAGTCAGTCAGCAGGTCGGTGGAGCTATGGACGAATACTTACATAGAACAGTCGACCGCACATCGGCGTCGGTGGCAACATTTTGATCTTGAGCTGCGGGGTAATTGCGTAGGTAACACACTAACAGTAGGAATAGCTTTCATTTTGACAGTTCTACAACATTCATTGCGTTATTTACGTTGTGCAGCGGACAATTTTTTCGAACTTCTAAGCTATGGATTAGAAATTGGCTTCAAAATGATTCAGATTGTGATAGATAGTGATGTGTTACGTAATTAGGGTGCTGGTCAAGCGTATATACGGAGTTTCATTAAAATAAGAGGCCAGTTTATACCGTTTTTTTTTGCCCTGAAGTGTGACCAATCGTACGTACCCGACACTCGTGAGGACTCTTTGAGTAATTACCGTAACAAATTGTATGATATTTTTGTCTCACAAAAAAGTACTGATTGTTTTTTTTATATACTACAGACCTACTTACTTACCTACTAGTGATTAGCCAGCGGTTTCAGTCACAGATCATTGACGGTACAACCATGAAAACAGACCCCAACGTATAATGCACTGATGGAGACCTGCAATGGGGCCAGCGCTGGGGCTTTGTCTCGCATAGGGTCGTAGCATTGTGCTGAGCGATTGCCGTTTTTCGTGGATGTGACGCATATTTTCCCCCAACTTGTTCTTTTTTTTGTTTGTGTGTTTTTCTCTGCGTCATGTTGGCCGCAAAGAAACGTATTTTTGTTTCATTCCGTTTCAATGTTTTACTAGAGAAAAAATACTAATGATTTTACACTGGTTATGGCGTCATGCACCCTTAACAGATGAGGCTCTAAAACAGAAGGTGGCTAATATGACTATGCATTTAATCTTGTTATGCTAGCATACCTAGGGGGTACCTGGGGGGCTCGTGGCTTAGTAATAACAGCCGCATTGGTCCATCGATCAGGTTAAGCTACGCTTACCGCGATCGGTCCGTGGATGACCTTTACATACCGAGACCCCTCCATGACTCGGAAAGTACGCAAAACCGTTGGTCCCAGCTGCCATTCGTGAATCTGTGAGTCGTTACAGTTCGTCAGAAGCCCGAAAGTTTGAGAACCAGTCTTACCAACGGGTATCGCATTACCCAGTTACTGGGTTTTATAGGTCAGATAGGCAGTCGCTCTATGTAAAATACTGGTAATCAACTGCATACGGTTAGGCTGGAAGCCGACCCCAACAGCAACAAAAACTAGGCAGATGATGACTTGTTAGCATAGGTAAATGTTATTATCTGCAGCAAACTTTTGTTTCCATGAACTGACTAATACCCTGACCTATAAGAAACCCTGTATGCAAAAAGAAAAGTCACATCCTTGTTCTCAATAGTTACAACTCCCAACCCGAAGTAAAATCTAAGCTCCAATAAAATTGAACCAGAAATAGCCGGATTCCAGTTCGGATCATTCGTCCATGACCTATGAAGATAAGCCTCCATGACGACAGTCAAGTTGATTGGGCTCTTTATGGCAAACGTTTTTTGCGGTTGTAAAGTCAAATAGGGTGAAGCGACAAGTTGTTAGACGATTGTATTTAATTTGCAGTTGACCTTTTGAATACTAAGCACATCAGTAAACAATGTTTTGTCTCTTGTAACAAGGATTTCTAAACAGTCGAATAAGCCACACGGGCCGATCAATCAGGTTAAGCTACGCTTGTCGCGGTTGGTTCATGGATGGGTGACCATCTTTACATATTGAAAACCCCTTCGTGTTTCGGAAAGTACGTTAAGCTGTTGGTCCCGGCTGTCATGCGTTGATCTTTGACAGTGGTTACGGGTAGTCAGAAGTCCGAAATTCTGACAACCAGTCTTACCAAGGGGTATCGTATTACCCAGTAACTGGATTGTGGAGGTCAGATAAGCAATCACTCCATGTAAAATACTGGTTTATAGCTGCATCCGGTCAGACTGGAAGCCGACCCCAAAATAGTTTAGTCGAAGACCAGGGAGGGGCAACTGCACCCCTTTGTCCCCCCCCCCCCCCTCATCCGCGCCTGGTTTTGATATGCCGCCCACATCAGTAGATTTCAGCCGTGCAAAGCATGGGCTGGGCGCTAACTAATCATCAAACTCATAAATTATCTTCTGCTTATTAAAACTAATGGAATAATATTAAATTTTATTGCTAGTATAAAGTAGGTACTGCACTATGAATACCTCGCAATTAGCATTGAAGTATGATCTTTAACCCGTGTTTACTATGAAACCCTGTGTCACAAGACTCACAAGTGGTAGTCTAAGCTAGGGTTTAAGTAAATCCCTATTTTTTCAACTCCTGCAACAAAAAATGCAATAAAAACTGATTGACCTTTTTTTTGTTATCAGCGGTATAATTGCGTAACACACTAACAGTAGGAATGGCTTTCATTTTGACTATTCAACAACATTAATTGCGTTTAACGTTGTTGAGCAGATTGTTTTTCGAACATAATAATATGAAGTAATGGGTTAGCAATATCTTTAAAAATGTTTCAGATTCTGATTGATGGTGATTCTGACGCAATTAGGGTGCTGAATCTGAAGGAGTAATAACTATTTGCCTACATTAAAAAAGCGCACCAATTACAATAGTAATGGGTGCGCTTTCTTCCAATAGAGAGATAGGTCCTTATTTTTAATTAAGTACGAATAGGGTACATAAACTCAAAAACGCAGAAGTTTAGTTGCACTAAAAATAAATAAAAACCACACAGACCACCATGCAGACCTTGTTTAAAAGAATGTTTAGAACCCAATATTTACCCATTTTTTGCAGAGGTTAGTCTCACGTCAAAAAATATATAGGTAATTTGTATATAATTCATCATATACAAGGTGGAGACTACAATACGACAATAAATTAAACTCCGTATATCTAATGACGATCCCAGTCTGCATACAAATATTCAACCAAATATATCCAATACTTTAGTTACTATAGAAGATATTCATGTATAAGTAGCTAGTCAAAGAATAACAAAATCCATAGTCGGCTCATCAATACTATTTATTTAGATTGTTAGAAAAAAATATAATTTTAATTTTAAGGTTAGGATTTATTGTTTTTTTCCATAATACTCCTATGCATTAGTATTGTTTTCATTTATCGTCGCATTGTCATCTCTAGACATTGTATACATCATCATGTATAAAGTTCATATTTGTAACAGAAGTGATGGAAATAGGTATTATTTTAACATAAAATATATAACAATTTTGAGCATTACCTACTTCAGTTACTTCAGTACCTACCCAAATAAAAAATACCGTTAAATATTTTAATACTGCTTAAAAATATATTTAATTTAGTTGTACTTACATATAAACAAAGTTGAAAAACAGTTGCGCAACTTTCGTTTACGAAACATCAACATGTTGCCAGCAACACTTCAACATTCTTATTTCTTTTTTCTTGTTTTCTTATTTTTATGGTGTACATAATAAAGAGTATTCTATTCTATTCTTAGTTGCCAGCAACATTTATCCCGCGACACAAAAACATGTTGCTGAAACATTGTTTCTCAATGAATACGTACAGTCGGGGCCAAAAGTGGATTAACACTTCAGTTTTTATTATTGAGTTAAATATTTACCTAATTAAAATCTGAACAGAAAGTAGTATTTAAAGATAATAAGTATTCTTTTAATTTTAAGTACTTCTGTTCCGACTCTTAGCCATTATTTTGAAATGCTGAAAAATAATATATCGATCAGTGTCAATTTAGATGATTTGTAAAAGTAGTACTTAGTTATTAGACTTTTATCGCTGTCCGTACGTGTCATAACTGTCAGTTTACCCTACTTCACTGGTTCATATACTCGAATTCTTATAGGTACGCACAATCCACAGCTCTGAAGGTCACAGTTGAATAAAATTTAAATTCAAGTTGAATGTTAAAACATTGTGATAACGTTTGATTCATTGACTAGTAGTTCTCATTATGATGAAACTGTTCCAAATAAGGTTAATGTAGCTGCATATTAACCTACATTGCCGCATTGTGAGTTGTACTGATTTTAACTGCAATGGATGACATAAGTGGGTAGGTATACCTACTATAAATTATCTAAGAGATTACATCTAGACACGCGGTAGCGTGTCAAGCTAAGTTCAAAGAAAAAGGAACTGTCGACGCAGCAGCCGGTCGTGTGTTACACGAACCATTTGGAGCCATATTTGACCTCTTAATAACTCAAAATATATTGAACATAAATACATGAAATTTGGTTTGTTTATTAAAACTCCTTAGATTAACTAGAACCCCAAGTTTCATAAATACAGCTTAAGCGGTTATTCAGATATTAACGTCTAAAAATCGTTATTTTTTTCGCTGACTGACTGTGATATAGATCAAAAACTTAACCCACTTCCAGATGACCTAGAAATTGAAATTTGGCGTCCAGCTGGGTAATTGTATGTATACAAGGGAAAAAAATCTGAAAACAGTGAATTATTACTATTTGAAATATTTTCAAAGCAATCGATTTTTATTAACACCTAGCGCCTTTTAAAATTATGATAGCCACAAAAACTTTTTAATTCGCAGGAGAATAGGTTCGCTGATGAAACGACGCTTTTATTGTTATGTATACCAGATTATTTAGAATTTATAAAACTTAGATCACCAATAAAAGCACAGACTGCAACTGGCAGCGCCGGCTCAGCGATCTAACATCATTGCGAACAATTGTAACGATTGTTACGAAAGAAATATATTCTTACACAGTCCGTGATCTAGAGCCCGGATTCGATTCCTGTAGTCTATAAAAGGTTAATAGACACTCTTGGAAAACCCCTAGTCTTCCGTCTTCCACAGGTAGGTACACCTTATTTACCCTATTTGCTTAACTTATTGTACTTACCTACACAAATGAAGAGGCGATGGTGGTGTGTAAGTCAGCAGGCGCCGGGTGAAATAGCTATACTTACGTGTTTCGCAATATTTTGCTTAGAGTTATGTTATGTATAATTAAAAATTATGCTGGCTGAATTCATCGTCACGACTATCCGCACCTCGCACGGTGCGAGTTGAGCGGGGCGGGCAACAAGAGTGCGGCACGCGGGGGCCGCGGGGGACGGGTACTTGTGGACCACACGGGAGTTTATAAACGTGTTTTAAAAGGCTCGAGAGGTTAACTTGAATGTTGAATAATAATAATTTGTTAACAAAAAGTAATGATATCCCATTAAAAACATAAATGTGAAAATGGTAGCCAAGTTCAATATAAAACATATGCGTGGTTATCGACTTCGCCGATAAAAGAATCGAGATCTAAATGGGTGACAAGTTCTGTAGATAAACCTGAAAGTTATTTATAAGAACGTACAATATTCTAAAATAAATTTAAAACACAATTTCTTGTTTTTCTACTACACCAATGTTTGATATTTTAAAATATAATTTCTTAAATTTGAACAGTCTTATTTACACAAAGCAGATAACTTAGGATAAATTGAAGTTGAAGATTTTGTCTTGGCTAGTTTTTACTAGCAAACCAAATTTTTAGAAGAGTAAGATATGTTGACCTTACAATACAAAAACAGTAACTTGCGTATAACATGAAGAAGAAAAGTTAATTAGCCAAATATAAGATAACTTGTATGTGAAAACTAGCCAACTCAAATCATGAGCTTCAATTATCAAAGCAGATAACTGCTTTGTATAAATAATTCACCTGTTCAAGTTTAAGAAGTTATATTTTTATACAGCAAACATTGTTGTAGCAGAAAAATAAAGAAATTGTGTTTTAAATTTATTTTAGAATGTTGTATGTTCTTATAAATAAATTTCAGGATTATCTACAGAACTTGGCACCCATTTAGATCTCAATTCTTTTGTCGGCGAAGTCGATAACCACGGATATTCTTAATATTGAACTTGGCTCCAATTTTCACATTTATTTTTTGATGAGATTATTAATGACTAGCTTATGCCTGCGGCTTTATCCCCCGGAGTCGTATTACCGGAATAAAAGTATCCTCTATCCTAATCAGGTCATGGTTTATACGTGTTCCAAATTTTTCAGCTGATAAGGCGTGGAAAAGTAATAACAGACAGGCAGACAGACATACAGAGGTACATTCGCATTTATAATAATAGTACGGCTATTTTTTTCACGACTTTGTTTTTTTTTTGGAAATCTATGCCAGTAAACCTTTTTTTTTTTTGGAAGGGTAATTGTCAAATAACTTCTCCCGCTCTGGGTAGAGCGGGAGGGCGTGTCAGAATTTTACTGACTAAAACCCACTCGTGTTCCTTCAGTTGGCTGTGCGCCAGGGTCACGCTAAGTCCTTCAGACAATCCGCGACCCTGGCAGGCACCGGCCCTATTGGACCACGTCATTTAGTGCTGACATCTCTTTGAGGCGCGCGTGGAACACAACGCGCCGTCCTGCACCCTCATTACGTAACATACTATCTATCACAATCTGAATTATTTTGAAGCCTATTGCTAATCCATTGCTTCATATGTTCGAAAAATCTGTCTGCTGAACAACGTAAATAACGCAATGAATGTTGTTGAACTGTCAAAATGAAACCCATTCCTACTGTTAGTGCGTTACGTAATTACCCCGCTGGTCCTTACCGGACGGCGAGCTACCCATTGCTCGTTGTCCGCAAGCCCGCGCCTACGGTGGCAGGGAATTGGCTATCGATACCCGACGACACGGTGGTGCTCCACCAAAGCCAGGCAGACCTCCACCGTATGCTCCACTGTGTCCTCCGGGCGATTCACACAATGGTATCATCCGGGCGTTTCCTCCCGCCTTATGCGAAACAGGAACCTCCCAATACAACCGTGTCCGGTGAGGACCTGAGTCAGGCGGACGATGAGGACGCCGTGGCGCCTCTCAATCCAATCCTCAAAGAGTGGACTTACCGATACCAGCAGACCTTAGGTTGCGAAATCTTATACTTAAAAAATTACAAATGAATCTTTGTAGGTAGGTAGAGATATTGTTTGCCACATTCATGTCAATAAAACACATAAGTAGGTAGGTATCTTCAAAGACCATTAGGTATGTCATACTTCGATTCAGTTTAAACAATGAAGATAACAATATTAACTATTCATGAGAAAATAGTGACCTTCGGCTGAGTCAATATTTTTTGTTGAAGTTTAGTAGACGATTTTAGTTAAATTTAGTCAAACCAGTTTATAGACCACACGAATGACGTCACTACTAACATTTCTAGAAGGACAGGTACGTGTTAACAGACATTATACAATATGAGATTTAGAATTATAGATTTTCTTCCATCACAATAATTTATTTAAAAATAATAAAAAATATTAATGTTTTTTTAGAATACTCCAGCGGAGGGATTGCGTAACACACATAAAATGACAATTGATCGCAATGTCTTTCATTTTGACAGTTCAGCCAAGTGCATTGCGTTATTTACATTGTTGTGTAGACAAATTTTTAAAACCTATGAAGTAATGTATCAGGAATATCTTTTAAAACCCTCAGATTGTGATTGAAAGCGTGTTACGCAATTAGGTTACTGATATAAATGGAAATTGATAGAAGACAGCAATCACTAACTGCAGTTTCACGTGCCTGTACTTTACAATTTCCAAAGAAAAAGGAAAATAAATTGTTCACAAATTAAATGAATTCAACAACCTAATATTATATTCAATTAAAATAGAATACCATTCCATTAAAGAAAAAAAAATTGCTTCGCGTTTGAGTAGTCGTAGAACTTGTAGAGCTCTATCAGGAAACCAGACGAGTTTGGTTACTGCCCACTTATCTTATGTAGATGTCAAGTCCACGACATAAATTATTATCTGTTACGATTACTTCGAAATAAACGTTATAACAAACACGAAGTTAGCTTAGTAATAAGTGACCATTTGAGTTTTGTATCAAAGTAACTACAGCAGCAGAATAAAAAGATTAGCAAAATTTCAAATAGTTACAGTAAAATACAAAACCTCTGAACTGTCTCTGGATTACCACTACGAATATAAATATAAATAAAAGTTATCACGTTTATTTAGTGTACCTATACAGGGAAAATTGCTATACCTACTCGTTGAAATACTCTTCTGATAATTGAATACCATTGTAAAGAGTATGTGAACACAATCGTAACGGATTCGCAATTCAAACGGGGCGGATTGGATGAGTATCAGTCTACACTTTTCAATATCGCTGACCCCGCAACAGGTATCGCCAGTGTATAAAATTGTTTATTCCATTCAAGGCCGACAACCTCGTGTTGGCTGCGCGGCTGAACAGTTGACAATATTCGCTATGCGCCAGCGTCGACCACGCGGCCCGTAGCCTTAATTCTTGCGCACAATTGATAAATAAATACTCGAACAATATATTACATGATAAAGATTGCTAATTCGTGTCACTGTACTCGCGTTTGTTGTTCACATCGCGTGTGCCGTGTTTATTTTTTAAACAATTAAAATAATGTAATGTGCCATTTTTTTGCAAGTGTGTTTTAGTGCGTTTTTTTTTGGATTTTTTCTCAATTAATTATTGTGTAAGTGGAATTGATCTGTTTTAGTTGGGAAACCATCTGGCGATTAATTATGCGATTTATGATTTATGGATGTATGGTTTTTATTTGCTTACCTTGTAATTGAAGTGTCTGTTTTACAGTTTTAGCACATTTATTTATTAGTTCTAATTTGAAACGTGTTACAATATAAATTTTATAGAATAGAGAGCGTTAGAGCTCGTTTGCTTTTGATATTTCAGTTACAATTTCGCAATAACACTCTATATGGCAAAGTAACGGAAATTAATTTACCTAAGTATTTCTACATAATAGTTTCTTGTGCCTCTGACAGAGCAGTAATTATCACTGTTAATTAGCCATAGTTTTGCTTGTATATTTGTACTTATTACGAAGTTAATAAGCATTATGCACTTATATTCAACCATTTTTTGCTGGTAAATCTATGAAGAATTAAGTGAATATTGAAGAATATTCATATCTGAATTAATTAAGAAAAGACAGTTATTATGTTTATGACATAAGTCCTTTCACTAACATGACTAAGTTCAAAGACAGCTACGAAAGAAAAATGTAAAAAAAAATTAAAAAAAATTTAGTAGGTACGCATTAAGAATTAACAATAGCGTCTTGGTTACAGTAAACGTTGTAATTATCGGCATTAGTCGAACGCAACCTCGGCTCTTGAACTACGCCTGAGGTCTAGGTTAGACGCGATTTCAATCACTCTTTCATGTATGCTTCAGATTTGAGTCTAAAAATATACACAGTTATTTACTGTCAAGTTAACATTCATGGTACAAAAATCATGAACATATATAGGTATAAAAATTGTGCGGGTAACAATTTAAAAATAAAGTTACTTAATAATATTAATTTCTTATGGAATTTTGTTAAATCAATTAAAATTGGACCATTAAATTTTTTTTTGTTTTTGAGTATTTTGTGTTACGCGAAAATCTCAATTCATATTCCGTTAATTCCTTAAGTTTCATAAAGGGCATACCGCACAATTCGCATTACACATTTAAATTGACACAATATTATTCGATACATTGTATTTCAGCTTTTGATATAGCTAAGAGTTTATATTCTTTTAATTGCACTTCAGTTCCGGTTTTAATTTAATAATAATTAAGATATAAAAAAAACTGAAGTATTAATCGCTTTTCATCGCAGACTATGACTATGTATATACTACAATATTAAGAGTGAATAAAACTGTGAACATTTCTGTTCCCTTTTTAAAAAGCTTATCAGTTAAACGAAATCTATCCATTAAGTACATTTCATTTTATTTCAGGGTATTGAAATAACTTTCGTAGAGCTTCGATATGGTTAATTTGGACGATACGGAAGCTCAGGTCCAAGCTCATAAGCTTCTCGGGCAGAAGACTCGGATCCCACGACCACCTGACAACGCCCTTACGAGAGCCTTGCGATCATGTAAGTACAGCTTTATTATTTTAGTGACAATATGGCACCGATTTCCTTTTTCAAAATCTCAACTAAAACTTATGGAATTAGTATGTACTATTGCTAAAACTAAAGAAATGATATCTGTAACTACCAGCTAGTGAAAAAAACAGTGACGAATATGAACTAAGTAAAGCTTGATATACACGTTGTGATTTAATTGTGAGGTCTGTGGCAAACCATAAGTTGTAGCAACTACATTTATACAAGTTGTTCCGTCTAAGCAGTGACTCGATGATGCGAGTTTTAAGTATATTATTTTGTTGCTTTAATTTTATTGCATGCCACAGACAAAAACTTGCATCGTGTAAATGGGATTAAAATATGTCACATTAATTTATGCATTAAACTTCGCCGTATTTTACGTGAATTCGTTCTAAAGTATCAACGATACCTATTTGTGTGGAAATTTTAATAAAACATACCAGCCTATAACAGTCCCACTGCGGGGTAAAGGATTCTTCTCATACAGAGAAAGCACGAGCATTGATCACCACGCTTGCTCAAGACGGGTTGGCGATTAGAAGTATTAGTTCAATTAAAATTGACAGCACTTAATCATGTCCGTCCCTTTCTTGTTTTAATGTAGAGAAAAAGATTAAAATTGGCAGAATTAAGTTTAGCTTGTGAACAAGGGAATCGGTACTAGTATCTATTTTTTATTATATCAGTGATAAGGTAGATCGTTGGGAGGGCTTCGTGGCTAAATAAGTCGCACTTGTGGATCGATCGTAGAGTCGATTTTTAACCCCCGACGGAAAAAGAGGGGTGTTATAAGTTTAAACTCAAACTCAAACTCAAAGCATTTATTTCAATTAAACCATTTATAGGCACTTTTGAATTGTCAAAGAGTCGGTCAGTTAGTCAGAAAGTTGAAGCTAGTTGCCCATTCCAAAACGTAGATCTCTATGGAGAAGAACGGGCAAGAAACTCCAAGGACACTTTTTTTAAATCAAGATATTACAAAATCCTGGGTACATTATTCTTGTTGCTTCTATATGCGAGAACAATGAAAAAAATAAAATAAAGGAACAGTTCAAAATATAAGATTAATAATAAAAATAAGCCGTGGCAGTTACGAGATGACCAGTCTCAACTGACGGCGCCCGTTCACGAACATGACGCGTGGAGTAGCACCATCCAGCTCAACCATTTTGTAGGGAACCGAATGATCCAACACACGCGCCACCAACAGTGAGACATTTAAGTGAGCATGACATAGTCTCAACTGCCATGCTGTCAAGTCAACATTTATTTATTTATTTATTTTGTCCAACTTACATCTATCATTACAGGGGTAACCTAATGCGATAGTGTACTTATCTAAAGTCTCATCCTAAGTAATCATTAACTTATTATTATAATTAAATTTTGTAACTTATTACAAATAATGCATTCTTTGTGAATTCACTCAGAGAACAACAGAATAGGTCCGAGTCACTAGCTATGTGGTTGAGAGTGCGGAGTGCGCGCGTCAGTGGCGCCTCACTTAAAAGATTGGTGCTCGTGCGCGGCTCCGCTAGCAGCCGTGGCTGTCGTCGTCGCCACACGTACCTGTCCGGAACACATAAACCTATGTACCCTAAAATGTCCGCATTATGTAACTTCCCTCTAAGTACTTTGAATATGTACGAGATGAGTGCATGCATGAGTGCAGTGCAACATAATTATATAATAAACGAATCCATGGTACTCACATTTACAAAATTGAAAAAATTGCTTCTAAATTAAATGTGTGTATCCGTGTGTTTGTCTGCGGCATCGTAGCACCAAAACGGCTGAACAGATTTTTTTTTGTTTGGAAGGTGACTTGAACGAGATAGTTCAAATCTAAAAAAAATAAACAAATGAAAAATAAAGAAGAAAATCTGTTCAGCCGTTTTTAGAGGTTTTAATTTGTGTCGGGGGTTTTTATAATTTTATATTTTAATAACAACGTATAAGCCAAATATAAAGTTAAAGAGTATTTCTAATTCTATTCTATTCTAAATCACATAGGTAATGACTTGACATATTAGGAGAAGGTAGAGCATTTTTTTCTTAACTTAGGGATCTCCTAAATAATAATGATTCAGAAAAAGAAATCTTTCTGAACTCGTAGAGTATGCAGGTAACACTGCCAAAGGTCAATATTCTAAAATCATAGTTTATTTTTATCGTAGAAAGGAAATCCTTTATAAGTAGATAATTATAGTTAATGTATGGAGTAGCTGATTATTTTCGCGATTTCAGGGGGATGGTCCCATAATATAAGTTGTTTGTAATGATGTGGAGACATACCCTTTCCAGGTTTATGGTAAATAGAAACTAAGCTTATTTAATAAAATAATCCAAACCACAACTCCTTTCACGGAACGAAATATTCACTACGCCACGAATCAGGTATTCCCTTGAAGTTTACCGTTTTTGATGAATTTTGTAGGTTTTGGTATTTCAATACGAATCACTTCATTTTACCCACTGTATGAGACATACACACACACAGAGTAAGGAATGGTTTTCTAACTGGGACAGTAGGGGGAAATCCGAATACATGAGAGATACTAGGAAACTGTCTAAGAAAACATTAGGTCCTTTATCAGGAAAAAATAAATAAAAAATAGTTTACTAAATTTTACCAACTTCTGCTGTTCAGTATTTAAACACGCTTTTATATTAGCTTCACTAAGATTTTATTACTTTGTTTGTTAGTTACAAGACTTCTAACTGACAAACAATGTAATAAAATCTTAGAAGTCAATTTTAACCTACTTATAATTGTCGTATCGAAATGTAACTTTGTATGTATGTGTAGTTTAGATGACAAAACTATAAATTGGTATCTTGGAGCTGATCTGATGATAGCGCCAGGAGGTAGATAGTGGAATTCTTCAGTGGGTAAATCCGTCGAGTTTGAAGTCATATGATTCGTTTTTATGAGTCCAATATATTGCACTACGTGTTGACGGTCTGATGATAGAGCCAAGAGGTGATAGTGGAACTCTTCAGTGGCTCCTAGTAAACCGTTCAAGTTATAACTTCGTTCACTTTAGACTCATTAACTAAATGAATAATAATATACTAGACCAAAAAGGAAAAATAAAATAAAATATGTAGCTAAACAAAATCAAAAATAACACGCTTTAATCACGGACAAAAATGATAAAATAATGAAATTGACTTGTATTAGTTCTTCTTTTATACCCAATGATTAAATCAAAAAGCGTGGAACGCTTTTTAGTTGTTTGTACTTTTAATAAATTTAAAGAAAACGGCTCCACGCCTTTTGATTTAATCATTGGATATATAAGAAGAACTAATACAGGTCAATTTTATTATTTTATAATTATAAATCCGTGATAATTTCATCCGATACAAAGATCCTAAAAAAAAACCGAGAAAAACCTCTTTAAAAAAAATTGGCCACATTATGAATTATTTTTATAGACATCTCGCAGAAAAAAATACGCAAATTAAAAGCATGAAAATAGAGTTAATGTTTGCTAAGACAGCTTCCCCGTATCTATCTCTTACGCCTTACGGATTCGGAATATCCCCTACTGTCCTAGTGAAAAACAAAACACTATATAAATACTAACCCATGAGAGGCTTGTGGCTAAATAATAACAGCCGCACGGTTCTATAGAAGGTCAAACTACGCTAGTCGAGGTCGGTGCTTGGATGGGTGACCATCCATTACATATAAAACACGTTAAGCAGTTGGTCCCGGCTGTCATTTGTAGATCTTTGACAGTCGTTACGGATAGTTAAAAGCCGGAAAGTTCGACAACCAGTCTTACCAAGGGGTTTTGTATTACCCATCAGTAACTGGGTTGTGGAGGTCAGATAGGCAGTCGCTTCATGTAAAATACTGGTATTCAGCTGCATCCGGTTAGACTGAAAGCCGAGCGTATGTTTGGGAAAATGCAGGTACATGATGATAAATACTAACACTTCTATGCCTATACTCAATTGTTATCTAATGCATAGCGATAATGTATGTTCGAAGCCACACAGCGGAGCCTATTAGATAATAAGTAGATCAAAATAATGCAATTAATGTAGTGGGTTCTGTGAGTATGTAGCCGTAATATTCTTTACTTCATTATTGTTACTGAAGCGTGAAGATAAATCGATTTTCTGTCATGGAGTCGTTTTAATTTGTTTTTTTTTTACGACCGCTGCGTGCTGTCATTAAACGGTAATATTTAGGTTAATAAGAATACAGGGTACATTGATAATTGGATGCATTAAGTGAAATGGGTTAGAGCTGATTTGTTACAATTTTGACCCAATAACATGGGGTCCAAATTGAGTTGTTTTCGAGTTATCGATCTTTTTATTTTTTTCTGAGAGTTTCAGTATAACCCTGTATAGGTATTCGAAATAGAAATGTAGAACTAATTTAGTTGAGGAATTTACTTTGGAAACCTTCAATCAACAAATAAACAAGCAGCATAATGCTGATAATGATGGTGATGCTGTTTGTTTCGAACAAACAGCATCACCTACGCAAAAAAGGCAGGCAAAGGCAATGCCTTTAGTACCTATTGCTGATGTCCATAGGGCGCAGTGATCAATTACCATCAGGCCACCAGCTTGTAGGCCACACCGGGGCATAAAAAAGAAAATAATTCTGCTACTAAAACAGAATTATTTACTACCAAAGTATGAAAAATCTAAAGTACCTAAACTAGAGGTAAAGTATGTTTGTTTGTTTGTAATAGGAAATCTCTGAAAAAATTGATCCAAATACAAAAATCTTGCTTTGATATAAATATATGACTATTTTCGAGTGAAAAAAAATACTTTTTATGCTAGAAAAATACAGGGTTCCTTATTAAGGAATCTACAAGCTGGTGAAACCGCTGGGCACCTAGTCTATCTATATATGTATATCCTACTATAATATTATAAATGTGAAAGTGTGGATGTTTGGATGTTTGTTACTCAATCACGCTAAAACGGCTGAACGGATTTGGATAAAATTTGGCACATGAGTAGACTATGACCTGGATTAGAACATAGGATACCTTTTATCCCGATATTCCCACGGGATCGAGATTTCTGCTGGTGAAACCGCGGGGCGCAGCTAGTAAAACATAAAACACAAAAAATGTTTCTACCTATGTCCGTTATGGACTTTGAAACCATCCAACCGATGCCGATGTGCCCCAAACCAGTTTAATTAGAAAGGCAATAATGCGAAGATGGTTTTAGACCACAACAAAAAGGAAAAAGAAAAAACTTAAACTTCATGAATTGACCGAATCTGCCTAATGTATTGTTTTATCGTAGTAGCACATGTCGGGTACCGCTAGTTGACAATATGTATGGATTTAACGATCAAAGTTTAAAATTCTCCATTACCTATGAAATATGATGTTACATCTAAAGAATAAAGAAAGAACATATTTTTATTTGGCACTGACACAGAATATAAACTCAAAAGAAAAAAAATATGCCAATAAAAAATAAAAAAGATAGTTTATAGCATTGAAACAATTATTCCTTAATGTTTTAAAGTTACGGTTTTCGTAAAGCTGTTTGAAAATTGTAGTGACAACAGAATATTAACGCGATTGCAATACAATTTGACATGGTACAACGGTATCTGACTATTGGACAGCAGCCAAGAGATAGTGGTGGATAGTTGGATCACGTCATATGTATCTATAGAACTTTAACTATGGATTACTATGTAAACGACGTTGATGGAGGCTTTTATAACTGTGTGAGTATTGTCATTAAACACGTATGTGGACTGGTACTGCTGCGTAGGGGTTTGGTCGATTAAGGTTAAGCTACGCTTGCCAAGGTTGGTCAGTAGATGGGTGATCATCTATATCAAGACGAGACCACTCCGTGCCTGGGAAGGCACGTTAAGCTTTCGTCGGTCGCGACTGTCATAAGTAGATAGATATATCTTTGACCGTCTTCTCAAACTCTCAAGGCATAAAATCTAAAAACCAGTCTAGCTAGGCGTATCGAGTTATAAATCCACTAACGGGGTTTTGGAGGTCAGATATGCGGTCGCTTTTCGTACAATACTGGTATTCAGCTACTTAAAAATCAAAATCTAAATCTAAAGTAATTTATTCAAACTAGGCTAGCTGACAATCAGCACTTTTTGAACGTCAAGATTACTTAAGACAGTCCTCCAAAACGCCCGCCATTCATCACTTCCTAGTACTTTAGCTGGGAAGGAGAACTGGCGCAACAAACTCAACAGCAGCACAGCTGTCTGTTCAGTTAGAAGAACTGGATTCTATATAATAGTAAGTAATTAACATTACGAAACACAAAACATTAAATTCATTTAATGAAATTATCAAATAATATATAATATATCTAAGTAATAAATATATTAAACCTACATGTTGAAATTTACTACTTCTAGTACTTTTTGAATATCTTACTAGATATTCAAAAAGTAACCTTGTAGTTTCTTGCCGGCTCTTCTCCATAGGAAACGACCAATTGGAACCGTGCACCTAGCTTCTGACGTTTCATAAGTGCCCATGTAAATTTATGTGAAATAAAAGATTTTTATTTTGATTTTGAAAAACTAGTAAAAGTAGTAACAATTTAAATTTATCAATATCGGATCAGTATCGGGCTTATGTTCTAGGACATAAGCCATATACCTTTTTTTTTTGGGTAGGAAATCCTCAAATGACCTCTCCCGCACTGGGCGGAGCGGAAGGGCGTGTCAGACTCTTACTGACTAAAACCCACCCGTGTTCCTTCAGTTGCCTGTGCGCCAGGGCCACGGTAACTCTTTCGAACAATCCGCGACTCCGGCAGGCATCGCCCCTATCGGACCCCGTCAATTATGCTGACATCTCTTTGAGGCGCGCGTGGAACCGCCATGTACTTACATAATACATTATGTATAATAACTCTATATTTTTTCGCTATAGATTGGTTGTGTTGTGAAGCATGCTTTTAGTGTGGATAACTCAGCATGAGCACTATCATATCCGCTGTTAGTGACAGTAGGTGTAAACCGAGAATAGACCTTCTAATGGATGCGCCATGTGTGGCCTTCAGCACTTTAGATAACACACTATCGGTAAAACCACTCGAATCAATTAATTATGTACACTCAGGGAAATTAATTATTTATCTAATTGACACACTACGACAATTTGCCATGTTACAGCCATTTCCTACTACTGTCAAAAAATGACAGTTACTGTTATGATTTGATTATACGGACAATTTAAATTGGTAGTAACTTTGATAAACAATTAATTTCTCTAATTAGTTTATTTGTACGAGTTACCGGTACCTACTAAGTCTAAATGAATTGGACTGAACGAAATAAAAAACAGTAATTGACCTTTTAGGCTCTATAAAATAAAATACTAAAATACTATACCTACTTATCTAAAAGCCAACGACAAAAATATAGCTACCATAATCATACACGTTTTCTATTCATTCAGATTTCATTGTACGTACTTTGTACTTCCCAAGCCAACTTGCTAACTTTCTCATAAATTGCAAAAGTAATATGTAGTTTCTGCGGGTCAGGCACCCTGTCTCACCGTCGACGAGGAAGCGACTAGCTATTCTCGCTGGAGAAACGTATAAATTATTTTAGGTCCTATGTAAGTAAAAAATATACATAATTATACAATTATTAATATACGGGGTCAAATTAAATTAGCTAGCGAAACTCTGCAGGCGTGACGGGTATCGATCATCATGCCTGCTAATTTAATTTGACCCTGTAATATATGAATACTGCTGGCGAGTATTCTTTTGTCGCAGCAACAAGAGCTGTCAAAGTGATTACTCGCTAAGCGACGATCGCATGGCGGGCGGAACACCCGCCGAGTGACTCACGCTTGGTACATACTCATACCAGCGAGTAATCGCTCGTCGCCGTCGCACACTTGCCAGCTCGTTCGCCAGCTTGTTTTTAATTGCTAGCTCTACTCACTTTTCGTTAATCGCCGGCTGTGGGACAAGTGCCTTTATGCTCGTGTTTGGGCGTTCAGTCAACATCATATCAGTGGTAATAATTTGACATTGACAGTGCCTGTATGTCATAGCAGTTAAGGTGATTTGATATTGACAGTGCCTTTATGTCATAGCAGTAAAGGTAATTTGACATTGACAGTGCCTTTATGTCGTAGCAGTAAAGGTGATTTGACATTGACAGTGCCTTTATGACGTAGCATTAAAGGTGATTTGACATTGACAGTGCCTTTATGTCGTAGCAGTTAAGGTGATTTGACATTGACAGTGCCTTTATGTCATAGTAGTAAAGGTTATTTGACATTGACAGTGCCTCTATGTCGTAGCAATAAAGGTGATTTGAATTTGACAGTGCCGTTATCTCGTAGCAGTAAAGGTGATTTGACATTGACAGTCCCTTTATGTCGTAGCAGTAAAGGTGATTTGACATTGACAGTGCCTTTATGTCATAGCAATAAAGGTCATTTGACATTGACAGTGCCTTTATGTCGTAGCAGTAAAGGGTGATTTAACATTGACAGTGCCTTTATGTCATAGTAGTAAAGGTTATTTGACATTGACAGTGCCTTTATGTCGTAGCAATAAAGGTGATTTGAAATTGACAGTGCCGTTATGTCGTAGCAGTAAGGGTGATTTAACATTGACAGTGCGTTTATGTCTTAGCAGTAAAGGTTATTTTCATAGTGCTAGTGTTACCACTTGTGCAGTTAACTGTACGAGTTAAATAGACTTTTCAAAAGAACATTAGTCGTGTAATTTGGAAGTTGGCACGAGGCACATTACCTATACCTACCTTCTTTTCATAATGTTTCCTAGCCTATACAGGGTGGCATTGACATCGATGCGCAAACTGAAACCATATATTCAGCAAATGATTCTAGCCTAACGTAGAAATTTTAAAACTGTCTTATGAAAATATATGCTGTTTCCTATGAAACAGCATATATTTGTCTTCTAAAAAAACAGGTGGTCTTTTTTATAAAAACCACCTGTTTGCTACCAACACGATCAAAATGTATGGCAGAGCTTATAATTTTTTTTTAATAACCGGTGAAATATTTCAACGCAGGGGCGTTCAGAATCATGTACTGAATCCATGGTAACAGGTTATACTCGTAAGCGTCGATGTCCCTGCCACCCTGTGTAGCTTTAGCCTACAGTGAGAATGCCTTGATTGTGAAGTTGCAAGTAAAGAGAACGTAACTGGTGACAGGTGAAAAAAGGTGATGATTCGTGATAAATTTACAGAAAATCAAAATCGAAATTCATTTATTCAAATTAGGCTGGGAATCAGCGCTTTTTGAACGATAAAATTACTTCTGACAGTCCCTCAAAACGCCCGCCCTTCACCACTTCCTAGTGCTTTAGCTGGGAAGGAGAAGTGGCGCAACACACTCCCCAGCAGCACAGCTGTCTGATAAGTCAGAAGGTATATGTACTGTATGAACTAGTATATATATATTTATGTGGGTATGTGGGTATATATATGGGTGTATTCCTGAAGTAAAAATGATATGGTTAAATGATAAATGATTTTATTTCTGTAAGTAGGTTTGTACAAACACTTTTACACGTCAATCATGTTTTTTAAACTAGATGAGGTCGGCGTTTCCTATCTGACTACTCTGAGAAGAAAGGCCGAAACAAACTCAGAGGTCCCAGTCTCTTTTAAAGTCCAGACATAATCTTGGTCAGGTCATGCGAAGACCATGCAGATTGGTATCTGAAATGGTCTTTTGAGGAAAGAACCACACAGATTGAGTGGACTTGTCCAGTCAGTGCACGCATTTGTCAGTAATCGTGCAGCTCGAGTCAGGAAGTCAGGACTTAAGGAGCTCAGGAGGTTTTATTTTGATATAACACAAGTAGCCAACCTTGTTAACGAAGTGGTCATAAGCACGACTGCTGAAGTCCAATACCAGGGTCATCAGATATTTAGGTTGAGTTCTAGGTTTTGCCACAAAGGAAGTTAATAGTTAGTAGCAACCCAAAGTTTGGATTTGAGCTCCGTTAATGGAAATGTGGGTGTACTACACAACTCTGTGGGGTAATTGCGTAACACATTCACAATCGTAATGCCATTCATTTTGCCAATTCAACAATAGTCATTTCGTTATTAACGTGCGTCGTTGAGCAGACGAATTTTTCAAACATATGAAGTAGGAATTAATTCATTACGGAATTAGACTGAGATTTTTGTGCTATATCTCAGTTAACTATAAATGTATTATATTTACATGCAAATCTTACGGAATAAATGCTCTGACTGATGGTGAAAATTGTATCAAAATGTATTGTGAAATTTAGAAGATCTAAGCGATTACACAGACATACACGTAAAGCGACTTTGTTTAATACCATGTAAAGACGATTATGATGCGTGGACACAGCTACTGGTCATAAAGCCATTGCAACACAAATAAAAATAGAGTTCAGTAAATAATCACAACTAAAATAGAACACCGATAAACTTGATGAAATAACATTACCTAACATTACTAAATCAAGTGAAAACACCGTGCAGATAAGCATGCATAACAATACACGTAAGGTAATTAAATATTTAATGCATGTGATACTCGGTATCTATGCAATTAAAATTATTAAACAAATGGTAAATATTATTTTTAAATAACTTTCATTTCATATCTCGAATATTATTTGCAAGTTCTTTAAATGATGTGGAGGCGAATTCAGACTGCAATAAAATTATTATTAGATATTAGCTTTTGACCGCGGCATCGCACGCGTGGAGATCGGAAATTATTCCACGGGAACGTATAGCTACCGGAATAAAAGTGCCTTATGTCGTAACTAAGGTCTTGTTCTATCAGTGTGCCAAATTTCATCCAAATCTGTTCAGCCCTTAACGCGTGAATGGTAACAGACGGACAGACAAAATTAAGTAATTTCGCATTTATAATATTACATAGTATGGATTAGTTTCGCCAAATTACGAAGGCTTGAACGACAGAAAAGCGCAGACATGTTTGTTTTATGGATGGCCATAAGTGTTATAACTGGCGTCTTGCCAAGTCTTGTTTTCCTTTACCAATCATGTTTTCATTAATAACTACGCGACATGCGGGGTGATTGCGTAACACACTAACAGTAGGAATGGCTTTGATTTTGACAGTTCAACAACATTCATTGCGTAATTTACGTGGTTGAGCAGACAAATTTTTCGAACATATGAAGCAATGAATTAGCAATATCCTTCAAAATTAATCACATTGTGATAATTAGTGTGTTACGCAATTAGGATGCTGTACCTTCTACATTATCGCAAGTTTCTGATTTCAACTGACTTTAATATTTGCCGTACCTAGGTACTTTTATGATGATTGCGACGTAGAAGAGGGAAAACACAGTATAAATTAATTATTATGTTTATTCTAAGCGTTCGTGTTTACATCAACGCGCTTATCTTTTTACTGGTTTTTTCGAAACAAAAACTTAATTCAAATAATTTGAAAGCTCATTCCAAATTTGATTGACTATTCGAATATAACTGGAGTTATTTTACTACCAGCCTGCAACACATAAGGTCGTTTTTTGCAGACAATCTTTACAGTACCTTGTTCATAGAATGTAGAAGTTGTGTTGAGGCAATTGTGTACTATTACACAAAGTGCTACCGCAATCCTCACTTCTATTTAAGAAGCAAAATATATAAACTTTAAGCGTCTTATTACATAACAGATTCTAACTTTTTGAGCCAGCTACTGTATTTTGAAGATTATTTAGAGCACATTAAAGTTCTGAATATCTCCAAAATTGACAACTTAGGCTCAGGTTTGACGTTAGTTTTTGTAATTAGAACTTTCACTTTACAGAAATTGAGTTCGAAATTTAAAAAAGTTGCTCGGTGGTTTAAACTTGGGTCTAAATATAAACCTTGTTTTAGATGAGGCTGTGAAAGTTTAACTACTGTGGTACAGGGTATTTAACCCGTTGACATGGATCAGTATGGACAAATCTGAAACCATACTCATCCTTTAAATGTTAATCATGCCTCTAGTTAACCAGAAGTACCTAAAGATAATAATAATAATACACTAGTTCACGATAATAATGAAGGTGCCTTAATAGTAACATTAGACAAATATTTACGTTAGCATAGAAGCGTATTTTCAATAGCTCAAAATATAGTTCCTGTTATGTTTCCGTAGTTACCTTTCTTGAGATTGATGATTTCATCATACTTAAAAAACTCAAAGCTAGCATTTCCGAAAAAAAAAGAACAGATTTCTTTGATGGTCTAGTTGTAGCAAGTGCAACTGTTGAGTGTGGGGACTGGGGACCGGTGTTTGATCCCCGGGTTAGACAAATTTTTATTACAAATAGGTAGCCATTACTTAAGTAGATAGGTACTTGGGACTTTACTGGTACTAACTATGGCAAAATTTTGATCTACTGTAGATGTATGTCTGTCATTCGGGGAATAGTCTTAATTTTATATTATAAAAAGATATTTCAATTTCGGAAAAGTCAGTTTCCATTAAAAGAATGTTTTTTTTTTTTTTTTTAAGAACTCTTTCCTTAAGAAATTTTAAGAACTCTCTCTCGGTCTCTTTTTTAAGAACTCTCTTTATAAGAACTTTCTCTTTAAGAAATTTTTGAAAGAGATGTTTACTTATCGCTTCTGTTTAAGCCAAGATAACCCTCAATAATTATACGATTCGGTAAGCGATTACAAATAAATGATTATGTACCTCAATCAGGATCTAGTCACTTGATCTGGATCGAGATGCCTTTTGATGGAGTAAACGTGTAATTTCACGCCTGGGGAACTTTTGGTTGAATGTTATCATTGAATTATCTAACAAAGGCATATTACTAATGTGATTCGGAATATTAATAAACATATAGGTATTACCTACATTATGTACCGACCTTTACAACATTAGAGTTATGTATATTCTAAACCCAAAAAGGAGAAGTTTCTACTCGTTGAACAGCTCTTCCTGTGGGACCAAACATGAAATGGCGAAAACAAAATCATGAAAAAAAAAACACGTGTGGCACTCGGGGACTGCCGCGGTAAAGCTATTGCATAGCATTTTTTATCAACTTATGCAATTATAATAATTTATTTATTTTTTATTTATGCAGTATTTTTTGTTAGTAATTAAAGTAAAGTCGTACTATATACATACACGTTAAGCGAACGCTCGGCCGAGCTACATGGTAGGCGGAGTGGGGGGTGTTAGGTTTTATTTTCGTTACGGAATTTCTTGATTCGGTCGCCGCGCTCAAAGCCCGCGATAAAAGCTATGCAATAGCTTAAAATTTATGGAACGACTGATTTTTTCACAATTTTAGGGTTACACCAATCCTCACAAGGACCAAAACAAAATTAAAAGTCATTTATTGAAATAAGGCTGAGAATCAGCACTTTTGAATGTTACCATTACATGAGACAATCCCCCAAAACGCCCGCATCTCACGACTTCCTAGTGCTTTAGATAGGAAAAAGAACTGGTACAACAAGTTAGTAGAACTTGATTCGGTCCGCGTGGTGGATTCTGTAATCCAGTGCAAGTTTGATGCATTTACCTGCTGCCCGCTCCTTCCCACAGAGAGGACTCCTGTATCCCAGCAGTTGAAACGTTAAAAGCCGAAAGAACTCGAAAAAGTTGCGAGTGCCGTCGTATTTCTCAACTCTTGCAAGCTGCAAATTATGGTAAACATAAACTGTTTTGCAATTAAAATTTGATACCCCCACAGAGCATTGAACTTACGGTCATAGAATCGATTCTCGATTGAAAGTAAAGGGCTTTAATCCGAGAGTGGGCGTAATGTTGTGAAACTAGACGCTGAATCGAGCCGCCGCGCCGTCCTCGGTTTTGTACTTAAAACTAACTTAAATTTTGTAATGTTGCTACCATAGATGGATAATGGTGTTAAGTCAATATAACTAGACCTTGAAAAAGTACTTAATCTTTTGTCAAAGCATCATGTGGTTGTGTGACCGTGATCCATTTATAAAGAATAAATTGTTTGTAGGTCCCTCCCCACGTACATTCAAATATTATCTGTACCTATTATAACCTACGAAACTATTTTTTATTTGTCTAAACTAATATTTTAGAGAGAAAAAAGTAAATTTTTTGTTTGTTTGTGGGTTTGTTTGTTACGCTTTCACGCTAAAACGGCTGAACGGATTTGAATGAAACTTAGCACATGAGTAGACCATGACGTGGTTTACGACAAAACAATTTTTTTTTGATACTTATTTAACAATTAATGTTAAATGGTAGGCAAAGGAAGCTCTGCCTATTCCAACAACAATACCTCGAAATTCTTCCAGTTTGGGAGTGTTAAACATAAAAAGATTCAACTGTCTTGTTTTGTTGATAAATTGCGGTTTATTTTCATTCATTTTGGTAGTGTACTTTATCAAGACACTCATTAAATATATTTAGCACAAATATATACACAGCTAAGCGTATATTTACTTTGTGACAAGATATCAGAAATGAGAGTGGATATCCTATCGGAGTATCGGGTGATATTGCCAGCGGTACAGTCACTCGGCTAAGTGAATCGATCAGTAAGCACCAGATTAACCCATTTCCCTTCATCAAGTAGAATCACGCGCGGGAAATTGAGTACGAAGGCTAGTTGCGTTTACTTTTTACCGACTGTAAAAAAAAGGATGAGGAGCGCAATGTGACTGTATTTTGTGATTGATTTCAAAATTATCTGGTTAGTAAATGAGTTGAAATGGGTGACATTATGGATAATTGGTGAATTCGTATTCGTTTTTTCATAACTGTTTGTCTCTGCATCACCCCAAAGCTTGACTGGTAGAAAATGTCTATGGAATTAATTACACCTCTATACATTTGCGAGCTTCAAGCTCGCTAATGTACAGAGGTGTAATTATTATTGTATAATTAGTATTAAATAAAATAATAAGTATATTAGATCTTTATAAAAGAAAACACGGTCTGTAAAAATATTAGAGAACAGGATTTTTTAATGTAATATATCACAAGTCTGACCAAAAGTTTTAATGCATAGCAAGCTACAAAATTACCTTGGCAGCACTGAATAATAAATAATTTCAACATCGTAATAGCCAAACATGCAGAAAACTTTTCCATTATAACTGAGGCATCTTGAGCTGCCATGAAAGTCATAATCTCACCAAATGGCTGAAGTCTCGCACCAAAACTTGCAATCTACACAAAAGGCAGACAATGTAGTACATTGCATTTTATAGGCATCCTGTTAAAAAGTTGCAATGAATACAAATTTTGAGTAGATAGGTTTAATATGTACAGAATAGCTTTTATTTTGTGGTTCAACTTGTCATCTTAAATACAATATACAGGTTAACACTATACCTAATATTTGCATTATAAATATAACAAGTGTATAAAAAAAGGGGAAGGACTCATTAGGCATCAAAAATTTCGTCCGAGTGCCTGAAAAATGTCCAAAGGCTTGCAGCATTGCCACATTGGATGGCAATGCCGATTCTTTGATCTAAAAATCGGCCAACCCTCAAGTCTGGTCACGTGAAGAGTCGAACAACCGCTTGGCGCTGTCCCAAAATACTTGCTGAGTACTGGGACCCCATGGCCTTAGTGTTTCAACCTCAAACGGCTCAACCATAGTATAGCTCCCTTCCAAGGTTGTTATGTTTGCGCCTTTGGAGGTTTGGTTTTTAGAGATGTAAATGCCGTACTTATCTGAGCATAAAATGCGATGTCATGGTCTTACGCAATAATACGGTTCATTACAAAAAGGACAAATTACCTGTTCAGTTGCTTGATCATATTTACCATTTTCCTAATATGAGTGCAAAAATGAGCTGGCATAGTTAATTACAATGTAACATTAAAATTAATTACACACAGTGTGAAGCAGTTTAAGCAATTATGATTTTCCTTATTTATTTCCTCAGTATTTTAGGCTGATTTGAGTGTAGAAGTATATATATATCCTTGGTATGAGGTAGAACGGGAATTTGCAGTCGCTCATTCAGATTTCATCCTTGTTTGTTTCATGCCAGTTCCTTCTCATTTCTAGCTGTCTTATCTCTGAATTTTCAAGATATTGATATGTATTTGGGTAAGCGCCGATTTTTAAATCGTAAAGTGATTTGATAATTGAAAAAGTCGAATTTGCTTGCTTTATTCATACTAATATTAGGTCTTTACCTATGAAATTGCCGTTCTGCAGTACTGGCCATTTCAAATCAAAATAATTTTTGTTTGGCTATGAATTCTAATTTCAAATTAATTTTATTTTAAAAACATGGATTTTTTTTTCTAAAAGTAGTCATTTCTTTATTGATTAGTGTTACATTTTCATCGCATTTCAATCTTTTTCGTCATCATGGATACGTTAAAAATTCGAGTAATTATGGAATATGAGTACCGTCGTGGCAGCAACGCGGCACAAGCGGCACGCAACATCAACGACGTTTACGGAGCTAACTCTACAAACCAACGCACCACCTGTTATTGGTTTGCTCGCTTCCGTTCTGGAAATTTCGACCTGAAAAATGAACCTCGCGGTCGTCCGAAGACTTTGGTCGACAATGACGAATTAAAGGCGATTGTGGAAGCTGATGATACACAATCTACGGCTGAATTAGCAGCAGCTTTCGACGTTAGCGTCAAAACAATATTGGTCCATTTGCGTCAAATTGGCAAGGTAAAAAAGCTTGACAAATGGGTGCCCCACGAACTCAATGATCGCCAGCGCGAAGTACGCGTCGAGACGTGCCTTGCACTGCTCAACAGACACACAAATGAAGGAATTTTGAACCGCATTGTTACCTGCGATGAAAAATGGATTCTGTTTGATAACCGTAAGCGCTCAGCAAGTTGGTTGGATCCTGGTTCAGCACCTAAACAATGCCCTAAACGAAAACTTACCCCTAGAAAAGTGATGGTCACTGTTTGGTGGTCTAGCGCCGGTGTGATTCATCACAGCTTCTTACCAAACGGGGTGAGCATTACTGCAGATGTGTACTGTGAAGAACTGAACACAATGATGGAGAAGCTGGCGCATCTCCAACCAGCATTGGTCAATCGCTCGTCTCCGCTGCTCCTGCACGACAACGCGCGACCTCATACTGCACAGCAGACGGTCTCCAAGTTGCAAGAACTGGGGTTGGAAGCTCTCCGTCATCCGCCCTACTCACCAGACCTTGCGCTTACAGACTACTACTTTTTCCAGAATTTGGATAACTTCTTGGCGGGAAAAAAATTTAATACCCGAGAGGCAGTACAAAATGCCTTTGAAGAATTTGTTGCCTCCCGTCCAGCTGATTTCTTTAAGAAGGGCATCAATAAACTGCCACTGCGATGGCAAAGATGCATTGATTGCATGGGTGATTACTTCGATTAATACAAATAAAAAATTCATGAAAAAAATTAGTTTAAATGTTTTCATACAAAACGGCAATTTCATAGGTAAAGACCTATTATTATAAATTCGAAAGTAACTCTGTCTGTATGTTACATTTTCACGGATAAACCAGTAAACAGATTTCGATAAAAAATATCAAGGAAATAAGATGGCATCCTGGAGAAGGACATAGGCTATTTTTTGTCCCGGTAGCACGGTGCCGTGGGATAATTTCCGTCATCCGCGCGGGCGAAGCCAGGGGTAGTAAGCTAGTTCGTTATAAATTGTTACCACATACTAAACCTGTTAAATCTCACACACTTCAAATAATACGGATATGAGAATTAAGTATATCTGTGTGTCTGTCTGTCTGACTGCGTTAGTGTAGCGGCCACAAGCGCAGATGTTGAGCAAGCCGGTGTCCCGTACTCCAGGTTCCGTCAATGTTATTGGGTTTTTCATCGGTAATTAATCAGTAGTAGCCCAGAGTCTGGATTAAGCCCGGTTGATGGAAACAGGCTCTGTAAATATTATATGGGACTTCAACATACGCGGATAGAGGTCATTACGGGTTGCTATGTAAGGGTCACATTATTATAAAGACGGCCTCGTTAGTATATTGGTCGCAAGCGCTACTGTTGAGCAAGAGATTTTGGTTTCGATTCCCAGGTCAGGCAAAGTGTTATTGGTTTTTTCCTTCAAGAATTTCTCAGTAGCAGCCCAAACCCTGGATTTGTGGCTAGTTGATGGCAACCGGCTCGCCCCCTGTTACATGGAGCTTAAATGTTACTGTGAGAAATGAGGGTGTACTATAGGTACACCTCCACCTAACCCTTCACGAATTACAGACGTGATGTTATGTTATCATAATAATTTTCTTTTCTTTTTCTCAGGTTGCGTGATCCCCCAACGGTACATTCTCGGCGTGATGGGCCTGCTTGGGGTGTGCAACGCGTACACGATGCGGGTCTGCCTCAACCTTGCTATCACACAGATGGTCAACCGCACTAGAAGTGGCGGCTCAAATTACGTTGACCCTGATGCCTGCCCAAGCGACGATTTTATTAATAACGTCACTACTATTATTGCCGACAAACCTGTGAGTATCAGTATAGTATGGTCCAGCAGATCTATTCTGTAAAAAATCTCACCGTGAAAACTTAGGTGAAGTAAACTTAAAGTGATCTGTCATTCCATTTGTTGCTAGGTATTGACGCTATTAACAGCTCATTTCATTTAAGTTTTCACGATGAGATTTTTACAGAAAAGACTGGCGGTTCACATGGCGATGATCAGTACGATATTTTAACGTTAAAAGTCGTAAAAGTAATCGTATGAACAGTGAGATGTTGACATGTGATCCCAAAACGACAATATCCCATTCTTAGTACGATTAAAAAGAAATTGCAGTATGAAACTGCCATGTGATCCCAAATTTAAATAGTAAAATATCGGTACCTTATTTTGTGCAAGTATTTAATCATTCTAGTGAACATGCAGTAATTTTCAATTTATACTGTTCAAAATGTACCTACTTATATCATAAAATCCCCACTTACCTACTTAACATGACGTTGTTTGATATATTAGTTAAACATAATTTAATATTTTCCTTCTTCATTTAGTAATGCTTGCATCTTCTATTAGGCATTTCAACAGAAAAAGTCGTAACTGCATAATTTTCCTCATAGTCATAATAAAGCAACGCCCTTATTTGCCTCAAGATAGATTATTATGACGTCAATTTAGAAATTGCTTTAAAAGTTTTAATCACTTTCAGTTTGGATTTGGGTTGAAAATGTCCCACGTTATCTATTCACATGAAGTTGTTCGATTTATTAAATTTATTTACCCTTACCCTTACTTTTACCATTTACCTTCTCTACGTGGCCCACTGAGTAATGCTCGCATTCTCTATTAGGTAATTCAATAGAAAAAGTAACTGCATAATTTTCCTCATAGTCATAATAAAGCAACGCCCTTATTTGCCTCAAGAGAGTATTATGGCGTCAATTTAGAAAATGCTTTAAAATTTTTAATCTCTTTCAGTTTGGATTTGGGTCGAAAATGTCCTACGTTATATACTTCAGATGAAGTCGTTCCATTTATTAAATTTATTTACCCTTACCCTTGCATTTACCATTTACCTTCTCAACATGGCGCACTGACTAATGCTTGCATCCTCTATTAGGTAGTTCAATAGGATAAGCCGTAGACGCACAATTTTCCTCATAAGTAAAACAAGGCTTATTTACCTTATACCTATCAAATAAGTTTTAGGTTAACGTTTTATGACGTCAATTTAGAAACTGCTATAAAAGTTTTAATTACTAACTAATTATGTTTCGATTTGGATCGTTGGGCTATTTTATAATCCCTTTGTGACTTTTCGTTGTTTTGGTATTATTGGTAAATATATAGGTGTTTCTTTTTTCTAGGCAGTTTTATTAGATAAGCTTTACACTACAAGTCATAGAGAAAAACACTGAAAGGAACCATGTGCCGAATTTTAAAGAAAATAACCGTTTTTTTTTTTTCAATTTTTATGTAATTTTTATTTTCTTTCTAATTTTGCCAAAGGTCCTTTCAGCTTTTTTCTCTAGCACCTATAATTTGGAATATACACGCTATGGCTTGAAAACTTAACACTTTAAATTTTAAATTATATAGGTAGTCAATGTTAATTTTTATTTAAAAGTAGATGGTGTTAGAATCAAGGCCTACGAGAACCGTTCCTATGCTTTTCATGCATAAGTAAATTCCTCTAGGACAAATCAGGTTCTAACTAAAGTCGACGAGCATGCAGACTGTCGTTAATAACATGACATTAAAATATTTAAACTCCACACTTTGTAGCTGCACTAGAATTTGTTCAAGGAGGTGAATGCTACTGAGCTAATGAGTTTTTTTAACATAAAATATACGTATACTGTGTGTTAGGTTAGAAGAGGGACATACTTTAAGGTAGTGTGGTACTCATGAAAATTATCAACTTTTGAATGAGACCAACACTGAAATATGAAAAATCTATTGGCTGGTCATTTTCATCGTGTTAGTATTGCACTTTTGTATGGAACAACAATAATTTTTCAAATTTCGGGATATATCCCTAACGGACTTATGATGTTCATTGCCCTCGTATAACCTAATATTTATTTTTATTTTTATTATTAATTATTTTTCGTACTTGTCGGTATAATTTATCACATTACCCAATAGTGACTAAACTTTGTTCATAGCCCTGGTAAGCAAAAATTTATACACCTGAAATAAAGCAAGAAAGGAAAAACATCACGGTACATAACATCACCATCATTCATCTTTTTTTTTACTTGAATTTTTTTTTCCTTTTTTTGTCTTAAAAATATGTGATGTTATGTAACATCACGGTACTTTTTCTTAGTAGAATATGTTTCATACGGAAGAAAGAGACGTACCCATTATAAAATTTCAGTGTCTGTCCATTGTGCGACTCCTATGTTAATAGTTCCCATGAGCTATACAATTAGGTCCCATGGGAACTCCTGAAGGGTCAATAAATGTGTCAATCTTCGTTATTATTTTCAGTTGTTGTTTGCGCAAGAATGGAGGTTGTTTGTTTAATTGTTTTTAATTATGAGTTAATGGTGACCACTGTAAACTAATGTGTAATGGTCATTTGATCTTTGCCACCACTTCCTTTTCTGTGAATTAAAAATGATTGTGAACTGTTTAGAATATTGTGGGCCTTGGGTACGTTTCTGTGTTCATAATGTTCACAATGGCTAGGTACTTGCAACTAATACTAGACCATAAAAAAAACCATTAATAACAATGATAGGTAGTATTATATTGGTTTGTCCCTCAGTTATCATAAGTATTTTTAAAAGGTACCGTCAAACGGGGTGAATAGGGATGCAGGGGTGAATCGAGACGAAACTTTAAAAGAGATTTTAACATTGAAATAATATAGTTTGTTGCCAAAAAGGAGTCTAATGTGTTTACTGTATTATAATTAACGATTAAGTGCCCTGGTTATTAACAAAGTAAATTATTTAATGTTAAAATCCCTTTTAAAGTTTCGTTTCGATTCACCCTTGCATTCCTATTCACCCCGTTTGACGGTATTGTGAGTTTGTATGTACTTTCTGAGTTTATCTTGAACTAAACTGACATCAGTCAAGGAAAACATCGTGAGGAAACTTGCATTTATAGTTAAAGTGAGTCCGGAACCGCCAACCCGTCTTGAGCAAGCCTGATAATCAATGCTCATGCCTTCTCAGTATGAGAAGAGGCCTTTGCCCTGCAATAGGAAAATAATAGGCTGGTATTATTATACACGGTTAGTTTTCAAAGACCTGCCATATTTTCAGAAATTATTTAGAATCGATTATATTTTCAATTTATGAAATAAAAATATAAAAATAATAATATTTTTTTTAGCACATAGTCAATGTAGGATGAATTTTTATTAATTATTGTAATAGATTAGTAATACCTACTCAAAATGCACGCCTGCCGCCGCGCCGCGTAGCAGGCGAGAGAGGTTATATCCTTGTCGCGAGTTTCTAAGATAGGACATTTTTCGGACATTTTCAATTATTGAATGTTTTTATTTATTTTTGTTGTTATTTGATTGTAATGTAAACATTACAATAAAATAATATGTTAAAACACACAATAACTATTTAATTAAGAGATTATAAAATAAAAATTTGGCAGGTCTTTGAAAACTAACCTTGTATATGATATTATTTATAGTGAGTTACTTACCACAAAACAAAATGATCCGTCCTGTCAAGTCAAGTCACGTCAAGTCTTTTGCCTTAACTCTTTTAAAAAACACTGGTTGAATGTACTTTTATTTTGATTTGAACATTCAATTTTACACTCACGCTTAATACGCTGGTCAACTAACAGATACACTGCAGTAAACAACAATATTATAATAAAGCTGCTGATTTCATAATGCTAAATGTAACATGTGAAGGAAACATAGAAATAGCCATCACATCACTAAAGTTTCCCCAACACTTTTTTTATTTATTTCTTATGCTATTTATCCATAATTTTATCGCAGATGCATAAAAACCACAGCATAATCAGCGTATAATGATCCCACTGCTGAGACATAGACCTCTTGGTGAGAGGGAGTGGGCCGAAATCAACCACGCGGGCCCAGTGCGGGTTGGTAGATGTCGCATGTCTTCGATTTTTTGTAAAACCACAGGCAGGGACGAAATACATTCATACATAGTAATTTATTATTCAAACGTAAACAGAAACGATGATATCATATACTCTGTCCTTATTCGAGCGTCCTTTTGTGAGTGCATATATACTTTATATTGCGAATTTGCATTTTAAAAGCAGTATACTTTTTCGCACGGAACGTCTACGTTCATTATGCTTGCACATGTTTGATAAACAGTATCTTGTGTGGATGTTTCAGTTCTTATGATGAGGTAACTAATATTATGTTAGGTTAATACCTTTTTTTTTTTTTATTTATAATTTTTTTTTTTTTTTTTGGGAAATCATCAAATGACCTCTCCCGCTCTGGGCGGAGCGGAAGGGCGTGTCAGACTCTTACTGACTAAAACCCACCCGTGTTCCTTCAGTTGCCTGTGCGCCAGGGCCACGGTAACTGTTAGGTTAACTGTTAGGTACATACCTACCTTCTTAAATATGGTTAAAACTTAAAGTAACAATTCTGCAGACAGTTGTTACTATAATAGCAGCAGACAGACGCGACGCGACTCTAGTAGAACAAATTCTATGAAAATTCCGTCATGAATTTCGTTTATGCCTTATGCTTAGCTGTTTTTATTTTATTCGTGATTCACAAGAAAGATTTAAAACCATAATATAAATTGTCTACTTAATAGATTTTATCATTGATATTAAATTAAATGAAAATGAAATCAGCGTTTCCCGATTTGGAATAGTTTATTAAGGGGGAACCGCCAGGGCAGTCCGCGAAATTCAAACTTTCTTACGCTTGTTGCAATTTGCAGGTCAGTGTCAGGTTGTATGTTGAAAAAAATATGATTCGCGACCATAACAAGTATGTATTTACAAAAAAAAAAACATTAACATCATCAATACAACCCTCTTAGTTCATGTAATTACATTGAATGGCTATTGAAATACAACCTGACACTCACCTGCAAATGGCAAAAAAAACTAAGAAAATTTGTATTTCGCGGACTACCCTGACGTTTTCCCCTTCTTTTTTTTTTTTTTATTTTTTTTTTTTTTTTGGGTGGGAAATCATCAAATGACGTCTCCCGCTCTGGGCGGAGCGGAAGGGCGTGTCAGACTCTTACTGAGTAAAACCCACCCGTGTTCCTTCAGTTGCCTGTGCGCCGGGGCCACGGTAACTCTTTCGAACAATCCGCGACCCCGGCAGATGACGTTTTCCCCTTAAGTACTAATCTTTCTAAGTGTCATAAGTATCGTATGCACATTATTCCTTTTCAAAGCATATGCATGCAGGCTTCCGCTCCTAAGAATAGCCGCAAATACACCTAAGGATAATAAATTAGTAAGAAACCCGTTTAACTTGAAGTATCTATACAACACATCCAGAATAATATTCAAAGACGTGTTGGCAGTACGTGGGACCACTTACAGTATCATAAACAATGATTTACATATCATCCTACAATTAATAATCACCTCGAGTAACTCTAACGATACCGACATACCGACCTTAAATTATGCTAAAATGGCGGAACAGATTACTAGGCAGATATTAAAAATAGATTAGATTTAAATGATGCTTCCGCACTGAATGAGGAATGTCGCGGGCTTACCTACGTTCGTTATGTCAAATCACACGATGATGTATTATGGCGGTATAAGGAACAGGGTGTAAAGTTCACTCATCCTCCATAGGAAAGGGAGGATCCTTCGACCAGACGGATGTTGTGTCTGGTGGACAACTGCCCGACGATTGATGTCCCGTTGTGTGTGTTGTGATTGGTGTTGCGATTGTTGTGTGCACTAGCACACAACAATCGCAACACAATCTAGTTGCGCGGTAAACTCTGCTTGCGCAATGCAGAATCTTGCGTGACGTCAGTGTGGCGCGCAGCTCCCATGTGGCGTTGTAGATGCCACTAGGGGATCAGATGGACAGAAGTTCCTACATTTATCAGCTGCCCCTGCATGTGCATCTGTCAAGGGGGTGATTCTACCCGTCGCACTAAACAACTTTTTTAAGCTTTATTTTTTTCGAATCGGATATGAGTTTCATATTGAAAGTAGTTAAGTATGTCGGGAAGAATCACACCATTGAAGAATACAGGAGACTAAATCGCCACCCTTTATGGGAACCGTCTCAACGTCGACGAGGAAGCGACTACCTATCAACGATTTTCTTAGTCAAGAACCGTATAAAAGATTGTAGGTGTCGTGTAAGTAAAAAAGATGCAAAAGTATATTAGTAATTGATCGCTGACTGTTTACACCGCTGGCAAGTACTCTTTTGTCGCTGCGACAAGAGTTATTAAAGAGAGTACTCGCTCAGCGATGCTCGCTTGGCGGGCAGAACACTCGCTGAGAAACTCACACTCTTCATACATACGCATACTAGCAAGTAATTGCTTGTCACCGTCGCGCACACGCAGCTCGTTGCTCGGCGACTCGGTTTTAGTTGCTAGCATGGTCTAAAAAAACAAGGTCTGGCATTCCGAGAGTGACACAAGCTTACGTCACTATCCAGTTGCCACTTTATTGCAACAAAACAAGAAGTATGGGAACATTTTCAGTCACCATTCTGTTAAAAAATATATATAAAGCATTTAAATTGTCGTTTCGTTTTTATAATCAAACGAAACAATTCAATTTAAACTTATACCAACGTAATTGTTAGTTAGAACCTCATTGATTTATCGGATTCGCACAGGTAATAAAGGCGGTTGGGGAGTTATTATTACACACTGCTGGTAACACAGCGCTGATGACGTAGGCTTGTGTCACCCACGTGACCACTGTGTCTCGGAATGCAATACCTGGCAAAGTATATTATTATACCATGGTTGCTAGCTCTACTCGCTTCTCGTTTTTAGACGGCGGTAGGATAGGTGACTGTTATTTTGGTAGAAGCAGAATTTCCGTACGGAAACAAAATTCAAAGTTTGACATCATTCATTTACCCACTGTAACTTGCAGCAAATCACAAAATATCATGTTCCCAATTTCGTGATTCTCGTCACATAAAACTCTGCTTTTATATTCCAGTAGTCTGTACTACAATGTATGCTTTTTTCCAGTACGCGATCTTCGATTGGGACGAAAAAACACAAGGATTAATTCTAAGCGGTTTCTACTACGGATATGCAGCGACCCAAGTACCAGGAGGGTATTTAGCTGAAAAATTCGGAGGAAAATGGACCCTTGGTGTTGGACTGCTAAGTACAGCAGTATTTACGTTCCTTACGCCGATCGTGATAAGAGCTGGTGGGGCAACATGGCTCTTTATATTGCGAATCCTCCAAGGAATGGGAGAGGTGAGTCTTATGCCGATAATTATGGTTTTTATGGTGATAGGGAACAATGTTTGTTCGTTAGTAAAATGTTCGTTAGTAGTTAGTTCTTAAAATTATAGCAGCACCCAAAAAATAAACTCCTTGCCTTAGCGAATATTGCGATGGGGTCTCGCTCTCAATCATATTTTAAGTATAGAATGGCTTATTATATCTTGATGGTGTCGGTACATTTCTTGAGTCAATTTATTATGCAAGGTATACATGGAAGTCGCTGTATTAGACAATATGTGCGTTAGATCGAGTCCTGTCTTTCAATGGGTAGTCTGCAAATTAATTAGTTTAACTGGCGATTATATTTAAATTTATGGACATATTTACTCCTGCTCCAAAAATGGGCCAGATTCATTATCTTTTTTATTATGCTCGGCTACAACTTATCAGTTCAACAGAGGAATGGCGCGTGAACAAAATATGCTAATTATTTATTCAAGATGAAACACAACAGCAATTTTTTTCCAACCGTTAAAAAACTCCTTGACCTACTTTTCCGACGTTATTTTTCGCTGTAATTAAGATTCTAATATTAATTTTTTGTCCTGAACAATGTTGCTGGGACTCGTCTTGAGATACTGGTAATTTTATACATCACTAGCTGCGCTCCGCGGTTTCACCCGCAGAAATCTCGATCCCGTGGGAATATCGGGATAAAAAGTATCCTATATCCTAATCCAGGTCATAGTCTACCCATGTGCCAAATTTTACACAAATCCGTTCAGCCGTTTTAGCGTGATTGAGTAACAAACATCCAAACATCCACACTTTCACATTTATAATATTATAGTAGGATTATCATCATCTGCCCAGCCTTCTCCCAACTATGTTGGGGTCAGCTTCCAGTCTAACCGGATGCAGCAGAATACCAGTATTTTACATGGAGCGACTGCCTCTTTGACCTCTACAACCCAGTTACTAGGTAAACCCCTTGGTAAGACTGGTTGTCAGAGTTTCGGGCTTCTGACGACCAGCAACGACTGTCAAAGATCCACGAATGACAGCCGGGTCCAAAGGCGTAACGTATTTTCCGAGGCACGAGGGTTCTTGGGATGTAAAGGTGGTCACCCATCCACGGACCAGCCGCGCCAAGCGGAGCTTAACATGATCGATCGACCCGTGCGGCTGTTATTACTTAGCCACAAGCCAGAATTTTATACATATACTAGCTGCCCGCCCCGGCTTCGCACGGGTTGCGGTACTTATCTACGGCGTACCCTACCTACCTACCCTACCTACCTACCTACCCTACCTACCTACCCTACCTACCTACCCTACCTACCTACCCTACCTACCCTACCTACCCTACCTACCCTACCTACCTACCCTACCTACCTACTCTACCTACCTACCTACCCTACCTACCTACCTACCCTACCTACCTACCTACCCTACCTACCTACCTACCTCCCTAACTCCCTACCCTACCTACCAAAAAAAAAAAAAAAAAAAAAAGATGTTGGCCGATTCTCATAGATACCGGATAAGCACAAAAAATATCATCAAAATCGGTTAAGCCGTTTCGGAGGAGTATGGCAACGAAAACTGTGACACGAGAATTTTATATATTAGATATAAAATACCGGAAGACCTATGTATTTACCATTATCTTCAAGATTCTTCCGTGTTATACCAATATAACTTTAAAAAAACTTGTACTGCTTCTCGGGTAGTCGGGTCTAATTAGATACGACCATAAATGTTGTACCTAATTTACTTTGGAAATAAATAAATAAATGGGGCCCCAATATGGTCCTGGAATTAATTTAGAGAAAAATATTATCAATAAATTGAAAGTTTAGTCACTCCGCAGCCTGTGTGGAAGTGATAAAACAACGGGTTTCATATTGCAGAATGTAACAAATAGATTACAAGTATTTCTACTCGTGACTCAAGTGGTGTTACGTAATTTTCAATGAAAAATACATTTGTGCATTCATGAGTAATTATTATATTTATTTTTATGCTTTTCCTCAATGAGTGCTATAAAAGTTACTAAAAGTTCTCCGTCACACTTATTTAAAATAACTTTTTTATTTATACCAATTACGAGCGTAGAGTTCGTTATTGATACATATGCGTCTGTTATGACAAGTTACATTTTATTTTTATTAATGCCTTATAAATATTTTCTAGCAGACGTAAACATTTAATATTATAAAGAAGTATTTTCTGGCACTGGAATTAAACAGGGTCAACAGGGGTGCGTAACAAATCGGATACTATAGTTATTACAAATTTCTATATATTTTATATCTATAAATAGTATCAAACAAAGTCGTTTTTCGTGTCTATCTGTGTGCACGCTTGTTCTTATAAACTACACAATAGATTTTGATACGGTTTCCTTCATCAAGGCTTACGTGTATTGGATACATATAAACATAGATTTTGCACAGATATCTGTAATTTTTTTGACATGTCGTCACATTTGTAGAACGTAGAGGCTGGTCACTAGTTTGTTTATAGAGTAGATACCCACCTACTAATCTACTTTACAACAAAGCACCCTTATATAGATAAGTAATGATTAGCGTCTGATTAACCATACATTTGAGACGTCTAACGTCTCTTACCTTTAAGCAACATTTATACATACGAGGGCTAGTCGCCACTCCATTACTTGAACGTAGTCAATAATACGAGTACCTAATGGAAAATCTTAGTTTTCCAATGCACTGGCGCATGAATGAAATCGATTCAATAGCGTCATGGATGAGGAGTTTCATTCTACCTTGTATCCACTTGCATGTGAATTTATACACCGTGTAAGGGACATCGACGCGCAAAAAGTTCTACCATGAATTTAACTCATAAATGTAATCCCCACAGCATAGAAATTCGTCATCGGTTATTAAAACAAAACCCGGTGTTCCATAAAAAAAAATCTACGTGGACAAAATGTGAACAGTATTTTTTTTTTTAATTTCTTACGAAAATTTTGCTGGATTCATTCAACAGTTTGCGCGCCAATATCCCGATATATCGCTTATATCTGAATAGGTTTTAATACTGTGTTTATAGGGTGGGCCGTTTACAGTGGTAACATTTTTTCAGAAGCCCATCTCTAAGTTTGTAGTTTAGACTTCGGGAGACAACTCAACCTGAAAGGAAACATTTTGTTCAACAAAATTCGTTTAATAATTCAATAAAGAAGGTGTAGCAAAGACTTCCCAGTAAATTATTTATTTATTTGTAAACTTAACTAAGTGACACTGTTACTAAAGCTCTTTCTTCTAAACTAGCTGTAACAGAGTTCCTGTTGCTTAAACTTTGGCAATCAATAGAGAAACGTCGATTTCAAAGTAAGATTTTATCTTCGTGCAGCCGTCAAATTGCCCAACGTCCATAGGGATTGTCATAGGAGGAGGGATTGTGATATTATTACACTACTATATATCCATGAGTCATAGATATCAAATATGACGTAAGTAGGTTTTGGTACTATGCCTTGGTACTATCATGGAACTATCCCATAATAATGTTGGTCCTACTACTCTTGTGGAAATTATACTGAAAACTTTCCCATTTTGAAATGAATATTAATGCCTTTTAGAATAACAGTTCAACAGAGATAAAAACCATTTTAATAAAAACTGAATGCAATAATAGTTCACTGCAATAGAACTAAGTTCTGTGTGTTTAGCACTGGTCGACTTTTCTAGCTTTAATTAAACATTTGCCTGCCCTCTTTTCTTTGTCTTTCATGGAATGAATTGAATTTCAAAGGGAAAACAAGAGCATGGCGGTCACGAACTGTATCTACGTAAAAAGAAGGATTCTTAAGTATTTAAAGGGCAGGTACACTAATACGGTGCTGGCTTTAGATAACAGAGACCTTTTAACAAAGAGATGAAAGCAGGAAAAAATTGAGTTTAATGTTTTTAGACGGAAAATTCCGACTGAAGCTGCAAATTAACACGTTTTTGTGAGTTCTGTGAAAAGCTTGACCCAGTGTAGTATAAGTAATTGTGCTTTTTACTTGCAATAGCGAGCTCTACCTAACGAATATTTTTTAATTTGGAATAATGATTAAAAATATGACTTGAAATTATGTTTTCCAAAAAGGATAAAATACTTTTCTTTTTTTTTTTCCTTGAATTAAATCACGTCTTACAATTTATCCTCATATGCCTTATAAAAAAAACATTATATTTTTTCGACAGGGTCCCACGATGCCTGCCCTCATGATAATGTTGGCAAGATGGGTCCCGCCCCATGAACGGTCGTTCCAAGGTGCGCTCGTGTTTGGAGGAGCTCAGATCGGTAACATCTTCGGGTCCTTCATGTCAGGAGTATTGTTGGCCGATGGAAGAGATTGGGCTTTGGTCTTCTACTTCTTTGGAGGATTCGGAATCTTGTGGTTCGTGCTATGGGTAAGTAAATTTTCTCTACATAATTTATACGAGCGACTATGATGTGTGGTGTTACGCGAATGGATAGAATAAGAGGAAGTTTGAAACCGCACCGGATCGCCGACCGCTGTTTGAGTTTGTACCGGTGACCGGAAAAATGTGTGGAAATCAGTTGTTATGGTATGTTATGAGGAGGACATGAGGAAAGTTTTCAGTATGAATATTGACGGCTATAAGATTAGGGGAAGACCATAAATACGATGGATGGACAGTGTGAAAGATGATATGTCTCGAAAGGGGGTGAGTATTGAGATGGTGACTAATAAAGAAGTACTGAAGAACATATTCTGCGCTGAACCCAAGTAAGTTGAGATAAGGGTAAAATAATGATGATGAATGTATGCGATTGTGTTGACTTGTTCGATGTGGGAAATCGACTGTCCATGGGAAAACTTTAGACAGGCTACAAGCAAAGGAACAAATTTTTTCAAAAAATATACAGGGTTTCCGGGACATCGATGCACAACCTGTTACCATGGATAGTACTTGATTTTGAATCACCCTGCGCTGAAATTACTCGTCGGTTATTTAAAAAAAATTGCTGTTCAGTACATTTAGACCGCGTAGGTATTGCACTTTTCTATGCAATTGCAGTTTTTTTTTTGATAATCTACGTAAAATGTATGCACTAGGGGGTCTAGAATCATGTACTGAATTTATGGTTATAGTTTGTGCGTCGATGTGTCTGCCACCCTGTATAAAAAAAGCCATTGACTAAAAAGATGAGGAACATGATTTATTAATTATTAATGTGCAGTCAGCCGAAATAAGTCGATGATCATTTCGGTTTTTTGAATGATTGAATATTGTAGAGAAACTAATTATGCTTTTGAACATAATTATCACAACGCCAGTCTTTGAAGTATTCTCTACTCTTCGATAAACTGTTACAAACACGTAACAATTAGCTAGTTTTCATTCAAAATCTCTTTGACTGTTGACATCCATCAAAGGATATAAATATATGAGAAAGATACATCTTCAAAATGACTATATACGGTCACAGTATAAACAGTTAAGTAACGCAGTATAATTTTCCAATTAAAAATGAGGGTGATCGTATCACCAGCATTTTTAAATAACCAATTACCAAAATTAGCCTAAACAAACTGCGTTAAAAAAACACATTAATCATAGTACCCGGAGTGGCAAACCCAATAAAATAAGAGAGGCTTTTGCAAGCTACTAAAGCCGTGAATAAAATTAGTGGGCACGAAATCGGTACCGATAACGGCAAATTGCCGTGTGCTTTTCTACGTGCGCAAATTGATGGACGGCTTTACGGTATTTTTATGACCACTTGTGGGATAATAATATGGATTAGTGTCGAGTGATTGGTGTTGACTGATGCTGGGTTGAAATGGACGTTTATTGCTCGTTTTGATTTGTGGGTTGTGCTTTTATTCCTTGTATTTAATCGTTCATACATTTTGTTACATTATAATGTTTTATAACTTGGATACGAACCCAAAGATTGGGTTAATATAAAAATCATAAGGACTTTCCCAAACCCAGCCACAAATAAAGTCCTTATGCTGTTAGTTCTGCTTGGTAGTTCCTAGACTAACAAGAAGGGTTAAATAAAATTAGGCACTATTATTCACGCTGTTATTTTTTTGCAATTCTTTATAGCGAAAAAAGGTGTCGTCCTCACATAGTTGATTCTACCAAAGTCATAATCACTTCGTTTAGCAAAACCACGATAAGGTCCCAACGTACTGCAACTATTCCTTACCTACTGAACTAGGTAGAAAGTGCTTCTTTCACGTTTTGCAGAGACAACGTCAATACCCATTATGTCAAAAAAAAAACATAAAATATTTTTCTTTTTCAGAGTCTTTTCTGCTACAGCACACCGAACAGCCACCCGTACATATCTAAGAAAGAGCTCACGTACTTAAACAATAATGTGACGACTTCTGAGAGCATCAACAATAAGGACCCGGTGCCCTGGAAAGCGTTACTGCGGTCAGCACCGGTGTGGGCGCTTGTTTGGGCTGCAGTAAGTACCCTGATAGAATTAGTACTTACTAGCTGCACCCGCAGTTTCACCCGCATAAATCACATTCTTGTGGGAATATCGGGATGAAAATTATCCTATGTCCTTCTCCGGGTCATGGTCTATCCATGTGCCAAATTTCATCCAAAATCCATTCAGCGGATTTAGCGTGAAAGCGTAACAAACAAGTAAACTTACTTTCGCATTTATAATATTAGTTAGGATAACTCTACTTTGTTTTCAGAATGTTTTACGTTTTTTACAAAGATATTTCCCAAAGAATTTGACAAATTATCAGCTTTAAATTCTCAATTCGGAAACAGTGTGATATTTATTAGCGGAAAAAATCTACACGATCAAAGTATTTTTCCGCATAAATATCTGTCTGTAAAATATTTTTATCATAATATACCTAATATCAATAATAAGTCATCATAACATAGCGGTGTAGTGTTGTGGATCTTATCTGTTTATTGTGTTATTTTGAGTTTTTATTTTATTTTGATTAGTCTTTTCTAGTTAAGTATTTAACTTTTGTAAATAACATGTTGTTGACGTATCACTATCACACTATCACTATCTAACAAACATTAAATTATTATTTTAATGTTTATTGCGCATTATAATGAATATAAATTATTTTAAAATACCTACTAACAAACTTTCTTCAAACGCGACTGATTTAGCATGAAGTAATTGATTAATTTGTAAAGGAACTTAGGCGTAAAATAATGTAGGTAGTTATATTTACTATCAACTGATTTTTAACCACATGCTAACAAACCATGGCAGTTACATTTTATCTTCCGACATTGAACCCATTGAGGCAACAATATTTTAAATAATTAACATCAAATTAATGTCGAACGCGCGCACTTACTCCAACCACCAGTCCCACTAGGAAACCGCAAATATGTTGTTAGTCACATCTTAAACTTATGATGTGACTAACTAGTACTTTACTCCCACCTAAGCTGGAACTGCAGCACAGCCTTGAGCGGTGCGACCTGCGCCGCGACTTGGGTCAAGCGACGACGCGCGCGCGTCCCCTGTTTCCATCCGCGTCGCTATCGCAAGATGTGTGTCATTTGAGCGTGAAGCTGGTGGCCACGGGTTAACTATAGTCGGTCTTATAATTAGCTGCAGTAAAATGTCAGACAATAACTGTCACTTTGATATAATCTGAACCATTTCCAAACGTTAACCAATTACATCAGTTGTCATTTTAGTGCAGCTATTTAAAAGTCCGACCATAGTACCTCACACACTGTTCGTTTCATTTGACAATATTATCTATACCTACGTATTCATTGCGTTATATTTAGGTACGTTGTTTAGACATTTTTTTTAAATAAAAAGGTATAATAGATTATAAATCCCCTCGAAATGAAGTTAATTATGAGTGAGTAACGCAAGCAATAAAAAATCATTTAAATACATATATTAAAGTATTACACTTTCATAATATGTATTTAAAAATGTATTTCGAATAGGTAATTTTAAAATTATCCCGGCAAGAATAGTTCAAAAACAATGATTTCAAAACAAATCTACATAACTTGGCTCACGTAATGAGATATTGTTTAATCGCTCCGTCATAAGCGAGACCTTGACTGAATTATAAATCAGAAACTCCTAATAACAACCATATAGAAAAGATGGCAGAAAGTCTAGTTCACAGAGCACGGAGTTCACTCAGCAGCGGCTGCAAGAGGAGGCATTAATATCAACACTTCTCACACAAACCATGGAATTAGTATATACTATATTGCAGTACACACAATGACACAATATAAAAAACAAAACACTTAATTAAAAAAAAAAAAATACAGAACAGTCAGACGTTGTGCACTCAACGCACTTTCGGTGCCACAAATATTTCGTATCTACCTACTTGCGTCTTTAGACGCCGCCGGTGATCCCGTACTCCGTACAACCCGCGATTATTATTTTCTTCATCAATACTAGGGCATGACTTATAGAACGAACACTAGGTATTTACCACAATTTCTGTGGTTTTCCATTTCCATCATTCAAAGTCAAGTGGTAAGTAAGTAATATTATTATTATACAACGTTAAATATTACTTATTACTGGATGCGGAAGGCGGAGCACAGAGTGTTGTGTCGCAGCCTGGAAGAGGCCTATGTCCAGCAGTGGCCTGCGATAGGCTGAGTTGATTGATTGAAATAAAAAAGAAAAGATCGCTTTTAGTGATAAGACCACCCATTGTGTCACCCTGTGTAAAATGTCTACATTTATATCTGTAATTTTTATGGTGTACATAATAAAGAGTATTATATTCTATTCTATTCTATTGAAATATTATTTCTATAGTAGAAAGAGTTGAGTTAGACTTCTGAATGTACTTACTAAGTCTAACGTAACGTAATTGTACTAAGCGCCCACGGGTTGTTGAAGGTCGTACACGAGCGTTGTTTACTAAATGATGCCTATTGATCTTAATATATTGCTTCGGATGTTGCCTTCGCCCTGTTATAAGTTTCTTGTAAAGTCAGGGAAATTCATTGATAAGAAAATTGACTAACAATTTAATCTGTCCGTATATTCAAACCACAACTGTCATTCTTTGACAGTGAATGAAATAGCTAAAATTCGGCCAATTGACGTAGCGTGTCAATTTGCTTACCGATAAATTTTCTTGACTATTTCTGGGTATACCTGCCTAGCTACATCCTACATTTCTTTGTGAATGAATATGTAAATATCATTTAACGTAGTAAAATTATACTGGCAGATAATTTCATTCGAATTCTTTTACATTATTTTCATCTCGCAATAAGCTCATATTTATCAATAACTTAATGTTATATAAGTTCACCAATTCTAGTGAAATCACGCCCATTGCTAGAATAGGCTTCTCTTAAGCATCGCCGTGATTTAGGCCACGTCCTAACCAAAGGTGATCGTCGCAGGAGTACACAATCATCGCGTTCTTTATATGAATATGACATACTCGCACAATCAATCAAGTCGCGTTTGTACGTTATAATTATTATTCGTACAAACGATCGCATACTCGCACGACGTTCGCTTTGGGTTAAGACGCTGGGTTTGAGTGCGACAGCACTCCAATCGCGCAACACACTTTAGATCACAAACCGAGGGATCTGTTTAGGAAATTGCTAATTTATTGCTTCATAAATATGTGTGAAAAATTCGTCTCCTCGACAGTGTAAATGACGCCATGAATATAGTTGAATTGAGTCATATAGATGTAAAGGTAGCAACATCCAGATAAACCAAAATGGCGCTAAACAATATTTTTGGTTTCAAAGCCATGCACATACAATGAGATATTGCTGTTATTGCTGCAAACCTATCATTTCAACGGTTATTTTAATGAGATGTTGCTGTTTTTGTTACAAACTTATTAAGCCAAATAATGAAACTGATTTGACATCGGCAGACTGCATTAAAAGTTGCTATCATTGAAAAATAGGATGTTGCTACCTTTGCATCTATAGGACTCAATTGTAAAATGAAAGGCATTGCCATTGTACACACGGCTACATATCAAGCTATACATTTCCAGTACAAGCTGAACTCTCATCGTATAGAAATCCTATACAATGTGACATCAGCTTATACTGGAAATGTATAGCTCGATATGTAGCCGTGTGTACCTAAGTGTGATCAACAATTAACATGTACAATTACCCCTTAATGTTCATTTTGTAAAATTAAATACGACTGCCTGCAAAATATTTCTTAATAATAATTATTGGTGGTATAGAGGTATGAGGAACAGGGTGTAAAGCTCACTCATACTCTATTAAAAAGGGAGGATCCTCCGACCAGACGGGTGTCGTGTCTGGTGGATAACTGCCCGACGGTTGATGTCGGGATGTTGTATATATGCTAGTTGCGCGGTAAACTCTGCTTGCGTGATGCAGGATTTTGGGTGACGTCATTGTGACGTGTAGCTCGCATGTGGCGATGTAGATACCGCTACAGTGGTGTCGAAGACGAAAAAGCTTTATTTAATTTGCTTTATTTTCTATTTGAAGAAAATCGGACCTACCTACCTATAGTTTCTGTAGTGCTAAGTAATTTTTCCATCACTTGCATCTTTCACGCGTATGGTCTTCAATCCTTACGCACATAATATTATTCATCTCTGTAAAATCTCACATGACAGGAAGGATTTAATGTTACCTAATAACAAAACAACAATGCTTGCCTCGTGTCGGAAATACACACAATCATAGGTACAATACATAAGTAATTCTCTCTCACACAAAAACTCACACTTCATAAACACATCCCCACACACTTTTCATATTACATGTGTTCTTATTGTTATTTTTTTACTATTTTTCCTTGTTTAGAATATAAAAATTGTAAAAAAAAAAATCTAAAAGTAAATCTGACTGTTTAACACGAACAATAGGTTGGCACAGTCCGCAGTTGTATAATCCCTATTTTTAAGTAACCTCACAGCTGAACACTGTCTCTTAAGATACAGGTTATCCTAGTTTAAGAGGCAGGGCTCACAATATCTGTATACAGACTTCTGCAGCGTATTTAGCATCTAGTTTAATCAGTGTATACTAATGTGTTTCTTTGTGACAATAAACTATTAGTATTATTATTATTATTAATTACTTACGTAACTTTGTTTAGTCCGCTAACCACGAGGCTACTACTCGTAAAATACATATAGGTATTATAGAATCTACCCGACTGACCTTTTGAAAAACCTCATTGCTTACAAACGTAACCACAGAATCGAATAGATTAAACAGCATAGCTCGTTCACAACCATTCGACAGGCTTCTCAGTTGACAATGATACATTTTCGATTTCGAGCACCCTATCAATCACAGTCTGAATCATCCTATTGCTGATCCTCTTCATGTTCAAAAAATATGTCTTCTCAACAACGTAAATAACGCAATGAACGTTGTTGAACTGTCAACTGTCAACATGAAAGCCATTCTTATTGTTAGTGTGTTACGCAATTACCCCGCTGATTTGCCTAGTCCCCGACAGCAAATAGCTGTCGTCTATTTGGTATAAACTGTCAAATTTTTTGAATTTTAAACAACGGTTAGAGAACTACTTCGATAACATTGATTGATGTTTGATTCGGAACAGAAGCGTATCAAATGGTTGTGAATAGCTATGCTGGACTCGAGAGACAATAAAATGAAAACCCTATTTATAGTTAAAGTGCGGTATTTTGTAGGTACTTTAATTTGATTATTTTTATTTGTCGGTTTCTGTAAAAAGTGGAACGAGGGACAAGTGGGTACGAGTTTTGATTGCTCTGCTAAGTTATCCTGCCCATGAAAAACTAAATGTTCTTTCTTTAAAGTGAAGAAGAAAAACGGTCACTGAATCAGAACTGAACTGAATCTGAACCTTTACAATGGCAATGCCTTTCATGTTGACAGTTGAAAAAATTCATTGCGTTATTTGTGTTGTGTTGCGCAGACGAACTTTTCAAACATAATGCAGCAAAGTTATTCCATTGCTAAATTATTTTTGAAAAATTCGTCAATTTTCTTCAAAATCTTTCGGATTGTGATTAAAAGTGTTTAACGCAGTTAGAGTGCTGGTTACGATATCATTGAAGCCCATTTAATTTTAGAACAGAACCACAACAGCTGTGTGGAATTGTCTCGGATGACGTCATCATCCTACATAAGTTTTAATGTTAATCCTAACCATTTACTGGCTAGAACTAGAACTATAAAAAATTTATAGGTATGGGTAGGTAGGTTTATAGGTATTTTTCCCATTACTAAGACATGCATTGTTGTGATTACTACCCGCCTCATAAGCTTGACTCATTTACCTCACTCATACACAAACATACCTCACTCACACACACCAGACTCATAAACAAAAAATCAAATAATATCAAAACAAATTTACGTTGCCAGCCCATTTACAAAATATCGGATCAATACACACATTAATCTTTTTTGGAATTACTAATAACTAGAAGAATAAATTTTAAAAAGATACGTTTCTGCATAAATCAGCTCACAAGACACGCTGCACAATGAAACACAACAACGATATGGCAAGTATCAGTCGATGAGGTATCAAATGAGACGATTCCGCAGGGGTCTCTTATGGAAGAAAAAATGCATCCGTCGCAGACGGCGTACTAGAATCGTAAACGATACGCCATAGCATAGCCATAGCCACCGTGACGTCAGATGCCAGAGTCGCTCTGTCATGTAGATTAGTCAGCGATCGTACAACAACACAATCATCGTGAGGCTGTCACCCGTGGATACAGTCCCTTAGGTTGAGGCCACAAAGGCAGGAGCTTCACTAGTTACGTTGCGTGCTATGATTGTTTCCAATTAGTGAAAATCTAAACAAAGGGATAAAAAATTGTACTTGTGGATGATACTTTGAAGTGCTATTTACAAATTGAGTGCTTTGATTTGATTTGAAATCCTTAATTTAAAATTCTAGTTTTAAATCAAGTTTCAAGATTTTTTTCATTTGACTATTGAGGTTAATTTTGGAAGTGGTGATTAATAAAGTTGAAACCCTCTAAATACAGATGAATATTTTACGAATTCCCTTTAGTGACTGATTGCGTAAGAATTGAATCTGAACAGGGTGTGTTTACACTTTTATTAGATACTTTAGTGCCATGCTTTAGCGTACAGTGGCACTTGTTGCCACGCTGTATAACTGATAAAAAGTCATAAATAGTTAGAGGAGCCACGCTACTTACTAAGCGCGGCACCAAAATAAATCTCCTACCTGCGTGACTTCGGCCTAAGGAATACTTTCAAGCACCCAAATTGCGTAACACACTATCAATCGCAATCTGAATCATTTTGAAGCCTATTGCTAATCCATTGCATCATATGTTCGAAAAAATTGTCTGCTCAACAACGTAAATAACGAATGTTATTGAACTGTCAAAATGAAAGCCGTTCCTACTGTTAGTGTGTTACGCAATTACCCCGCTGTTCTAACAGTCACCCAATTTTAGTAAATCCTTTCCCGACTCTTATTAGATATCGGGATGTCTTTGGAGGCAAATATTGCAATTCCTTCGATACGCATTACTGAAACTATCTATGGGAATACAATTCGCGTCGACTATTTGGGACTTGGGGACCGTTCTACTGTAAAGTGCTCGGTATGTTAAACAAATATAGCAACCTTTCAGAATGTTTGTAGGAGAACGGAAAGTAGTCGTAGAATGTTGTTGTGACTTTTCCCTTACAGTTGGCTTAACGAGCGGGGCCGGGCGACTAATGGATCAAACGGAACAAATAGTTTATGTGCTCAAGGAAATGGTATCGGATGTCTTTGTACGTACTTAGGCATAAGATGACTTATGTAATAGTCTGATAATCACAGATTGTGACAACGTACCTAAACATTATGGATGCAGTTCAACAACATCTTTGGACTCAAGTCAACTATACTCCATTTGAAATAAGATTAGATATTTAAATAAACCTTTTGTACAGTCAGTTCCACAGATATTGACTTCTATTGCGTTGGTGGCATGACAAATGGCAGCTGCGGTAAACAGTTGGTATTGTAACCACGTTTTTGCTTTTAATGCCATCCTTATGCCTACGGAACAGAAGTCAAAATCGGTTGACCGGACTGTAAAAAAGGTTTATTTAAATTTCTAATCTTATTTCAAATGGATTATAGTAATCACTGAATTTCAATTACAATAAACATAAAAACAACTAATTTGTATTCATATCGCATTCTGAAATTGTTTTACAATGAGTTTTAAGTCAGGACTTTAGTATTGATAAAGTCTAATTTCAATAATATACTTACGATTTGTAAGAGCAAAAAACGGTAATATAAATGCTATATGCTCCTCTCGCGATCCCAATAAATATTTAAGGTCGGCGCATGTCTACTTCGTCCACACACCTCAAATTCTCAATGAACCAGCATATATATCAGTATTCACCCCCTTTTCCAGCCATGTAATCTTTCACATTATTCATCCATTGGTTCTGTAGTCCCTTTTAATAAAACTGCGTCACCTTTTTATTATTTTTAACTAGTGATCCGCCCCTGCTTCGCGTGCTTTTTAAGATTCCTTTATTAATATTGTATTATACACAAATTTTCCGGAATAAATTCTCTAAATTATGGTGAAAACCACATCAAAATATATTTTGATCGTATTTTGTCGGTCACACAGACAGTCAAGAAAAGATATAATTGTTGATTTGCAATATACAACTTCACTTCACTGTATTATGCATACAACAATATGAATATATCGCTGGTTTCAAGGAGCGAATGCGAGCCAAGCATTTGTATGAAGTGAAAATCAAATGAATTAATGATGAGCATCTTAATTTGATGGGATATTTCGATAAAATATTACGCTTCTTGGGAGCGTGTAAGCGTGTTGAGCTTTGTTGAGCTGCCAATACGTTGCCAAGGCGTTATTGATCGTCGTGTATACGACTACGTAATTTGGGGGATCATTAATATTGGTACTCCAATTACTATTATTATAACAAGAGATGAATAGGTAATGCTCTTTATACGCGAGATTTGTATACCGGTATTTTGAACGAAAGCAAAATAATGATATTCATTTCATTTATCATTTGATATTCACATGACGCTCCATCCGATTAACTCTGGTGTAATTGCACACACTCACAATCCCAATGCATTTTACAATAATTCAACAATATTAATTACGTTATTTACGTTGTCTAGCAGATGAATTGTTCAAACTTAACAACCAATGGATTATGAATTTCCTTCAAAATCCTTTGGATTAGTGTGTTACACATTTTGGGTGCTGGTGTATTAAAAAGTCTGACTTTTTAATTAACCTTAAGAATCGATATTCTTATGGTAATTGTTTTGTGGGAATTACCGATGTAATGCCCTGAATTAAAAAAAGAATAGAAGATGTAATTCCCTAATACAGCCGCAAAAAAAAAAATAACTATGAATAGGCTAGGCCAAGTCTTATCCTTCTCATTTTGTTTTACTTCTTCATTTTTCTTTTCATAGTGTAATCAAGTATGCTTTTCTACTTACAGGTTGGCCACGATTGGGGTTACTACACAATGGTAACGGATCTTCCTAAATATTCCCATGATGTTCTGAAGTTTAACATCGCAACCACTGGCACGCTCACTGCCTTGCCTTATATCGCTATGTGGGTTTCCTCCTTCCTCTTCGGATTGGTCTGCGATATTTGTATCAAGAAAGGCTGGCATACCATCAAGACTGGAAGAATTATTCACACAACTATCGGTATGAAGTTTTGCAATTTTTTTCTGGTTGGACTACCAGTACCAAGACCTAGTAAAAAAAAATAACTTTTATATACTAGAGCGGGGATATAATAGCATATTTTCCTATAGGGGAAAAAGCATTTTTTTTCTGTTACCAACGAGTCTACAAAAACGAAAAAGTATTTATTCATAAGTAGAATAATCATGAATAAAGACTCGAAATAATACTGTTTCATAAAAGAGAACATTTTATTTTTGAAAATAGTACTAAAAGCGGCGACTTCTTCGGTAGAACGCGTGCATTGCATTGCGGCTACAGAAGAAATTTAAAAAAAGTAAACTATCTAATAATGTATTAGATTATTTTATTTTCACGCAATCGTAGTGAAAAACCGAGTGTAATACACGGCGCTAAAAACCCATTATCACTCGGTTTCTATGTATTCCCTCGCTAAAGCTCGGCAGTAAAACTACCTCGTATAGTAATGTGTCAATTTCGGCCCTTGTCAATGTTATCAATCTACAATTTTTTTTACGATTTCAGGGTTGATCCCTGGTAAAAGTTTTTCAAAGTGATGAGTACGATGACCCTTTTTCGGATATAGGGTAAACTAAAACTATGAATGACCAATATTTAGATTGGGGTTATCAAATGGTGACAAATCTATTCAACACAAACCTATTATTATGGAAAAACAAGGGCATTTTTAGAGGGTAGAGTAGAGGGTAGGTAGAGGTAGGAAGGAAGGGTAGAGGAAAAAATAATCTTGAAGTGATAAAGTTCTTTGTATGCTCTAATTTTAGTCGAGTGCATACAAAGAACTTCATTGCTTCAATTTTTATTTCTTATTTTTTTATAAGCTAATCTGTCAACATATTTCAATTACAGCTGCCACTGGTCCTGCCATCTGTATCATCCTGGCATCCTACTCCGGGTGCGACAGAACTGCTGCAATGGTGTACTTCGTCCTCTCTATGGCTCTCATGGGAGGCTTTTACAGCGGCATGAAGGTACTTACCTACCTATAGTCTATTTCAAAAGTGTCTGATGAAATTGTAAAGAAACCCTTGCGCAGGTTAAATTCTTTCGCAATCAGTCACTAAAAGGAATTATAGTAACGAGTCTTTCGTCTGGATTTAGGTTTCAACTTTATATCTCACCACTTTTTTCAGAAAAAAATGTTTGAATAACATTATTAAATTGTATTTGATAAAAAGTAAACTAAAATTTAGGTTATAAAGTTAACCCCAATTGTCAAATCGAAAACATCTATAAAATAAGATTTAAAATTACAATTTCAATTACCAAGTACGTTTTCTAATCCATTTGTTTACATTTTCACTAGATAGTTTTGGAACAGGCTATACGTAACTTATCCTCTTTAACATGTTCTAAATAATGGCGAAGCTTTTAGAATTAATTATTCGCGTTTAGACTAGTGGGATAGCACGCTAACTCATTTCTTTTTAGCTATTCAATCCGTTATTTTACAAATAATTATATTGTGGGGTGATTAAAACATGAAACAAATTTTTTATTGAAAATTAAGTTGGGTTTTGTTACAGACTTTATTTTTAACGAATTTTGGGCGAAACAGGGCGAGGGAGGTCTTTGCCCTGCACTGGGACATTACCTAAAGGCTAGTTAGTTGATTTAGTTAGTTACAAACAAAAATATGATCGAGTAATAAAAAAAACAAACAACATAAAACCCTACTTCTTCTTAGCGTATCGATGACAAAAAGATCAAACATTTTTAGCCCAATATTCAGCTACACGAATTCGACTCACTGACGCAGTCAAAAGATCATCAAGTGCGCAGGTGACAGAGCATGCGGCGCAAGATGCAAGGTGATCACCCTATTTAACCCTTGTTACATCAAAACAATAAAATCTCCTTAATGAACCCAGTTCCAATTTATGATGAGTCCAAAATCTTGGATCTCACTTAAATATAGAGTATTAAAATTTCTGTTTTCTGTATTCTCCTTAATACAGCAAGCCTCGTATTACTTTATTCCCAAGGGTGTATCTTATCAGGAGTAATAATACTTAGACCCTCAGAAAGATTTTTGTGGTTTTCTCAGAGCTGTATAAGTGCACTTTCGGTGAAATATAGGTGTTGAATGAGACGATAAGTTATGTTCCTTTGTTTACACAGTATGTTTACGAAAACGGGCTTCGTGTTTCTTTCGGGGATCATAATTTTGTTGGGGAGCGTAAATATTAATTAACAAATCCTTCTCACGGATAAATGTGAAGGAACATATAATTTTTTTACTATATCTGAGGAGGAGATAAATAGGTATGGACAATGGATTGTTTTCGGAATTTACTAAAGTAGCGCAAAAATGTAGGGTGAAGGTTACTCATGATAGCAAAATATTTCGAGCACGCCATCGCATTCACATAATAATATCATAATTATATTGATGAAACTGAACTTCTATGAGGGGTCTCGTTATAGGAGTCAGTTCGCCCTTTGAACTATTGACACTTCACGTCAATAGTTCAAAGGGCGACAGATTACTCCTTACCTAGATCCAACCTTTGCTTGCCAGTCTTGCATAATCAGCCTATAATGTTCCTCTTCCGAGAGTGGGGAGTGGGCGGTAATCCATCACGCGGGTCTAGTGCGGGTTGGTAGATGTCACATGTCTTCGAATTTTTGGTTCTAGGACATGACGATTTCGTCACGATGTTTGCCTACACCAATTCCAATCCAATTTTAAAATATTTCACAGAGTAAAAGGTTCACTTTAAAAATATTCCTAGTAAAAGTTTTTGTTCTTATTTAGATTGCACTGTATTTGATTTCTAATCATTTGATGTGGGGTTCCATAAAATAAAAGGGATTTGGTGAGTGTTCCATTACCTTAAAAGTTTAAGAACCCCTAGTTTAGTCTATACGTTATCTGTCAGTGAATGAATGAATGAATGAATGAATCTATGATCTTTATTGACTACCGAAATATGTTTTTGAGAATATTTAAAAACCAACAAATATTGAGACAACAACGAAACAAATACACTCCAAAAAAAACCTTTATTTTTCAGGTGAACGCGTTGGACTTGGCCCCTAACTACGCCGGCACGCTGACGTCACTAGTAAATACGACATCAACCTTCGCTGGCATCATCACGCCGTATCTAATCGGCCTACTGACGCCTGATGTAAGTCTCCATACAATCTTCATCTAGGTTAAGTGCTTTCTACCTCGTAAAAACTCACGAGTGAATAGATTTAACTTCACTTAGCTCGGTTTACGATTGGATTTCGCATAAAATTTTAAGGTGTTTAAAGGGAGACAATGTTTATTGTATCTCTCTGAATGAATGTTTTCGTTGATGCGACCCATGTATATACGAATGTGTACATGGTATCAGTCAGTCATTAAATTAATTCTGATTAAATTCTGTTGTTAAACATTTAATATTTATTAAATATTTATGTACATACATATTATAAATCTAATTCGCTTTTCGTGTGTCTGTGTGACCGCGTTGCTCTTCGAAACTACGCAACAGAATATAAACTATTTTTCGAGAAAAGTCGTTTTCTTTTTTTCAGTTTAGAGAATTTATTCCGGAAGTTTTGTGTGCATAATACATTAATATTTGACTTTGATACAGCACTGAAATCACGATGTTTTGACATTTCAACACATTGTTAAGTAGAGGCCATTCGTACGAAGAGAGAGCGGGTACTCTACTACGCGAGTAAATAAATAAACGAGATACTTCTACGAAAGCAATAATCCCTGTAGTGGAATCAGAGGGTAGAATCTATTTCAGTTACGACAAATTTTATCAAATACTAATTGTGCCCCGCGGTTTCACCCGCCTCGCTGGGCCCCTAATGGTAGTAGCGTGAGGTTAAATGGCCTATAAACTTCCTTAAGAATTTTGCTATTTAATGCAAAAATTATTTTTCAAATCCGACTGTAAGTTGCAGAGATTAGCACACTATTAGTATTGATAAGAATGTAATAGAATCTAATCAGCGTCAGCATCCGTTGAACCGATATGCGCACATCAAAGAACGCGTAGTTATGAAAAAATAATAAAATTATAATAATTATTAGAAACTTAATTATTTTTCTGACGGACTGGAGATGTTTGATAAACTTGGGCTGCATAAAATAATACATATGGAGAGCTTTTTAAAAGCTCCAATTAAATAAATGTTAACCGTTATCGAATTAATTTTGTAATACGCTAATAAAATAATACAAATAGTTATTGATTCGATTGATCGATTTTTATAGCCCATAAAATTTTACGTTGCTTTAAAAATAACATTTATTTTTGATTTTCCTCTTCATTCGTGTAGAATAAATATCTAGAGCAAAGTGGACGATAATATCAAAACACAAGCACATAAATCATAAACAAGATCCAAGTAAACAAAGACCAACGTATTCTGGTTAATCTATACTTTTGAGAAACAAAAGCCATCGTAACTAATAAAACTTGACCAATTTTGATCCTGAATTCGCTGTCGGATTTTTCTTGTTAGACTTTCTAGTTTTTGATTTCAGTGCTTTTGGGGATCCCTTTGTTCTAGTAAAATGATGGATGACTTTAAAACAGATAAATTGACGAAGATTTTCAGTATTAGTAGGTAACTGGAGAAAGAATCCTTCTAAGTTGGTTTATAATCGGGAAGTATTTGTTTCCCGGGAACTTGTAGGCTATCTTTCTTTATATGACAGTCAAGGAGATTTAAAAAAAATGGAAGCTCGGTGTTGATTGTTTTGATTATGCAGGTAGATTTGCCACCTTCCGAATTTCGTCCACCTGAAATTCTGTAGGCGATAGAACGAATAAGAAACATGCATTTAAATTATATCTTCTTGTTTTGTTACAGTCAACCTTGGCGCAGTGGCGGGTGGCCTTCTGGGTGTGTTTTGCAGTGTTGGTAGGCACAAACGTCATCTACTGCATCTGGGCTGACGGCAAGCAGCAATGGTGGGATGACGTACGGCAGTTCGGCTACCCCGAAGGATGGAAACATGGCCCACTGACTAGAGATGTAGTTGAACAACCAGAATCAATTAGACTCTCAGACCACAAAACAGGATCATCATGATTTAAGCAAAAACAGACAATGCAACCAGTGCAACTAGTCAGTGAAGAATACATGATATAGTACAATAACAGTGCCTTATACTCTAAGTTCTTACGGACATAAATAGATAGACGTGTTATAATCGAATTTTTCTAATAATAAATCTCCTTTTTTAAGACTTGTGTTTTGCTTGTTGTATTTCAATTTAAATGAGTTTGTTCCGTTTATTAACTGCTGAGTTTGTTTGTTAGTTTGAACGCCCTTATCTGTGGAACTACCTGACGGATAAGAAAAAATATTTAAAACAATATTTTTTTTGCATTTGATAGCCCAAATCCTTGAGTAAAGTAAACTGCGTTTTCAATTTCTTCTATGGGCGGACAAGAGTTGCGCGGTAAATGAAAATACTTGAGTGAGCGAATATCATTGTTCAGTAATGATCGGTTGTACTCTGCGAACTAACGATTGCTCGCTCGCTCATTCATTCAATTAAAACGACGACGCCACCGGCAAGCGAGCAGTTGCTCTGTGCATTCTCTCGACGTTGAACGTGCTCGGTTGGTGTTCGATCATTTTTATATTCTACGCAAACATGGAGTGGAATCAAGAAATTATTTTCGCAATTAATTGAAAATTATAGAGCCCATGCATGCTCATGGGACCCGCAAAACAGAGATAACAAAAATAATCCATATTCAAAAATGCTTTGAAATACTTAGCCGATTATAATTTGTCAGCCAATACCGCCTTTTTCATTCCCATTTTTTTGTAAAGTCCTAATTATTATCTACAAACGCTTCACTAACCAAAAATCAATCAACGTCATGATCCTCAATATCCACCGAGTGAAAATGAGAACGCAGCTGCGCCAGTGACCTGTTCAGTACGAGCTTTTGTTTAGAACTAATGTTCGTTTTCTTGTTGTAGTGAAAACAGATGTTTTCTGTTTTGAGCGAACAGTAAAAATTTGCTCAAAACGAAATGTCCTCTCAGCAGGGTAGTGCAAACGCGGCTCTGTGAGCCGGGCAAACAGTCTGAAAGAACGCTATGCGAAAAGGAAGTAATGGGGCCCAGCTATAGGATATATTTTATGTTAAAAGAAGAAATTTCACGCGGACGGAGTCGCGGGCAGACGGTAGTACTGGATAAACAAGACGTTTTCCAGAAGACATACGATTTATCAAAGAGGATAACGATCAGAGTAATTACTTTTCCAAATCTCTTCGAAATACTTTGTATCTATCTGTTCTTAGATACTTTTTACTGCAGAAAACAGTAACTGAATTATACAAAAGCTCTTGCTAAAAACAATAGCGCTTGAAAATGGAAGTTTCACATAAACAGGTCGACCGGGTTATGCAATTAAAGTTAGCTCTCTAATTGCAAAGTTCTTTACTTTTTATGGTACCCACGGGCAAGCTCATTAATTAATAAAGCTACGGAAACCTGTAACACAGGAAGTTGTTACTTAAACCAGTACCGGCTAAGCTATACTTACATTATTTAGTTCCTTTTTTTTTGGGCGGGAAATCATCAAATGACCTCTCCCGCTCTGGGCGGAGCGGAAGGGCGTGTCAGACTCTTACTGACTAACACCCACCCGTGTTCCCTCAGTTGCCTGTGCGCCAGGGCCACGGTAACTCTTTCGAACAATCCGCGACCCCGGATTATTTAGTCACTGATATTATTATGTTGTTAAAGATAGTTTGGGTCGGAATACTTAGTGCGGTTTTCGTTTAAATCCGAAACTGGGTAAGTTTGATTACGTAAGTTGAATGGACGTTATAACGCTAACTAATTCACTGTGTTTGTTCGTTGAATAACGTATTAAGAACTCGGTAGGTATAGCAAAGTAAAATGGTTGAAAACAAAATATATTTTTTCAAAATAATGAAATAGTTTGTGTCATGTATAAATTGTTTATCGAAACGTTTCTTGTTTTCACTAATGTTTATATTCCTGATAAAAGTAAAGTATTTAAGGATCGGTTTATCTAGCTGGGGGCGTCCCATACTACGCTTGCCGATGCGCGGTCTCCACTCCAGGACTCGCCTGCTCCACTGGCTATCGGCCCTTTGACAAACATGGCCAGCCCACTGCCACTTCAGCTTGCTTCTCTGCAAGCTATGTTCGTAACTCCGGTTCTTTTCCGGATAATTTCATTACTGATTCCAGTTAGATGGACCGACGAACTTAGAAAGGTGGATGGGGCAGACTGGATGCGAAAGGCGGAGGACAGTTTTGTGGCGCAGCCTCGGAGAGGCTCATGTCCAGCAGTGGGATTCGATAGGCTAAGTTGAGTGATGTAAGGATCGTAGCAGGCGGCGCGGCGTTCTGTATTTTCTGTATACCCCCATGAGAAGAAGGCGTGATTTTTATGTATGTAAAGTGTAATGTAACCCAAATAAGCGCGATCTTACATTAACCCCATCTAAACAAAACTTCTGCGACTAAAGTAATTAAAATATTAATGTTAAAGTACACGATTCCGAAATTGTAAACAAACAAACAACAACATCAGAGATCTTAAATTCATAGACAAAGTCGATCATATTAAAGGAGATTAAAGGGGATAAAAACTGCCACTTGCTCACTTCAGATATTGCTGCTCTCCAACGTCCAAGAATTTGACAGCTAGCTGTCACTATCCATACATTTTTTGTAAACAAGCGACTTCTTTTACGCATAATTCATTAATATTCCCCGTTGCGCAGCTGTTGACTACAAAAACATGGGGACCCATGTATTTGTAAAGATGTTATGACGAAAAATGTGGTAAAAAGCTCTCCGAAAAAAAATTGGAAACCAGATATTTCGTCAAGACTATGTGCTATTTATTCTTTTTAAACCTGAAGAATTTTATGGCAGTAATTCGTACACAGGTGATGCTCCCAAGGGAATTAAGTCCATTTTTATTACCTACAGGCACTTATGGGGGTGATATTACGTAAATTAGGTGTGTGTGTTTATATTATTATATTAGGTCTTTACCTATGAAATTGCCGTTCTGCAGTACTGGCCATTTCAAATCAAAATAATTTTTGTTTGGCTATGAATTCTAATTTCAAATTAATTTTATTTTAAAAACATGGATTTTTTTTTCTAAAAGTAGTCATTTCTTTATTGATTAGTGTTACATTTTCATCGCATTTCAATCTTTTTCGTCATCATGGATACGTTAAAAATTCGAGTAATTATGGAATATGAGTACCGTCGTGGCAGCAACGCGGCACAAGCGGCACGCAACATCAACGACGTTTACGGAGCTAACTCTACAAACCAACGCACCACCTGTTATTGGTTTGCTCGCTTCCGTTCTGGAAATTTCGACCTGAAAAATGAACCTCGCGGTCGTCCGAAGACTTTGGTCGACAATGACGAATTAAAGGCGATTGTGGAAGCTGATGATACACAATCTACGGCTGAATTAGCAGCAGCTTTCGACGTTAGCGTCAAAACAATATTGGTCCATTTGCGTCAAATTGGCAAGGTAAAAAAGCTTGACAAATGGGTGCCCCACGAACTCAATGATCGCCAGCGCGAAGTACGCGTCGAGACCTGCCTTGCACTGCTCAACAGACACACAAATGAAGGAATTTTGAACCGCATTGTTACCTGCGATGAAAAATGGATTCTGTTTGATAACCGTAAGCGCTCAGCAAGTTGGTTGGATCCTGGTTCAGCACCTAAACAATGCCCTAAACGAAAACTTACCCCTAGAAAAGTGATGGTCACTGTTTGGTGGTCTAGCGCCGGTGTGATTCATCACAGCTTCTTACCAAACGGGGTGAGCATTACTGCAGATGTGTACTGTGAAGAACTGAACACAATGATGGAGAAGCTGGCGCATCTCCAACCAGCATTGGTCAATCGCTCGTCTCCGCTGCTCCTGCACGACAACGCGCGACCTCATACTGCACAGCAGACGGTCTCCAAGTTGCAAGAACTGGGGTTGGAAGCTCTCCGTCATCCGCCCTACTCACCAGACCTTGCGCCTACAGACTACTACTTTTTCCAGAATTTGGATAACTTCTTGGCGGGAAAAAAATTTAATACCCGAGAGGCAGTACAAAATGCCTTTGAAGAATTTGTTGCCTCCCGTCCAGCTGATTTCTTTAAGAAGGGCATCAATAAACTGCCACTGCGATGGCAAAGATGCATTGATTGCATGGGTGATTACTTCGATTAATACAAATAAAAAATTCATGAAAAAAATTCGTTTAAATTTTTTCATACAAAACGGCAATTTCATAGGTAAAGACCTATTATTAGATCAGTGCTAGAATTAACACCTCTGAAATTTTTCAGTCAGGAACATCATCTTCGAGTTGGTTTTCAACTTCGATCAGGTTATTCCTGTCATACGCCTCCAGTCTTCACCAAAAGTGAACTTCAAGTTAAAAAACACAAGATAACCTATAAATTATAAAACGTTCATAATTTATTGTCTTTTCCACTAAAGCTGCTTTTTTACCAGACGTAAATGCTTCCTTTTTCCTTAGCTCGTCTTTTAATAGTGCTACACTCCAATTCTCATACATATTTATGTCGTTTTCGGTTAATTTGTGATCGACACAAAAGTAAACAAACAAAATGATGGCGATTTGAAGACTTTGAACTGTGCTGCCACCTATGACGAGCTTTCAGTTTTTAACCCCGTTAATTAGCAGTGTCTAATACTCCGAAGAACCTTTGATAAGGGTGGAAATTAATGTTCCGTTACGATATCGGACCTGACGGTACGACCTTTAACGAAGTTTCGACAGACTTCGTGTAGTTTATTAGAACAAGATTTTATTATTCACCTGTCCCACCGCCACCTGTCAATTAGCAAGAAGCAAGTAGAGCTAGCAACTGAGCGAGCAGCGAGTACGCGACGGCGACGAGCAATTACTCGCTGGTCTGCGCATCTACAGTTACCCTCAAAAAAATGTATACACGAACAAGGAACCATTTTAATATAAACAGCATATCTTCCAAAACATTGTATCCACGGTATAGGTGCGAAACATGGAATACAATGTATTTCACCAAAGCAAACACAACACAACTGTACCGAAACCTCCTCACATCTCCTTCCTCCTTCTACACAGGCCGGATGCATTATTATCGAAACACCCTATGACCAAAACACGGTAATCTACATAAACATGTGTACAGTAACCGTACAATAAATAAGAGGTAAACAAATAAAAGCTCCACTGTACAATCAGGACCACAGATTTGGAGCTTCTATATACTTAGTAGTCTTTTGTATTTTTTCGCATGTAGAACTCTTTGCGTAGAACACTTTCACAAAAATTTACAGGGAGACGTCGCATAGTTTCAGAGAAAAAAATCCTAGTTTCAATAACTTACAACTTATTTACGTAATCAAATTGATATATTTTGCTACAGGTAATGTATGAACTTCAGCACTATGAGAACTTGGTACGCAAGAGCGAGCGAAGCGAGCACGGGACTTGGGAACCCCGACTCGAATAGGTTAGGTTCGAAGGGGGTGGTGGGGTCTTGTGAGTGAGCAAAGCAAGCCAACGAAGACCTCATGATCGCCTTCGTGCTATTTTATTTTAAACCTTATCTAGAAAACGGAAACCCGCGAAACGGAGCTCTGTCGGTTACTCCTTGTTACTTAATTTTTGAGATTTACCATGACTTTGAACTTTGAGTGAATTTTGCATCTGGCCTGTGTAGAAGATTTTGGTACAATTGAATACTTTGCTTTGGTGAAATACATTATATACTATGATTTGTACCTATACCGTGGATACAATGTTATGGAACAAAGGTTGTTGGTACATTAAAATGGTACCTTGTCCGTGTATACATCTTTTTGGGGCTGACTATACATACGCAGACCAGCTCGTCACCATCGTGAAGTCTCTCAGCGAGTGTTCTGCCCGCCAAGCGAGCATCGCTGAACGAGTACTCTCTTTGATACCTCTTGTCACTGCGACAATCGAGTACTCGCCGGCGCGGTGGTATGTAAAGACAGCGATCAACTATAAATATAATTATACACATGTATCTCTTTTACTTACATGGGACCAACATTCTTTTGTACCTAAGTTTCTTGATCGAGAAAATCGTTGGTAGTTAGTTGCTTAGTCGTCGGCAGTGGGGCAGGTGCCTTCACGACAGAGTTTCTATAGACTGAGTAATTTTGTTCTTGAAAAATGTTTGGCAATCGCCATATAAAGGGTGGCCAGTTCAGTGGTGCAACACTATTTTAAGAAGCCTCTCGCCAAGGGCTTTTCGAAATCTCCCATTTATGTTTGGCGATTATTTATAGTTTAGGAGAAAACTTAGCTTAAAGGGAAACAAATTGTTCGAAAAATTCCTTCGAGATTCTCAGTCCCTAAAATTAAATAAAGGCATTTATTTTTTATTGCAAAGTCAAATGTCAGGTTATGGCAAAGTCGTTGTTGTTTTAAAAACTCTAAATACCGTTGACTTGGTTTCGCGAAGTAATGTTCGTTGCGTAACAAAATAAGCTCGCGCAACGAATGTTTGCAAAACAAATACCTACGAGAAGCGAATGCTCGCAGTGAGTACGTTCTTTATTAAGTAATTGAAAGACAATGAAAATGGAATAAAATTATAATTTTATAACATGTCTACAACAATTTTGAATAACAATAACAATATTTCAAGTAACAATTAATTAAACTTTAAAAATTGAGTTATAGAATAACAAGTATTTTTGCGTAAAGACTAAAAAAGACACGAGGCAAAAAATACTTAGTGCACCATATAAAACAAATTGGTACTTACATTGAATACGCATAAAAATACATATACGCTTTCGAGCTATTCAATTATAATGCAGATTGTCTATTTCACCTTTATTTGAACACACAGCTAGAGTCTGTAAACGGAATGGGGTATACATAATAGAGGCAAACATTTAATTAAATTCATTCACCGTCGATACGACTGCTCTTTTAAGCATTTCTCGCCTAACGGTCGAAACACATGTTTTGTTTGTGACGGAAATTACGTCACCAAATAAGTCCATACAAACATCACACAGAGTAAACATTTGACCACACCCTAATTAGGTAACACACTATCTATAACAATATGAATCATTTTGAAGCCTATTGCTAATCCATTGCGTCATTTGTTCGAAAAATTTGTCTGCTCAACAAAGTAAATAACGCAATGAATTTAGTTGAACTGTTAAAATGAAACCCATTCCTAGTGTTAGTGTGTTACGTAATTTCCCCGCTGTGATGTGTTAGGTTGGACATCCACGATCGACGTAAAACCATTAGTAGGCATTGCAATGTAACTCCATAACTCGGTAAGATACGGTATAAGTTAGAATGATTACGGAGAGTTTTATGAAAGTCATGGCACTTATTCTAATTTATACTCTGTAACAATGAGATAGGAGTGGTTTTATGTCATTAAAACTTGATTGTGAATGCGCTCCTTTACAACACAAGTAAATCAAAATTGAATACGTGACACAAGATTGGTGACGTTCCATCAAATGTATTTCGGCCCCTAGGTATAGACCTCATAATTGCTTTACAATCACAAAGTTGAATGTCACTTGCACTTCATAAGGCGCAAATTATACAGAAACGGCGTACGGTAAAGACGCGGCGCAGGCGCAGAGCAGGCGTGGAACAGATAAGGCACGGACGCGATTTAAATTATATCAAAGAGGCGAAGAGACGCCGCAACTAGTCTTAGTATAGTCGTAAAGAGCTGGATATTGTTAAATTATCTCGCAGAATTCTACATTAAACTCACTATCGTCACGCATTTTTCTGCACCTACTTTATAAACAAAAGTCGCACTGCTTGCGCGCCTCTCCAGTCGCGACTGCTAGCGACGCGGAACTGGCGACGAAACGATATGCCTGCGCCACGCCGCCGCTTGAGTATAATTCACATCGTGTCGCCTACCTACATTTTGTATTGAAACGTTTTGAAGCGGCAAGATGCCTGTGCCGCGCCTTCACCTTACGCCGTTTCTGTATAATTCGCGCCTTAGACGACAAAATCTGTTTGTCTATGTGAAAGTCTGATAGTTTCAACCTTAGTGAAGTTTTAATGTCGGGTACAGATTGGTAAAACGTATAATAAAATTTAACACAATAACTAGGCGAATTTGTTTCAACGTGTGTTAAATTTCATATTACGTTTCACCAATCTGTACCCGGCATAATTTAGTGGGAATTGTTGTCAAAACTGGTAAAATAATTACGAGATGAATATACTATTTATTACATTACGTATTTAGGCACTCTCTAGCCTGAAGCACAGGTTCAACCTAGTTCAGACAAATAAGCAACTGTGCTCTATTTTAATTGTTAACGTACTTATTGTAAATGTGCCCCTTTTTATAAATAATCGATTATTATATTTTGAAAACTTTAAGTGGTAAAAATAATAAAATTTGTCAGATACATTACTATAGACTAGAGATACCTTCAACAGCTGTAGTACCTACCTGTGTTTCTAGACTAGACACTTAACTTGGGATTAAATTAGGTATAAGGGCCCGAACACACGTACCATAACCACACCACAACGACAACAGGTGGACGGGCGCTAATGTGTATGAAAATAAATAGTTTATTCACACGGCCCACATTTGGCCGTCAAAATCAACCATGTGTGCGATACCGACCACATCAAGGCCACGTTGCAGCCAAAACATAACCACCAGCGAGACCGCGCACTAGCGGTCGGCCACATCGTAATCACAACAAACAGTCGATCTGTCTGTCTGCAAACACTAGCCACAACGTACGTGAAATATGCCAACTTTGCCAATCAAGGTATCTTTGCCCTAAAAGCAATTTATGAGCAAATCTAGCGGATTTGCTTATAAATTGCTTTTAGGGCAAAGATACGGGTCTCCCTTGTTTTACCGAAAAGAAATTGCCAAATTATCACTTCCCAAACAAATTTTCGCATAATTTCATTTGCCAAATTATTACTTACCAAAAAATCTCTTTACAAATAATTGTTACGAAAACCTATGTTTGGCAAGTGAACGTTTGAACAATAACTTGTTCACCAACTAGTACTTTTACCATTTTTTATCTAGTCAAATATTTCAGTTGGTATAACATATTTTACGCAAAATTAAATAAGCCAAATATTTGGTGTCGTCAATTTTAAACTTACCATTTCTGTTTAGTCGATTGCGTAGCTCTTTTTTCCATATTTTTTTCTATATAATCTAGGGATTTCTGGCACTCGCCGGCCGCTGCCGCGGCACCGCTCGCTTCGCTCGCTCGGCTCGTGCGTAGGTGGTCACAGTTTTAACCTAACCTAACCTAACCATTTTTTTTAAATTAATAACCTACTGTAACTAGTTCCATAAATAACCTAATGTCTAGTAACCATAAATTTGACTTATATTTTTTGTCATAACAAATCATTTGACTAAACGTTTATTATCTAAATATTGTTTGCTGTAATAAATCATTTGATTAAAGACCAAAAGCCTTAATGACATTATCCTTGGTAACAATCTGCCAAGTAAACATTTGACCAAATGAAAATGTGCGTACTAAAATTATTCCAAATATTACATTGGTATAAAAAAAGGTTGCTAAAATTTGTTTGGGTAATGAAAATTTGGCAAAATCTTTTCGGCAAAACGGCAGGATCCCCAAAGATACATTGATGCCAACTTTGCCAATCAAAGTATCTTTGCCCTAAAAGCAAGTTATATTTGCTTATATATGCTGGATAAAGATACCTTGGTTGGCAAAGTTGGCATATTTCACCGGTAACCATTTCGCAACTACTAGCGATAACGCAACCACATTGAAATGTTGAAGTTACCACAACGCAACTGGAAGAAGCTGCAGTGACACTATGCACACGTAACCACTGCTTTCCCATATGTTGTCACTGCGATGTGGTGTGGTTGTGGTAAGTATGAATGGGCCCTAATTATCGCTATTTCAGATCGTTTCACTGTGGTGTGGTAAGTTACCCTGAATCTGTATGTCCTTGCGTGCGTTCCTCAATTCTTGTGAGGCTTTCAGGACCTGTGCCTCAAGGCTCTTCTTCTTCTGGGTTAATGTCACCACCTAGTCAAACATGGCTTGTTACATACTTAGGAACTATCTACTAAATAAATTAAATATCGAACCGTTTGTGACTATACCACACACCTGCGTAGGAGTTAGGACTTCTGTTTAATTTAGTTATCATAATATTGAGACTTTAAACCCCTCCCATCTCCATCCCCTCTTATCAAAAAATTATGATTAAATGTTTGACGTTTAAACGTCAAAGTGTATGATTAAACAGAAGGAGATAATGTTTAACTTTAAGTAACGTTTATAAATAAGGGGGTAACTTTTAAACTGGACATTTCTTATGAATTTCAAATCAGCAGTTCAATTTGTTGCTTGGCGCAAACAAAGATTGCTGATTACGGCCTATCGTTTTAAGGCTCCCACAGACAGGCGCGACGCGACAGCGCTACACAAAGGCGCCGCTCATCGCGCGACACGCGGTGCCTTTGTGTTGGGCGTCGCATCGCGCCAGTGTGTACGAGCCTTTACTGAGACGGTGCCTAAGGCTCTCTTGCACCGCCAATCACTATACACGTTTAGCGCTGATTGGCGGCTCAAGTGAGCCTAAGTTGCGCGGTGCGGGAGGGGTGTTTACGCCAGTCAGCGGGCGAATGACTGAGCTCTCAAGACACGTTACCAAATCCCTCCTCCATCGCGCATCTACCTCAGAACCGTCTCAATTAAGTGGTAAAGAAAGAAAAAAGGTATTTATTGGGACTCGCACAGGAATATCACAAACTATGTAAATAAAATAAAAACAAAACGAAAATGAAAATAATAACAAAGTCCTGTACGAGGCCAAAAGGCCCTTATCTTAGCATGTTGCTGCGATAGTTTAAAATAAGTGTCGCAGCGCTGGTATTATTATTCTGGTAGGCCTTTACTTGTTATTTCATTAATTAGATACTCCTAAATTATTAAAATAACTTCCTCTTTCACTACCTTCATACAGAAACCAGCCAGGTACAACAGTCCTTGGCCTCTGACTTATTTCTTTCAGCTATTTCGTAACAAAATAACCAGCTAGATAAAGTATCCATTCTTTAGAACTTGTAGTCTGTTGCAATTATGTCAAATAAATATAGTTTACCTTGTCCATGGAATCTTGGAAGTCACGCAGCAAATCTTTTCTTGTTAGGAGGCCGGCTTTCAGTCTCTCATCCTCCACGGACCAACGTAATTTATTGCGATGACCCTGTTCAATAAAAAAAAAAACAATGTACTATACGTCGCTTAAGTTCTAACACCGCGGAAGTCAAAATACGCAACTTTTCAGGAGAGCAAAAAATCCGTTTTATTTAGCCTCAAACAACTGTTCATATTTAGGTTTATTCAATATAGAAATTAAAATATGTTTAATTCATGTAGACACATCCAATTTTAAAACAAAATTAGTTTATATATTTTTTTTATGACTTACGCGGTGTTGCCTTATTTTTTTTAGATATAGGAGGGACTTACGGTTAACAAATGAATTGAAACACGATTATAATTGAAGTAGTTTTAATTAAAAATGTTTAGACATTTTTAGCAGGTTTTATTATATAGTCTAATCAAAAATTGCACATAAAAATAACATCGAGAAAAAAAACAATAAACCTCTTAAACAATTTAAAATTCTTACAAAACAATCAGTCCTTTTAAGTTATTATTAGAATTCAGTCTCAGAGAGTCATCACTAAAGTCTTTTAAAAAATCAACAAAATAATATCAAAAGTAAGGTGTTATCTAACCTTAAATAAAAATAATATGACTTATTCATAATCCTTATAAAATGATAAGTGGTCTGAGATCTTAATGAGGTAGAGTATCGTAAAAACTGTGACAGTCAGAAGGGATGACTGCCTTTAATTCTTGTAGATGTTTCCATTTATTTTCATTTACTTTTAGGTAACTACTATAAAGCTTAGGCCTTGGGCCCTGTCGCTTTTGGTTTGGCTTAAATCTTCTAGGTAATTCTTCATACTCATCACTAAAATTTAATTTATATCTAATTAAACCAGCAGGACTATATTCCAATGCTCTTATATCTGTCACCGTAGGATCTTTAGCAATTCTACCAGGACGAATCGATTCATACAAAAATTCTTTTTTATTGGAATAATCTTCAAAAAATCGTAATTTAAAAAGTAGACGTGGAAGGGTTGTTTAGGTCTAGCTTCTTTAGAAATCGCCGCGTACTGTGAGGGTAAGTAAAAGACCTTGGGCACAAATGTATGGACTCTGGTCCTGGACCCAATAAATATAAATAGTATATCATTAGAAGGGTATATTCTCATAGAGCACGAATAGATATGGCGCTTGTTCTGATATGTTGTCCGATCGGAGTTCGCGTACATTGAATATTAAATCAATTTTTGATTAAATCTCTAAGTATTTTTGAAATATTTTTCAAACGGCCGAACCGATTCTAATGATTTAATCTTAAATGAAAGGTATACATCTCTCCAGTGTTATAGTGTTCATAAAATATTTTAAAAAAAGATGGCGACCGTGAGCTTTAATGTATTGGGATTTACCGTAATGTGTTAGGATTTATTTATTTTTTGCTCGAAAGTGGAAAATAAGTAAGTACTTGATTTTAATTAGTTTCTTTACATTTATATTCTATACATACATAAATACATCACGCCTGTCTCTCAGAGGGGTAGGCAGAGACTATGGATCCTATACCCAACTTATACCCAACTTTCACTCCCATAAGTCAACGTAGGAACCAACACAGCACTACATACAAACCACTTGCTCAACTCTTTCACCATCAATTCTACTTTCATTACATTTTGGTTAAAATAAAACAGCTCTTTCATTTTAGTATATTTTTATTTTACATAACACATACCTACTTCATTACAATAATAGGTACCTACTTAAATAACTAAGCATCGTCAATAATTACATTGTTCAAAAAAATTGCGGGTTCCGTGAAACCTTGATGTCTAGCATATCCTAGGTACCATATTATTGAAATAATATGAGCACAGGAGCCCACAGTGCGCCGACCTGTCAAGCATGTACAATAATGTTGAATAATTGTATTATTATTTGAGTTTATTAATACATAGCAAAAGTATTGCTTTGACCTAACGTGTCGAGACTGAATGCGACCTCGCAAAAGCCACGTATTTTCTTGTATGCCATATTGTTGTATGTCATGTAAGGCATCTTCCCTATATGTTTCGATAGTGTAGAGTCCATTATGTAAGTGCTCGCTGCAATACGATTTTGCAAGTTTGAGCTGATAAGTTCCCAAGGACAGTAATATGACATCTTCTTCGCTTAATCGAGGAAATCCTTCGACATCATTGGCTTCCATTCTTTGGAAATCAGCTCTTCTGTGATTTAGTCGTTTAGCTTCTACGTAGTTATATAAAATGTTTGGTGTGTGCATTTTTTGTGTTATTCGTTCAATAAAACCTTCTGAATGTTGACTGTCGGTGATTGGGATGTGGAAGTGGTTTGTTATGGCAGCTGCTATTTTCAAGTCACAGAACATGTGAAGCAGTGCATTATTAAAATATTTTTGTCTGAATAGTTTGAATTCGACCTTAAATCGCCCATTTACCACCTCCACTACCCAACGACATATTGTTACTAGTCTTGAATCGTTTGCTTGATCGGTGGTGAGCTGCGTATCTTCTCGGTTTTTCGTCGGTGGAACGTGATGGACATATCCACGACCTTCGATGTGACTCAAACTATCACGGAAGCCGCGGTCTAAAATAAAAACATCATTCGGCTGCAGTAATGTGTGAAGTGGGTGTTGATCGTTATTCATGATTTCGCTCATTATTTCAGCATCTGTTTTTGTGGCTGCAAATGGTCCTATCACATCAATTATGTAACCATCCGATGTTACAAGCAGAAATGGCTTTAAAAGGTTTTGGTATTTGTGTAAGCTATAAGATAGCCTTTGAAAAAGAAAATTGCTGCTTTTATGGATATAAATATACGTTCCATCACAAATAATTATAGCTCTTGTATTTTCCTCATTTCCGAAAAGATGTTTTGGGATCCTGAGGTTTCTATTCAAAATGTCGTTTCTGTTTAAATGTTGAAATCCCAAATGATGTACCACATAATCGTTGCTGAGACACTCTCGAGCGATGGCCAAAATGCGTTCAAGTTTTCTTCGCGACATAGAAAACAACGTTGCAAGTCTCTCGTCGGGTTCGCCTGTTCGTAGTTTAGTGATAAGAATACCCAAAGCCGTTCTAGGATCTGCACACCTTTGACTTAATGAAGGCGTCTGTGATAGCATAGTATTGAACTGTTCATGGGTACGTCCAGTCCAAAAATGCATTTCTTCCTCGTTCATACCTTGCAATTCATCAAATCTCAATCGACGTCCATTTTTGAAAGCATTCCTAAGTATATCACAAACATCACTGAAATGCGCGGCCGTAAAGTCATGAGAGATGTTACAAAAATCAGGTAAATCGTCCCAATTATTTCCGTGCAGATGTTCGTGACATACTCTAGCGCTCTCGGGAATATACAGTTTATGTTCCATTAAAACATGAACTTTTACAACTTCCGGGATTCGATGGCGAGTTGTATTATGACAGCCTCGAAAGACACAATGCGTTGCTGTGTTTGGCGCTCTCTTGTAGTCCGGTACATGAAGCACATCATTTTGTTGCGGTTGCTGTTGTGGTGGCAGTTCAGGTTGATGCCGAGTCGCATTTTCGGCCCTTTGCCAGCAACGATGGCACACCTTCCGTCTACCATCGAACACTACCTGAAACAAATAATATTGAGTAAGCCTTTTAGTTTATAAATCCCTTTGAAAGAGTAAGGTCGCTCAAATAGGAAACACTAACGAAAAGCTTTTACTTACCTGTTTAAACCTGTATACAAGTCACTATAGGTACACACGGCTACACATCAAGCTATACATTTCCAATATAAGCTGATCTCACATTGTATAGGATTTCCGTACAGTGTGAGATCAGCGTAAACTGGAAATGTATAGCTTGATGTGTAGCCGTGTGTACCTTCTTATTTATTTATTTATTAAAACTTTATGTACAAGTACAAAAAATACCGTACAAAGGTGGACTTAATATAGAGACAAAACATGGCAGGTGCAACATAAAGGGATTCATTATTTGTTATTGAACGTGTGTATAGTTCAAGAAAAATGGATTAGCAGACTTAACTGAGATATAACAATCGTCTAATCCATTTTTCCAGAAGTTTAAGTAATACTATTTAGGTACTAACCTCCAAAACAGCATTTTCTTGTATGAATGCTGCTAATTCTGGACGCGTTGTCGGCAGATTTTCAGATAAAATATGTTCTTGATATCTGCCTCGATGTAGTCCTCTTCGGCACATCACACAAGAACGGAAGGATTCCATTATGTTAAATAGTCCAACCGTAAAGCACTTCGGTAGTAATAGTTCAAGCCAGGGTCAACGTAAGATGCAGAAAACAGAGTTCAAAAGAATGCAGGGGTCAAAATCGTTGTAAACGTGATGAGAGACGAATACGTAGTCACACTAGTCACACACATAAACAACTAAAATGGCGGCGCGTGCGCCGGCCCCGGCCGCTGCCAGGTAGCGGGCGGGGGATGGAGGGGGATAGCTGTGTTTTGCGTCTCCAATGACCGACCGGACCTATTCGCAGAATAAGGCTATTGTTAATACTTGCTTGGTAATAATAACTTGTAAGCCTAAATCTATATGAATGCCATTTTACCTAAATAATAATTCATATTAAAAAAAAAACTATGTACGTACCTATATAAATAATATGTTTATGCAGTTTTTGCCGATGTGGAATGAGTTCATATACTCATTCCAGCTTAGTAATCACTACACAATACGTATTTTATTGATTTTTTGCGCACTATCCGAGATACTGAAAACACATATTTTATAAGCCGATATCTCGAATCGGACAACAAGTTCAAATGTACCCCAATAATAACTTTTTTCCTCTTGAAAAGACCTATCCATCGATGTACGGTTTGAGCCCATTGGTCATAAGGACCAAAATGCCCAATGTCCAACCTTGTTTTTGATTTGGCATTCTATTGCACTGTGACAAGAGTCACATTCCATTTGCGTGTGACCTTTCTCTAGGAACTTCTGAGTTATTACGACTTTGTACTCCATAGCTAATTCCAAGAGAGCATTGGATAATATAGCGTTTCTGTTTTGTACCGTACAACCGTCAGAAAATAAGACAATCGGCATAAGTTTTTCTTGAAGAATTTTCTTCAGACAATCAATAATACACGATACAAAAACAGAGGCCACCAAACCTGCATTGTGTTCATCAAACCAGTAGCAATAAACGTCTTTTGTAGCCAGATTAAACATAGTGAAATTGTGTACACACAATTTCGTCTTATAATATAATGCACTAGCATTTAACTTAGGACACAACTTTACAGATTGAAGATCATGCGTAAATAGATGTACTTCTCCTGCCAGTGCTCGTGTCTTGTCCTTTGTCTTCTCTTCTCTTGCTAAGTCCTTAAGATTAATGTGGTTTCGATAGGTATTTTCGTTAATGTTTCCTGCTTTAAAAGCGCAACATGGGTCGCACTGGTCTTTCTTCGGTTGAAATAAACTTAGATTTTGTTCTGAAAATATTTGATCAAAAGACCAGCGGCTGACAGCTTGCTTATTTTCTTCAGAACACCTTTTACAATAAAGATTGTAAAGGTGATTTTTATTTTCTATAATAGGCTCTAAATATTGCCTGGTTGTAGTAGCTCGACAGTAGTGCGAGGGCATTTTAGGCAAACTATTAAAAAAGTCCTTTAGAAAAGAAATATCGTCTTTCTTTGAGTGTCCTTCTACAACTTTGTGAGTAAGCTGCGACTTTTTTGCCATCCCAGAATCCGACATTGATAACCAATATCGCACTGTCCACTCTTTAATGCCAAAGGTATTTAGAAAAGTATGCTGACATACCTGAACACGCCCATCTGAAGTAGTTAAAAAATATTGTTTGCTCTCACCACGTCTAGAGTCTGAAGACTTTACTTGTTTTTTTGGGCATATTTCAACATGCGAAATAATGTATTGCTTTCGCTGATCCCACGTCATTTTTTTCCAGTAATTTGTGAAGAGTAGTTTTCGCTCTTCCTCTGCTATACTATTACAGGCTCGCAACTTAGATTTCTTACAGAATTCAGAAGTGCATGCACTGCCTATTTGACGGGCTGGCCTCATTGTATCATGAAGAACCTTAAACTTTTTCTCCTTACTATCGCGGCGATATCCTAAATATTCATTCCCTTCCATTCTTAGAACTTTGCTAGAAGTTTTGGTCCATTTTTTCTTGTCCGCACATCCTTTTGAGCACCTCTTTCTGCAAGCACTAAGATCGCCGTATTCTTCAATCTCATCAGTACTTGGTATCGTGTTTACAATTTCACCCTGTACAGACGATAGTCTAATTTCTTCTTCTTGCAATTCGTTGGAGCAGAGAAGAGACGTAGGCTCACACTCCGTTGATATAGCTTCTACAGGCTCAAGAAATGACATATCAACTGGCGGCGTCGACAAAGATACAGAATCAACGGATACAACTTTCGATGTTTCAACCGTTGTGGACATACATGAGGAGGTTACATCAACTGTTGCAGTATTGAATACATTATACGTTTGGAGGTGCGGTTCAGTTGCATCTCCAATGGCCAAAAACTCAGAGAGACCTTTATACGACTCTGGTACATCTGTCAGTGCAGACATAGGTGTATGAGGCAAGGAGGGTAGAGAAAGGTAGTTGCTGTAAATTTCAAGAGGCTGTGTTAAAGGAGGTGCGTGAATTTCAGACTGTATCTCTTCAGCTGCTAATATGACGGGCAGATTATTTATGTCAATATTTTCAATATTCATTGTTTGTCGTTTAACCTTCATTTGTAATTTTATGCCTAGTTCATTGCACAAGTGAAGAACGTCTTCATCATCACTGGATTGATCCATGGTGTTTAATCCCTACAAGATAAAAATAATAGGTATTAAAATCAGCATAAAACACCGCGCAAGTCATTTTACAAGTTGATTGTAACACCGCGTAACTCATTACGTAATTTTAAGTACTTTTTTTGTTTTAAATATAAGTAAAAACGGAAAAATAACACTTAATAAATAATTTAAATTATGTAGATAAGCTAATAAAACTATTACGAAACCAATATGAATCATATTTACCTTAATTTTTATGAAATTATCCGGAACACTTGTCGTAACACGTCTAACTATGGAATAAAACCGACTTACGCGCTGTTGCTGTGGCGTTCTGTACAACACTGACACACGCGGTGTTTTTCTTTTTTGAATAACGACTCACCATTGGTTCAAACTCTCGTGTTTGATTCGTCAAACGATGCGCCTTGCGATTCTCTATCGAATGACATACAATACGTATTTTGTCAAAAAAATGACTTCCGCGGTGTTAGAACTTAAGCGACGTATAGAAATAGTATGTAATGTACTGAGAACCACTCTAGCTTTCAGGGTGGAGAACCACTCTAGCTCTCAAGACGGACTTTGTGAAAGATGATATGGCTAGAAAGGGGGTGAACTACTACTGCTAAGATTACGACTATTCTTTCTATTATAGTCGTAATCTTAGCAGTAGTTCGACATATCTTCTACTCCTATACAGAAGTATAGGAGTAGAAGACATGTCATATTGCGACGACCCCAAATAATTTGGGATTAGGGCAAGATAATGATGATGGACTACATTCAGCAGAATTAAAATGCTTAAGAACGGAATAATTGCGTAACACACTTATAATGACAATTGATCGTAGTGGGTTTCATTTTGACAGTTCACACACGGTAATTGCGTTATTTACGTTGTATAACAGACGAATTTTTCAAACCTATGAAGCAATGGATTAGCAATATCCTTCAAAACACTCGCATTGTGATAGAAAGTATGTTACATAATTAGGATGCTGGTTATTGACATTCAATTAGTACGCAATAAGTAAAAGACTTCGCTAAACGGATTGCGAAGGTGCAGTTGCTTTCCTACTTAAGCTGATATCACACACTTCACTCGATAGTAAAAAGAAAAGAAAGAAAGAAAAATAGCTTTATTTGTTACAGAAACACACGTGCATACAAAAAGATATTTGTTCTAGTAAGTAAACAGAAAAAATAAATAAAACAAAATATAACTACATATAATGACATAATCACGAGCACAAAACTGAAATAGTCGGCAGCTGCAGCTGCACGTCATGATTGTAACAAGAAGGCTCCCACTCAGCATAATGCTGTGCTATGGGGGACCCACAGCACATCGCTGATCTTCAGTGGTCACCCGAAAAGGACGTACGGAAACCAAGTCAGGTTTAATTATCGGAACTATAGGTAACAAAATAAAATCGAGCGATTGAATGTCCATTTTTGTTTCATTCCATGCTCACATAATACCGACAAAATTACATAGAAATGTTTTACGAAATTGAATATTGAATAATAAAACTTAATGAATAAACGAAAATGAAAGAAAAATTACGTACACGTCCCTCTGCTCATTTAATTTTTTTTGATCATTCGAAGCGCAAGTGAAAAATGCTGAATCTATTGGATTCAGCATCTTTCACTTGCGCTTCGAATGATCAAAAAATTTGGATAGGTTCACCAACGTATTCATTCTTGACTTTTGATTAATTTTGCGTTCAGACGTTTCAAGTAGAGTGAAAAAAGAAAAATTGCGCGTCTTTTTTTGTTTTTAAGGTGCGAATGAAACATATAAAATAACAAAAAGTAAAGCGTTTAATATCAGCGTAAGTAGTGCTCTGAATAGCTCTCCAATAAAATCAAAAGCTATGAAAAAATAATTACCTTAACCTGGCCCAGATCCTCTCTCGCCCTGTAAAACTCTATTTCGGCGTCACCGAGATCACATTCAGCGAAGTCAATGACCTCATCAGTGTGATGCATCTTTTCTCTAATGTGAGCCAAGATTTGGTTATGCTCTGTGCATTTCGCACGGTTTTTTATAAGCTCGTCTTCACGTTCTGTTGAAAACGTAATGTATTTTGATAAGGCCCATTGAAAATGGTGTCAGCTTCATGAAAGAATCTTTAAAACAATATTTTTTTGGCATTATTATCTAATGTGTTATGTCAGATGTGTAAAATGTTTCTCTGTAACAATTTCCTAGTTTTTAATCTTCAGGTATCATTAAGATTTAATAACACCAAAATTTAAAATTATGAGATGAAAATCACGCCTTTTTCCCACGGGGGTAGACAGAAACTACAGAACGCCACCTGTTACGATCCTTACATGATTCGTTTACGTTCGTAGGGCGTGAGTTTATGTACTCGTGTAATATGTATGCATGAGATCAAAACGATAGAAATTGTAAAAAAGCTGTTTAAAACAATTACCTTCAATTTTAGTATTAAAGTTCTGATTATCAATATTGAGTTGTTCATATTGCCATACGTAAAGTCCTGGGCCCAGGGTTTCCAGCTTTTTCACTATAGCCTCAAGTTCCGCGACGGCGTTTCTTGCTCGTATGTACCGCAGACAAAGTGCAGAGGATTGTTCACTCTTGCGCCTTTGAAGAGTAAGGAATCGCTCCACAGTCTGTAGTAAGTGGAAAACTATTTATTTTCTTAATATTAAAATGCCTCAGGCATTAATTCCGCCTTTGCACAGTATTTTTTTACTTGTGCATAAAGTTTTAATAAATAAAAACTACTTAGAAACGATGAACGAATGAATTTAGGTGGAATGACTGAGCTTTGACGAATTTACTTGAAGTTATAAGATTATAAAATGTTTTTGTGTTGGTTTAGCATGCTTGGATATGTATCCAGGGTGACTTGTAATTTGACGTATTCTTTCCAGGACGTGATAGTGTGACCCATTTGCAACAATTAAGCAGTCCATAAAGCCTAAGCGAAAATTCATGAGATTCGAGAAAACCCAATTTTTATTCTTAACTAAATATCACTTTTCTCTAAACTTTCAAATTGAAAGGCCTGCATTGCTATTCCATTGGGTACCCAATACCTTAACAAAACTTTCGATGTCTCCAAATCTTCTAAAGTATCAAACAAAACATCTAAGAAAGAAAACCCACAGAATTATTCATTTCACACGTAAATACAACTGGAATGCTTACTTACTATATGCAATGTTTTAAAAATGCTACGATTCTTTTTACACAAATGGATGCGGAAAATGATCACATTTTAACACATTAATGCTCTGAATGCATAAGAATTATATTTAAAATAAATACGTGAATTCTTGCTTTTTCTAACGTCATTTTTGTAGACCTAGAGATTGATACAATACGTTGACACTATCGAACACATGATGTCGATATATATTTTTATAACGAGGTTCCTTAATGCAACTTGCGGTATAAGTTGACTGGTAGAAATCGTCTCGTAAGGAAAAAGCGGTATGCCCCTTCCATGCGACTCACTCTCTCTTTCAATTATATACGAGTGTATGTGTCCGAGCAAGTATCGAGTAAAGAACTTCGTTCGTGGGGGCCTACACCCTAAGCACGATGTCCGTTGTTTCGGCCGTTTCGTTTACTGTTGCTTCCTACTCCATATCGTTTTCGGACATAACATTAGTCCAGGGCCCGAACTAAAAATTTATGACAAAACGATTTGACAGTTATTTTTACTCCCGATGTGTTTTTGCCCGTCCGAATCGGCAGTGGGGTTCACGTCTAAGTTTCGAACTATGTACTGTCGGACGAGCCCGTACCTTCGGAGACGGACTTAGAGAGTAGGCCCCCTGATGGGGGTTGCCCGACCGCAGATATTTTTGAATTTTTAATTGATGTTTTTTTTTTAATAGTCTTTATATTACTGCAAAAAATTGCAAAGAAAATGATATGCGAGCCTTGCGTGACCGTACTTTAAGGTGAAACTAAAGAAGGTTCATGTTTACATGAAGGATGAAGGTGGCCTCATTTATCATTCTCAAGATGTTTATGAGATAGGTATACAGTCTGAACGGGTTTTCCGAAAAGATTTATAAGGGAAACATGTAAATATGTTTAAAAATGAAAATAATATGTTTCGATAAATGGTAAAGGACTGTATTGTGTCCTGTAAAAACTTAATAACATGCTTGACGTTCACATGTATGGTTCGCCAGTATTATCCAACCATAAACACGTATTAATAAAACTAATAATCGAACATTATTTTGTAAATAGAATAAGGTATGAAGCAAAATTGCAAATACGATATACTAACAATAAAGTAGTTCCTTTTGGAGGAAATTAAAAAATCAAATAGGTATTATCCACATCTGTTTCAAAACAGAAGATACGAAACCACTGCAATCTATATCGATAATCGAAGTTGAGGCAGCTAGTGAGCACAGCACTATTTGTCTCGTACATATGCACATCACACGCACACTGGTGTAATTTGTTTTTGGTCTCTCCCTAATCTCCATGTTGCCCATCTAACGCTAGTATATACTAAATCTATGACTATATACCAAAGAGTGTCAGCAGTTGGTAGTCACTTTGCTTAGCAATTAATTTCGCTGGCCTTACATAGGTCAGACCCTTATGCCCATGCTTTGACAGTACTCCGTTGTAAAGTGACTTCTTATTTCAGTACAGTCTTACCTTATCAGCGATAGGTTTTCCTTTCCTTGAGTAAATTAGTCCCGAACCAGTGGTCCGCTCGAGGTGTTGCAACCCATCAAACTTTGTGTTAGCATGCTCCAATCTACCAGCATATTTTTGCTCAACTTCAGAAACTTTCTTTTTTATCTGTATATAAAATGAATTGAAATGTTCATCAAAATAGTGAAATTAAAAATCTCCTAAGTTTTCCTCCGTTTTCCTAATATTAAATGTAGTTATAGCTGTTTTTGAAAAAAAGCTTTTCTGCGCGGGGTTTCGCCCGGTGATTTTTCCTTCACCTACGATTTCCTAATAGAGCGGTGACCGTCACATAACGGCCGCAGTGACGACTGTCAATCAAATAATAGCAGCGGGGTTTGACTTTACGGTGTCAAAAAACTCTCTCAAGGAAAATACTCCTACTTGCTTCCATAAACAACGTTTCAGTGACGTCATTCACCGGTAAATAGCGGAAGCTTTGTGGTGGCCACCGCTCTTCTTGGAAATCGAAGCTTTACTCCCGCCCTGAGACCCCCAGGGAAAAGGAGGTTCGGATCCCCTGTTATTTACTAACAAATAATACTGTATCCGCTAGTAGTTTCCTTAATCTTGTATCTGTATGTATTGCTGCTTGTTTTTGTATTATATGTATGTATAATTTTTGCTACTATTCCAGTCGCTCCTAGTATGCAAAATAATATTAATATAAACATTAGATGCTTACTTACATCAGCGATTTCACTCTCTGCCTTTTTTTTCAATTCTTCGTAAGAATACAATTTCTGTTGATATTTTTCCTCCATATCTGTAGCCCCCTCCAAAGGCTTCAAAACATGTTCACTTTTACGTTTTCTGAAAAAGTAAGGTGATTCTCGACTGCAAATAATTTGCACTTAATGCCACAATATTGTATATCTATTTACTCACATATTATCTGCCTTGCAAAATTCGCATTGAACTGATCGAATATTTATAGAGTACCTACCTAATTACATTTAACATTTATAAACTAAGACATCATAATCATTATCTATTATCAAAAACATACAATTAGGTAAGTAAAATTGTTTGGCTCTACCTTCCGCTAAGAAATCGTTAAAAAAACCAAAACACATGTTGGATTATAATTTTGTTAAGTTCAAAACCACATGAGTTACGATTAGTTTACACAGCAGTAAGTACTTGATTCTACTTAAACCACGTCAATTTTCAACAATTTGTTCACCGATATAATAAATTACAAAAATGTCGGCATTCTGGCATAGACATGACAACATGAGCAGTCTGCCTGCCAAATTATTATACAACTTCTTATTATTCGTATACAGTTCAGTGGGCTAGTATTTTCTTTCAATACAAATGAGCAACTCAGATGTTTGCGCCAAACTCGCGACGATGAATAGAAAAATAAATATACCGTCAAGTGTTATTTTACGGTTGAAAAGTTTTATTCGTGCACGTTATGTTTTGTCTTGTTACACATATTTATACAATTTTACTGCCACGTGTAAGCATTATGCTGGCGAGTGTATATTAATTATGTCGTCATTCTAAAATGTTCTAAAACTATTGTGGTTGATATAATTTATGATGCAAAAGATATGCTACTTCTGGCCATTAATTAACAGTCGAATGACGTGAGCTTTTGTCATAGAAATTAATCAAAGACAATGTGAGCAAATATTTCGCCTTATTTTTCTTCTTTTACCAATATGAACATTAAACTAGCACCCCGCTGTAGTTTAGACATCGGGCAGTAAACAAGTGTATGAGGCGTGCTACAAAGATGTTCGGGTCGGCACATTCCATTTGGCAGTATCTCGTGTTGAATAACAAATTATATGGGTATTCCGCTAACATTCGGCTCGTGTTGATGGCAAAATTCCATTCGGCATCTACCTTCGCTGAATTGACATGATGCAGTTGATTTTTACCATCCGGCTCGGCGTAGCCGCCGCACGTCGTTCTGTGCACATCAGTGGTAACAATTTGATATTGACAGCGCCTTTCAAGTCAAGTTAACTCAGCTTATCGCAGTCCACTGCTGGACATAGGCCTCTCCCAGGTTGCGCCACAATACCGTGTCCTCCGCCTTCCGCATCTAGTCTTTCCCAGTCACTTTTTTAAGGTCGTGGGTCCCTCTAGCCGGGGGCGTCTTACGCTACGCTTGCCGAAATGCGATCTGTGTGATGCTCCGTGGAGACAAGTCCTGGAGGACTTGTCTCCACGGAGCATCGGTCCTTCGACAAACATGACGAGCCTACTGCCACTTCAGTTTGCTTACTCTGCCAGCTATGTCGGTAACTCCGGTTATTTTCCGGATAATTTCATTTCTAATTTTATTCTTCAAAGAAACCCCTGAGTATAGGCCGCTTCATAGCGCGCTGAACGACCTTGAATATGTGGACCAGCCCATTTGCCAGTGTCCACGTTTCGGCACCGTTTGTCATAATGGGCAGGACACACTGGTTGAAGACCTTAGTGTTCAAACAATGCGGGATAGGCGACGAGAAGACTTGACGAAGTTTCCCAAACGCTGCCCAACCCAATTGGATCCTTCTGTCGGCTTCTTTCTCAAAGTTCTGTCTACCGAGCTGAGAAGCAACTCTTCGATGTGGGTTGGATTCGGTAAGACGTGTGAATTGTACATGACTTTCGTCTTGTCCAAATTCATGCCGATGCCAACTCACCGAGAGGCTCCATTCAGACTGTGCAGCATCTGGTCTAACTGTTCTGGCGTCTCTGCCATTATGACGATGTGCACAGCGCCTTTATGTCGTAGCTTTAAGGGTGATTTTTGTAGTGCAACTGTACGTGCCGATAAGCCGAGCGGCCATTTTCCCGAATACTTATATTTTCGATTTACCGCCCGGCTGTGCCGATTAATGCCAACCCAACTTATATATTCTTATATAAAGTAGAGACAATAATAAATTAACCTGTCTATATCTAATGACGTTCCCAGTCTGCATAGAAAAATTCAATTAAATATATCCAATAGTTTAGTCACTATAGCTAGTCGGCTGATCGGCAAAACCCCAGCAGGTTTAGCACGAGAACCGTAGAGAAGCGTTTTGTCGACCGAATAGTAGACAACAATTACGTTTTCGTGTAGACAGTAGAACATTTTCGGAGACATGCAATTTCTATTCTACAGTAGAGTAGAAATCATAGAAATATCTTTCTTATATCTATGGTAGAAACAGAAAGCGGCATGCTAAGCTTGTTGTAGGCTTATAACTACTATTTAATTTCGATGATAAGATTTGTTTGATAGTGTGAAAATACTCCTACGCATTAATACTAATGTCGTCTCCATATTGTATATATATGTTAAAGGTACTTGTAATATTCAGCAAGTCGTCTATGCAGTATATTATTGAGCACTTGTTGATGGTTGCGCTCCAACGTGAGGTCTCTGTGAGCTTGCAAGTACTCCTCCCGGTCCACGTGAATAGTAGCCGGCGTAGCTATATTAAATCCAATCAGACCACTATTTTCTCTGTCTCCGTCATCTAGTTGCTGGTCACTTACTGGAAAATTAAATAATTACGTTTTAATAATTGGAGGAGGTGCAGAATTTGGACATAGAATATTATTTCAAAAGTGCCAAATTACCCAACTCACTCCCATTAACACACAACTCATCCACCCACTCACTCAACCTATTATATCTAATTGTACTCCTGCTAAGTAAGGGTGCATTCGAAATTTCATAATATCGAGATTGATATTATGATATTGCTATAGTTATTCACATTAAATATTACTGTTAATACACATAAACCTTCCGGAACCAAGTCCTGATGGTGAAAACTACATCAAAATCTTTCCAGTCTGTCGAAGGACCGATGATCATAGGAGCAAACGAGCTGGAGACCCGCGTATCGGTAACCGTAGTGTGAGACGCCATCCCAGCTAGATGGACCGAAGACCTTAAAAACGTGGCTGGGACAGACTGGATGCGGAAGGCGGAAGACAGGGTATTGTGGCATAGCTTGGGAGAGGCCCATGTGCAGCAGTGAACTTGATTTAAGACTTTGTTGCGTTCCGCTGAGTTGCAATCAACTCCTTCAAACTATCTCAATAGGTGGCAACAGTGGACTGCTATAGGCTGAGTTGATTAATGATTCATACTCAGCTGATATAAAAATTTGCTCTACATTGTTGCAGCAACATGTTTTTGTATTGCGAGAAACATGTTGCAGGTAACAGAGTGCAATTAGGTACATATTGTATCGGGACTTCGGGCAATAAAAACAGTGCAAAATGAAAAATAACTTTAATTTTGGAAGTCGGTGTTTTTGTATTTTGTATTTTCGTTTTTGCCACTAACTTCCGAAATTAAAGTTATTTCTGCACTTTGTAGTATTTTTTTTGGAAGTCGGTTGTGCTTTTTAGTCCGTGGTACTTACTCCACACAAATTCGCATTCCAGTACCTACTTGCTATTTTAATAACAGTGATAGGAAGTTATTATAACATCATCAATATACACTACGTGGAAAAAATATGTATTTTTGAAGCTAACTGAAAAACTACCAACCAAAGTTAATTAAATATATATGGGACCACCCTTAAGGCAAACCATCCATGAAAAAAAGAATTTTCGAAATCGATCCACAATTGCCGGAGATATCACGTAATCACAAAAAAAAATAGACGAATTGTGAACCTCCTCCTTTTAAGAAGTCGGTTAAAAAGTAATGGCAGTTTATTGACTTACCGATGGAAACACTTTCAGAATCAGAGCTTGCATCGCCTTCATCGCCAGTTCTCGTGGCTTTTGTAGTAGCGTCAGAATTAGCGTTTTTTGTCCTTACTTTCTTTTTGACCTTTGGTTTGTCCTATAATTTGTTACAACATTTTAAAGAGTTACGTACGAATATCATATTGTCATTGTTAGTGTTCCTAATCGGACAGGCAGTGAAACCTTTAGTTTTTTTCAGTAGGCCAATTATTTTATGATAATACTTGAAGACCGAGTCAACCAACTGAGGAGGTATTCGTCACTGCTGTTTTTAGAAAACAAGAATAACGTGATGATAGTTTTGATACCCTATTTTGGGCTGAAAATATGAAATATTTCGTAAACTGTTATGGATAGTTAGTTAGTTTCGATACTTTACAGGGTGGCAGGGATATCGACGCGCTGACTGTGACCATGAATTCAGCCCATGATTCTAGAGCCCCTAGCGTAGAAATTTTTAGTCGGTTATCAAAAAAAAAAAACACGTTTCATAGAAAATGGCAAGACAAAAAGTTTCAAAACATGAGCTGTTCAGAATCATGTACTGAATCCATGGTTACAGTTTCCGCGTCGATGTCCCTGCCATCCTGTATTATGGAGATAATGCCATGGACACCGGGAGTAGGATGCAAGAGGGAGCACTTGCACCTCTCTGGCTTCAAAATAAAATGTAGGTGTAAAAACATTCAAAACTAAAAATAATGCGAAAACGCCTAACACAATAATACAGAACTTAACCTATTCGAGGCGAGATCCTAAAATTTTCGAGCTCGCTCCGCTTGCTCTTGCATTCTGCAATTCAATAAATATACTATTATAGGTACACTTTGTTTTTGAGAATATCATTACCTACAGAAAACTCAATGCCGTTGCCCAACCCAACCGGAGGAATCACATCACGATCAGCACTGGCGAGGTAGGTACTCAGGGAGGCATCCCTATGATACTTGTTATTGAACCACACTACCATGTTCTGGTACCCCTAGTTGGTATACCTATAGTTTGCCATTGTTGCGTTTATTGCCCGAAGCCCGACGCGTGTTAGCAAAGGCGAGTGCGGTGCAACAGACGGATCGTGCGGGACTGAAGAGGCGCGGGGGAGGAAGGCGCGCGCGCGTCGCGCTCGCGTTCTACTCCTTTGATCATTCATAAAAACTGCGCGCCGGCCGCTTCAATGACAGTAAATACTATGCAGAGTAGCGTAAGTATTAGTTGTATTTATTATGTGTCAAGTAATTTTTTTTTTTTTTAAATAACATGCTTAGATTTTTTTAAGTTTCTGTGGCTTCTGTACCAGGTGTAGGTGTATCTCTTAAAATATTTCGTGTATGAATACATACACCTATTATATTTCGCAGTTTGTAGATGACTTTGTATTATGTTGTATTACCAACAAAATTTTGGAGGCGATACACAAATTGCAAACGGCTTTAGATTTATTTAAGAAGTTAATCGAAGTTATTAGTTTCAACATATCAACCACTAAAAGTAAACAATTTTATATTTAAAAACGGCTTCAGAAAAGATACTATTGATATTAAAATAAATAAAAGATCCCTCCAAGTAGTTGACAACTATAAATATTTAGGTTTGTGGTTAGATCAATCCCTAAGATGGTCTAAACATATCTATTAATGAGTTAAAAGACAAATCTTCCTCTGAATGTGTTTAAAATATTGAATTGTCCAGGCTGGGGCATACACCTCGCTCATTTACGACGTTTATATATTTCTATCATACGCAGTTGATTAGATTATGCTAGTTTTTTTATTTTATAATGGTTGACAACCATTATAAAATAAAAAACTCATTTAAATAAAGTAACTAAAACTCAACACCAATGTTTGAGGGTCATCAGTAGTTTTATTAAAAACAGCCCATTCAAGTGATGGAATGCGAACTTCATCTTCAGCCGTTACATATTCGCAGATATTACTTGGCTGGTAAATTCTTCTTGAAACTCGAATCTTTTGTAAATGGGGACACGTGTGAAATTGTTACAAAACTTTATATTTGTTGCCAAGGTACGTATTGGAAACGTAAAAAGAAACCACTTATAGCTCATATTTCTGAAACATTACGACATCTAAAACATACGCTTGTCCTACAGAGATGAATTAGAATTATTTTCGCTTAATACATTAATAAGCGGTGTGAACTTGTATGATTAAACCACATATTAAAGAGTTTAATGAAGCTAAGAAATCAAACGATCACTATCAAATTCGAATTTTATGTAGTAGGAATTTTAGCAGGAGCTATTCTGGATATTACAGGATTTATACGGATGGATCTAAAGTACGAGATACTGTTGGAGCTGCGTCTTTGACTTTTAAAGTAATACCTACTTTAAGTTCAAATTAAAGTCAAACACTTCTGTCATGTATTACAAGTTAACTGCTATCTTCGTAGCCTTTTCATACCTTAAATCATTAGATTTTCAAGATTCCGTAATCTATTCTGACTGTAAAAGCGCACTCCCAAAATTTGACGAGGTTTACAGGAAATTTTCGTGGTTATCCGGTAGCATACAAAAAAATTGATTCTATTCGTAGATTACATCACATTGATTCTATTAGTAGATTACATTATTAGTAGAGTACAATGGGTGCCTTCCCATATCAGCATAGAAGAAAACAAGAGGAAGGAGGAGGAGAGGAGGAAGTTGATCATTTAGCCAAAGAAGCGTGCTTACGCGGTGTTTCGGTGACGTATAAACCTACCTTACTGGACTGATATTTTAAGTGTAGTTAGATCAAAATATTTGAAATTTGGAAAGAATACTTCGAGAAGTCATTGAAAAAGGTATTTGGTATCGGACGATGCAGCCAACCATTCAGAAATCCTTGGTTTGTTAACCCCGATATGAGTTGACAAGCTATCGTGACAAGTTTGTGACTTCGTTCCGGACACATCCCATTGATTAGTTTTGCTGCTTTGCTAAGTAAAATTACATCGCCAAACTGCACGAAATGTAATGTGGTCGAAAACGTTTTTCATATTATGGTGGAGTGTGAGCGGAACGGGTCGGAAAAATATTTGATTCGAGATCAATTTAATACGAATAATTGTGAACTTGGAGATTGTAGTACTATTTTAACTTTTCTAGCATCTAAAGCCGCTAGAATATTATATAAATTAGTTAACTTAAGGATTAAGCGTAGACGTTAAGTTTTGCATGTAACAAATGTAACAAAGGGTTCCTATGAGGGTGACATGTTGACTACTACTGTGATCAAAACCTCGTTAGTAAATAAAGATTTTAAAAAAAGCTTTTAAGTTTCAGATTTAGAAGTTGGTAATGCACAAAGAGATGCCTGGAGTTTTCCTACCTATAATTTAAAATATGTTATTCTCATCAGTTTTGTGGGCTAGTGTACTTTCTTCTTACCTTTATAGCATAACATTTAAAATGTGCCAATTACCTATTACGTATTTTTGGAGTTGTCGATTCACAACACAACAAAACAAATAAATACACATAAATACTACAAATAAATTAACTTTGTGCGAATCGCCTACAGAAAAAATAATTTCCGGCGAGTTAATTCGTGCGAATCACCAATAAGCGAAAAATACTTAGGCAAAATAAATAGCAGCCTTAGAGATAACAGCAATATAAAATTCGCCTTGACTGGTCCTGCGTAATGAAACATATTACTGAATCGTTAAGTAAATTATGCAAAGAACGTAGCAGTAGTATGACGGGCTAAACCCACGGACATTATAAATGCTAATATTGAAGGCATAGGGGACGGGGTTCGTGTTCTATGAAAAGAAGCAAACGTTGACGTAACAACTCGATTGCATGCAAACAGTATCATGTTAATTAAATTGAAAGGGACAAAAACGTAGAAGCATACCTCAGTTCCAGGCATATCGCGTGATTCGTTTGAATTACTCGACTTTTATTGATCTGCTTAAGGTTATAACCCGAAATTATTTCACTCCATTATCTTCCCAGCACAACATGCGAAGACTATTGAATGGTTGTCATGGTAACTAATAAACGAGTATCGAACGGCTTTCAGAGCTTTCATGCCAGTGTCAGATGCATCTGGACATAAAAAATGAGGTTTTATTTTAGAGTCAAAATAGTTTCACGTAGAATTTCGTAGGTTTTTCATTTATTCGAACACAAGCTTATTGCTTTTCCTTTATTTTCATCATTTCAGCCGAATGATGCGCACTACTAAACATAAGCCTCCCCAAAATGTCTTCACATCGACCAGTCCTGTGCTTTTGCGCATCCAGCGGATTCCCGCAACCTTCACCAAGTCATAGGTCCACCTCGTTGGATGCCTAGCAACGCAACGCTGCACCTTGCGGTACGCAGTCACCACTCCAAAACCCTGCAGTCCCATCGGCCTTCTGTTTTGCCTAACTTCTCACTGTCACTTAATCTATGTTGGTAGCTTTGATTCTCATGTCTTGTGGATCTCTTCATTTCGCATTAAAACTACAAGAATAGCCCACTCCATTACCATTCCTTTATTTTGTGTACATTTCCTTTTATTTGTTGTATTTTCTGTACTTATAAAATGCAAAGGAACATTTTGTTCGTTTTTGCATATATTTTTTTACATTTAAAACTCAATGATAGGCAATTTCAAGAAGTGAAATTACAGTTTTTCGTGGTAAAGTTGACAAAGATCATCGAGCTAAAAAAAAAAAGTATTTTCTAAAACCAGCAAGCTTTTTCTTAAAGTGTTTAAAGCATCACTAAGTATCACTAGAATGGACTAAAATGTAGCTCTACGTGTTGAAGTGCTTGATGTGAACAACTGATTATTCTCTTATAAAGGTCATCCAATGTTACACTGAAGTTTGTTTTCTTTGCAATAAAAGCTAGTTTTCAATTTCCAGTAAAAACTATCTTGTAAGTTTTTTACCTACTATTAGAACAACGGACCAACTCGCATTATTATTTATAAACTAGCTATGCCCACGACTCCAAACTCGTATGCAAACTTTATAAAAATTTGTACGCTTGCTTGCAGGCAGAATACAATGACATGGACATGGTTATATGATCTCGTCTTTACCAAAACAATGTATTTCTAGCAAATAAACGTTTGATTTCATTTGATTCAGTTCAAATCACATGGAAATTGGAAAATAAAAGCTAGCCAAAAATTCAGAGCAAATAAGTTGACAGTCCAAGAAAGGAACCATGTGGAATGGAGGATGTGAAACTTTTTTTTGAATTGAGCGGAATGCGAGAAAGGGAGGAAGCTAGCAACGCGTGCCACGCTTTCGCTACTAGGTGTACCTTGATAGGTACTTACACCTAGTATTGGAAGGGTGGATAAGTAGATACTTATATATATATAGGTATTGAGGGAACTAAAGGAGACCTTTCTCAAGCGTATTGCAAATAGACGGATGATTCTTTATAAAACATGCTTTTTGGTCCTTGAAGTGTATTTTTGGACCTACATCTTCGTTTTCTATGTTGATAGCTATGTCGCAGACGGATTGTCGAATCCGCTGTTTGACAGAACCGCTAGCCGTTTTACAAAACAGCTCTGTTATGTAAAACAGCTTCATTCTTCGAAATGTTATATTTAACCGACTTCAAAAAAAGGAGGAAGTTCTCAATTCGACTGTATTTTTTTTTTTATGTATGTTAGCTCAGAACTTTTTTCTGGGTGAACCGGTTTGGATGGTTCTTTTTTTATTTGAAAGCTGGTGCTTTACATGTGGTTTTATTTAAATTTGATAAAGTTCTGACTAGTAGTTTTTGAGTTATCCTTAATACTGCGTATTTTTTCCACTTAGTTTATATTGAAGATATTTTAATAATTTCCTGTCACGGTTATTTACATATCAAATAGTGGTATACGAAAGTGTGTGGGATAGGTACCACAATCAAAAAGTGAAAAATAAAAACCTTTTTACAAAAAAACAACTGACGTCCAAAAAACGAAGTCGGTTGATTTTTGTTACAACGTTTTTTATGTGTCGGTTTATCCAATCTGGTGATTGAACCGTCATCAACCCATACTTCTAATAATACTAACTTACTTCCACTAAGCACCAGTTTGTATGGAAAGCACAGAAATGGAAGCGTTGACAATACCGTCTCTAGCAGCGGCTGACTGCGGTGGTAGACTGAATCTGAACTTACCCCGGTTGTAAACTTTAACTAATAGCTCTTCTTTTAAACTTCCGGTTTGATATGGAGGAAAGTGGAAACTAGTACCTTATGATTTTTTTCTAACTCAAAATAATTTTAATCTTTGATTTAGGGTTGGCGGTCCGTTGAATCATTTAACTAGGATTTATGGAGCTTTCTCTGGTTGGTTGCCCCCTTACCACAGAATATTCTCGGCGTATCTACATACCTACAGGAGTTGAAGTTGGTTGAACGTAGTATAGCAGGCTTGTCTTAGCTTGTTACTGTTATTGTCGGATATTGCTTATAATTGTTATGTTACCATGGGCCACGGGGTAAGCCCGTAGCCACGAACTACACACTCATGCGACACGCGTCTTGCGACAATGACTGCGGAGAAAACTAATGAAAGAAGTTTTTTAGAGCGTGCTATGAGTCACCGTGAGCGAAGCGACGCCGACGGCCAGGGCCGGCCGACGCGACGCGACGGAGCGACGAACGAAAACAGGAGACGCGCGCGTATGTCGTCTGTTGACGCTATGCCCGTACAAAGTCGCATGAGCATCGCACGAGGAGGCCGTGAACGGTGCTTTACTTTTTAAAAGACAGTCCATGCGCTGACGGAATGTACCCGTTTTCAAACAAAAAGAGACGAATTAATAAACATAAATAAGTAGTATTGTTTGATGAGATTTTGTCCATGCCATTGTCTGATACTGCATATGGTTTGTTTAGATTTGTAAGTCTTCGTTTTAAGTCTAATAGTTTACGTTTGGTCTTAAAGGTTAACCAGGATATTAAAATTAAATATGTTTGTGATAACGTACCTACGATGGGACTACCATGTGTTTTAAACAAAATTCCCTAAATTAAATAAAGTGTGCTCATTTTCTATTAATAGAGGACCATAGAACAGTATTTGTTTCGTTTGTACTTAAAAAAATTTAGAAGAGCTATTTTAAGGAAAAAAAAAACCAAAGCCATTTTAATTTGAACTGGCACACCGTAGATTTATTTTAGTACTCTTTTATGTAGGCAAGGGCGGCATTAAATATCAGTCCACGTTGTTGGAAACCATAACGCTGGCTAACTTCCCGGTTACATCGCTACACTATTTTTCCCTGCGTGCCAACTAAGGGCAGAAAGCTGAAGTTTGGGTCATCGGAACCCAGCAGCAGACAATTAGAACTGCTAGTCTTTTCCTTCACCAGTTTTTTTTTAGGCCACCGACCTCTGTTGTCGTTGGCAGTGTCACAGCTCAACTCTGGGCCGATGCCAGACTCTCGACAATGCTCATCCCAAAATAACTACCTACCGTCGAAAGTTAATACGACATTTTTCTGTTGTAAAATGTTAAAGATTTGGACCGCAGTACATCAATCCAGAACATTACTCCAATACAGTCACCAAAACGTATGAAACCGTCCTTAATTTAATTCATAACATTTTGACACTTCGGCATAAACATACTTTAATTAAAACTGAAAGTCGTTTCGGATGGCCTGTCATTTAAATGAATTTCGTGAACAAAGACTTTTAGGGTTGGATAAAAAAAAAATCACGAATAAAGTTTAAAAAGTTTATTCAATAAAAAAGAAATATGTATAAGAAGAACGTACATAACATCAATACACACGATAATGCAAATATAATGGAATAAACAAGACCACCCTTCAGGATGCATTCCGTAACTGTTTTAACTCAAACTTGCCTACTTTATTCCCAAGTCGGCGTTTCTTGCGCCCCCCGCTTCGTAAGTTCTATAAATAAGTCCCCGATGTTTAGACAGTAGAGAATTTTATGTCCTGTTGGTCCCAACTCGATTTGTTCGTATATGGATGAGGAATTCCATTAATACAAATATAAGTTCCCCTTTGTATTTACACTATGAATAAGAACATGAATTTCATCATAAAATATTTAAACAAATGACGGAAGTGATCCTAACAAACATATGCATTATAATATAAGTTTGACTAGAATCAAGTTACTTTCTGGCAGCATAATAATAGTACAACATATTTACATAATAACGCAAAAGATTATGCATATTTTTATTAATTATAAAAAACCGCTATTTTATAACACGATGTACGTTAACTTCGTTAATCCTATAAGTCCGAGGCGAATACATAAAGTTTAAATACGTTTTTTACATTAAAATATTGCAAGCCAGTAATAAAAAATGTCGCAATAAAGATTATTTTTTTCCGTCGCTTATAAGATTAACAAGGCGTACTAATATAAACGTCACGATCCACGTTCAGGGTGTAATTAAATTCAAGGTAACAGAATCAGTCAAGAATAGTCTAAAAGCTGAAACTGACGGTGTGTAATTATGCTAGTGATGCGACTCAAACCAAGTCTCTGCTCGAGTTAATCGGATGAGTTCATTGCAGCTCGTGATCGAAAGCGATTTCTTCAGCGAATTCCATCGTTTTCGAAACCAATCGGGTGTAAGATCAGACTCCATCGAGTATGAACGACTTAAGAAACCGACTCGACGCGGAATTTTCTGGCTTCGACAATTTATCTGATATTCCTATCTTTTTGTAAATATGTTTGTAGATAATTTGTCTAAAGCATGGCTTCATTTCGATTACATGATTAAATGACGATTAGAATCAGCTGGTTACTTTAAGTATATCACCGATTTTATTTTGAACAAAACTCCATTCCGACGAGTCGAACAATTTTGCAAATACCTTCGAATGGCAAAACGTCATCCGGGCCGCATCACTTAGTCTTATTTTCGTAGAATACATTACATGGAAGACTTGAACATAGTTACAGCTATTGGTCATTTGAGCACTGTTCAGTAAAGATTTGAAGAAGCTTTCCCACGACGGAAGATGTCGCGTGACAATGATTCGCTTGAAGCGTCATCGGCCGATGATGGTGGGTTCATCGGCCATGGCCAGTTCGTCTGTTGCTGCTTTGTCGCCTTTCCTCTTCCGGGAGTACCAGAGGAAAGAGGCAGCAGCGAAGAGGTTGACGAGAACCACGAACCAGGCCAAGAAGAAACTGATGTTATAACTGTGGAAAAAGAGGAAATTAATGTGACGTCATGTCTGTGCAAAATTCTACAATGGAATGCTTTCAACACGAAATGATAATGCTCGCATAAACAATGGACTATGTTAGCCGCACTTAACATGCATTTGTCCGATCGTATACAAACGTCTATCAAAGTAGTTAGTAATACGTCAAAAACATATCATTGTATACGGGAGCCAATAGAATTTTGCAATAAACACACGAATGGTGTTCATTCGAAGCCTATAGAATTTTGGAACTGATGTTCAAATTATATTGAAAAGACGTAACAGTCGTTCGCAGGAATTTTATAGTACCTACACTGGATGTAAAAAGACCCATCATAGCCGTCAACTACGCATTCTGTACATTAAACTAAGTAACATAGTACAAAAATAATTGCTGCGAAACGAATTTTATTTTTGGTGTAAATAATGGGTAAGTAATATATGCCATATATAATTACAAAATCTCTAATATTTACAAGAAATAACAGCTGAATCTATAATTTTATTTTATACTATGATCAGTTAATAAAATAAACGATTGATAAAATTTTAAAATAACTAATATTTATAAGCATAACATACATTGAATATAAAATTGTTTGATATACCACACAAACGACATAAAACTTATTTAGACTAATATAATAAAAACGCCTATATAAAAAATAAAAACGAAAGAAAATAATAATAATAATAGTAGTTCATAATTTAAAGTATTTTTTTTTAAATAATTTCTATAACAGTTAGTAACCTGAGTAGATATGCCTAGGAACTGATTACCACCTGCCAAAATACTCATAGGTATGCTGGAAGAGATTTCTTTAGAAATAAACATCACCTTTGTACGTATTTTTCTGTTCCTTTTTTCCTGTCTGTTTATATGTGTGTACCGCTTTGCAGGGTTCCTTTTCTGGGTGGTTATAAAAAAATTACCACGAAGGCTAAGGCGGGAGCTCCGCTCCGCTCCCGCCTTCTAACCAAACCTATTTGACTCGGATTGCTCTGAATTGGGGTGTTAACCATAATGATGGTATCAATATGTATTTTAAACAATACACCTAATGATTTTCGATTAAATAAACGATGTATCCAATAACGTTATACGAAATAAGTTTTAGAGTATATAATTTTTTTAAGTAAAGAAATTATATCAACAGTTGATTCGTTATGGAAATGAAAATATGTATATCAAATAACTTTATAAGATATGAGACGCACGTGCTGTTTACGGTAGTGCGCAATGTAACGCAAGCAAAACATTGTGCTTATGGGTGCATGCAACGGTACAGGGGTCGTGCGGGTATTTAAAGTTGTGTTATAAATTATAATTATAACATTAGAAACTTGTTTTTGTAAAAAAAACGTCACAAAAAATTTGGAATGTTGGCCTTCAATATCTCCGTAACCAGAAGGTTGCCAGGTATGGTCCAGTACAAAATAATTAAGACAATGATGGGGAGTATAAGTGACTCTCAGCTTCGTTAGTGTCTTTTACACCCCCGTTATAATATTACTTTGAAATAAATGAAAAGAACAAGCAAAACAAAATTATTAATTATATTAGACAGTCGAATCAATCGTAAAAAATTTAAGATTATTATGATACTTAAACACATGAATGAAAATATACAATAAGTGATCGACAACAATATGGGATAATATAAAATGTCAATACTTACTAATGGTAGGCCTTATCGGGGTAGATAAATTTCACGTTTTTCTTCATATGATCTAATGAAGTCATCATAACTTGCACCACCACGAAAGTGCATGAAGCTGCAAAAAAGTATAATGTTAGTATGTGCTATTTGCTACTATACATCATCAAAATAATATAAAGCCAAAAGAGTATAGGTATCATTGAGAATGTAGGTAGTTTGATGTTCTTTAGAAATGCAACCTGGTAATTGATTTTGGGAAATATTACGGTCATGGCGGCAGATCTCAACAGAGATTAACCAAGTACACAGGAGATTTATATCATAAAAGAATGTGCGCTAGCACAGGCGCACTCCCTCTTCTCTCACTCTCATGGTCCAACGGAACGGCAATCCGACGCGATCGAGGAGAGTTCAGGCGCAGGATCAACGGCTTTACGTGCTTTCCGAGGCACGGTATGTCACAACACTAACTTCCAAACTTCAGGCCGCTACAGATAAACGTCTATTGGAAAACCCCAATAACACTTGCAAAACGGAAGATCGAAACATTTGCAATACTAATAATAGGTAATATTTGTTTGAACAATCCATCTCATCTATATAAAGTAAAAGTAAGTCTATTAACTGAACACAACTATTCTGAAGTACTTACTGCTTATGAAGTGTATGCCCGCGGCAAGACGCTTGAACATGTATCTAGGGTTGTGGAAAGTGTATACGGAGAAACCACAACCCATCGCCATGACGAACAGGCTGATGATACCGAACGATATCATGGTCCTTACGTAATCTAAACAAAGAAAAAATATTTATGTCAATGCAATCGATACTTCAGATACATATATTCATCAATATTAGTACCTATCTACATTATATCCGCCAGAGGCATTTGAGTTTGCAAAGGATAAATCAACGGTTCCTAAAAATATTGAAGGATCAATTCAAAAAGTCAGCAGGTGAGCCATATTTGCATATCATGATATCCATCTTAACAAAAAATATACACTTAGACATTTGTTCTACAAGATTTCAAAGAATTTGATAAGCATTGATCATTGTCGCCTGTATTTTTTTTTTTCAATTTCACCGATTTTTAGACAGGACCCATATTACATAGGAAGTTGCCAACGCAACAATATTGCTTATTTAACAAAGCTTCGATCATACGCGTCTTTAGTTGGGAACAAAATTCAATAATACAAACACAACACAACTTCGTGGCACACCGTGGAACATATACGATTTTTATATCTGGTTACAAAAGAGCAGGCAGGCAAAAGACTTTGCCTGCCTTTGTCACCTGATATTGGATTCGAACCAGAAGCGTAAAATCTAACGGGGTTGTATCGTTTTGCATTATTTAGTTAAGTACTACACTCGGGCATTTTACTATGATGACGTGAAGAAGATATTTACTATAAACTACCTGACCGAGCAGACGTGTCTTGTCCTTTCAATAACTCATGCAAAAATCCCATAGAAAAAAAAAAAACTTTATTTTTACCGCATTTGAACATTTCCCGGGAAACTTTTAATTTTTTTCTTTCCATAATAACCTATTTCGGACTATAATGAACATTTTAAAATAACAAATAGCCAAATCGGCTAGCCGTTCTCAAGTGATACGCTTACCAACGAACAGCATTTAATTTTTGTTTATCCAGATTACTCGTAGATGCGAAAGGTAAGAAAAACATATTTGTGTGTCATCCTGGGGATCGATACCTTGCAATGGACCTTGTTAAACTTCAGTTATTGTTACTTTTTTATTGTATTGATTAAATTCAAGTCCTTTGCTTATAAACAATACATAAAAGAGAAGAATATACTTACTAGCTATATTTACATCATAAGCTAAGTCAAGTGGACGGCCGTGCTCCATGACAGGCTGGGCCAAATAATTGGTGCATTCTGCAAAGAAGAGTAGAAATTGATTACACGATCATTAACCACAAATGACTATCAGTTGGTACTAGGCGTCTCGACGCAGTATGGTACGGCAAAGCATTAACATTCGTATGGCGAAGCGTTCCGTGGCATTCCGCAGCATCCCGCGGTATGTTCAAGTCCCCTTGTATCGATATCAACGAAATGTGAGTGCTAAATGAATGACAATAAAATTCAAAACCATTTCCGCTTAAGAAAATCCTTTACCATGCTATACCGCGCCGTGCGGTAGATGTTATACATAAAAATATAATTAGGTACAAAAAAAAATTATCATGAGAAAAATACATTATCTTATAACATAATTATCATAGAAATAATCATATATATTGGCTAGAAAGACCGAAAGTCTCTTAGGTATTTGAGACCAATAAATGTTGAAAACTGGACCAAAGCAATAACAGGCAAAACGATTTTCATCAAAAAGTAATTTCAATTTAAACTCACTTGTAGATTTCATTGCAAAAGGAAAAGCAATTTAGCCCATTAATAAATAATTCGGAGTTTCATAAAAAGGATCTAAAAGCATTTAATGGTCATATCAGCCGCTTTTTCTAAGAAGAGGCAGTACCTAAGTATTATTATCATCTTAACTTCCATCTGTCTTTTGGAAAAAAACGTTGGTACCTAAATAAAAATGGAAATTTTAATTTTATTTGGAAAGCTCTTGTAGGTTTTATGCTGACACTTGATGGTATTGTGACTCAAAAAGCGAGAGGTGGAAGTATTCGGTTCTAAAGTGAAGTGTCACTTGTTGCAATTTTACAAATAATTGTTTGTAATCCTAATCCTAATCCGAAGGAGCATTAGCAAACCAATAGCCACGTGGGTGGACGACCTACAGAAGATTGCGGGGAAGGCCTGGATGGGACTCGCACAGACCAGGGAAGCATAAAAGGAATATTTAGCGGTGGGTTGAACAAGGCTGCCAATGATGATGATCAGGTTAAATTCTTATTTTATTCACATTTTAACAGCCACGTGCTTGTCAATCGTACAAATATAATCTACTTTTTACGTTTCGTACGAAGGTGTTAACAGCGGGGTAATTGCGTAACACACTAACAGTAGGAATAGCTTTCATTTTGATAGTTCAACAATATTCATTGCGTTATTTACGTTGTTGTGCAGATAATTGTTTCGAACTTATGAAGCAATGGTTTAGCAATAGGCTTCAAAATGATTCAGATTAAAACATAAAATAATTTTATAATTTTACATTAAATTTAATTTATAATTTTAATAATTTTAAACATTTTAATATTAAAACATTCATTGGTTTCGTACTAAAATTCAACTATATCCGGCGATCCTGCATTCTTCTCTTTTGCTGACTGTACATGAGCGATCTTGATGGTACATGCGTCATGATAGGAATGTAAGTCTGTTCAACGTCTCAAAATATTTGCAAGCAAACCCAAGCCAATACATTAGTACCGTGCTCAAAGGATTTATTGAAATACTTCACTTGTGAAGAAGTACTTAACTTGGAAATGTTTCGTTATTTGATTACTTTTAAAATTCGTTTGTTTATAATTTATTGCATTTTCTCGTCTGTGATTTTGTGTACAATTTAATTTCGTGCCAGAATTTTCGGTGAAATGACAAACATCAGAGTTCTTTTGTTTTAAGCTTTTATAGTGTGATTTACAAGTTTTCCGTTTTTTTCGTAGTGAATATAAATATGTTATGTATTTATCTTCAAATATATTTGTTTTTCTACAAAAACATTTATATCTAACCACCCGTTGTTCTCATTAATTAATATTTTTATTTGTTACTAGCTACGCCCAGCGGTTTCACCCGCATAAATCTCGCAACTTTCTTATATTTTTTCCGTAAGAACCTTCTACAAAGTATTAGAAAACTATTTAAAAAAAGTTGGATGAAATTGGTAAAGTCGTTCTTAAGTGATGGCGTCACCAAGGGAAATAGGGATTCATTTTTGTATACAATGTGGAGACAACAATACGACAATAAATGAAAACATTGGCAATACTAATACATAAGAATATTTTGGAACCTTCAAATAAATTCTAGCAACGAAATTAAAAAAGTGATTTTTTCAAACAAACTAATTAATAGTGATGGTCCGACTATGAGTTATGCCAATCGTTGACTAGCTCTAGTGACTAAACTATTGGATATATTTGATTAAATTTTCGTATGTACACTGGGAACGGCATTAGAAATACCCAGTTTAATTTATCGTTGTAACGTCGTCCCCACCCTGTATATAGACAAAACTTCAGATTATTTTGCTAGGTTAATCTTTAAAAAAGGGAGTACCTACTTTTTATAAGAGTACCTACCTACATAACTGTCAAAATTAAATAGTTTATATTATGTAAGCATGCATTTTAGAAATGAAAATGTAAAATGCTTAGTTAGCTAAGCATTTTACATCGTAAGCATCTAAAGCTATTTCGCTATAGTAGGTCAAATGACCTGCTAGTGTGGTACCCGTGAATGTTTTACGTTGCCTACTACCGGACATGTGCTGCTTATCGCGCCCCCACCCGGTTATGGGTGCCTGGTACTAGCTGCCGGATAAGCGGGGCTCGTATACGCGGTTTATCGCACTGCGGCATGAAATTTCATACCTGCGGAGTTTACAGTGACCGCAGAATGTGTATCTAACTATGAAGTGTAGTTTTCACTTTTTATAGGAAACGGTACTACTTACTTTTATGTTTTGCTATCCTGCGGGGTATTTGTGTAATACAGTTACAATGCCTTTCATTTTAAAAGTTCAAGAACATTCATTGCGGGTTTACGTTGTTGAGTAGACGAATTTTTCATGGCGGATTGTGATTAAAAATGTGTTAAAAGATTGGGGTGGCCTACTCGCCGCATGTCCATCTAAGTGTACATATACACGAGCGGTAAGCGTCACCGGCAGAGGCAATTGCAGCAGTCGAAACGTCGACACTCGTCGGCGCCAGCCGTCAACGACTACAGTTGCCTCTGCCGTGGGCGCGTGGCGGTCGTGTATATGAGCACTTACCTAGTTCAAAAAACACCCTGCGGTTGCAGTCCGAATTAATTAATAACTATTTTAGTATTCACTTTCAAGGTGGATCTATAATGAATTTTCAATCGAATAAAAGAAGGTAACGCTAGCTAACTAGATAAAGGACTCAGCTTAGTCACATTTGCCCCTTATCCAGTCAGAACCTTATTATGTCTTATTGGTATATTCAATTGTTAAATAATAATAAGCAATAACGAAAATATTAAAATCAAAGAATTTTTTTTATGGTAAAATTTACTGTTGTGACGTATGGTATTGTACTGATAGGGGTTTAAAAAAAATTATATTAGAAACTTGTTTTACCGACCTTTCAAACTTCAGAAAATTATTCCTGTTGTATTTATGAGAATGTGTACCTACAGTGTATGATTATTTTTATAATAATCGAATACAAGTTCAAATAATTGAATTTCTCTTCACAAACAATGACATGGTATTTAAGATAAGCTTAAAATAAATTATTACAAAAACACAAAAACTCGACTGCAAAAACACATACCTAACTGAAAAGCTAAAAACAACCATTATTATCTATTGAACTTTGTTTTGTATAAGCTTATCGCAGGCGGGGACAAACAAAAGTTACACCATATTTAGGGTTATTGGTTTACCCTGCCTGCAATAAATACAAAACAAAGTTCAATAGCTAATAATGCTTGTTTTTCACTTTAAAGTTAGGTATGTATCTTAGCAATCAGTTCTTTGTTTTTATTTTTTATTAATTTGCTTTCTTTCTATCTTTTTAGTTTTATTAATTCTGCATTTCACATTCCAAATTGCATTTAAACATATAAGGTGTATATATTTTTGTAATCCATTTATAAAACCCTTTTTTTTGATACTGGATAGGCTACGAGGAAAGCAAAAATTATGACATAATTTGGCGCCAAAAACCGTCATTTTAATTTTTTTGAATTTTGATTTACCGAATGCCACTCTCACAATTAAGACGGATCTAACGACATCTCTCAAGCTAAAATCCATCAAGCCATTTAGGTTACAGAGCGTGCCAAAGAAATATATATACATACATACACTCGAAAAACATAACCCTCTTACTGGCGCAGTCGCGTAATAACTACGTGCCATTAGTTTGTGAGAGATTGGTTTCTACACTAGGAATACCTGTATAGCAGATCATAATCTATACAGATATATCTATCTATGTATCTATACCAATTATGAAGCTGAAGAGTCTGTTTTTTTGTTTGTTTGAACGCGCTAATCTCTGGAACTGCCAATTCGTGGGATGGTTATAGGCTATTAACATCACGCTAAGCTCCTTAGGAGCCAAAACGAAATCAAGGGATCGGGCGAGCAATGCGATGCGACGCAGTGGGTCGTGGAAACTAGAAATTTCACGCGGACGAAGTCGCGGGCAGAAAGTAGTATTTAATAAAATTCAAGTATTACCTGTTTTTTTTTCAGACTAGTATTATTATAAACCCAACACGTGCAGCGTCGTGATTCCCTTCTGTCTGTCGCCTGTCTGTTTCCGTAAGTATGAATAATTTCTCACTCAAATTTGGCATTCAATCTTATCGATACCAAGTGTAATTTTTCTTGGATATTACGGACATTAGTGAAGGAATTATAGTTACTCTGAAGTTCCATCACTGAGGAATAATATTTAGTCTGAAATCGCCAACCCGTTTTGAGCAAGCATGGTGATCAATGCCCGTTCCTACTCTGTATGAGAATAGTTATTTGTGCAACAAGAGAGCAAAGTCGTTTTTTGCTGCGAGTGCAAATTTTGAATCCTGAGCAAGCGAAGGATTCAGCGATTGAATCACGAGCGTAGCGAGTGATTCTAAAGTTGAATCCTGAGTGTGGCGAGGGATTCAAAGGCACGAGATGCAAAAAACTTTGCTCTCGTGTAACACACATAACTTTTCACTTCAGCAGCGAGAACACTTTAGGAGATAAAATAATAAACAGGAATAGATTGAAATAACTATTTATTGTGAATCAAAATAATTAAGATTGTAGGTAGAGGTACCAATTCAATAAAATGGAACATTTTAAAAGTTAAAAGTAAAATTACTGCAATTCTGCAAATTAAAAGTAACCCGCTCTTTTATTTAAATTAAGGCGTGTTCGGAAATAGCACCCATGATATTTTATTATTCAAAATATATTACGTAACATTATTGAAACTAGAAATAAATATGTACATGTACAGTTTTATTTGCAGTAAATACTTATTTTCGTTTAAATACAACAATAAGTTAAAAATTCAATAAATTACATTAAAAGACATAATTATCTTTTTGAAAAATTTCTTTAGTTAGTACGAAATTCCGAACGTGTTTGTCTTTGAGGTCGAATTCAAAATCGGAACTTCGAAAGGGCTGGTCTTTGTCTCTCTCTCTTTCTAATGGCGGGAAAGAGATAGAGTGTGAATGTTTCGAATTTTATGATTAACCCAGGATGAATAAGATATTCGCGGCTTTCTGAAAAAAAATAGTTAAAAAGTTACTTGGTCTCACTCAGTGAGCAAAATCGCATTTTGCTCACTGATTTGAGGCAGCAAAACCTACATGTTTGAGCTACTGAAGTGAAAAAGCCTTTGCCTTGCAGTGGGACAGTAATATAATACATTTAGCCTACCTACCCTAATGTCCTTTCTTTGGTATTATTCGTCGAATCGTTGATTTCCTTAAGTTCTGAGTTGAGCTGCACGATTACTGACAAATGCGTGCACTGATTGGACAGGTCCACTCAAACTGTGTGGTTCTGCTCAAAAGACCATTTCAGATACCAATCTATGATCTTCACATGATCTGACCTAGATTATGTCTGGACTTTAAAAGAGACTGTGACCTCTGAGTTTTTTCGGCCTTTCTTCTCAAAGTAGTCAGATAGGAAACGCCGACCTCACCTAGTTTAAAAAATATGATTGACGTGTAAAAGAGTTTGTAAAAACCTACTTACAGAAATAAAATCATTTGTCATTTATCAATAGGCTGGTATATTAAGTGTAATTTTAATCATACAAACGATTATGTACTGTTAATGTTTTCGTTTGAGTTGTATTGGTTACGAGACAAGTAATTAATGTCAAAAGATTTGATCACAGAGTTAAAATATTGAGGCTAAGGCTCACGTGATTTATGTATTTTGAGATAGCCGCCTTTAGTTTCATTAATCAACGTTTTACGAGTTGTTTCTTCATTTAATAATCTCATTTGTTATACTTAAATCAAATTTAATAGTTTCAAAACTGTAAAATTTTATTAGTTATTCAGATGGGTACCGTATCATTTGGAATCACATCAAATGGAAATCTGACTCATGATAATCATGATCGACCCTTAAGAGCGGCCAACCCGTCATATTTTTCATACAAACGCTCGTACGTGATTATGGCGTTGTAACACATCTTTCATTGAAAATTTTGAACTAATAGGTATCTTTTGCACTTTATCTAGGTTTCTATGTAAGTAAAAAATCAGAATTTGGAGAAACAAATTCAGTATAAGCCTACGAAAATCTCTTTTTTTGCACAAATTTTACCTGAACTTTGGCCGTTCATAATGTACTCATAAATTGTAAAAGTAAAGAAAACATATTTATAGAAACCTCGCACAAGTAATGGAGATTCTAAATGACAAACATTTTTTCTAAAAACTTAAGGCTTTTTTAAACGTAAGGCTTTTTCAAAAACACGTATTTCCTGGAACAAGTTTTGTGAAATCTTTGCGCGCCAATTTTCGTTCGATGTTATCGCGTTCTCACTCTTGCTTCTTTTTCAAACATTGCGTTGGATGAAACAACAAGCTTTTCAATCATGCTCGCGTTGACGATAGACGGACGGGGAAGGGTCTTCTTAAGACAATTTGAATCTTAAAATTGCATGTGTTAGAGTAGTAATAAAATTATGATCAGCAATCTGTCTGTCAACTGTAGTGTCTATATTGCTGGTACTAGAACTTGAGGATAACCAGACTTTAATGGGCTGAAGAGTAATGGATGGTGCTATTTAAATCCTATTTCAGTAACAGTAGGTATTTATGTTTCTATGTGCCTATCGCGTCGATCGACTGAGCAATATAAACAATTCTCTAATGACTCACTGAATTACCCGAAGATTACTATACCTACTAGTCATGCTTATTTTAGTTGGAAAATCTTCCAAATGCTTTCTGATTAATTATGGGTAGGTACTAATTATAATATAATACCAGCCTGTTATTGTCTCACTGCAGCGCAAGAACCTCTTCTTCTAAAGAGAAAGCATGAGCATTGATTACCACGCTTGCTTACGGCGGATTGGCGAATTAAGGGGACTACAGGACCTAAACGTAAGTTTTATAATGCCTAAAAGTATATGATCCACTGCAGTAAACAAAATCAGAAAAATATATGTTATTCTTCAGGATATTTGCTAATTAGATAGTGTGTTGAAAACATAATACAACTAATTTGATACAATAGCAAAAAATCACGAAGATACCTCTAAAAATTTGTTTTAACAATTAAAAACCATACTATTATGCATTAAATAATTCTGATTTTTTGTCAGATTATTTTACAAGCAACATACTAACGTTTTAGTGTTTTAATTTTTTAATCCAATCAATAGACTTTTTGTAAACAGATAATTGCTTCGTATTTTGCAATAAATTACCAGCTTAGTGTCATCGTGCTTCTCTTTCTTTTCTATGCAGTCTGGCAGTGACCGCGCTTTAGCTGTTGTAAGCCTCTTAAGACAGAAAGTCAGTCGGTCGGTTTCAGTATTTTGTTTTTTCAGATTTTCTTTCTTTTCTTTTTCAGACTTATATTCATAATAAGTCCAGGTTTCCTCACGATGTGCTTCCGACTCTTTGACAATTCAAAACTGTCTGTAAGTGGTTTAATTGAAATAAAGCTTTGAGTTTGAGGTTTCCTTCACCGATGTCAGGTACTAACAGATTTTAAGTTATAGCATCGATTGATGACTGTGTGTAACGTCGACGACAGTATTGGTCAAACAAGACCGGGGGCCTATTTCTGATGTACCTCACAACTCTGTAAAGGCTCGCAAACAGGCGCGACGTGACTCTAGTAGAACAATTCCTATGAAAACTTCATGGAAATTGTTCTACAAAAGTCGCGCCGCGCCTATCTGCGGGAGCCTTAAGTCTGCCACTCTCCATGAACTCTTCAGCCGAATTTATGAGTCATGTAAAAAACATTTTGTGGACTGCAAAATGTTTTTTTTTAAGAGTGAAGAGTGAGCTTTTAAAAAGGCGCTCCCCCTATTAAATGTAGGTGAACTATTAGGTACACCTCTGCCTAAATCTTTGGCGAAACAGGCGGGATCTTATTTTTATATTTTATTTTATATATGAGAAAAGTCAAAATTATACTCAAAACTGTTTTATTCCACTCACTGCGATATTCGAAAAGTGAAGAGTGCAAAGTGACTTGCCAGAGAGAGTAGCTAGGTTACATCAGTTACGTCAAATAGGCCCTGCGGGGTTATTACGTAACACGCTAACAGTAGGAACGGGTTTATTTTTGACAGTTCAACAACATTTATTGCGTTATTTACGTTGTTGAGCAGACAAATATTTCGAACATATGAAGCAATGGATTAGCAATAGGCTTCAAAATGATTCAGATTGTGATAGATAGTGTGTTAGGTAATTAGGGTGCAGTTCGATGGTACCATAATTATATATTGTAACTTAACGTCACGTCATGCTAGTTGTGTTTAAGTTCCATGTCACAAATCCAGACTGGGCTGTTACTAAGAAATTTCTGGTGGAAAAATAACTCTTAGCTCGAACTGGGAATCGAACCCAGGACCTAGACCAGGTATTGTATTGCCATCAACATAATATACACTTGAAGCGACAATATAGTTTTCTACAATAATAGAATAGAATACTCTTTATTATGTACATCATAAAAATTATAGATATAAATGTAGACATTTTACATAGGGTGACACAATGGGCGGTCTTATCGCTAAAAGCGACACAGCTACAGCAAGCTACGTAAGTAAGTCTAGAGCATTGTAGAAATAGTATGCTTGAATAATCTCCAATCTCCTTGGATCTATTCCTTATTGTTGACGAGGTGATATGCATATTACATCCATTTTACATTTATATTAGTCAAAATACTTAGTAATTTTGGTACTTAAGGCGGAACCTTCAGGGTAGCCCGCGAAATTCAAATTTTCTTACATTTTTTGCAATTTGCAGTTTGTACTGTCAGGTTGTATTTTGATTAAAATATGATTCGCGGCAGTAACAAATATGCCTTTACAGAATTATAATCATTAGAATCAGCAATACAACTCCTTAAGTTAGAATTGGTGTCAAATGTCATGATTTCATGAAATAGTCATTCAATAGAGTAATATGAAGTTAGAGAGATGTATTGCTGATTCTAATGATTATAATTCTATAAAGCCATATTTGTTACGGCCGCGAATCATATTTTAATCAAAATACAACCGAAAGTGACCTGTAAATTGCAAAAAAAATAATAAAATTTGAACTTCGCGGGCTACCCTGAAGGTTCCGCCTTAAACAATAATAGAAAGTGACATCCAAATCAAACGGACAACAAACCATATTCTATACATTAGTCTCTTCAAGTGTACCTAGGATAGGACATATAGAGCGTTTGTAAGGAATGTGTTGAATTACTAATGAATGAGGTTGATGCCAAGATATGCATGTGCAATGCGATAATGCAATGAAGAGAGGATCCAGCGTGACTCATAATACAAGAAATGCAATATGTATAGTACAACTAGCTTTTTCCCGCGGCTTCGCTCGCGTTAATTTAGACTTCGACTATCAATTCGGGTTATAATTCAATCATGATTCGAAAGACTCGTGGCGCCATCTATTATCAAAAGAAAGTTATTGTTGTTTTCCTCGGGAACAGTACTTTTTTGCGGGATGAAAGGTACCCTATGTCCGTTTCTGTACACCTGATAACGTATATACAAAATTTCAGGATGATCGGTTCAGTGGTTTAGGCGTGAAAAGGTAACAAACAAACAAACAAACTTACTTTCGCATTTATAATATTATATATATATATATATATAATACTAGCGACCCGCCCCGGCTTCGCACGGGTTGCGGTACTTATCTACGGCGTACCCTACCTACCCTACCTACCTACCTACCCTACCTACCTACCCTACCTACCTACCCTACCTACCTACCCTACCTACCTACCTACCCTACCTACCTACCTACCCTACTTACCTACCTACCTCCCTAACTAGGGAGGTAGGGACCCTAGCTACCAAAAAAAAAAAAAAAAAAATAGATGTTGGCCGATTCTCATAGATACCGGATAAGCACAAAAAATTTCATCAAAATCGGTTAAGCCGTTTCGGAGGAGTATGGCAACGAAAACTGTGACACGAGAATTTTATATATTAGATATATATATATACTAGTTAGGAAGGATAGTTAGGATTAGGATAGTTAGGATTAGGATATGAATTTGTTACGTAATTACTGCTACTGGTACTTATTTAATTTTGGTACTTAGTTGGTATGCAGAAATTAGCTTTTGTTCGCAAATTCGTCAGCGTGTATAAAATGAAAGCACAGAAAATCGCCCAGTTCTTCTGCACAAGATACAAGGGAAAGTTCTTATAAAAGAGCCACTATAAAGCTACTCCTCTTACCTCATCCTCTGCCTAGACTTTTCCTAACTTTATTGGGGTTGGCTTCCAGTCTAACTGAATGCAGCTCAATACTAGTATTTTACATGAAGCGACTGCCTATCTGACCTCCACAATCTAGTTACTGGGTAACACAATACTCTTGGCCAGACTGATTGTCAGACTTTCGTGTTTCAGATTACCCGTAACGACTGTCAAAGATCAAAGAATGATAGTCGGGATCAACTACTTCCGAGGGACGGAGGGGCCTCGGTATAAAATGGATGATCAGCCATCTTCGGCAAGCGTTGCTTAACCTCAAAGTTCAATTCGTGCATAATCAGCCTATAATGTTACCACTGCTGGGCAACAGGCCTCCTCTCAGAGACAGGGAGTGGGCCGTAGTCCACCACGCGGGTCCCGTGTGGGTTGGTAGATGTCATATGTCGTTGAATTTTTGGATCTAGGGCATGCTGGTTTCCTCTCGATATTTTCCTACACCGTTTTGGGAGCAGTGGTGATGAAATAATTTACAAAAAGTTAAGTGCCTGTCTGGGTTCGAACCTCCGACCTATAAAGACTCCCTTAGACAGGCGTGACGCGACAGCGCGGTGCGACTCTTGTAGAACAATTTCCATGAATTATTTATAGAAATTATTCTACTAGAGTCGCTTCGCGCTGTCGCATATCGAAGCCTTGACTCATAAGTCGCGGCCATTAATTACCAATTGGTCACCATTGCTCTACCTCTGTGGTTGTTATTATTTAACCACGAGCCTACTCCTCTTACCTACTTACTTAAAAATATAGTTTCTGTCTTTCAAATAAAAAACTATTCTATTAAAAGATGCACACAAGAACATCGTTTAACGATCAGTGAAACTCGGGCAACTCATAAAGTAAGATAATTATGTTCTCGCTACGCAACTGCAGTGATGTAGTAGGTAGGTATGTAGGTGTTAGGCATACACCGGTCTCAGCTACGTACTGTTTCTCTTCACGCCATCCATTCTGCTTTACTTTATTTATTTACACGACTCGAACTGTTGATATCCACGGATTTGGGCAGTTAGCGACTCCAAAGAACCGATGTGGTATTTTTATCGGTGACTATAAATCTTATTGTGTGGGCAGTAACTGTTTACTCTTTGTGAAAATTTTGACGGTTTCCGCAGCTATGTGAGATTCTGGGTAAGTATTTTTTTTCGATCGTTTATGTGAACACCTGGTTTAATGATTTAATAGTCACGCGGTTCATAGCTGTTAATGTTAGATAATTTGTAAAACGGATACCAGTCAGCATAAAAATAAAATGTTTGACATGAACTAAACAATTTTGGGTGCTGGAAGATTACTTAGAGTGGGTATCAGAATGAAAAAAAAAATTGGCTAATCCAAAAGTGCACGCCTCATCTCATTCAATTCTATAAAAAATAACAAAAAAACGAACGAAATGTTCAGTCGTATTATTATATTTCTAATTAAAATTAAACTACATTGAAATAGACCGTGATTTTGGAAAGGACTTAGTATTCGATAACACCAAAGTGTTAAAAAAAATGGACTCGATTAGTTAAGCTTTTCGGGAGTTATCGTGACCACGCCTGGATCCATACATACAGACACACGGACGTCAACAGAGTAATTTTTTTAAACAGTTTTTTCATTATTTTAAATAGCAAAATGTCTTTTGAAAATAACATGAGTGCTGAAACTAGTGCTTTTTCTTGACGTTTGTGTGTGAATATTATTCTGTAAGTGCGATATGAAGTAAATGGAGACATTTTTAGCTCAAGGAATTACTTGTCCTTTGTAAGGCGAAAGTAGAGCACTACCTCACGCGCTTCGCTTATGAGGCGTGCAAAACTGGTCAACAAAACGAATAATGAGTTCGTGACGTCACTTTATTATAGATTATTATACTAGATTCATTGTAACACACGTCAAACAACGGTGTTTATAACGTTATCACAATGTAGTGCAAGAAAATAGGCCTTTCTGATTTTGCGTGTATTTTGTTAAGATTGTGATTAGGGTTCATTGTAGCGATAGCGATAAAGGCAAGAGACGTTTTGAATTAATTGGAACAATGGCAACGACAAATAAAACCATTTCATTATTTTCCTCTAAAATCTGTGAGCTGTAGTAATATAAGATCATTCTCAGACGGGTTTAGTCGAGCGATAATGATTATTACAATCTTAACACGCGACATGAGGTCACTACCCGCGGCGCGACTAAAACATTGTCTGTGTTAGGCCCGTAGTACAACGAGCGCTTTTAATGAAACATGTTTTTCTCGAACGAAAGGAACTCTGGTGTTTGTTGGAAAAAATAAAATAGTATGTATGAGTGCGTATTATTTCCATCGCTCATGCATTTTAATAGAAGACTGGTGACTGGTGAGATGTCAGAAAGTGACCATTCCTGGGGCAGCCATGTCATTTTTATCTCAGTTAATTAACTGTACATACATACATACATACACAAATGCACGCCTTCTTATACACTGGTAATCAGTAAAAAATACTTTACTGGGCACATCCAGTAAAGTATTATTTTACCCTCATGGGATTCTTCCCAGCGAACGTGAGTTCATGTATGTATATTACAGCATGTATTCAAGTACAAAGACTGTTATAACTGCATTAAGTGGTAATATATTATACAAAAGTAATAAAGAAGAAGCAGTTAATACAAATAAAACGTTTACGACAGGAAAATTTACAGCTCTCATAAAATATAATACGGAAAATTGTTACTCAAAATCTACCTAATAAATTACAAATAAAAATAGCATCATCGCGATAAAGGTCAGACAAAACTATTCAGCACCAACTCACTGCAACTGACATTTACGACCTTAGTTCGATTCCCTCTCCAACTTATTATTTAAGTTATAATAGCAGTCAATAATAATAATAATGAGCAGTGGTAGCCCACTGAGCAGCGGTAGCCCAGGGAGCAGTGGTGGCCGAGGAGGCAGTGATAACGACCGCGACTTACGTGTTGTGGCTCATAGGTGACAGGCGCTCTACTTTTTCTAAATTATTTCATCACCACAGCTCTCAAAATGGTGAAAGGAAACATTGTAAGGAAACCGGCACGTCCTAGAACCAAAAATTCGAAGAGATGTGACATCTATCAACCCGCACTGGATTACGGCCCGCTCCCTCTCACAGAGAGGAGGCTGATTATGCATGTTATGCAGTAATAATCGTAGTTTAGAGAATTATTTCAAAATTTCATCATTATTAGCATTAGGAGATCGCTGTTGGACATAGATAGAACCCTCTCCAAATACATGCAACTGAGCTTGATCCTCGGTCACTAACATTAAATTTAATTTGAAAGTACGTTACGCAGTTGGCCCCGCCTGTCATTCGTAGATCTTACGACAGCCTTTACGGGTAGCCAGAAGCTCTAAAGTCTGATAACCAGTCTTACAAAGGGGTATCGTGTTACCCAGTAATTCGGTCGCTCCACGTATAATACTGGTATTCAGCTTTATCTGGTTAGACTGGAAGCCGACGCCAACATAGTTTGGAAAAGGCTTGGCGGGTGATGATTATTTTCTTGTTACCAGGCACAGACATCCTTCCAAAGTTGTTCCTGGCTGCCCGAAAGCGTCCTACACGACGTTCGATCGAACTACGATCACCTCAAAATTACACGTCTTCCTCGGCTATCATCTTTTCATAATTTTAGTAGCTAATTAAACGTGCATTGTAAATAATTAGGTATGACCATGCTGTATTACAAAAAGTCACCAAGTACCTACATCGCTATGATAAATCAATCAGTCCGACTTATTCACTTTACAAACATTTTTACTTCAAAAAACAGTTCATAAATCACTGGATTGTGGTTTTATCTGACTATTTTAAACAAAAATCTGCATTTGAATGACGAAACACGTACGTGTTCACAGTCACACAAACTTTAAATGTATCTGTATCTAAATGGAGGAGTTCTTTAGGTGATACAAAAGTAAAACATTTGGCCGTAAAAGCCATCACCAATCCCAACTAGAGGAGGTCTTTAGGTGATTTATACAAAAATAAAGTATTTGGCCGTAAGAGCCATCACCACTCTCAACTGGAGAGGGTCTTTAGGTAATTTAGACAAAAATAAAACATTTAGCCGTAATAGCCATCACCAATCTCAACTGGAGGGGGTCTTTAGGTGATCTATACAGTCAAACATTATGTGTTGTTTAATCAAATTAATTATGACAACATGTTGAAATCTGCTAGGTGTGCCAACGTGTTTACGATTAGGTACGTCGCCAGAGATTTTATAACTCAAAACACCGTTTTGTCTAACTACTTTATTGTCTGGCTGTATTTGCGCTCGGGCTAGAAATATTTATCTTGTAATGATGGTTATTTAAATGAGTACACCACGAGTAGGTACTAATAGTCTATCAAATCAATTTAGCCAGTGCTGCAGTGTTTGACAAAACTCTGGCTCCGTGGAGAGATAGGAAAACCAAACAACACTTTATTTTTATTAGGTACAAGCCGTGCGCCCAATGGAATTAACCATCGGCAAAAAAGACGAAATTCCATACAAACTTCTATCCCTTAGTTAAACCCTTAAGGGGATACAACAATCAGTCTATAACGTTCCCACTGCCGGGACATAGGCCTCCTCTCTATGCGAGGGAGTGAACCATAATCCACAACGCGGGCCCAGTGCGGGTTGGTGAATGTCACATGACTTTCAAATTTTTTTGGGACATGCCGGTTTCCTCACAATGTTTTCCTTCACCGTTTATAGAGCAGTAGTGACGAAATTAATTTTAATTTGAATTGATTATTAATTAATTAAATAACATATAAAGTAAAGTGCCTGCCTGGGTTCGAAGTCAAGACTTAAAACTCGCAACTCGGGGCCGATACCACTAGGCCACCACTGCTCTCAAGGGAGGGTATGAATGTTCAAAAATCGTTCCTTAGTGCTCACTTTTGTTACTTATGGAATTCTTGTGCAAAATATAATGATTCTAAGTCCAGCAGGCTGTACGTTGTCTGTCAATGAATGAATGAAATTAAGATATATTATTTCTCTCGAATAACCTACATGAATATTATTTATAGTCACACAATAATATTTCTCATTCCTATCTTCAAATAACTGTGGTATTAAATTCTTGTGTCCGATGACATACCCCGACGGCAGTAATAGATGATTCAGAACAAAGCATAATGAAACCACAATATTATATGCCTATGAAGAATATTGGTGACGTGACATGTATCCTAATGTTATTAAGACGAATGTAAAGTCTGATTTACACGGTGGGATTTAATTCCCTGCGGTGCATAACTTGAAGCAACATAAAAGTTGCACCGTCTAAACAGTGTTTATACGATACAAGCCATTAGTTGCTTTAATTTTATAGTATGCCACTGGCAAGAAACTTGCATCGTGTAAATGGGGTTTTACAGACAACATGACGTGCAAGATGAAAAACAAATTTTAATGTTTGTATGTGTTTGTTGTTGATTATAAATCTTCCTTTGTTTTGCGTTAAAATTTTCATCTTATGTATGTGTGTGTGATGGCCCAGTGGTAACGGCCGCGACTTACGAGTTGTAGGTTCGACCGCAAACAGGCACTTTACTTTGTGTAAATTATTTCATTACCACTGCTCTCAAAACGGTGAAGGAAAACATCTTGAAGTAACCGGCATTTGCATATCCAGAACCAATCATTCGTAGCCATTTGACATGTGCCAACCCGCACTGGGCCCGCGTGGTGGATTATGGCCCACTTCCTCTCACAGAGAGGAGGCCTGTGTCCCAGCAGTTGAAACATTATAGGCTAATTATGCTTATGCTTGTGCTATGTATGTGTCGCAGCCAACTAGCTTAATTAGCCTTTCAGTTTTGCCACCTTTGGAAGTAGCGCTCGCCGGCTGCTTCCGCAGCACCGCTCGCTTCGCTCGCTCGGCTCGCGCGTGGTTGGTCACAGTTGCAACCTTACCTATAATGAATATTATTCAGGCTGCTAGTTTAACGGCGTCGTTTAGTAAAAAGGCTAGGCTTTTAACAGAAAGGTTAATTAAGCTAGTCGGCTGCGATATATGCACAAGGAAAGATAAATATTTTAAAATCTTTAAATTACTTTGTCAGTTGTGGTGGCCCAGGCCAAGAGCCCCGACTTACGTTTAACAGGTCCTGGGTTCGAATCCAGGCAGGCACTTTACTACTTTTACCTCGAGAAGTTCTTAAGATAGAGATATTTTCGATTACACACATGTATTGAGATCAGCAACCATAGAAAAAAAACACAGTTTCTTTGAGAAGATACTATGAAATACAAAACTATTTTTTGCTACAGATGATATCTAGATATTGTGTATGCGTAAATATGCATTACTAACAGGCTGAAAAAAAAATAAGCTAAAAAAAGGAGGCTGTCCTTCTTAGGTTTAGGCGTTTACCTGATTTGTAACAATAATGTACTTATACTACTCAAGAATTCAAAAAAATGTACGTACCTAAATCTGGCAAGTGGTTCTTTCTGAAGAAGCGTAACAGCGAACAGATATATCTACAGAGAAACGATGCGTCTTATAAAAGATAAAGATGAGACGTCCATTTTTATAATAGTTTTGTTTACTTCAAATTCAAAGGTGAAGAAGATAAACTTCCCAGTCAATGCTAAGCAGAAGGTGGATGAAGTAACTAAACAACTATGCAGTGGAATAGAATAAACTGCGAGTTTTATCTATGTAGGTGTGTACTTTTAAGAAAACGGCGGCGATACAGCGAGCACAAAACAGTTCTTTAAAAAAGTTATTGCTAAGTGGTTATTCGTACAAACGAAGTGCTCCAACACAAACTGTGAAGAGAAAACTGTGGAACTAACGACAGATTTGTAGGTGTTAATAATAGGTAAACACATTGTGAGCGATTAACTGCTTGCGTCTGGGCCAACGCGTTGAATTTACGAGGAAACACTACAGCGCGCGTCATTTTAGCCAAATGTACGGTTTTGCACACCATTCAACGGTTGATAGCATGACGCAGAATATTATTAGTTTGAGAACATATTATGGTAGCTGTGGAAATGAGTGAGTTTTAATCTTGGGATGAGTCCCCAACACTATTCATATTTATATTATCCGAAGCCCTAGCACTAACGCGCGAAGTAAACGTAAAGTTCATTCGAACGATGTTTTAATCTAAAATTCTAATATCCTATACCATTTTGATGTAAAAAGCGGCTAGCACAATTAATTAGTATCATTGATTGTTATGTATGAATAAAGTATTTTCAACTTTAAAATTGACGTGACGTTTGCGTATTCCGCGCGTTCGTGCTAGGTCTACTTCACTTCTTGAGTTATATTAGTTCTAGTTTTAACCCAAATTTGTACGACAGCACAATCTCGAAATATTCTTAGCCTGTGGATTAAATCGACAGTTCACTGTTACGTAGGATGTGCACGGGGAGGTTACACGTTAGCAGCGCGGTTCATTTCTGTGCCAACCACGCATCCGTGCGTAGCGTGGCCGTGCGTCACTGTGGACGATCCTGTCTACATTTTCATACATAGAAAAGTTAAGTATACACTTAGTAGTTTAGCCATGGGGAGCAGCACCTAAGTAGTGAGACATGTTTTTATATATTAACTACGATATTATAGTGTGAAGTTCGCAAAGATAGCGTATCTAAATATTATGGTACAATGTAGGTTGAGCTGCCAGCTCAGTCTTGCGTATAATAATTATGATATTTTGGTTGCGTTCTCATTTATTATGACACGAGACGTACCTATTTGTATTTAATAAAAAAGGACGAAGTCAAACTAATGTATAAAGTAGAAGGAAAGGGACACGTTTGCAAAGTTGTTAACTCTATATAATTTTGCAATTCTTGTAAAAAACCTGACCTGTTTCTTTACCCTCAAGGTAGAATACATTCGTTTTCTTCTTTGTAGTTTTTAACTCATGATTACAAGTACTAATGTGACTTTTTCAATTCATATGTACTTCCTGAGTTTATCATGAACATTACTGTCACCATTGAAAGAAAAACATCGTGAGGAAACCAGCGGATTAATTACGTAACACACAACAGTAGGAATGGGTTTCATTTTGACAGTTCAACAACATTTATAAGTAATAGGCTTCAAAATTATTCAGATTGTGATAAATAGTGTGATACGTAATTAGAGTGCAAGAATTATAAATGATAAATGATAAATGATTTTATTTCTGTAAGTAGGTTTGAACAAACACTTTTACACGTCAATCATATTTTGAAAACTAGATGAGGTCGGCGTTTCCTATCTGACTAATCTGAGAAGAAAGGCCGAAACAAACTCAGAGGTCACAGTCTCTTTTAAAGTCCAGACATAATCTTGGTCAGATCATGTAGATTTGTGTCTGAGATGGTCTTTTGAGGAAAAACCACACAGATTTAGTGGACCTGTCCAGTCAGTGCACGCATTTGTCAGTAATCGTGTAGCTCAACTCAGAACTTAAGGAGCTCAACGATTCGACGAACAATACCAAAGAAAAGACATTTGGGTAGGCCACAAAAATATATAGTTAACTAGCTGCGCCCCGCGGTTTCACCCGCAGAAATCTCGATCCCGTGGGAATATCGGGATAAAAAGTATCCTATGTCCTAATCCAGGTCATAGTCTACACATGTGCCAAATTTTATCCAAATCCGTTCAGCCGTTTTAGCGTGATTGAGTAACAAACATCCACACTTTCACATTTATAATATTATATATATATATATATATATATATAATATATAATATATATATATATATATATATATATAATATATATATATATATATATATATATATATAATATATATATATATATATATATATATATATATATATATATAGTAGGATATTAGTCTGAAATGGCCAACCCGTCTTGAGCAAGCGTGGTCATCTATGCTCGTGCCTTCTCTGATGTCCTGTGCCCTGCAGTCTGGCAATAATAGGCTAGTATTATTATTATCTGAACATATTTAAGTCTTCTCCATTACTTATCTCTTTGTACTTCACTTTACTTCCAACTTCTCCTTACTTGTGGACTTAGGACTAATGAACTTCATGAATTCTTTTGTTTTTATTAATGCTCCTGTGTTGTTTTTCGTTTGATTGGTGGGATAAATAAAAAAATAGTAAACTATACCGCTACGGTTATCTGTACTGTAATACAAGTGGCATCTTTGCTGAGGCTTTGCCATCCCAGAAACAAAGCTGAAACGTGTCATGTACCAGCTTATGTATTCTGTAAAAATCTTACCGTGAAAACTTCGGTGAAGTAAGCTTACGCGTAAGCTTGGAGTGAGCTGTCAATATCTAGCATCAGGTGGAATGAAAGCTCACATTGAGCTCACTTTAACTTAGTTTTCACATTGAGATTTTCACTGAAAAGACCTTTGGCGAAACAGGCGGGATGTTATTTTTTATATTTTATTTTATATATGAGACAAGTTAAAATTATACTCAAAACTATTTTATTCCACTCACTGCGATATTCGAAAAGTGAAGAGTGCAAAGCGACTTGCCAGAGAGAGTGACTAGGTTACGCCAGTTACGTCCGTAGGCCCTGCGGGGGTAATTACGTAACACACTAACAGTAAGAATGGCTTTCATTTTGACAGTTCAACAGCATTCATTGCGTTATTTACCTTGCTGAGCAGACAATTTTTTCGAACATATGAAGCAATGGATTAGCAATAGGCTTCAAAATGATTCAGATTGCGATAGATAGTGTGTTACATTATAATAAGCGTGCCGGTCCACACAACGCGTTTTTCCAAGGCTGCTGTGCGAGATTGTGGTTTCGAAGAAATTAACCACCCATGCACCCTATAGCCCAGACCTAGCCCCAAGTGATTATTATATGTTCCCTAATTTGAAAAAAGACCTCCGTGAGAAACGATTTTCCAACGATGAAGATGTCAAGGCGGCAATAAATGCACATTTTTCAGGGAAAAAGAAAAGTCATTTTTTACATGGTATTGGAAAGTTAATTTCGAGATGTAATAAATGTATTGAGGTAATGGGGGATTACACTGAAAAATAAAAGTAATTTTAATTGAATTTACGTGTATTTTCATGCCGATACCGAAAATACATTGAACGCTCTTCGTAACAACGGTGCTGGTAGCAGAAATAGGTATGTCATTAAATCTTTCCTAATTTATCTTTGTCAGCCAAACTCGTAAACATGCCAATGTTTCACAAAATCATACAAGATATAGCTCTTAAACTCTCAAAACTTTTATCTGAAATAATTTGCGACGACGTAACAAAGTTGATAGGCCCATTGATTTATACAGTGATAAATGAATCGTGACATCGAGGCATTTAACTCACATTTTTAGGGTTCCGTACGTCCGAATGCAAAAACAGAACCCTTATAGGATCACTCACGCATCTGTCTGTCTGTCTGACAGAGTCAATTTGCTCCGAATCTGATGGGCTGATTAAGTTGAAAGTTGGTACACGTATGAATTTCTGTGACCCAAACACGGACGTGTAATGTAAATAAATTAATTTTGAATATGCGGGTCTCTTTTGGGAGGCAAATAAGAAAAATAAAATATAAAGTTTTGCAAACTGTACCTACCGTGTACCACATCAAATGAAAGGGCTTACAGAGGAGCCCTCAAACATATTTTATTTATAATTTTAAAATAAATAGTTTTCAAGTTATTTAAGAAAATTTATGAAAGTTGACTATTCCCCCTTTATCTTAAAACTAAGACGACACAAATTTTGAAAAAAAAAATACAGAAAATAGTTCTGTACTTATAGATTACAGGAAAACCTATAAGAAGTCTATAAAGGTATGAGGATCAGGGTATAAAATTCACTCATGTTCTATGGAAAAGGGAAGTACCTCCGACCAGACGGGTGTCGTGTCTGGTGGGTAACGGCCCGACGATTGATGTCGGGACGTTGTATATATGCTTGTAAGTTGCGCGGTAAACTCTACTTGCGTGATAAAGGATTTTGCGTGACGTCAGTATGTTGGGTACTTCGCATGTGGCTTTGTTGATGCTGCCACAAGTCTATGGTCTTAATATAACATAGCAAATCTCTCAATATAGTGCGTACAAATTTACATTTGCAGTTGAAATGTATGGGAGAACATGTTTTTCAACTACAATGTTAAGTTTGTTCTTGGGATAAATTCATTCCAACCACGGAAACCTTCATTGTGCGTGGTCCGACACGCATTTGGCCGGCTTTTGTAATATTTCAAAAAATTTAATAGGTTTCACCAATCAAAATGACACAGGAGCAATAATAACACAGAAGAATTTATGAAGTTCATTAGTCGACTAATTGTGGAAGTACACAAATGAGGAGAAGTTCAAAGGAAAGCGAAGTACAAAGAGACAGGTGAAGAAGAATTTTCGTATAATTAGGTATGAACTAAAAAATCATGAGTCAGAAAATATTACAGGAAGAAAATGAATTTGTGACCAACCGATCTACCTTGAGAATAGGGAGATAAGTCCGGTTTTGTTATAAAAAAGACAAAATCATCTTTCAACATTACATAGTTTGACGTCGTACTTTTTTAACGTGCAAGTAAGTACGTCTCGTGGTCGTGTCTCCTTGTTTATGCAGCAAACGATGGAATAATTTTAGTGTTAAACTCCATACGACAGGGCTAAGCGTTCTTAAAAAAAAGCCCTACTTTAGTTGGACGTTTTGTGATGTGATGCGATGATTCTAGGTTCTGGTTTTGAATCACGATCAGCATTTGATTGAGTTACACATATTAGTACTTACTTGTTCCATGCATAAAACACATAACAAACATCATAGCGATATTTCCCAAAAAGGTATGTAGAGGTGTATATTATAATGTGGCATGGTGTGTTGATTGATTGTGTAGTGAATTCAAAACACTCTACTATTTCTTAAAGATTATTGGAAGGACATTTATTATAGACTAGCTGCTGCCCGCGGCTTCACCCGCGTGGATGTCGGGAATTATCCCACGGGAACGTGCTACCGGGACATGTTACTCCTTATAACATCAGCTATTTGCCAGTGAAAGTCCCGTCAAAATCGCTCCAGGCGTTTCGGAGATTAGCCCGAACAAACAGACAGACAGACAGACAAAAATTGTAAAATTGTTTGGTATGTGTACCGTGTATACATCCATATGCATTTAGTAAAAAGCGGTTATTTTAATATTACAAACAGACACTTCAATTTTATTTATTTGTATAGCCGTATAGTAGACCAGTACAACGGTATGACTTATATAATAAATTCTTAGTAACATTTTACATTATTATTATCTTAATCATAGTTTGAATTCATGTTAGGTATACAAGGTGAAGACGGCAATGCGACATTAAATTAAACTTCCCATATCTAATGACGTTCCGTCTGCATGCAAACATTCAACCAAATATATCTTATAGTTTAGTCACTATAGCCAGTCAAAGATTGGCCAAACCCATAGTCGGCCCATCACTACTACTAATTTAGATGTTAGAATTTACTTTGATAATTTTAAAATACTCCTCCCACGCATTAGTATTGCCAGTGTTTCCATTTATTTTCGTATTTTCGTCTCTACAATATACAAACAACCAACCATCCAACCAACTCGTTCTTTTTTGTGTTTGTGTGATTTTTCTTTGCGTCATGGTTACCGCAAATAAACGTATTTTCTTTCTTTCTTTCTTTATAACTATAACCTTATATAAAAATTACATAAACATTTACCTCCATAATAATTGTAGTGCCTGATTAAAACTGTTTCTAGAAAAAGTCGCGTTCCTAGTTTACTCTTTAGCGTCAACCTTCTGTCTGTCAGATTGCGAGAATTAATTGAAGATTAAATGTGTAATGGTTCTTAACTAAGAAAAGAAAACAACGTTATGGTGAAGTAAACCAGCGGGAACTAATGGACAAACTGAGTGAGTAAAACCAGAAGGTGTCAGGTAAAAAAATAAACAAACACTCGTTTGCTTTAGAACGATGTAAAGATTCACGTGAGATTTTCAAACATTCCAATTTTTTTTTAATGTTTTACCTACACTGTTTTTCAACGGCTGCCAACCGCAGCTGATAATTCATCGCAATTTTTTTGCCGACTTTTCAACATGGCGTCGCATTGTTTAAGAATGGACAGCTATTTTCGCGTCAGCGTCAGTAAAAAGCCTCGTGTCTTCAAAGGAATGTGAAATAAGTATTTAGGTTAAAACTGTTGTGGTTAATTTTGCTCTATTATAACGGTCTATTGTTTGATTTACTAATGCACATTGGAGTAAATTATTATGATATACGGTTTTAAATGTCGCAATTATTGGAACATCCTGCTAAATTTTAACAAATATGGGAACACAAATTACTTACCTACCTCTTATTTCGTTGACATTTGTTACAAAGACACTTTTATTTTTAAAGATAAAAGGTTTATCATTTTCGTTAACTCATCAGTGTTAAAAATAATGAAACTGTACTATATATTAATAATACGCACGACAAAGACTATACAATAATAATAATTATACATATATGTCGCACGAAATATCTACCGCCTGTCCGTACGATGCCAACGACTTACTAGCTACGTTAAAATCTCTATAGTGTGCATGATTCATGTTCGAACTAAAAAAACTCCTTGTCTTTATGAAACACTAGCGACCCGCCCCAGCTTCGCACGGCTGCAATTTACACGTTAAGACCCACGACACGAGACGTTGTGCACAAGTTCTGATCAGTATCCTGACCAAAAGTACTAGGCTTGCATAAATTCAAGAAGAAATGCAGAAATCTAAAATTCTTAACTGCTTGTCTTATTTGTTATGAAGCCTTTATGATGATTTTTATATTAAGCAATTTTTTTCCCTAGTATTAAGTTTGCTTGAAAACTTGTCATGTACCCAAGCTGTCAATTAACATAATTTAATTTTGGTAATGTAGTGCTTACCCTATAGTAATTGTTTCACTCTACTAAGTTTTAATTTAATGTTTTTTTTAAACGATGTCAGTAGTGAAGCCGTTGTCGGTAGCCCTAAATAAATAAATAAGTTCATATTTGAAAAGGAAACTGAAAAGCGAAAAATAAAGCATTTAGTCTAACTAAGCTCTTAAATTAATGTAAATTACAAATTTTGAGTCAGCGCCAAACATACATAAAGGCGCCAAGAAAACTTACGGAAGCTTGATTGATCTGCGCGTGATTGTTTGTCCTTCTTACTTTAAATACTATTCAAATCCACTTACTTGTAAGATACGAGCCCGTCAACCCGGTAATGTTCATGGGTGGCTCCTTCAATGAGGCAGTCTTATTTGGAGTTGGTTGAAAGACGTATCGACACATCTCCCACACTCCGGTATTGCTGGACATAAAATACCGGCCCGTGGGCAAGTAAATACCTGGAACGAAAGAGCATAGTTAAGAAGGGAACAATCGGCCGTGTTAATGACTCCACGCGATCGTTTGGCGCTATTCCAAACAGTTAGCAAGTAGTAATTAATATAGATCAAAAACATAATTCACCGTTCGTAGGTGCCAAGTTGTTTTACGCCGATTAGTGAATTGATTAGACATGTTGTAGCGTGTAATTTAATGTGAGTTTTTTCGAGCTGCATTCGTTTTACGATGAATATTTCGCAACTTCCGTTTCTGATACTTTATCGGCGCTCAGCTTGTTTTGGATTGTTATTGTTGTTTGAGCAGTAACCATGTCCCGGTAAAAAGTAAAAACTGTTTCCTGTTAAAAATGTACCTGGAACCTGTGTTTTTATTTTTATATTGACCGAGCGAGTGCGAAGCGCAAGCTTAGCGTCTCCGTTTCAGCTTGGGCAAAAATGCTTTCGTATGTCCGGATGTCTGGATGTCTGTTCTCCTCTACAGGTCGCATTTCTCAACTGATTCTCGTGAAATTTTGTGACTAGGTTCGATAATTATATAGTTTTTTTTTGTCAATTCAGTTTTAGAAATGACGGAGATATGGGCGTTGAAAAAAAAATAAACAAAAAAAAACAGCCATTTCGCGTTCTTTTGTTTTAAATAGCGCGGTAAACATTTATTCAGATTTAAGCTATGCAAAGACAGACTCGCGAGGTGTACAGCTCACAGAGCCACTAGTGGTATTTCGTGGCAATCAGGCAGGCGGCCAACCTGACATAGGTAAGTGGTTGCTGCCACATAAGGACTTCTGTTACTCTTTTCTCGCCTAGAAAGGTTGTATCGGACTAAACACAATATGGCTGCCTCAGCACACTTGAAAGATGGCAATGGGATGTCCGTTGGAACCCGTGAGATGCACCAATGCTCGGCCTGTGCTAAGCCAAAGACATGTCTGCGGAGTAAATTAACGTAACATAACATACCATCACGCCTGTATTCCCTGAAAGGTTAGAAAGATATGTACCTAAAGTACATCCACATTTCGCCAGTTACGCTAGGCAAATGTAATAGAGAGTGAGACTATTAACCGGGCACTAATCCAGACTCCGGTCTGCTACTGACAAATTTCAGATAGAAAACCCAATAACACTTTGTATGACCCGGGAACCCAAGCCAAGAAATCATGATGAGGAGTAGCGCCTTCAACCACTAGATCAGCGAGGCAGTCCGAGAAAACTTATTTTGTTAAAATGTAAATAGCCTCCACGGGTGGGAAAATAGCCTCCACGGGTGGGAAAATAGCCTCCACGGGTTGGAAAAAGCTGGGATGCTGATGGTGGTGTTGTTCTTAAATATACAACAAACTATAATCATTATTTCAACGTTAAAATCCATTTTAAAGTTTCGTCCCAATTCACCCCTGCAATCCTATTCACCCCGTGTATAGGTACTGAAGAAAGAAATATTTTAAAAAATAAGGACTTTTCATATTTTGAAATGGTAACCCTAAAAAAGGCATTCGACACAGTCAGTCATGAATTATTGCTAGGAAAACTAATGGAAATCGGAATACAAGGACCTGCCCTTGAAATTTTTAGATCTTACCTGTCAAACCGATACCAAGTAGTTAAAATTGGTAACACTCACGAGTGATCCCAAAATTATTACATACGGTGTACCCCAAGGTTCCATTTTGGCTCCTCTGTTATTCCTACTGTACATAAATAGTGTCCACAAAATTGGTCTAAAAGCTGACCTAACATTATACGCAGATGACACATGTTTGTTCTACTTCGGCCACTCAATCGATACTATTGTTAAGCAAGCACAGAACGATTTGGACTTACTCAACCTGTGGTTTCAACAAAATCTTCTCACGATTAATACAGCTAAAACAAATTACATGATATTCACTGCAAAAAATAAAAAAATCGGCAATTATACACCATTAAAAATAAATAATCAAACCATAAATAAAGTAGATCAAGAAAAATATTTAGGACTAATTTTGGACAGTAAATTGACGTGGCTTCCACATATTCAAAAAATTAAATCAAAAATACAATCACTCATGGGTGCCCTACGAGGTATCGTTCGTTGCTTACCCCGCCAAGTTCGCTATTTAATCTACTTCTCCCTTGTTAAGCCACATATCGACTACCTAGTGGAAATATGGGGTACCGCTGCTAAATCACATACGAACCTACTACAAACTGCTCAAAATAAACTACTAAAAATGTTATTTAACTATGACTATCTAACTCCAACAGAAACTCTTTACAAAAAAATTAAAGTAATGAACATAACACAAACATACATATATAACACATGCATACTAATTCGAAAAATACTAAATAAAAATATACACACAAATATAACCTTCACAAAAAATATTAAAAAACACAAAATGAAACTGAGACGTGAACAAGACTTTTTAAAACTACACCCAACCCGCACAAACTACGGAAGAAAAACTATCGTGTACGAAGGATCTAAAATATTTAATAAATTACCTAGAGACATCAAGGAATCTAAATCCAAAACAACTTTTAAAAAGCTACTTAAACAATTTATAGAAAAAAATTCACATTCCCTACTATAGTGTCGAGCCACATCCAGTTGGCGTTTATTGAGTGTTACACGGATACTTGTTTGCATGTATCGAACGAACATTTTGAGTGACCAAAAGATTTATAACCTACCCTCGAAACATTTTAGATAATCGATGTCTAAACTTTGTAATACCCCCAACTTTATGCAATTTTTAAGTATTTAGTTTTAATATTCTCATGTAAGTGAATAGTGTTATTCTTATGAGAATAAATGATCTTAAACCAGAACCCTAGATGGAGCATTCTTTAGCTTGTCTATCTTTACTAAACTGTCAAGAATAGTGTCTAGAAGAGAATACTCTTGCTCTGGTTCTATGTTAGTTTGCTCCAATTCAAACCCACCTTCGCGTGGTAAGACTGGCAATACTGAAGATCGTTTATTTTATAAAAGCGATGATTTTATGATTCCTATGTTCACAAGTGGACGTTTACGATGAATTCATTTGATTGATTTATAAAACAAACCATTTTGAATTCAGCCCGTTTATATTCCAACGTCCAAGTATTTTTTATTTTTTTCTCTCTTTTGATCAAAACGATAAAAAGGAAAGGTTATTAGGGGACCTAGGCTAGTGGCAATTACAGTATTTTCAAAAAACAAAATAACTATTTTGTCCTTGATTTGCATCACTGTCAAAATCACAGTGATCTTAATGCTCGTAAAGATAAGGTTACTGTTGGGTTACTACATTGAAAAATCTGTCAATAACACAATGAACTTTATTATTGTTACAATACGATTGATGTTGGATTGCTGCTGACAGGGTAAAATAACTTTGAAATGACTGTACTTTCAAAGCGTTTCGTATTTTTGCAACGACAACACGACAACAACTTTCAACAGGATTTACATACAGTTTTCGGCAGCTTACGTCATGTTATGTCAAGCAAAAACATTTTTTTACTTTTCCAGCGTCGTTATCGTTGATAGAATGTAGTTTTGTCGAGGACCTTAGATTAGGTCATGTTGTTTCACATACTTACTTGTCGGTTTATTCTGTGTGCCAATATTAAATCCTAGCATCAAGTGTATGACAGTTATCTGATGCTAGTAATTGACACTTTTGACAGCTCACTTCAAACTCCCTTCACTTGTTTTCACTGTGAGATATTAAGGGGACTACAGGACCTCAATGCAAGTTTTATAATGCCTAAAAGTACATGATCCATTGCAGTAAGCAAAATCAGAAAAATATATGATATTCTTTTGGATATATGCTAGTTAGATAGTGTTTTGAAACCTTAATACAATGAATTTGATATGATAGAAAAAGTCACGAAGATACCTCTAAAAATGTATTTTAACGATTAAAAACCATTCAATCATTCTGGTTTTTTGTCAGGTTATTCTACAAGTAACATACTAATGTAATAGTGGTTTTTTTTTAGTCCAATCAATAGATTTTTTGTAAATAGATAAGTGCTTCATATTTTGCAATAAATTACCAGCGTTGTGCCATCGCGCTTCTTTTTCTTTTATAAGCAGTCCGACAGTGACCGCGCTTGAGCTGTTGTCAGCCTCTTAAGGTGAATCCTCAGCTGTAGCCCTCCAAATTCAAACTAACTTTGGTTTTTTCACAAATCAGCTCTGTTTTACATCGTATGTTGATCAAAATGCAATTAGCGATGGTAGGAATGATATATTTAGGTACTTAATAATTTTCATCAATTTCATATTAATCGTTAAACTTTGGAAATTAGTTCCACCTAATAATTTTTCCAAAATATTTCATATGAAAATTCTTAGGTGGAACAAATTTCCAAAGTTTGACGATTAATATAAAATTAATGAAAATGATTAAGTACCTAAATATATCATTCCTACTATCGCTAATTGCATTTTGATCAATACACGATGTAAAACAGAGCTGATTTGTGAAAAAACCAAAGATAATTTGAATTTGGCGGGCTACAGCTGGGGATTCACCATAACAGAATAGGTCGGCAGACCCACGTGTTTAAGTATCTATTTATAGTTCGCTAGTATGTAACTTGAAGTCAGTTACGACATGAAATTACATTGTTCGCGTTTGCTAACTAGGCTACTATTTATAAACCCGTATAAAGGCTCCCACAAACAGGCGCGACGCGACAGCGCTACACAAAGGCGACACTCGTCGCGCGACACGCGGTGCCTTTGTGTCGGGCGTCGCGTCGCGCCAGTCTGCACGAGCCTTAATTCCTACTCGTACCGCTGTTATACCCTAAGAAATAAAAATATCCTAGAATTTAATTAAGTCAAAAACAACACAACATAAATTATACTTTTTCAAATGTTTTCTTTTTGCCGACCGCTCCTTCAGATGTTGTTAGATATCATAGTTTTCGACTAAATATTCTAAAGTTTGTCATACTACGTAAGTAAGTAGATTGGTGGGTGTGAAACTATTCAAATCTAAACAAAATTACTATGACGTAATTCCTCACAAAAATGCCAGTTCAAATCCCTAATAACGCCCGTGTATCTGGCAATAATTCAAAGAAATACAATGCAAATTATGGCGCTATAATCTTTATGTTGTATAACTTTGCCTAGCTGTCGAGAACAGAAATAGATCAAAGGCCAACGAACCCATTGCCACACGTTTGTAATTAATTATAAACTGTCCGATAGTTGGTATACGATTTCCCTAATTTTAAAACAACAGTTACGGAGTCGTGTCGAGACTATGAATAGAACATCTCATCACTTCCTACGGATGCCGTAATAAAAGAATAATGAAATGTGCTCAGATGAGTAACAGATTCTATATACATAAATAGTAATAACATCGTCACGTTTGCATCAACCGGGCACAAATCCAGACTCCGTGCTGCTACTGAGAAATCCCAAATGGAAAAACCGAAAAACCCAAAACGAGTTTGCCCGACCTGGGAATCGAACCCAGGACCACATGCTCAGCAGGGGCGCTTGCGATCACTATACCAATAAGGCAAATAATAATGTACTGTGGGGTAATAACAGTAGGAATAGCTTTTATTTTGACAGTTCAACAACATTCATTGCGTTATTTACGTTGTCGAGAAGACACATTTTTCGAAGATATAAAGCAATGGTTAGCAATAGGCTTCAGAATGATTCAGATTGTGTTATATAGTGTGTTACGCAATTAGGGTGCTGGTCTATTCCACTGATGACCTATTCGCTGGTAAAATTTGGATTTCCTTTTCTTCAACTTTGTACCCTGATATCCATTTGATTGTCAATAGTCAATACAGTTTAACGAATACCACGTTGGTATTTTCCTCTTGGTGTTATTCGATATAACGGTAAAAATAGCATTACGAAAACTATTTTTGTTGTTTTTAATGTCACCTAGTTTGGAAGGCGCTGGACGGTGTTACAATGTTTTTTTTCTGACACCAAGCAACGTTACACTTGTTTCTGAAATGTTCTATTTTTACTTGGAAAATTGTTTTTGTGAACCGTAAATGAGTCTTTTATTTAAAAAAAAATAAAAAAGGTAGGTACACCATACTGCGCTCATCCAGCTGTCATCGCGATAAGGTTTCGCTACTCAACTGAAAGGTCGAGAAAAAACAAACATCGAAACTGTTTGAAATTCCTTGTGCTATTATTGGGTTTAAAAAAACAATGTAGATACCTAGTTGGAAACGTCAACAGTTTGCTAATATTGATGGACAAAAATAGAATGAACTGAAAATAGTTATAGGTGCGGTCTATACTAGCCTACATGCCCCCCGATGAGAGAATGTGTTTCTAACACCTGTCAGTTATATGATTGACTGGCGAAGTTTACAGACCTGCTATGTACTGACCACCGAGATAATGCTATATTGACCACTGTTACCAACTAATAATGTTTAAATTCGTAAAATACGTATTCTTTTGTAACTCAGCGAAAGGAATCCATTGAGAGTTATTTTACATCTGACAGCAACTTTATAGCAACGACCACGGACAAGAAAAAAAAGAAGGACTTTTCGCCACGCGTATCGAAAGTGATGCACTATAAGTATGCCGGCATCGTTTCTACAAACATGCCTCACGCACACATTTACGTCATAAGGTGCCATTACGCGGCACTACGTCGCGCGGCGTCATTGTAGGTACTGTTTACGTCAAGTAATAAAATAAAATAATACCTTCCTGTGTTGTGAAATGGCGTAAAAATTATTCTACATCCCAGAAAAAGTGTCAAGGAATAACATATCACAAGTAAGACACTCATTTACACACATAGGTCGGTAAGGGGCTTCACTTTCGATATGCGTGGCGCCGAGTCCTTTTTTTCTAGTCCATGGCAACAACACTAGAGGTCCATATGATGCAAAATTAGAGATAAAATAACTGTGAAAGGACAGCAAACGCTGACTAAAAAAGATCACGTGATTTTCGAATTAAGACTTTAATAGTTCCTAATCGCGTCCAACTGATAGGTGTCAGGAACGCATTCCCTCGGTGGACGGAATATAGCAGGTCTGTAAACTTCGCCGGTCAATCAAAGTCGAGCAGTTGACGTTAATGTCAGCATCGATTATACAGCGCATTCGTCTTAAATACCAACGCAACCGCAGATCCGCAGGGCCCTAATTCACTATGAGCACTAAACGATTCCTTACTTCGAAACCACGTCAATTCCTTATCTAACAATGAGATCTGAAGAAATAAACGAAACCGTTTCTACAAGTCACGATATTGACGTGGTAAGATTACGTGGGGAATAATAATTACCATACAGAATTGAGGTACAGAGGTATGAGGAACAGGGTGTAAAGATCACTCACACCTCCATAGAAAAGGGAGGATCCTCCGACCAGACGGGTGTTGTGTCTGGTGGGCAACTGCCCAACGTTTGATGTCGGGACGTTGTATATATGCTAGTTGCGCGGTAAACTCTGCTTGCGCGATGCAGGTATTTGCGTGACGTCAGTGTGACGCGTAGCTCGCATGTGGCGTTTGTAGATGCCGCAACAGGGGCCCAGGTCTATTTTATATAAATCTCACTGTGAAAACTTAGTTGAAGTGAGATAGAAGTGATGTTATTCTACCTAATGCTAGAGATTCACACTATTGACAGCTCACTTCAAGCTTACTTTTACACAATAGATCGATAGGATCCACGGCAGGCTTAGCATGACGCTTTCTATTTCTACGAAGAATAGACACAACTCTTTCTATACAAAGTGACATTTCGTTTCTCAATTTTTGACATCGCACCATAGAAATCCTTCTGAATCTGTCATTTTGTTTTTCATATTTGTCTAGGTCCTTTTTTATGTAGACTATTTCAGAACAAAGTTTTCAATGTCAAAATCACACTGACAACTGACAGTTGTTTAAGGTAGTGAAGTCAATTTGATTTTATAATCGCCATGCTAAAGACCGTAGAAAACTTTCTACTCGACGGCCACAAAGTATATACAAAATCTTTCTCCTGAAATAGTCAACATAAAAAAGGACCTAAACAAAGATCGGTGGAAACGAAAGACACATGGAGAAACGAAATGTCACTTTGTATAGAAATAGCTGTGTGTATTCTTCTTAGTAATAGAAAGCGTCATGCTAAGCCTGCTGGAAGGGCGTTTCTTGCATGTCTCGAACTATTAATGCCAATTAAAGCATAAAAAACAACGTTACTAGACGTGAAACAGTATTAAACACTTCAATATACTTACAAACAGGTACATAAATAATGGTTTCTACTACTATGATAAATGATATTAAACAGACGACCAGAACCAACGCACTGAAATACATGCGTGAATAAATATTTACAATTGTAATGAATCATTCTTGATATAAATATTGCATTATCAGATAGGTTCCACTTTGTATTATGATGGGTACAATAAATATCACTGTTGATACACTTGAAGATTTATCGAAACCCGGTAGTCGGCAACCGTGTTTGGGAGCTGTGTTGTTAATAAATGATAGTTCTCAAAAGTTTATTGAGGTGTTAATACTTTTTTTTTTTTCACGGATAATCTGCTGGTCTCATATTCGTTTAGAAGAAACGAGTGCCTAAATAATTAAATTAATTTCGGGCCCAAATCTAGAAATTCGGGCCAGGAAATGAAACAATTTATTTATTAATACCCAAAAACAAGCATAGAATTTGCTGAACCTAAACCTCTTAAGGCACTGCCCAAACGTAGGACACCGTAAAATGCTCAGTTTTTTGTCGCACATTTAGGCGTATTGGTACATATTACATGCTAGAAAAAAATTTAGTGTATTTTCCAAAGAAAAGACTCAAAAATATTTCATAAAAATAAAATAGTATCATGAAAAAATATCGTAAAGAAAAGCTAAAAAAATATTTTTCGTCGCATAATTCTCAAAATTTTGAGTGTAAACTATCATATTTTATGTAATGGTAATAAATAGAATTCAATCAACTAAAGAGATACCTTAAAAGTATTCCACTGAGCAGTGCATTTATTTTTGTATTTAATTAAAACTGCATAATTTGGTGGCCAGTCGATTCAACTAATATCAAACGTATATCGCTGTTTTGAACCTTATTTGTTACAATGATGCGCTATTGTCAATTACCAAAAAATTAGCTTTTTACCGCGTCTTAAGGGGTCATTGTACTCATCATTATGAATAACGTGTATTATCGGACAAAACCTGAAATGGTGAAAAGCTGTCCCATATATTAATTAATCCATACTAATAAAGTAACTCTGCCTCTCTGTCTGTCTGTTATATTTTCACGCCTTAAGAGGGCCCTTTCCGGTCCGTCTATCGTCAACGCGAGCATGATTGAAAAGCTTGTTGTTTCATCCAACGCAATGTTTTAAAAAGAAGCAGGAGTGAGAACGCGATAACATCTAATGAAAATTGGCGCGCAAAGATTTCACAAAACTTGTTCCAGGAAATACGTGTTTTTGTAAAAGCCTTACAAGTTTTTGGAAAAAATGTATATCATTTAGAATCTCCATTACATGTGCAAGGTTTCTATGCCGATGTTTTCATAACTTTTATAATTTATGAGTACATTATAAACGGCCAAAGTTCAGGTAAAATTTGTGCAAAACAGCAGATTTTTGGAGGCTTATACTGAATTTTTTTCTCCAAATTAAGATTTTTTGCTTACATAGAAACCTAGATAAAGTGCACAAGATAGCTAGTAGTTCAAAAATTTCATTGAAAGATGTGTTACAACGCCATAATCACGTACGAGCGTTTGTATGAAAAATATGATGGGTTGGCCGCTCTTAACGGCTGAACGGATTTCGATAACATTTGGCATACAGGTAGACTATGGCCTGGGTAAAGATATAAATTATCTATACTAATAATTTATAGAGGTAACATTTGTTTGTTTGTATGTAGGGGCAATCTCCGGTCGAATTTGAAAAAATATTTCTGTATTTGATAGCCCAATTCTTGAGGAAGGTTATTTATAGGCTATTTGAAATCACGCTACGACCTTAGGAGCCGAGCAGAAATAAAAAAGTCAAAAAGAACGCTAAGCGAAAACCAAGTAATTGCTCGGGCGGGCGGGGCGATGCGATGCGATGGGGTGGGACAGGGGTTAGAACCTAGTTATATATATTGTTATCCTGGTAGTACGTTCCCGTGGGATAATTTCTGACCTCCAAGTGGGCGAAAGCACGGACAAAAGCTAGCGTCGCGTCGTTCACATAAATCGACAAAATACAGGACTGCTGCTTTCTTTTTCGTGATTTAAGGGTATAAACACAGAAAAAATATCATCCTTGCCTACCCCCGATTCGTGAATAAAAATATGCTTGTAGTTCCCGCAATACAATTAATTATTATATTTTTATCCTATTAGTAATTAGCATATTCAGTATAAATCGAAAAGGCGTGTAAATTAAAGGTAACTTTGTGATGTTTTACTATCGAGAAAATTTTATCATTTTAAGTTTCTGTTCCACAAAATATTTGCAAATATCATATGGCTACTCATATTATTTATATTTTATATCTAAGTGACTAAGTCTTGCAAATTTCATGAAAAATGTAATCTTTAATTGGAAATTTTGTTTTAGGCCCGCGGGTAATTGCGTAGGTAACACACTAACAGAAGGAATAGCTTTGATTTTGACAGTTCAGCAACATTCATTGCGTTGTTTACGTTGTTAACCAGACAAATTTTTCGACCATGAAGCAACGGATTAGCAATAGGTTTCAAAACGATTCAGATTGTGATAGATAGTGTGTTACGCGATTAGGGTGCTGCTCTTCAGGTTTGGTACCGATAGTAAAACTTGTAGACAAGGTCTGTCTATTCGTATACGAAATCTCTTAAGGGGTAATTGTATTCATCATTACAAACAACTTTTACTATGGGACCAAACCTGAAATCTCTAAATAAGAATCAGCTGTTCCCTACATTTATGTTCGCAGAACTCATCAAAATGTAAGGAACAGCAGGTGTTTTTTTGCGACTTCACGTTTTGTCCTATAGTAATAGTTGTTCATAGTAATGAGTACAATGACCCCTTCAGATATTTCGTGTATGAATAGATACACCTTATATAATGAAGATTTCAATGACCTCTTAAGAAGTTTACGGTAAACCAAAACTAGGCCTAGTGTTGAACTTCAGAGATAGCTTAACACATAAAACATCACGGCAGTTTCCCCGAGGGTTAGGCAGAAGGGTACATAGTCCACTCACATTTCCCCAGGTATGTTTATGTACCATGTAATAGGGGCAACCTTATAGTCATCAGCCGGGCACAAATCCAGACTTCGGATTCTACTGAGATGTTTCTGATAAAAAAACCTAATAATACTTTGTCCGACCTGGGAATCGAACCAGGACCACTAGACAACGAGGCCGTTCTTCGAGAACTTCAAAGGTAATTAAATAAAAAAATAATAAGATCTATTGAAACAATAACCAGGTTCCTATTTCCTAGTTCCTATTTCTTTTTTTTTAATCATGTCATTGTCAAAATGATATTTCGCATATTGCTGATCCATCATATCCATGCTGTGTTGCTGTCCTTGACCAAGGTAATTGGAATTTACATTGAAATGAAGTAAAATTATAGAAAATTAACATACATAACGCCTACTATATTGCATAGGTAGCGATATTTACAAATAGTGTACATAGTGCTAGCCCAGGATCCAGACTGTACGTCTGAATTGCGAAGTTTAAAATATCGATGTATTTAATTGAGAATGTTCACAATCGCGATGTACGGAACTTCGAAAGAATGTCATACCGAACTTCGAAGTTTGAATAGACATTCTTTCGAAGTTCCGTATATCGCGATTATGAACATTCTCAATTAAATACATCGATATTTTAAACTTCGAAGTTCAGACGTACAATCCAGGCTCCATATATTCCTGGAACATCTCCTTTAGAATCAAGTTACGGTTTCATTGCAATAGCATTACGCAAAAATTTACGTCACTGCAATATAACTCTTATCTCACTAATGTAAGGTATAAATTAGAATGATTGCCGACCTTTTATGAAATTCACAGCAATCAATCTAATTTATACTTGAATACAATACCACCATTTCTTTCACATGTTCAACTTACCATTTCCACCTTCTATGTGCACCCACTTCTCAGTGCATACGGCTGCGATCCAGAGGAAAGTGCACAGACCTATAAAACACGTGCACCCGAACAGGATACGTCTCTCAAGGACCAGCGCCTGCATCAATGGCCGTCGCTCTGCAGCCCCCACAGAAGACGCCGTCGACATTTTGTCAGTCTCCATCTTTGGTTATTTATTCTGTAACAAGCGAAAATACACAGGTTTATTAACAATGTATTTGACAGGTTTTTATAATTTTTCGAAACCTAGAAATAAAGGTAAGCCACAGTAAAAAAAAAGATTAAATATATAAAAAATGGCGAAGTTGGCAACGTTTTAAAGTCGGTTTATGGGCCTGAATACACTGAAGCGTATGTTTCGCCACGCACTGCTCGCTGCCGAAGACTTCTAGGCTCGGCATAGCGCCCGAAGCACGTAGGTGGCTCGAGCGACGGCACAAGAGAATTATTATTTGTGTTTATTATCAGCCGTTTATGTCCCGTTGCAGGGCAAAACCCTCCCTTCCCTCCTTCCACTTATTACTATCCACTGCTGTTTGTAGCCAACCTTTAAGAAAAGAGCTGAGTTCATGAAAATATTTCTGTGTAAGAAACGTTCAGTGTATTCAAGCCCTTAGATTTAGACAGTACTACTTCGATATCACATCACAAGACAGAAAAGACATAGTGACTTAGCGTCGTTCAGTGCAATGACCGTTTTGCGTGACAAGAACAGAAGAACCAATTATAAAGTGTGTTTTTTTTGTGACATCTTTCGTACATAACGATAAGTTTGTTTTTGACAGTAGTCAAATACGCTATTATACGCAGTACAGTAATATTGGTATTACGACCTGCCAGCGCCCGTCCGTTCAATTGACTGCTCACTGCACTGTAGTTTGGAGTAGTGGTGGCTCAGTGGTAACAGCCCCAAACTACGAGCAGTGGGTCGTGACTTCGAACCCAGGCGCTTTACTCTATGTAATTTATTTCATCAACACTGCTCTCAAAACGGTGAATGAAAACATCGTAAGGAAACCGGTATATCCTAGAACCAAAAGTTCTAAGACATGCGACATCCACCAAATCGCACTGGGCCCGCGTGGTGGATTATGGCCCACTCCCTCTCACAGAGAGGAGGCCCGTGTGCCAGCAGTGGCAACATTATAGGCTGATTATGCTTATCTAGTTTGGAACCCTAACCGATTTTTTATATTATTGTGGTTTTGGCTACACTGTGAGAGTTTTCATTAAAACGTACCTAAAAGTAGGATTATTTTATATAATAAATAAATAAAGATCCACAGGAAAAGATCATTTTTTATAATCCACGGGAAGTGTCATGCATTTAGCATGGGTTTTTAAACCCACTGGAGTCTTCTATCTGCCAGGTGGATATCTAAATATCTACAAAGGACATCTCTGTGTCAAGAGTAGTGTTTACATATATAATAATACTTTCAACTTCAGAGGCATTAACGGCTTTATTTACCGATGCCAACGATCGGTACCGACCACGTATATCTAATGGTTCCGACGATATCGTGTCGTATCTTAATCGCACATCTATACAAGGGGCAGCGTCATCGACGCGCAACCTGACGCCATGGATTCAGTACATGATTCTAAATCCTTGTGTGAAAAATTATGGTAGGCAATTTTTTTTTTATTGCTGTTCCGTACATTTTGACCATGTCGGTATTACACTTGTCTATGAAACCACAGATTTTTTGATAACCGATGAAAAATTTCTATACTAATGGGTTTAGAGAATCATAATTATGCTGAATTTATGGTTACGGTTTGCGTGTCAATGTCACCGCCACCCTGGATTATATATATATATAATCATAAAACAGTAATGAAGTCAAACCTATACATGGAATATTTTTGGATAAGTAATTGCCACGTGGTGTGGAAACGAGTCTAGAATTTCTACATTTATATCTGTAATTTTTATGGTGTACATAATAAAGAGTATTCTATTCTGTTTTTTTCAATTCTATTCTGATGCTGAAAATATAGTTTTTAGAATTTTTGTCCGTTTGTCTGGTTGTATGTTCAGGATTGACCAAAAACGGCTAAACGGATTTGGATGTAATTGACAGGCACACAGATAGTTTATCACCTGGATTTAAACATAGGGTACTACTTTTAATATCGCTAGGACGGTCCCGTGGGATATTTTCCGACATCCACGCGGGTGAAGCCGCAGGCAAAATTTTATTTTTATTTATATTAATGGCACATCACTTTGACTATTTCAAAATCTAGCAAGCGTTCGGAACTTACCAGGTTTTTTAACGGTAAATTAAGGTCGGGGTTCAATTCCCAGGTCGGGCAAAATCGGTGACTAGATGCCGCTCAGTTAGTCAAGGTAATTATTTACTAACGTCAGGGCCGTATTTAAAGGTGTGGAGGCCCTTGGGCAGCCAAAAAGTGTAGGCCCCGAAAATTTTGTGGCACAGATGAAAAAATGATTTTTATAGTTTTCAATAATTTTTAAACAGTGTGGATTTTTTTGATAGGGCATTAAGTGTAAGTACCTTAACCGTTGTACCTACACACTTACAGTAGCAATGGCTTTCTTTTTGAAAGTTCACTACATTCATTGTGTTATTTACGTTGTTGAGCATCTGCTCAACAACGTAAAATTGTCAGAAACGTATCTACATTTTTCGAACATATGAATGTATGGAATAGCAACATCCTTCAAAATCATTCCGGTTGCCATTGAAAGTGTGTTACGTGATGAGGGTGCTGTTTCCTATATGGATCAAAAAAACTATCGGACCAACTGAGGTTTGAATACTACAAAAGTCAGAAATCGCAAAAACCATTTCCCATACATTTCGTAGGAAATAGACTCACTCAAACTTACTTTTTCATGATGGATAGACTGGTCACTAGATAAGCACTATACCGTAAATGTCTCAGATTTTGGGAATTCCCTGATACAGCGCGCCACGAGACGTCGACACCTGTCAACGTCAACGCAAACGTGTACGAAAACGCCACCGATCCTTCAAGTACTTACTATGGGAGCGCACACACTGGATGGCAATTAATGGTATGTAGACATACGCGCGTATAGTACCTACCGATGACATCCGAAGTAGACCTCAACTTGTTGGGATATTCTGTTGCTGTCCACGTCGCCGTCGTGCGTTTGAAATATAAAATTGTCATCGAAAAATTTCTTTAATTTGGCTTTTGGGATCAGAGTAATTCAACAAATAATTTATAAGACCATCAATGCAGATCATGAAATAAAAATAAAAAAGGATACTTTGTGCATTTGAAAATTTTTCTCGTTGATGAAAATCTAATTGTGGAGGCCCCTTCCTTGTGGAGGCCCGGCTAGAGCCCTTGTTGCCCTGCCCTAAATCCGGCCCTGACTAACGTCTATACCTAACAAACGTGATTACTACAGAAGCAATAAAATCATTCAAAACATTCATATACTCGAAAGTTTACACTATGAGTACTTCATTATCCTCTAATTGAAGATAATATGGAAGCACGCCAAATAACCGGAGACGCAGCGTGTGATAGTATCTCATAGCTACATTAGTCACACTGTTTACCAGCTTGACATTTCAACTAGTACAATTGGATATGTAAGTGAGATCGACAAGAATTTAGCAAGCTAAATATAATGCTGTGATTATTCTGTCATGTATTGAATGACATGAAATTATATGCACTTAGTTTATTTCTGAAAATTGTGCGGTATTTGTCAAATTGAGAAATTGAGAAGAAGTCCCTGTGTTTACTAAAAAACAATAAAATTTATAGTGTTACTGGAATGGCTGGCTATCTTCTAAGTGTACGTATTTGTAATCTACAGTCCCTTCTAATATAAAGGGAACCTGATCAATCATTCATCATCTGCCTAATTTCTTTCCAATAATGTTAGGGTCGGGTTTCAGCTTAACCGGATGCAATTGAATACCAGAATTTTACATGGAGTGACTGCCTATCTAACCTCCACAACCCAGTTACTCGGTAATACGGTACCTTTTGGTAAGACTGATACTTGGTTGGTTTGGTGATCATTACTTAATTTAGGAAACAGGAAAATTGGAACAGTCTAGGGTAATTTAGGAACAGTCGCTTATACGTAGTGCTAGTTTCCCAACTAACGTTTTATCGTCTGTAATAATAATTTGTTTTGATAATAGTATTCAACAGCGTGAAAAGAAGAACCACTTAAATATGTTGTATAGGCAACCTCGTAATCGCTTAACCACCGTTGAATGTCACTTGCGTGTCATAAAACTGCAAGGTCTACAGACTGTGACAGTTGTTACTGTGCTGTGCTTATTTTAAGTTCAGGCCACACTTTGAACTCTGCATGAATATGTCAACGTATAATTATGAACATCGTTAGTTTATAATTTATATCGCGAGATTATAAACTATCGAACAGTTTGTGAACTGCAACAAACCATTTACAATTTAACGCATTATTTTTCTATAGTTTATAATCTGTCCATAGCAAAGCGACAAATTGTGAACTGGTATCAAACTTAGCCAAGTAACTGAGAAACAAGAAGCGCAAGAAGTAGCGCTCGCCGGCCGCTGCCACAGCACCGCTCGCTTCGCTCGCTCGGCACGCTTACCTTTGGCCACAGTTCTAACCTAACCCATTTGATCGGGGTACTCAAGCTTAGTTACTGCTACCAGTTCGGCTACCGCCAAGACCGACAAATCAGGGACGGTTCATAATTTTACGGGTGATATAATCGGACAGATTGTGAAAACTGTCGGTAAGTACAGCACCCTAATTGCATAACACACTATCAGTCACAATCTGAATAATTTTGAAGCCTATTGCTAATCCATTGCTTCATATGTTCGAAAAATTTGCCTGCTCAACAACGTAAATAACGCAATGAATGTTGTTGAACTGTCAAAATGAAAGCTATTCCATTTTGACAGTTACTGTTAATATGTTACACATCTCGCAATATAGTATATTATTAAACTAATGGTGTTCACAATCGTAAGGTGCCAAATACATTAGATACGAATGCTCCCGGTGAATACTCGCCTTAAAACATAGCAACAAGTGGGACTGCTATTGACATTTTCTCCTCTCGATCACTGACATGATTATCAGTTGCCCTATTAAATCCTTTGTCAAGGGTCTTGTGGCTAATTTATATCAGCCGTACGGGTCGATTGCCATGGTTGGTTCGTGGATGGTTAGAAAAAAGAAAGAAAGAAAAATAGTTTATTCTGCACAAACAAAACGCACCTAACAAATGAACGACATTAATTTAGAGACATACAAAATAGCCAAAAGCCTCGTATTCATGTTACAAAAGTTTCATAATTTTGTCTATTGCTTGATGCCAGAGACCAAAGACCATACACATTGCTCTGTGTTGCGACACTGGCAAATGACAACAAACAAACAATCAAAACAAAAACAAAATGCCGATTGCAGTGTGGAAAAATTACTACTTTTGTAACAAACAAACAATAATAATAAGAACAATTAAGTAGTGCGTCGCATCTGTGCAAGAACAGGTCGTTGCTCAGCAAAATGCTGTGACTTCCACACCCATCACCCAAACACACCCATTACATGTCGAGCATCCTCTGCGCCTCTGGAAGCACGTTAAGCCGTTGGCCCCGTCTGTCATTTTATTCTTCTACATCTTTGACAGTCCTTACGGGTAATTAGAATTCCAAGAGTCTGACAACCAGTCTTATTTAGTGGTATCGTGTTCCCTATTAACTGGGTTGTGGAGGTCAGATGTCTATCTGTCGCTCCATGTAAAATACTGGTATTCAGCTGCATCCAGCTAGACTGGAAGCCAACCCCAAAATATTTATGTAGTTGGAAAAAAGCTAGGCAGATTGATTTTTGCTAAATCCTTTGTCAAAATAATAACTAATACGATAAAATCAGTTAGTACAATCAATAGGATCAGCTGATACGTATCACCTGATGATAATATATTATGCGAAGAGCCTGGTTTTGTTATCGTTATCAGTAATCCATTTGTCAAATGTGTAGGTACACAGCTTTTAGTGTCACTTGACTGTATTCTATTCGGAGTGTGAGATATGGTTGAACTTTATATATATATATATATACACAGGCCGTGCGCCTGACAGGATTTCCTATGGGCAAAAATTACGATTTTTTATATAAACTTTTATCCCTTATTAAACCCCTTTAGAGAATGATTTTTCAAAATTAATTCCTTATAAGTCCTCACTTCTGTAATACAGTGTGGCGATAAGGTTATCACATTATTGAAACCATGTATTCTACATTACGAATTTTAAACATACCTACACAATTAAAATAATTAATATCAATTAACATTCTAGCCGTGGGACCTTTTTTTCGTTTTAATATTTCACAACATTAAACTTAATTTGTAATTATTTGGTAATAATAATATAAAGTTTGTGTTGAATTGTTGATACCAACGCCTCGCGCGTGTCTTATGCCTTATTATCAAGGTGGTTTATTTCGTACCAATTTTTACGCTATGTATGTTGTTTGAAAAAAATGAGTTGTAGATTTTTTGTGAAATTGTTTATTTTATTATTTTAACAGACTGATAGCAAATTGTAATAACCCCTGTACTATTTAATGTGACAACCTAATCGCCACTCTGTATAAGGACCTTTTGTGAAAAATGTCATGCTTCTTAGACCAAGCGATTTACGCTGTCAACGCTTACGATTTGTATCAAGTAATATCAAGCTATACATTTCCAGTATAAGCTGACTTCTCATTGAACGAAAAGCCTATACAATGCGAGGTCAGCTAAAACTGGAAATTTATAGCTTGCTATGTCGTCGTGTGTACAATCGTTATCACAAAAAACAAGAAAAATAGTAAAGTACTCCCCGCAGTAGGTGCCCATATTGATTTTAATCATAATAATAATAAGGCTCTCGTTGGGCTGTTGGTAGGGTTGCCAACTTTTTCGAAAAAATAAAGGACTATTGATTTCAGACAGCATAAATAAAGGGGTTTATTTATAAACGATGCTTAAGGTTAAGACACGTTTAAACGGCAAAAATGTATGGTTAAATAGTCGCTAATCACCACTTAACTTTAAGCAACGTTTATAAATAAAGGGGAAAGAGTACAGAATTATAAAACAATGTATTATTTTTCGCCGTCCCCGACGAATAAAATGGTAATGTGCTATTACGATAATTTTAAATTTATTGCATATTCGATATTTAGAGGTCCGATTACACCTTGTAATTTTTTTTCAAACATTTCCTACGGCTATCTCAGAAAATACGAGATTTTTATGTGTATTGTAATGAATTTAACAATATTATTTATATGTCAGCTTAATACACTTATGGCAACGAATAAAATTGTTAGAGACTATTACAATACTTTCGGTACCCTACATTTCCAGTAAGATGCTCTTACCATAATATTCGCGGGACAAATAATCAACATAATTTGCGTAAAGCTTAATACAATTTTATTCCGGTAACGGACAATTTGATTTAAAATCGTTAAGTTTTTTACGATACATTTAATTAAAAGAGAAGAAAGGAATTAAAGAAGGTAACACCACAAAAAACTGTGGAAAATCTTACGAAGGGGTTCGTACTAAAACATCTTTTGATGCAAAGAATTTATTGGACCTGCATGTACGTGTAACAAAAACTGCGCAGAAAAATTTACCTCGGAACAAAGAGAAAGCATATATTAGACCTTTTATAAACTCGGGAATCGTGAACATCAAAAGCAATACATTGTTCGACACACCTATGTATAAAGCGAGTCACTTTAGATAAAAAAATCAATAGAACACAAACCATAAAATATTTATTTCCTTTAAATGGCTTAAATATTATCGTTTGCAAAACATACTTTTTAAATACCATAAAAGTATCCAAACAAACCGTCTACACAGCATTGGAAAAACTAAAAAGAGACGAAAGTTTAATCGACAAAAGGGGAAGGAACTCATAAAAACAGGCCCCATAAAATGAGTGATTCTACGACAGAAAGTGTGATGACGCATATTAAAATATTTCCTGGTGTATAATCCTAAAATGTCAGGAAATATAAAGCGACTCTATTTGCCAGAGCACCAAAACATTTCTAAAATGTACCGATTGTATGAACTCTGGTTCCCGAATCAACATTATTCTGCAGAACACAAGGCTACAAAGCGACATTATGAATACACTTTTAACACAGTGTTTAATTACTCGGTTTTCAAAGCGGCTCCTAGTATGATCCACACTACTCAACACTGCTCTATAAGCAGTACTTCTTTCGTCCACTATTCTTCGTCGTCGTCCACTGTTCTTTCGTCCTATATAAGTATACGGAACATTTGATGTGAAAGAATAAAGTGTGCCAGTTAAAAGAAGAAGAAAAAGCTGCAGTGGAAAGGGAAAAAGTGGTGAAAGAAGAACCACAATTGCCATTTTTGATCTAGAAAAGGTCCTCAGTATCCCTCAGACTGAAGTGGGGATTTTTCACTACAAGAGAAAATACCGCGTATAAAATTTTACTGTCTCCAACTCATTGCGCAAATTTGGTCACTGCTTTGTCATTTTCATTTTCATTGCCAAAAGAGGATCAATTGAAATAGGCAGTTGCCTAATGAAGTTTATCGAGCAAGAACGACTCCAAGGTATTAAAAATGTATCTTTTTATTCCGACGGCTGCGATGATCGGAACAAAAACAGGTATATTTTTGCATTATAAAAAATATAACCCACCGGTTTTTTTAGACTGGCCACGGCCAGAACGAATGCACGCATGCATAGAAAGGACCATGCAAAATAAAGTATTATATTCTCCTGGCCAAGTTCACAGCATCATCATGAATGCAGAAGTGACCGGGAAGAAATATAAGGTCCATCAAATGAAGCAGCGTGACTTTTACGATATAAAAAGCCTGATTTGTGGATAAAACTGGCTAAAAGACACTAGAGGAAACAAAATTGAATGGACAAAAATAATGGAAGTGAAGGTGACTTATTTAAAACCTAATATTCTTCAATTCAAGTATAACTTCGAAGAAGAGTATTTGGAACTAGATACGGACTTGCAAATAACTAGACCCAGGTGAGGGTGAAGACCGACAGCCTCAATTGCAACATAAGCTGAATCAGTCTGTTTGCATTTGAAGTAAGCTTATAATCAGCAAATACCTTAAAGTAAAGCGCTACATGCAGATTTATTAAGTTTGTGTACCAGCGATGCAATCCCATAGCACTACCATGCGTTTTATGACTCGCTCACGAGCTGTGAGGCTAACCCGAGCGAACTTTCAGGCTCTGAAGTCTCTGAACATGTAGACGACGAAGAATAGAGCTACCCAGCGTAACTGCTTCTGAATAATAAAGAATAAAGTATTAAATTTAAGTGGACAGTTCCTAATTTGTTGATTTTTACAAACAATTGTTATTAATTATGTATAATTAAAAATAATTGGACAGATTCCTTTTATTTCTTCGCACATTTCCTTGCACACGTACAAAATATTTATTCAGTATTTGATACTTGCCTCCAGTTAGTATAATTCATTTTCCATGGAATACACACGTAAGTTGCTATTACTTCTAATTAATTTTTCATTCATTCAATTAATACTTCTAATCTGTAATTAATTGTTAGTCAGCGAATAAAATGGTAATAGTACATTACGATATGGGATCCTATCACAATTTATCAACCAATACCATAGCAATCCATTATTACGGTAACGTATTACATGAGATTTTACGCGAATAATATCGTTATGTTGCTTTACAGTTTAAGTTTGTGCCTTTAATTCATGGTAAATTAAATTTAATTAGTAACTACATTTTTAAGATAGTTATATTATTTAATATAGTATACAATTATTTTGTTAAAAATCACTTTTCTGTTGGTATTTGTACCATCCCGCTATGTATGTTAGTTATTGAGATATTCACGAAAAATAGCTTTTTATTTTTCCTGCAAAATTTAGTTTTTACGATTACCACTTTATTCGCCGGGGACGGCGATTTGTTGTTATTTAAAAAAAAAACAAAAACATATTTATTATTTTATTGTTACATGCCTACATTGAATTACATAACAGGAGTATTTGAAGTTACCACTAGTAGCAAAATAATAATTAAATTAATAAATGTTAAATTAATTTAATTTTTTGTTTGGATTTCCTGTGCGTGTCCCAAATAAAATATTTTTCTTTATTTTCTTTTTCTTTCAAAAGAGACGTTTTACATCAAAACTTATGTGGGTACTTCGAGAATATACAGGGTGGATATTCGGCTGTAAGGGCAGTTACCTTGACTGTTATACTCGTAGCTACAAGCCAAAGACATTTAAATATGCTTGTAAAAGCAAACGTTCTTGGAAGACTCTTCTAAACTTTTTGACCTGCATTCACAGATTTTGAAAACTATACAGTCAGCAAGAAAATGGGCAATTCACAAACTTTTTTTAACCGTCTATCGTTTTTTTTTTTCTTTAGGATAAACAAAACTTCTGGGACCAACCAAGTTTAGAGTAGGTACTAGAAATGTCACAAATCACAAAAAACTTTTCCCATACATTTATCAATTCACATCCACAATTAGTTTACAACGAACGTTATTACTTACTTGATTTAAGAAAAGAGAATTAGCTCGCTTACAACTTATTGTGAATTAACAAATAAAAACCATATTTTCAAACGTGAAAATTTAAGTGAAGTGAGCTGAAAATAGTGTCAATTCGTAGCCTCAGCCGATCTATTCAGTAAAAATCCCACCGTGAAAACTTAAGTTTTAGCTCACTTTACCTAAGTTTTCATGGTGAGATTTTTACAGAATAGGCCAGCTAGTCTTCAATTCTGTTTATTCCTGACAAACCCTTAGTATACATTTTACTTAAAACGCAGGCGGGTATTAATCTAAACCGGCGTGTGTGTACCTATGACCAGTGAGTGGGCTTAGCACGAACGCGTTAAGTAAACGTAACGTAAATTCGAATTGAAAATACTTTTTTCGTAACATAGTTAATATATTTAGTTTTAAGACTTTATTCATATCTGTGGGTGATACGAATTATGCTTGCCGCATAAAAAACTAAAATGCTTCGAGATTAAAAAATCGTTCGAATTTACGTTACCTACGTTTACTTCGCTAGGAGCTTATTTGTGCTAGGGCCATGGGTGTATTCTGAACGTAGACGAACTAAAAGAAAAACATGTGTAAGGATCGTAGCAGGTGGCGTCCTGTAGTTTCTGCCAACCCCCTTGGGAAAAAGGCGTGTATTTGTGTATCTATGTAGGGTAAAACACCCAGATAGTCAGCCCTGTATTAGTAGTTAGCCTTTTTCGCTATAAATAGCACATAAAGGTTTGCCTAAATAAGTATAAAATTATCACTACTAATCGATTCCTTAATAAGTTGTTGTTTATTAACAACTTACAGAATAATAGCTTCACGGGAAGCTGAACTACGCACGATTGTTTCGACCACCGCCAACTGATATGTATAAAAGTGCATCAGGAACTATGTTTTTGCAAGAAACCTTGGTGAATTAGTGATTATGTCTTGATTTTTTTAATGTAAACGATAGTTAGATGTTTTATTAAACTTATAAATTAGTTTCTGGATCTTTGTAACAAGTTTAATTAGCAAGTTTATTTTTGTATTATTTTTTGGGTGGCTGTCGACCATGGTACTTCTTTTTTTTTTAGGTTACTTTTTTTATCAGCCCTTCTCGGCCGACTACTGATCTGAGTTTTGGACCTCCAAATTGAAAGACTTAAAACTCACATCTTTTTAACAAGTTATACGTTACCATTTTTCTTTACTTTAGAAAGACATCATGACCGAAAGAACAATCTATTATAATACTGAAGACCAGTTTATCGAATGCTATGGTGGCAATTCGAGATGGTAAAAAGATAAGGCAACCTATCTTTGAGTAAATGCTAAAATTGAAATACTTAATCGTAAACTATCATAGTATTCGTTAACTGGTCTTCTGTACAACTGATGGTCTTCTCGACATAATCTTTTCTATACATCTATACAAATAAATAAAATTGAAGTGTCTGTTTGTAATGTAAAATAAAAGTTTTTGTGAAATATGAAAGCATATACAGCATATGAAAGTATATACGGTGCTTATAACAAAAAAAACTATTTTTAAAAATTTTGTTCGTCTCTCTGTCTGATTGTTCCGGCTAATCTCCGAAACGGCTAGACCGATTTAGATGGAAGTTTCACTGGCAGATAGCTGATATTATAAGGAGTAACAAAAGCTACTTTGTCCCGTTAGCACGTTCCCGTGGGATAATTTCCGACATCCACTCAGGTGAAGTCACGGAAAGCAGCTAGTCTTAAATAAAGAAAAACGGTAACGTAACGTTTCTGTCTACCCCTATGGGAAGAAGGCGTGGGTTTATGTATGTATGTATGTGGTAACGTAAAATTTGTAATAACTATAGCTTTAAGCTTCGCTCATTAGAGTTCAATTTACTGACACATTACATAATGACCGATAAGCAGCTGACTATTGGATCCGCAAAAGCTGACTTCAGGTACCACGTGGCTGACTTTACTGGTGAAAAGCACAATTTTTTGTTTAAAGTTTATTTATTATTTAATTTTCAGAAGATTTTCTAGTTTTTTTCTAACAATCAATCGTCAAAGAGTTTAATAAAATATGATCATTACGTTTCCACAATTTTGTTTCTATATTCACAACTCTAGAACTGACAGCTCTTCAAAGTTAAAATTCTTGCTAAAAACTGACTACTGGGTGTTTTACCCTATGTATGTTAACACAAGTTTGTAAACAAAAAAAAATACCATAAAAGTTCATTAATACCCAAGTTATTTTACATTATTCATTACTTACAAGCTGATTAGAAGTGTCCGCTGCAGCTGGCATCCTAAAGCCACCTAAATAACACTACGCTAATAAAAAAACAATAATCCAGAAACAGTTTTCAAGACTTTTATAAAAATATTGATTTTTATAACTCAACTGCAATGAACGAACGTAAGACCACAACATTTGCAGCTGTGCAATATTGTTTCGGTATAAGTAGGTACATCATTTGTATCGGTGCGTAATTACCTAAGTACCTTATTTTCTAATCGGAAATATAACATTTTTAAACAGTCATACGGTAATGAATCGAACGTTTGATGCAATAAAACTGACCTGTTGATACAGACGAGTAACGTTGCCAGATCCGTAGTACTGACGTGATATCATGAATATTTAATGACTCCGGTCATCTTTCACGGCGATTATGTTAAAGTTAACAATATAACACATCAATAAATTACATTATCGTTGTTATTGCCACAAGCAAACACAAATTGTTATCGTACGGTTACTTAAGTTTTACAACGCGTTTGTAGAAAATACCGATTTATAGTACGGAGTGCTCAAAGTACGGGCGGGAACTGAGTTCGTGAAAAGTGTTAGCTCGCGGCCGGCGACTCGTCAACTGATCAAATCAACTGAAGTGAGCTGCGCCAACCCGCCTGTTGCCGGGCTACCGTGCCTCGCTCCTCCAATAATGGCACGATGCCGCCGCGCCGCCCGGCCCGCCCGCCCGCGCGCCGGCATCGCTACAATGTTCGTGTTTGTGTAACTTTTACGAAACAATAATAGTACATTTTGATACAAGTGTTGAAAGTTTGTCATAGCACTTAAGACTTGCAGCCCTATGATAATTGGACCCATCAGAACAATTTTCACAATAGAACCAACATGAAAATCACGAAAACAAAAATCTGCTGTTCCAAACATTTTGTCCATGCCGTGTGAAAATAATGGAACCGCTGCGCTGGTTTCATTCGCGAATTCAGAGTATTTTTTTATAGTTTTTCGAAGTATTAATGTTTAATATTCAATTGGTACCTTCAGATTACGCGAAAATTAATACCTACTAAAATAATTATTTTAAAGTGTAATTAGCCATTTCTTCTCAGGGCTAATCAGATAGGAAATGGCGACTCCACTGTTATTGGATTTTTCCATCTGGAATTTCTCAGTAGCAGCCCGGAGTCTGGATTTGTGCCCGGTTAATGGCAGTAGGATCGCCCCCTGTTACATGGGACTTAAACTTAACAGGCACAATGTGGGTGTACTATAGGTACACCTCTGCCTAACCCTTCGCGGAATACAGGCTTGATGTTATGTTACATTATATTCACAAACTTTTTAGGCATAAAAAGAGATGAAGGCTTTTTGCGGAGATTAAAAAAACATAGACATTTATGTTGAAAAATAAAATTTTAAACATGTAATAAGTTCAAAAGAATTACTTTTGTTTTACTTTTGATTTAATTAATAGAAGACAAACAGATCATTTATCATATTTGAAAACATCTATCGGTTTCTTACTAAACTTTAACAATATCGACGACCCTGGTTATTAATCTCTTTTGGTGACTATACATATCGACGGTGCGGTGTAGTATCAATATCCAATAACTACAAAACCATGCTTTTACAAAAACGTTTCTTTTCTATAGTTTTTGAATCAAAACCTTACTTATATTTCAAAGAAACGCTTGTGATGGTGATAATGATTTCAGACATTTATGTCTTTGCAAATACGCGATCTTTCATAATTTACCTACGAATATGCAATAAAGTGAAAATCGCTAAAATGTTTGTTAGATATTGATACTTCACCGTCGATATGTGGCTCCATTCTAGTAACTAAATATCGTTTGCAAGCTCAGCGGTCTGTGCCCACCGGGTGAGCGATGTACGCATCGTAAGACAGAATAGAAGTCGCGTCCAAATCGGCAATACGTCCTTTATTTTTTTATTCTCCGTAAATATCCTGAGGAATTAAGTTTCGTTACTAGTTTTTTTAGTACTAGAAAGTTTTCTCACGCTCCGAAACCAAGAGTGACGTAGCCGGTAGGATTTTCTCATAGAAATCCGTAGTTGCGATTTACGGAAGTCCAAATTCGTCCAAAAAAAACAGGCGTAAAATCTATGAAAACAAAGGAAATCCTTCGAACCAAAGAAATATTATTTTGTATCGCGTGAGTGCAGAAATCATCGAGCATGGGAGTCGCGGGCGGTTGGTGAGTAAATGTTATCGCCAATACTTTGTTCCCCTAATCCTCTTATATTTTTCATAAGTTTTAAATGTTATTTTCGAGATCAAAACTTGCTCATTATAAGTGTTAAGTGTTTAGTCTAATAACTCTGTATGAAATAATATACAGAGTCTTATCTCTATTTAATTCTTAGAACATAATAGAGTCAATATTAGAGAGTTCACGTTTTCAACATTTTAAGTTTAATAGCTATTCTAATCTTGATTGATTGAAATGATAAAATAAACGGTATTTACTGTAATTAAGTTCCCTTCAAAATGGTTAAGCTAAATGGTGCTGATCCATACGTCATGTTCGCGAACGGGCGCCGTCAGTAGGGACTGGTCATGTCTTAGCTGCCACGGCTTATTTTAATTTAGTATTTGAATTGTTTTTGTCTCTTTATTACGGACGCTTTTAACGTTCTGCATCGTTCTCACATGCATAATTTCAACATGAATGATGTAACCAATATTTTGTAACTAGAATTATGTTGATTTAAAAGAGTGTCCATGGAGTTTCTTGCGCGTTCTTCTCCATAGGTACCTAATACGCTTTGGAATGGGCAACTAGCTTCATCTTTCTAACTGACCGACCCCTTGACAATTCAAAAGGGCCTGTAATTGGTTTATTTGAAATAAATGCTTTGAGTTTGAGTTTGAGTTGAGTAAATTTAATGAAAGATGTAGTAAGGTAAAGTCACTTTTAAGAAAAAACTATTTTTATTACAACATCTGTCATATTATAATATAGGTAAGTTTTCCAAATTTTATTTTCCTTTATCCAGTATTCCCGATTATTATAGTTCTTTAATTGTGTGTTTGTCTATTACATATGTGTGTGTGTGTGTGTGTGTGTGTGAATTTTAATAGGATTATTTTATAGCAAGTTGCCAACCTCTGAACAGTTCATTACTCTATAATCATGAAAACGACAACAACAGTTGCAGTTGAACCAATACCAAACGAAATTGTACAATTAATCCCATGTAATATAATGGTAATAAAAGACAGTTAAATCTTTATTTGAGGAAATATCAGTACGTGGTTGATAGATTTAAGGACAGTATAAAACAAAATCTTTGTCTTTTATGTTTTAACGAGTAGACTGAAAGAGGATGCAGCTGTGCTCTGATCGGAACGCGAAGATATTGTTACATGATCCGCATTAAAAGATTTACTGATTCAACATTTTGGAGACCTTCGTAGTGATGCGAGTTTTTTTAAGATTAAACATCTTAAAAAAACTTATTCAGGTGAAAGAATTTTATACTTTTGTAATATAATCTAAAATGTTCGCTCGTTATTAATGTCGAAGGTGAATACAATTGATGATTTGGAATTAAGACATGGTTAGTCGTTTATTTACAACAATACGTCTTTAAATATATTTTTATGTAATTTTATGATCGTCAGAAACGACCAACAACAGACTTAAGGCTCCCACAGACAGGCGCGACGCGACAGCGCTACACAAAGGCGCCGCTCGTCACGCGACACGCGGTGCCTTTGTGTCGGGCGTCGCGTCGCGCCTTAAACACAAATTATGCTGGAACAAAAATTAATGAAGTAAATGTAACGAAATTCTTGGGTTTGAATGTAGATTGTAATTTAAATTGGAAATCACACGTGGAATCTGTTGGCTTGAAATTAAATGGTTATTCCTATATGTTATATATGCTCACATAAATTGTAAATTTATCCACTGTCATGATAGCCTACCATGCATATGTGGTATCCACGCTGAGATATGGTGTAATTTTCTGGGGGAACTCGATGAAATGGGAGTCTGTTTTTAAAGCCCAAAAAAGTGCATACGGGCAATGTGTAGACTTAAGACCACTGATAGTTGTGAACCATATTTCAAAACAGTTCAGATTGTTACCTTACTCAGCCTCTTCATTTATAAGATGGCAGTCTTTGTTAAAAGTAATATGCATATGTATGAAAAATTCTGAAGTGCAGGGCACAGTCTTAAATTTATTTCTATATATAGTATAGAAATAAAGTTCAGACTGTGCCCTGTAGAACTTATTTAATGAATTCCAGTGTATATTGCATGACATCCAAGATTTATAATAAATTGCCATTTTATAGTACAGACATTGACAACTTGCACATATTTAAGCGGAAGCTAAAGGAATTTCTAACTGATAAAGTGTATTACAGGGTGAAGGAGTATCTAAAAGGGAATCCTTATGGCCAATAACATTAATCAGATATTCAGTTATAGAAATGACACGTGTAACTCTCAAATATTAATTATCTAGGTCTTTTATTTATTTTTTCACTATTTAGTATAACATTTATTTAATTATTGACTACTAGATACTTCTTGACATTGAAAAATAAAATGGTTAAAATGATTTTCCTATTTAATAATTTTGTAATATTTATTGTTATTCAGCATGGTATTTTGATAGTAGATTGTTACTTTATGTGTAAAATTTTGAATGCCTAAATGACGGCAGAGCATGAAGAATAGTATCAAAACATGTATAACTCCCATGTGTACCCCTACCCATGTTGGCTAAAAATAAATGATTTGATTTGATTTGTACAACCATCCTGAAAATATATGGTGCGTATAATTAGGCTTAAATCGCCTACAACCTTAGAAGCAGCATATTATAAACATAAACAGTGTACTCCTTGTAATCCACGTAAAACATAATCCATTGTCCTCTGGAAGGTGACTGAGGCGGTTTTTTCTTAGGAACTCAAAATGTCCATTTTGATTAGAAAATCAGTCTTCTGTCTATCCTTCTCGTCTAATTCAATCTGACGGTATCCACTGGCTAAATCAAGCGTAGTGTAGTAAGTGCTCTATCTTAACTTAACGTTAAGTCTTCCAAAGTCAATCACCATCCTCTATTTAATTTCACCAGATGCGTCCTTCTTCTTAGGCACCAGGTGAACAGGCGCATTTCAAGGAGAATGGGTCTCTCGTATTACATTGTTTTATAGTAATTGGTAAATTTGTCTGTTGATTTCGTTTTGAACAAGCGGAACCTATCTATACGGTTTCACGTATATAAGGTCTTAATTTTTAGTCCTTATGCGATGTTGTACCGGATTAGTAAACGTCAAGGGAATTTGGTCACTGTAAAATATGCTTTTGAATTCCTTGAAAAGGCAATAAATCTCTTCATGTTCTGCTTCGTTGGTATGGTGAAGTGTGAGTTTACTCAAATTGTACTCAAGTAATTTGTCTGTCTCTATATCAGTATTATTTTTAGTACTTAACATTTATATTAAATTCATTATTTTCATATTTAGCCTCTGTAAAGGGTTGTTTCATATTAAGTCATTTTGGACTATCTGAAGTATTTTGGATTACTGTGTATGCGTATCTATTCACATAATTTATTCTAGCGCTGAACATACGCAGACCATTTTCGAATCCTTGAAAATCAAGAATAGCATCACCTGAATATTGGTTGACTGGTAACTTAACTCATTGTTCTGTTCGTGACGGTATATCAATTATATAATTTAAGTTATTATTAACTAAAGGAATACAAGTAGTGCTAGTTGTTATTACTTGGTTCATTAAATCGATTACTGCATCTGATTGTATTAAAAGATCATTAGGAATAAGTCCGTCATTCTTGCGTCAACGACATACAAAAAGAAAAAAATATGCCAAGCGTTAGTTACAAAAGTAGGTAAGGGAGGAATTTCTATAACTTCACCGTGTCTACTAGAAGCATGGATGCTTACCACTTGAAAATGTTCTTTCCTAATATATTGTCTGAATAAATTAATAAGCCTTTTGAAGACTAATTAATGATCTAGCTACTAGTGTCAATCATATTTCTTGCGCCAAATTCTTCAAAGTTAATGTAGGGTAGCTTTAAATTAGGATCGCAATTTAGTTCTAAGATTTCTTGTCCTTCAACAAGGCTTTTTTCCTAAAAATTCACATTCTGGCTGTCATTTGTTGGTTCTAATTTGTCATCAGGTATGTTATAATTTTTCGTGCAACTTACGTTATCATAGTATTAGATAATGTAATTTGAGTAGTCATATTTATTTGTTAAATTATAATAGTAAGATTCCTCACAATAAGGATCGTATACATATTCGTAATCGTTTATAGTAAGTTCATTTAAATTTAACCCTTGTTGCTGCTTAGGTTGGGCTGTTCTCATAGACAATGGGTTTAATTACCTGGGGAAGATTTGATCCAATCTGTTGCGGTGGTTTGTAACCGAATTGTTGCGGTGGTCTATAAACAAACTGTAGAGGCGGCCCACATCCAATATGTTGAGCTGGCCTACGAGTATAACCAAATTATTGTAAAAAAACTAACACCAATCTCTAAGATGTTTGATAGTTTCAGTAATGTAACTGAAACAATAAATCAGAATACTGTAAACTTTCATAACCGCCTAACAAAGATGTAACTGCGTTTGAAAGATTTATTTGCTAAGCAAAACAATTGGATTTTTAACTTACCTTACTGGATTATTTTCTGTATTCACGAGTAGTTTTCGTACTATCTTTGCTAGGGCATTAGCATTAAGTAAATTATCGATATGAATTAATATGAATCCTACGGAATAATTTTATCATTTAGAATTGATTTCTATCTCCGAAAATATAGTTTGTAACTAGAAACAAAATTTATTGAAAATAGAGGAGACCGTTTGTTTAAAATTATTGATTAAATATAATCAGATAACTCTTCATATTATTATAACATTTTAAGATATATTCCTGACCAATCTTTCATGAATCTGATAATAAAACCTTAGCTATTATTCCCAAATATCCTTACCTTCTGGAAAAAGGAATGGAATACTTACCGCTAAAAAACAACCACCACCATTACCTATCTATGATGTGATAAGGCAACGGTGCGGTTTAAAAGAAGATCTAGCGACAAAAATTTATAAGAGTATGCTTAGATGGTTTGGTCATGTTGAGAGGATGAATGAAAAGCGACTAACAAAAGGTCAAAGAGAAAGGAAAAAGGAAAGGAAGGAGGAGGGAAAGGATAAAGAGATGTTAGTGGAAACGCCGGGAGGGGTCGCCCTAGCAGGACATATAGTGACCTTATTGGTAATTTCTTCAGAAAGGTCAGGTGCGTAGTACTCGCAACCGGCGTGCGTGTATGACTGGTCATCTCTGATCGAATACGTATACGATCCTTATTGTGACGAATCGTACTATTATAATTTAACAAATGAATATGACTCCTCAAATGACATTATCTGATATATCTGGATGTATGAACGTAAACGAGGCAAAAGGAATATGTAAGGATCGTAACAGGTGGCGTTCTGTAGTTTCTGCCTATCCCCGTGGGAAGAAAGCGTGAGTTTATATATAATATGTATGTAAAACCATGTCGACCACTCTCCGCTGGCGATCAGTTTTTATGCACTGCAGATGATCAAGCCACACTATGAACTTACCTGTGTAGAACAGTTGATGAAATTTGAAGATGACGATACTTCCTGTAAACAACGTGAATTCCAAATTGAGAAGGTCAGGGTCCAGCAACTCAAAGCAGCTAGCTGGCTCCTTTATAGTAGATTGAGAACAACACTGACTAAGCAATGCGGTGAAGAGATCAGTAGGTAAATAGCTTGTATTCTGCACATACCTGGTGACAATTGATGAGCTTTGTGACCTGCAAATCTATGGAATTCACCTTCACCGTCGTATTTTTTGGAGTTAGAAGTTATGGAGAAGATTCCAGTTGTCACGTTACCCCAGTTGCGCGTGAATGCCACTCTCTCCAAATCGAGTGTAGTTAATATGAAGGAATAAATTTGGACGATGTGAAATATAATGGCCATTTCGTTAAAGCATAGTGAAGTGATCGAAAGTGTTTGGAATGAAACGAAAGACTTTAATTTCAGTGAACATTTAGGATACCTACGTCGCTTTAGGTTTAGTAATTTTTTGTTTTCTTACACTTTTGGTTTATATAACCTAGCTAAAATCGCCGAAATGTTTATTGTTCTGCAAAATTGTCGGAAAGACTCTCAAATCGAACCTTCCGATAATTTCGCTCTTAGGGTTGGAGGACTTCTGGATACACCTCACTCGTCTGCTCTAGATTAAGCTAAGTACATATATGGCTCCATTCTAGCAACTAGATATCTTTTGAAAGATCAGCGGTCTGTGCCCACTGGATGAGCGATGTACGCATTGTAAGACAGAATAAAAGTCGCTTTCAAATCGGCAATACGCCTTTTTAGTTTTTATCCTCAGTAAAAATCCTGAGTAGTTAACTTTGGTACTAGAAAGGTTTCTCACGCTCCGAAACCAAAAGTGCCTACTCGTTGTTTACCCACTTAAACAAAGAGTTTAAAGTTGCCGGTAATTTAGAAAAACTATTGACGTTATGTTTTTAAGGCCCACTTGCAAGTTTAGTCGGGTTAAATGAATGAATATAGAGTTTGTAAACTCGTAGTTAAATAATTATCATTTTAACTCATCATTCATTTTAACTGAAAATTGGCTTTAATCTCATGATTATGAATCCTAAGAGAGACTCTTAGTAGTCATTTCATAAAAAAGCAACTCGATTTTTCCTTTATCGTATTAGGACACCAGTTTTGATTATCACACACCCACACTACATACCCTACTTTGCAGTCTAATTAATTAATTGGTTTGTTTTTGTCTTAAATTGTGTTTTGTTGTTATCTTCCATCCCAACATTAGCAACTATTAAGTAGTAGATGTTTGTATTACTGTGACCAGTCCGGGTAATTTGGAGGCCTGGAGACCTGTTACACAGATATTCCTAGTACGGGCTCCAGTCTCCACAACATCAATGTATTTTTGTAAACACTATTATGTATTGTACTAATTTCGCATTATCTGGTAGAGAAAACAAACGTTTTTATTATTATTACTAGCTTTTGCTCGCAGCTTCGCTCGCGTAAATTTAGAATTTGACAATCAATTCGGGTTGGTCGGGGAATTTTAGTTAGGAGCATGAAAAACCGGTCTATCGACACTCTAGACTCACAAAATGAACTAAGTACTTAAAAATAAAAAAAGCTCCTAACACGCCACTAAAGTTTCTATAATAATATAATTCAATCATGATTCGAAAGACACGTAGCGCCATCTATTATCATAAGAACGTTATTGTAGTTTTCCTCGCGAACAGTACTTTTTTCGGGGTAAAAGGTACCGGTACGGTTTTCCTGGGAATCACGCTAGACGAGAAATTACAATGGGGACCCCATATAACATCTCTTGCGGGGCGGCTAAGCTCGGCCGCTTATGCTGTTAGGAAGATAAGACAGTTAACAGATGTAGAAACCGCGCGTTTGGTCTATTTTAGCTACTTCCACAGCGTTATGTCATATGGCATTTTACTGTGGGTTAATGACTCCATTGAATCCATTTTCATTTTGCAAAAGAGAGCTGTCAAGGCCATTTACAATCTATGTCGTCGTGAATCTCTTAGGGAACTATTTAAAAAGATTAATGTTATGACGGTACCTTGTCAATTCATTTATGAAAATATTATGTATGTAAGAAAAAATCTACATCTTTTTAATAAAATAAGTGATAGACATCATTTTAATACTAGAAGTAAAGATAAAATAGATCAACCATTTTTTAGATTATCGAAAGTACATACATCTTTTATGGGGTACTGTGTTAAATGTTACAACAAAATACCTTGTGATATATTGCAACTAAATGAAAGAAAATTTAAAACTCATATAAAAAGTACACTTTGTAAACAAGCATATTACAAATTAGAGGATTATATCCTAGATAAGAATGCTTGGGAACATGCTGGTCCTGCTCCATAGGACAATCTAGAGTGTAGACAAAATCAAACTGGTTGCTAATTTAATTGTATAATTTATAATTTTTATGACATTGATTGTTACATTATGTACTTAACTACTTTAACTCACACACTAACAGTCTTATTTATAAACGTCTCTTAAATTTTAATCAATTGCTAAGCAACTGATTAACAAAATTCTTATTTATAAACGCTATTTAGCGCTAAGAGGTCGCTAAGCAATTGATTAGTAGCTGTCAAAATTAAACACCACCGGTGCACTGTTAAGAGGATGCTAAGAGGCAAGATGGCGGATTTTATATGAATCAGCTGATGGATTTATTACGATTATTGTGGGCTTCTAGGTTATTTTGTTCCTAATATCGAGTTGTGCCTTAGCAAATATGGAATTCGACAATCTTTTACGGGATTTCCGAACGACGCAAAGAATAAAATAATTTTGAGATGCCGCCGGCGGGAGGCAGACGGAGGAATACTTACAAACTTCGTTAAAATCCACTACGAGAATAATTACCTATTACATATTCTTCATTTGAAGTACACATAATGAAAGGATTTATAGGGAAAGCTCAGTCAGGAGGAGGCTCAGTAGGTTTGAAGAGAATGAGTTCGTGAGGGAGCTCATGGGAGATTGTGATTATCCAATGTGTTATCCCATGTGCCCCTCATCTTATGACGCCAGGTTTAATGCCCAGAACTAAAGAAAAGCCACGTTGTGGCAGTTACACACAAAAACAAGAGACAATTTGTAGAAACAATTTATTTTGATACATAATAAAGCTACATTTTTGTTACAAATTAATTATTTTTGGTTTCCAATATTCTTCGTCCAAAGACATGGACCGTGCCATTCTTTCTTATGCCACTCTCATTCCTCATTTTTTTTACGTAGCATGTTTTTATCCATCGCCGTCTATGCGAATAGTTGAATAGTATTGGTGCTAGGTGCGAGTGACTTTCATAGCAGCAGTCAAACTTGTTCCTGTAAATAACCATAATAATTGTTGTTAAAAGACACTGAAAACTCGGTTCAAAAGCAATAGCAAGTAATATAAAATAGACACAAGTACCTACATATACTTCTAAAAAAGTCTATTAGTGTTAAAAGGCTTATAGGACATGAAAATACATAGCTATTATCGGCTATTGCTTTAACATTCATTTGGTCAGTTTACATTAGCAAGTAGACATAAATTCAGAGATAAATACCTTTACCTGTTTACTCCAATTTTTCAAAGCTTATTATTTTTATTGCTACCATCGCGAACATAATGAAATAAACCTTATAAATCATTTTATTCCTGTTCAAATTATCCGAGATTTTTTTTGACTTTTGTCTGTCAACGTCACGAGTAGTCGCGACAGATACAAAAGTCGTGGGTTTGACAAATTTATTCTTAAAATTCTGTTTTTGAGTCGACTATTTTGAATATAATCTGTGCCAAACGCATACTTTCACCTCTATTTCGTTTCCCAACTAATCACCTGCTAACTAGCGTTTATAAATAAAGAAAAGTTAATCATTGATTAAGAGCTAACCAATTAGTTAGCTAGTCAGTGGCTAATCAGTCATTAGCGAGATTTTTATAAATAAGGCTGTTTATAATTACTTGTTAAAATTTTGGAAACATCATATCTACTTTTCAATATTTGTAAATATGTGAGCACCATGTATCTATCACATAATTAATTTACCTGCCTTTGCATTATATTTAATTCTTTTTACCTATTGTGGTATAGTAATTTTATTCTAGGTGCATCGTGTTCACATATGATTACATAATTAATGTGAACTTACATAATATTGTAAAAAAAATTAAAAGAGTAACGGTGGAGTTTCTTGCCCATTCTTCTCCATACGAAACTACCTTTTGGAAGGAGCAACTTGAATCAATTCTATTTTTTTTGTAAATTTTGACGTTCTAAAGTGCCTTTTATGTGCCTATTTGAAATAAATGATTTGACTTTGACTTTACCCTATGTCCGTTTTTGTAGACCTGACAACGTATATGCAAAATTTCAGGATGATTGGTTCAGTGGTTTGGCGTGAAAAGGTAACAAACAAACAAACAAACTTACTTTCACATTTACAGTCTTATTTATAAACGTCTCTTAAATTTTAATCAATTGCTAAGCAACTGATTAACAAAATTCTTATTTATAAACGCTATTTAGCGCTAAGAGGTCGCTAAGCAATTGATTAGTAGCTGTCAAAATTAAACACCACCGGTGCACTGTTAAGAGGATGCTAAGAGGCAAGATGGCGGATTTTATATGAATCAGCTGATGGATTTATTACGATTATTGTGGGCTTCTAGGTTATTTTGTTCCTAATATCGAGTCGTGCCTTAGCAAATATGGAATTCGACAATCTTTTACGGGATTTCCGAACGACGCAAAGAATTAAATAATTTTGAGATGCCGCCGGCGGGAGGCAGACGGAGGAATACTTACAAACTTCGTTAAAATCCACTACGAGAATGATTACCTATTACATATTCTTCATTTGAAGTACACATAATGAAAGGATTTTTAGGGAAAGCTCAGTCAGGCTCAGTAGGTTTGAAGAGAATGAGTTCGTGAGGGAGCTCATGGGAGATTGTGATTATCCAATGTGTTATCCCATGTGCCCCTCATCTTATGACGCCAGGTTTAATGCCCAGAACTAAAGAAAAGCCACGTTGTGGCAGTTACACACAAAAACAAGAGACAATTTGTAAAAACAATTTATTTTGATACATAATAAAGCTACATTTTTGTTATAAATTAATTATTTTTGATTTCCAATATTCTTCGTCCAAAGACATGGACCGTACCATTCTTTCTTATGCCACTCTCATTCCTCATTTTTTTTTACGTAGCATGTTTTTATCCATCGCCGTCTATGCGAATAGTTGAATAGTATTGGTGCTAGGTGCGAGTGACTTTCATAGCAGCAGTCAAACTTGTTCCTGTAAATAACCATAATAATTGTTGTTAAAAGACACTGAAAACTCGGTTCAAAAGCAATAGCAAGTAATATAAAATAGACACAAGTACCTACATATATTTCTAAAAAAGTATATTAGTGTTAAAAGGCTTATAGGACATGAAAATACATAGCTATTATCGGCTATTGCTTTAACATTCATTTGGTCAGTTTACATTAGCAAGTAGACATAAATTCAGAGATAAATACCTTTACCTGTTTACTCCAATTTTTCGGAGCTTATTATTTTTATTGCTACCATCGCGAACATAATGAAATAAACCTTATAAATCATTTTATTCCTGTTCAAATTTACCGAGTTTTTTTTTGACTTTTGTCTGTCAACGTCACGAGTAGTCACGACAGATACAAAAATCGTGGGTTTGACAAATTTATTCTTAAAATTCTGTTTTTGAGTCGACTATTTTGAATATAATCTGTGCCAAACGCATACTTTCACCTCTATTTCGTTTCGCAACTTATCACCTGCTAACTAGCGTTTATAAATAAAGAAAAGTTAATCATTGATTAAGAGCTAACCAATTAGTTAGCTAGTCAGTGGCTAATCAGTCATTAGCGAGATTTTATAAATAAGGCTGTTATAATATTATAGTTAGGGTATTAGTTAGGAAGTTAGGATATTAGTTAGGATTAGGATTAGGAAGTTAGGAAGTTAGTATTAAGATATTATTATTATTAATTCTAATGACATTATTGTCCCGAAAAGTACATGTTACCTTTAGCAGTTAGTGTTGTTTTAGTAGTTTATGTGTTACCATGGACGCGCAGTTGACTATTAAGGAACCTACCTAGTTTTTGCCTGCTTGATGCATGACCAACTCGATTTGACGCCTAGTGGTAATTATCAAAAAAAACTAATTTGCAATATATCGTAATATTGATTAATTCTCGTCTGGTCATGGCTGAAGATTTGGGAGATTTTACTGAAACACAAATAGAAAATCAACCTGTTGATGGGTAAGTATGTTTAAACCTTGACAATCTAAACCAGTGCACCAAGGTGTAATAGAAGGCCTCAGGCCTTTTCTGGAATAAAGGGATGGGAGACACTCCTCGTGTTTCACATCTCTCCATTCTAGGCTTTATAGGGTACTTAATTGTTGCATAATTATAGGTCACACTATCACGTCCTGCCGGAAATATATTTACTTAACAGTAACCCTGTATTCATCATGAAATACATTTAAAAGTTTAATTCCGATTCCTTAGTTTCATTTATACGCAGGCCTGAAGATCCAAAAGTCACATGGTGGAGAAGAGTTATATTATTCCTAAGTACTCACTGGCGCGGCCTGGTTTGTCTGATCACTCCTCTTCTATTAATTCTCGTGCTCACACCTTTCCCTCCAAAGGTTAGATCTTGTAACATATTCATTTAGATGATAGTAATTACAGTGCCTTCCAAACATTAATTGTAATTTTTCCACTTCAGCTGTGATATCATGTGGTACATGAGTACATACATAATTACAACAAAAGTTCTTTAAGCCATATCCTACCTTAATAGGTGTGCAAATATTTATTATAATAAAAATATACACATACATAAATTCACGCTATCTTCCCATGGTGGTAGGCAGAAACTACAGAACGCCGCCTGCTCCGATCCTTACATACTACTTTTGCCACGTTTACGTTCATATATCGGGGAAGTACACGCACGCCAGTTGCAAGAAATATTTCTTACATTAATCCATAGCAAATCAAAAAAACAACAACGAACATTACCTCGAACAAATATTAATATTAGAGTATTTATTGACATTCATTAATTATATAATGTTACTATCATTACTTAATTTTTATAAAAAAAACAATATTCTATGTCGTTTAATATCCCTAAACATAACTTAGATTTAATAATAACTTAATTAACTAACAAACTATTCAAATTAAAATATAATAACCTTAACTTAATTACATTATTTTATCATTTAAATAATTATTAACTTTATAATAGGCTTTATTGATCAAATAAATATTTAACCTATTTTTAAATGATATAAAATTCGTTGCTTCCTTATTAGGGTAGGTAATTTATTATATATCCTAGGGCCTATACAAAATGCACTCTTGTGAAACGTAGCCGTTCTATGGCGTAGTGCTCGAAGTGTACTGGCAAGCCTGGTACTTTATAGCATTTTATATTTATTTATATTATTTTTAATGTCTAATGCTAGTTCCTAAATATACAGTGATAGGAATGTTAATATTTTCAAATTTGTAAAATTTAGTTTATAAGTGTCTGTAGGTTTTAAGGCACATATTGCCCGGATACACTTCTTTTGGGCTTTGAAGTCACATTATGATATAAAATAAAAAAATAACCTGATTATTTTTTACGATAGGTCACAGGTAAAAAATTGAATTAGTCAATAAAAACATTATACTTACAGTTTCAAGATTTAAAGCTAGAATTTTAAATCATAATGTGACATCACAGCTGAAGTGAAAAAATGTCAACAAATTTTTGGAGAGCACTGTATATCCTACCGACCAAATCGGTCACGGGCGCCAATCACAACCGAGACTAGCTAAGTACGCAGGAGATTTACCCTTATATTTATAAATGTTGCTTAAAGTTAAGAGATGTTTCAACATCAAAAATATATGGTTAAATAATCGCTAATCATTACTTAACTTTAAGCAACGTTTATATAGTGTGTAAAGCACTACGAATCACAATCTGAATCATTTTGAAGTATACGAGTATTGCTAATCCATTGCTTCATATGTTCGAAAAATTTGTCTGCTCAACAACGTAAATAACGTAATGAATGTTGTTGAACTGTCAAAATGAAAGAGATTGCTACTAATAGTATTTTACGCAATTACGCCGCTGCCTGGTCAAAGATAATATTGCAGCCAAAAACTGCACTAAAATTATGACTCGTTCAAAAGAAGAGACCGAATAACTATATATTTCATTGTTTTTCAGAAATATCAGTGGTGTGCCTACACTCTTCTGTTAATGGCAATTTTCTGGGTAACGGAATGTATTCCTTTGCCAATTACGTCTTTTCTCCCTATTTTTATTTTCCCCCTGGTTGAAGTTATGGATACACAGACTACGTGTCAATGTTATATGAATGTGAGTAGGTATGAGAATAATGTAAAATATATTTTATAGCAAATGGTATAGTGAAGCTTTTTAATATTTAAAAAAAATACTGTTCATCTTATTTAGACATGCGATAACAAAATGGAGGCAAATTGCGCCTTACTTATGGGAGTCCCAAGCAAAGACGGCACGCATGGTTTATAAATTTTAATGCCACAAGTTAATGCTAGGGTTTCCTAGCAAAGCGGTTCCATCATATTATAACAGCCGTCATGAAAATCTGTCATTTGCACCAGTATTTGACATTAAAGTGTCAAAAAACATTCTGTATTTGGACGGCCGTTATTGTGTGACTATTTTCCGGTTTCTTAGAAAACCAAAACGTTTCAGCCGCACATAGTGCGCACTGTCCGTTACTTCAGAACTCATTACATATACATATCGTATTTTCTCTACGGGAAAGGTTAAAGTTCAAGTAATCGGCATGAACTTATTGGGGCCGAAATTACAATGGGCGTTCCTCAAGGTTCGATATTGGGTCCATACCTCTTTTCTTAGTTTACGTTAATGATTCACTCCTGTTACTTCAAAATCAACCGAAGATGGTGTTATTTGCAGATGACACATCATTGATCTTTAAAATAGACCGACGCGATGGTCACAAAATCTTTACGACGTGAATAGCTCTATTCAGGTCCAAGATTGGTTTACGGTAAATAATTTGGTACTAAATAAAAGAAAACCAAATGATTTAATTTACCTAATGTTAGAAGTAGCGAATGTGACGTCAGATTGAATGGAGAAAATCTGGAATTACTTAATCAAACGGTTTTCTAGGCATCACGCTAGACGAGAAATTACAATAGAGTCCTCATATAACATCTCTTGTGGGGCGGCTAAGCTCGGCCGCTTTCGCTGTTAGAAAGATAAGACAATTAACAGATGTAGAAACCGCGCTTTTGCCCTATTTTAGCTACTTCCACAGCATTATGTAGTTTGGCATTTTACCCCACAGGACCCCAAATTTATTGACCCCACAGGGTCGGGCTGCTGACATTGAATCCATCTTTATTTTACAAAAGATAGCTGTCAGAGCCATTTATAACCTACGTCACCGCGCATCTCTCAGGGAACTATTGAAAAATATTAATATTATGACGGTACCTTTTTTTTTTTTTTTTTTTTTGGGTGGGAAATCATCAAATGACGTCTCCCGCTCTGGGCGGAGCGGAAGGGCGTGTCAGACTCTTACTGACTAAAACCCACCCGTGTTCCTTCAGTTGCCTGTGCGCCAGGGCCACGGTAACTCTTTCGAACAATCCGCAGCCCCGGCAGGCATCGGCCCTCTCGGACCCCGTCAATGGTGCTGACATCTCTTTGAGGCGCGCGTGGAACACGACGCGCCGTCGACCCGGGCCTGGTCCTTACCGGACGGCGAGCTGCCCATTGCTCGCCGTCCGCAAGCCCGCGCCTACGGTGGCCGGGAGTCGCCAATCGACTCCCGACGCCCAGGGTGTCTCCTCCTCCTGCGGCGGCTAGGGGCGCGAGGGCGCAAAGATTGCCTCTCCCTTTCGCGCTCCGCCTCCTCCTTCGCGAGCATTACTGCTTCGCAGAAGGAGGTGACGGCTTCCCATTCCCTCTCGCTCCGTACCATGGCCTGAACCAGGGCCGGACGCGAGAGGTCGCCGCCGCCGATCGCCGCCACGAGGACACGGCGGTGCTCCGCCCAAGCCGGGCAGACCTCCACCGTATGCTCCACCGTGTCCTCCGGTCGATCCACGCAATGATAACACCCGGGCGTTTCCTCCCGCCTTATACGAAACAGGAACCTCCCGAAACAGCCATGTCCGGTGAGGACCTGCGTCAGGCGGAAGGTGAGGACGCCGTGGCGCCTCTCAAGCCACTCCTCAAAGAGGGGTCTTACCGCCGCAATTGTGGCGTGCCCTGCGCTGGGTTGCGACAGTCGCACTCTCCATGCCGCCATGAGATCCCGCCGGAGCTCTGTCCGCTGTGCCGTGATTTCTCGCGGCAGCGGAGTTACGCCCCGGCGTTTCGCCTCCTCGCGCCACTCCCAAACGTGCGCGAGGACCTTTGCCTCCAGATCCCACGGCGGCAATCCGGCAAGGAGGCTCGCCGCCTCGCAGGAGACCGTGCGGTATCCCCGTACCATCCGGATGGCCATGACCCTTTGGGACGCGTTCAACCGGCGGGCTGGCCGGAGCCTCAATGAACGCGCCCACACTGGTGCCCCGTAAAGGGCCATGGACCGCACGACCCCCGCGTAGAGCCTCCGGCAGGAGGCGTTTGGCCCCCCCAGGTTGGGCAAGAGCCGCTTCAAAGCAGCCCCGGCCCGCTGCAGTCTGGGAGCCAAACGTCGGAAATGCTCCACGAAGTTCCACCGGCTGTCGAGGACGAGTCCCAGGTACTTCATCGTCGACTCGACGCCGATGTGAACCCCTCCTACCGTTATTTGGGAACCCGACAGTGGCGCGTTCCGAGGACCATGAAAACACATGGCCTCGGACTTGTGCAAGGCCAGTTCGAGTCCCAATTGCCGGATCCTCTCAACGACTGTCGCAACCCCGCGTGTCATGAGTTCGGCCGCCGCCTGGTGCGACCTCCCCTGCGCCAGGACCAGCGTGTCGTCAGCGTAGCACACCACGCTGACGCCACTAGGGAGGTCGGCGCGCAGCACCCAGTCGTACCCGATGTCCCACAGATGCGGCCCCAAGACCGATCCCTGTGGGACACCGCACGACATCTCTCGCCGGTTCCATTCTCCCTGGTGACCGGGGTAGATAACTGCTCTATCCGCCAAATAGGCCTCGACTACACGACAGAGATAGGTCGGCATCCGGTGATACCGGAATGCCTCCCGGATGCAACTCCAGGGCAGGGTATTGAAGGCATTGGCGATGTCTAGAGACACCGCCAAGACGACCCCACCCCGGGCCACAGCATCCCCCGTCGTGAGGGCTCGCACGCGCATGATGGCATCCACCGTGGAGCGCCCCCTGCGGAAATCAAACTGGCTCTCCGCCAAATCCGGCCCCACCTGCACCAGCTGCCCGACGAGGTGGTCTGCAATGACTCTTTCAAAGAGCTTGCCCACCTCGTCGAGCAGCACGATGGGCCGGTAAGCGGACGGAGAGTCCGCCGGGCGCCCCGGTTTCTTAATGAGGACCAGTTTCCCCGTCTTCCAACGAAGTGGGAACTGGCCCTCCTCCAAGCATGCGCTTAGGAGCCCTCTTAGTCGAGGCCCGAGAGCCTCCGAGGCCAGGACCCAGGCTTTTCCCGGTAAGCCGTCGGGTCCTGGGGCGGTATTTTTGGCACTCAGCCTACGTACCGCCGCTCTCAACTCTACCTCGGTCACCTCAGGAGCAACGTCGTCATCGTCGGTCATGTGGTCCGCAGTTGGCACCGCAGGAGGCGGAGCCATGGGCGGGGGAGTATGCTCCCCCCGCGAAGGGAACAAAGCGCTCACCACGCCCTCCACGAGCTGGGGCCGGAGACTCTGCGTCAGCGGGGGAGCCCATGGGCGGAGTTTCTCCCGCACCACCTTATATGGGCGTCCCCACGGGTCCCTGTTCAGAGTCCCCAGCGACTCCTCACGGGCCAGTCCCCTGGCCCGCAGGATCTCTGCTCGGAGGGTGGTCTTCGCCGCTCTGTAACCCTCGTACAGCTCCACCTGAATGGCTTCCGTATCCGAAGGGCGGATACGGAGCCTGCGGTGCCTGGTGTACAGGCGTCGCGCGGCAACGCACGCCTCGCGCAGAGACGTTAATTCCGGCGACCACCAGTACACCTGGCGCCAGGCACGTCCGGGCTGGACCCGGGGCATTGCCACGTCACAAATCTCGGACATGGCCTCCCGGAACCACTCCGCCTCGACGTTGATGTCTGCAGGCCTGTCCGGTGGTGACACCCAGGCCTGCACGATCGAGGCTTCCAGGAGGAGCTCCCGGTCCAGCTTCTTCAGCGCCCACCGGGGGCCACTCGGGGCCTGTCGGACCAGCGCGCTCGAGGTCTGGGCGGAGACGTCAAACCGGATGTACCGGTGGTCGGAGTACGTCTCCACCCCCTCCATGACGCGCCAGTCAATGACACGCGGTGACAGAGCGGGGCTGGCGAACGAGATGTCCACCACTGACTCGCCCCGCATCCGCACACACGTGGGGACAGAACCCCGGTTTAGGACGACCAGGCCTGTCTCCAGAGCCCAGTCCTCCACCATCCTGCCCCGTGTGTCCGTGTACCGGGAACCCCAAGCCGTGTTCTTGGCATTGAAGTCCCCGAGTACGAGCACGGGCAGGGTATGGTACCCGACGATGACGACTCTCAACTCCGCAAGGGAGTTGTGGAACTCGGCGAGAGTTCGGTTCGGGGAGAAGTATACCCCTACCACAACAATCTCCCCGAACCGTGCTGCCACGCAACCCCGTCCCCTCTTGACTGCCTCAAGCGACGGGGTACCGGCGGCGGCCGACGAAATGAGGGTCACTGAGCCGCTCAGGTCCTCCACCCAGTCATCCCTGGGCGGGACAAAGTACGGCTCAGCGACCACGGCGATGTTGATCGACCACTGCGCCATGCTCTGGAGCAACAGATCCTGAGCAGCGGCGCAGTGGTTGATGTTCGCCTGGAGGAGGCGTAATTGGGCCATTAATTGCACTCCATATCAGCCCCCTCCCGAGCCTTCTGTGAGGGCCCTGCCGCGGTGTTTGCGGCGACTACGATGGCGGGGGCGGCAGCGGCGGCGGCAGTGGCGGCGGGTGCGGCGGTGACGGCGGTGGCGGAGGGCTTGCCCCTGCCCCTGGCTTTGGCGGGTGGAGCGCAGGCCTTACTCCCAGCCCGGTGATCGGCCGGCTTGCCAGCTGCCGCACATAAAAAGCAGTGCGGCGTGGCATTGCACGAGCCGGCCTTGTGACCGGGCTGACCGCAGCGGAAGCAGTGATCGCTGCGGTCTACCTCCGAGGTGCATTGTACTCCCACGTGGTTGCCCACCTGGCAGCGGAAGCACCTCAGAGGTCTGGGTTCCAGTAGTTTAACCTGCGCGGAAACCCAGCCCACCAGGAGCCTTCGGCCCTCCCCGGCAACTTTCCTGGCCGCCGACACGGGGCAGCTCACCGTCACGGCTCGCATCCCCGTGTGGTCAGGACGAATGAGGCCCGCTCTCACCTGCTCCGCAGAGCACCCCCCGGTCCTGACGACGGCGGCCACCACCTCAGCCTCCGTCACACAGTCGTCCAGGCCCAGAATGCGCATGTCGATGCACTTGGTGGGCCTGGACACTCGGGCCTCGTCCGCATTTAGGGACGCCCTGAGCCTTTCGGCCAGAGCGTCAGCGGTTGGGCCGCTCGCCGCACCGGGCACCTCCAGCATCCGGGCCCCGGTCGCAGTGACCCTCACCCGGATGCCATCGGTGACGCCTAGCTCCTGCAGGTTCACCGCCGCCCTCGCCTTGGTGAGCACGTCGCGGTAGGACACGCCCTTCTTCTCCGCTTCCGGCTGTAGTGTAATCACTACAGCTGCGGACTTCGGGGCGCGGAGCCTAGCCGCGACGCTTCGCTCCTTGCGCCGCTGCTGCCTCTCCTTCCTTTTGGCCGCCCTAGATGCCTTACCCGCCTTCCTCTTCTCTCCGGCCAATGACGGTACCTTGCCAATTAATTTATGAAAATATTATGTATGTGACGGCAGAGGGTCCGACATCTTAAATGAAAGTTAGAATATAGCAGAAATCAACTTTTATCACCACAGCTTAATGATTATGAATTCACTCTATTAATAATTCAAATTAGATTCCTAATAATTTTATTTTAATTCAGACTACAATTCAGTATCTAAGCGCTACAACATGTGCACCGGGCCGAGCCTGCGACAAGAATGATCCCCTCCTCATTTGTTTTTGTTCTTGTGAATGGCAACTCGTAGTTCAGTATTTATTTATTTATTTATTTATCGTAGTTCTTAACCGCTACTTAACCGGACTATCCTGTGGGTGCCTTAAAGTTTACTCAAAGCCTCCACCCAGGGGCGAATTATTAAAATTATTAGGTGACCGCACGCTAAGGGCACCCCTTGTGGGGTACGAACCTCGGCTTAGGGCGTCACTGAAGGGAGGACAGCAAGGTGGGACAAGGTGGACGGAAAGGTTAATAGAATTATTATTATCGGGGGAATTTAAAGCTACAGGCTCAGCTACGGCGCGGGCTGGCGCTTCGTCGAGCAAGTGTCGGGGGGAGGGACAATTATGGGGGGGTCGTCGCATAGGACCCCGGCGGCGAGGTCGGAACGATGGCGGTCTGTGTTTGTGCACTGTACTGGTGGCTCTACTGCTCTCCTGGAGGAAGGTTATGGGGTCACCGGGATCGGCTAGGACCTGCCTTGGACGACGGGTATGACTGATACGGGAGGGGGCATAACGGGCGGCCTCGACAAGAAACGCTTGTAAATGCGTTTCATGAATTGACTGATGGTCGGAATTTTAAGGTCTAGGTGGAGGTTTTCGTTCCGAACGAACCAAGGGCCACTGGTCGCCCTACGGAGGAACTGGTTTTGGAGGGTCTGCATCCTATAGATATGGTGGGGTTTCGCTTTTGGGAAGACTACACTCGCATAGGTCATGATCGGTCGAATGCACGCTGTGTAAATGCGCAATTTGCACTTGAGTGACAATTTGCTACGTGCATTAAAAACAGAATGGAGTCTACCGAGAACGAAAGCGGCGCGCGAATGCAGCTGCTTTATGTGCTCTGAGAAGGAAAGGTGCTCATCTAGGATGACACCCAAGTATTTGGCTCGCTTCTCCCAAGGGATAGGCTTGCCGAACATGGTGATCGGACGGGATCCCCTCCTCACTGCGCGCTCGCTTATGTAAAGCGGCTTGAGTAGTGGGGAAAGTGGGGAGGCGTAAGTGACGCATTGTCCTGCGTAACTCGGCCCGCTGCACGTGCTATTTACAATGGTGACGCCGTCACGGCCATGCTGACGTGCGGTCGTCGTCGTGCGCGTATTCTCATCAAGCGGTATCTAAAAAGACAGAACAATATTATTCATGTTCGTTCATCCTGACTAGCAATCTGGTCCAGTTCATCTCTTCAGAGTTTGCTTATGATTCTGAACCATTCGATATTAAGCCTGCAGGACTTATATTAGCAATCTAGTGCGGTTCACCCCTTCAGAGTAAGCTTTTAATTCTGGATCACTCGTTATTGAGCCTTCAGGACTTGACTTATTTTTTTGTTTTTTTTCTCTATTTTTCCTCTTTTTTTTCATTTCATTTCCTCTCTTTTTTTCCGTCGATTTATCACTTAATGACCCTGCAAAACTATTATCCCCAGGACCAGTTATTGCTGACTCTACAGGGTTACCTCTTTTGCTAATGATTACGACTGCTTTAGCAACAACAGTAATTTAATCAGAATTATAAGACTGTTGATACAAATTTGAACCAAGATGGTTAGCACTTTCACTGGTAGCTGTTAAACGTGAGTCAGCAGACATTGTATCATTATCAATCAATAATATAACCTATTCACAGACATAGTATCTCTATTTGCCAAAGTTATATTGCTGTTAGGCATGTTATTCTCATAGCTTGCTTCGTGTACCAGAGTACCGTCATCATCACTGCCAGCCGTCACGTCATCATAATTTTCCACGATGTCTACCAGAACTTTTTACTACTACTACATTTTACTACTTACCACACCACACTATACACCACATCACAAATGCACTAACTGCAACAAGTTTTATAAGTTTTATTTTTATTTTTAATCATTTAATTTGCAACTTTACTTTTAGATTTTTATTTTTATTTTCTTAAGATTTATAAATTTAAGCTAAATATATAAAAATGTGCGGGCATTGCATATTTACCCTTAAGGTTACAGTACACTATATTAACACTAGTTAGTATAAGTGTACGACAAAGATGTAAAAGAGCGGAGCCTTCTAATACATGCATTGTTTGCGTAAAAGGAGGCTCCGAACACGTTTAAATGTAATGTAATTTTCTATTTGTCATAATAAACTATTTTGTATTTTGATCATGAAATAGTTCACGTAAATTTTTGTGAGAATATTTATAGACCCTATTAGCCCGAAAGTGACCGAAACGAGTTGAGACATATAAATATGTCTCAACTCGTTTCGGTCACTTTCTAACATGGGGGTACTAAAAAAAACTCTTACAATCTGTATTATCTTACGATCGCCCGCGATCAGCAATTACTCGTTTCGGCGCGCCAAAAAAATTACCTCATTTTAACTGCTTTAAGCCTTAGGGCAAAAACGAACGCATGGCTAAATAATAACAGCCGCACGGGTGGATCAAAGGTTAAGCTACGCTTGCCGCGGTCGGTTCGTGGATGGGTGACCATCCATTACATATCGAAACCCCTCCATGCCTCGGAACGCACGTTAAGCCGTTGGCACCGGCAGTCATTCGTAGATCTTTGACAATCGTTACGGATAGTAAGAAGCCCATAAGTCTGACAACCAGTCTTACCAAGGGGTATCGTGTTACCCAGTAACTGGGTTGAAGGGTCAGACAGGCACTCGCTCCATGTAAAATACTGGTCTTCAGCTGAATTATGTTAGACTGGAAGCCGACCCCAACATAGTTGGGAAAGGCTAGGCAAATGATGAGGGCAGAAACGAAATTTGTACAGCGCTTGTAACCATCCGACTAGTCTAACTTTAAAGTCGATTTTATCAAAGCTATTGTATGTATGACCCCTTATGTAAGAAACGCGTTTACCTTAAAATAATTAATTTATCTGTCATTGCTTAATTTTTAATTCTTTTTACCTATTTTTGTATAGTAATTTTATTCTACGTGCATTGTCTTCACATACAGTGTGGCAGGGATATCGACGCACAACCAGTACATGATCCTGAACACCTTGCGTTGAAATTTTTCGCAAGTTATAAAAAAAATATTTGCTCTGCCATACATTTTGACCACGTAGGTACTTAGGTATTGTGCTTTTGTATGAAACAGATTTATTTTTATTTTGTTACCGACGAAAAATTTCAACGCAGGGGTGTTCAAAATCATGTGCTGAATTCATGGTTTCAGTTTGCGCATCGATGTTCCTGTCACCCTGTATAATTATATAGGGTGGCAGGGACATATAGACAGGTCATATAGTTAATGTATACAAAATATTGTAAAACATTTTATAAGAGTAACTGTGGAGTTTCTTGGTCATTCTTCTCCATATGAAACTACCTGTTGGAAGGGGCGACTAGAATCAATTCTATTTTAATGTAAATGTTGACGTTCAAAAGTGCCTTTTATCAGAATCAGAATCAGAACTTTATTTCCTATAAATGTATGTGTATGATAAATTAATAATAATAATAATTATTATTATTTTTATTTATTTGCATAAAAATTAGGTACATATAAAATGCAGATGTTTTATAATAGGGATCCTTAGACATTCTACCTTAAATTAGGCATGCAAACATTTAGTACAAGTGATTAATAGTCTAAAATACTGTCATTATGAAAGATCTTAGAATATGGTCAGTAAAATAAAATAAAGAATTAAAGATGTCAGGATTAATTAGGTAACTATAAAGTTTTATCATTTAGACATGTAATAACATGAGTAATAACATTTATCAATTAATAAGACTGAAAATTTCTTTTCAAACAGTGGAATGGACTCGTTTTTTATTCCATCGGGTATTTTGTTAAAGATAATCGGGCACATGCACTGTTCCTTAACAATGCAGTGTTATGACCACTAACGCGTAGCATGTTTGTATACTGCCTTCTAATTGGTCGTGTTCTATTGTCCGATAATTTATTAAAAAGATACATATTTGATTTTCCTAAAACAGCTATGTCAAAAATGTAAAGTGATGGTAATGTTAGCAAATTTAGGGACTTTAATACAGGTACGCAACTATCTGTTACACAGAGAACCAAGAGAGAGAAGGCAAGAGAGAACAGTCTCTCAGACTACAATTTCCCCAAAATATTATCCCGAATCTCAGAATAGACGCCACTAAACCATGGTAAGCAACTAATCTGGTGGGCATATTCACTTTCCTGGATAGATTAAAAAGCACATACGCTGCTGAACTTATTTTTTTGCATACTTATTCTGCATGTGGCTTCCAGGTTAGTTGGCTATCTATCATTATACCTAAAAAAAAATAACTTGCCCTTGGTCGATTTTTTGTCCATTGTAATTTAAGTTTAAAGTTTGCGGACGTATCCGTTGATAGAAATGCATAACCTTAGTCTTAGGTATATTAATCGTTAAATTATTTTGATCAAGCCAGTGTATAACGTCCGTTAAAGTTTTATTTATGTCATGTTCATACGTTTTTAGGTCTGTACATTTAATCAAGGCAATACTATCGTCAGCGACTAAGACCATAGGATGTTTTATGCGTCGGTCGTGGCAAGTCATTAATATAAATTAAATATAATAAAGGCCCAAAGACAGTGCCTTGTGATACGCCATATCTAATAAGTCTATGTTCCGATAAGTATTTTTTTCACGCTTTGTTCTTTAACATATTTTTGAAATTTCTGTGTGCTGTTTTCGGTTGCTGAGATATGATCTTAAGAGATTGTGAATATTTCCTCTGATACCTATGATGTTTAGCTTGTATAACAGAGTTTCATGGTCAACACAGTCGAAGGCCCTCGTCATATCAGTTAAAATTGCGCAAACTGGTACCTTTTCATCGACATTTCTAATTATCATATATTCATTAAATCATAAACGGCCGTATTTATGCCCTTATTTTTTTGTAAATCCCTTTTGTTCTACACTCAAAATATTATATTTAGATAAGAATTTATTTATTGCGTCATAAATTATTTTTTCAATAACTTTTGAAAAGATTGTGATTAAAGCAATTGGCCTATAATTTGCCAAATCTTCTTTAGATGTTTTTTTGAAAAGTGGCTTAACAATAACGGTTTTTAATTTGTTTGGTAATACTTCGGAATTGATACACAGATTTAATATGGGACTAATATGCAAAGCAATGTCACTCGATACTAATTTTACGACCTTAGTTGAAATGCCATCGTAGCCAGTACTAAGTTTATTTTTTAGAGAATGTATCGCTCTCATAACATCTTGAGGAACGAGCCTATTTGAAATAAATAATGGGACTCTGACTTGACGTACAGATAATTAACTCCGTCATGTTTTATTTTTAAACTCAGGATACCGTTCTAATGTTCTACGGAAGCATGGTGCTTGCATATGCCGTGGAGCAGTCAGGATTACACCAAAGGCTGGCGTTATGTGCTATCCGGATTATTGGCTACTCTCACTATAGGTTTTTATTTATTTTCACTGATTTTATGATTAGACTCCACTAAGATTTTTATATTTTGTAACTCCGGATCTGTTTGATTTTGACAAAAATATAAAATGCAGGTTGCTGTTCGCGATGTCAGTTACGACTATGTTTTTCTCGATGTGGATCACTAACACCGCAGCGACAACTATGATGGTGCCTATAATTTTTGCCGTGTTACAGATTTTTGAAAACGTGAGTATTGTAGATAACTTTTATTATAATGTATGACAAGTTATGTACTTACAGCGACAAAGCACGGAGACGCCTCGGCGGCCGCAGTTGCGGCGGTTGGCATGGGGATTCCGCGCTCTGTGTCACTTTAAGAATTTCGTTCGACAGAATGTCACTGATAATATTTTCTGATAATTTTCATTAATTTTTAAAACCCTTGATAAACTCTCTTTCATATATTATGTTATGCACCTATCGAACTATGCACCTTTAGCTTTATTGAAATAGTAATTCATAATGTTCATATGATTGCAGCAAAACCTGATAATCATATCTGAGAAAAACAGTAACGGTGAAATGATAGCTTCCGATATAACAACTTGTTATTTTTGTGCTGCTTCTTTTTCAGCAACTGTTGGTGAGTTGGGTTTCTCTCTCTTTGGTTATATACGTAGTTTGATACCTCAATGTCCAATCCGTCATAATTCCCATAAAAAACGCTCGTACATGATTATGGCGTTATAACAAATGTTATTCTTTGAACATACAGAAGTCTTGTGGTTTATAGTTTTCTAGGTTTCTATTTAATTAAAAAAAAACTTTTTTGATAAACAAAATAGTATAGTATAGACGACTGAAAATCAGCTTTTTTTTCAAATGTTATCTGAACTTTGGCCGTTAATAATCTACTCATTTATTAAAAAACTGAAGAAAACATCTTTACAGAAACTTCGCACGTACATAATAATAATGGATAATGGAGATTCTAAACGACAAACATTTTTTCCAAAACCTTGTAAGGCTTTTTCAAAACCACGTAGTTCCTGGAACAAGTTTTGTGAAATCTCCGCGCGCCAAGTTCGATGTTATCGCGTTCTCACTCTTGCTTCTTTTTCTTTTATTGCGTTAGATGAAACAACAAGCTTTTCAATCAAGCTCGCGTTGGCGATAGATGGACCGGAAAGGGCCCTCTTAAGGGTACGGCCCTTAAGAAGGCCCTTTCCGCGAATCACGCGAATTTCCCCTCACGCCAATTTGTTTTGCAAAAATTCTTTGCGCGAACATTTGTTATGCAGCGAACATTAATTCACGAAACAAACACTCGTTCGCGAGCAGAGTTTCAGCCTTTTCACAGATACAAGATGGCGGCGTTAGTTCCGATTTTGGCTACGAGCCAAAATAATCTGGTTGCGTTGTAGATATGCAACAGAAATTCAACCTTAGGGTGATAGATAAACCTGCCAGGGTCGCGGGTTTGTCCGAAAGGGTTACCGTGGCCCTGGCACACAGGCAACTGAAGGAACATGGGTGGGTTTTAGTCAGGAAAAGTCTGACACGCCCTCCCGCTTCCCTCAGAGTGGGGGAAGTTATTTGACGATTTACCACCGAAAGAAAAAGGGTGATAGTTAAAACACTTTCGTGGAGGACGGACGGATGTAATCACCCCTCCGTTATTTCAAGATTTCGTACATGTAATATTATTTGATTAATGTTATGTTTTAGGAGGTATCGGTACTTTAGTGGGCACTGCTACTAATTTAGTCTTCAAAGGACTCTTCCAAAGGTAAATTAATTAATTATTAGAGACTGTGCAAAACATTTACCGTCGCATAAATAGACTACTGTTTTTAACCGAGTTCAAAAAGCCGCAGGTTCTATGTTCTTCTGTATGTATTTTTTTAAATGTATGATCATCAATTTCTCCGTGATTACTGGGTTGATTTATGAGATTGTTTTTTTTATTTGGTGGAGCAAGCTTACGCAGTGGTCCCATATAAATTTTATTAATAATTTTGTACATAGTAAGTAGTGGTATACGAAGTTATGTGGGGTAGGTAAAACAACTAAAAGTAGAAAATAAATAACTTCGGAAGTCGGTGTCATCGGTCTTTTATTTTCATGTTTTGCCACTGACTTCCGAAATTAAAGTTTACTTTTCACTTCGTAGTTTATTTTTTTTGAAGATCGTTGGTTTTTTTTTGTAAAAAAGTTTTTATATAATATGTATTATAGATTAAGTGTAATCTGTTGTTTCAGGGCATATCCAATGGCACCAGAATATTTATCATTTCCAAAGTTTTCTGCATTTACAATTCCTTACATGCTCCTACTGGAAGCGGGAATATATTTTTACCTGATAGTTGTGTACTTGGGATTTCTAAGGTGTGTATAACGTTTTCATAATTTTATTTTCTTCAGTTTGTTATTTTTTTACCGAGAAAAAAAAGGAGGAGGTACTCAAGGAAATTGCATCATTATGGTATTAGAAACACTGCCTTGGATCTTCTTCTTTCTTATTTGGATAATAGAATCCAAAGAGTGGACGATCCCCGGGTTCTATTGTCATTATGGGAGCCCCGCAGGGCTCAATTCTTGGCCCTTTTTTATTTCTCGTATATAAGGTGTATCTATTCATACATGAAATATTTTAAGAAATACACCTATACCTGGTACATACTCGTAATCTATAGACATGAAAACATCGTTTTTTACTGAGTGTTTTTTATTTTACGTAATTATTATAATTTTAAAACTGCTTGAGACATTTTGCTTAAACCTTTACTCCCTATTCTATGAATGACACGCTCGACACGGCGAGGGCGACGGCGCGGTAGCGGTGCCCGCGCCCCAGCCGTATCGAGGCGTCTCGTCTATTCTGTGTCGAGCAGTGTGTTGGTGAGGTTGCGTTCGCATGCATGTCTCCGCGCGATAGATAGATAGCTATAGTAGTTATTTCACGTCGTGACGGTTACCGCACTCCACAGTCTGTGTACTGCCGGGCGCAAACAGCTACTTTCACCTCCTATTACATGGGACCTGACAATATCACTGGTGTACTGTAGTGGACGTACGAAAATACATCTCTGCCTATCTTTACGGAGAATGCAGGCGTAATGATGTTTAAAATAATCCAATGCGGGTACACTTCGTAACTCGATCTAGCCTTATTTTCATAGCTTATCGTTTACAATAATAATAAAGATGAATTTAAAATACAAAACCGCCTAAACCTAAGTAGTTAGTCACCTAAACTAAGTCAAATTCTCAAATGAATCTGTCGGCATATACACTGTTATAACTAGAATTGACCTGTCGTTAATCACTATCCTAATCGCAGCAATTTTACACACTATAATCGATATCGATGGAAAAACTGACTTTCTCCACAGCAGAGCAAGCCCACCATTTATGGTCTACCTCTAACAATCCCTGCAGACGTATATACGGCAGAATCGATATATATATAATACGTCATCGATGGTACCCAGGAACGGTACATCATGTGTGAAGAAGCCACGTCTCCTGAAGCGCAACAATGTCAGCCGATGGACACAGTTTCCTTACAAAATCAACTGAACGCGTGACGCTCTTACAGTTGAAGCTTACAAATTTTGACATACTACTCTCAACACTCATTAGTAGTAGTTTTCATAACAGCCAACTCTCGATAGGTACACTGCGCCGTGTTTCGATTAAATTCAACGAAACGGCGATAAAGTACCCCATCAGGCCAAAATTCATCATTTAATAATATTCCCAATTTAGATGTGGCATAATAAATACTGGCTCCTTATATTTTTTTGTCATTGAAGCGGGCGGCGATAAGATAAGATGGCGTGTGGTTTTTATGAATGATCAAAGAGTAGAACAGGAGAGCGCCGCGTGCGCTCTTCCATACCCCGTGCCATTTCCTTCAGTACCGCACGACCCGCGTATTGCACCGCACGCGCCTTGGTGGAGAGTGCGCGTCGGGCTTCGGGCAACAAACGGAACAATGCCAAACTATAGGTATACCAATCAGGAGTACCAGAACATAGAGGTGTGCTACAATAACAAGTATCATAGGGAGGCACTAAGTACCTACCTCGCTAGTGCCGATCGTCATGTGGTGCACATGATTCCATGTCTTCATCATTTAAGTTTAAGTCATACATAAGGTTATCTTTAGCCATCTTCTTTAAAGCTCTTTCGTTTATGTGGCCGAGTTTGCGATGCCATTCCATAATGTCATTGTCATTTTTTGGTGTGTAGTTTGCAGTCTCTTTTCTCCAGATTCAAAGTAGTAAAGCCCATCTCTCTTTCGAGTAGTCAGTGTCATTTCGCCGGTTTTTTCTACGATGTGGACTTTCTCTTTTTCAAAAACAACCTTATTTCCTTTGTAACGGACAAAGGAAATAAGGTAAGGACAATAGTATCAAACATTGACAATAACACAAAAACTATATAAAGTTCAGAGTTAAAAATAAATAGTTGTGGTGTTCCTCAGGGAAGCGTATTAGGGCCTCTATTATTTATATTATATATAAATGACCTTCGCAATAGCCTAAAACATAATAGTGCACTATTTGCTGATGACACTACTTTGACAATAAAAACTTCAAATATGAATGCCCTAGAAACTGACACCAACAATGAAATACTAAAAGCGACGACATGGTTGGAATCTAATAATTTACGTTTAAACATTGGAAAAACAAAATTAGTACTATTCCAAACATAGAATTCTTTAGTAAAACCACCTTAAATACAGTACAATCGTTCAATTCTGGAACCAGTACCATCAACCTTATTCTTGGGAATACTTAGTAACGAAAAATTTAATTGATAAGAATATGTGAAAAATGTCTGCATTCGACTCGACAAATTTGTGTTTGCTCTTCGAAAACTGAGACAAATAGCCAGTAAAGAAACAGCCCTTAATGCATGTTATGGCTGTTTCGTCAGTGCTACAATACGGCCTTGTCATATGGGGTAATTCAGAAGACGTGAACAGAGCATTCATTGCCCAAAAAATATGTGTCAGAGCATATAGGGCAGAATATTTGGAGCATTGTTAGCCATTTTTTAAATCACTAAAAATTCTCCCACTTCCTTGCCTTTACATTTTTGAAATTTGTGTATTTATAAAAAAAGTATCCGCACATGTTCCCATTGTATGAACACATTTCTAAAAGAGTTAATAAAAGAAGCCCAATAAATTACTTGCACCTAGCCAGAGACTACAAATACATACATAGCAATCAAAATCTTCAACAATTTACCCCCAGGCATCAGAATGCCTGGGGGTAATTTCCTGAATTTATTAGTGGGCAACACTCTGGTGTTGCCTAATAATAAATTCAGGAAAGCAATATTTGCTTGGCTTTTAGACAGCTGTTTTTAGTCAGTTAACGAATTTTTTAATCACACCTTTTGACATTGCTTACTATTGACTACTTACTACTTTTACTTATTACTGATTTTAGTTATTTGTTATTGACTTTTGAGTTTATTATTGTAATTTTTTTTTTATTGTGAATATTTGACATTCTATAATTGGTATATTTTTGACATTTAATCCATAAATAATAATAAGAAAAAAAATGTAATTGACACTGTATTTAAAAATTACCTATTTTCATTTGAAATTATTAATGGGGATAATAACTGTACTTTAATTTTAATTTTAATATTTCTACACCGGCAACTATAGCATATGTGAAACTTTTTATTAATATTAAGATCTTAATGTACCATGTAATGAGAAATAAATTATATCTTATATTATCTTAAGGAATCTTGGCGACAGATAAAAGGTTTACTGATGAATCGGTAATATACAGGATATCATTGAAATTGTAGCCATGTTTATCGGTGCTGATTGTAAACCTAGCTTTGCCTTCAATTCTACTAGTACTTTTCTAATGCCAACTTTGGGGTGCCATTTTCAGGGGTAATGGTAAAAAACATGGATTCGTCACCGAACATTTGTGATGAGCAGCCGCTATCGAGACACTAGACACTTTTATCAGCAACTGAATTTTCGGTGCTCAGACAAACGTTATAATTGTATTTCTTCTGTTGTCTTTTTTATTTGTGTTTTTCTTCTTGCGCCAAGATGTCTCTATAGTGTGGCCATTCTTTTTATAGCTCTTGCAATACAACCTTTGCCTGCTTTTCTTGATATACTAATTATGTTTCTGAGCTTTCAAGCTATTCATTTCCGTTCCCTGCTTGGTATTCTTCCAGAATCTCTACTTTCAGATCTTCAGGATTAGGCAGGGTGTCTCGAGATTCAATTCATGTCTTAAGTGTCATAGTAATTAAAATATTTTTAGTTTTCTCTTTGAATTACCCAAAATTTCGCCTTTAAATCGTAGGTAATTACTTTTTTGTTTATGGTTGTAATAGAACAAAATAACTTTTATTAAAGTATGCAATGTATTGATCTTCTAAATAAATTATTATTTGATGAAATTGATTTGTAAAAAATGACTAACGTGATTCCAAAGTCTTAAAACTCTGTAATTGTATAAAAAATCACAACTTCTAAATTCATTTAAATAAAACCTAAAAGCTATTTTGAACTTAGCTTTATTTTAAAAAGTATTCTAGTTCATATCCTTTACAACGATATGCTATGTACATGTCATCGGAATAACTCATTATGTGGTCAAAATTAGAGATAGGTACTAGTTTGTCAGGGCGGCCGATCACGCACCTCATAAATTTCTACTAATAATACTTATAGAATTTTTTTTAAATTGCACATGATATCAGTGAAATAACGAACTTTTAAATTTTGTAAAATTACCGGGACTTAGAGCGCTGGTACGAACCGTGGCAAAGGTACAAACTGGGTCGATATAATCTGGCAACGCATATATGTAATTATTGAAAGTTTGCTGCGGAGCTTTCCGCAGTGAACTTTTTAAACAATACAGTCAACGTAAGCAGTTAAAAACTCTGTCTTTTTCATGCGGATGTAAAATGACTTGTCCTTGTCTATCATTGGGTTGCAACTTGGAAGTTCGTGACGTGATCAGATTCAGTCGAGATTTGAATATCTCTGCTATTGGTAGTGCCTGTGCGTTTCACATTGTTCTCTTCGTAGTTGAGTTTTATTGTTGAATCTTGTTAATGTTAAATCGTGTTAATGTTAAATGTTGTTGTTTTCGTTAAATCTGTGAACAATTATCCGTTGTTCGTCTTGGCTATTGTCATTACATTGCCTAACCTAATTAACGAAGAGTATGCTGATATGTCGCTGGCGTATGGCAGGGCTAATTTCAATGCGCGTGAAGCGTGAATAATTTATCAGGAGCGCTATCCTGATCGACCTTTACCACACGACGAGACCTTCTCAACCACCTATCGACGTCTGAGGCAGACCGGAAATTTTTATTATCAAGAGCCTCGATTGAATGTGAGACAACTTAATGTTCTAGTAAATGAAATAATTCTACAAGCTTTTAATTAAGATTCTACAACAACCGTACGAGTTGTTGCTAATACATTTAACATATCAGTGTGGAAAGAGTGGGCGGTTCTTCAGGCAGATGGAAAGCGTGCGTTACATTATACACCTTTTCAAAGTAATTAACACACAACTTATACTATTGAATATGACCAAAAACAGTTTTCAAAAGCTTTCGAATTTGATAATTTTTTGTTCAAAACGGTTTTTCGACGGGTTTTCACTGGTAATTTATTTAAGTACTTAAAACATAAATTTTAATTTCACTCAATTTTATGATTTTTATGTTTGTTCGTTTTTGCCGCAAAATGTTATTTTTTTGTTTGTTGACTTTATATCTTCTTTGCCTGAGCATTCTGAATTATATCTATCGCATTTGTGTAACTATCATAATTTGACCGACTTAAACAATTGTTCCAGGTGTCGTAGAAAGTGATTATGCTAGACGGCTGGAGTTCTGCAGATTTATACTGCATGCAGGTGTAGAAGATAGCGACTTTTTGAAGAGAATTTTGTGGACTGATGAATCAAATTTTAGCCGTGAAGGAATAGTGAATTTCCCCAATTTGCACCATTGGGAATAAAGGGCCAGAATCCTCGCAATAAAAGGCAGAATTGATTGATTTCGTATTTTAGGAAGTTCAGCGTAAACGTTTGGGCTGGTGTAATGGGTCGAAATCTTATCAGTCCTTATTTTTTAGCAGAATGTCTGACTGGAGATATTTGTCTCGGTTTTTTATAAAACGACCTATCAGATCTGGTATTACCAAGTTTAGAAGAAGGTGCGCCAATTATTATTCAAAATGACGATAAGTACGAGAGCACCTAGATAATTGGTTTCCTAACTCGTAGATTGGTAGATGTGGCCCTATTTCTTGCCCCACACGATCCCCAGATCGCAAACGAATTAGTTTACGTAACGGAGGTACCCACAAGAGAAATTTTAATTAAAAGAATTATCGCCGCGGTCGATACGATGAAAGCAGAAATGCGACTCCATACATCAATCGTCGGAATAAGAAATAGCTGGCGTGCCTATATACGGAATAGAGGAGGACAATTTGTACAAATTCTGTAACTGATATTTTTAATAAAATAATTTTATCTTATCTCATCACTCTTTTATTTATCCCGATCTTGACAATTAGTATCTCTTATTTTGACCACATAATGAATCATTTTGATGACATGTATGAGCATACCGTTGAAAAAGGTATAAATTAGAAAACTTTTTAAATAAAGCTAAGTTCAAAATAGCTTTTAGTTTCTTTTTCAATGAATTTAGAAGCTGCCATACATTTATACAGTTTTGACTTTGAGAGCGCATTTAAAGCATTTGTTACAGAAAAATTGCATCTAATATTGATTTATTAAGATTAATAATACATTGTAGAATAAAATAAAAGTTATTCCATGCTATTACAACCATAAACAAAAAAGTAGTGACGATTTAAAGGCGTGATTTTGGATAATTCAAAGAAAAAAATAAAAAGAATCATTTCTCGATTATCGTGACACATAAGATATGGGATCTTTGGGTGACAACCTCGCAAATGACCTCCCAATCCCTCAAAATATTGTGTCGGTCCATGCGCCAAACATCCTGTAGAAGCTAGATTTGGCAAGGTTTTAAATAGTTATAGCGATCTAATCGATTTATACTTTGATTCCCTAACTAAGCAGAAAGCTAAAATGCTTAACTGTTTGTCTGATTTGTTGTGAAACGTTTATGAGCTTTATATTTAGCACATACTACTATAAATATACAGAGTGGATTTATGAGATGGGGCAGCAAGGGCAGCTACTTTAACCGTTGTAGCTACGGGAAAACGGTCTTAGGAGACTTTCCTTAACTTTTTGAGAAATTTTGATATGCATTTACAGATTTTGAACAAAATTTACAGTCAGCAGGAAAATGGGCAATTTCACAAAAACTTTTTTTATGCCGATCGATCATGTTTCATATAAGGATCAAAAACCTCTATGGGACTAACTGAGGTTTGAGTACTAGAAAAGCCAGAAATTACACAAAAAATTAAACTTCGAATTTCGAACGAATACGCGTCATAATTTAATATTTGCCTTGAAAACAGAATCGAGATAGTTTGTTGCTTGGTTGCTTATGTTTTCGGAAATTCTATGACAAAAATGACCTCTGAAGTTGAAAATGGCGCTCCGCCACACAACAGCCGCCAAACCCGCACCCTAATTACATAACACACTAACTATCACAATCTGAAGCTTATTGCTAATCCATTGCTTCATGTGTTTTAAAATTTGACGGCTCAACAACGTAAAGAACGCAATGAATGTTGTTGAACTGTCAAAATTAAACCTATTCCTACTGTTAGTGTGTTACGTAATTACTCCGCCGTTCTAAATTGAACCGGCACGGCAATTCGGGAGGCAGTCGATAGGAAAATTACATTACATTACAAATTACTAATTTTGAGTTAGCGCCAAACAAACATAAACGCGCCAAGTAAAATGACGGCAGCTTGATTGATCTTCGTTAATGATCTGCGTTGATTGTTTCTTTAGCGCCGACTCAAAATTAGTAATTTACATTAATTTAGGAGTTTAGTAAGATAAAAGGTTTATGCTTTTCAGTTTCTTTTTTCGTGAGTTTAATTTTTGGTTAAAAAGATTTTTTTGTTTTTGTGTTCCTCCTTTACGTCATGTTTACCGCAAATAAACTTATTTTGTTTCTTTCTTTTTCTTATTTCTAGTATAGGTATTATTTCTGCTTAAAATGCCTTGTTAATGTTTCCTTTACTATTACAAACAGAGCGCTAGTTACTATGTGATTCATAACACTTCTTCTCATCAGGATATTAAACTCAGTGTGCAGCGATCCAAAATCACGCGTGTGAACGTGTTACTTTGCTGAGAATAACCCTAGAGTATTAGTTTTTTCATTTCATACAAAATAAACTGGCCAAGTGCGTATCAGACCACACAATGAAGGGATCCGTAGTTGGGATGAATTTATCCCAAGAATAAACTTAACTTTACAGTTGAAAAAATTTCTCCCATTCGTCGCTATACTATACGTCATGGTCAATTCTCCAACTGCAAATGTAAGTTTGTAACCGCAAAAGACTTTTTCCTTTACTTGTGATGTGAGACCTTGCTTCTTGTCTAATTTCTTGAATCTAGGTGAACGGGAAGTACCCCATAGGTTTTGATTTATTTGCGACGGTCAAAATATGTCGTATAAATGGCCGTATTTTGTTATTGCGTTAACTTAGAAACTTGATTTTATTAGAGCTTCAAGGGACCGTAGACATGCAAATAATCAGCTTATAATGTTCCCACTGCTGGAACACAGGCCTCCTCTCTAGGAGAGGGAGTGAGCCATAATCCACCACGCAGGTCCAGTGCGGGTTGGTGGATGCCACAAGTCTTCGAAATTTTGGTTCTAGGACATGACGGTTTCCTCACGATGTTTTCCTTCACCGTTTTTGAGACCAGTGGTGATGAAATGAAATACACAAACTAAAGTGCCTGACTGGATTCGAACTCATGACCTAGAAATCGCAAGTCAGGGTATTTTCAACTTCGTGGTCGCGGATTGTTCGAAAGAGTTACCGTGGCCCTGGCGCACAGGCTACTGAAGGAACATGGGTGGGTTTTAGTCAGTAAGAGTCTGACACGCCCTTCCGCTCCGCCCAGACCGGGAGAAGTCATATGATGGTTTCCCACCCAAAAAAAGGGTGTTTTCAACTTGATACCTCCACGCGTTCTTGCGAAAAGGGGTCTTGACAGACTGGCAGACAGACAGATAAACGAACGACGAATTGATCCTAAACGGTTCCGTTTTTTTCTTTTGAGGTACGGAACCCTAATAAAGACTACTGTGAAGTTTTTGTTTCTATTTGCCATAAAAACCTATTAGTTAGATTAGGTACTAAAACTAAAAAAAGCAAAGCCTTCTGAATATACAATTATTTTTTACTTAATACTTAAGTAGTTTGTTTTTTTAGACGTTTCTTTTTCTTTTGTAAAAACATTGTTTTCGATTAAGTCTTGTAAGCTAAGCATGCATAATATTGATTTATGTTAACACAAGTCTTGAAAACAATAAATCATTTCAGGCCCAAGAGTCCAGCTGCTCAAAGTGCAAAGATATCTGAAGAGGGAGTGCTAGCTGCTAAGAATGTTGTTGAAGAAAACTGGAAAAAATTAGGGAAAATCACTTTTTGGGAAATTGTAAGATTTTATTGCCAATCTTGATTCATTTTGCTGCTATAATCGGCCCTACTAAAAATTCTTATAACATCGTGAACAGTGTCCAACTAACCGTAATCAGACCTCAGTTAGCCCTTTGGAAAAAGGAACCTACCTACTAAGAATGCCATGTCGACAAAAACAATATAACGTTATCATGATCCTTGATTATGTGCGCGCATAAGCCGTTATAAGTTGATACAGAGCTGACGACCAACATTTTTGCATCATCAGTTAAGGGGACTAGATGACCTAAATGTAAGTTTTATAATGCCTAAAAGTATATGATCCACTGCAGTAAAGACAATCAGAAAAATATATGATATTCTTCTGGATATTTGCTAATTAGATAGTGTGTTGAAAACATAATACAACTAATTTGATACGATAGAAAAAAATCACGAAGATACCTCTAAAAATTTCTTATAACGATTAATAACCATACTAGTATGCATTAAATCATTCAGATTTTTTGTCAGATTATTCTACAAGCAACATACTAACGTAATAGTGTTTTATTTTTTTAATCCAATGAATAGATTTTTCGTAAATTGATAATTGCTTCATATTTTGCAATAAATTACCAGCCTTGTGTCATCGAACATCTCTTTCTTTTCTATGCAGTCCGACAGTGAACGCGCTTTAGCTCTTGTAAGCCTCTTAAACTGCTGAAAAATTATAAAATCGATATACTCTATGTTCAAACTAAGCTAAAAAAAACTGATAATTTGTTTGTTTCAGATGGTTATAATATTGTTTAGTGGCGCTATGTTGCTGTTCTTCTTTCGTTCACCACAAATATTTTACGGATGGGGTGACTTTATTTCCGATTACTTCAAGTTAAACGATTATAAATTGTACGTAAAAAAATGCTTATAGTAATATTTTTTAATCTAATACCGTTACACATAAGTTAAAACGCAGTTACGGCTAAACGTTTGCTATATTCCGGATGACGCAGCACAGCATGGTACAGATTTAGTCGGGCATGGCAGTTGACGCAAACTAAAGACATTTAAATATCCTACTAACGACAGTCGGGGCAAAGCGAAAAACATCGTAATGTACAAGCGAATGACATAATGTTTGGAAAAAGAGACCATGACCTCAGAGTTTGTTGCGACATGTCTTCCCAGGAATCAATCAGCTAGAAAATGCTGGCGCTATCTAGTTTTAAAATGTTGACCAAGAAATTAACGTATAAAAGTGTTTTAAAAGATCTACTTACAGAAATAAACTGCAATGAATTGTATTTCATACTTTACAAAATCTTCTCTGTCCGGCGCTGCGTGAAATTGCGTCGCCTGCGTTTCAGCATTCGCTTACATTCGTGGCTATATTCGTTTTTAATTAAGCCATTTCAAGGTTATCTAGTAATAACCGGGAAACCTGTATAGTTATTTCTTTTTTCAGTGTACAAGACTCTGCAGCGGCTTTCCTCGTTTGTTTCTTAATGCTTCTTCTGCCATCTACGTTGGATATTTTCTTAAACTGCTCCGCAAAAAGTAATACTGACAAAAATTACTCTTTTATACAATTATTATGTATATTTAAATAAATATGTGGTGGTGTCGTGGCCATTTATTCAGGGTGGCCTACGAATAAACGTCCACGTAAAGTTTAGCTCCTAAACGATATTATAATCTCTGAACTTACTACATGGGGGTGTTCGGGGAAACCGGAGAGACGACTAAAATTTATTTTTATTTTTCGGTGATTAATGGGCCACCCTATTCAGTAGCCCATTGACTTCGGAATATTCGTAGCTACCAGAGGTCAGGGCTCTAGGAAAAGACTATAACTCCCTCTTCTCCTCACAATATCAGGGGATTCAGAAAGTTTTGCAAAAAAAAGGTCTTATGCATGAGAAACTGACTAGTTAAGTAGATACTTATATTTATTTTCTTATATCCGACTAGCTTTTGCCAGCGGCTTCACCCGCGTGCATGTCGGAAACTATCCCACGGAAACGTACTACTGGTATAAAAAGTATTCTATGTCCTAATCCAGATCGTAGTCTACCCGTGTGGCAAAGAAGAGGGGGCACGGTCCATACAAAATTAACCCACGACCTACAGCAAAGAGAAGTATCTAAAAAGAAAAAAAAAATGGGTATAAAAAGATGGCATAAGTACTTCCAAACTCCATTCGTGCAGTCTAACATATGAAAAAAATTGCTATGAAAATTCGTTCAAGGGCAGTAAAATCTACAATTAATATATTACAATATTGAGAAATACTTGGCTATCTTGACTTGACTTCAATTATTGAATTCCATCATCGAATAACTGAGGTTTTTTCTCACTTATTCGACCACCGAAATCGAACTAGTGTGAATTATTATAACTTGATTGTTTGATCATTAGCATTGTTAAATAGAATAGAGTAGACTAAGATTGAGTAGTGTAGACTGTACATACTGTTTTTTAAATTATTATTATTATTTAAATTATTTTTTGTTAACGAATGTGTGTAAGGAGAACCCAAAAATAACAAAATATTTTACAGAACTGTTATTCAATTTCCATATCTCTTAATACAGTATTTACAAATTGTGCCGGGTTGTTCATAGGTTCTAGATTATTTCTTATCTAACCTAAGAAATATATGAACGTCATAATATGGGCGGATACTCCCAGTGTCCTGCGCCCATGTATGCATGAACAACAATATCCAATTATAGCATATCTCCCTTCAAGTTCTCTGTTGTAAACTTTCACAGGAAAACGAAACAACAACTTAATATAATATTCTTTTAAACATCTTACAATCACAAAGTTATAGGTTGCTCTTAGAAATACCTTCTACTGTCAATAGAGCTTGGTCACAGTCAGGATAGTTGGCTAACACTAAACTGTCAAACAAAATGTCAATCATCACAAAAGAAAAAAAAAAACATTAACAGTATATAGAGTTGGAATTTACCATAGGCTACCCTACTCTATCTTAGTCTACTATATTAACAATGCTAATGATCAAACAACCTAGTTATAATTCTCACTAGTTCAATGTTCGGTGGTCGAACAAGTGAAAAAAAAACCTCAGTTCTTCGATGATGGAACTCAATAGTTGAAGTCAAGTCAAGATAGTTAAGTATTTTTCAATATTGTAATATATTAATTGTAGATATTTCTGCCCCTGAACGAATTTTCATAGCAATTTTGTTTATATGTTAGACTGTAAGGATGGAGTTTGGAAGTATGCCATCTTTTTATACCCATTTTTATCTTTTTTTTGAGATACTTTTCTATGCTGTAGGACGGAAGTGAATTTTGATCCTTTTTCTTTCATCTAAATGCGTTCAGCCGTTTTAGCGTGAAAGAGTAACAAACAAAACAAACTCACTTTCGCATTTATAATATAAGTATTCGAATATTCACATGAAGAAATGAGAAAGTTCAAATTTCAACCCCTCCACGTTTTTTACGAGCTAAATTGAGATATACATTGAAAATGGCGCTGCGTCGTGAACCTGATTATTTTGTACTATTTCAAATGTCAGCCAACAACGTTCCAGCAGGTTGTAAAAGAGGTCTCTGATGCGGACTAGATTAAGTGGTCACATTTTTGTTATGGACGCAAGCTGGCTATTCGCGCCATTGGCATAATATAACAGGTGTAGAAAGTTTCTTAACGAAACCGAGAGTCAGTTGTACTCCCATCAGTGTTTTTTTTTTTTTGTTCTGCACCATACCTGGGAAACTTCTGGTTACTAAGATATTGAAGGTCAAAGTTCTCACTTAATTTTTTACTTTATTCACGTAGGTACACAATTTTTAATGTTATTTCTAATATTTTTTTTTTAAACATAAAAAATAATTATGTCTCCTCAACTCCTGTATCGTTGCATGCATCCAAAATCACAATGTTTTGCGTGTGTTACATTGCGCGCTGCTGCTGTAAATAGTGAAATTTTCACACCAAAAATAAAAATCGTTTCTTAGAAATAATTTTTGCTTAATGTTACTTAGTTTGATGTTCAATAATACGTAGATAACGGCTATGTGATGGGTCTTTTGACACCTTGTATAAAGAAACCGGACTACAACCGTCGTCGAACATCGTCAATACTAATATTACAAATTCGAAAGTAACTCTGTCTGTTACGAGTACCTTTTCACGCTTTAACGGCTGAATGGATTTGGATGATAGGATACTATTTATCCCGGTAGCACGTTCCCATGGGATAATTTACGACATGCACGCGGGCGAAGCCGCGGGCAGAACCTAGTAGATATATATTTATCATCGTGACTGTACATAAATACATTTTTACAAACAACTAAGAGGTTTATTCATAAACGTTGCTTAAAGTTAAGAGGCGTTTAAACATCAAAAATGTATGGTTAAACACTACTTAAATTTAAGCAACGTTTATAAATAAAGGGGTAAATCCATGGTCCAATCGGTCGTACAATCTATGTCGGGCAGTGGCATGATTAGAAACCATATCTTGCAAGTTTGTTGAAGACATCGCGTGACCATCCAAAACCACCATAAAAAAGTTCTAATTTTATAATTAAATTACATTTTTCAGTTGACGAACTACCAGACAAGCCGATTCCTTCAGTATTAAATTGGATATTGATGAATGAAGTGATGCCCTACAGTTTTATGTTCCTCTTAGGTAACACATACATATAATGTTATTACTACGCTTTACTTTACGTTTAATATATATGCATTTATTTTCCACATACATGGCTTATGTTCCTAATTTCTTACAAGTTGTGTTTAGTATTATTTTTAGTGGCCATTAGCCATGCATGCCTAATTTTTCAAAGCAATTTCAAGGGTGACTTAAGGGGACTACAGGACCTAAATGCAAATTTTATAATCCCTAAAAGTATATGATCCACTGCAGTAAACTAAATCAAAAAAATATATAATCTTCTTCAGGGTATATACTAGTTAGATAGTGTGTTGAAAAATTAATACAACTAATTTGATACGATAGAAAAAACTCACGAAGATGACTCTAAAAATTTCTTTTAACGATTAAAAACCATACTAATATACATGCAATCATTCTGATTTTTTGTCAGATTATTCTACAAGCAACATATTAACGTAATAGTGTTTTAATTGTTTTGTCCAATCAATGGTTTTTTTTGTAAATAGATAATTGCTTCATATTTTGCAATAAATTACCAGCGTTGTGTCATCGCGTTTCTCTTTCTTTTCTATGCAGTCCGACTGTGACCGCGCTTTGGCTGTTGTAAGCGTCTTTTGAAGAATTTACACTAGTATTCATTCAGATTTAAACAACCTATTCATAAAGTTATAAATAATTTTTCAACATACTTGCTCGCAAAGTGGTTCTTATTGCACCGCTTTTTGGTTCATAATGCAGTGTAATTCTGACTTTGCATTCTCGCACTAATGCGGGATAATGCGCCACAGATAACTATAATTATTATACTAGTCAGAGATGTGCATTTTTTCTTTATCTCAGCAAAGACCGTTCATGCTTTAGTATGCATAAAAAGTTAGTATTTTTCTTGTAGGTATTAATGAGAACTAAAGTTCTTAATAATTGATTACAATCTAGCCTAATAAAATAATAAGCAATAGGGAAAATGTATGTGATTAAAATAAGGGTTTTTTTATGCCGTAATACTTAAGAATTATGTTGCCATCAATGTTTTTGATTACAATTTATTTTTGAGCACGAAATTAATTTTTGAAAAGTGCAATAAAACTCTGGGAAATTCAAATATTTGAAAAGCATTGGTCAGAGCGAATGTGACGTAAAAGTCTATGACAACAATAAAGGTCAATGTGTTTTATAGGAGTGTTTGCGATTCAGTACGTTGTCAATGTCATAGACTATGACGTCAAACCAAGCGCGCTAAAATAGAGGGCGTTTAAGGTACCCGTGTCGGTTGGTTATTTTTAATATTTTTTTAAGTACTTTCATTTTCTTTTTTGTCGTTAAATACTGTTTTACCATTATAATTATGGCGATGTAAACTATCGAATAAAAATATTGAAACATACATACATATTCCCTATTTAACTAATTTTACGTGATATATTATGTTATAACTAAGAATACCAGACTCAAATCAAATAAAAAAATCAGTCTCAACATTGTACGATGTGCCTTAAATGCAATTAAACATATTTTAGGAGGTGGATTCGCGCTGTCAGAGGCAGCCAAGAAGAAACATTCAGATCTAAATGGTAAAATTGGAGCTTTACTGAAAAATCTCAACACCTTGCCAAATTACTTTATCATCCTGTTAGTAATTATCTTCACTGTTTTCATGACAAACTTTGCCTCAAATGTGGCAGTGTGCAATGTTATCACGCCAATAGTGATGCGGCTGGTAAGAACATTTTAATGAAGGTATTTTTTTGTATACTTACTTAACGAGTACAATTAGCCGCACGCAAAGGGGCTCGTGGCTGAATAATAACAGCCGCACGGGTGGATCGAAGGTTAAGCTACGCTTGCCGCGGTCGGTTTGTGGATGGGTGACTATCCATTAATACATATCGAGACCCTTCCGTGCCTCGGAAAATACATTAAGCTGTTGGTTCCGGCTGTCAATCGTAGATCTTAGACTCGTTACTGGTAGTCAGAAGCCCAATAGTCTGAGAACTAACTTTACCAAGGGGTATCGTGTTACCCAGTAACTGGGTTGTGGAGTTCCGATAGGCAGTCGCTCCATGTAAAATATTGGTATTCAGCTGCATCCGGTTAGACTAGAAGCAGGTCCCGACATAGTTAGAAAAAGGCAAGGCAGACTGAACGAGTGCAGTAAGCCTTTTACCTGGAACTTGGATTGGCAATTTTGCTTTTAGGCCGTAATTATATCTCGGATAGGTTGACCCTTTGAACACACAAAAGAACACCATAGCAATAAAATAAAAATTGGCAAGTAATTTTATGCCCGTTTTCACTGACGGCAAGCTTAGAAACGCCTACTTAGGTAAATATGTCTAACGGAAGCAGATACCTAAGCAATCATTCCTGTTTCACCATTCATTTCTCAGTAGACAACGCGTAACAATCCACGATAGTTGTCTTAGCATTAAGCCGTGTCCACATTATAATCATTTGCCCGATCCGATCATCGTATCCGTATCGCCGACGCATGATCGCCTATCTGGACGGGTGATGATACGCGATCATGTTACGCAGTCTTGATACGCCGCTCTGCTACAATGCGCGATACGGCCCGTTCCATTTTGAGTCGGTTTTTGTCCGATCATCAAAGGAGATACGGATACGGCACGGTTTGGCGCCTGGATACGACAGATATGATACGGAGTTAAATAAAGGCGTCCATAACTAGATACGGAGCATGATACAGTACGACGAATGATACGGCGATAAGGATACGGTGATCGGATCGGGCAAATGATCATATATGGACCCGGCTTTAGGTACGCATCGGGGAATCAGTGTCGTAACTTTAGTGATCGCCAAGTGTCTTGAGAAATGTTTTTTGCGCTAAACTTCTGCTTAATATCTACGCATTATATCGGGGGTTCACGGGCTATTTGTATTAAGCGACATTTTTGGAACTTTACAGGAGAGCAATCAGTTTCGTTTTTAAGAAAAAAAATACATTAAAAAAAAAATTTTTTTTTTTACGAAATAGTGGTCTACGTTGTTTGGCTTTACAAAAACCGCACAATTTAGTCTAGTTTTAATTTTTATTAAGCTGTTATTACCAGAAATAAATGTCGCTTAATACAAAATTACCTCAAATCACTTTTATTTAGAAACAGGCCAAATGATTCAAGCGCCATAAACTGTAAATTATATGTTCAGGAAAAAGGATTTAAGCGACACTCGGTGTTGTTTTAGTGTAAGGCTAAATGTATTAACAACCATTGATAGATAGTAAAATACAATCCAGGCTATTCAGCTTAAGCAGCTGAAGTTCAGTTTCATTAAGAAGATCAAAATGATTTAAGTAGCACTTTACATTAAGAGTGAATGGTTTAAAATGACATGTTTTAAGCGACAATATGGTATGAATTTCAGATGCAGGCAAAACGATTCAAACGCTCTATGTTACGAGATTTATGTCAGGACAAAAAGCTTAAGTCAAAATCACAAAATATTTGGCTGTGTGAAGTCCATCTTTTGTAAAATTCTATAAAATTTGTGTCGCATCAATCAAAGCACATTCAACTAGACCTAAATTTACTGATATTTCAAGCGGCAAAAACTGCTCAGATCGCCATGAAACCGGATTCAAATGACACAGAAAAATCTGGAGATTCCGAATATGTATATAACTCAATATCGGCCAGGATGTCGCTTAATACGAATAGCCCGTGAAACCTTGATATATAGATAGTGTTAGTGAAAACGGGCATAGGTCTCTTATTTTTTATTATGGGGCCAAGTGTGTAGGATCAATCTCTGTCAAGTTCGAAATAGTAGTCTATGAAACTAAAAGTGATGTGAACTAAATTTAATTTGATAAATGACCTGTTTGTTTTCTATTAATTAAATTACATTTTATTCGAAAACATTCATCGGTTTCTTACTAAACTTCAAGTATATCGACGCCCCTGGTTACTTATCACTTTTGGTGACTGTACATAACAGCGGTTATTAAAACACGAGTGTGAGTTATGCATCATATTCGTGTTTCAATACCTAGTTATGTGCTGTTTCAAACACTTCTTTATCGAAACTCATGCAATTGCATCAATAACCCAATCAATAATATCGTAAATATGGCACCAAAATCCAACATTCCACAAAAAATAATACTGGCATAAAATGCTATTACTTTAATTAGAGTTTTTTTTAATCTAAAACATACTGGAAACAGTACCTATAAAACTCATATAACAGCGTAGAGAATGACCCCACTGATTTGTCCCCATAGTAAAAGATTAAGAGTGGCCAACCCGTCATATTTTTCATACAAATGCTCGTAAATGATTATGGCGTTGTAACACATCTTTCATTGAAATTTTTGAACTAATAGGTATCTTTTGCACTTTATCTAGGTTTCTATGCAAGTAAAATTCAAAATTTGGAGAAATAAATTCAGTATAAGCGTACAAAAATCTCCTTTTTTGCACAAATTTTACCTGAACTTTGGCCGTTCATAATGTACTCATAAATTGTAAAAGTAAAGAAAACATCTGCATAGTAACCTTGCACATGTAATGGGAATTCTAAATGACAAACATTTTTTCCAAAAACTTGTAAGGCTTTTTCAAAAACACGTATTTGCTGGATCAAGTTTTGTGAAATCTTTGCGCGCCAATTTTCGTTCGATGTTATCGCGTTCTCACTCTTGCTTCTTTTTCAAACATTGCGTTGGATGAAACAACAAGCTTTTCAATCATGCTCGCGTTGACGATAGACGGACGGGGAAGGGCCCTCTTAAGAGAAAAATATTTTCTGTCGGAATACAACAATTTTTTGTTTGACACTTTCATAATTTTGTCAAAATGAATGGTGTCCTTTGGGTAAATAAAATCCATTTTTTACAGGCTAAAGAAATTAACATTCACCCGTTGTGGTACAATATTGCCTCTGGTATTTCGGCTTCATTTTGTTTCTGCTTACCTGTAGGCACTCCAGGAAATTTAGTTATTCAGAGCGCTGCAAATATACCAACGATGAAAATGGTGAGTAATGTTGAAGAAACCGAAAAGAAGGATGATTAACGATACTTCAATTAAAAATTAAAATAAACAGCAAACAATGTGCAAACTCGGCGGTGGCAGCGGCTCTTCGTGCGTCGGCGCGCGCTTGTGTAGTCTTGCGGATGTTCGCAGAATCAGAATTAAATATTACAGTTGGCTTCGGCCCCTCCTACGCCATACAAAGGTCCGTAAACCCAGGATCCCGAGATATGGTAAAGAAATTTTGAAAATAATAAACTAGTGGCTCTGTGAGCTGTAGACCTCGCGAGTCTGTCTTTGCATAGCTTAAAATTGAATAAATTTTCACCGCGCACTTTAAACCAAAATCCTTAAAACAAAAAGCGCGAAATTGCAGATTTTTTTTACGTTTTCAACACCGTTATCTCCTCCATTTTGAAAAATTTCGTAAAACTGAATCAATTAACAAACAGCCATATAATTATCAAACTTGCTCACAAAATTTCACGAGAATCGGTTGAGAAATGCGACCTGTAGAGGAGAACAGCCATCCGTCGGACATCCAGACATACGAAGGCATTTTATCCCAAGCCGAAACAGAGACACTTTGCTCGCGCTCGCTCGGTCAAATATACATAATACTCAATTATGAATGATTTGAAAACCGTTAACAATTCGTTACTATATTTTGGCTAATTGGTTGATTCGAAAGAAAATACTCGCCCGAAACGGGCGAATCTACACTTTTAAATACTATTATTTTTCTGGAGGCGATTCGCACGAACTTAATTTATTTGTAAGCGAATTGACTCCGAACTCCAGAAATACGTATTACGCAACTGTCAAGTTTTGAATTGTATGCAATAAAGTTAAAAAGAGCTAAAACTAGCGCACAGAAGTGATAAGAATAAAATATTTTGAAATAATAAGTACGAAAAATATAAGTTATTCTTTATATTATAGGTAGGAAAAATCCAGTTGTCCTTTTGTGCATTTATAGCATTTTATTTTTATGAAGCCTTTATTGTTGATACTAAACATTCGATTTTTTTGCAAACTGTTTTAACTAATAATTTAGTACATCGGATTTCCCGGTTTAGTAATTAGCGTGTCTTGTGACGCATAGGCCTCTTCCAGCTATTTCCATTCTTATTTTTAGCTTTTTTGACCAAATTGTCCCTCTAATAATCCTCTTCTAATCTAATAATCTCTGCCTCTTTTATTTTGCCATTATGTGGTTGCCATTCTGTTAAATGATAAATGATTTTATTTCTGTAAGTAGGTTTGTACAAACACTTTTACACGTCAATCATGTTTTAAAACGAAACTTAAACTAAATTTAAACTAGATGAGGTCGGCGTTTCCTATCTGACTACTCTGAGAAGAAAGGTCGAAACAAACTCAGAGGTCACAGTCTCTTTTAAAGTCCAGACATAATCTTGGTCAGGTCATGCGAAGACATGTAGATTTGTGTCTGAAATGGTCTTTTGAGGAAAGAACCACACAGATTGAGTGGACCTGTCCAGTCAGTGCACGCATTTGTCAGTAATCGTGCAGCTCGACTCAGGAAGTCAGGACTTAAGGATGATTTTTGTCCATTTTATCCTTGTCCCTTTTAACTTAGTATGTCTTTCACCTTTGTTGTAGATCTAATATATTCTGCTCTTTTGCGGTATTTTAGCGTCAGGCCCAACATACTTCTTTAAATTCCCCTTCGACACGTTCTCAGTTCGAAGATTTTTCTAAGTTAACACATGGCAAGATAAACGAGTTTAACACTTTTTCTTAGTTGTCATAGGAAAGTGTTTACTTTGAATATCTATTTAAGGGACCAGTAACTTTTCCAAACACAAGCCACTTCTTTTTTATTTCTATGTCTGTTTGATCTCTGAATGATATTTAATGCCTTAAGTAAGTGTAATTTCTGACATATGTGACATTTTCATTATAATACTTTTATGGCTATTTTTTCTCTGTTTGTCATTGCTTTTGTTTTTGATTTATTTACTGTGAGACCAACTACTCTGCTTGCCTTCGTTAACCGTTGAAGCATATTTTGTAGTGTATTAGCATTGTCAGTTATTAGAACTAAGTCATCCGTGAATCTTAAATGGTTAAGTTGCCTGCCGTTGATATTTATGCCAAAATTGTCCTACTCAAGATCCCTGAACACGCTTTCGAAGACTTACAGCATCCAAATCTTCTAAATCTGAAACATTAAAAGTTATTAGTGCTTCGTCCACGTCCACATGATGACGTGCTTTCACATCTTTTAGTTCTTTCTTTTTATTCGGACATTCTGATTCGCCTTATGTACTTCCTCGTAACATTTAATGAATGTATATTTAAATTCTTCTCCGCCGATTATTAGGTTAGTTTTGTTTCAAAGTTTCGCTCTTTTGTTCCATTTCTTTGAACCTTTTTTTTACAAATGAATGTATTACGCCTTCATTCTGAGATCTATTCATCTCTCTGGATTTGTGCTCTTCTAATATTTTAATATCGAATGCCTCTGGCTTCGGCAACTCATCTCTTGACTCAATGGCACATCTGAAGCTTTAAAATTTTCCAGATGAACTATATAGACAACAAAAATCGTAGATATGTGTACTCGTTTCTGCTAGTTTATCAACAGCGTCGAAATAACTATTTAAATGATCTCGTACATCACCTGTTTCCGACATTTTGCGCAAATCAATCAATTTAGAAGTGTAGCCTTCCCAGTAGGTCCTTTTGAAGCATATTGACTGCAATTTTAGCCAAACCTCTTTCCAAGTGTTACAGCTAATATGCTAATAACTAATAATTATGTCAAAATTCACTACTATACGTCGGCAAAATTTGATTCGCTTTGGATTTTTCATCGTCTGCTTCCCAATTCGTATTCAGATAATTTTGGTATCTCTCTACTTGTATAGTTCCATCCATAATTTTTATTAGGATTGCCACCACCTGTATTGTCCAGCTACCATAATTATTTTTGTTCAGGGTCTCGATCGTAAACATATTGCCATCGTCGCTCCTGTGCACAAATAATTATTGCGCTGCTTGAAGACTAAATGTTACTCCTTACTTAACTCTCCAGACTTCTTACTGGATCCACGCTACTCCTATCCATCCTGGGTCTCGTACTTTGGGTGTCTGGGTGTCTGGGTCTATGATACTGATAATGGTAATGTAAGATAAAAGAAACGACTGGGAATAATAAATCGTAGCAACATATATTCGTAAAATTTTGTGAGAGATCTGTCACTCACAATTTTTTTTTTCTTGTCTTCGCCTTTAGAACTTATGGCACGGGCCTAAGCCAAATATCCATCAATGGAGTTAAGTGTGGGAGTAATATTGGACACGGCTTGGTTTTCCGCAGTTGACTGTATGGTACTCAGAGTATCTTTCTATACTCCGTCGTATGGTAACTTAAACTAAATTTGAGTGGGAGTAATGGTGCAAGTTGTCCAACTCACACTGACGATTTTTTCATACTAGCCTACATGTATTAAGAATCACTGCTAGCGCCTACCACTTGCTGCAAGAGGCAGTTACCTAGTAGCACTGCTACCTAGGTAGCAGGTTGAGGGAACTTAGGGACTGATGAAGCTGTTTTGGAATTACTTTTTGAAGATGCCAAAGTCGGGTTATTTCTTCTTTTAGTTCGGTGTATTTGAATAGTTTCTCAGCTATTGCAGTCTCTAAGTTATGTGTATTTGGCACGGTGATGTCTATAAAGAACCCAGTTTTATTTACTCTGTTAATAAAATGTGATGTCTGGTCAATTAAAGTGGATTGTGCGATCGGTGAGTATGACTCGGTTGAAGTACAATAATTTTGTTGTGGGGTTCTCTAATTCTTCTACGTCGAGAAGACGATCTGTTACGCGAGGTCATGTAAACATTGTTTTAAAACAAAAACAACAAATAGTTTAATTTCGGGTTTGACCTTGATATAATTTTTGGCTAACACTAAGTCAAAACAGGCAGACACAACGATAGACGGAGATGGTAGAGGTTCAGTGATCGTGACCAGACTGGAGCGCTGCGGGAAGTGGGAGGCAGGCTTCTCTAGAAATCTATGTTATCAATTATTGTTGATCATTAAGGGTTTTCCTTAGCATTGGGAAACTGTAACAGATCGTCGTCGTCGTCGACGATCTAAACACGCGAATTACTTGTGGAATAAAATAATTGTTATATGCGGAGTGGAGTTACCTGTCAGCTGTAAACCCACGTAGATATGCTGTTGGATATTTAATGACTTCATGCGTTCTGTTTGTGGACTAAATAAATTAATTAGTGATTCAAAAAAATATTCGGTGTCATTTGACTTTTTAAAGTTTTTAGATCCACTCTCAAAATTTTTCGTTAATATAGTTTTTTTTTTTATTTCAACGTGAAAATGCCTCCTGACGTCTGGCAAGAGCAAGGCAAGATAAAAGTGGGAGCTTTGTTCCTCGTCAGTGCTCATTTGTAAAGGCAAGCCATAGATGAAGAACAAGAGTTCTCCCGGAAGATAGGGTCCGTGGGGTCGCTACTGCCCAACAGCTCGCCACATGCTGCTGGATTTATATATCTCCCTTGGTTTGGCTACTTACCGTAAACCTGTTTCGGCAAAGTTAACTCTATCGGCGCAGACCTAGAGTTTATAGGAGCGCGCAAGCCCTACCACGACGTCAACGTAGAGATACGGCGGTGGGGTTTATTTAATCGGATTTAGTATTAGTATTATTATTAATCGACAGGTATATTGCTGTACTTTGTCTCGAAACGAATGACATGATGATATTATTTTTGCTCTTCTCATTTCATACGTGACGTCAGTAATGTGCCATTACGTGTTCGTTTGAATTTCAAATTCAAATACCATGATTTTCATACTACTGAATTTGACATAGCGGATGACGCATCTTAGCTCGGCAGCCGCTCCTAAAGACGGCATTGTCAACACTTTCCATACAAACCAAGCTTTTACTAGCACTATGAAGCAAATGACGTAGAAACTGACTGCTTGAATAGCGGTCTGAATGGCGGTCCGTGATAGAAGTTGTGCTCTCAAGGCACTTTCAGCGCCACGAATATAATTAGCAATGCGATTAGTCGAGCAGTTTTCTTTGACTAATGAACTTAAATGAAACTACAATAGAGCTGAAAATGGCGTGCAAGACAAAACTTGGTGTAGCATGCGCGCGTCGTCTCTTGCAAACAGTCATCGCCGCTGCATATAAGTAAATACCCCACAGAGACAAAGATTCTAAGGAGAGTTATCAAATTGTTCATAATTGAGTATTCTTTAACTAAGTATTCTGGTGACGAAAGCGCACCGAGATATCCGCGAGACTGCTCCAACGCACATCCTTGAACAGCCGCTGCGTTTTCTGGAGCATGCTCGAGTAACAAGGTGCTCGAACTGTTTTACATGAATCAATAGATAATCAACTTAAATTCAACTGACATGGAGTTGTAAACAATTAGCATAATTATGCGCGGCATAAATGTTCGCATGTGTTCCTCGCAGCCACGTGGGCCGCCGCAAGTAATTATTGTAATTTAAGTCTATCTAAAGATAAATGTATCCACCATCTAGATAGGAGGATGATGGATTATTGCATTGTGGTACTAAGGTCTTATAAATATCGGTTTAACAATGGCGAATGTGGTAGACGGCCAGCCATCCTGGGGCAACTCACAATGCTACGTTTGTGAATTAGTAAACTTGGCCCCCAGATCACGTTCATATTACCGAAAGCATGCTTTGCTGTAAGACTAAAGTCTTCAACCTTGCTGTATATACGATGAGAAGACGTAATTATTCATGTCTGGTGGACGTTGTTCTTTGGGTCAATAGCTATTTCATATCGCTGCATATTTAATACATTCAATTTAAAGCTTTAATTTGCTTATTACAGGTGAAAGCGGGTATTGGTCCTACAGTTACAACAGTATTATTATCGTTGTTAAGTTTTTATTTCTGGGCACCCGTAATATGGCCTGACTTGAATAAGAAAGCGGAGGAATTGACTTGGCTCGAATAAAAAGATGAATGTCCCTGGTATTTTTGTTTAATTATTCTTTTAATTAGCTTAAAAGGTGCAGGTAAAGTTGAGGCTGTGGAATTAATAGATATTAAAATATAATAATTAGTTTTTAAGCACACGTTCTTGCACACATTTTGACATACTTAAAACAACCGACAAGATAGATAAAATATCTAATCAACTTGACACTTTCATCATAGACAATTATAACGAGGTTTCGTTCACCAAGTTCAACAGGTAACGTGATTTTCTTTTGGTGTACATATGGACTCAAATTCAAATAATTTTTCAAGCGACGTATCTTTTGCGAGATCTTTGTGAGTATTCAAAAAACAACACAATGCTTCCAATCGTTCGTAAGAAACTCGTCTTGAATCCATAGTCACAAAAGTCACTCTTTCTAACTGCACTTGCTTACCACTCCTGTGAGTGGTAAGCAAGTGCAGTTAGAAAGATTTGTAGCCGTGTCTGTACACGGCTACAAATCAAATGTTTATATTGCTTTCAATACTCTAAGGTTAATGCAAAAACTAATCCACTTGAATTTCAAAATCGCCTCGTAAATTCTACATTTTGTCCTTTGACATGCGTAAAGCGTTCGAAAATAAATGTGGTGTCTGTTTGAATAAAAAGCCAATGTTTACATTTACGAAGACAATTTATTTAATTATAAACGAAGAGGTCATGTTTCTCAGGAGAATCTTGACACCGCGATTCAGCGGAGAGTGCTAAATGTACAACGCCATCTATCGATACATCAAGAACTAAAATATCGTTTACAGTGAAATAACACAAGATTGTACATTCCGCCCACTATGGACAGAATGTCCATTGTTACCGCCCACCATGAACCAACGACGTTCGAAAAATGGACTGTATATGTAGTTTAAAACAAGAACAATGCTTTAAGTCAGTAAGACATGGTGGATAAGAACAAAACACTTAAACTAAAAAAAATACAAACAGTTTACAACAGTACAGTTCAAAACGTTAACAAATCTTTAACCATAGTAACAAAAATCTATTCACTGAGCGACAGGTAGCACGCACAGTTTAGTAACTGGTCGTTTAAATGTGATACCTTTACATTTTAGAGTGACTACCCTCGTAATATTGTCCAAACCAGGGTGTTTCGCCGTGATTTTACCTAAAAGCCATTTGGCTGGAGGGAGACCATCCTCCTTTACTAAAACTAAATCTCCGATCTCGGGTTCAGGAGTTTTATTTGCCCACTTATAACGATGTAAAAATTGACTTAAATACTCACTTGACCACCTACGCCAAAAATGTTGCAGCATTTTTTGTGTTAATTGCCAACGTTTTAATGATGAAATAGACGATTTTTCGTAATTATGCTCCGGCACTAGAATTAAGGACTCACCTATTAAAAAGTGCCCTGGAGTGAGGGGTGTTGGGTCTTGCAAATTTGTGCTTATTTGTGATAGTGGTCGAGAATTAAGGCAAGCTTCTATTTGGTACAATAGCGTCGAAATCTCTTCAAAAGTAAGAGTCGCATTACCTAGTACGCGTCTTAGATGATGTTTGGTGGACTTTACTCCAGCCTCCCATAACCCGCCAAAATGCGGGGCATGTGGTGGAATAAAGTGCCATGTAGTGCCGTTGTTTGCCAGACACTCGGCGATTTCCATCGTCAAGGTCTTTCTTGGGCGAACAAGCTTCGGAGTTCGCGAGCCGCACCAACAAAATTTGTTCCATTATCGCTGAATAAATCAGCGCAATGGCCACGTCTGGCAACAAATCGTTTAAAAGCAGCTATAAACCCTTGTGATGTCAGATCACTCACCGCTTCCAAGTGTACGGCTCTTGTAGCCATACATACAAAAAGGCATATGTAACCTTTATAAGCTCGGTGGCCTCTACCTTTCGAAGTTCGAATCTGTATGGGACCTGCGTAGTCCACACCACTTCGATAAAACGCTCGAATTGGTGTAACTCGAGCTGAAGGTAATTGTCCCATCAGTTGGATCCTAGTCTTTTCAGCATGACGCACACAAACAACGCATTTACGGACAACCTGCTTGGTTCTTAGCATCAATGACCCAGTATTTAGTTCGCAGATAATTAATCATGAGCTGTGGTCCGCCGTGCAACGTGTTATTATGAGTTTCAGATAGAACTAAATCAGTGAGGTAAGATTTTGATGGTAATATTATGGGGTGTTTTATTTCAATTTTTATTTTAGCTTTCTCCAGACGACCACCAACTCTCAAGATGCCCGAATCATCCAGGAATGGATTTAATTATGTAAGTTTGCTTTTCTTATGTACTATCTTTTTTTCTTTAATATCTTTTATCTCTTGCTGAAAACTCACTGTTTGACACTGTTTCACACAAATAAGAAGAGCTTCATTCAACTCTATACTAGTTAACCATACAGGTAAGTTATGATCATGTAAGTTTTTCAACTTTTTGACAAATCTTTTGCAATATGCTACAACTCGAACTAATTTACGAAGAGACGAGAACTTAGTCCACAACTGGAATTGATTATTCTGCGTTACATGACAAACCTTTTGCGTCTTTTCTTCTAAATTAGTGTCTGGTATTTGTCTTTTATCATAGGTTTCAGTTTTATGTTTCAACCATAATGGTCCTGTTTTCCACAGTTCAAACATCGGTAACTCTGATGGGTTAATTCCCCGCGACGCACAATCTGCCGGGTTTTCAGGAGATGATACGTGTGACCATTGGTTCCTGTCTAATATATTTAAAATCTCCGACACCCGATTGGCTATAAACGTTTTCCAACGAGTTGGGTGGCTGCTTAACCAAGCTAGTACCACAGTTGAGTCGGTCCAAGCATGTAGGTTAGTTTTGAAACGTTCATCACCACTGAGACTTCTTGTAACAATTTAGCTAATAGGACAGCTCCACACAACTCAAGCCTTGGAATGGAAACTTGCTTAATCGGAGCTACTTTGGTTTTGGAAGTTACCAGATGAACGAAGACGTTTCCTGAATCATCAACAACACGTATATAGACCACAGCCGCATAAGCCTCACTAGATGCGTCGCTGAACCCATGAAGTTCTATGGTGCTGTTTTCCTTGACATTAATCCATCGCGGGAGTCGACATTTGGTAAGTTCAACAAGTCCTGCACGGTAAGTAATCCATTCATTTAACAGTATAGGTGGTAGTTTATCATCCCATTCTATTCCCGCAAGCCAAAGCTTTTGGATCATAATTTTAGCTTTTATGATTGCTGGTGATATCCAACCCATTGGGTCAAACAACTTTGCAATATCAGAAATTACTTTCCTTATTGTTACAGGTTCCGAGATTGTTGGTAGCTGAACGGAGTACTCGAAGTCATCGGTTCGTCGGTTCCAGGTAAGTCCCAATATTTTAATTGTTTCAGTTTCTTTCAGTTCTAGGTTGCTTCCTATTACTCTGCTTTCTTTGCTTATTTCCTTATGTAATTGATCATCATTGCTTGCCCATTTTTGCAATTCGAAACCTCCTTTGCTTAGTAGTTTAGTCATTTCTGAGAATATTTGTTTTCCTTCTGATACACTTCTACAGCCAGTAATGAGATCATCCATGTAAAAATCTTGTAATACTCTTTCACATGCTAGTGGGAATTGGTCTCCTTCATCATAAGCGACTTGGTGAAGCGCTCTTACCGCCAAGTATGGAGCTGACGCAGTCCCAAATGTTACTCGTACTAAACGCAAATGTTGTATATCCATTGCAGAGTCAGATCTCCACACTAAACGTTGATAATCTGCGTCTTGGTCAGTCACCTTCACCTGTCGATACATTTTTACGATGTCAGCTACCAAGCAAATAGGGTGAAGCCTCCACCTCATAAGAATGTGCCTAAGATCATCTTGTAAAGTCGGACCTACCATAAGATTACTGTTCAGTGAAACGCCATTGTTATCGCGACTAGAAGCATTAAATACGAGCCGGAATTTGGTGGTGGTTTTATCGTCTCTAACTACTTCATGATAAGGTAAGTAAACTGCATGTGGATTATCAATTTCTTCTGAAGGTATTATTTGCATATGACCGAGTTTCAAATATTCTAAAAAAACATCCGAGTATTTAGTTTTTAAATCCGGCGATTTTAAGAAACGTTTTTCTAAGGATAATAATCTCTGTAAAGCAATATCGCGCGAACGGCCATATTTACAGCTCGGATCATTATCTTTAAAAGGTAGCTTTACAATATACCTACCAAAACTATCGCGTTTTGTGGTTTCCTTAAAGATTTCTTCGCAACGTTTTTCTTCTGGAGTGAATTGATTTTTTCTTAGAATGAAGTTATCTGATTCGAGCTCCCAAAATTGCTTAAGATTAAAATCTTCATTGCAAATGTTAGTATGCATAGTGATGATAGTACTGTTGCAGCTCAAAGTATTGGTTTCACTATCACCACCCACTTTTCCAGATAAAACCCAACCCAGCTTGGTGTTCTGTGCTATCGGTGTTCCTGGTGGACCTCTAATCAATCCTTCAGTTATAATTTGACTATAGACTTCTGCACCAAGCAATAAGTCGATTTTATTTGGCATGTTAAACTTCGGATCGGCTAACTTCATAACTGGTAAATTAGGCCACAGCGGAACGATGATTTTTCTTTCAGGTAGAAATGAAGTTAATTTCCGAAGAACGTATGTTTTGACTTTTACAGTAAACTCAGGATCCTGGAGAGATTGTAGTTTAACATAAACTACATGTTTACAATTGAGAGAAGCATTGTCTTCACCCCCTACTCCTGATATAACACTGTTGCATTTAATTCTGTTAAGCCCAAGTAATTGGACTGCAGACTCCGTTATAAAGGATGCCTGTGATCCCTGGTCCTCTAGAGACCTCAGTGTTATATAAGCCCCTGTGTTAGTTTCTTTCTTTACCAAGGCTGTTGCTAATACAACCTGACAATTTGTGTTAGAGAAACAACTAGTAATGTTCCTTACCTCGGTCTCGTCTTTTGATGTTGTTGCAGTTTGAACAACATTGGTACTATCAACTGATTGCTTGTTTGGTTCTTCGTTATCAGTGGATTGGCTATTATTATTTGAATGCAGCAACGAGTGGTGTTTCTTTTTGCAAATTCTACATCTCGCGGGCAAACGACACGAAGTCACCATGTGATTTGCGCCTAAGCAATTGAAACACAAACCTGAATTTTGGACAAAATTACGACGTGCTGATAACTCTTCCTTAGCAAACTCTTTACAATTTCCTATCTTGTGATTATTATTTGAACAAAAGGTACATAAAGATGGTTTATTCGCATTTGCATTTTTTACAATATGATGTGACTTTGTGGAAGTGCTCTTTGGTGTTTTAGTACATAAAAATTCAAGCGACCTAAATCTGTGCTCAACAAAATCTAAAAAATCCTTTAAAGTAGGCAATTCCTTAACTGAACTACAAATTTTAGCTTCCCACTGTTTGCGAGACTCATTATCTAATTTAGAACACAATATCTAAATAACAATAAGATCCCAATTTTCGATATTAATACCTTCATTTTTTAAAGCATTAAGGCATTCGTTAGTAGTATCAAAAAGTTCCTTCAAAGAATTTGATGATTCAGTAGTTATACATTTTTGATTAAAGAATCTTTTGAAAATACAATCCGTAATAAACTTCTTATTATTGAATCTATGTTGTAAAAGGTTCCAACTAGTTAAATAGTTATCACTGGTAATAGGTAGGTGTCGCAACAGTTGTTCAGCTTCGCCGGTGAGATAAGTTTTTAAGTAATGCAATTTTTGTACGTTATCCAATGTTTGGTTTTTGTGTATTAATGTTTGAAAGAGATCACGAAATGTTGTCCACTGAGAATAGTGACCCGAAAATGTAGGTATCGCTATTCTAGGCAATTTTACGCCATTCTGAGCTATCTGGTTGCTGGCTTCCGCACAATCAGAAGTGGTTTTCTTATTCAAACGTTCTTTTAACTCGACTTTGTAATCCATGTATAACTCTTCCGACTGACTGTACATATCACCTAAATTGTACTCTGACTTTTCATATTCTTCCCTTTTAACCTCGGATATGATTTTACGATGAGTCTCTTCAAACGTCGACCACTGTTTCTCTAAACATTCCAACCTTGTTTCCACGTAGCTAACGGTAACCCTTTCTTTAGGAGACTTTTTGAAGTTAATGTATCCTCTTTCCATCTTTTTATTGATATCTACTTGCACTCTTAGTAATTAATCCATATTTATAATTTGTTTATATTCCAGAACTAGTTTAAGTTACAAGTTCCAAATTCTGCAGAATTGAAACTTCTTAAAAATTTTACAAGTTCAAAATCTTGGTAAATTCTTCTAAGTGCATGTAAATACTTTGCCGAAATTGGGCATGGATTCCCCGTCTAATCACACTTTTGAATGGAAATTTTACAAGTCCATTTATGCAAGATAGTCACAACTAAAATAACCAAGTTTTATTATTTACTTTATGAACTTGAATTAATCACAAATTTTTCTAATGTTTTAAAGTACTCACAGTTTGTCCAAATGATTTGCACTGTCACAAACACTTTTCACTTTAACAGTCAAATTTTGCCACTAGGGGGCGCCACTGTCGCACTGTCCAAAACTCACGGTGTATCAGTCACGGCATCCGAAATAATCCGGTTCGAATGACCATGAATAAAAAGCCAATGTTTACTTTTACGAAGACAATTTATTTAATTATAAACGAAGAGGTCATGTTTCAGGAGAATCTTGACACCGCGATTCAGCGGAGAGTGCTAAATGTACAACGCCATCTATCGATACATCAAGAACTAAAATATCGTTTACAGTGAAATAACACAAGATTGTACACTGTTAAATTTTTTGTCTCAAGTTTTATAAGTGGAAAGAAGGGCGTTTGCTCTCATAAATAATGTTAAATTCCTTTTTTGCCACGGAACAATATTTCTTTCACCTTTTTTATTTTAAACTGTTATTATAATAACATATTTCATTTCTATAAAAACAGTAAAAGCGCTAAAGTATTTTACAACGACTTTTTTTTAATAATCTTATTTAACTAAATATTACTGACCAGAGACTTAAAGCAAGTCAAAATTTGACATGGAAATGCTCATGGTATGTAAAAACACAAAACCTGTCACGTTAACATGCTGAGTTGAACTGCCCTGCACTTGGCAAATATTTTAAAAGTTCATTGTAGGGGTTGTAGTTTTGCCACAAAAACTATTTATTTTTATTTTTGATAAAACAATTAGTTACATCGAGTCCGCGCTTGCTACAGAATACACACACCAAAGTCGTCTGTCTTGCTTCCGAGATTCATTATTACACTTATTTGCAATGTGGCCTCGCCGTTTGCAAATATTACACTTCAATCCGTACCTATGATGACCTCAGTGATAAGGGAGTCTGATATTCCACATGCGTTACCCAGCGCCAATTTGTCGTAGTAAAATTGAATGTAATCTCGATTAAGACGACGTACCTCGTTTACAAGATCACGCAGCTTAACTATGCGGCAGCTTTTCCGTCAAACCGAAGTAAATTAACTAATTTACTTCGGTTTGATGGAAAAGCTGTCATAAGACGTTGTTTCCAATCAGACCAATTTAAATTAACGTCGTTAAGTTGATTATACCATCACCGTGCATAGCGTTTTAGTTTACAGGAACGATTAAATATAGCACTTTTTTCGTCCCAACCGTACCTACATGTTCGAAATACCCTCAACTTTTCTAATCCATCGTTCTATTGTAATTAAAGAAATATGAGGATCGAATTCCGGTATTGGATCGCTACGACCGACATATCTTGTGGAAGTTGAGCACGACGGATGAATATTATGATGGCAATGTGGTGGACTTGTAGTGGTAGCTTCCAGCGACGGGATTGTCACCGATGCCAATTGCACGGAAATTTCAGAAGTACTTCACGAGAGGTATCTACAACGCAGGGATCCTTTGCAACATTGTGTACCTTCGGGGACCCGTCTCCGGAACGCGATAACAGAATCTCGTTAGGTACTGGAGGCAGTAGGTTCACGAAGGGTACCGCGGGTAGTGACGGTGACGTATAGGAACGCTCACCAGACTGGGCATCTGCACCTTGATTTTCCGCATTCGACGCGGCGCCAGAACTACCCCCCAATGTGGGTGTTTCACTAACCCTGCCTTGCAAGACTTGATTTTTCAATAAAACTACGCATTCTAATAATCTACGCGTATTAACATCTTTGACTAAACGGCGACACAAAGCTTTTTCACTGTCACTGTCGTCCTTATTTTTACGTTTACTTTTTTTATGGTGTCCCATTATTGTAGATTAATCACACGAAATAATAGGTAGGGTACACAGTTGTAAGACCACTCATTAATAAGTACCGTTAATGATTTGATGATTATTGTTTGGTTACTCAAATTACACTTTACCTAAATTGTTGATTTATAAATGTTATCTTTAATAAATAGTTTATTTAAGCACTTGCCATATTAGTCATAGTTATTACATTGTTTAGATTAATTTATTCGACTTACTAAGGTAAAGCAGCGTATAACTTATAACGCCCGTTAACAGATGGCGCTTGGTGCGCCGTACTACTTTACCATAGTACGTCGTTTTGTGGCATTATAAAAATGTTCGACTAGCAGTTATCGTTCAGCCTTTGAAGTGTAAAGTGCTCCAAGTGGAAGTATAGAAATATATTTTAGTGTACTATACCTTGAGTGTTTTATTTGAAATATCAGTCCAACAAATCAGAAGTGAGATTGGTAAGTTTCGTTTTTTTTTTAAACTTACTTTACCTCGCCCATATTTTTTTTTAAAGTTATATCTATGGTCTCGATAACGAAATCCATTGAAATAAATAGTTTTGGGAGTATGTGACTACGGTGTAAGTATCTAAACCGCTATATTTTTTTGGTAAAAGTGTAGAGATTTAAGACTCTTGAAAACAATTCCAAATTATTATTATTTTTCTCTTGTAAGTTTTGTTTGTTGCTAGCCCGTTCTTTTTTAATACGATGGACGATAAGTGAAACACAGTACAGTTAAATTGCATTTTATTTCATAGAATAAAGGACGAATATTATTTTCCCTGTTCTTAATTAAATATTGTTCATATTATTGTTTGACACCCGGGGGTGAACCATAATATGTATATGTATTATTGATACAGTATTCTGTCGCTAAGTTATAGTGTTTATAGGAAATGGAACGTAGTCCTATCCTGGACTCTAGAAGACGGCAGCCAAGTCGCACACGTTTGCGATCACGTAGCCAGTCCAGATGCGAGACGCCTAGTCCTGCCAGGGAGCGGGGACGCAGTCCTGCCAGCCAACTGGCGCACAATCCCTGTAGGGATCGGACATGCAGCCCGCCGTGCAAGCGAGCGCGTCGCCAAGGCCGCAAAGACCAGGCGAATAGTTCGGTCAGTCGTAGGGCACGTAGCTCTACGAGCAAGAGGCCGCGCAGTCCTTCTGGCAGTCGGTGGGCATGCAGTCCTTCCAGCCATCGTGAGCGCAGTGGTTCAAGACAGCAAAAGCGGAACTTCAGCAGGCATCGGGTTCACAACTCTGGCAGCCTGCGGGCGCCTAATTCCTCAAGCCATCGGGAACGGACGTCAAGTCGACGAGAAGACAACTCATCAAGACAGCAGGTGCGAAGCCCCTGCAGTCACCGAGCAAGTGGCTCGGCTGACCATCAGGCGAGCAGCTTGGCACGTAAGGCGGCCCGCCATGCCTGCAACCATGCGGAGAGCAGCAACTCCCGAGCGCGCAGTCCTGGCAACCAAAGAGGATGCAGCAGCCCCTCCAGGAGCTAAGCTCGCAGTTCCGCTGGCCGACGGGAACACACAGATCATTGTGACGTACCAGATATAAGAGTAACACCAGGTACCGATTTGCATGCTATGAACAGTAATGTTAGTATAGCTCAACTTGTACAAGCATTACGAGTAGTTAGTAATAACGCCGGTAATAGTAAATTATCTTACCAAAATACAGTACCTGACTTTGACCCTGCTCATAAAGAGCAAACGATAAATATGTGGATCCATAAGGTTAACGAATGTGCGATGATTTACAACTGGACAGAACAACAGACGATACACTTTGTCCTGCCTAAATTAAAGGGGTTGGCCCAAAAATGGTACGAAGGTCTTACCACTGTAATGTTTTCCTGACCTGAGTGGCAAGACAAGCTAAAATTAGCCTTTCCTAGTAGTGAAAATTACGGACAATTGCTCTTCACGATGCTGAATAAGCGTGCAAAATTCAATGACTCGTTAGAAGAATATTATTATGATAAAGTCGTATTATTGAATTGTTGTGGTATACAGGGTAAATGGGTATTATGTTTGGTATCGAAGATCGTAGCGTTCGTTTCGGTGCAGATGCAACACGATTTGAAAGTCCAGACCAATTGCTGCCATATTTAAAGAGTGCTAGTAACATCACATATCAATGCATATAGAAAACTACGTTCTGTTGATAACAGTACCAAATCTGATAAAAGTTCGACTTACTCGTATAAAGAAACTAGGGAACGTTCAGTTCAATGTTTTAATTGCTCACAATATGGCCATTATAGGTCACAATGTACGAAACCAGTGATAAAGTACAATAATTGCTCACGTTATGGCCATTTGGCGGTTCATTGTACAGAGTCTATAAATAAAAAATCCAACGATAGTAACAATCCCTCCAAGCCAGTCATGATGGTAGGCAGTGCTGAATCAAGTGTCACCAAATATCATAAATAAGCCATAGTCAACGGCGTTCCTAAAAATTGCTTTATAGATTTTGGTAGTTCAGCAACTTTCATTAAAGTTTCGGAAGTGGCAGACATTAATACCGAATGGAAGACGGATGCTATTTTACCAAATCTCAGAAGATTCGGCAATTCTGTGGTTCAACCTTTGGGCAAGTGTCTTGTTTACATCCAAATTGACGATGCTAAGGCTCGTGTTGAAATCTTTGTTGTTCCTGATCAATTCTTGCAGCAACCATTGCTAGTTGGAAGGTCGTTTACTGAACAGTCTCATATTTTAATCGAAAAAGATAGCGTTTTCCTTCGTATTCGTACAGCAGCGATGTCGCGAAAGCAGACGATTGAATTAATTTGTTCTAAAGACACTGCAATAGACGGGCTCTCTTTGGTAGAGTTTAGGACCGATCCGCACCATACTGGCGATGTTTACATAGAAGGAAGTAATAGGTTTAAACTGGGACATGAGTATTATCTCGTGCAGGGTCTGTTCTCGGTTGCCAACGGCTTCGGTGCTGCACTAATAAAAAGATTGTCTTCCCGTCCATATATTCTTAAAAAGAGTAGTACGATAGCGAGGTGTCTACGGGCTGATTTAGTATCTGATGAAAATGTTTGTGATGTTCTTAGTATTCATGATTCAATGTCACGGCATACTATTTCAACACAAGATATAAAGTCTGATGGAAGTATGGATAAAAGAACTACTGAGTTGTTGGTCCGGTTACTCAATGAGTATCGAAACTGTTTCGCTTTTAATTTACAAGAGCTAGGTAAAACTAATGTCATTGAAATGTCCATTAATCTAAAGGATGATCAACCAGGAGTCTATCGACCGTACAGGGTACCTTTTAGTGAAAGAAACAAGGTTCGTGAAATGGTTAAGGAATTTATAGACTGTGATATCGTGAGACCGTCGACGTCGTCATACGCAGGTCCTGTAGTAATTGTCAAAAAGAAAACTGGTGATGTTAGGCTGTGTGTCGATTACAGGGCTCTAAATAGAAAAACTTATAAAGAAAATTATCCGTTGCCGAGAATTGATGATGAGCTAGACGATCTTGCAGGTTATGAGTATTACACTACCCTTGATTTAGCATCTGGGTACTATCAGATATCTGTTAAAGAAGATGACCGTCACAAAACCTCATTCGTCACTTCTGAAGGTCAGTTTGAATTCAACCGGATGCTATTTGGTCTTTCCAATGCTCCGTCTAACTTTATGCAAATGATTAATTTGGTCTTAGGTAGCTCCCAGGGATATAGCTTCAGCATATATGGATGACATTATAATTCCATCAAAAACGATTGAAGAAAGGCTATTGAAATTGCGACAAATGCTTGAACTTCTGCAAAACGCTGGTCTTACGCTGAAACTTAATAAATGTTTTTTTTTTTTTGTAAAACTGTCGATTACCTAGGCTTTGAACTCAGTAAGGAAGGTATTAGACCAGGGTCTAAAAAGATAGAAGCAGTTTGTGATTTCCCGGAACCCACTAATCAGCATAGTGTTAGGCAGTTCATTGGGTTGTGCAGTTTCTTTAGACGGTTCGTTAAAGACTTTTCCATGATTACTAAACCACTAACAGGACTTCTCAAAAAAGACACGAAATGGCTGTGGGGTACTGAACAAAAAAAATCCTTTTGTGCTCTAAAAACGGAACTTTTACGTAAACCCACTCTATCATTATACCATCCTAAAGCTATGACTGAGTTACACACAGATGCTTGTAAGATAGGAATTGCTGGCATTTTAATGCAAAGAGATAAAGATAGCGTACTTAAACCGGTCGCGTATTACAGTAGATAGACCACGGTCGATGAACAACACATGACTGCATACGAACTTGAAACCCTCGCTCTGGTCGCTTTCCTGCAACGGTTTCGCGTATATTTAATAGGCATTGAGTTTAAAGTGTTTACGGATTGCAATTCATTGCGGGCCACATTTTTGAAACGAGACCTAATTCCCAGGGTCGCGAGGTGGTGGATTTCGATGCAGGAATTCAACTTTTCTATTGAGTACCGCCCTGGTAAGGCAATGGCTTACGTTGATACATTAAGTAGAAATCCATTACCTAATGATACCCGGGACTCCTATACAAATGAAGCCATTGACGTTATGTTGGTAACCGATAAAAACTGGTTGAGCACCGTTCAGCAGGCAGATTCAGAAATACAGCGTAAAATATCTAAACTCCAGAGTCCGGAGTCAGCTAACGTAGTAGATACTAGTAAAAACTTTGTAGTTAAAAACAACAAATTATATCGTCTTACTGAAGCCGGGGAAAAATGGGTGGTACCTAAAGGTGTCAGATGACAGATCCTAAAGCAATGCCACGATGACATCGGCCATTTTTCTTTTGATAAAACCTTTGCCAAAGTTAAGGAATCTTACTGGTTTAGTAAGATGCGACGCTTCGTCAAGAAATACGTCGATTCTTGCCTCGAATGCGACTATACAAAAGCTTCATCTAATAAAAAAGCTCTGTTACATCCGAACCCAAAAATAGATTCTCCATTTGCCACGTTAGACATTGACCATGTCGGTCCATTTGTTACAAGTTCTAAGGGTAACACACACTTATTGGTAATTATTGATGCCTACACAAACTTTATCATTTTAAAACCGGTTAGAAGCACAAAAACGTCTATTGTTGTTGATAAGTTAAGAGAGTACTTCAGTATTTTTGGGGTTTCCAAAAGAATTATTTCAGGTAGGGGTTCATCGTTTACTAGTTTTAAATTCAAAGAGTTTTTAAATAACTTGGGTGTCAAACACGTACTCAATGCGGTGGCTACGCCAAGAGCAATTGGGCAAGTCGAGCGCTACAATCGCACTTTGCTCGCGTCACACAGTGCCAAATGTGCAGGGCAAAATTAAAAGAAATGGGACTTTTATATTCCCGATGTCCAATGGGGGTGTCTTAACAACACGCACAATAAAGATATTGGCCGAACACCTTCGGAGGCTCTTTTTGGCACTCATTTGACAGGTATGGCAGAAAGTAGAATAAAAAACAAAAAAAAAAAAAAAAAAAAAAAAAAAAATGGCACTTGATATTGACCATAATAATAGCAAAGAATCACTTAACGAAATTCGTGAAAAAATTTACGATTATATCACTAATTACCAAAACAAACAAAAGTCTAATTATGATAAAAACACGTCAACTCCAAAAACATTTCAAGTAGGTGATTTAGTTAGTATTGAAAGAGAAATCCCATCATCCGGCCAAGTCGAAAATTAGTACCTAAATATCAGGGACCTTATAGAGTGACTGATGTTTTCGATAACGATAGGTATCAGGTCGAAGATACTCCAATCACGCGTAAGAGTGGTCGCAACTATAATGCAGTTATTGTTGTTGATAAAATGAAACCGTGGTTAAGTTTCAGTAGGACGGTAGATGAAACCGACTCTAGTGGCGACGACTGCAAAAGTATCGATGGTCAGTAGAATCCGGTATTATGTTTGCGTTCAGGTTGTGATAGATAGATAGTCTTTGTTACAGAAGGCTTACCTACTTTTGATTATGATTTAGGCAGATATAGCCTTCATGATTATAGGCAGATATAGCCTTAGTTAGTTAACGTAATTATGGCAGAAGTGGTCTATTACTATGATTTTATAAAGGCAGAAGTAGCCTTGGTATGGTATTAAGTGAGAAGCGGCCTGTTACCAGATATTTGATTGCATAGTAACCTCAGACAGACTATCACATGTAGTATTCAGTGCAGATTAGCCCTGTTGCTACCGTTGACAAAGGCAGATATAGCCCGGTCCGATATGTGATAAAGTGGTGTTCAGAGCAGATGCTAACTGTAACCACGGTTGACAGAAGCAGGTGAAAATCCATTGTTATGTTAACATATTTTAGTGAAATTAATACTAACCAGAAACTGTAATATTAGGAAATGATGATGATTTATTTTTAATTATTACATAATGCAAAAATAGTCTTTATAAAGTGGCGTGTTCTAATACGAGGACGTATTATGTGAGTCGGATGGCCGAATGTAAGACCACTCATTAATAAGTACCGTTAGTGATTTGATGATTATTGTTTGGTTACTCAAATTACACTTTACCTAAATTATTGATTTATAAATGTTATCTTTAATAAATAGTTGATTTAAGCACTTGCCATATTAGTCATAGTTATTACATTGTTTAGATTAATTTATTCGACTTACTAAGGTAAAGCAGAGTATAACTTATAACGCCCGTTAACAGATGGCGCTTGGTGCGCCGTACTACTTTACCATAGTACGTCGTTTTGTGGCATTATGAAAATGTTCGACTAGCAGTTATCGTTCAGCCCTTGAAGTGTAAAGTGCTCCAAGTGGAACTATTGAAATATATTTTAGTGTACTATACCTTGAGTGTTTTATTTGAAATATCAGTCCTACACAGTCAAGTGAAATGCAACTGTAAAATAAAGTCAAGCAATAGTCAAACACGGTATCTGATCAGTACACTAATAGTTATTATTTTAAAACACTTACGTGGGCTGTAATAGTTATATCCAGCTTCTGAGCTGTATGAGCTCAGACAGACAAGGTAAAATATTTACAAAATATTTAATTAAAAATACACTTAAGTAGTACAACAAAATGTTAGGTAGATCTTAAACTGTCGGTGTCCGTAAGACAAGAGAACGAAACCCCCGGTGCAATGGGGAAGAAAACGTCTTTTGCCAACGGTATCGCTGGTAACGCTTGACTCGCTTGACATTAGCTGTCAAATTACATACAAAACTTGTTTCCTTAAAACTTTGGATGGAATCTGACAAAAATCGCCGCGTTGTTGTAATAACAATGGAAATCATTCATTTCTTAAAGACTTACGATTAAAAAGCTATGGGAAAGGGTGATTAAGATACGCAATTTTGCAGCTGCTTTTAATGTCGTGGTAGCTCTCTGGAGGTAGAGGATCCATCTTGGTATCATCAGTTTCATGCTGCTGAGGTATCCCGAAGTTAAAATTACGATCAAATGATTCGATTCTGTAACAGATTTAGTTCAAATTCAGATTTAATTTCTAGGTTACGTTTCGCTCATGAAACATCAAGTATGTTATTAAACTTCTATGTAAGTATATAAGGGTAAAGTCCTAAGTGTAAACCTAAGAATAATTGATATCCGGTTTGGTTTTCAGCTTCGTTGATTAAACTTCATAAAGAAAAGCATAAATACAGGACTCGGTTCAAACGGTACAAAAACCCTCGGGACCAGGATACTTTTGTTTCCCTACGAATGCGTGCTGGGAGAGCTATGGAAAACTGTTTTAAAGATTATATTGAAAGAATTGAGAGTGAATTAAAAACTAATGTAAAAGCTTTTTGGCGTTATACAAAGTCAAAAAATCTTTCAGAGGTATCCCTAACCAAGTTTCGTGGGGTGATCGTGTTGGTGAGGGTGGTAGTGGTGTGGCTAAACTATTTGCTGACTATTTTGTGTCTGTGAATGGTGTTAATTAACAGCCTAGTAACTTGTCTCCAGGTTATTCCTTGTCTAATTACAGTATGTCTTCCACTGGCATTACTGAAAATGACATTACAGATAGCATCAAAAAATTAGATCTTAATAAAGGAGCTGCTCCGGATGAGCTTAATCCTATTTTTATTCGTCTCTGCATTGATGCTCTTATTATACCACTGTATACAGTGTGAGTCTTTATAATCTGCACATACTGAATCGAGGGAATCTTTGCTTAATTTTATCGACGGAAAAAATGATAAAAAAATTCTAAATATTTTATTGAAATTTTTAATGGATTTTTTATTTATTTTTTCGTTTCTGTGACTCCAGTGTATACAAAGCGGTGTAACTTTTTAACTCGATGTTTTATCACGATGAAACAAACTCCATAATGATTGGAAGTAATTAGGTGTCCGCATTAAATGAAAATTGTGTAAAAAAACTGCCACCAATTAAAAATAAACACGTTTTTCCCTCAAAAATCTGATTTTTTTTCATCAATTTTTGCAATAATCGTAAAATTTCTCAATAAGATGCCCGATTACCTTCATTTTTTATTACTTTAAATTATTCCTCATCGTATTAGCTACCTAATAATAAAAATTGTATGCTTTTAGCTCAGACAAAACACTTTCTATCAAGTGTTAAAGATGGCACTTCGAACGCGCTATTTTTGTTCTCTTAAGGATGATTTATTTGGGTTCAATGAATGAAAAAGAGTTCAATTAAAACATTTATTATTTTAAAGAAAATTTAATGCATTAGGTTCTCAAAATGTCCACCTCGTTGTTGTAGGCACAAAGCCGCGCGAACTAAAATTTGTTGTGTCGCTCTCCTTATCATTTCGGGATCATTGCGAATATCATTTGCACAGTTAATTATGCGATCACGCAAATCGACCTCACTGTTGATGGGAGTACTGTAGACGCGTTGCTTCATGGTCCCCCACAGGAAGTAATCAAGGGGCGTTAAATCGGGTGAACGCGCAGGCCACCCTACAGGTCCTAGTCGTCCAATCCATTTATCACGATAATTTTCGTTTAAAAATGATCTCACATTTGTGGCATAATGGGCAGGGCATCCGTCCATCTGCAGAAACATCCTTCGACGCAAAGACAGTGGTACATCTTCCAATAACTCAGGTAGATCGTCAGTCAACAAACTTAAAAATCTTTCACTGTTCAAAGTTCTCGGCAGTATGACTGGTCCAATCAACATGTTATCGATAAGACCAGCCCAAACATTTATTGAAAATCTTACTTGAAAAGTCGATGAACGTTTCAATTTCGGGTTTTGACCTCCAGGGCACCATCTGTGTAAATTTCTACAGTTAGTAATACCATCTCTGGTAAATGTTGATTCGTCCATCCATAGTATGGTTTTCGGAAAGTTTGGGTTTGCTCTGATATTTCTTTGAATCCAGGTGGACATCACACACCTTGGACGCCAATCTACGTCTTCATGTAGATGTTGCACTCTTTGGTAGTGGTAAGGGTGCAATCCTTCTTTCTTTAAAATACGCCACGCTGATTTTTGTGATATTCCGTGACGAAGAGCCAGTCGTCTAGTACTTATGGATGGATCAGCAAACAAATCGCTCAGTACTGCTTGTTCCAGAACCACATCAATAATTATTTGAGGCGGCTCGCGACGATCTCTACTTGATTCAAGTCCAGTGATCGACAATCTTCTGTGAACTTCCTGGAAGTTGCGGGCAGATGGCACTGGTTGCCTGTTAGGAAACGCAGCTATGTAAGCTGCGCGCGCAGCTCTGGCACTTCCTCGTCCCATCCCATAGTAAAAATGAATGTCGGCAATGTGTGCCGGGGAGAATTCACTTAAGCGCGGCATCACGTAGCAGCGAACGAAAGTCACGAAACTCAGGTAGCAGTGAATGAAAGTAACGAAACACATGTAGCAGCGGCGAATAATTCGGAGCGACTGCCTGTCTGTCATCCCTTCTGGTCCCTTCAGCTGGCCCTACCTCCCCGCACCCCGACCCGCGCACATTCTCAACAAAAAAGGACGTCTACCTGCTAAACAATTAGTGCGTAGCCGTGCTCTAGGCCTTTCTTTGGCTGTTGATAAGAAATGATGGGATTGAGTTAAACCCTTGCAATTTTTACTATTGGATAGCTAATACGATGAAGAATAATTTAAAGTAATAAAAAATGAAGGTAATCGGGGCATCTTATTGAGAAATTTTACGATTATTGCAAAAATTGATGAAAAAAAATCAGATTTTTGCGGAAAAAACGTGTTAATTTTTAATTGGTGGCAGTTTTTTACACAATTTTCATTTAATGCGGACACCTAATTACTTCCAATCATTATGGAGTTTGTTTCATCGTGATAAAACATCGAGTTAAAAAGTTACACCGTTTTGTATACACTGGAGTCACAGAAGCGAAAAAATAAATAAAAAATCCATTAAAAATTTCAATAAAATATTTAGAATTTTTTTATCATTTTTTCCGTCGATATAATTAAGCAAAGATTCCCTCGATTCAGTATGTGCAGATTATAAAGACTCACACTGTATAATATACAATAAATCCCTTAAGGAAGGTATATTTCCTGATTTATGGCAAAATCTACGTAACTAACTATAGACCAATCTCTATTATACCACAATTTGCAAAGATGTTTGAGGGTCTTATATACAATGTAGTTTATTCCCATCTCCGTCAACTAGTTAGTTTTAAGCAACATGGTTTTGTGTCTAACCAATCTAATATATCTAACTTACTTATTTATACTACTTTCATTAGTAGCATCTTTGAAGCTAGGGGTCAGGTTGACGCGGTGTTTATATAAATTTTGCAAAACCCTTCGATCGCATTGATCACTCTATTTTTCTATGAAATTGAATTACGCTGGTATCCATACGCGCACCTAATCATCGCGCGTCGCTCTAATCGATCCACCAACATTATATCAGGTTTATTGGCAACAATAGTCCTGTCAGTGATGATGGATCGATCCTAGTACAATGTGATAATAGGTCTTTACCTATGAAATTGCCGTTTTGTATGAAAAAATTTAAACGAATTTTTTTCATGAATTTTTTATTTGTATTAATCGAAGTAATCACCCATGCAATCAATGCATCTTTGCCATCGCAGTGGCAGTTTATTGATGCCCTTCTTAAAGAAATCAGCTGGACGGGAGGCAACAAATTCTTCAAAGGCATTTTGTACTGCCTCTCGGGTATTAAATTTTTTTCCCGCCAAGAAGTTATCCAAATTCTGGAAAAAGTAGTAGTCTGTAGGCGCAAGGTCTGGTGAGTAGGGCGGATGACGGAGAGCTTCCAACCCTAGTTCTTGCAACTTGGAGACCGTCTGCTGTGCAGTATGAGGTCGCGCGTTGTCGTGCAGGAGCAGCGGAGACGAGCGATTGACCAATGCTGGTTGGAGATGCGCCAGCTTCTCCGTCATTGTGTTCAGTTCTTCACAGTACACATCTGCAGTAATGCTCACCCCGTTTGGTAAGAAGCTGTGATGAATCACACCGGCGCTAGACCACCAAACAGTGACCATCACTTTTCTAGGGGTAAGTTTTCGTTTAGGGCATTGTTTAGGTGCTGAACCAGGATCCAACCAACTTGCTGAGCGCTTACGGTTATCAAACAGAATCCATTTTTCATCGCAGGTAACAATGCGGTTCAAAATTCCTTCATTTGTGTGTCTGTTGAGCAGTGCAAGGCACGTCTCGACGCGTACTTCGCGCTGGCGATCATTGAGTTCGTGGGGCACCCATTTGTCAAGCTTTTTTACCTTGCCAATTTGACGCAAATGGACCAATATTGTTTTGACGCTAACGTCGAAAGCTGCTGCTAATTCAGCCGTAGATTGTGTATCATCAGCTTCCACAATCGCCTTTAATTCGTCATTGTCGACCAAAGTCTTCGGACGACCGCGAGGTTCATTTTTCAGGTCGAAATTTCCAGAACGGAAGCGAGCAAACCAATAACAGGTGGTGCGTTGGTTTGTAGAGTTAGCTCCGTAAACGTCGTTGATGTTGCGTGCCGCTTGTGCCGCGTTGCTGCCACGACGGTACTCATATTCCATAATTACTCGAATTTTTAACGTATCCATGATGACGAAAAAGATTGAAATGCGATGAAAATGTAACACTAATCAATAAAGAAATGACTACTTTTAGAAAAAAAAATCCATGTTTTTAAAATAAAATTAATTTGAAATTAGAATTCATAGCCAAACAAAAATTATTTTGATTTGAAATGGCCAGTACTGCAGAACGGCAATTTCATAGGTAAAGACCTAATATTTCCATTTTCGAGAACTGGGTTGGGCACATACCTGTAGTACGGCACTCGATTCTACAAGGTTGTATTTCAGAGCAAGTTGCTGATGGATAATCCTGGCTACAAGGTTGTGTCTATGCAAGTACTTTTCGTTAGCTAGACGAGAACATCCGGAGATAATGTGTCTGATTGATTCACCCGGACGGTGGCATGCCCGACAGATGTCAGTCAAGCCGTCTTTCACAATAAATCACTGGTAATTGTTTGTCATCATAACTTCGTCCATAATTGCATAGGCAAAACCTTCGGTTTCTCCAAAGAGGTCACCGAAACGCAGCCAGGCTACGGACGCTAGTTGATCTACATCAGGTCCATGTAGGGCCCGAAAACAGCGTCCGTGAAGCTCCCTACTCTGCCATACTTCCAAGCGATCATTAGTGTCAAGTACTTATACTAGTCTGCGCCAGTTCTCTTTAGCTAAGGAGAGCGGGGTGAGGCCCTTGTCCACTGTGACCACATCTTGATGCATCTCCACGTCGGTTTCTAAGAAATATTCCCCGAGGCTGCATATCTCGCGATTGTGGAGGGTTTTAGCATTTAACCCTTTAAGTATTTTCGTATCTAAATATGCACAAAACATTTAAACGGACATTACACAAAATTCAAAAGTCGCGCTAACGTACTCCTCTTGCCGTTCGAGTTATCAACGTACAATAGAACGAGATCGCAATACGTCACGCCACGGTTACTATCTCTATTTCTCCAATCACGGCTAGAATTTAGACGGTTCGCGCCAACACTGAGTAATGGTGGACGTTTTTTAAAATTTTGTTAATACATAGTTGTGGTAAAAGTGTGTGTACTGCAAATATTTTGGTGCCATATTATTTGAAAACCATCTAATTATAACAAGTAAGTATTATTTCATTACAAAAATATGTTATTTTACGTATAATGAAGGAATAAAGTATTTGTATCTAAATAGATACTTTGCGACTTACACCCATACATTGAGTTTATTACCCATGTATCCCTATGGATACTGGGCGTCTTTCTCAGTGATTGGCAAATTATTTATTTGTGTTCAAAAAGATATAACGATACTTATAGATACTTTACGACTTACCCCCATATATTGAGTTTATTACCCATGTATCTATATAGATACTGGGCGTCTTTCTCAGTGATTAGCAAATTATTTGTTTGTGTCCAAAAAGATACAACGATACTTTACGTTTTTGACAGAAAATCAGGCAAAGTTCGAGGGCTTCAAGAATCTTGGCCATGGTGCCCCCAGCTGACTCAGGATCTAAGGATTCTGACTTAGATTTAGACCTGTCTTCAGACGCTCTCGATATTTCCAACGAGATGATGGATATTTTTTGTACAATCGGATAGCGAGGATGACTCTTTACCATCGCAAATACTGCCTCCACAGGAATACTCATGGTTACCCTGTGCACCAGCCGTGAGTATTATGATCCCATCTTCATCTTCTCTTGTGTCAGTAAATCCTTCACCCGATGACAACACACAAACGGTACAGTCGCCGAGAACGCCAAATACAACTTATTCTAATACTTGTAGTCCTCTGATACCAATTGCATCCAGACTCCTACGCTCACGCAGATCAGAAACTCAAAAACAAGACAATAGGACAGAACCATCATCCAGCACAAGACAAGAAGATCTAATTGAACCCCCGACTTCTGGTGTTGAAGTTCAGCGTACAAGAAAACGAAAAAAGAACACATGAATTTCAGATTTAAATCTACAAAGTTTATGTGGCCTGTGGACAGGGAAACAAGTATAGACTGTTCATTTCAGAAACTGATCACTGGTGTTGATACTCCATATCAATACTTCAAAAGATTGTTCGACGACGAATTGATGGAATTAATTTGTTATCAATCAAACCTTTACTCTACTCAAAGCACAGGAAGATCAGTTGATATGACAATAGAAGAATATGAAAACTTTTTAGGTATTGATATGCTAATGAGAATTGTCGGTATGCCTTCATACGAGTACAAAGATTATTGGTCACATCAATTAAGATATGACAAAATTGTATCGGTAATGCCACTGAAAAGGTATCAGCTGTTACGTAAATACTTGCATTTTGCGATAACAGCAATGTTAACTCCAATGATCGATATTGCAAAGTGAGACCTGTACACACACTTGAGAAAAAATTGTTTACGAATAGAGCCTGAAAAAAGTTTTTCTGTTGACGAGATGATGATCTCGTACAAACGGACAAGAGCTGGATCAAGAAGGCAGTACTTTAAAAATAAGCCTTATCCTTGGGGGCTTAAGTTTTTAGTCAGAGGTGTAGTATCTGGCATAGTTTATGACTATTTCCCTTATGCTGGTGAGACAACTTTTGATGACGTGAGTTTTACGGACACTGAAAATAAATACTTCGGAGTGACAGAAAAATGTGTACTGTGCGAGTCGAAAACTATTGCAAATCCAGCTCTGACAACTTTGTTTTTTGATAACTGGTTCTCTTCACTTGAACTTCTAATATCTTAGTTGAGAAGTGAGTTTGGAATCTTGTCGTTGGGGGTTATCCGTAAAGATCGTTTGACAGGATGTAACATGATTTCGGTCAAAGACTTGCTAAAGAAAGGAAGAGGAAGCTATAAGGTTATGGTCGATATTGGGTCGATAACAATAAGAAGATTGCTGTTACAAAATAGGCGCATAATAAATATTGTGGACGCCTTGCCCACGTATTTTGTTAGTGTTTTGTCACACAGATCGAACATACCCTTTATATTTATGAGTGAGGACGAAATAATAAAACCACAATTTTTTTCGTAGCACTGACGTCTGTATATTTTATTTTCTTACATTTTTTAAAAGTGTTGCACAGATAATTATTAAAAATAAGGTGGTGGATACACACATTACAGAACATCCTCCACACCCAGAAAACAAATTCAATAATGTGTATCCGACTTTACATTCATATAAAAATAAAACTGGTACAAACAACTAAATCAATGTCTATTTATAAAAAAACATCGTAAACTTACTAAGTACCAGTAAGTAAGGAATAGGATACATAATCTCCATAATATCTATGTTCATAAAAAGTTTTACAATTCTGTATTAAAAATTAAACTAGCACTGGGCAATAATGATTAAACCAAATGAACATCAATATAAGATTCCGTTATCTAATCTAAAAAAAAATATTACAGGTACTTTTCATATCACAATATGATAATCATAGGCTTTAATATTAGATGACTGACAAGGAGAAATCTGACTATCCTAGTTACCAAATTTAAAGAAAATTCTGTTTATGATTATATATCATTTAGCATACATGAATTATATAACATAATATCTACTTGGCATTCTGAGGATCCTACCTGTTCGAGTTGTCTTTTGTGCACTTACCTCGCTTGTCGGGATTTCCTGTGTCACATTCTTGGTTACCTGTGTACTACTTGGGTTGATAACAATTTTAAATTTCTTACCAATAGGATCCTTGCTACACTTGTCCTGTGGTCCCTCCACCTCTGAGGAAGAAATTTCTGGTCTATATAAGCGTTGAACGGGTCTAGTCTTGTAGTACGTTTTTCTCATTAGCACCGTATACTGTACCTAACTAGGTACTAATCTATCAATTGGTAGCAGAGCGTGGTTAGTTCGAGGAACGATGTCATCGTATCGTATTGAACCACTAAGCAAAACTAATTATGTAACCTGGTGCGTACAGGCTGAGGCCATCCTAATTAAAAATGAATTGTGGGAATACGCGAGCGGAGCCACAAAATTATCCGCGAACGCGACTGCCGAAGAGACAGAGAAATTTTTGAAAAGGGACATGATGGCTCGTGCTGAAATCATGTTATTGATGTCTCCACCTCAGCTCAAGCAGGTGACTGGGTGTAAAACATCTAAAGAGGTTTGGGACAAGCTAAAGTCAATTCATCAAAGTTCAGGACCTGCGCGAAAAGCAACTTTGCTTAAACAGCTCGTTTTAAAGAAAATGGTTGAAAAAGAGGATGTTCAGGATCACTTAAGCAATTTTATGGATGTGGTTGATAAACTAGCAACAATGGGTGTAGAAATCCATCCAGAACTATTAAGCATTATGATGCTGTATAGCCTACCACAAAGTTTCGAAAATTTCAGGATTGCCATCGAAACTAGACACAGTTTGCCAAGTCCAGATAGTTTGAAAATTAAAATTATTGAAGAAAGTAAAGCCAGAAAGAACAGCAACAATAGAGATAATACTGAAGATGCTTTTTATAGCAAAAACAAAAGACAAGGAAGTAACAATAACAGCGGAACTTTCAGGTTCAGATGCAACAAATGCAAAAAAAGGGACATAAAGCTTCTGAATGCCAAGCGAGAGCCGGATATAGTGAAAATAATTCAAATCATGGAAGTTTTAGTGTTCAACCAATTTGCCTAACGACTGCGAAGCATTTGAAGAAAAACATTTGGTGCCTCGACAACGGATGTACATCTCACATGTGCAGCGATGGGAAAAAGTTTGATACCATAAATAGTGAATCTGGAACATTGAAACTAGCTTCCGATCAATATGTCACTCAAGTAAAAGGCAAAGGAAAAATCACGGTTAGAGCGAAGAATGGACACTATGATATAAATAACGCTCTATATGTACCTGAATTGTCCATGAACCTGATTTCAGTTGGAAAAATCACTGATAATGGATACACTGTAGTATTCCAGAAACATCAGGCGTTAATAAAGAACAGTGCTGGCAAGATTGTTCTAAAAGCAGATAGAGAGAATGATCTGTACTACATGAGATTTGACGAAGTAGAAAAGGCCAACGCAGTCGAAGAAGATACAAATATTATGAAGTGGCACAAGAAACTCGGACATTTAAATGAATTTGACCTGAAAGCAGCATCCAAGAAAGAACTAATAAAAGGATTAGAAATTAAAGAAAAAGAAAAGTTGGGTGACTGTGAGACGTGTCTGAAAGGAAAGATGACGAGCTTACCATTTAATACCTCAGACGGTATAAAGACAAGAGAGCCACTGGAAATTATACATACCGACGTGTGTGGACCTATGCAAGTTGAAACTCATGCTGGATCAAAATACTTCGTGACTTTTATTGATGATTTCACTAGATATTGCTGCGTATATTTCATGAAAAATAAAAGCGAGGTATTCCAGATATTCACAGAATACAAAAACATGGTTGAAAATGCTTTAAAGCATAAAATTAAATATCTACAATCGGACAATGGTACCGAGTACGTTAACAAAAATTTTTATGATTATTTAATGCAGCATGGAATACAACGCAGATTAACGTCACCCTACACACCTCAAAGTAATGGACTTTCAGAGCGTAAAAATCGGACATTAGTCGAGAAGTCGAGATGCCTAATGCTTGAATCAAATGTTCCAGAGGAGCTGTGGGCAAATGCCATTCATACAGCTAACTATGTAACGAATAGGTGCCCAACCAAAGCCCTGAATGGACAGACGCCTTTCCAAAAATGGATTGGTCGTGAACCATCTGCAAGACACCTACATATATTCGGTCAGAAAACGTTTGTCCTAAGGAAAGGACCTAAAAGAGGATGGAAATTTGCTCCTCGAGCCACCGAAGGCGTATTTGTTGGATACGCAAAATGTGCCAGAGGGTACCGAATCTTCGTTCCTGATTCAAAAGAATTCATAATAAGCAGAGACGTGAAATTTGTAAATGCCATGTTTTACGGAAAGGACTGTGAAAATTTTAAAGAAAAAAGGGAAAATAGAAGAGATATAAATAAAAGAAATACTGATCAGACAGTAAAACCTAAAACGCAACAAGAAAAAGAAACAATCGAGAATATACAAATCGACGTAAAAATGAAACAAATCGCCAAAATCTGACGCAGTACCCAGTTCTTCGACGCAGTATGAAACCCCATCATCGACACAGCTAAATATTTCACCACAAGATGTTTTCGGAGACACGTTCAATGATGCACTTGATGAATTTAATGAAAATTTTGATGAAGCTGTAGTCGAACATCATGAACTAACCGAAGGCGAAACAGTTCATGATGATGCCAATACCAGAAGAAAATCTCAAAGAAAAAGACAATTGCCCATATGGGCTAATGATTATGAGATGGAAGGCAGAAACAACGAGGAAATGACTACTAATATAATGTATCTATGCGAAGAAGAAGAAGAAGAGGGAGATGAAAGGTACTGGCATGATGCCATAAAGGCAGAAATTAGAGCACACGTAAAGAATGGTACGTGGAATATCGCAAAACGGGAAAAAGAAATGAATCTTGTAGATTTCAAAATGATCTTAAAAAAGAAGATAGGTCCGAAAAACACGGAGGTAAAGAAAGCGAGACTAGTTGCAAGAGGATTTCGGCAAAGACCTGGAATTGATTATAATGAGACATATTCTCCCGTTGCAAAGCTAAGTTCAATTAGAAGCATCATCGCTATATCTGTGGAAGAGGAATTGAAACTTAACCAAATGGATGTCACAACAGCTTACCTAAATGGCGTGCTAGATAAGAAAATAGCAATGGAGATGCCAGATTACTTGGAAGAATATGTGGCAGAAATAATGGTGGAAGAAAGTGGTAACAATGATTTAACACTGTTCCATAAAGCTAAGAAAATGTTAGAGGACTTGAAAAAGATAAAAGGAGAGAAAATATGTTATCTCGAAAAAGCACTCTACGGTTTAAAGCAGTCAGGTCGACAATGGTACCTGAAACTGAGTAGCGAACTAGAAAAAATGGGATTTGTCCCATCAGAAGCTGATCCTTGCGTATATATATTAGAGAAAGGAGAAGCTAAAATGATGATAGCAATATACGTAGATGATTTGTTAATAGCATACTCCTGTGACACTAAATTAAAAGAAATAAAAAAGATGCTAAATGAAAAATTCGAAATGAAGGATCTAGAAGAACCTGAACAACTTCTAGGTATACAGATTAAAAGGCAAGGAAGAGACGAAATAAAGTTATATCAAGAACGATATATTGAAAAAATGTTGAAGAAATTTAACATGGAAGACTGCAAGCCGACGGTTACACCAATGGAACTTAATCTGAAATTACAGAAAAATGAAAAGTGTGATAAAAAATTACCATATCAACAATTGATTGGCACACTGATGTATTTAGCCGTGGCCACCAGGCCTGATATAATGTTCAGTGTGAGCTATTTGTCACAATTCAACAGTTGTTTTGGAGAGGAACATTTCAAGAGCGCAAAACGTGTGCTACGGTATTTAAAAGGGACTAAAGGCGTGGGCCCGTGCTACAAGAAAACCGAAATGGAGTTGTATGGTCAAGCTGATGCAGATTTTGCATCTTGTGCGATAGATCGAAGATCGTACAGTGGCTACTGTTTTAAACTCGCCGGTGCTCCCGTTAGCTGGGAATGCAGAAAACAAAAGAGTGTATGTAGCCTTATCAACGGCCGAAGCAGAGTACACGTGTGTGGCTGAAGCTGCTAAGGAAGCAATCCACCTAAGGCGTTTAATAAATGACTTAACAGAATGGAGGCAACCCATTGTCAAAATATATAATGACAATCAGGCTGCCATACAATTGACAAAAAGTCCTATGATTGGCTCTAAGACAAAGCATATCGATACGAAACTACATTTCATACGACAGTTGAAAGAGGTTGAAATAGAATACCGTTCAAGTACCCACATGGAGGCAGATATGTTGACTAAGAGTTTATCTGGACCAAGGCTTAAAGGGTTGAGATCCTCACTCGGCTTAATATAGCGATCATGCTAGTGATGAGGGGGGATATGTTGGAGTTTGCATGCATCACAGAGCATAATCTCTAACACCGTTGCTATGGAGTTTTTTTCCTAACAGTCCTGTCACATCCCTGTATGTCGGTCACATTTATGTAACGTGTATTAAATAACTATATAATGTGCGTACGTTTTTCTCATTAGCACCGTATACTGTACCTAACTAGGTACTAATCTATCACTTTTGCATGATGTCCAACTTTTAAACATAAGATGCAGGCTTTTTTCTTTTTTAAATGTTCTTGTCTCTCTTCAATAGACATTTTTGATATTTTATAGCACTCGATGCTTGAGTGATCCTTTTCACACAAGATACACTTTCTGTCAGTTCGCTCTTTTCGAGTTGGTACGGTATTTATCATAAAGCATCCTGCTGTTATTTTGAGAGATTGACCTGTCTCTGTGTCGAATGTTGATTTAGCCATGGTTATTCTCTGTTCACTCTCCACTTCTTTCTTTAGAAATTCCAATAATGAGCTGAGTACATCATCCATTTTCTCTGGTCTCGCTCTCTCCCAGGCTTTCAGGGTATCAGTTGGCAGCGCTGACTCCACCATTGGTAGAAGAAAAGCAGAAAATTTGTCTTTTGCAACCCCTAATATGTGTAAAGCTCTCAGTTGAGCATTGAGTTTATCATATAGTGAGGTTAGATCATTATTTGATTCTTTATTCAATATTAATGCCAATAACTCTCTTACATACACCTGTATTAGTAAATCTTCACGAGCATATCGTGCTTTGAGCTCTTCGAGACATTGTTTATAGCTCGTATTTTCCAACGGAAAACTATCAACAAATGACTTTACATCAGTTCCTTCTTCCATCGCCTGTGATAGATATTGGAATTTGTCGATTTTGTCAATTTCAAGGTTATCAACTTTTTGGAATGAAGAAGGACCCAGAAGGTCAACCAATTTTTTATATTTCCGTTAAATGTTTTTAATTGTAGACGCGGTAGTTTCACCTCGCGATCCTTGTCTGTGAATCTTGGAGACGGCTTCGTCGTCGAAATCGATTCGTATCGCGTTTGTAAGAGCATCCATCTTGTTTCGTATTTAGAAACATCATTCAATTCGTCATCGAGATCTTTTCTTTCCAATCGCTTGAGCTCAGTAAAAGTTGTTGAATCTCGCTATCTAACGTGCTCAAATTTTTGTGGCATTCTTCCATAAATTTATAGCATGATTTCGCCTCGATTTCGTTGTAGTCCTTTGCGTCCAGCACAGTCTCGAATACGTTCACAGACTTCGTAAAATGACGACGCAATACGGAGCGTACCTTCGTTTTTTGATCCATGATCACAGTCGCCAGATTGTGGACGCCTTGCCCACGTATTTTGTTAGTGTTTTGTCACACAGATCGAAGATACCCTTTATATTTATGAGTGAGGACGAAATAATAAAACCACCATTTTTTTCGTAGCACTGACGTCTGTATATTTTATTTTCTTACCTTTTCTAAAAGTGTTGCACAGATAATTATTAAAAATAAGGTGGCGGATACACACATTACAGAACAAATGTGTTATTTTGCTAGTTCTTAAGCAGCAGACAACAGGGAAACTTTTGTAAAAACATATTGCAAGGCCTCTAAGCGTAAAGTAGATGTCAAATGTCCAACGGTTATATCAGAATATAACCAGCACATGGGTGGTGTGGACTTGGCGGGAATGTTTGTTTCTCTTTATCGAACAGGCAGTAAGAGTAGGAAGTGGTATAAGAGAATATATCATCATTTGGTAGATATTTGCATCAACAGTAGCTTGCTGGTATATAGGCGTCATTGCAAAAAGTTTGAATGAAAGTAAAGTATCATCTCTCAAAGATTTTAAATTAAGCGTTTCGTACACGCTTTTACAAACAGGAAAAATTATTAGTAGAATGGCAACTAATTCGGTGAAAATTAAACAACTCGTTGTGCCAAGGCCCAAAATGGATATCCGCACTGGTGGTTTACACCATATACCTAGTTTTGTAAAGAAGGGTCGGTGCAGGAACTGCACAACGGGTCAGACAATTATTAGTTGTCTGAAATGTGATACAATGCTATATCTCACCGAAAAACGTAACTGTTTTCGTGAATTTCAAACGAAATAGTCTATCATGGCTCAATCATTTTATTTTATTTACTTTAAACCTTTGATCTCACAGAAGTTCGTATTTAAGTTACCTATCTTTTATTGTTTAAAGCTAAATTCTAGTTTATAGTTTATAAGCCCGGAAGACATTTTGTGTATTTTTAGATACGAAGTTCGTAATAACCTATTTTGTATAAATGTGTTTTTGTATTTGAAAACTCAGTATAACGTTTCTGAAAAATTATAAAAAAGAAAAATTGTTTAAAGTATTAAAAAAACTGATTTGGTCAAGTTCTTTTTTTATTTAACCATCCCAATACCTTAGGCGCGCACCTTGTTTCCGCCTGATAGAAGACTATTAAATACTTTTTCAGGCGGCCAAAGAAGCGTTCCTTTAACGATTACTTCGTGTCAGTACCATTGATGCCCAACGCTTCCGAAGTACCCAAATACTTCTAGGTTTCGGATGCGGAGAGGGCTCTAAGGTTTATGGAATCCGCGAGTTGGGTTCCGATGGATTTCACAATCTCCCCTCGCTTTACATGCATGACCGCACATTTGTCCACACCAAATTCCATCCTGATGGTGCTACTGAAAGTTTCAATTACTTTCAATAGCTCCATTAGTTGTAAATTGTTGGGGGCAAAGAGTTTTAGGTCATCCACGTAGAGGAGGTGAAATGTAACCTGACCACCTCTCCTCAGCCGATAGCCTAGACCTGAATCTTCCAGCAGTGTGCTTAGAGGATTCAAGTCTAAGTAGAACCAAAGCGGACTCAAACTATCACCCTGAAATATGCCTCGCTCGATCCTTATCGGTTCGCTATTCCACTGGACATTTCGACATCCTGGATAGTGAAGGACCGTTCTCCATTGCCCCATATATGACATCAGGAAGGTGCGCAGAGTTGCATCTACTTTATACAACTTCAGCGCCCTCATAAGCCATGTATGTGATACTGAGTCATAGGCCTTCTTGTAATCTATCCAACATATCGACAGATCCTTATGGGAACGACGAACCTGTTGGCTAATGGCCATATTAATGAGGAGTAGCTCCTTAGTACCACGAGACCCATTCCTACATCCATTTTGAGAAGGAGATATGATGGAGTTGGTGTCTATATGATTGTTAATTTCAGCTCACAAAATTGATGTAAGAACTATATAGACCCTCTGTAAACACGTGATCAGCCTATAATTTTTGGGTTCCGCAGTGCTACCTGATTTATGGAGCAGGTGGGGAACTCCTATTTTTAGGAACTGGGGTAGCAAACCAGACTCCAAAGTAGTCTGGTACTGAGCCGCCAAGCCAGCGTGCGACCTTACGAACCATTTGATCCAAAAGTTTTGCAGTCGGTCTGGAGACTTCCAGTTAGGCAGCGGACGGACTGCACGAGTTACATCTTGGGGGCAGATGGTAATAGCTCCCATTTTTGTTATTGGATCGCAGGATCGCTCGACTTCCCGAGCCTAATCACCTTCGGTGTGACTGACAGGCACCGACCAAATATTGCGCCAGAAAGAACACATGGCATCATCATCTGGTAGACGTGTCAGTTACACCTTGATCCGGTCGCTCACAACCCCTATAAATCCACCTTTTATCGCGCTGGAAGCTGGTGTATCGTTCCACTCGTCGCTTATACCTACGAATACGGTTCGCCCATACATACACTTTCTGCTTCAGCAAGTCGATGCGCTCTGTGACACAAGGAATATAGTCCTGAGGGCTGATATCAGTGCGGCGACCTCTCGCGTCCAGCCCTGGTTCAGGCCATGGTACGGAGCGACAGGGAATGGGAAGCCGTCACCTCCTTCTGCGAAGCAGTAATACTCGCGAAGGAGGAGGCGGAGCGCGAAAGAGAGAGGCAATCTCTACGCTCTCGCGCCCCTAGCCGCCGCAGGAGGAGGAGACACCCTGGGCGTCGGGAGTCGATTGCCGACTCCCGGCCACCGTTTGCGGAAACGTATTTGCCATCAGGAGGTTTGTGGACAATTGTGTTGTATGTATGACCTCGAAAGGACCGTCGGGCGCTATCCAAGCCCAGCTTTATCCGATTCAAATGCCCCCTGCAGCGTTCCAGGTCGTCCACATGAGTATTACTGGCAAGCTGGGTACGAGAAGCGCTGAGGAACGACAAGAGAATGTAATTGTTATGATTGACGAAAACACCAAATACATCTTGCTTAGTTACTCATATGTCAAGAGCCCAAGCAGCAGCCTCGCAGCTTTGAAACGTGTGGTGCACCTGTTTGTAACCCCAGTGCCAGTCCTGGTGGATGGAGGCCGAGAGTTCCTTGGTGAATATAAAGTCTACTCAGACCGTTTCGGAATCGACATATATTCCATTGCACCAGGAGTAAGCCGAGCAAACGGACAGGTCGAACGAATTACGGGCACTTTCAAAAACACATTAACCATTATCAAAAACTTCGACACTGAAGAATGGCAAACGGCGCTAGAAGCTTTACAGCTCGCATTTAACTGCACTTCACCTAGAGTAACGGGGGTCGCACCGCTTACACTACTGACCCGCCGCCAACAGAGTGTACTCCCAGAACTATTAGGGTTAGTAAATATTAATAACGAATGCATAGACTTTGAATTGCTTGAGCAACACGTGCAAGAGAAAATGTCAGCTGTGGGACAATATGACAAGCACCAATTTGACAGGAGCAAGGCAAAAATGCATCCGTTTCAGCGAGGAGATAACGTGCTCGTCAAGAACAATCCCCGAAACCAGATGTCGCTATACTTGAAATAGCTAGCCAAACGAGGTAAGTATGTAGGATCCTGGACAACGACCGATACATAGTGAAGCATGTGAATGACAGAGGGTGTTCACGTAAGGTCGTCACGACCAGCTGCGCCGAGCAGCACAACCAGGCGAGCAGGAAACCGTGTCGACAAATAACGCAGATGACCCTCAGTAAGTGGCCGCCCGGCTGGCTGAGGACTCGTCAAATAACTTGGTCGATGACACACTGCAACAAACTACATCTCAGATCATTAGTACGCCGCCGTCGAAGGAGCCACAGCGATCTACCTCCCGATATGCCAACACTGGACCTTAAAAAAAAAAGTGAATTTCTCCCTTCTTACTGTTATCTTGATACTAACTGTGAATTTGAGTTTGAATGACATTTAAGACAGCAACAACAATAAGGAGACCCGTTATTGGCCTTTGTATTTCTTGACTGGCTGATACCATCATAAACTACAAAATGGTAAAACTGTACAGTCACGGACTTTAATTGATGAGCCACTTTCAAACTTTACAATTTTGCAGTTTTCTATTCACGAGATTACACGATTTAACACGAACTCAAACCGCATGTTCGTAAACAAGATGACAAATTACTACGCAAATTACTAATAATCGGAAATAGTCTCCCTATATAAAATGTACTCTGTGGTCTTATCCATACAGGTTGAAGGTTGACTAATTAGTTGTCAATTATAAATCAATATAATGTCGCATACGTTTATCCAATCTATTTGATACTGACCTCCTTTAAATTAGAGCTCATTAAATACTCGTTATTTCTGAAAACCTTTCCAAAGACAGTCACTGAACATATATACTCTTAGAGAGTATAAATATTTTAAATCAATATTTATTCATTTATTCGGCATGGAAAGTGTCAGAATTAAAAACCGCAAATATTCCTTATTTCTTCGTAATCACTTTCTTCAAAATGTTTCCGATATAACTCGAAATCTGTTTACTTAAAATAATTCTGTACAAATAAGCTTAAGCCATAAGCCACAATCTTCTAAGTTTAGGGTCTTTCGGAGAATTGTAGAATCCAATTTCCGAGCATTTAGGAACACAACAAGGTGTCATTTTCGTAAAAAATACCTAAATAAGAACCACCTCACACCTTGTATTATTAGCTTGTTTTGGCAGTTATGGCGGTGCCATTTTGACAGTTGTCTTCCCCATTAGCGCGTGGCCAAAATCGGAACTAACGTCGCAAACTTGTTTTGTCAATAAAATTTCTGTGACACAATTTCACAAATGTTTACCAACAACGCCTTCCTGTCAATGTCATCCAAGCGCCAAAATATCCTTGGTGACTAATTCACATGTATGCAACTTTCCTAGCCCCCATTCTGATTTAAAGCCAAATTTTGCAGTTTTTGTAGTTGGGTGATGTCTATTATTTAGTTAAAATGCGGCAAATTTGTTATGCAAGGTCTATAAGACCATGACCTCCGCAATACTTTCGGTAATTTAACCTGAAGTTCTTAAACTAATTCAAATTGACCCAATTTTTCTAACTCAACTCAACTCATAGCATTTATTTCAAGTAAACCAATTACAGGCACTTTTGAATTGTCAAGGGGTCGGTCAGTCAGAAAGATGAAGCTTGTTGCCCATTCCAAAGGGTAGTAGGTACCTATGGAGAAGAACGGGCAAGAAACTCCATGGACACTCTTTTAAATCGAAATATGGTTACAAAATATTGGTTACATCATTCATGTTGAAATTATGCATGTGAGAACGATGCAGAACGTTAAAAGCGTCCGTAATAAAGAGACAAAAACAATACAAATATTAAATTAAAATAAGCCGTGGCAGTGATTTCCAGTACCTACTGACGGCGACCGTTCCCGAAAATGACGTATGGATCAGCACCATTTAGCTCAACAATTTTGAAGGGAACTTAATGCTCCAACACACACGCCACCACCAGCGAGACATTTGAGTGAGCACATCATACTCTCCGCCGTCAGGGCACATTCAAGTCAATGAAAAACAAACTTACTAAATGGTAGCTTTATAGTAGTAATAGTAGTAACAAATATCAATAAGAGTAACGAATACCATTTTGATCAATGGTCACTGAGGATTTCGCGACACGTGCTGCCTTTTTTCTGTAGGGTCATCTAAAGGGACGTGTCGTGGTCAATCTTGAATACGAAAAGCAGCGTATTTGTGACTTTGTTAGTATGATTCCTAATAAAGTATGCGAAAATTTAATGAATAACACGATGAAAAGGGATCGTATTTTTTATTATAAATAGAGGAGATTACGCAGAACTTATTTACCGTACCAAATTGCCAAGCTTGATTAATATAATTATAGAAAAACATCTGGTAATTTTCGTTTGATAAAAAATAAACTTATTTTGAAGATGTGTACTTCCGAATTGGCTACCTATAGCACTCTAGGTTAAATGTTCTAGCGCCGCCTAAAGCTTAATTTACACTATGTAAATTTCTTGCCTGTAGCAGAGAATAAAATTAAATCAATAGTAACAGTGTTTATATGGTGCAACTTTTATTGTTGCAAATCACACCGTCTAAATCAGGCATAACACTAAAACCGTTGCCTGGGCACCGTCGTTAGGCGTGACAATGATTGTATCAATCAACGCGTACAATAAGCGTTGGCGTACATGTTGTGACATAAAGATTTTCGTTTATCGTAGCTGGCACGCTTCCGCGTCAATGTGGTATCAGCATAATATTCCTTAAAAATAGATCTAACCAAAAACAAAAAATACTGGCAATATCTCATCTTATTATATTCCTAATTTTTAAGAATAGAATACTCTCATTTTCATCAAATCGCAGAAGTCAAAGAGAACGGTGCAAATTGTACATCATTTGACTTTTTGTGCAGCATCTTATTTAATAAGGTACGGAAAAAAGAATTGGATAGCTACGAATAATATAAAAACGCTTTGAAAATGACCAAGTGAGTAATACTTAGTGTTTTTCTTTTAATAAATTTACGTTGATATGGATTGAGGAGCCATGGTTTAGAGATATAAATCGATGCCACGGTTAAAAATACATATTTCATCGAAAATTAAATAAAACATATTGTAAAAGTGGGGAGTGATAATAGGAAGATTTGAATGACGTTGTTGCAACGCACGCTGTTGCGAAAAACTTTGCTACTGCTTCGATAGTTCTAAAACACATTGAATGGAAAACCGCTACATCGAATGGCATTGTCGCGAACACGCTGATGTGGAAAACTTTTTGAATGTTACGCTGGTACGAAAGTTATGGTGTCGAAATCGGGTTATTCCGTTTGTCCCATCTAATACAAGAATTCCCCCAACTAGCGCTGGGGCTGTGTTTTGCATGGAATTCCTACTTGAGTGCGATAGCCGTATCATCGAATTTTGTTTCTTCGAAACCTTTTAATGATATCTCTATACTGCGAGGCCTTGTTCAATCGACGTCTTGTTACTGCGAGATTATGTTACTTAGGAAAACTTACATCGAGCTATCGTACGGCGATAACCAAGTACAGCGATTTTCTTTTTCAAAACAATACCAATTTTTTTTAATGTTATTTAAAAGCTGAGAGCGCTATCTGTCATGAATATCAGTTTTTCAGTAAAGAGTGTAGATCATTGCAAAGCTCGTTTGAATTTATTTCTAACTATAAATGATTAAACTTTAGGTAATTACATTAACATAAACAAATTGTTCCTTGTAATTATTAATTAACGACAAAGTAAAGGTACAACCACGTACAATTACAAGAAGTTATTAATTAGAAATAAAGATAATCAACGTTAAACGAAAATTAGCTACGCACAGTACATCTGCACTAAAAAAATATTTACGATTCGGTATTGTTTGCCACACCTCTTAAAAACGTAAGTAAAAACATAGTATGCCTTTTTTCGCATAGTTGCAAAAGTACATGTGAACGATCTCTCAATTTTTTTCGGGATGGTGTCCTCGGAATACATGATAAGGCTTTTTCAACGGCATGGTTGGTAGGAATTTGCTGTTTCATAATTTCCCGAATAGTTTCATAAAGGCCATGTCGATTATTATTTAATAGGCTATTCCACCTACGATGCCATGCCTCAACTTTATTTTGGGTTCTGGGCGATCGCAGTTCATTGTTCCTATCTCTATAAATACGAACAATGGTATACCACAATTGAGGAAGGGAAATTGGGGAAGATTTTGAAATGGAGACTGAAGTAATATTAGTGGCTTGGCACATAAGTTTTCCCAAAACAATAGTACGTTTTAAACCACCCTATAATACTTCTCGCTTCTTCTGGTAGTGCACTTTCTTTAAGAGTTTTAAATGCGTCAGGAATTTCTTCAGACTGGAGATAGGCCAGAGCAATTAAGTATCTTAATTTCAGTGAGAAGTCACTGTCACTGTCATAGCGCGAAGCTAACCCAGATCGTTGGATTTACCTCCACACATTTTTGACCAAGGTGGAATAAACAACCTTGATGGTCAGCATCAGGGAAATCAATCCTGATCACGTTTATGATTGCAATCTCGAAATCTGTTACAATATGCTAAGGATTCAAATCGTATTCATATTCTGCAGTATATAATCTGAGTTCTCTTATAAAAGCCAAACAGCTCTCCTCTGTTTTGTCGGTCAATAGACAGTAAACCAACGGTACTGACTTTTTGGTTTTATCATCATGTCCAACTATAGCGTGAATAGAATAAACCTGACGAAACATGGCCCGACAGGTTTTAAAAGTTCCGTCCATCAACCAAACTGATGGATCAGAAAGTATCTTGATATTTTATTTAGTGTAAAATAACAGCAAGCGGTTTTTATCACCGAATTTAGTGTCACGAGCCAGAAAATTGTTTTCTTTCGACGAAACTATGTTCAGACAGGTATTTCAATTTCATCTATAGTCTGCGGTTCTTCAGGCTTATGTTTCCTCCTGACACGATTAATTTTTTGGCTCGAAGCATTTTTATTCGGCAGACCAGATGCACTTGTACTGGGAACAGTCTCCAAATTAGCCTGAATGATCTGTACAGGTGTCATCGAAGTGGCAGCCGCAGCTTGTTTTAACTTGTTTTTAAATGATATTGATTGCAATAATGAAGCATTAGGAGCGTGAGAGTGTTCAGTCATATTTTTAATTACAAAACTCATATCCACTAATAATCAGTATTTGTCATTTCCACGGTTCGATTTTTCTATGATAACAGAGTCAGTAATTTTAACAATAAACAATTTATTAGAGAACTCTTTTATAATACTAAACGACTAAGACTATAAAAATGCGATTATATTTCTTGTCATTACAATTTTTTATCTACCTACTTATGTTCATAGAAAACCCTCGCAGCAACCTCAAGCGCCTGATACATTAATTATAGCAAAAAAAAACTCGCATTCCTTTATTGCTGACGAACTTTGCACAGGCTCTCTGCTTTTAAAGAAATGTTAAAAATGTAGGTATGGTATTGAAAAGGAAAATCTATGTACTTGGTTATCACCATAAGAACGTCCGAAGTAAGTTTTCCTAAGTAACACACCATCCCAGTAACAAGACTTCGATTGAACAAGGCTTGATATTTACCCAGTAAAATCGTTCGTAGTACAGTTTTTCGATGTAATGAAATATCGCAGTAAGACGACGTTGATTTAACAAGGCATCGTAGTATAGAGATGTTGTTGATAGGTTTTCGAAGGAACAAAATTCGGTGATATGGCTATCGCACTCAAGTTGGAAGTCCGTCTCGCATAGGGTCGCATTATAATAATAATAATAATCATTTTATTATCAGGCTACTAAGGCCCATAGATAAAATACACAAAATAACATCAAATAACAATAAACTAATACATAATTTAAAACCATTTAAAACTAAAACTATACACGTAATGTTGTCGGCGTCGTGTTTCGCTGCGAGGTGTCGCGTAACCGTCCTCGGAAACGTCGATATACGACACCCTTCGGCCAAAAGTCCTCCTTCATGCAGGTCTGCAGATGTTGGGTTGGAACTCGTACCACAAAAGATTTAAAGTTGATGTTATGGCGCGATTCCAACCTTTCGACCCTCAGAGTCCAGTTGGTCTTCACTTTCAAATACTGCACCACTTCTTCAGTTGTAGTGGAGTGATGCAGACGTGAAATGTACAGCTGCGTCGTAGGCACAGCAGGACGCAGCAGCATGTTGGGTCCACTCGGTGCGGTACCGCACAAGTTACGAGAACAGGGCTTCTTCTTCTTCCTTTCTACTTTAGTGAAGCCCTCCTCATCAACTTGTGTCATTTTTGGCACGGAGCTAAGGACCGCAGTCAGGGCAGGTTGACCACCCTCTTTCCGTATTTCCCCTTTTCTGGTTTGTCGCTTAGGCTGCGACGCATCAGATTTTCCGCTGGTGACGATAGCAGCATAGGCACGTTTTGGAGTCGACGTACCTACGCGTGACGTATCCGCAGCCGGTGTTGCGGCGCGGGTGACGACGGCGGCGGGCGGCGCTTGCTCAGCGTTATCGGCAGCTGATGACGCACTTGTGTTCGCCGATTCAAAACTGCCGATGGTTGCATATTGCGCCCCTCGACGTGTATTCACCTTTGAGGCCTCAGGTGACCCAAATACCGAACCAACGTTGCGCAATAACGCTATTTCTGCACGTAGTTCGGTATTGGTTTTTTCTGATATCTCCATTCTGGACTGCATCTTGGTCATCTCCGCTTTCAAGGTAGTGATGTCCTTTAGCAGCCGTGTAACGTCGACGTGATCGAAAGTGACGGGAGGCAGTTTACTTAGCTCCTTCGCCACGAAATCTGGCACGTCGTCCGGGTCAGTCTTCTTCAACATATCGAGGATATCCTGAAGACTCTTCTCGGTTCCATCTCTGCGCCGAGAGGGCATCTGGTCCAATTTTCCAAGAGACTGGAACAGTAACAACTTTCCGCTGCTGATGTCGTCCTCCTTGAAGTTGGACCGGCATATCTGCAGGATGCTCACCTCGTCCATGTAGTCGATGGCATGGACTAGGAATGCCAGCAATTCATTCACTATAAGTTTTTTTGAACTCATTGTGATTTCGGGCAGCGGCTACGGCCGCGCAACACGCGAATAAAATTCGTGCCGTGCACAGTGGAAACACGACCGTGTTCGAGCGCGCATCGCAACGAACTGAGCTGATTATTAGATTAGATTATGCTGAGCCATTGCCGTTATGCGTGGATGTGACGCATATTTTCCCCCAACTTGTTCTTTTTTGTATTTGGGTGTTTTTTTGCGTCGTGTTTACCGCAAATAGACGTATTTTATTTCTTTTTCTTTTCTTTCTAAATCCACTGTTGCCAATAAATCCATCCACAATTATTATAACAGTTTTCCCTTTCTGGGAACGCGAATGGCCGAAAGGAACGATTATTACTCATTCGTATGTTAACAGTTTACACACCGACACGTCAGTTGGAATGACAAATATATAGGAATCCAAAAACTAAAAAAATTGGGCTTGAGCAAAAAGTGTAAGAAAATAAAAGATAGGATAGCTTACATCTCAATTTATAGTCGCAATATTATTTTATTGCAAATTATTTGTCTATTATTTGACAGTCACAATTATCTGTTAGCTCCAAACGATTCTAACAGATGGCAATATCTGTTGACTGGATTGAGTAAGTATTCAATAGATGGCGCTATGTTAAAAATACAAACGTTTCACATAAGCTACAATTTAAGGCGGAACCTTCAGCGTAGCCCGCGAAATTCAAATTTTCTTACGTTTTATGCAATTTTCAGGTCACTGTCAGGTTGTATTTTGATTAAAATATGATTTGCGACCGTAACAAATATGGCTTCACAGAATTATAATCATTAGAATCAGCAATACATCTCTCATTCATATTACTGTAATGAATGACTATTTCATGAAATCATAACATTTGACGCCAATTCTAACTTAAGGAGTTGTTTTGCTAATTCTAATGATTATAATTCTGTAAAGCCATATTTGTTACGGTCGCGAATCATATTTTAATCAAAATACAACCTGACATTGACCTTCAAATTGCAAAAAACCTAAGAAAACTTGAATTTCGCGGGCTACCCCTACGCTTCCACCTTAATAGCATAACCACCACGTGTTGTTGAGGCTAAGGTATAACTTAAATTTATTTTGTAATAAACAAAATACAGTGAAATTCAATTGTTCTTACTTTTTAATTTTTTGGTTTCAAAAATTCTTTCACTGTTGGGAAGCTACACTATCTCCGGGTGACATAGGCTATATTATATTATGCTTTGCTACCCGGGCGAAGCCGGGGCGGGTCGCTAGTATATTATATGAATGTTATTGATATACTTCATTTTTTTATTGCGTGTACATAATATGAATACTTTTCGTCTATGGGATCTTTCGACTGCATCAGCAAGCCTCCCAAGGTTCTGCGCTATTAATTGGTTCGTACGAATAAAAGCCATATCAAGTGCAGCAAGTTGCAATATCCACCTCCACTCTCTGACCCTCATCTAGTGGAGGCAGAGGTCGACCTACAAACTTTATATAAATAACATATAATCGTTTTCAATAGTCATCATAAGGGGTTATTCCGTTTGTCCACCCTAAAACAGCCACCCTAGGGTGGATACTCGGAAACGCGTGATCATCTGTCCACCCCAGACGGGGTGAATAATCGGAATTTGTATATTATTTTGCTTCCGATTTTCTCCCTCGGCTGTGTTCAGTCATTTAGAGAAACATGATAGAAACTAGCCCAAGATACCTATAAAAATACAAACAGTTCTTCTTTGAATTGCCAAAGCTGAAATCCTTTTTAATTACCTATCATTCAATGCGACATAATTTCAATTATAGTTTTATTGGAGTAGGTATTGAATAACTAAAAAAAAATATAATAATGAAATTAGTGTTGGTCACTTCCTGGACATATTGCAGAATTTATAATTTTGTTATTAATATTATTTAAAACGAAGAAGTTTAATTCGATTTAAATGCAATACGTAATATGATTTTTGTTTATGTTTGTGGTTATTAAAAAAAATATTAGTAATTTATCATAGTGTATGTGTGTATTTTACTGTTGTATAGTGGATGATGACTGTACTTGGGGTAAAAAGTTGGAAAACAATCAAAAGTGAATTCAGATTATCCACCTCGTCTGGGGTGGACAGATGAACACGTGTTTGCGAGTATCCACCCTAGAGTGGCTGTATCAGGGTGCCCAAACAGTATAAGCCATCATAATTCTTAACCGTATTAGGAATAGCTGTAGAGTTAAAAAAATTACGTCACTCGCCACAGACGTCACAAATTTCATAAGAAAGGTCTTTGAATGTTTTTGTTTTTTTTGTATAGCTATAATTTTGTAGCTTGCGTAAAAAAAGTTATTTGACATTAAAATATGCCGAAAGCCTTTACTATTTTGATTGTATACAAAACACTAATCTAAAAAACTAACCACTAACAAGTTTTAAGACAACATAATATCACTTTCTTAGATATGAAATTTGAGCAATCTTTGTCTTTATTAAAGTTAGTTTAAGCCAAAATAATATGAGATCATTGTGTTTATCATCAGTCTAAATAATTTTAAATAAGTAATTAGTTTTAATTTTCATTCCCTACACTTTTTTTCAGTATCTACATCAAATAATGACGAATAACCACAGCTTGCAAGAAGGTTGTGGTTACTCGTCTGCTTTGAAGGTTTCATTACATATCAAATAATGACGAGTAAAAACAGCTGTCTTGCAAGCTTTAGAGTTAAATGATGTAAGATTAAAATCTTGAACGATTTGAGAAGTTTCTGTATTCATTTTGAAAGCAAAAATTATTTTAAAATCGTTGAAATCTAGCGCGTGATCAAAATCCATCAATATCTGTTGAAATTGGGCTTCTCTTAACAGCAGGCATTTTAATTGTAGGTATATTTTTTTGAGTCTGGAATTATGATTGAAGTTTTGATTGGTGGTTAAAGTGGTTTTGTGATTTGGTTTCGCGAAACCGTCAAAGCAATAATTATTTTATCTCTTCTGGACATTGTGTTATCTGAAATAAATGTAGGTATCAATTAATTAGTATACAACATCTTTGAAATAATAATAATAACCACCGGCAGCTTGGTCCCCATACCCAATGGCGGTGGCTATTTTTTATTGTTTTAAATATACACAGTAATACTCGTACATTAGTTGACGTATTCCCCATTGCGCACCCGCTTAAACGGCATTGAATGAAAGAGTAAATGGCATCTGAGGTACCCCACATACAGCACGTATCGATATTTTTCGCAGGTGCCATTTGTGGAATAAAATTTTAAATAACAAATAATTCCACTAATGGCACCTGCGAAAAATATACTATACGGATCAGTACGTACTAGTGTTGGGACATTTTTTTCTTTTTTAGTACGTTAAAATCAAAAATTCGATTAAAATTACTAGAGAGTTTAATAACATGATAAAAATATAACTTCTTTGTTGTTAGTCATTTTAATATCACAATCAATTTCCTTAATCACATGTATTGCAAAATCAGTCTTGAGTACAAATAGAATTTAGAAACAAATACTTTTTAGATTTATTTAGGATTATTTCTCTTAAACTTTGTCATCTTAATGTTTTTTTTAATATGACACACAAATAATAATTGACAGTTCTGTTGCAAAATCAGCCCTGAGTTACAATAGAATTTAGAAACAAATACTCTTTAGGTTTATTTACGATTATTTCTCTTCTTAGTTAACTTTGTCATATTAATGTTTTTTTTATTATATGACGCACTTATCAATAATTGGAACTTCTATTGCAAGAAGTACGCTGAAATCCGCGGAAATGGAAAAGTCGAAATCTAGTCTAGTCTAGTCGAAATATATGCAGAACGTAGGAAACCAATTAATAAACAATATAGTAGAAGAGTATAAAAGTGGCTTTATTATAATTAAATAAATATTTTATTTATTTATTTCATAATTAAATATTTAACGTACGAGAACACTCCTTTTTAAATGTTTAATTTCTCCTTTTTGTCATCAAATTTCTCAATATCCATGGTATAATTTAATTCGTTTCAAGCAATTAAATATGGACAAGAGCTTAAATATTTAAGGTATACAAATAAAAATACAAAAAAGTAATGATTTAATTGTTTATTTCGTGATAAAGTACACCGCATTTTTGTCACATATTTGTGTCGTTGTCGTACAGGGCACGCGCTTGCTTGTCACGTATATGTGACAATGGCGTTCAAAAGGTTCAAAGCCAAAGCCCCCTCGCCCAAACCGAATCGCCTTGCCCAAAGTCACGCTTAACACCACCTGCATACTGTGCCTGGCTGTCTTGTGCGGAACGTACTTTGTCCAGCAAGGTCTGATCGTTCCTCAACAGATCAAGACGTGAGCGTAATCTACGTTTCTGTAGCAACATCGCTGAAGTTTCGCCTGTTGTATTTCTGTAGGTTAAGAAAAAGTTTTGGAGGGCTAAATCTACATCAATGTTATCCCTGTATGTTTTTTTAATCGTACGCTTACATAACTTGACGGCGTTTTTCGCAGTCCCATTCGAAGATGGATGGTAGGCTGGTGAGAAAGACTGCTTATCCCATTGTTTTAAAAAAAATCCTGAAATTCCCGAGAGGAGTTCGATAACAAACACTGTGACAAGAGATTTTTATACATAAGATTACATTCGGGAAAACAAACAGTGGTATATTAAGCATAAACTTAAAATATAAAATTATTTAGAAAAGAAGCATCACAAAAAAAAAGCCTGGGTGCCGCGTTTTAAGGTTAAATTTTCACCATTTTCAATATAATATTGTGGTCGTTTTGTGTGCGCTATTGTATTATTAAGTGTTTGTACGGTTATATTTAGGTACAATTCTTTAATGTATATTGTGCAACTCTAACTTCTACCAAAAAAAACGGGCCGTCCGCAGCGTATACGCCACAGACAGTCTCTTTTTTTTAAATTATTTAGCGAAACCCAAGAGGTGCGATTTATTTCAACGGAGGTCTAAAAAGAAAAATTTGAGTAGTATGCTTCCGTAAAATTTGAACAAAATCGGAAATTAGTGCCATCTGCGGCGTGTGACGCGAAAATTCTACTCACTACGGTATTTTGTTTGCCGAGTTCAACGAGGCAGAGGCACAGTTACAGCATCGGTCGGCGTAGGCCTCGATCTATTATTACGTACATTTATTATTATTTCATTATAAACATATAAATGATATTATTAAATATTAGCATATAAAAAATATAAAAACATTTAAAAATATAAAAAAATAGTAGCCCACCGGTATCGGGAACAGGGTCCAAGCTACCGGCGCGGAGGTCAGGGCTCCAGAGAGAGGAACCTCCTAACAATGCGGGCCGTGTCCAAAAGTACCGCCTTCTGAATCAAGCCCTTGATCCAGTTGCCCAACGAGAGCCTCCTCAGGTGTTGGTCGAGGCTCTTGGCTATTAAGCCATTGGCCGTCACGACTATCGGCACAATGATCGCTGAATCCACATCTCACATGTCGACAACCTCGCGAGCCAAGTCAAGATACTTGATTTGTTTATCTTTCTCGGCTTTACGAGGTTCCCGTCATGCTGGATCGTTATGTCAACAATCATTGTGCGCCGCTCTAATCGATCCACCACCACTATATCGGGCTTATTGGCAACAATAGGTCCTGTCAGTGATGATGGATCGATCCCAGTACAATGTGATATTTCCACTATCGAGAACTGGGTCGGGCACATAACTATTATAGTACGGCACTTCCGATTCCACGAGGCTGTATTGCAGAGCAAGTTGCTGATGGATAATCCTGGCTACAAGGTTGTGTCTTTGCAAGTACTCTGACTAGAACATCCCGGAGATAATGTGTCTGATTGATTCACCCGGACGGTGGCATGCCCGACAAGTGTCAACCGTGCCGTCTACACAATAAATCTCCGGTAGTTGTTTGTCATCATAACTTCGTCCATAATTGCACAGACAAAACCTTCGGTTTCTCCAAAGAGGTCACCGAAACGCAGCCAGGCTACGGACGCTAGTTGATCTACATCAGGTCCATGTAGGGCCCGAAAAAAGAATTCGTGAAGCTCCTTACTCTGCCATACTTCCATGCGATCATTAGTGTCAAGCACTACTGGCTTGCGCCAGTTCTCTTTAGCCAAGGAGAGCGGGGTGAGGCCCTTGTCCACTGTAACTACATCTCGATGCATCCCCAAGTTGGCTTCTAAGAAATATTCCCTGAGACTGCATATCTCGCGATTGTGGAGGGTCTTAGCATTTAAGAAGCTTCGACCTCCACACTTTCGCGGGACATACAGCCTCATTACCGATGACCGTGGGTAATGCATTCGATTTGCAGTTAGCAGCGTACGGACTTTACTATCCAGGGCGTCGAGTGCGATCTGAGTCCATTTGAGTATGCCAAAAGAGTACATCAAACCGACATGACCCAACCGTTAAAGCCCTTGTTTCTGCCTGATAGAAGATTATTAAATACTTTTTTTAGGCGGCCAAAGAAGCGTTCCTTTAACGATTGCTTCATATCAGTACTATTGATGCCCAACGCTTCCGACATACCCAAATACTTATAAGTTTCGGATGCGGAGAGGGCTCTAAGGTTTATGGAATCCGAGAGTTGGGTTCCGACGGATTCCACAATCTCCCCTCACTTTACATGCATGACCGCACATTTGTCCACACCAAATTCCATCCTGATGGCGCTACTGAAAGTGTCAGTTACTTTCAGTAGCTCCATTAGTTGTAAATTGTTGGGGGCAAAGAGTTTTAGGTCATCCACGTAGTGGAGGTGTAATGTAACCTGACCACCTCTCCTCAGCCGATAGCCAAGACCTGAATCTTCCAGCAGTGTGCTTAGATGATTCAAGGCTCAGCAGAACCAAAGCGGACTCAAACTATCACCCTGAAATATGCCTCGCTCGATCCTTATCGGTTCGCTATTCCTCTGGACATTTCGACACCCTGGATAGTGAAGGACCGTTCTTCATTGCCCCATACATGACATCAGGAAGGTGCGCAGAGTTGCATCTACTTTATACAACTCCAGCACCCTCATGTATGTGGCACCGAGTCTTAATCCTTCTTGTAATCTACCCAACATGTCGACAGATCCTTTCGGGAACGATGAACCTGTTGGCTAATGGCCATGTCAATGAGAAGTAGCTCCTTAGTACCACGGGACCCGTTTCTTCATCCATTTTGAGAAGGAGACATGATGGAGTTGGTGTCTATATGTTTGTCAATTTTAGCTCTCAAAATGGATGTAAGAACTTTATAGACCGTCGGTAAACACGTGATCGGTCTATAATTTTTGGGTTCCACAGTGCTACCTGATTTATGAAGCAGGTGGGTAACTCCTGTTGTTAGAAACTGGGGTAGCGAACCAGACTCTAAAGCAGTCTGGTACTGAGCCGCCAAGCGAGCGTGCGACCCAACGAACCATTTGATCCAAAAGTTTTGCAGTCCGTCCGGCCCTGGAGACTTCCAGTTAGGCAGCGGACGGACTGCACGAGTTACATCTTGGGGGCAGATGGTAATAGATTATATTGATCTAAAATATACAACTATGTACTTACTTTGTATTAAAAACGATTGAACTAGCACGAAATACTTAATTAAAGTTAAGCTAAAGCTACTTAAGTTTCAAATTACTCAAGGGATAAACTTAAAACTTCTTTGTACGCGTTGCCGACCTATAAAGTTATTTCTGTATACAAATAAATAAAATCGAAGTGTCTGTTTTTAATATTAAAATAACCGCTTTTTACTAAATGGCATATGGATGTATATACTCGTACGGTAGACATACTAATACAACATTTTTTTTAAATTTTTGTCGGTCTGTCTGTCTGTCTGTTTATTCTGGCTAATCTCCGAAACGCCTGGACTGATTTTGACGGAAATTTCACTGGCACAAAGCTGATATAATTAGAAGTAACATAGGGTACTTTTTGTTCTGGTAACACGTTTCTGTGGGATAATTACCCGCATACAGGCGGCGAAGCCGCGGTCAGCAGCTAGTTATTTCTAATTTCCCTTTTCAGGGCTTATATGCGGTCTTTTTTATAAAATATTATTTAAACTATAGGAATAAAAAATTTAATCTAATTTGATTAATAAAAACGTAAAGAAAAAAAATCCGGTTTTCCGGTAAAATTACAGTAATCCAAATGATTATGATATGAAATGAATTAAGTAGGTATTATTCAGCTAACATGTGTCACGATTTTACGAATAATAGAGGAATTAGTGATCTGCTGGGAATTCGGGAAATTAATCGCTTTAGAGGAATTGCTCAATGTGGCCTTTTTAGCCCCCCTGATCAACTGTTGCAATAACGCGCCGCTATTACCGCCACAGATAATGTGGTAACAGCTGTTGAGCGACTCTAATAAACAAATTATCACTTATTTTGGACTAGATCATACTGTGCGAGGGAGTTACCGTAATCTACCACACAGGCCGAGTGCGGGGATAAAACCTAAAAGATAAACCTATGAAAAATATTGCGTTTTTACAGAAAAAAGGCGCCCGCTTCGAACCAGCTCTCTTTCTTTCGTAATAAAGAGCCGGAGCCCAATATGACAATTGTGCAGAAAACAAAACTTTTTACGATTTGTCATTGGCGAGGTTTAGTGGTATTTTTGACGCCAATTTTATTATTACCGCTTTTGATGCCATTCCCTCCATCGGTAAATATGCTTTGTTTTCAGTTTTATTCATCTAGATTTTTTTAAATAGTATCTTAAGTTATCTGTGGTAGTCTAAATCATATTCAGCCTCCATCATACCACTGCTTGGCATAGGCATGTTAACGACCTATAGGCTGCGTCACATAACATTTATCAAAAAAAAAAAGAATTGCCAAAATAAACAAATTACTAGTTAAGTGCGTATACATGATGCCGGGGCCATACCGGCGCCGGACCGCATGTTTGTGTATAGGAACGAATATCGCGCACGCGCCGCACCGCTGCTGCACCGGCACCGCGCGGTAATCGCGTGTAAACCGCATAGATGCCAAGTTAAATAGTAAAGCAACGATCACAGTTCAGTAAAGCTTGGCCAACGAAACTGTCAAGATGTCTGCTTTTCATTTGAATACTGATATGTTCATTTTAACCAAAAAAACTAAGTCTTACTTATGTACTTACTTCATTTATAAAAGTCGACAGAAAAAAATTCATAGACGTAAAAGACAATTTTGGGTACATCTTGTTTTAGCCTGCAGAGAAAGACAAAGGTTAAATTTACGTGCTTTTTGCAAAAATAAGAAATGATGTATCATTTTTAGAATATCTCAGAATGAGTGAAAAAACTTAAACTTACTTTTACTTTGTAAAGTCTTTATAGTTTCGTCGACATTGCTTTACTGAACTGTGATCGTTGCTTTACCATTTAAAACTCAACATTAATGCGGTGTACACGCGGTTCCGGCGCGGCTCCGGTGCGGCGGCGATGCGGTGCATGTGCGATTTTCATTCGTATACACAAACATGCGGTCCAGTACCGGTGCGGCTCCGGCGTCATGTACAGGAAGCCTAAGAATCAATATGAGGCCGAAGCTCGCAGAGGCCCGTTAGACATTTTTATTGAAATAAGGCACCAACCGACTAAAATGCAATATGCAACCTTTGGAGTAATCGAGCTTTGCAGTAAAACTTCAATTTAGACTGTGCCAACCAGGTTAGGGGGTTGCTTTTCGAAAACCGATAGGTTACATAATTCTTTTTTTTCGTTTCGGGCATTTGTATTTATCGAATTTAGAGTTGATCGAATCGCGCAATAAGATTTTTCCATACAAATTTCAAACCCCGACTTTTATTTTAGCTCTTTGAGAGGGGTAGTTTTGTAAAAGTGATGCCAAACTTTCTTTTTTATTTAACTTAGTATTAGTGCCATGTTTCAAGTTGATCAGATCACGCATTAATTAGGCTTTATTATTCAAACTTTTGAAACCGTATTCCTTGGATCTCCCATAGATTTGGGGGTTATTATTAAGGGGTGGGGTTATTCCTCGCATAAAGTATCTATTGGTATACACTCTATTCCGTATCGATTTCTGAATTAAATAATTTATTACACCGTCTGCGTCTCCTTAAATTAAATTATTGTTTTCCAGGACGCCCAATGGGTCGCATACACGCTTGTTTTAATGGCCGCTTATTTCGTATCAGAATGTATCCCATTGGCGATAACATCATTCTTGCCAATGGCGATATTCCCAGTACTTGGAATAATGACTACCCGACATTGCTGTATGTATTACATGAACGTAAGATTATATTTACATATTCAATTTTAGTACGTACGTAGTACGCACTCACTTTATTTTACAAATATTTTGTTCAATCGGTCGAGTTCAGCCGACGACGTGCGAGCACAGTTCGGCCGATGACCGTTTCGATTACGTGTATTCGAGAAGATGTCTAAGAAGATCTAATTCCTTCCAAGAAGCCTGAGTTTTTAAATCAAATGTGTGTATGAGTAGGTGTAAGTATGTGTGTGAGTATATGTGAGTGAAACTGTAGCCTGTAGGAATGATTGAGATTACATGAGTGTGAGGGTGTGTATGTGTCAAGGTTTTAGAACTGTTTCGGTATCATTGTAGGTAAGCGTTTGTATCCATTCCATTTTATCACAGCATTAAGTAAAACAATAGGAAACTCAAACTCTCTGATCTTTTTATGACACAATTCTTGGTACCTTTTTATCTGACTAACTTCTCTAATCCCCCACTTAACCTTGTTACATAGGATTTATACTTTAAAGTATTGCAGCCAAAACTTGTTAGCAGTAATCTGATAACAAGTTTTGGCTGCAATACTTTAAAGTTGCATGTCAGTTCCAAGGGTAACTTGGTCTGACCAGAAAACATCACAAACAATCTCACCCTCAACAGTAGTTTGAGAAGCGGCCTGAGTGACCACACAGTGATCAAGCCACCTACGACAGTTATCATGAGCCTCACTAACGTATGTGTATGTATCAAAATTCAGTCCGAGTCCACCATTTTTGCTCATTACAGACACTAAGTAACTCAATACCAAAACGCTCACCTGGGTGTGAATTAAAATCTCCCAACATAGGAGTAAATACACTTTCAACATTCTCGTTCTCAATATTTGCACTTACTTCGCTTAAACATTCCGTAAACTCAATAAGGTTGTCGACTGAGTCCGTAATCATGTAAACGGATAAAACTATAAACAGTTGCTCCGCCACTACAAACTTAGCTGCAAGTAGCCACACACTTTTACATTCCATGACGGACACCGATGTAAACAAACTCCTTCTCCAGACAAGCGCCTCTCCACTATACGGCCGTCCGCGTAGTATCTCGGCCGACGTATCCACAGCTGACTTGCCCGCAAATGCGAAATCTTTATGGATAGTTTCTAGGTAGGCTATGTCGTGCAGCAAGAGCCACGTCTCCTGAAGCGCAATGATATCAGCCGATTGGCAAAGTGATCTCACACCGACAATAGATCTATGAATAGATTTACAGTTGAAGCTTACGAATTTAAATAGACTTTGTTCCATTATGGCTGCTAGGTGTGGGTACTCGTAATATTTCAGTAGATTTAATAAATTTTCTGAACTAATAATATTCTCTGAAATTAATACATTTTCTGAAATGAACACCTTCGGGTTCCAGATTGCCGTCCATGAAGACTGGTAACTTATGTCCCGGAACATATATAGGCGTTGTAGTCCCTTTCCTATTTCATAGTAACCTTTTTAAACTGCATGGACACCTGAGTACTAAAAATATAGCTTGATATATTGCTGACTGATGCACCTTTGTCTACGTTATTGCTTTGTCTATGTTATTCCACTGCTTTGAACTTCATATCAAACTCATTCTTTGGTGTACCTTTTTGCCCAATAAAACGATTTTTGTATAGTTTTTTCCTAACTTATATCCATTCTTCGTCATGGTTGTTTCTTTTCCCTGTACAACATCCGCTAAAGTTTGTTTCCCTGTTGGCATCGCGAATTATTTTTTCCTTGTCTACCTCCACATGCACAGGCGAAGATGACAGAGACTGAGATGGCAGCGGCGCATGACTCAGCTGTGAAGCCGCATGCACCGTACCGAAATGCTCGTCCACTTGTATCGGCGAATCCGGTTTTGCCAATGATGTATTACAAATAGCCGCGTCTTAAACGAACATTAGTGCACTCAAAAACAGCGTAAGCCATGAATTTTGCTAAGTACCTGGTACATACTGTTAGGTCTTGAAAGTAAACTATGAATACTTTAAAACAATTATATTGTAACAAAGAAACAACAAGTTACTCTCCCGCGCACTCCCGAATATTTGTGTCGTCTATCGATCACTTCATGCAGATCGCTAGTACTGCCCGCCCTGATACACATAGGGTTGGGACAACCATTGGATTGTCGTTATCAATACAAACATACAGTGCGCGAAGAAAAGGAAAGACGCATAGCGATACCTGTTCACAGTGTTTTTATTGCCCCAAAAAAGTGACATCAGCTTTTTATTGAATATGTCTACTCGATAGTTCACAAAAAAATCCACGACTAGAACTCCCATGTGCCAATTTTGTATACTCTATTTTTATTTAAATTTAAAGTTTTCGTTACTTTGAACGTCAAAATACTGAAAATAATTCGTACAAAAAAAACTGTAAATAATTGAGTGTTGTTTGTATTGCAGATCTATGAAGCAATTCTAGGCGCATATTTTCCCATTTATATTTAATAAAAAATGACAATAGAACCCACGAAAAAAAATGTTTTTCCGAAATCAGTTTTAATTTTTTATTTATTTTTCTAGGTCGAAGTAGAAAACCTCTGTCTGGTACAATTAGATTCCTTACACTAAGGTTTATCACCCACAAAAATATTACTTTCAACTTGGGCGTAGGTTTCGAGTAAAAGATTTTCAAAAATATGTGTTAGGGTTGACACTATTTTGACCTTTTGATACATATAGTTTTTATTACATAAATCAGCATCTTTTTTATCTTAAATATACGATATAATAGTAACAATTGTAACAACAAACCTCGTCACAATTGCGATGCCCGATGGAGTAACAAAAAATAAAAATAATAATAATAATAAAACAAGTCAATGTGAATATATACAATAAATTATTGCATTGTTGGCATCCAATCATCTTCACTCTTTTGAGTCCTGATTATCCTTGACCATTTTTCCCTCATCAGTCTGTCTTTAGGCAATCTAGCGATCTAAAATAAAAGAAAAACAATAAGTAATATTCATAACACATGTAATTATTATGAAGGATTAGATGACATGATTTTATATCAAACCGTTTTATATAGTCCGTTTCACTCCTGACAGTGAGGACAAGTACCGGCCTGGTCCAGCGGTACTTGGTGGCCTGGAGAAAGACAGAGGCGTCTCTTGGTTTGCCTACTCCCTGCATGTGGAACAGAATTTGAAGATAGCCATCAGGGGGTTGCCCGCGGGCACGGACCCCCAGGAGATAGAGGAGGAACTCCAGGCGTTGGGGCACCAGCCGGAGTATGTGCGCTACATAAAGGGGGCGCAAGGAAGACTCAACTGAGTATTCCACGCGATACTGAAGAGAACCCTCGACGTTCGGGCTATCTTTGTCACCACGACGTCTATGTTTATGCGTGGTGTCAGGATAGAGGCTTGGTGAGGCAAACGTGGGCCCACCCAGTGTCACCGGAGCCAAAAGTTTAGGCACAACTCGCACCAATGCCACCGACCGCTCGCTTGTGTACGATGCGTAGGTGAAAACGTGCCACGTGACTGTCCGCGCCCGCAGGAGGAGCCGGCCACCTGCGTCAATTGCGCACGGGGGCTTTTCCGACGCGTGGAAGGAAGGGCGCGTCATTATGCTGCTCAAGGTGAGGATAAACATTCTGAAGCTGGAGAGGTATCGGCCAATCACGCACTGCCGTCAGGCTTCAAGGTCTTCAAAGCACTCCCGCTGCGACGTCTCCAACCACATATTTCACCACGACCGGAGCAGTTCGGGTTTCAGTCGGAGCATTGCACGACGCTCCAGCTGTCGAGGGTACTACACCGCTCTCGCCAGCCATGAACGAAAAGGAATACTCGGTCGCAGTATTTCTTGACATGGAGAAGGCCTTTGACCGTGTATGGCACGATGGTCTGATTTATAAACTGGCCATGTCAGACGCGTCCCGTCGCGTTGTAAAGGTGGTCTGTTTCTGTTTTTGTCCCACAGGCATTTCAGGGTGGTGGTCGACGGAGCGCTCTCAAGCGCCCGCCCGGTGCTAGTGGGTGTGCCGTAGGGTAGCTGTGTGTCGCCGGCGTGTTACTCACGTTACAAGGACGACATCCCCACCACACAAGATGCGATGCTCGCGCTGTATGCAGACGACGCCGCGTACATCACTACTTTGCTCAATGCGAAGTATGCGGCAGTCAAGATGTAGCGCTCCCTCGATCTACTTCCCGAGTGGTTGTCGAAGTGGCGAATGTCAGTGAACGTGGGTAAGATGCCGGCGATCGTCACCGGTTCCACGCCTCTACCACCACCACCCTTGAAACTGCAGGGAGCCGAAGTCGAGTGGTCGCCCCGGGCCAAGTACCTGGGGGTTACCATCGACCGTCGGCTCACGATGGGGACACACGTCGGCAAGGTTGCCGCACAGGGTAGGGTCGCCCGCAACCTCCTTAGACCAGTGCTCTCGTCCCGCCTCCCGGCGCGCGTCAAGTTGAGCGTGTACAACCTGTACGTGCGCCTAATCTTGACGTACGCCGCCCCGGCATGGTTCACCCTCACGAGTGATTCAAGCCTAAAGCTGCTCTGTGCGCAACAAAGCCTTGCGCTGCGGAAAATTGTTGACGCTCCTCGCTTCGTGAGGAACGATGTCATCCTCCGGGACCTCAGGATTGAGAGCCTCCACCTAAAAACATGCATCCGTAGCGTAAGGTGTGCTAAGTTAATATAGGCAGGCAGCGAAATACAGACACTCACCTCTACCCAGGCGCCTAAACTCACACGTGAATGCGCCGCGCGGGCGGCGATTCACGTAGATATTGAGTGGTGTTATACAGTACAATACCGCTCACACACTCCTGACGGCCTCTTAACCAGGACCGTGACCGCCTAACTTTGGAAGCGGGACAGGCGGGAGCCACACACCCTACTCTGTAGGAGCGTCGAGTCGGCACCTTCAACGCAAGTCGTCTCTCGCCAGGCCTCCCCCGAGTAACTGTGGGTCTTACCTGGCGGCGACAGACCGCCGAGGTGTCGTGAAGAAAGCGGCGCTGTATAATAGCGTCGCGGCGCGCCTACAGAAACAGGTATAGCAACCACTCGTATGAGCATAGCATATCATTCAAATTTCCCACAAGCCAATGTAGGCATACTCCACGAGGGCCCGTTTTTACGGGCCACCGTGTTGCTTCCGCAGCTGGGGGGCGATGCCCCGGTTCCGCTCGCTACGCCCCTTTACGGGGTTGTCGCGACTACCAAGAGGCGCTAGTCTAAGACCTTAAAGATCTGTTCGATAACTGTATTGTTACTACCTTTTCACCTACTTTACCTTGTTACTAATTACCATTTGTGTTGCATTTTATTTTATATAGTGTAAATAGTACCTACTGTAATAAAAACCTTGTAATGGTTTACACAGTATACAGCTTTGTTTATCCCTATAAAATGGGAACTCCGAACCCCGACGATATACCTCTCGGCACTCCTGATCCTATATATATGATGAAGAAGGTACGTCTCTCTCTCGTTATTTTCAGCCATATTTTAGCTACTGGTGGCGTACTTTGGGAAATGTTTGTTATTGCGTAATAGAAAAACCGATTACAGTTCAAATCAAGTTATTATTTACGATAAAACTAATCACACTAGCATTTCGCTCACTGCAGGTACACGACACAACGGTTTACTATAATAATGTCATAAATTACAAACGTTCAATACTAAAAATGTCCAAAAATAAAAATGCCAAAAATAAAAATGTCCAATACGAAAAATATTCAAAAATAAAAACGTCCTATTAGAAAAATCTACGAAAATAAAAATGTCTACTACGAAAAATTAATTGAGCAACTGTTTTGAAGGTGCTCATATCTGACCTTTAATATTACATTTTGGGCTAAAAGTAAGGTATGTTGTGTAGGTATAATACAATAAAAGTCTATTTAAAAAAAGAAACGTAAACATTTTACTTAATATCTAAACTAATATTATAAAGAAAAAAGATTTGATTGTATGTTTTTTTGATTGTAATGGATAAAATCACGAAATACTTAACAGAATTTCAAAATTCTTTCACCTATAGAAAACAATATTATCAGCGAGTAACAAAGGCTGTAGGTATTTTATTTTTCAATTAGATCCAAGGTATCAAAAAATTTGCCTCTAAAAGTCATTAAGTTTAGATTTAGAAAAGTCTGTCAGTCTGAGCATTGAAGAAAAGTAATGTTAGATTACAATATCAGGGCACGCCACAATTGCGGTGGTAAGTCCCCTCTTCGAGGAGTGGATTGCCAAGCTCCACGGCGTCCTCACCTACCGCCTGAAGCAGGTCCTCACCGGACATAGCTGTTTCGGGAGGTTCCTGTTCCGGATAAGGCGGGAGGAAACGGCCGGGTGTTACCATTGTATGGATCGCCCGGAGGACACGGTGGAGCATACGGTGGAGGTTTGCCCGGCTTGGGCGGAGCACCGCCGTGTCCTCGCAGAGGCGATCGGCGGCCGCAATCTCTCGCGTCTGGCCCTGGTCCAGGCCATGGTACGGAGCGAGAGGGCATGGGAAGCCGTCACCTCTTCTGCGAAGCAGTAATGTGCCGTGAGGCAATCGTTGCGCCCTCACACCCACCCGCCCTTGTCGCCACAGGAGGAGACACTCGGGGCGTCGGTAGTCGATAGCCGATTCCCGGCCACCGTAGGCGCGGGCCAAGCGGCGGGCAAGGACCAGGCCCGGGTCGACGGTGCGTTGTGTTCCACATGCGCCTCAAAGAGATGTCAGCACTAATTGACGGGGTCCGATAGGTCTGACTCCTGCCATGGTCGCGGATTGTTCGAAAGAGAGCGGGAGAAGTTAGATGATATCCCACCCAAAAAAAAAAGATTACAATATCAAGATAACCCTAAATTCCTCGAGGAAGAAGTTGCGGGCAACATCTACTATATTATAAAATCGTTTAATAAGTAACAAAAATGCGTCAAATTGAGAAAAAATATTTTCGAAGCTTCATTTTGCGCTAAAATTTTATGGATGTCAGTTTTTTTTTTTTCTCGGAAGAAAAAATTTACTGTTTTTTATAATATGGTCAAATCGTTTTGCTTCTTTAGAAATTTTGCTTATAAAATTATAAATGTTAGGTTTTTTTGGTATTTTGACCGAAAGGCGGCAGTGCCGCGGCGGCGGTGGAGTGTGCTTCTAATGCATTTGTGGTGCGGTGTTGAAATTTTTCGCAACTTAAAATGTCTGGCGTAAATTTTTTCAGCCACTGCCACTAGAAGTACTTTTTAAATTTTGAAAATTCGCTTCTCTCACTTACAATTTCACATATGGATTGCCAGGTATTCTTTATATGATTGTCGGGCAAGAGAGGTAGATTTGAAATCAGTCTTACAACCGTTCTTCATTGCGATGTCTCATACAAGTTAAATTATTTAGCTTTTTTTTGTAATGGCCTTTTGGAAGTGAAAAAAACAGCCATGGATTTTCACATTTGGGAACACTTCTTTTACCCCGTTCATAATTGCAATCTCGTAATTTAACTAATTGAAAAAATTGTTTATAAGTTTTTCGTTCTTATTCGGTAGTAAACCGTAGATAACGGGAACTATGTTGTGTGTTTCAACATTAGATTCTAAATGGAGATGTATTGTGAACAATTGATAGAAAGGAGGTGGACAAGTTTTAAAAGTACCGTCAACAAAATATAAGCCTTTTCTAATTTTAACATAATTAGTGGCCAGAGGTGAGGGAAATATTAGGATCTTCTCTTCCCCGTCATTACATATTAAAAACTCATGTGCTAGTACCTCCGGGATGGCTACTTCAGCAACGTTTGTATATCCTAATTTACCAATATATGTTGGCTTCGACGAATTATATTTTTCTTGTCTTTACCCAAAGTTAGTGAAGCACTACATTCACTACTGTTTACGCATCGCCATATCGACGTTCCTCTTTTATTGGAATCATTTAAATGATACCTGTATCCATCTAGCAGTAATGTTGGTTTTCCCTTTTGATTATTAACAAAAGTTATGTTTTCGCTCATTTTTGGTCGCAGCAGTGATCAATGTATGCGGAATTAGTGATTTTTTTGTCCATATTAATATACATAAAACACTCCTTAAAACCAGTCTTAGAAGGAAAACAGAAAATGACATCCTGTCATATAATATATATTTTTATGCATTATAAGTGGCCAGTACGAAGTAGACACTTACTGATTAATTTTGCAAAGAGATGGCATTTATCTATTTTTCCTGTGTACTCTAGAGAAAATAGGTGATTTAACGAGGGCTGCACTAAAAGTATCGGGAATGGAATATTTCCACTATTCCTGTCATATTAAAATCTTTTTAATTGAAAACTCCTTGGTTTTAAAAATCGAATACCATTTATTTATTTAAAAAAAGATTCTCGGTCTTGTCACAAGGTTTTGTCAAACTTGTTTAGTCGTTGAGAAAATGGAATTGACTCTATTGAATATAATATAATATAATATATAATATTGAATTGTTTATTATGACTTTCGAAGTGGTTTAACACAAAAACAGTGTGTTGACCGGATGATTTCTGCATTTGGTGATGAAGCCCCATCCAAAACCACAATTTATCGCTGGTTTGCTAAATTTCAACGTGGACGTGTCAAGCTTAGTGATGATCCCCGTCAAGGTCGTCCAAAAACTGCAGTCACCCAAGAAAACGTTGATGCTGTGCGTAAGCTGATTGAGGAAGATCGACATGTGACATACCGCGAAATTCAGGCAACTTTAGACATTGGCATGAGTCAAATACAAATAATCTTGCATGAACAATTAGGTGTAAAAAAGTTGTTTTCCCGATGGATACCGCATTCGCTCTGTGAAGAGAAAAAAGCGGCTCGCGTTACTTGGTGCGTCAGAACTCTCGAAAGATTCCACGCAGGATCCTCAAATGCTGTATACAACATCGTATCAGGTGACGAATCCTGGGTATACGCGTACGAACCCGAAACAAAAAACCAGTCACGAGTTTGGGTGTTCGAAAATGAGTTAAAGCCAACAAAAATTGTTCGTTCACGGAGTGTTGCAAAAAAAATGGTGGCCACGTTTGTCTCCAAAACCGGCCATTTTACGACTATTCCTCTTGAGGGACAAAGAACGGTTAATGCAGAATGGTATGCTAGCATTTGTTTGCCACAGGTCGTTTCTGAACTCCGTAAAGAGAACTGCAACCGCCGCATCATCCTCCATCACGACAATGCGAGTTCTCACACCGTGCACAGAACTAAAGAGTTTTTAGAGCAAGAAAACATAGAATTGTTAGACCATCCGCCGTACAGCCCCGACCTAAGCCCTAATGATTTCTATACTTTCCCTAAAATAAAGAATAAATTGCGTGGACAGAGATTTTCATCACCTGAAGAAGCTGTGGACGCCTACAAAACGGCTATTTTGGAGACCCCAACTTCCGAATGGAATGGTTGCTTCAATGATTGGTTCCATCGTATGGAAAAATGTGTCAAATTTCGCGGAGAATACTTCGAAAAGCAATAAATACATTTTTAAATAGTAATGTTGTGTCACTTCCTTGATTCCCGAAATTTTCAATGCCGCCCTCGTAGGACATCAGGGATGTCCTACGAGGGCGGACATTTATATTTTTCGGCATTTTATTTTTTTGTAATTTTTGTTTTTGGTCATTTTTATTTTAGGACATTTAAATTCTTGGACATTTTTAGTTTTGGATAATTAAAATTTTTGGACATTATTATGATTTGGACATCATTATAGTAACCCAACACAAGTATACGGAACGCGCGAAAGTTTCTAAACGTGTTCACTGCTTAACCGCAACTGACTAATCTGCTTTTTCTCTGGTCAAGCGTTATGTTATAGACTGTGTCGAGCGCCGCCTGGAGGCGCTGCGCGCTGGCATCCCGATTAGTCAAAGACAAACGATTGATTTATCGGATTATATACAGGGTCATACATACGGATTATAGACATATACAGGGTGTTAAAGAAATTGCGTGCCATAGCTTCAGGGTGAGTTCAGTATCGATAAAGGAACCCGTAAAATATAAAAATAAAATACGTATAATTTTTTTTTTTAAAGTAACGAAAATTATCATAAGATGAACTTGTGGTACCTAAATTAAATAGCAATCGTATAGAATTGATAAAAAAATTGCTTAAAATAAGTTTATATTTTGTTTAAATGCTAATTAATAATTTCCTAAGAGTTACCTTCTTACTATCGAACGCAATGAAATACCTACGCCCGAACACTTCAATAACGCCAGGTGAAGGATAGGTAACTAGGTACGTAAATTGTAATACCAAGTATTTCTTCTTTTTACTTTGGCGTGCTTATCTCCTTCAAAATGAAAACCTACAAATTAAAAAATCTTGTTAAAGTAGTAGGTGTTCAGCAGCAGTAGAAGAACGAGTGGGTATGTTAAAATGGAATCAAGTAGGTAGGTATTTACAATGAATTAAAATCAGGTACTAAATTAGGTTGATCTTTCAATAATATATTGTTTTATTTTAAAAAACAAAAAATCCTGGTTTCCTTTATCGATACTAAACCTACCCCTAAGCTATGGCATGCAATTTCTTTAACACCCTGTATATAATATATTTATAACGATAATATGCTTTCGTGAAATAAAGACGAAATTGCGTTTTCTTAAATAACAAAATTACTTTTATTCACAACATAATTAAATACAAAGTTTTAACACAATTTACTCTAAACAGAGTTACTTCCTGAAATAATAAAAAACAACATTTAAGCCTTTACTTCTAGTTTAGTTTATACACTTCCTTTTATTTATACAGGAACCTATTTACTGTTTCACGGTTTTATAAAATAACATAACCTAACTTTAACTTATTAAAAATTACCTCAATACTGACAGTCGGTGTCACAGGAGGCACTGGTCGATCTACAAGGTTAAGCAACGCTTGCCGAGATCGGTCCATGGATGGTTGACATCTGTTACATATCGAGCCCCTATGTGCTTCGGAAAACACGTTTAGCAGTTGGTCCCGGCTGTCGTTAGTAGATCTTTGACGGTCGTAACGGGTAGTCAAAAGCCCAAAAGTCTGACAAGCAGTCTTGCCAAGGGGTATCGTGTTATCCAGTAACTGGGTTCTGGAGGTCAGATAGGCATTCGCTCCATGTAAGGTACTGGTATTCAGCTGCATCTGGTTAGATTGAAAGTCGACCCCAACATAGTTGGGAAAAGGCTAGGGAGATTGATTGGACTTCTGTTACATTTGGCTGGTCTTTGCCACCGTTAAGCGACCAAATATCTTAAAATTCTCTTTAAAAAAAAGAGCCGTAACCAATTTTTCTTTTTACAGAATACTATCATAATGTTTTTAGGAAGTTTGATAATAGCTTTTTCCGTGGAACAGTCTGGACTACATAAACGCTTGGCATACTTTTTTATACAATTGATCGGTTATTCTCACTTAAGGTAAGAATGATTTTATTATTATTGTGTATTTTACCAACAAACGCAACACCATTATTATTTTTTAATTATTATTTATTTAACTATTGAATTTAACAATGGATGAAAACCGTAACTAAGTTGCCAGCTTAGAATGACTAGAAGTACGGGTCTGCTATTCAAAAACCTGACATTTTTGATCGACTATCGCCTTGCCACATCCTTAGATTCTTTTCACCGTCTGTCTAGACTTATATAGATTAATCCAACGAGTCCAAAATCAGTGGACCTGCGATTTATACGCCCAAGTTCCGGTGATCACCTTCCTGTTCTATCATCTGTGGCAGTAAATGTGGACGTACCTGTGAACGTCTGGACCGCAGGACTAATTCAAGAGTTTGAATGTTTAATAACAAAAACAATTAGTACTTATTTCGTAGTATCCGAGCCTCCAAACTGCTCAATACATACAATAAGAATCGATGAATTTGGTGATATGTTTAAGTGTATTTTTACTCAATATTGATATTAGTTTTAGCATCTACTTGCATAAATCTACCGAGATATTGCACCTCCGCTCTAATAGTGCCACCCTTGCATTTTGAAACAATCTTATTTTTGTCTTTATTTTTTTTGTCATAACAAAACATTTGACTAAATGTTTATTATTTAAAGATTGTTTGCTGTAATAAATCAATCCAGCGCGCAGTATTAATAAATTGTAGGCTAGTCGTTCATTAGGTATTTCATAGACAGTAGAAATATCCAATATCTTAAAAAAATCATTAGATTAATCGTTGGTTAGTGCGATTAATTTTAGTTTAATCAAAATTAAGTAAGTAAAACAGTACTTGAATCGACCAATATGCATTATGAACATAATTATGTGACTCAACCGTAGTTATCTCGAAAATGGTTAGAATACGCTTAGATACTATAATACGTCACCATTTTTTTTACATTGTTCTCACAAATATAGAAGCAACAAGAATAATGTACCCAGGATTTTTTTATACGTTGGTTTAAAAAGAGTGTCCTTTCTTGCCCGTTCTTCTCCATTGAGATGTTCGTTTTGGAATGGGCAACCAGCTTCAACTTTCTGACTAACTGACCGACTCTTTGACAATTCAAAAGTGCCTGTAAATGGTTTAATTGAAATAAATGCTTCGAGATTGAGTTTATAATATTAAAAACTTGTTTTACGCAAAAAAAAATATGAAATTTAAATTAAATTTATTTATTATTTATTTAAAAATTTATGCAATGACGGGGTGAAAAAGTGACTCTCGGCTTCGTTAAGGGTCTTTTTAAACCCGTCATGTCAGTCGCGTAAATGAACATGATTTTGCAATGGCACATCAAGGCTAAATTCGAAACTATGTTTACTACGGCAACCTGATCTAAGGAACGATGACCTTAATTTTGAAGAAAAATCAAACTGCATATTTCATTTATTAAAAAAGCTTCTGCCTGGGACAGGAACCGAACCCAATCCTTTTTTTTTTAAAAGCATGGTTTATTTTTATACCTAGTGGTTGCTGATCAAATAACGCAAAAGATTACTATGTGAAAAGACAGAGAAAGCACCAGTAATTGCAATTTTCATTTCATAAATTCTAGAAACTTGAAACATTGCTATTTCCTTTAATTTTTTACATTATTTAAGGCAACAGCATTTGATTTAAACCAGCTACATCATTGGTTAATGCAATAAAACAGCTACATCATTGGTTAATGCAATAAAACAGGGTGCTGTTTTTGTGAAAAAAGCTTTTTTAATAAATGAAAAAATCAGTTTTATTTTCTTTCAAAATTAGGTCATCGTTCCTTTAGCAGCGCGAAGAATTTTTCATTCGAGCGAGACCGTAAATTGTCTCAGGTTCGGAGGCGGAGGCCAATGCAATGAACCTAGTCTATGTCCGACTATTTCTGTGCAGTGTTATCTGTGCGAAAATCATGGACATTTTACTAGCTTTTTTTAAAAATTTTGGTAATGGTCTACCCATGTGCCAAATTTCATTGAAATTCGTCAAGCCGTGTTAGCGTGAAAGCGTAACAAATAAACATAGGTACAAAAAATCGAATATTTTTTCATTATAATATTTATTAGTTTAGATTTAGGTAGATGATTACCTCGCGGAAGCTGTGACGTGACACTGTTTGGTACACGGAGTATAGAAAGAAGCGGAGGTGTCGCAAGCCAAAATCTCTATAGAAAGGAGCGTCGCCTAAATGCGGGTGCGAGAGGGGTGCAGTACACGATGCCCCCGCCCATTATTTGTAAATCCATCTAGCGGAGAAAGGAATTATTACAGTGAAACTGAACTAGCTATTTTTCATTTTAATTCGTGGCATAAAAAACCATGACACTTTTTCCAGAACATTCTATGTGCATTAGTATGGCGGGACCATATTATTTATTACCCAACTGTGGGCGAAGCCAAAAGATGGATAATAATATGTTCCCTGTTTCAGATTGAAACATTTGTTTATAGTATCATGTGGAGTATTGGGTATATAGGGTGGATAGGTACGTAGTAAAATCAAAAAGTTGTTAAATCATCAATCTTTATTTTTTTTATTAGACATATTTCTTTCTCTTTTTTGCGTCTCTTTTTAACTATTTCTAGGCTCGCGTTTTATAACTATCTCACCCGATGTATTATATTAAGTTAAAACTTTATTTTAAATATTATCTTAAGTACCCGTTTAGATATAAACAATTTAGGTAACGCTCCTTGGTGCAATTTCTTATATCCGTTTTTTGTTTTATAAAAATCTTTTTCATCGAAATGAAGTGAACAGATTTTAGAATACTTTGTTGGTGTCCAGTTGTTAGGTTTATTTATAATACGTATCCATGCATTTCTAATATCTGTATTTACAGGGAATCTAAAATTATAACAAAAATAAGTAAGGATTAAAAAAACAAATAAATGAAGAAAATCAATTCGATAAAATAGGGTCTTACTAGTATGATGCACACATTTTTATTTATCAGTTAGGACCGACTACTTACCGACAGATGGCGCATTTTACTTATGTTAAATTCTTCTTATTTCATGTATCAAGGTACGTAATTATCTATGAAATAACTTATAGCGAGCAAAATAAACTTAAGCAAGTAATTTGAGTTACAATAATATGCATTGCTAATGATAAAAACACGAAATCGGTGAGAAGTGGTTAGTATACATCTCTTCGACGATAGATGTCTCTAGCTACAATCTGACGAGCAAACGAGAAAATGTGTTTAAAAAAGGAAAATATGAATTTTAGGGACTTACACGTGAAATGTTATGCCATCAATATGTTTCAGTTTGGATCCTGAACAATTTTTGCATCCAACAACAGCGCACTTCATTATTAAAATAATTTAACTACTAAAAAACGATTAAAATACAACGCACCCGAACGCGATGCCGATTCACTCACAACTAAGGTTTGCGGCCCCGCCCACTGTGACGTCATGACCTAATTAAAGGCGCACGACCTACTTGCCTTGCGGCACCTCCGCTTCTTTCTATACTCCGTGGTTTGGTATGACATTATACTTTCTTTTAAAAATATAATGTCACTAGTGCCATTTTTCATTTTTTTTAATGTTTTGTTCCTCCGGTCGGTCCACACAATGATAACACCCGCCCTTTCCTCCCGCCTTATCCGAAACAGGAACCTCCCGAAACAGCCATGTCCGGTGAGAACCTGCGTCAGGCGGAAGGTGAGGACGCCGTGGCACCTCTCAAGCCACTCTTCAAAGAGGGGACTTACCCCGCAATTGTGGCGTGCCCTGCGCTGGGTTGCGATAGTCGCACTCTCCATGCCGCCTTGAGACCCTGCCGGAGCTCTGTCCGCTGTGCCGCGATTTCTCGCGGCAGCGGAGTTACGCCCCGGCGTTTCGCCTCCTCGCGCCACTCCCAAATGTGCGCGAGGACCTTTGCCTCCAGATCCCATGGCGGCAATCCGGCAAGGAGGCTCGCAAGTTAATTAGGTCTAACTTCGAGAAAGAGGTCAATTGTCGAGTCCGACTCGGCTGGGCTGCGTTCGGGAAGCTACGCTTCTCGTCTCATATACCACAATATCTCAAAACGAAAGTCTTTATACATACTGTAACAAGTATACCACCGTTTTTTATATGAAAAAGTAGGTACAGTCATCAAAACAGATAAGTAACCAGGGTCGTCGGATATAGTTGAAGTTTAGTAAGAAGCAGATGGATGTTTTCGAACAAAATTTAATTTAATTAAAAGAAAACAATAACCAGTGCGTGTTGCCAGTTATGACCTACGGCACTGAAACGTGGTTGCTCAGAATGTACCTCATTTGAAGGCTGAAAGTCACCTAAAGAGATTGCCCTTTGGGTGACTTTGGGAGAGGGCTATGCTTGGAGTTTCCCTACGTGATCGAATCAGAAATCAAGAGATCCGTAGGAGAACCAAGGTAATATAGCCCGAAGATTTGCCAAACTTTAGTGGCAGTGGCTATTGCTCGCAGAACAGATGGCAGATGGGGCCCGAAAGGTTCTGGAGTGGCAACCGCGTACCGGAAACCGTAGCATTGGAAGGCCTCCCACAAGGTGGACCAATGGCCTGGTGAAGACTGCAGGAATCCGTTGGATTCGAGAAGCACAGAACCGGTCGAAGTGGCGGTGCTTGAGGGGCATCCCTCAAGCACCGCCGCTTCGACCGGTTCTGTGCTTTGTACAGCAGTGGAGGTCTTGACGTCTTTCGGCTGAAATGATGATGAATCAGACAACGGGCGAGAATAATATAACAACAGCGAGTTTTTTATATGATAATTAATTCTAAATGAATCCTAAAATAATTTCGACGAAAAGGATTTTGCTATAACGATACGATAACGATATAACGTGAATGTAGACTCGTTCTGACAAATTAAGAATTACAAATTAATTAATGAATTAAATTAATTAAGTTCTATAATTTGTCATGGGCACCTCTTTTCAACGCCATATTTACCCGATATATGCGAGTTATTACATACAGCGTGGCGCTACAATGGTGACATTAATTTAACACACGTATACGGGTTCTCGTTTTTATTTTTTGGTGAAATTTTAATTTCATTAAACGATATTATTTATTGATTTATATACAATTTTCTAAAATACTATCTTAGAGCAAAACCTGTACGTAGCACAGCGGCCATTTGCCGGCGTCACGGATCATACCATTGCATCAATGAATTTAAAATGAAAAAATAATCTGCCACGTGCTTTTAACATTATTGAATGGTAAATGAACTGTTCTTTAGTGCTAGCCGGGCCTGTGTCCTTGACACACTTCTATCACTCGCGCCCATAAACTATATCTACGCCATGTAAAGATTTTGTGAATTTTCCGCGAAAAAGACGCTTACATACCTATTGTTGTAAATTATTTATTTTTGTGTAATTAGGATAATATTCAGATTAAGGTTCTGCGATAAAGACGCTTTGATTGGTTTTCATTAGCTTTATCTAGTAGGTACATCTGCATTATGCACGCTTTTATTTGTGTTATTAGTGCTGTGTGTAAAGTTGTGATCGTTATGGCACATACACATCCGAACTACAAGGCAGCCGAATATGCAAACATGGTCCTAATTTACGGAGAAGCCCATCAAAATGCCGCCCTTGCAATAAGGATGTACTTATCGCGAGATATGGCGTTTGAGAAATTGAGGTAAATGGCTTTGGCTGAAAAACTACTTTCAAAAGTGCGGGAAAACGCCATTTAGACCTTTTGTGTCCGCGAGCGCGGTGGTCATATTGAAAACTAAAATATATAAAAAAAATATGTCAAAACAATAAATTTTTTGATTAATTGTGATTGTGGAAATAACTGACAAAAGATGATAAGTGATTAGTGATTTGATTACACATCTCTGCGCTGCGCTCAGACTGTGGTACGAATGTAGGTACCTGCACCGCTCGGCTACTTGGATATTATGGCGTCAAAGCATCGGACAAAGCACGCGCGTTGCGTGGTTGCCAGCGTGCGAAGTGAGGCGTTGCCGCTCTGAGTAGAATGTAATTAGCTTCATGAATGAATCTGTACATAGAGTAATACTAAGGTTACTTTTTTATTGTTTACTTGTTTGAAAATTTTCATTTTCAATTTAGGGTTTATTTTTTCTTATTTTTATTGTTACTGGGCACTAGCCCTACCCATGTGTTAAATTAATGTCACCATTGTAGCGCCACGCTGAATATAATTTATATTTATTTGCTTAAAAATAACTATATAACATCAACTTTCGTATAATAATAATTTTATAACCTTCGCCAATATTTTGACGACCTGTTAATTTTGCCATAATAACCATGCTTTGTTACTTACATTTCAACGCTAAAGAAATTTACAAAAATTTCACACTTTAAAAAACAATAACTTGCATTGTAGGTATAGTAAGTTGGAAAAAATCATAAAAGGCAGCAAAATTTAATATCGGTTACATTGGGAAAACTCAACGATGGGGTTGAGACAATCGTAAAAGCATCTTACAAATGTTTAATTTTTTAACACTCTTTTTTGCAGGCTGCTCTTGGCTATGTGCTGCATTACGACTTTTGCCTCCCAGTTTATTACAAACACTGCTGCTACAACCATGATGGTTCCTATAAATTTCGCTGTATTAAGAGTATTTGAAGAAGTGAGTATTCTTAACCATCCTTTTATTATTTACTATTGCAGCACATTATGATCGCCGTTGAGCAGCCCGGATTCCGGATTTGTGCCCGGTTTATTAATGGCAGTAGGTTCGCCTCATATTACATGGGACTAGAAATAACAGGTCAAATATGGTGTGGGTACTAAATGTACATATATACATATGTACTATATCTGCCTAATCCTGCCTAACCCTTTCATGAAATCATGACATTTGAGGCCAATGATAACTTAAGAAGTTGTATTGCTGATTCTAATGATTATAATTCTGTAAATCCATATTTGTTACGTCCGCGAATCATATTTTAATCAACATACAACCCGACAGTGACCTGCAAATTGCAAAAAACGTAAGTAAAGAAGAAGGGGCACGGTCCATACAAAATTAACCCACGTCCTACAGCAAAGAGAAGTATCTCAGAATAATGAAAAAAAAAATAGTAATGTAATTTTTTTTAAATAAAATGAAAAAAATTAAAAGTATATACAGAGTTGACATGACAAAGGGGCATTAAATTACACTACGTCTACTATACGTGTTTAGTATTAATTCGATACGGTATAAAAATAAAAAGCACCAAAAATGAGTTTTTTTTTCAAACAAACTAAATAACTTACAAATCAGAGTAAAACGCAACCACCCTTTGTAAATAAAAATAACTGACCTTAGATACCTAGGTAACAAAGCGGCAACGCGGTGTGTGTTATTTCGTGTCAAAGCGGGGGGCGGCTGGCGCACTGTGGAAAATTGTAGAACAACTGCTGATTAAAAATGGTTATTGTCAATGTCGCTACTGGCAGGCTTTTTTTTATTTTACTCAATAGTTTAAAGACCAAACTAGACTATAATATCAAAAAATTATACATATTATATGAAATGATTTTTTTACAACACCACAAACTTTATAGTTATGCTAATATGTTTCTTCATTGTTTCTAATTATACATCCTTCTTTGGCTTCTATAATTTCCGTCGAATGTATTGCATTGGTAATCATACGACCTTCACAGATGATTTGCAGTTGGTAATCTGTGCAGCAGACATAGAGCCAGGTATTTGGCTTTTGTAATGGTGTCCATTTGTTGTTGCAGGTTTCGGTTGTGTAGATACATTTTGATAATGTTATGTTTGTTATTGCACCAATTTCGCATGGAATTTGATGATTTCTCATGTGTTGGTTTGTACGAACAGACATATGTAGTTGGTTCAATTTTAATACAATGTTCCAGGTAACTGTGAGCTGCATATATGTCTCTTTTCTGATATTGACTGCGACATATTCTGAATTTGTTTTCATTGTAAGTAAAGTTTGTTATCTGTTATCATCGGTATAGGAACTGTTTTATAGACAGTGAATGGAGTGTCCCCTGTCAATGGTAATGTAATTTCGATGATAAAATATTTCTCATACAATCTAGACTTTACCTCTAGTAGTTTGTATATGTCAGCTAATTGGGTTTGAATATTGTCAACCGGTATCGATAATTGTTATAGCAATTGTCCAGAAATAACGTTGAGCTCTTGAAAGAGCTGGCTCTGCGGTCTGGTATCCACATGACCATGAAGGATGTTAATGGCTGTATCTAGAAGCATATGTTGGATGTGGCGCAGTTTGGATAGAATTGTTGAAGTGTTCAGAGCATGATATTTAAGTAATTCAAAGCTTCCTCTTGCTCAACAGCCTTACCCAATTTCTGTAAATAGTTCTCTGTAGCGTTAAGATGTTGATCTAAGAGGTTGAACTGATTGTTAATTGCCTCTTCATTTCTCTTTAAAATGTTATTATGCGCCTCAATGATTGATTTTTGCCCTTTTATCAGTTTCAGTAAATGGTCTCTGTTGCTTTGCAATGTTTCTATGTCTTTTTTATATTGTACTGCGAACCTTTCGTCTAGCACGCCGAACAGGCTGTTTGCAAGGTAACCTATTCCATTGACAAGACCTCGAGTAACGCACTCCCTTGTCTGACCATGATGTGTTTCCAACATGTAATTGTTATGATCAAATTCGTTGAGTTACTGTTTGAATTCAGTCATAATAGTTTTGTACATAGTTTGATATGAAAATTGCTCACACCTTTCTTCCAGGTGTTTTACAACTCGGATGTATATTTTCCATGCCTTGCCAGTAAGAAATCATATTGTAGTAGGTAACAATCTTCCAGTCATCATGTACGCTTTGCAAATTGCCGATTTTGTCAAAGTATACTGCTCTATTTGGATCGAACGGTGTGACAGTTATGGCGTCACTGTTTTGCTTGGTGGGCAGAAATAATGTGAGTAATGTTATGAATGTACACAGTAGGCTGGAAATTATTTTCTTTGACTTTGATCGTTGCTTTCGGTTATTGTTATTTATTATTGATTTTTGTTTTTTCTTACAGGTTGTTACATTTGAGGTGGTTGTGTCAGGTTTTTCTATAGAAGATTCTGGTATTGGGAGTTTAACTAATTATGATAACTTAAGTTTGACGAACTAAATTAATTTGAGTTTAACTAATTGGTATAGTTGCAAATCTTATAAGGCTATAATCTTTGTGAGCATGTCTATCTAGTAATAATTTTAGCGTATCATTAATTTTTACTTGGTTAGCTACTAATTGCCCGGTAATATCGGAACGTTAAGTCATCCATTCCTTACTGAAATTGATGTGGTTATTTAGTTCCTCGGTAGTTTTGTAATTATTTTCCTGAAGGATTTTGATAGTATTATCGTATCTGACCGCGTTTGAGTAGTCCAGATTTCCTATGACGCTTTTTACTATAGAGCCAAGACCTCGCCTTACACGACCTGGTTTTAACGTTTCTAGTTGGCGTGCGACACATTGCAATTTTTCCGAAAGATAGTCTAATCGAACTTCATACAGCATATGTGTGTTATTATCTAATTTTAGCCTAGAGTTGTCGAACTGATCTTGTAACAATCTAATATTTAAGTCGGTGTCCTTGGTTTGAATGTATTGTAGGAAGGTATGATAATCGGTTATAAGTTTGGTTGCATAAAGCCGAAAGGGTAGTATTCCTGGGCCATCGTCCAGGCTTTCAAGTGTTATCTTTTGGTTTATTTCCTGGGCTGCTGTCAAATGAGCAGTCAGGACCAGTAGCACCCCGTAACAATAAAGCGCTTTTAGGTACTCTTTTTAGGCTTTTAGCGACGCGACCTCGCTTTTTAGATGAATAGATATGTATAGGTAGGTTGGCTAAAACGGGTGTCTTGAGTATATCTAGGGGCTAGTTTTTGACGGCTCGCTAAAGGGTTGCTGACAAAAACACGTTGTTGAGGCTGGTACTCGATTTCGGGCTCGCGAGTTTTGTTAGTAAATAAATAACATTTTTTTTTTTGTTTTGCTCGTTTTTTGTTTTTTTTGTTAAGATGTTTTTGTTTTGTTAGTTTTGTTTTTATTAGTAGAATTACGGGTTATTAACAATTTATCTTTAGGGTCGATTTTGGCTTGTCCTTTTTCCAGTAGGTCTCATGCTGTAAGCCCGTCGAAGTATTTATGAAACTTATAAATAAATAATTTTATATCATCATGCTCCTGAAATTCAGTGAAGGTGGGAATGTTTATAGAATAGTTACTTCTTGTTGTAGCGTGTACATTTGTGACCTCAAAGGGATCGAAATTTAAAGGGAAATTATTGAAGTATGTCTGTGCAACTTCTGGGCTAATGAATGATTGATTTGCGCCCGTATCAATCAATAATCTTAACAGTGGTTGTAAGATCAGGATAAATGGAAGCTGTCTTTTTGTTTGTATGTTTAACTCTATTTTGACTTGTCTGATTTCTCCCGCTTTTCAAAATCCTTCTCATTACTGGATTTAGACGTAGATGGTTCAGGTTCGTTAGTTACAGCGACCAGGTAACCTATAGCGAAATTTTCGGAATTTAAATCCGTGCCTGCGTAATACGTAGGCTCTATGTTATTATATTCCGAGTTTTCTAGGTAAAAATTAAAGTCCGGTTCAATAAAATATTCCGGGTAATAGTAGTACTGACCACCATCATCTAAACATACGTTCATGTTCATCTCTTTAGACTTCATTTTAGAAGTAATTAGATGTGGGCTGGTTTCCGTTGCTACGCGAGTCGCTGATGGAACAAACGACGGCCTTCCCCAAGTAATATAATGGCTAACACCACTTATAGGCTTAGGGCAAGAATTGTGTGTAATGATTCGCGGTTGCATTTGGAAATTATTATTAAAACGATTATAGTTAGGCGGAGCTGAGCGAAACATTTGCTGGGTATGCGACATCGGCGCGCGATACATTTGTTGCGGATGCGACGGCATTACGGGAGCGTTTCCAAATGGGATAGGCCAGTTAACCTGAAAATTTGGTCTCCATGTCTGCAGTGGCTGAAAGTTTACAATGGGCCCAGCTCATGCATTGAAATTGAACGTTCTAGACATAGGGCTGGCGTTATCGGTTGATGTGGCATTGTGGCCATCGGCAAAGTTTTTGCTGTATTTACATATGACTTTTTATCAGTTATTGGTTCCTGACGGTTTTGCAAATAAAGGACGTTCAATTATTCTTGCACAAATTCTAACGCCTTTTCGACACTATCAGGACGCATGCAACGTACACGTGACCCTAATGGTTATTTTAAGCCTTGAACATACCTGCATGGTTAACTTCCGATACAGAGTATCCTTAGCCTCTATAGTTGTTCCAACATCCTCGTGTAGAGTATCATACGTCATAATGGTACTGAATAAGTTAAGGCATCGATCATAAAACTCTTGGAGTGAATTGTTTCCCTGAGTTGCCAACATCAAATCATTGTAAAGAGCGGTCTCATCCCTCTGATCAGAAAAGTTATTTATGAGGCACGATTTGATACTATCTTCAGATATGCCATTTGAATTTATAATACGAGCAGCTGGCCCCGTTATTTTATTTAAAATACCATTAATTATGCATAGCTTAGCCAAGGCATTCTTCGGGTCAGCTCCTAAATACTCAAAAGCAATTTGATCACAAAGATGTATAAATCTTGGCAAGATGTGTGGATTACCATCGAAATCTGGTACTAAACGTAAAGTCTTAAGAATAGTGTCGGGATCGGACATTATGACCGGCTCAAAATTCCCTAAACTAAACGAATTCTCTAAACGTAAATAGTAGTTTTTAAACTTACCCCGGTATCTCTGTACAAGTCTGTCAGTCCTACGTGCTAGTCTAGAGCGCGTAGGCCCTTCAGGGGTGGATTGCTTAGGGTGAAAAATTATTGCAACTAAAATAAACTACTTTAGGTCAAGGGGGAGGAATTGAAAGCAACTCACAGACAGATACGACTGTCAGTGTACTTATTTAAGCTGCATTTCGGTACCTCCGGGATCGATGTCTGGATTTCTCCTCCACGCAGGACGCCAGGTTCTTGTTCAGGATACTCGGCGAACGCGATCGCTCACGACGGCGCTAGCGAATTAGCGGGACGGTATTCGATATCAGAATAACCCTATCTAGCTTAACTCGAGACGTCTCGAGTATCCTACCGACTGTGCCAAATATTTACGTCGCTATCGGAGGACCCAAAAAAAAACCAATATGATTTCTAACTAGCTTTAATTAGAGTAAATTACAATATTTAAATATAAAAAAATTGAATTCCTATTCCGACCGATGTTAAATACAGAATAAAATCATTATTATCTACGTATTTTAAAAAGGGTCACAAGCAAATAAAGCAAACAAAGCAAGCAAGCAAAACAAAAAATACAATTTATTTAGAATTATATATGTATCAATAATTTATAAACTTTATACGACGTGTTTTTATCGGGACTACAGGTTGACCTCGAATGATACTCTAAATAGTTGAACACTGCGTGTGGTCTGCCCTCTATCTCGAAAATGGTTCAAGATATAAAAAAAATATTTGAACAAAAGTTGTAGAGAATTTTATCCTCTACAATATTTATTAAAATATAAATAGCATAAAACCCATAGGAAACGAGATATTTGCAATAAATGTGTTAAAAATCGATTTTTGACCTTTGACCTTGGAATTTCTGTAGTCGCGGACACCCTACGATAAGTAGGTTTTGTGACAAGTTTTAGGGTGCCAAAATAAAGGTTTATAGAAGTTTATAGCTGACTATCTCTCATACCGAGATACTTGCCCTCATTTGACTAATATTCCTGGACTAGTTGGCACATACTATAACAGACTTGTAAACAAAAGATTTCTACGAACCGATAGTAAACAAATTACTGTTTCCTTTTATGGATAGACCAGGCCTAATTATGCAACATGTTTTAAAACAATAGTTTTTTTTTTTTTTTTAATCATAAATAATAAACTCGTTTTATTACACTATTTAAAAACAATGACAAATTGTCCTGAAATGAAGTTCCACCCATTAATTAAACAATGAAATCATAATATTTACCAGGGTTCTTTCAAAGATTGGAAATATAAAGAATTTAAATTATTAATTGACAGAACGGACGACTGCAGCTCGATTACAAACTGATTTTCAACCGCAGATAGCTTATTTCATAATTCCGATACACACGCACGGATTGTGGCAAAAATATGCTACATTTATCCACCTTTCAAAAAAACCTGGAACGCAAGAGGTGGTGTGTGGAGGTGGTCCACGCATAAAATAAAAATAAAATACAAAACGAAGAGGCGGGAATGCGCGGTCGCTGTCATTTTGAAGTGGTGAGTTTCGTGCGTTCGGACATTCTAGGGTTTTATGAAGTGGTGACTTGTAGTTTCGGGCAGTCCGGGCTAGAAGAACCCAACTGGCAGACAGAAGACCAGCTCTAAGACTGCATCCTAAATATCTTTTATGATGATATGAACGTGAACTTAGAAGGATATATTGAAGACTTAATACAACTAGGAAGGCAAGGATATCGCAGACCACTTGTAACAGAGTTGTAAATTGACCAATTGTAAAGCAAACAAATGACCAGGTATGTCCTTCAAAATAGACAGTTCCTTATGGGATCTGGAGTTATGATTGGAGAATTTCTAGAAAATGAGGCGCTTCAAAAACGAAACGAACTAAGGAAAATGCTATATGAAGCAAGAAAAGGACATTATGCGGTGATCAGAAATAATCAGCTTATAAGAAACGGTCCAATATGCAATAAGATGGAAAATGAAGACATGAAAACAGCCTACCAAAAAAACTAACCACGGTTCTTCCCGAAAAAAAAACAAACATTGAAGGAAATATGACATCTACGACGCCGATTAACACGAGAAACAATTTCAACAACTCTTTCAGGAACAACACATCCCAACTCCTTTCGAAACTAAATACAATATCATACTACATAATGTACAAAGTATAAAAAACAAGAGCCACTTACTAGAAAACCTACTGCAAGAACAACAATACCAAGCTGTATGCCTAACAGAAACTTGAATAATTGAGAAACAATGCCCCTTCGTGCAAATTGACGGCTACGACATCTACGCAGGATATTGTCGTCAATAGCGCCCCAGTGGAGGCGTCGTCATCCTGCTGGCAACCGGAAAAACGTATACTGAGAGGTCAGACCTTACCGAGTTAACTATAGAATAGGTCATTGAATGTTGTGCGGTAGAAATTAAACCTAATACACTTCTCATTGTTTTTTACCAAACGGACCGTAAAATAGGCAATTTTTTTACTTTTCTCCAACTGTTACTCACTAAAGTCTCATCACTACAAGAAATATATCATCATAGTAGGTGACTTTAATATAAATGCAATTCAAAGATCAAATCACTATAAAAAAAACTCATGGCAACTGTTATATCTTTAGGGATATACTGGTGTAAATAAAGCCCAGGAATTGCAATATTACAATTTTTATTTTACAACGACCGATTTTACAAAGCTTTTCGTTAGGGCACGGGCAGGAAAGTAAGCCACAGATAAACTATAAACTAGTCATAACGTCACTATGACATTGACAGCAAACATACTGTTGCCATTGTAAAAACACAAAATGTTGCCACAAGGCTTTAAAAAGCCTGAACATATTCCAGGGCGTTGAAAGATTACAACTTTCAACAGCTATTAAGCTCCTCCGCCGTCGGTAGTTTGCAGAGCCGCACTAGAGAACGTCGCACGCAGCCTTTGTTGGTGTGAATGTCGGCCATTCGGGATCTCCCATCCGGTCCAGTTATTAGGCGAAGAATACGACCGAGCTTCCAAGCCAGTGGGGGGGGCGCCATCATCTGCCAAGAGTACCATGTCTCTAAACTCCAGCTTTGAAGTATTCGTTCGCCATTTTGTTCGATGCTGCAACTCGGCCAGATATTCTTTCTGCCATCCTCTCCAAAACTGTCTTCGGATTGCTTCTATACGCTCATAATGCCGCAGCTGACTTTCATTGATGTCTGTCAGATCTGGTGTCGGCAGAGCGGTCAACGGCCTCCCAATGATGAAATGCCCAGGGGAAAGGGAAAGAAGGTCGTCAGGTCTGGAGGACTGACTGAGGGAGGAAGACTATTCAGAATAACTTCCACTTGTTCAAATAATATTGAAATTTCTTCAAAAGTTAAATGACTGTCACCAATGACAGGCATAAAAAAATATTTTGCCGATTTAACCCCAGCTTTCCAATGCCACCGAAATGAGGAGTGTAAGCCGGGATGACAGTGAATTTAAGAGATTGTTGACTTGCAAAATCAGACAAAGGTTCGTGATTATCCTTTAGGAAAGATCCGATGTCCTTAGCGGCGGCAACAAAGTTGCTTCCATTGTCGCTGAATATTTCCGTCGGCTTACCGCGACGAGCGATGAAACGCCTGAGTAACAGCATAAATGCATCCTTCGATAAGTCACTGACTGCTTCGAGATGAATGCACTTATATCGCAAGCAGACGAAAAGACATAGATAACATTTAAATGTACGATTGCCACGACCTTTGCGATTCACAATATAAAATGGACCAGCAAAATCCAAACCAACGGATATAAAAGGATAGTCAGGCGTTATACGTTGAAATGGTAAATTACCCATCTTCGGCTGTAGAGTCAAAACTCGTATTCGCGTATATCGTACGCAATTATTAACTGTACGTCTTGCAAGATGCCTACCATTTATTGGTCATATTGTTTCTCGTACAGACGCTAACAACAGTTTTGGACCAGCATGCATATTGTTTATGTGTTCCCTTTCAAAATATAATTTAGTTAGCCTATGCGAAGCAATTAGTAGAATTGGATGTTTCTTTGAATATAAATGTGATGTGCTGACGCATCAATTCGTCCACCCACACGAAATAGATTGTGTTCGTCTAAAAACGGTGACAATGATAATTATTTACTTTTCCTGTTCAAAGATTTACCTTTCTTTAGAAGATCAAACTTTATAGGGAACGCTTGACCCTGTGCGATGACACATAGAGAACTGTAGACCTACACGCTTATTATTTTTAATATTAAATCTGAATCTGTGAACATAGGCAAAAGATCTTTGCAAATTAGTTAATGATGAATATTTATCAGAGTCAATTATATGTTATTATCACCGAATGTACTTTTAATACCGGTAACTCTTCCGAATCATTAACGTCTAACTTAGGCCATTCAGACTATTTTTTTAATAAATAACTAGGCCCTGTCTACCACAGCGCCGTTGCTACTAAGCGTTTAAGATATATATAATATAAAAAAGATAAGAAGTTAAGATATTAAGTCAGCAGGGTTAGAACGCGTCCCCACTGAGGGTGTCTCCACGTTGTCGTCGTGGTGGGGCTTTCGCGTCTCAATGATCTTGGGGCTCTGCCGGTAGAGTTACTCATGCCGGAAAGGTCCAAGTGAAAGACCAGACCAAGACAGATACCGGGACGGGGTCGCTCCTGATCGATTGACGATAGTTGATCGACAGAAGATGCGACCATGCCGCTGCGGTGTAGGCGCACCAAAGCGGCGCGTGTTTCTCTCCTTGAGAAGCAGTCTTCGAGTAGAGAACTTTCGTCGGGTTCTTTGAGTCGGGTTGGCTGGACAGCGAACGGAGGCATATTTAATGCCGCCGCCGGGGGCTTGGCTTTATTGCCTGGCCCAGAGGAAGGCTACCTCAAAATAAAAAACCACCTAATCCTAAGTTTTGAGGCGCGGCGAGAGGGTGAGTGGCTGGAGAGAGTCCAGTTGTTAACGCCTCCCCTGTAGAGCACCTGCCGCACTCTACAGTATATAGGCTTATCTAGGTAAAAGGCTCTGCCTAGGTGGACATCTATGTCCTTACTACTCGTGGGAACTATATGGAGAAACATTTAAAAAATAAAAACAAACAAAACGAACCAATTGGATTGGTAGAGGAGGTTGATGTGGGGTCAGATTTTGACCTCACACCAAGCACAATGAGTGTGGAGAGCGCAGCGAGCGGCATTGGGATACAATTGCGGAAGCGAACGCGTCCCAGCGCTAAACTCTCGGGGTCGAACCTGGCTCTGAGCGGTGCGCGTGGGACGCCGTCGCCTCCTACTGTGAGGAAGTGATGGTCGCGAAGGAGGCGGCGGAAAGGGAGAGGGAGAAAACAACCTCCCTTCCAATCCGTAGCAGACGCACCGGGCGCCGGAGGGCGCGAAACGATCTCCGGCTGCTTTAGGGTGAGGCCTGCAGGCAACAGACTTGGAGAGTTTGTTGCCTGAACAGTGAAAGGCCCGAGTGGGTGGCGCGCCGCGTTTCGCGTGCGTCTCTCCCTAGAGGATTTGCGGCCGTACGCGGCCGCTGCGGGTGACGGGGTCCGCGTGAATTCGTGCGGGCTAACACCTGGCCGGGGTAGCGTGATGAAATGCGCAAGCACTCCAGCACCCGGCTAAAGGTAGTTGAAGAACACCGTGTGGTTTTAGTCAGTAAGAGTCTGACAGACCCCTCCACCTGCCCCCGGGTGGGGGACATCCATGAGGATTTGCACACGAAAAAAAAAGGGTTAGAACCCGTGGGAATATATCGCCACGCTGAATAAGAAGTTAATTCTTTAATTTGACGAATACGATTAGCTACAAATACTTTTAGTTTAGTGACGTCACTACGAATCCAACCTAATATTACTCTGGAGTCACATCAGTGAATTAGCTTATCTGGCTTGTAACGGAGCGAATCTGTTACAGCTTTGGTGAGTTTAGCGGCGAGCAAGGCTGCACAGAGTTTCAGGCGGGGTATGGTAGTAGGCTTCAAAGGAGCCACCTTAGATTTGGCACAAAGCAATCTGACCGTGACGTCCCCATTATGACTAATCGTTCTTATATAAACACACGCACCATATGCGTAATTTGAGGCATCACTAAACAAATGTAGTTCAATGAATTGAGGCGATTCACGTACTACTAATCTAGGCACTTGTAAATTAGATAATATCTCTCAATTATATTCTCAGAAAACTTAGTCCAATCATCTTTTACTTCCTGAGGGACTGGCTGATCCCAGTCCAATTTATGTTGCCAAAGGCTTTGGATCATTATCTTTGGTATCAGTACAACTGGACTGAGGATACCCAATGGATCGAATATTTTGAAAGCGTTTGACATAATAAATCGTTTTGTTATAGTTTGACAATTATCATGTGAGAATCCCTTTATAGGGAAATGCAATGTATCACTAGATGGAGTCCAGCCCAACCCCTAGCGTACTAGACGACTCACAAAAAATTAAACTATCTTGTTCATTCAAAACTACATTATCAAAAATAGAAGAATGATTTGACTTAAATTTTCTTAAATTAAAACAACCTGCCCTTAACGCTTCAGATACAGCTTTATGTACATAAATTAATTGCTGTGAATCATTTGAACCCGTTATGAGATCATCAACATAAAATATTTTTGGATAATGCACTTTATGAGCTCATCATCCTGTTCCTGTCCTACCTCCCATAGACAGCGTGTTCTCAGGTAACTTGCACTTGCTGTTCCATAGGTCAAAGTATTGAGCATAAGTGTCTGAATGGGTTGAGATTCCTCTTTACTCCACAAGATAAGTTGCAAGTACCTATTTTCTTTGTGTACTAAGACTGCGATAAATCTTTTCGATGCCCCCAGTAAGCAAATACTTATATTGCCTAGAGCGTATTAAAATAGAGAGTATCTTGTACGGTGGGACCTACCATTAATATGTCATTCAGAGAGCAACCGGAAGTGGAAGTAGCAGAACCATCGAATACTACACGAAGCTTGGTAGATTCACTTTCCTGATTAAAAACTGCATGATGACACAAGTAATAACTTGGACCTATGCTATCTTTAAAACTATCATTTAACACAGATAGGTGTCCTAGCTCTGCATACTCATAGTGTACTCGAATTTTAACATAGGGTTCCGTTTTAATCGTTTTTCTATGTACTGTTGTTTATTTATTATATAATTATATATTTTTTTTGTTTATTTCTATTCTATTATTGTTTCGCAATTTTTTTTCTAAGTATGGCCTAAACAATCAGAGTATCTTTAAGTGAAAATTTTACACAAAATCTACTTGCATTGGTTCTAGTTGTGTAAGTGAGAAAGTGTTTTTCACATTAATTTTCATTTTCACTTATAAATTTTCCAGGAATTTCTTCTAAGTCCCAGAATTTAAGTAGCATATTATCAATGCTATCACATTTGGAAACTAAACTGTGATTACAGCGAACATTTTTGTGCGGCTTCACAGATTCCATGGGACCAGATACAATCCAACCGAATTGTGAACTTCTTAACTTAGGATTTTTGACACCTAATGAAAACTGTTCATTACCTAGAATGTCCCAGAATAAGTCTGCGCCTATCAAGACATCTATGTCGCCCGATTTATGAAACATGGGATCAGCCAGTTGAATATTTTCAGGTAACTTCAGGGACCAATACAGATGGGAATCTTTGGCAGTCTACCTGTCAAATCCTTCAAAACAAGACATGAACGACTTACGTTAAATTTACTATTTATTGATTGTAATTTAATATTACAACTTTCAATAACATTATTTGTTAATGTGCTGCCTATGCCAATGACCTTTAGAGTGTCAATGGGATGGGTTATTAATGATAACCTGATCTTTAGGGATTCAGTTATAAAAGATGATTGGCTGCCACAGTCCAATAGTGCACGAACTTTGACCTTTTGCTGGCCAAATGGATTCGTCATCTCCACCATGGCACTTGACAATATAATTTGACTTGCATTCTTATTAGAATAATTTGCTACTATCTCACTTGGCTCATCAACCGTAGCGAGACTTGTCGACGTTTGTGGACGGTGTAGCAAGCTATAATGCCTCTCAGTGCAACCAGACTCTTATCATGACCTGAATCGACCATCCTTAATGGAGTGACCCTGTCTCAAACAGTTAATGTAAAGTTGTCACATCCATCATTCTATCATCAATACCCTTAGCCTTAAATGTTGGACAGTCATAAATTCTATGATGTTCATCGCAAACAATACATGAATAACCCTTGGGTTCCTTATCCTTACTATTATCACTAGTGCTTGCAAAACATTTAACATTATTCTGTGTCTTTCTTTAACCTTGTTTATTTAGAGTCGAACGTTGAGGAGGCTTAGGCTTCTTTGAATCTATGTTGCCCGAATTATTATTATTGCGATTTGCAGACACAGTAGCACGATCGGTAATAAATTTAAAAAACTGCCCCTAAGTTGGTAGCTGACTCCCTAAACTACTGCGATATTCCTCCCATTTCAACAAGGTTTGACTATCAAACTAAGCTGACAACATGAATAATAATAATAACATCCCAATTATCCATTGGTTGTCCCAAGCTGACCAAGGCACGTAAGTTTTTAGTACTAAGTTAAACTAAATATGTTAAAGATTTTTCGGACTCACCTGGAAGCTGTTTTATATTCAGTAATTAATCAAAATGATGATCAATTAATATTCTATTGTTATCATACCGTTGACAAAGCAGCTTCCAGGCTTCAGTATAACTCTTAGCTGAAACTTCAAGATTGGAAATAATTCTGGCTGCGTCAACTTGTAGGTATGAATTTAAATAGTAACACTTATTAATTTCAGAAATACGATCATTTTTGTGTATTAAACTTTCAAAGGTATCTCTAAACTCTTAACCAACGGAAATATTCACCATTAAATTTAGCTATTTGTATTTGTGGGAGCTTTAATCCTAAATTTTGATGATCTTCCAGACAACATGAAGCATAGTGATCAGAACTATGTCTCTGTTCATATTAATTTTTCCGAGAAAACATGTCTAATAAGTTCTTAGCAGTGGCTATGTTAATTACTATGTCTTGCTCAATGTTGTCACGTTCAGCAGTTTCAGCATCAATGCTGTCAGAACTCAGAACCTCTATTTCACTTTGCAAATCATCAACTTTGAATATTTATAAATAATAAATAATAATAATAATGGAATACAAATACAACAACAACAGATAATGCCTCAAATTTTGCAAGCTTTGAGTTTAACTCTGTCAATTGAATGTTATTCAATTCCTCTTCTTTAGAAATATTACATAAATAGTTTTTACAACTTAGTAATTTGCCCTTTAGCGGACGCTCTTTTAGTTAACAATTGTTTGTAAAGCTGCTTATCTTCAGCCATCCTATCCTAACTATAATAATATTATAATTATAATTATATTATAAATTATTATAAATGCGAAAGTAAGTTTGTTTGTTTGTTACCTTTTCACGCTTAAGCCACTGAACCGATCATCCTGAAATTTTGCATATACGTTGTCAGGGGTACATAAACGGACATAGGGTACCTTTAATCCCGCAAAAAAGTACTGTTCCCGAGGAAAACAAAAATAACGTCCTTATAATAAATGTCGCCGCGGTAATAGATGGCGCCACGTGTCTTTCGAATCATGATTGAATTACAACCCAAATTGATAGTCAGTCTAAATTAACGCGAGCGAAGCCGCGGGCAAAGCCTAGTTGCGAATAAAAATTGTTATGAAAGTTGAGGAATTATCACAAACACAATAAAAAGAATGGGCTCACGATCCTCGTCTCGGTGTCACCTGCCGATCAGGAAGCCAGGTGCACACAATCAGCAGAGCATCAGCCAGACAGCTATGCAGTCTCTATCTGGCAGAGAAGCGTGCACGGCGATTATGTCCTGAAATAGTTGGCAGACTATGCTAAATATCGAACCACTAATATTTGTAAATTGGGGGTGAGTACCTATTGAAACGATGATTTGAAAACGGGAAGTTTGCAATTCTTGTAATGACCTTATTTACATAAATGGTTGCTATTTAAGGATGTTTGATACTAGGAAAGGTATTTAGAGGTTTTCAATGATGGAAAGGCACTCAACTTCGGGCGACGCGTTAGCGCTCTCGATTCACGACTTGGCGGGCTTCGGGGGCTTCGGCGTCGAGTCCTCGTATGTAGGTGGGTAGCGATTCCGATGAAGTATTTCTCTTTGTTGTCGCGGATTTCTTGTTTTAGTTGTAGTTCCCCTCATAGGACACCATGTTATATCTTTGGGGATATACTGGTATAAATAAAGCCCAGGAATTGCAGTATTACAGTTTTTATTTTACGACGACCGATTTTACAAAGCTTTTCGTTCGGGTATTGGCGGGAAAGTGAACCACAGATAAACTAGTCATAACGTCACTATGACATTGACAGCAAACACTGTTGCCATTGTAAAAACTAATAAAATGTTGCCACTTTTGAAGGCTTTATAAAGCCTGAACAGCAACTATGCTTGAATATAACTTCAAGTTGTCAAAGAGCCGACTAGAGAAACGCCCACGTCATCAACTTGCATAGACCTAATCTATACAAATAATAAAAAAAAACTCGGTCGGTTAACGATAAAGGAATTTCTGACCACAATTGCGTATCTTACGGATTTGAACTGTTTTCTAGGTCACAAAATAAACCCATCTACAAAAAAGTCCGTCTAACAAACCACCCAAAGTATTTCATACATTTCAAACTCGAACTAAGATAAATCACTTGGGATAAAATCTTAACATCAGAAAATAATGTAAACAATAACTACAGTATTGCCAAATTAATAATGCGCATGCAGATCTTCGCTAATTGTCGTATTCCCGGAAACACCCGAATCATTGAATCGTAAGAGCCCTAAACAATGCACTTGCATTTTGCACCTTGTTCGAAAGAAATAGGAGTCAATATCATGGGTACACAATCGAAAACAATTCGGGCGGTCGGCGGCGGTCGCCGGTCAGTCAAAGGTCCGTCAGTCGTCTTTATATATTGGTGGTGACTGCACGTGTTCTTATAATATATAGAGAATTAGAAATAGAATTAGAATTATATAGAGCTGCTATTACACACCCTTCTTGGTTTTGTTTTCAAAGGTGAATTTAATTTCAACTTTAATTATCTTATTTAAATAGTTTATTTTGTAAAATAGGTAAATATACTAACATTTTTCACGGTTTTTTAATATTAAAAAATTAAAAATACCTACGTTAAATACATATTAATTACTAGAAAAAACATTTTAAAAATCAGATTTAGGCTTATATAAATTTAATAAAAAGATACACATGCATAAATAAACAAGTAGATATAGGAATAAATAATATTATAAATTATATTAGTACATAATGCAATAATACAACAAATAAATAAAAATATGCCTAACTCTGCCCATACCATTTTCTTTCAGACGAATTTTTCCAGAATGGATAAATTTAAGTGCATACATCACATACTAAGGGTAAAACTTGGCAAGATAGCAGCAAAAAAGGTATCAAACAACCCATTTCCAAAGGAGAGCGAATAATTATTGTACACGCAGGCAATGAAAAAGGCTTCGTCCCAGGGGCTCTAATGTTCATGTTGACTCAGAAGGTGACTATCATAAAGAAATAAACGCGCAACTTTATCAAACTTGGCTACGAAATCAATTGATTCCCAACTTGCCTCCTAATAGCATGTTGGTAATTGACAACGCCCCGTATCATAATAAGCTGTCTCTGAAACCACCAACTCAAACACACCTAAACCACAAATGATAGCTTGGTTACAACAACACAACATTCCGCATGACCCAAAGAAACTGAAACCCGATTTGTATGAAATTATAAAAAGACATAAAGAAAAATACACAGAATTTGCCATTGACCGTATAATGGAGGAACATGGGCATAAAATTATATGATTGCCACCATATCATCCCGATTTTAACCCCATTGAAAATATTTGGTCCCAAATAAAGCAACACGTAGCCAAAAAAAATATTGCAATGACTGTCACGTCAGTTAAAGATGCTATATTAGGAAAAAATAATAATAAAGGACCAGAAGAATTGAAAAATCTTTGTGATCATGCTGTTAAATGCGAAGATGAATATAGAAAATTTGACCCAAGAATAGTTTTTCCGATGAAATTATTATTTACACAGGTGAAAGCAGTGGGGAAAGTGTAAATGAACAAGATCATAATGAAAGTTCTGATGAATCTACGATGTCAGGAATAGAGATCCTCCCTGATACTGATATTTTTTTTTGTAATTGTAATATTATTCTGGAATGATCAGTGCTGTAAATACTTTTGAACTGAGATCTAATGATTGGATTTCTAAGATTTTAATGTAAACCTGTGTTTGAAAACCATTTTACTTCTTCTAATATAAACCTTGTGTTATTTAAACCTTCTTTTCTTCCATCATTACACCAGCTTCAGTAAGACACTTGAAAAGTACTATAATATTTTCGAAATAAATCAGTCCAACAAAGATTGTAGCATATTCGCAATCGTGTGGTTTTCCTCGCTATTTACTTACATGGAATTATCAAATCAAATTTCGTTACTGATAAATCAATATTTATCTCTTTTAGCACAAAACACATAATTCTACTAAATTATGCATGAAGAAAATGCACTTAACCAGTCTATATACATATCGTCTTCCGACGCTCGGGGAATACGACCGTTGCCGAACAGTGACGAAGATTTCTATGCGCATTATCCCCATAGCAAATAACGTTATAATTTATAGCCTACATACTGATAAGACTTACAAGCAAATAAATATCTCTCCAAAATTTTAACATAATCTATTCGGTACTAGGTACTACTAGTGATACTGGAACATACATTCATACTAACAGACAAACCGAAAAATAAACAAATAAAAATCGCCAATAGACTCGTTCCCAGACTTAGTAGCAACTACTTTTTTTCAATAATATTCAAATTACAGAATTCGCTACGATTTTTGTATATGCATAGATGAACGATAAATAATCTTTCATTGTAGCGGTACCCGAATCGTAATGATTGGATTATTCATTTCAGACAAACACCAGTTTTAGCTTTACTTTATAACAATTTTTGTAATGCAATATTTTAACTCTTTTATTTTTTATTTATAGCAAGGTGTAATTGATTTCTATGAAAAGACAGTTGATGGTAACGAAATTTCAAGTGATATAACAGCGTGTTATTTTTGTGCGGCTGCATTTTCAGCAACTATAGGTTGGTAATTATTTCAATTATTTGTCTTAAATTATAGCAAAAGAAACCACTCGATTAAGAGTATAAGAGATGATAAGGGATGATTTAAGCCATGGTCTAAAAAACAAGGTCTGGCATTCCGGGAGTGACACATGCTTACGTCACTATCCAGTTGCCACTTTATTGCAACAAAACACGAAGTATCGAAACATTTTCAGTCACCATTCTGTTAAAAAATATATTTATAGCATTTAAATTGTCGTTTCGTTTTTCTAATCAAATGAAATAATTCAATTTAAACATATACCAACGTAATTGTTACTTAAAATCTCATTGTTATATCGTATTCGCACAGGTAATAAAGGCGGTTGGGGAGTTATTATTACACACTACTGGTAACACAGCGGTGATGACGTAGGCTTGTGTCTCCCACGTGACCACTGTCTCGGAATACTAAACCTGGCGAAGTATATTATTATACCATGATTTAAGCTAGACCGTCGTGGGCCGCGACACTCGATTGCAGGGACCAAGACTCTTAACATGACATGGGCTCCACAATGTGTAGCATGAACTGCTTCATACAGGTTGTGTAAATTAAATAGAGATCCAATATTAAGGGATCGAAATATCATAATATATTCAGCTATCACATACCACAATTTAAACCAATTCTTCGGAATCCTCTCCGTTAAAACTATACTGCGGTGTTCTTTCTTTGTACCTATCTTAATAAAATAATACCTTGCAGGTGGAATCGGCACACTTACGTCTACCGGAACAAATTTAGTATTTAAAGGATACTTTCAGTTGTAAGTACTCAGTAGCTTAATCATCATAGTCATCAGTCGAGTAGTCATCGTAGTATTTTTTTTTTGTAATGTGCGTTTTGTTTGTGCAGAATAAATATTTTTTCTTTCTTTTTCTCAAAGCCCCATTTACACGGTTCAAGTATCTAAAACGTTCAAGAGCAATAATTGCAGGCCATAAAGCACGGTACAATTATTGCCATTTCAGAATTGCATGCAAGTGTTTACACGCGTACGATTTCCATAATGTATGGCATACAATAATTGAATGCAAGTTTTGTCATTCAATAATTGCGTGCGACTTCTGTTTACACCAAGGCTATTAAGGCGATTACGAGTATTGCATGCAAGTTTTGTCTCGTCTAAATAGAGTTGTACATTTATTTTAGGATTTCTTCCTTCAAAAGAGCAGAAACAAATTAATAATCCCTCACTCGACGCACTGATGTTTGAATGGTAGAAAAAATTCATGCCAGAATTTAATGCGATTTTATTGTACGTGCTGTTTACACCTACGAGTAGAGTATTTTTTGAGAATGATCGACCTGACCAATCTAAAAAAAATTTAAAAAAACAGTACATGGCTTTGTCGAGATTTTTTTTTTGCAACTGAATCTTCGTGAGTAGTACTTTTATGCATAAAATAATCAGCTTCGTAACTGTGATGAAAGTTATGAAAAAGTTGGTCTAAAGTGAAAAAATTACGTTCGGTAAATTCGTAAAAAAAAATTCGTAACTCGAAAACTATGAAAAGTCGCGGAACATACATGGGGGTGATTCGGATACCCCACGATACGAGGGACCTAAATTTAATTTTTGGACGTCAATGTTCCGGCCACCCAGTATATAAAATTATTATATACAAATTACATTTCGCCATTTCTGACCCAAACGTACTTGTAGCTCATTCCCTTGGCTTTAATCTTAGCCGCAGCATGAAGTATTGTTGGTAGGTGTAAAATGTGCAAGGCAAGAAAATAAAAGGCCCCGAACTTTAAAAAAAACCAAACCTTTCTAAAAGCACTTTTTGTCCTCTGTCACAGACATTTTTCTCGAAATCTACTAATCGATATGTTGCCATTACCGAAGCGCATACCTTGCGTATGGATTAGTAGTTTTAGGAAACCAAAATTTGAATTATGTGATTAAATATTTGCTTTATGTTTGCTTTGTTTGTTGCACAAAATCAGTAATTCAATCAGTATAATGTATGTATGACGTTCTGGCTTTTCAAACAAACACTGATGTGAGTCACATACATTGGTGCCGATTCTCTTGTCACAAAATTGTTTATACTAGACTAAAAATCACAAAAATTTAGTTTATTCCTGTCAAACGACGATTTCTCATTCTGAAATAGACTAAAGTGACACAACAACAACAACACAAGTGACACAACTATATTTTAGTTTGACAGCACTAAGATAGATGGCACTGAGTTATTAGTTTAGTAAAAATGGCAATTTTGCTATTCTGAATTTGACGTTTTTCACCTAAAATGTTGGTTGTCGTAACTAAATCTGGCTATTTTGAATCGCGATTAAAAAGGGGTGACATAAAATTAGTTGTCACGAACTAAAATTCATCACAACACCTTGACTCCAGGTGCAAAAACATTACTGTATCTTTTTTATTATATTTTGCTTATACTTATCTCGAAAATTGTGTGTCCTATCACTAAAATAATGAAATTTTGGACCCCTTTAAAAGACTCCTAAAATTCTACATGTAGGTAATCATTTTTCATATTTTCCATACAAAAAGTGAAAAATTCCATATAAAATACGTCGAGGCTGACCCCATGAGCGCCTCCGGCCCAACGGGGTAGTGCAAACAAGTACCACGTAGTCTCGATTGTCAAATAAAATTTTAGTTGCGTCAAAATTACTTTGAAAAGAGTAATTTTTTTTTTTTTTTTTAGTATAGTTTAAGATTCTCATAGCCAAAAAAGTAAGGGATTTTAGTGATAGTTTAGTTAGTTTAGTTGTAGAGAATCGGCACCATTGACTTATTTTGTAAATCACTAATGGTCAGAGCACACTGATAACATCACACACAAGTTGCAATCCATTCTGTAATACTATTACGTTTTTCGAACTTAGGTACTAAATGTGTGTATATATATATATTTCTTTGGGTACTGTATACTATATTATCTGGAAGTGCTTTATAACTCGTGGTGCTGCCGCCAGGAATATACTCCCCAGCTTGACACATGTGCAGCTTAGTACGGAGCGGACCAAGTTCGCCGTGCGAATCATATGCGGACCGGGCGGACAGACGCAATAATAATTTGTCTCCGGACTGCTGCGTAGACGAATAAATTTTGTATGGAGCGAACCATATTCACTGTCCAGCCCGTACCAAGTTCGGTTGTCTGTTAATACGGTACATAATAACGGATGATCGAACTTGGTACAGGCCGGACAGCAACAGCCTGGGGAACGTCAGCTCCAATTGCCCACCTGCTTTTGGTGGTGGACAATTGGGGCTGGCGGCTAATCTTCAACAAACGGGGAAGGGTCATGGTTCCAATCACCTATCATCCTTGATGGTCGGTGAAGAGAACCGGGCTAGGGGCGGGATGGCCAGTCCGTCATTGGGGTAGGCTCGGTAGCCATCTTACGTCTACACCCCCTCTGATTGCAGAGGGTTGGTCGTAGGCGTAGAGTGGGAGGGGGAGAGGAAGACAACCTCTTTAAAAAATTACCCCAATCCCAAGGCCGAGCGTGCCGAGGGGATGAATGGCCGGAGGGGATCCGGTCGCTAGCGCTGGGGGGTTAACAGGGGAATACAGGGACCATACCCTTCAAAGGAACAAATTATGGACGGTAAGACAAAGGGAAAAATACAACCCCAGGGCGGTACCGGCTGCTCAGCAACCAGAGAATCTGCCACGTTCCCATCGGGAACGTCATGCCCCTCGTATTCTGGGGGGGCAACCAATGTCTTCCACTTGCCGATGGCAACAAAAGCCGAGGAGCCTCATCACGTTCTCAATCATCCGAGGACGTGATTAATTTGAATGCCAACACCGCCGGCCAGCGAGAAAAGGAGCTTCAAAAGCACCTGAAGCCCCTGCGCGTCGTGGTCACGCCGATTGTTGTCTCAGACAGGAACAAGAGCTGAGGAGGCTCAAGTCCTGATGGGGACAGGTCTGACAAGGAGGACACTAGGAGGAAGCGCAGTCTCTCCTCTAGTGAGGAGAATCTGTTGGCCGCGAAGGTGCCAACGCCACAGAGAGGGCGAGGTCGTGTGGTGGCGGGTGGAGTCCCCACTTGGCTGCCGGAGCGTGACGGGTGGGGTCGGTTCGTGCCAATACGCCGGACCAACACGCCAGCTCCAGTGGAGCGCGTGGAGAGCGCGGAGAGTGGCCTCGAGGCCATGGAGGTGGACCTAAGCGGGGACTCCACACCCTCCCTGCTAAGGTCCAACAGAGCAGAGGCGAGCGCTGTGAGGCGGAATGCTCTGTTCTGCGAAAGCCGCAGAGTGCGATGGTCGTCAGAGTAATTAAGGGGTACCGCATGATCTCCTACGAGGCGGTTTGTGCACTGGCTGGATCCCCGCCCTGGGACCTGGAGACGAAGGTGCTCGCGTCACTGTACCGATGGCGCGAGGAAGCGTGGGCGCGGGGCGAGCGACCGATGCAGCGACAAATGGAGCAGCGTCGGTCGCAGCTCTACGAGGTCCTGGTGGCGGAATGGCGGGACAGGCTCTCACGCCCTACCACCAGCCTCGACACCATCGAGACGGTCCGGCCGGTGCTCGACCACTGGCTCGGGAGGAGGCACGGCTCCCTGTCGTTTCGGGTGACGCAGGTGCTCTCGGGGCACGGTTGCTTCGGGAAGTACCTGTGTCGCATAAACAGGGAGCCGGACGCCCGGTGTCACCACTGCGTTGACTGCCGGGAAGACACGGCGCGGCATACGCTGGCAGAGTGTGCCGCTTGGGAGGAGCCGCGCCGTGCCCTCATCTCAAGAGTAGGCAGTGACCTGTCGCTGCCGGCCGTAGTTAATGCTAAGGTCGGCGGCGAGGAGTCCTGGGACGCGGTGGTATCCTTCTGCGAAACAGTCATTTCGCAGAAGGAGGCTGCGGAAAGGGAGTGAGAGATCTTATCCTCTCACCCAGCCCGCAGCAGGCGCACTGGGCGTCGGCGGAGGGCGGATAACACCCTCTGCCAGCCCCCCTAAATGGGTCCAGGGGCGACGGACTCGGGGACGTCTGTCGCCCCCCATACATCAGGACCCTAGGTGGCGGCGCGTAGTGTTCCACGCGCACCCCTCTTAGACGTCGCGGGGAGGGTTAAACACCTCACTCTCCCCGCTCGACCGGACGGGGCCCGTAGAGGCGGGACGGCACCAGCCGGGGGTTGCGGAAGATTCGTACGTTCCCGCGACCCCCGGCGCAGGTGTGAGATGGAACACCGGGGTGGTTTTTAGACAGTAAGAGTCTGACAGACCCCTGAGCCCCCCTCCCAGGAGCGGGGGACATCCATGAAGATGTTCCAACCCGGATCAAAAAAAAAATAATAAGGCCGGACAGCAAAGAGACTTACAACCAGAGATTTAAGATACTTAGTAAAGAGAGGCTATCGGAATAAATGTCATAGAAAAACTGTAATGTCAGTAACGCCATCTAGCAAAATAACATAATGGCCAAGTTTGACACGATACTTTTTTCCCAACACCAAGATCTGAGGGTCTACTCCGAAGTGATAAAACCGAAGTATCGGCCGAACAATTAAATGTTTCCTACTACGAACTTGCGGTCGGTTCGGGTTGGTTCGGATCCGACCGAACTTCATTTTGACATCTGTTGTATCGTAAACTCTACTCTGAATCTGAAACTGGAGCGGGCCGGGGCTGCCTTGAAGCGGCTCCTGCCCAATCTCGGGGGGGGTCCAAACGCCTCCTACTGGAGGCTCTACACGGAGGTCGTGCGTTCTATGGCCTTTTACGGGGCACCGGTGTGGACGTGTTCATTGAGGCGTCGACTAGCCCGCCGGTTGAACGCGTCCCAAAGAGTCATGGCCATCTGGCTGGTCCGTGGATACCGCACGGTCTTCTGCGAGGCGGCGAGCCTCCTTGCCGGATTGCCGCCATGGGATCTGGAGGCAAAATACTCGCGCACATTTGGGAGTGGCGCGAGGAGGCGAAACGCCGGGGCGTAACTCCACTGCCGCGTGAAATCGCGGCACAGCGGACAGAACTCCGGCGGGATCTCATGGCGGCATGGAGAGTGCGACTGTCCCAACCCAGCGCAGGGCACGCCACAATTGCGGCGGTAAGTCCCCTGTTTGAGGAGTAGCTTGAGAGGCGTCACGACATCCTCACCTTCCGCCTGATGCAGGTCCTCACCGAACATGGCTGATTTGGGAGGTTCCTGTTTCGGATAAGGTGGGAGAAAAAAATGCCAAAATTCACGACGGCAAAATAGCTACCTTTTTAATTATCTTAAGTATAGAATTTCATGAATTATTACAATTATCTTGAGTTTTATATTTGCTAAAAGTGTTAAACTGAAACTGCCATACTTATAATTGTACCGAAATGGCTATACGTATGTTTTTGGTGAAAGAGGCTCTCAGAGAAGAGCGTTTGGAGCGTAGAAGGAATCGCAGATGACCTCGTGACTGCTTTAATACAAATCTAATGCCCAACCTTGAGTTTGTAGTTAATTACAGACTTAGTCGAACACTTTATGAAGACCTCTGCCAGGACATAGTGCCCCTGTTACCCCGGAAGCGTAATAGCCGTGCAATTGAGCCTGCTACAAAGGTGAAAGGTGAAAATGAAAGTCGAAAAAAAGGAATTCACATTTATTGTAGTAATAAAGTCAAAAATCTTTATTTTAAATAGGTACATTCAGTACACTTTCTTAAAAATACAAATATGATCTACTGTTAATCCAAATTTTTTTTTTTACATCCACTTCCACTTTCGCGAACAATCTTTGGCTGACTTATTTATATGCGTATATACCATCGTAAAGTGTCAATCTCTATGTAACCCATACGACAGGTTGTCATATTTAAAAGCCAATTTGAAACAAATTAGGTTACAAAACTGTGGTAAGTAGTCCGATGCGATCGGCTGCTTGCAGCGCATTGTGCGATGAAGTGCAAGGATTTATAAAATTAACAATGTGTGGAAGTCTGACATCGTTCAAAACAGGTTTTATTTAAAAATGAATAGATTTCTAGATCATGCGTCATGTCATCTATCATGCGTATCATCTTATTTATTGGTCAGTTTTATGTTTTGTTATGCAATTTTATTTAATATTATACTAATTATTTGAATATTCGTTTATTATTATTATTTTCATTTATTTTATTTACATAAGTACACATACATACGCACACTGCAGTATAAAACTGATTTACATTCGTCACCTTACACTTGAGGTTCAGTTGAAAACCAGCGTCAGGCACTAGTTGTCTGACATGTTTGCTGAACTGGACCTATTTGGCGCAGCCGCGAGGCACACTTTCCTGCTAATTTCTCACAACGCACGTTACACTATTAATTTTGTTTGTTTTGTTTTTCTTTTTTACTTGTAGGTATATGTTGTGTTGTGTGCTTTGTAGTTTGTGCTAAATAAACGTATTTTCTTTCTTTCAAATTAAGGAGAGGCAAATTATATTTCACAAACGACAGGTTTGCGGCTTTGTCACTTTCCAAACGATTTCTTAGAGGTTCATAAAATATGCCAGCTGCACTAAATAATTGTTCACTTAGCACTGAACTTGACGGCGCCGATAAGTACGTGCAAACGATGGAAGCAAAAACTTTATACCTATTTAATGTTATTATTTCTCCACCACAATATAGAATTATCGTTTAACCTGATTTTCTTTATTATATTCACTAATTAATGATTTCCATATCATGAGGTTACTATTGGGGCTATCTGATGATTCTAGAACATTTTGCACGCAACACGCAGCCGAGCGGCCGCTTCGTCGAGCGTCGCTGTTCGCGCATTGTATTACAAATTTACGAGCGACGTCAATAAATCTCCGTTACAACTCCGTAAAAAAATTGCGGAGGCTGTGGTACGGTTTCTTGCGGAACTTCCACTTTAACGGAGGCGGAGGCGCAGTTCCGTTACAACCCTTTTAAAGTATATTTAGCTTGATTTTTGTTGCCATCTTACAACTTAATTTGAACACTTTACACTTCAGTCAGCACTTGATAATAAACAACCGAAATATAATTATCGCTTTAACGACAGCGAAAGACGAGGTTTGGTTTGAATTCAAGTACATTTTTTCCTGGATTGTGCAATAATAAAAAACTCCCGCGTGCGCTTGTTTGTGCACCGCACAAACACCGCTTGTTTGTTTACTTGTCATCCTTTGACTTTTTTATTTTGACAAACGGCAAAGACATAGACAATCTGTATGTTTGTCTGCTACAAATAATGTATATTGTTTTTTGAGAAATATTGCAATGTTTGTAGGTATAAATACTGAATTAAAAGCAAAGTACAATTTCCTTATTACAAATAAATATTTTACTGTGTAATTCAACAGTTAAATTATATCAAAGACTAATCGATAAAACGTTCAACTTTAACACTACATTTCGTTCGGTCCGACACTCTTCCGAATATTGACTACGAGTATGGTGCCGACCTCACTGAGCCAATGCGAAGTTTGTTCGTAGTAGGACAACAATGTAAACTTCGGTCGTGTTTCGGTCGGTCCCAAACATTTGGATGTGCACTTCAGAGTAGACCCTCAGACGTGACTACCAAACGTCAGTTAGAACCCGTAGACCCCCTGTCAGCAAGATACGATCTGTCGATCGAAGCCAATCAAGTGCGTTCCCCCTGATACCAACTTCATTTAAGTTGGACAACAGGACAGTGTGATACCTTATCATAGGCTTTAGTCATGTCTAGCAAGAGGTCTATTGCGTTGTTTTTGTTTTCGATATAATGTAAGGATTTCTTGTAGACTGCTAGGGTTGTCGATCGGTTTGTATGAAATCCAAATTGATTATTGTCGAGTAAGTTGTATTTTTCTAGGAATTTACACGTACGGTTAACGACTACTCTTTCAAATATTTTTTTAAATGGTAGAAGAACTGCTATTGGTCTATATTGACTAGGGTCATTAGATTTTCCACCTTTTTTAGGAGTAGGATTGATTATTGCTATTTTTAATCGAGACGGGAATGTTTTTCCTCAAAGGATTGGTTTACAAGGTATGTTATTATTAGTGGGGTGGTTAGTTCTAGGATAGGATACTTAGGTGATTTTATTCTACCGTAGGGGATATGTCGTAGATGCCACAGCTGCGTTTGTCAGGGCGGATCTGAATAATATCAAATATCTCTTTGTAACAGGCTCTAAGAACATATAATTAATGGCAGGCGTAATTACTGTATGGTCGATGGGTGCTTGTGAGCTGTTGTTCTGCATGTTTGGGGGAACCTACGGACGCAAAGTATTGCTTGAATGTGTTAGAAATAGTGTAGGGACAATTTGCTAGGTTGTTATTTATGTTTTGTTTTAGATTTTCAGGGCGGGTTTTTGAGTTGTAAATTTTATTATATGCCACATGTTTTTCGTTTTATTTATGGATTTTTCCATTTCTTGTGAATAATTTTGTTTTTTGGAAACCTTAAAATACATTGTTTGAGAATTTTTGAGAAAAATTTGTAGTGTTTTTTTATTAATACTTTATTTTTAGATTGATTAACTATGTTTTTAGTCGTTTGTTTAAATTTATTACCGATCGTGCTACTGTGTCTGCAAATCGCAATAATAATAATTCAGGCAACATAGATTCAAAGAAGCCTAAGCCTCTTCAACGTTCGACTCTAAATAAACAAGGTTAAAGAAAGACACAGAATAATGTTAAATTTTTTGCAAGCACTAGTGATAATAGTAAGGATAAGGAACCCAAGGGTTATTCATGTATTGTTTGCGATGAACATCATAGAATTTATGACTGTCCAACATTTAAGGCTAAGGGTATTGATGATAGAATGATGGATGTGACAACTTTGCATTAACTGTTTGAGACAGGGTCACTCCATTAAGGATGGTCGATTCAGGTCATGCCAAGAGTCTGGTTGCACTGAGAGGCATAATAGCTTGCTACACCGTCCACAAACGTCGACAAGTCTCGCTACGGTTGATAAGCCAAGTGAGATAGTAGCAAACTATTCTAATAAGAATGCAAGTCAAATTATATTGTCAACTGCCATGGTGGAGATGACGAATCCATTTGGCCAGCAAAAGGTCAAAGTTCGTGCACTATTGGACTGTGGCAGCTAATCATCTTTTATAACTGAATCCCTAAAGATCAGGTTATCATTAATGTCCCATCCCATTGACACTCTAAAGGTCATTGGCATAGGCAGCACATTAACAAATAATGTTATTGAAAGTTGTAATATTAAATTACAATCAATAAATAGTAAATTTAACGTAAGTCGTTCATGTCTTGTTTTGAAGGATTTGACAGGTAGACTGCCGAAGATTCCCATCTGTATTGGTCCCTGAAGTTACCTGAAAATATTCAACTGGCTGATCCCATGTTTCATAAATCGGGCGACATAGATGTCTTGATAGGCGCAGACTTATTCTGGGACATTCTAGGTAATGAACAGTTTTCATTAGGTGTCAAAAATCCTAAGTTAAGAAGTTCACAATTCGGTTGGATTGTATCTGGTCCCATGGAATCTGTGAAGCCGCACAAAAATGTTCACTGTAATCACAGTTTAGTTTCCAAATGTGATAGCATTGATAATATGCTACTTAAATTCTGGGACTTAGAAGAAATTCCTAGAAAATTTATAAGTGAAAATGAAAATTAATGTGAAAAACACTTTCTCACTTACACAACTAGAACCAATGCAGGTAGATTTTGTGTAAAATTACCGCTTAAAGATACTGCTGATTGTTTAGGCATTAATTAGAAACAAAAAATAGCAAAACAATAATAGAATAGAAATAAACAAAAAAAAATATATAATAATATAATAAATAAACAACAATACATAGAAAAACGGTTAAAACGGAACCCTATGTTAAAATTCGAGTACCCTAAGTTTATTAATGAGTATGCAGAGCTAGGACACCTATCTGTGTTAAATGATAGTTTTAAAGATAGCATAGGTCCAAGTTATTACTTGTGTCATCATGCAGTTTTTAATCAGGAAAGTGAATCTACCAAGCTTCGTGTAGTATTCGATGGTTCTGCTACTTCCACTTCCGGTTGTTCTCTGAATGACATATTAATGGTAGGTCCCACCGTACAAGATACTCTCTATTTTAATACGCTCTAGGCAATATAAGTATTTGCTTACTGGAGGCATCGAAAAGATTTATCGCAGTCTTAGTACACAAAGAAAATAGGTACTTGCAACTTATCTTGTGGAGTAAAGAGGAATCTGAACCCATTCAGACACTTATGCTCAATACTTTGACCTATGGAACAGCAAGTGCAAGTTACCTGAGAACACGCTGTCTATGGGAGGTAGGACAGGAACAGGATGATGAGCTCATAACGTGCATTATCCAAAAAGATTTTTATGTTGATGATCTCATAACGGGTTCAAATGATTCACAGCGATTAATTTATATACATAAAGCTGTATCTGAAGCGTTAAGGGCAGGTTGTTTTAATTTAAGAAAATTTAAGTCAAATCATTCTTCTATTTTTGATAATGTAGTTATGAATGAACAAGATAGTTTAATTTGTTGTTAGTCGTCTAGTACGCTAGGGTTGGGCTAGACTCCATCTAGTGTTACATTGCATTTCCCTATAAAGGGATTCTCACATGATAATTGTCAAACTATAACAAAACGATTTATTATGTCAAACGCTTTCAAAATATTCGATCCATTGGGTATCCTCAGTCCAGTTGTACTGATACCAAAGATAATGATCCAAAGCCTTTGGCAACATAAATTGGACTGGGATCAGCCAGTCCCTCAGGAAGTAAAAGATGATTGGACTAAGTTTTCTGAGAATATAATTGAGAGATATTATCTAATTTACAAGTGCCTAGATTAGTAGTACGTGAATCGCCTCAATTCATTGAACTACATTTGTTTAGTGATGCCTCAAATTACGCATATGGTGCGTGTGTTTATATAAGAACGATTAGTCATAATGGGGACGTCACGGTCAGATTGCTTTGTGCCAAATCTAAGGTGGCTCCTTTGAAGCATACTACCATACCCCGCCTGGAACTCTGTGCAGCCTTGCTCGCCGCTAAACTCACCAAAGCTGTAACAGATTCGCTCCGTTACAAGCCAGATAAGCTAATTCACTGATGTGACTCCACAGTAGTATTAGGTTGGATTCGTAGTGACGTCACTAAACTAAAAGTATTTGTAGCTAATCGTATTCGTCAAATTAAAGAATTAACTTCTTATTCAGCGTGGCGATATATTCCCACGGGTTCTAACCCTTTTTTTTTTCGTGTGGAAATCCTCATGGATGTCCCCCACCCTGGGGCAGGTGGAGGGGTCTGTCAGACTCTTACTGACTAAAACCACACGGTGTTCTTCAACTACCTTTAGCCGGGTGCTGGAGTGCTTGCGCATTTCATCACGCTACCCCGGCCAGGTGTTAGCCCGCACGAATTCACGCGGACCCCGTCACCCGCAGCGGCCGCGTACGGCCGCAAATCCTCTAGGGACAGGCGCACGCGAAACGCGGCGCGCCGCCCACTCGGGCCTTTCACTGTTCAGGCAACAAACTCTCCAAGTCTGTTGCCTGCAGGCCTCACCTTAAAGCGGCCGGAGATCGTTCCGCACCCTCCGGCGCCTGGTGCGTCTGCTGCGGATTGGAAGGGAGGTTCTATTCTCCCTCTCCCTTTCCGCCGCCTCCTCCGCGACCATCACTTCCTCACAGAAGGAGGCGACGGTGTTCCACGCGCATCGCTCAGAGCCAGGTTCGACCCCGAGAGTTTCGCGCTGGGTCGCGTTCGCTTCCGCAATTGTATCCCAATGCAGCTCGCTGAGCTCTCCACACTCATTGTGCTTGGTGTGAGGTCAAAATCTGACCCCACATCAATCTCCTCTACCAATCCAATTGGTTCGTTTTGTTTGTTTTTATTTTTTAAATGTTTCTCCATATAGTTCCCACGAGTAGTAAGGATATAGATGTCCACCTAGGCAGAGCCTTTTACCTAGATAAGCCTATATACTGTAGAGTGCGGCAGGTGCTCTACAGGGGAGGCGTTAACAACTGGACTCTCTCCAGCCACTCATCCTCTCGCCGCGCCTCAAAACTTAGGATTAGGTGGTTTTTTATTTTGAGGTAGCCTTCCTCTGGGCCAGGCAATAAAGCCAAGCCCCCGGCGGCGGCATTAAATATGCCTCCGTTCGCTGTCCAGCCAACCCGACTCAAAGAACCCGACGAAAGTTCTCTACTCGAAGACTGCTTCTCAAGGAGAGAAACACGCGCCGCTTTGGTGCGCCTACACCGCAGCGGCATGGTCGCATCTTCTGTCGATCGACTATCGTCAATCGATCAGGAGCGACCCCGTCCCGGTATCTGTCTTGGTCTGGTCTCTCACTTGGACCTTTCCGGCATGAGTAACTCTACCGGCAGAGCCCCAAGATCATTGAAACGCGAAAGCCCCACCACGACGACAACGTGGAGACACCCTCAGTGGGGATGCGTTCTAACCCTGCTGTCTTAATATCTTAACTTCTTATCTTTTTTATATTATATATATCTTAAACGCTTAGTAGCAATGGCGCTGTGGTAGACAGGGCCTAGTTATTTATTAAAAAAATAGTCTGAATGGCCTAAGTTAGACGTTAATGATTCGGAAGAGTTACCGGAATTAAAAGTACATTCGGTGATAATAACATATAATTGATTCTGATAAATATTCATCATTAACTAATTTGCAAAGATCTTTTGCCTATGTTCACAGATTCAGATTTAATATTAAAAATAAAAATAATAAGCGTGTAGGTCTATTATCAGTTAGAGAACTGCGAGAGTCATTCCATTCTCTATGTGTCATCGCACAGGGTCAAGCGTTCCCTATAAAGTTTGATCTTCTAAAGAAAGGTAAATCTTTGAACAGGAAAAGTAAATAATTATCATTGTCACCGTTTTTATTTGTCTATTATTTTAATTTTAATTTTTTTTTATTTATATGCATGCTGGTCCAAAACTGTTGTTAGCGTCTGTACGAGAAACAATATGACCAATAAATGGTAGGCATCTTGCAAGACGTACAGTTAATAATTGCGTACGATATACGCGAATACGAGTTTTGACTCTACAGCCGAAGATGGGTAATTTACCATTTCAACGTATAACGCCTGACTATCCTTTTATATCCGTTGGTTTGGATTTTGCTGGTCCATTTTATATTGTGAATCGCAAAGGTCGTGGCAATCGTACATTTAAATGTTATCTATGTCTTTTCGTCTGCTTGCGATATAAGTGCATTCATCTCGAAGCAGTCAGTGACTTATCGAAGGATGCATTTATGCTGTTACTCAGGCGTTTCATCGCTCGTCGCGGTAAATCGACGGAAATATTCAGCGACAATGGAAGCAACTTTGTTGTCGCCGCTAAGGACATCGGATCCTTCCTAAAGGATAATCACGAACCTTTGCCTGGTTTTGCAAGTCAACAATCACTTAAATTCACTTTCATCCCGGCTTACACTCCTCATTTCGGTGGCATTTGGGAAGCTGGGGTTAAATCGGCAATATATCTTTTAAGGCGGGTCATTGTGACAGTCATTTAACTTTTGAAGAAATTTTAATATTATTTGCACAAGTGGAAGCTATTCTGAACAGTCTTCCCTTATCCCTCCTTTCCTCCAGTCCTAACGACCTTCTTTCCCTTTCCTCTGGGCATTTCACCATTGGGAGACCATTGACCGCTCTGCCGACACCAGATCTGACAGACATCAAAGAAAGTCAGCTGCGGCATTATGAGCGTTTAGCAGCAATCCTAAGACAGTTTTGGAGAGGATGGCAGAAAGAATATCTGGCCGAGTTGCAGCATCGAACAAAATGGCGAACGAATACTTCAAAGCTGGAGGTTGGAGACATGGTGCTCTTGGCAAATGATGGCGCCCCCCCACCACTGGCTTGGAAGCTCGGTCGTGCTCTTCGCCTAATAACTGGACCTGATGAGATATCCCGAATGGCCGACATTCACACCAACAAAGGCTGCGTGCGACGTTCTCCAGTGCGGCTCTGCAAACTAGGTAGTTACGTACGGCGGTACGGCGGAAGAGCTTAATAGCTGTTGAAAGTTGTAATCTTTCAACGCCCCGGAATATGTTCAGGCTTTATAAAGCCTTCAAAAGTGGCAACATTTTGTATTTTTACAATGGCAACAGTGTGTTTGCTGTCAATTTCATAGTGACGTTATGACTAGTTTATCTGTGGCTTACTTTCCCGCCAATACCCTAACGAAAAGCTTTGTAAAATCGGTCGTTGTAAAATAAAAATTGTAATATTGCAATTCCTGGGCTTTATTTACACCAGTATATCCCTAAAGATATAACAGTTGCCATGAGTTTTTTTTATAGTGATTTGATCTTTGAATTGCATTTATATTAAAGTCAACTTCTATGATGATATATTTCTTGTAGTGATGAGACTTTAGTGAGTAACAGTTGGAGAAAAGTAAAAAATTGATCTATTTTACGGTCCGTTCGATACAAAACAATTAGAAGTATATTAGGTTTAATTTCTACCGCACAATATTCAATGACCTATTCTATAGTTAACTCGGTAAGGTCTGACCTCTCAGTATACTTTGTTCCGGTTGCCAGCAGGATAACGAAGCCTCCACTGCGGCGCTGTTGTCGACAATATCCTTCGGCGATGTCGTAGCCGTCGATTTGCACGAAGGGGCGTTGTTTCTCAATTATCCAAGTTTCTCTTAGGCATACAGCTTGGTATTGTTGTTCTTGCAGTAGGTTTTCTAGTAAGTGGCTCTTGTTTTTTATACTTTGTACATTATGTAGTATGATATTGTATTTAGTTTCGAAAGGAGTTGGGATGTGTTGTTCCTGAAAGAGTTGTTGAAATCGTTTCTCATGTTAATCGGCGTCGTAGATGTCATGTTTCCTTCAATGTTTGTTTTTTTTTTTCGGGAAGAACCGTGGTTAGTTTTTTTGGTAGGCTGTTTGCATGTCTTCATTTTCCATCTTATTGCATATTGGACCGTTTCTTATAAGCTGATTATTTCTGATCACCGCATAATGTCCTTTTCTTGCTTCATATAGCATTTTCCTTAGTTCTTTTCGTTATTGAAGCGCCTCATTTTCTAGGAATTCTCCAATCATAACTCCAGATCCCATAAGAAACTGTCTATTTTCAAGGATGTATCTGGTCATTTGTTTGCTTTACAATTGGTCAATTTACAAGTCTATTACAATTGGTCTGCGATATCCTTGCCTTCCTAGTCGTATTAAGTCTTCAATATGTCCTTCTAAGTTCACGTTCATATTATCATAAAAGATATTTAGGATGCAGTCATAGAGCTGGTCTTCTGTCTTCCAGTTGGGTTCTTCTAGCCCGGACTGTCCGAAACTACAAGTCACCACTTCAGAAAACCTTAGAATGTCCGAACGCACGAAACTCACCACTTCAAAATGACAGCGACCGCGCATTCCCGCCTCTTCGTTTAGTATTATTTTAAATTTTATGCGTAGACCCAGCTCTTGTGTTCTAGGTTCTTTTGAAAGGTGGATAAATGTAGCATAGTTTTGCCACAATCTGTGCGTGTGTATCGGAATTATGAAATAAGTTATCTGTGGTTGAAAATCAGTTTGTAATCTGAACTGCGGTCGTGCGTTCTGTCAATTAATAATTTAAATTCTTTATATTTCCAAACTTTGAAAGAACCCTGGTAAATATTATGATTTCATTGTTTAATTAATGAGTGGAACTTCATTTCAGGTCTTTTTTTTTTTTTTTTTTAAATATTGTATTAAAACGAGTTTATTATTTATGATAAAAAAAAATGTTTCTATTATTTTAAAACGTTGCATAATTAGGTCTGGTCTATCCATAAAAGGAAACAGTAATTTGTTTACTATCGGTTCGTAGAAATCTTTTGTTTACAAGTCTGTTATAGTATGTGCCAACTAGTCCAGGAATATTAGTCAAATGAGGGCAAGTATCTCGGAATGACAGATAGTCAGCTATAAACTAGTATAAACCTTTATTTTGGCACCCTAAAACTTGTCTCAAAACCTACTTATTGTAGGGTGTCCGCGACTACAGAAATTCCAAGGCCAAAGGTCAAAAAAACGATTTTTAACACATTTATTGCAAATATCTCGTTTCCTATGGGTTTTATGTTATTTATATGGTAACTAGCTGCCCGCCCCGGCTTCGCACGGGTTGCGGTACTTATCTACGGCGTACCCTACCTACCTACCCTACCTACCTACCCTACCTACCTACCCTACCTACCTACCCTACCTACCTACCTACCCTACCTACCTACCCTACCTACCTACCTACCCTACCTACCTACCTACCCTACCTACCTACCCTACCTACCTACCCTACCTACCTACCCTACCTACCTACCCTACCTACCTACCTACCCTACCTACCTACCCTACCTACCTACCCTACCTACCTACCCTACCTACCTACCTACCCTACCTACCTACCCTACCTACCTACCCTACCTACCCTACCTACCCTACCTACCTACCCTACCTACCTACTCTACCTACCTACCTACCTACCTACCTACCCTACCTACCTACCTACCCTACCTACCTACCTACCCTACCTACCTACCTACCTCCCTAACTCCCTAACTCCCTACCCTACATGTTGGCCGATTCTCATAGATACCGGATAAGCACAAAAAATTTCATCAAAATCGGTTAAGCCGTTTCGGAGGAGTATGGCAACGAAAACTGTGACACGAGAATTTTATATATTAGATAAATATTGTAGAAGATAAAATTCTCTACAACTTTTATTCAAACATTTTTTTTATATCTTGAACCATTTTCGAGATAGAGGGCAGAGCGCACGCAGTGTTTAACTATTTAGAGTATCATTATCAAAAAACTGCCGTTATAATAGGAGAAGATATAGATTTACTTGTCATTTTAATTGAGCGTACCCTATCTCATCAACAAGATATTTTTCTTTAAAAAAGTTGGCAAAGGAAATGTAAAAACTGAAATATACTCTTCCAAAAGCTTTGATAAATTCCTCGTTCTAAAAAACACATTGTTCCTAGACGCAATAAGTGGCTGTGACAAGACTTTTGCGCTCTTTAGAAAAGGAAAAAAAAACTTTTGTAAAAACACTCGAGAAACTTCCGAATTTCGATTTGATCCAAATTCGGAAGTTTCTCGAGTGTTTTTACAAAAGTTTTTTTTTGCTGCTGCATTTCAAGAAGAGAACTGCTCGGTTCACTTATTATTTGAGAATGGAGTGCGAACCTTGTTGGCAATCTATAATGCTCTAAAATCTGAGGACTATATCGATCGTCTTCGCTATGCACAGTTCATCAAGTTAACAAAACTGATTAAACCTGTGCAGTTATCAAATCTTCCACCAACGAGTGCAGCAGCCCACCAAAATTTCAACCGTGTTTATTATCAAGTTCAGACTTGGTTAGGGCATGATTTAGAATCCCAGAATTGGGGTTGGATAATGCGTGATTAATTCCTGGAACCTGTTATGACAATGAATCCACCAGCTCCGGAGGAATTGCTTAACACAATATTCTGCAACTGCAAGAATGGTTGCGGTTCGCGATGTGGATGCAGGAAAGCAGGGCTGCAGTGCTCTTTAGCTTGTGGCCAGTGTAATGGGCAAGCTTATCTTAATGCTTCACCATATCAGAGTGATATCAATGAAGACGGTACTTTTGACCCCGAAATCCTGGAAGAATTGGAGACAAATGTCGTTGAAGACAAGAACACAGAGGAATTTGAAATTTTATAGCGACTGGAAGACGATGATGATGAAGAAGAAGAAAATTGAAATTAGAAGCTGTAGTTCTTATTATTATATTTTTTTTTTAAATTTAACGTTCATAAATGTAAAAATGGTATTTTTCAATAAACAAAATAAAAAAAAATCTTTTCTTTTTATTTAGTTAGGAGGTAATGAGTATAAATAAGATTAGAATTAAATAAATAAATTAATTTAAATAAATACTTTAATTATTAAAGAATAATTAAAGTATTTCCCTTAATAACTTGATAATTACACGAGTAGGTAAGTGTTATTAAATTAATAGATACTCAATTATTGAAAAAAATATTAATTATAACGTAATAGTAAATAAAAAATGTAATTTATTTAGAATCATATATTTATCAATAATTTATAAACTTTATACGGCGTGTTTTTATCCGGACTAAGTTGACAAGTTGACCTCGAATGATATTCTAAATAGTTGAACACTGCGTGCGCTCAGACAGACAGACTTAAACAGAGATACCGGGGTAGGTTTAGAAACTACGATTAATAGTTTAGAGAATTCGTTTAGTTTAGGGAATTTAGAGCCGGTCATAATAATGTCCGATCCCGACACTATTCTTAAGACTTTACGTTTAGTAAAAAATTAAACATTCACTTACAATGAAAACAAATTCAGAATATGTCGCAGTCAATATCAGAAAAGAGACATATATGCAGCTCACAGTTACCTGGAACATTGTATTAAAATTGAACCAACTACATATGTCTGTTCGTACAAACCAACACATGAGAAATCATCAAATTCCATGCGAAATTGGTGCAATAACAAACATAACATTATGAAAATGTATCTACACAACCGAAACCTGCAACAACAAATGGACACCATTACAAAAACCAAACACCTGGCTCTATGTCTGCTGCACAAATTACCAACTGCAAATCATCTGTGAAGGTCGTATGATTACCAATGCAATACATTCGACGGAAATTATAGAAGCCAAAGAAGGATGTATAATTAGAAACAATGAAGAAACATATTACACACAAGTTTATTATACAAACAACATTTATGTCAACCCGGAAATACCTCTGATAAATATGGAAGACATCAACAATTAACATCTGTCCAGCCCATAGATTTATCAATTAAACAACAAAATACCCAATCTGTAAGAAACGATTATGGAAAAAAACTTCATAATTCGTTGAAAGCATTGGAAGACCTAACGAGGCAGACAAAGATGACGCAACACGATATGCGCCAATACGTCGTTGCATACACTACAATGCTACTTCTGACCTTGTCAGTTGTCGTTGCGGGAGGAGCCTAGGTGCATTGCAAACGTTGCGGCAGAGTCGTAGTCAGCGCCGCCGGCGCGTCCACCAGATTACCGTCACATAAGCCACCAAGAGCTGCAGCATCCACTGAAAACATCGCTACCTACGCGACACCTCATTCTTTTAACTTATAATTAATTTTATTCACTTTGGGTTTATGACTGTTATTGACATTAGTAAAGTAATGTATAATAAGTTATCTTAATTATATCTATTGCCCTGCCAAGATGTACGGTCAGTAACCGCAAATTAATGTAAACTTAAAAACAACAACTGTAAACTTCGGTCGCGTTTCGGTCGGTCCCGAACATTCGGATGTGCACATCAGAGTAGACCCTCAGACGTGACTATTAAATGTCAGTTAGAACCGTCCCGAGATTGTGACGGGTTGATATGCCGGTAGTAAAAAACATGTTTGATTTTGTCCACGCACTACCGTCGTACTGGCAGTAGCGCCGTTCACGCGGATTTTGTTTTGCCTATCATGACATAGTAAACCGCCGAGTTCGGTCGCGGTACTCGCGGTGGACAACCGATCGCCGTTACCGAAAGCTTCAATCTTCTTATTTCTTTTTTCTTTCAATCTTCTTCTTCAACTTCAACTTCAACTTCAAAAAGAACTTCACGTTTGGTTCGAATAATCTGGTTTCTCGTTGACGTGGCGGTGACCTTAGTCATTTATTTTTGTTTCAGGGCATTCCCGAAAGCTCCAGATTATTTATCCTTTCCGAGGTTTTCCTCGTTTACTTTTCCATGCATGATGACCTCCGAATGCTTTATTTACCTCTATTTGGCGATTTTACATTTTGGATTATTAAGGTATGTTTTTTGTCGTTATGGGAATAATTGATCCTCTTATAAACTTTTTAATGCTTGTTCACCCTGAAGCTCAATGCAATTAGGACAAAAAATCTTTATTATCATGATAATGCAATATTAAAACGTGTAGGTGCCTTGTTTGAGGCCTGGCCACGGTGCCAAACAAGCTCATGGCAGTAGAATGTATGGATATACCTTTATGGTCAGAGATGTAACTTATCTAAGATACAAGTATCTGAAATACAGATACAAGATACAAAATACGTATTTTCATCTTGTAACTATTTTCATCTTGTAACAATTTTTTTTTTAAATTCATTTCGTATCTTGTATTTAAATACCTTTTGTTTGGTATCTTAGTATTTTGTAGATACTATGTTTGATAAAATACTTTTGGTAATAGATAACTGATTCTATTGTGACATCTTAGGTAAATGATAAATGATAAATGATTTTATTTCTGTAAGTAGGTTTGTACAAACACTTTTACACGTCAATCATATTTTAAAACTAGATGAGGTCGGCGTTTCCTATCTGACTACTCTGAGAAGAAAGGCCGAAACAAACTCAGAGGTTACAGTCTCTTTTAAAGTCCAGACATAATCTTGGTCAGATCATGTGAAGACCATGTAGATTGATAATTGAGTCTGAAATGATCTTTTGAGGAAAAAATACCACACAGAATAAGTGGACTTGTCCAGTCTGTGCACGCATTTGTCAGTAATCGTGCAGCTCAACTCAAAACTTAAGGAGCTCAACGATTCGACGAACAATACCAAAGAAAGGACATTTCGGTAGGCCGCATAAATTACTCAAACTGCCATACTATGATTAAAACTAATTAAGAAAGAAAAAAGACAATGATCTACATAGTGTTTATATTCACAATAATTAAAATAATATACTATTTTACAAAGTAAATATTCATGTCAATATATTTATAAATATTCATCAATGTCAAACAGGTGACATAATTTTAAATGTCAATGTTGTCGTAGATAAAACTGAACGTGCCATTGAATCTTTAGTATGGGAGCAAATTGATAGATGGCGTGGCAATTCTTTCTTTCTACAAAATGTCATCGGCTGTGACCCTTGACTCGTGTCATTTTTAATTATTCTGCATAATAGTGTTTGAGGGAGACATGTAAAAGTTCGGTCCGTCGGTCGGAGCTATGAGAAGATTGAGTCTTTTCTTGAGCCTTGACTTGCACGATCAATGCGATTTACATGTAAAAAAATAAACATTCATTAAAAAAAAAGTTTTTTTTTACAAAAGTATTTTATTTATAAAAAGTATTCAAAAGATACGTATTTTATATCTAGTATTTCAGATACCATTCCAGAAAGTTATTTGCATCTGGTCACCGAAATACTTTTAAAAAAAAGTATATATATTAAAGTATTTTGCATTTTGTATTCCAGATACTTTATTTAAGGTGTCTTGTACATCACTGCCTATGGCATTTATCTTGGACATTACCGAAATCGGTTAAGGAAAAACATCGTGAGGATAGCTGAGGGGTCGTAGACTAAGTAACATTCGATTAGCGGATGACGCTAGTAGAAAAGCCAAACAATGTATGGGGTTGACATAAGCTATCGAAATGTCACGTGATCATAGGTCAACGAATAGAAATTAGCTAGCCAATGTTAACATCATTCGATTCTATGAAACTAATCGACAGCGTCGAACGATTACTTCCATAGAGATACGTAGCCAAGTGAAACGTTTTGACAAGCGTTATCGCTAGTTTTCCATCCATATGATGGAATCATTATCGAAAGCGATAGCGATTGTAGAAATAGAATCGCTCTGAAACGAATGCTATTTGTTTAGGCCCTCTGTACTTTATTCAACGTGTAAGGAAAGTTACAATTAACGTATTAAGTTCAAATTACGTTAAAATAACGTGTTACAGGACTTAATCTGGTTTCAGAAAACAGCGCCACTGCCTTACTAGATGTTACTGATTGATAATCTATTATCAGCGCAAGATAAAGGAATGAGTTTATTGCTGTTTTGCTTCATTTTTTTCCGCATTTCCCGCAACAAATATCCCGTTATTATTATCGAAGCAAAATTACTATGGGTTTGACTCCAGCGCTACGTAACGGTTGCGTAGCTACTACCTTAGTGATAGGAAATAACTTGTGGATCTACTGTGGATGACGGCTCTACTCTTACATCGACTATTACTTCTGTCGAGAGAGGGGTTTCGCAGGGATCTATTGTGATTGAAGAGGTTTATGTGGTGGATTGAAATAAGACCAATGGATACCTTGTTAACATAAAAGTATATTGAATAAAAATGAGAAAAGGAGGTAGGTAGGTTTATGGTCACAAGTTTCCTCAATTTCCCTTGGGAGTAGCGCAGTACTCTCCTGGTTCAGCCTGGTGTGATGATACCCACAGCGGTGAACGAGTCGAGAACGCGTCTCAGGTACTACATCGTCGACTCGACGCCGATGTGAAACCCTCCTACCGTTATTACGTTATTTCGGAACCCGACGGAGGCGCTTTCCGAGGACCATGAATATACATGGCCTCGGACTTATACTCGATTGTCGCAACCCCGCGTGACATTAAATGGGCCGCCGCCTGGTGCGACCTCCCCTGTGCCAGGATCAGCGTGTCATCAGCGTAGCACACCACGCTGACGCCACTAGGGTGGTCGGTGCGCAGCACCCAGTCGTACCCGATGTCCCACAGATGCGGCCCCAAGACCCCTTTAGGACACCGCACGACATCTCTCGCCGGTTCCACTCTTCCTGGTGACTGGGGTAGATGACGGCTCTGTCCGTCAGATAGGGCTTGATCGCTCGACAGAGGTAGGTCGGCATCCGGTGATACTGGAGTGAGTCACTGATGCAACTCCAGGGCAAGGTATTTAAGGCATGTGCGATGTCTAGAGACACCGCCACGACGACCCCACCCCGGGCTACAGCATCCCCCGTCGTGAGCATGCTCGCACGCGCATGATGGCGTCCTCCGTAGAGCGCCCCCTGCGGAAACCAAACTGGTTCTCCGCCAAATCCTGCCCTACCCGCACCAGCAGCCCGACGAGGCGGTCTGCAATGACTCTTTTAATGAGCTTACCCACCTCGTCAAGCCGCACGATGGGCCGGTAAGCGGACGGAGAGTGCGCAGGGCGCCCCGGCTTCTTAATGAGGACCAGTTTCCTTGTCTTTCAACGAAGTGCGAACCGGCCCCCTCCAAGCATGCGCTTAGGAGCCCTCTTAGTCGAGATCCAAGAGGCCAGTACCCTGGCCCGCAGGATCTCCGCTCGAAGAGCTGTCTTCGGCACTCTGTATCTCTTGTACAGCTCCGCCAGAATAGATTCCGTATCTGGAAGGTGGATACGGAGCCTGCAGTGCCTGGTGTATAGGCGTCGCGCAGCAACACAAGCCTCGCGCAGAGTCATTAGCTCCGGCGACCACCAGTACACCTGGCGCCAGGCGCGTCCGGGCTGCACCCGGGGTATTGCCACGTCACATATTTCGGACATAGCCTCCCGGAATCACTCCGCCTTGTCGTTGATGTCAGCAGGCCTGTCCGGTGATGACACCAAAGCCTGCATGATCGAGGCTTCCAGGAGAAGCTAACGGCCTAGCTGCTTCAGCGCCCACCGTGGACCACTCGGGGCCTATCGGACCAGCGCGCTCGAGGTCTGGGCGTAGACCTCAAACCGGATGTACCGGTTGTCGGAAAATGTCTTCACCCCTTCCATGACGTGCCAGGTAACGGCACGTGATGACAGACCGGGGCAAGCGAAAGAAATGTCCACCACTGACTCACCCCGCATCCGCACACATGTGGGGACAGAACATCAGTTTAGGACGACCAAGCCTGTCTCCAGAGCCCAGTCCTTCACCATCCTGCCCCGTGTGTCCATATACCGGGAACCCTAAGCCACATTCATGGCATTGAAGTCCTCGACGACGGGCATGGGGAGGGAACGGTACCCGACGACGACGACTCTCAACTCCGCAAGGGAGTTGTGGAACTCGGCGAGAGTTAGGTTCCGGGAGAAGTATAACCCTACCACGATAATCTCCCCGAACCATGCTGCCACGCAACTCCATCCCCTCTTGACGGCCCCGAGTGACGGTACCGGCGGCGGCCGGCGAAATTAGCTTCACTGAGCCGCTCAGGTTCTCCACCTAGTCATGCCTGGGCGGGACAAAGTACGGCTCAGCGACCACGGCGATATTAATCTACCACTGTGCCATACTCTGGGGTCACAGATCCTGAGCGGAGACGCAGTGGTTGATGTTCGCCTGGAGAAGGCGTAATAGGGCCATTATTGGCACTCCATATAGGCCCCCCCCCGAGCCCCCTGTGAGGGCCCTGCCGCGGTTTTTGAGGCAGCGGCGGCGGCAGTGGTGGCGGATGCGGCGGTGACGGTGGTGACGGCGGTGGTTGAGGACTTGCCCCTGCCCCTGGCTTTGGCGGATGGAGCGGCAGGCCTTACTCCCAGCCCAGTGATCTTCCGGCTTGCCAGCTGCTGCACATAAATAGCAGTGCGGCGTGACATTCCACGAGCCGGCCTTGTGACCGGGCTGACCACAGCGGAAGCAGTGATCGCTGCGGTCCACCTCTGAGGTGCATTAAACTCTCACGTGGTTGCTCACCTGGCAGCGGAAGCACCTCAGAGGTCTGGGTTCCAGTAGTTACACCTGCGTGGAAACCCAGCCCACCAGGAGCCTTCGGCTCTCCCCAGCAACTTTCCTGGCCGCCAACACGGGAAAGCTCACCGTAACGGCTCTCATCCCCGTGTGGTCAGGACGAATGCTGCCTGCCCTCACCTGTTCGGCAGAGCACCTTGCAGTACGATAACAAACGATAACGATAACGGTAACGATGGCGGCCACCACCTCAGCCTTCATTCCACAGTCATCCAGGCCCAAGATGCGCATGTCAACGTACTTGTTGGGCCTGGACAATCGGGCCTCGTCCGTATTTAGGGACGCCCTAAGCCTTTTAGCCAGAGCGTCAGGTGGTCGGGCCGCTGGCCGCACCAGGAACCTCCAGCATCCGGGCCCCAGTCGCAGTGACCCTCACCCGAATGCCATTGGCGACGCCTTGCTCCTCCAGGTTCACCGCCGCCCTCGCCTGGGCGAGCACCTCGCGGTAGGACACGTCCTTTTTTTCCACTTCCAGCTGTATTGTAATAACTACAGCTGCGGACTTCGGGGCGCGGAGTCTAGGCGCAACGCTTCGCTCCTTGCGCTGCTGCCGCCTCCCTTTTCATTTGGACGCCCTTGCTGCCTTACTCGCCTTCGTCTTATCCCCAGCCACTTGCCATTCGGCGTCGGCTTGAGGAGAATGAGGAGACGGGGGGGCGGCTGTTGCGCCGCCAGGGCTGGGGCCCTCCCCGCCTGTGTAGCCACCGCACGGTTCCAGCACGGGCCCATCTTTAAACCGCCCCGCCGATCCTGGCTTGGCCGAAGTAGTTGTGGCGGCGGCAAACTAGACCTGCCGGCTCGCCGCTAGCCGGGGGCTCAGGACAATGGCCTCCAGAACGGAAAACCGACTCTGGAAGGCAGCCAGGTCCCGCCGCACCAGGGTGAGAACCCGGTCCTCAGCAGGCACCGGCACCGGCCGGCCTTGCCTATGCTGCGCCGTCCTGTGGCACTTCCCGGGGGCCGGCTGCCCGGAGGCCGACCAGGTCCGCTCGGAGCTCCTCAATCTCCTTTGGGAGAAACCCCATGGCGACTATCAAGCGGGTGACCTCCGCCCGAATCTCGGACATACCGTCCGTCGGAAGCCCGAAGTTAATGGCCTCCACTGCCGCCATAATGGTGGCCGCGGTAGCGCGTATGGCCTAGTCTTTAGAGGACTGAATCCTCGTCATGGCCACTCCTTGATGGCGGCTACCACGGCCTCCTCCAGCCTGGCCACTCCACCTACACCTTCACCTCCTCCAGCCTGGCCACCTGACGACTCCGAGAGGGCCGCCCTGCCGCTGGTCGCTCCAGGATGGTGCCCCTCTGTGGCGAGCCTCTCGACTGGCTGGACCGCCTCGGCTGGGCTGGCTCGGCTCGGCTCGCTGGCCTCCTAAGTGGTGAGCCCTCTACCTGTACCCGTTTCCCGACTCCACCCCGCCGAAGTTAGAGGTAAAACTAGAGTTTTAACTTTTAAATATTAAACCCGCCTATGTGGGAGAGTTAAATCGCTAAACTCTGGGTTAGTGTTAGTAATGTCAAAATAAATTTACGTTATGAGGTATCGCTGATAATAACTAATTAATAATAATAACTTATTTTGTATTTTATATTGTTCGACGTTGTAGTAAGTATAAATCCGGTACTATATCAGCAGGCAATATATTCATGAACTCTTATTATTATTTAACTCTTATTATTATTGTTTAGACAGCATTTTTTTTTTTTTTTGCTTAATATTGATGAGGCCGGAATTATTTTAATAGAAAACATATAAGTAGTTAGAAATGGTGGTGTGTCCACAATCTGTTTTTCTGGTAATTACCACCGCTTAAACGAAACTGCACTAGTTTACTAGAAATAACTAATTTATTTGAATTCAATATTAGTTTTTCTATCTGATGAAAGTCCTATTCTTATATTTAGTGCAAAACTTTGTTCTAGAGAAAATCTAAGATTGTTAATTGACTGTCCGCGCGAAATTTTAAATGTTGGTGAGTGTAATGAAATCATAAAGTGGCTCGTATAGCATAAATCCAGAAGGACGAAACTACCATCGTTCACTTCGTTTAGATAGGTGCTCATGCGCAACAGTGACAGATGTGTGACATCCTATTGTGATTTCCCGCTAAAAACGGACGTAAGTCTTGTCGTGGTAATCGGACAAAAAACCTGTAATTATGGTGCTAAGGTTTTAAAACGATAAACGTATAACGTTTTAAACTAAGTCGGTATTGTCAAATATATTTTTATAATAGTCTATCAAGCGAGTCATGTCCCATAAAAAAGGCGGTAAATTCAAAAATCTTACAGGGGTCAACACTGATATAGTACGCTGAAAACGGGTTTTATACTTGAATTTTTGTAGAAAAAAAAACTCTTTGGGATAAATTAATAAAGTGCATTTCAATGTAGGTATTTATTAATCACAATCAGAACTAAAATCAGAATCTAGAAATGCAATGCCTTCATTAGAGAAATCACCGTCAGTATCATCATTACACACAGAAATGATGAAGGGTTCCAACTCCGTTTCGGTTATCCTGTCCCTTACTTTATATTGGTTTTCTATATTGATAGTGTGATCTGTGCATTTTTTCCAATCATTGGCTATGATACTATTAAAACATTATTTTATAAGGTTCTCCATTTCTTTACCTGGAATTTCTAAATTTTTGCTGGCTATTTTTCTTTTAGCCAAACTCCATATGAGTTCAATTGAGTTCAGGTCACAATGATACGGCGGAAGTTTCAAAACCTCATGGCCATGCTCTTTCAAAAATTTTTCAGCTTCATACATTGTAGTTGTTTTATTTTCATTGACAAGGCACATAAGCTCAGCCTTTGTAAAGTATTGTTCATAATTAATTCCATTTTCAGTTAGCCATTTTTGAATGTCAGCCTTTAAATCGTTCATAGTTGGTGGCTTATTTATTTGTGTTACATAATAGCTAGCGTTGTCCATAAAAATGACACTGGGCTGAGTTAAATTGGGTATTAATTTTTCACGTAACCATTTCATAAAATTATTTCTGTTCATATCATCATGATAATCTGCCATTTTTGATTTTGTACTGAATACTAATAATACATTGGGGACAAAACCTTTTTCAGATCCAGCATGAACAACAATATGCCTTTTGCCTAACGATATTTTAACAATTACTTCGCTTGTGGATTGCCCATGCCATGATTTCTAACTTTATAATTTTGGTGGACGTAGGTTTCATCAAGGTAAACTATTGATTTTGCTTGTTTCCGCTTTTCATCAACTGTTCTGAGATACCTATGTCGCCATGCAGATAGTTCATACTTTTCAATAAGAACAGATCTCTCGTTTTTATTTTTTTTTAATTCAAATCCATTTTTGAGCAATATTTGTTTCATGACATCCAGTAAATCCAATTGATTCTCTCAAATCTACAAGCAAACTTCGTAGAGTTGGAACTTGCTTTTTTACACAGTAAAATTCATTCATTTTTATTGCGTATTGCTGATAAATCAAAATCATCTAGGTTGGCTACAGTTGGCTGTCGTGGACGCTTTTTCCCCGGTGTGTTCCACTCACCTTGGTTAATAGCACCTTCTTTTTTTATTCTTCGCAATGTTTTAACACTTAAATTTGTTAGTTCAATATGTCAGTTCAGTATAAAATGCACAAATTATAAGATAACTTTATCGTCGCTGTAAAATGATAACCTCGTATGTCCAGAGATCTAAACTTTACAGAAAACGAAAAAAATGGTTAATTTCGTCAATGTTTAAAATATTGTAATGTGCTTTAGTCTCATGTTTTGAATGATAAAAAGGACTTATTTTATGTTATTAACCAATCCCGTAACTAACCGATTTATGCCAGATAAATGACATAAGAGATTTTCTGTTCTTATATGTACATAGTTACGAGGTTTTCAAAATAAAGACACTGAAGTAGACTAAAAAAACAATGTTTAATGAATACAATGTGGACAAATTTTTGGTAACAAATCAGTACAGAAAGGTTTTCTTTCACAGATACCAGTAGAATATTAAAATTATTTATTTTACTATTATAATATATAAATAGAGTATAATAAATATAAATAGAGTACGACGGCAGCAAAGTAGAAAGAGTCAACTGCACTTTTTGCGAAATTTAGTATTTTATCCACGTTTTTCTTTTATCTTGCTTATATCTCGAAAATGGTGTAACCTATCGCAAAAATAATGAAAATTTCGATCCTCTTTATGAAACCCTTAAACCCCTAAAACTCAACATGTAGGTAATAAATTTTCACATTTTCCATACAAAAATTGAAAAATTCCATTTTTCCATTCCATTTTTATACTTTGTGGCCATCGAGTAAAAAGTTTTCTGCTGTCAAAAAAGTTTTTAGCATGGCGATTACAAAATCAAATTGTCACTACCTTAGAGAACTGTCAGTTGTCAGTGTGATTTTGACGTTTTGGGATAGAAAACTTTCTTCTGAAATAGTCTGTCTACCTATAAAAGGATCTAGACAACGATCGGTAGAAACGAAAGACAAAATGACGGATTGTAGAAGGATTTTTACGGTGCGATGTCAAAAATGGACAAACGAAATGTTACTTTGTATAGAAATAGCTGTCTTATCTTTCAAGAAATAGAAAGCGTCATGCTAAGCCTGCTGCATGACAAAGAAAAAATCAAAGTTGACACACGTCGAAAGCTTGGAGAGGAAAAGAATGGCAGAAAGGAGGATCAGAAAAAAATCGGCATGATCCCGTCAAACTAGAGCCATTGCAAAGAAAAGAAAGTTGTATTAATTAGATTGTTAATTTAAAAAATATAATAATTAATAATGAATAAATAAATAATAATTAATAATAATAAACAAAGATATAATAATAATTAATAATAACTAATAATAAATGAATAAATAATAATAATTAATAAATAATTAGTGGCGCAACGCGTATTAAGAGTTAAAATGATAGTAACTTAACTCCGAGTTTACAAACTCTATATTTATTTATTTAAGGTCCACTTGCACGTTTAGTCGGGTTAAGTGAATAAATATAAAGTTTGTAAGCTCCGAGTTAAGTTACTATCATTTTAACTCTTAATACGCGTTGCGACACTAACAAATAACACCGGGTTAGTAAACCAGATATTTGTGTTTATTGAGTTGGGAACATTGCAGGTCAATCGACGAAACATAAAATAGCATTGCAATGTCTATGCCCTGATAAGTAATCCGACCAAAATTGAGTGAACGAACAATGAACGGAAATTGTATACCCATTTCTTTTATACTACATTACGATAATATAATACTTTCTTGTCTAATACTTTCTTGTCTTTGAATTTTATATCATGACATTTAATTTTAATCGTTTGTATGTGGTTTCCATGGAGATATTTCCATAGTTTGTTGATTGGCGGAAACCTCATATAAGGAAAAATATATTTTCAGTTTTTATATTTTGTATTTATATAGAAACGAGTTCATGAATATATTGCCTGCTGACATAATAACGAATTTTCACTTGTTACAACGTCGAACAATATACAATACAAAATAAATTATCAGCGGTACCTCATAACGTCAATTTATTTTGACATTACTGACACTAACCCAGAGTTTAGCGACTTAACTCTCCCACATCAGCGGGTTTAATATTTAAAAGTTTAACTCTACGCGGGTTTAATATTTAAAAGTTTAACTCTACGTTTACCTGTAACTGTTGGCGGCGCAAGATGAATTATTTGAGAAACCCTGAGTTAGCTGTTAACATATTTAGAATACCCCATGAACGCGCAAGTGGGCCTAACCCAACTAACTGTGCAAGTAGGCCTTAAATTACTATAATATAATTACTATAACTCCGAGTTTACACACTCTACATTTATTCATTTAACCCAAATAAACGCGCAAGTGGGCGTGATAAAATTTAAAAAATAAATATTATACTCACCCTAATTGATTGATTATTACAATTAATATATTTTATTATACAGGCTGGCAGGGACATCGACATCGACGCGCAGCCTGTTACCATGGATTCAGTACATGATTACAGTACTCGGTCCTGGGCCCGCTCCTGTGGAACATCGGGTACGACTGGGTGCTGAAGGGCGAACTCCAACCGGGCGTTGACCTGACGTGCTACGCGGACGACACGCTGGTCACGGCCCGGGGGAGTTCGTAAAGGGAGGCAGCGTTGCTGACGACGGCTGCGGTCTCACAGACGGTGAGCCGCATACGGCGCCTCGGCCTGGAGGTGGCCCTCGACAAGTCGGAGGCCATGGTATTTCATGGTCCCCGGCGGGCGCCACCGGCCTCGTCACCATTGAGGCGGTCCGGCCAGTGCTCGACCACTGGCTCGGGAGGAGGCACGGCTCCCTGTCGTTTCGGGTGACGCAGGTGCTCTCGGGGCACGGTTGCTTTGGGAAGTACCTGTGTCGCATAAACAGGGAGCCGGACGCCCGGTGTCACCACTGCGTCGACTGTCGGGAGGACACGGCGCGGCATACGCTGGCAGAGTGTGCCGCTTGGGAGGAGCCGCGCCGTGCCCTCATCTCAGGAGTAGGCAGTGACCACTCGCTGCCGGCCGTTGTGAATGCGATGGTCGGCGGCGAGGAATCCTGGGACGTGGTGGTATCCTTCTGCGAAACAGTCATCTCGCAGAAGGAGGCTGCGGAAAGGGAGTGCGAGATCTTATCCTCTCACCCAGCCCGCAGCAGGCGCACTGGGCGTCGGCGGAGGGCGGATAACACCCTCTGCCAGCCCCCCTAAATGGGTCCAGGGGCGACGGACTCGGGGACTTCCGTCGCCCCCCATACATCAGGACCCGAGGTGGCGGCGCGTAGTGTTCCACGCGCGCCCCGGTGTGGTGGTTTTTAGTCAGTAAGAGTCTGACAGACCCCTCCGCGCCCCCAGGGCGGGGGACATCCATGAGGATTTTCCATCCCGGAAAAAAAAAAAGTTACGAGAAGGTCACTGTTCAAATGCACTGAGCACTAACACACTGTTAGGAGAGGTACCGTCCTTGGATACTGGGTAGCCAGCAGGCCCCGTCCGCACAGGCTCCGCAAGAAGCCGATATGGCCTTCGAAAGGCCGTACGTAGCGAGCGTCGGTAGCAGGCCGTAGACGCCGGTAGCACGCCACGCATCAGCACGCAGGTGGATTAGCGGGCATCGGTAGCAAGCCGTAGGACGCCAGTAGCACGCTACGCATCAGCGTGCAGGTTGGAGCAGCGTGTAGGTTTGAGTTGCCTTGTCCTCAGCCAGGACGTAGAACCCTCGAAGGCGCGTTAGGGAGCGCATGTTATTTGCAGTGCAAAAGCAGCAAGCCGCGTGTGTGTGTGTGTGTCCAGCCTCATTCCCCCTTCGGCGACCAAGGAACGGAGTAAGGAGTAGGATAGGCAGAAGCTCGACACATCGTAGCGGCTTACAGGCTTGCGACACAGCGGCTTGCCACGCTGTCTGTTTTCACAGACAGCGTGGCACAATGACAGATGCAATATGAGGTTATGTATGTAACACGCGAGCATAAAATACAAAGAAAACAATGATTTTAGCAGATGGCTCGCTATATGGCTTATAATACACAATGAGGCCCTGCAGAGCCCGGATGCAGCAGCAATACACACATATTTCAGATCCTTAAGCACCGGTCACCTACGGCCGCGTGGTCCAACAATGACAACCGCGAAATAGGTAATGATAATATTAACGTAAGGTGTCCGGTACAGGAGGTATGGTATTAATATCAAATTAATGAGAAACTCACCCTAGGTCGGAGCACAAGGAATCCTGAGGATCAGGGAATAACTCTGCCATGGTCTAAAAAAACAAGGTCTGGCACTCCGGGAGTGACACATACTTACGTCACTATCCAGATGCCACTTTATTGCAACAAAACATGAATTATGGAAACATTTTCAGTCACCATTCCGTTGAAAAATATATATAAGGCATTTAAATTGTCGTTTTGTTTTTCTAATCAAACGAAACAATTCAATGTTAACATATACCAACATAATTGTTAATTAAAACCTCATCGTTTTATCGGATTCGCACATGTAATAAAAGCGGTTGGGTAGTTATTATTACACACTATTGGAAACACGGCGGTGATGACGTAGGCTTGTCACCCACGTGACCACTGTGTCTCGGAATGCTATACCTGGCGAAGTATATTATTATACCATGAACTCTGCTAGCTAGAACAGCGCAAGATCAAAATGGACGAGTGATCTCAGTAAAATTTGTGTTGTTCCATCTTTTTAGTGATGTGCTTAGCAACTAACTAATTACTTTATTTTAGCATAACTCGACTATTTACCGTTGAGACTCTTTCGTTGGTCCAGACATTGCGTGAGATGATATTATAGTTCAGAATCATGATAATTAAGTATAATGAATTGATTTTAATGATATAATAAAAATAAAGAACCGTGGTCGACAGTACCCATGTAAGGTGTAGACTTGCGCTTGGTATGGACACTGAAATATTTATACAAGGATTCCTGTGCTTGTTAGGATCAATGGGACATACACGGACTGGTTCATCTCAAGGGTTGTTAGAAAGGGTTGTGTTGCGTCACCGTGGTAGTTCAACTTAGAATGCGGGAAATAAAGTGAATGGTGCTATTAAAACATTGATATTAAACTTACATTTATAATCAATGTTTTGTAAGTCGTTACAACCGCGTGAAGCAGGGGCAGATTGCTATGCTACAATAAACTTTGTCTGGGTGCGCTCTTACCCATTTTCCTTTAACAACTTTCCAGACCTAGGAGTAAAGCAGCAAAAAAAGCAGTAATTCCAAAACACGTACAAAAAGTCGTAGCAGCAGTTATAGCCGCAGAAGTCAAGAAAAGAGGACAAATAACGCAGTGGGAGTTGGTAAGGTCGTAGTCTGGCTGTGCAAAACTAGAAAATACAATACAACAACAGATACAAATCGTGTGTGCGATACAAGGATCTTGACGCGTGGTCAAAATCCAAAGTAACGACACCATCTTGTTTTTTAAATACAATTTCTGTGAAAATAATTTCACGAATGTTTACCAAAAACCAACAACTGATACCCTGTCAATGTCATTCAGGCGTCAAAAGATCCTTGTAGCACTCAGATAGATTATATATTATAATATTCACTCACTACTGTACGTCGTTGTACTTTATTATTTTTTGGAACTACCATTCAATAATATAAATAATTATAATTATATTATGTCTAATAGGTGTGATAATTGAAAAACGCACCATACAAACGCCCGACTAGACTCTGGCTCATTAAAATTGATCCTGAAAAAGCGGCAAATTAAATGCTTGGTTTATCACTGAGTATACTAGGAATAAATTATTTTGATACTTGGCAAAAATTTGCATAATTATTAGGTAATAATTATTATTAATTATTGTCTACATTTATATCTGTAATTTGTATACATAATAAAGAGTATTCTATTCTATTCTATGTTACGGGACATTTTTATAGTATCAATTTAATTTTATCTGAATAATAAATAAAAAAAAGATAAAAATTATATGATCAATAAATTGGATATATATATTTACTATATATATATTTTCATATTTATTTACTCAAACCGTGCGCTTTATGAAAACGTCATAACGTCGTTTATGTATTTCTTAGAATACACCATAGCCTTTGCACTTCTTGTAAATCAATTTGAAAATTAAATATTGAATATTTCAATATTGAAAATTTCTTAAAAATAGTTACAAACTATTAACAACTTGAGAATTCACTAACACGTCCCGTTCCAAAGGACAATGCAAGTTTTGCCATACAATGCCGGTGTTTTTTTTTTTTTTCTGTTACGTCACTCACCTTTCTGTCTTCGGATTGTGTGCGTTGTTTATGTGTAGGTACTTACCGTTATTGATTTTACCCCAAAACTTGGCTTGGATACATTGGATACCGTTTCTGTTTTAATTTGTGACTTGGCTGTGTTTATGGGACTTGGTTTGTGTTGTGACGTGAAGCAACTTGTGCTGGCTACAATGTCTTATAGACCATAAAGATAAGATGTCACTTATAAACCTACTATGACTAGAATCCCCACAATACCTACCACAACATTGTTGTAGCTCGACAGGCAAGTCAATATGTTTTAGCTGTTGATTACACATATTTTCTTGGAACGATATTGTTCTACGGTTCTCTCTCCCCACTGTATTTTACTACGTAATGGGCTTTTTACATCCGTTTTTTGTCTTATAACATTAAAGTCACAGGTAAGAACCAATGGTAAATGGTCAGACCAGAAAACATCGTACTTTACATATACGTTCAAAACACTGGACAGACAGGGCTGCTTCTGTCGTGAGACAGTGGTCTAGCCAACGCTTGCACCCATGGGCCTCGCTGATGACCGTGAACGTATCTGACGTTAATTGCAACCTATTAGTGTCCAAACAGGTCCAGTCCTGTTCCTTTGAAAACACCACAAGTCCATGATAAAAGCGCTCACCTGGATCGGCATTGAAATCTCCCAGTACGAACACAGACTCGATACCGCTCTCGTCAATGATAGCACTGATTGAACTGAGACAATCCGTGAATTCAGGCACATTTTCCACTATGTCTATTGGCATGTATATGCAAATCATAAGCACTGAACGATCAACCGTAGTGATACGTATTGCGGCAATACGAGGATTACCGCACGGTATTATTGTCACGCACTTAAACACTGACTTACGCTATAGCAGCGCCACACCACCGAATGGCCGGCCCCGGTGGATGCCAGAAGACGTATCCACAGCAGAGGTACCCGTGCTCGCGAAGTCGTCGTAAACATTTTCCAAGAAAGACAGCTCACCCGGCAGCAGTCACGTTTCTTGTAAAGTGATAATATCCGCAAAACAATACAGCTGTTTTACAGCGTATATAGAACGCTGGACGCTCTTGCAGTTATATGTTACAAGGGTTGTACTACACAAGTTCAGTTAAATAATTGAACTTGATTTTTCAGAGAAAAACTTAAAATATGCTACCGAATACAATCTGTGTAAAATGCGCTCTGACGAATTAGAAATTCGATTTCAATCGTAACGAATTCGTGTCGCTTTTTAAAGATCTATAAGAAAATAAGCGGAAGGTTAAGGTTCTTCTTTACATACCTCATTCAGATAATTTGGATTTACACTAGGAGACCTGGAGACTAGAATTAGGTAAGGAGTTAGGATGACAGATAAGTTGATTCAGAACAAAAAAAAAATTGTCTCTTAACGGTGTAGTATTGTACGCCTCGTCTATTGGGATTCTCGCGCGTTACAGCGCCACATAAACAAGTTATTTAGCACCTGATAAAGGGTTGAGGGTAAAGCGTTCTGTTTCATTTTTTCTTTTTCATTTTAATCGTTGTTTTTTTTTTTTTATTTCACCAGTTCTGTAGTTAAAGTGATATGTCATTCTAATGAGGTTAATATGTCGAATAAATGGATTTTCACACCGAAATCTTATCAATTATTGATAATGAGATATCCGCGTACAAAGTAACGTTTCGACCGCGCGGCCACGTACTTTTTGTTTTGGACTGATTTCGTCTGTTTAGCTAAACTTTGGGAGTATTTATTGCTTTCGTTAGTTTTGACAAATTAAGACCTTTTTTCTTGTAACAGTTTTACTGTTGAAGTCTGTTGAAGTTTTAAAGAAATAATCAACAATAAAGAAACAACGAGTGAAGGATTGCGCGGCCATAACTTCCAAAGTGAATATTTCGTAAAATATTGATCTAGTGCTTATAATTCTTTTTTCGACAATTTTTGACTAATTCAGTATTCAATTGACAAAAAGAATTAGATCTCTAACCCAAGTAGTTGCTGACATCTCCATGGCCGCGCAATCCTCCACGTTACGTTCGCGCGGTCAACTTAAAACCCTTAACCCCTTTTTCCCCTATTCTTTATTTTAAACCCCAATTTCTTTATTTCTATTCTGACAATTTTTTTGTTTGTTCCCTTGGATTTTGACAAATTTCGAAAAAAAATTGTCGAAGTTTTTTTTGTTTTGGATAACTTGGCGGAGCAATCGTAACGCACACAAAAGAGTACCAAACCAATGAAGGGAATACTTACCAAAAAAAATAGAAGAACAATCGTGGGAACGGGCAGACGATCGATGATTGCAAATTAATGAGGGAAACTATTCATGGTAGTAAATCTAGCATTTGTTAAACATATTTGATAAATCCTTCGCTTCAATAACCGAATATTTGTTTTAAATGATTATATTAAGAATTCTAACGACAAAATGTGGCTTTGAAATTTTTCTGACAAGCTTGTTTGGAACAATTGTCGATTTAAGTTCTTCTAAAAAATTACGAATTACAAGCTGACCGATTGACGCGTAAAAAGTATTTAATCGATTTATGAACAAAAGTGTATTCGTAACAGTTGTTTTAGTTTTTAACTTATTTTTTTTATGTTAATTATCACACATTATTTTATCATAATCTTTTTATGTTTGTTTTTTTTTCAGACTGTGGTCATTTTGTTCGGCGGTGCCATGGTTTCATTCTTCTGTCGTTCTCCACAAATATTCGAGGGCTGGGGTGACTTAATGATCAAGTATTACAAGATAACGGATGAAGACTTGTGTGTACATAGTTTTATCCTGTTTATTTTATATTATTTTTAATTTATAGGGGGGGCCCCCATTTAATGTTGGGTAGGTAAACTATTTATCTCTTTTCACTCAAAATATTATTGGGAATAAGGATACGTTGAAATTTTAATGGTTGTTTTTTCCGCAGCGAAATGATTTTGACTGGTAGTACAATCGATTTATACAAAATGGATAAAAAAATGGCAGATTTACAATTGTGAAATACAAACTCGAAAGCTACCTCGAACCAATAGTAACACAGCGTGAACGACCGACTGCGGGAGGTTGGCGCACTCGGTCGTTGACCCTCACGCTACAGCTGACCCTGCCCCTGACCTGCTCTTCAGTTAACGAAACACAATACTTACCTTAAAAATATTACAATTTTCCCTACATATTTTAACAGTCTTAGGGCCTGTTGTTTGATCAATAGCCAAACATTCTAATAGTTAAAATACGTTAGTTAAACAAATGGTTAAGCTAACTACAGTTTAAAAAATTGTTTATTTGCTATAAAAGTTAACCTTGTTTAGACAGATTAGTTAAACTTTGGCAGCTATTTCTTGTGAATTGTCTTACTATGAATTGAAATATTATAAGACATTTTGAAGATTCTGAAAGCTCTTCTGACGACGACGTTATTGTTGAGTATGTATTAAATCGCAGTCCTAAAACATTCAGGGATAGAATATTGCAGCTGGACTTTTGGGATGAAGATGGTTTCTTCGAACGATATACAAAGAACATCCATAAGTACTGTACTTTGGTTACACAGTGAAGTCCTAAAAAATAAAAAATAACTCATGACAATCCCAACAGATTGAGACGATTGTGACGAGCCCTACAAGAGCACGCGATTGGAGGGGCATGTTCCCTTTCCCTCAAAGGAAAGCCGATCTTAACACTATTAGCATAATTAGGAAAAATGAAAATTATCAGCCTGGGGTGAGTTAGGTACAGTCACTATATCATGGTATCGAAGTAAGATAAAATAACAGAAAGACAATGGGGGTCTCATAAGTGCACATTGTTCCCGAACCTACACGAGAACAATTCTCAACGTTTAACAGTGGATGTTTTAATTAACTTTTTGCGTAACAAAGCAGACATGCTGGAGGCATTGCAGCGTTCACATAGCAAAGAAGCTCAAAGCAATGACAACAAAAAACAACACTCAAAATTTCATAATATGTCACACTGCAATGTTTCCAGCGAGCCGAGTAAATCAAATAAACAACGCGGTAAGTTAACATGCGCAAAATGCCACGCGAATCATCCACTCATCCAATCATCCAATCATCCACGTGTAAGAGTTTATCGAATGTGACTTAGACACAAAGCTTAAACTTGTACGCGAGCACAACGTATGTGAAAATTGTTTACATTCGAGACACTCAGTAAATAATTGTAAGTTGGTGTCCTGAGAGAGGACGTGAGAGATCGCCTCCGTCAGTCGCCGCCACAAGGACACGGCGGTGCTCCACCCAAGCCGGACAGACCTCCACCGTATGCTTCACCGTGTCCTCCGGTCGATCCACACAATCATAACACCCGGGCGTTTCCTCCTGCTTTATCCGAAACAGGAACCTCCCGAAACAGCCATGTCCGGTGAGGACCTGCGTCAGGCGTAAGGTGATACACACGAGTGGTGGAACATGTCGGTGGCGGCGCACGCGCGGGCGACGCGCCACGCGGGTTCCGTCATCAACTATACCCTAAGTCATCAATTCAGATAATTTAAGTAAACAAAGAAATGTCATTGTCAAAATGACAGGACAGTGGTACAAAACAATTTAATATTAAATTTTATAATTAAAATTTAATATTAAATTTTATAATTAATTGTAAAAATATTTTTCATTATGTGTCTGAGTCTGAACAACTATCGGATTCGGAATCAGATTCGTTCACACTTATGACAAACCTATCAGTAACTTCATCTATTATGTGGTCGAGTGTGCACATTTCATCTTCTACTTTTACAGTATGTCTAATACAGTCTGCCCATTTCTGCGGTGTCACTTCTCTTAAACCTTCTTCTAACAATTGTTTTATCTCATTCATTTTGAAAGTTTTGTTGTTTCGTGCGACATACCCCTTTACCTGAGCCCACACCAATTCAATAGGGTTTAGCTCACAATGGTAAGGAGGCAGTCGCAGGACAGTGACACCGCACTGGGCTGCCATCTCATCCACTACATACTTATTATATTCTGATTTATTTTTCTTAACGATTTCCAATAACTGGGCTTTAATCATTGTTTGCTCGAAGGAAATATTCTTTTTGTGAAGCCATTCCTGTATATTGGCTTTTCTCCATGAGGTAGTAGGGGTCTGCTCAACTTTCCGGCTATGGTATGGAGCATTATCCATTACCAGAACAGAGTTTTGCTTTAATTTTGGTAAAATCTCCTTGAACCATTCTTCAAAACATTCCGCATTCATCTCTTGATGGTAGTCTTCAGTGTTCTTTTTTGATTCAAACAAGAGCAGACCCCCTTCAACAAAACCATCTACACTGCCTATATGGCTTATAATTAATCGTCTGCCTTTGCCTGACGGAGCTTTCAGCCCTGTTGTCAATCCATCTAGGAATGCTTGTTTTGATGATTTTATTTCAGTGTCTACCCATATCTTTTTTACTGTATGGCCTATAACAAAGAATATTTTATTTTATTAACAAGTTGATAAGCATTACAGTTCAAAAACATTTTCTGGATGGGACTGTAAGAATTTGGCAATTGTGATCAAAGAATTAGTGTATGTTAATAGATCTGCGAGGTCCAGTACCCACTCAACGCAACTGATTAAATACTGGAAGTTGACCCGAAGAGAATTAGGGAGAGGTATAGGCAGATATTTTACATATTATTATATTATTCGTACTCATAAATAACAATTATTACCTTCATTGAGCCAGGTCTCATCTTGGTAATAAATATGTTTTTTATCTCTGCGATGTTGCTTTATCAAATTTAAATACTTCTGTCGCCACAGCATTATGTCTTGCCGGTCAATAAGGCAACTTTGACGTTTCCGGTTCACATATCTAAATTTTAAATGTTTCAGAATTCTTCCCAGTGTTTTTTGTGACATAGTTGGTAAGTCAGAGTCCTCATTCACAACTTGTAGAACCTGAAAATAAAAATTAAATGTTATGATGATCACTGAAAGCCAGGGATGATAGTGACACTATGTATTATCATAGGCAATCTGCTTATGATGGATAGACGATTAAACTCTGCGGACGATAACAATGGAATTTATATTGCCTTATTACTTGACGGGTAACAAGGAGGCCCTAGTTCCGTAGACTGGTGTCCACTTGAGATAGACTCTACGAGAAAACTTGGTTGTAAATAATAGTTATTCTTAGTAAGGTATAATAGTAGAAAACAGGTACCTATACCCACAGAATTTTATATAAATCTACTTTACGTAATAGGTATTCAAAGAAATTCTCACCTTTTTTAATGTAGGTGCCTCATTTCTGCGAAAAAACTGGTGTACGATTCGTCTTATTGCAGACATGGTAAAATCGTCCATTTTTTGGACGAAGTTGGTCTTTGGACCTTCCTTCTTGGGAGAACTCAGGGTTTGGGTTGTTTTATGTTCTTTTACAATTCTTCCCACTGTCACTGCTGATATGCCTAATAATGTAGCAGTTTTGGCAGCACAGTCTCCTAAAGACCAGTATTCGTTAACAGGCCAATTCTTGTATGTCTGCTTGTAGACATTCATCACCATGAGTTTTTCAGTGGCACTCAGAGATTTTCGAGGCCGCTTTTTGACAGGCGACAAACTGTCGGTGGCAGCGGCCTTCGAGGGACCCGGCTGGGGCTCCATTTGTCAATTAACAAATAAAACTTAACAAAAACACAACTAAAACAAGGAAATATAACAACTAACAACAAGATGAAACAGTTAACACGATGATAATAAAGCACAATTAACAAAGACGCAGCGAATAGTATTATCCGGGAAAAGAAAACGAATGTTGTGAAAAGACGCGACTTTGTAATTATGTCAAACGAAATTTGAGAATGTTGGGAACTCCGGTAGTGTTACCAGTATCATAAAATATTTTATACCACAAAATTTTCTTTTTTTAATAACTTTGTTTAAAACCGAAAACTTATAAAAATTAACACGGTATAATAATTTTTTAATTATTATTTTAAAAATCAGAACTTAAAAGCAAATCTAACCTTGTTTTCCACCATTTTATGTGAATTACCATTAAGACGATATTTTTTTGATGTGTTATCACATTTGTTTACATAAATTATCTGAATTGATGACTTAGGGTATAACAACCAAGCATATGCAGCTGTGCCACTTAAGAGCGGGTAGTAACCAAAATTGCGTATCTTCAATTAAATTTTTCATGAAATTCATAAGACGTAGGTGTAAAATAAAAATAATATGAGTAACTACATGATATTTTGAAACTTTTTGTGGAACAGAAACACAATACGTTAAAATTTTCTCGATAAAATAACATCACGAAGTTACCCCTAATTTTCACGTTTTTTCAATTTGTACTTAATATGCTAATGACTAATGGGATAATTTTTTAATGATTATCTGTATCAAGACAAGGCGAAAAAAATTGTGCAGGCATTTTTTGAAATTCCTTTTATTTTTGGTATTATTACGACTACAAGCTTCAAGCACTTACGACGTTTTTAGTTCGTGGAAGAAGTCATCTTCCGTCGCACGTTGCGGGAACTTCAAGCATATTTTTGTTTCACAAATCAGTCGCCGTCGCTCTGTTGAGACGAGAGGACTGCGCTTGAATTTTCTGCTGATCTGCGATTTAATTTATTTGCGTAAATAATATTTTCGTAATTTATCACATTGTTGGAACGAAACTGTGAAATACAAAACATGAAAAAATCACTAAAACCACTTCCATAACGATTATTAAAATCGTTAAGAATTGATAAACCAAATAAATACCGCGGCTAAACTATAAAATAAAAATATTATAACAATTTAATGTTGATATTTGAAAACTCAAGATGACATACAATTATTTGACACATTTTTGACTGGTATAGTACAACTAGCGCCATTGTTCTGCACTTCGGTCAATTTTCTTGCGGAGAAAATTTACAACATAGAGTTCGTGCTGGAGATTTTAGATCTTATTACTATTAGGTAAAGAACCAAATTCGTTTACTCTCACTTTCGTTGACAAACTTCGTGTAAGGGTAACCTTAGACGAACCATTTCGAGCGATTTTTGACCAACCCCCGAATCAAGTTGAAATCGAAATTTAACAAATAGGTAGGTTATTGGTATAATGGTGGTTAATTGGTAAAATATTATTGGAGTTTATAAAATAAATAAATCGGAAAACTAAAATAGGTAATGGGTTTATGGGTTTTGGCGGACATGACTTGCGGACGGCGAGCAATGGGCAGCTCGCCGTCCGGTAAGGACCAGGCCCGGGTCGACGGCGCGTCGTGTTCCACGCGCGCCTCAATGAGATGTCAGCACCATTGACGGGGTCCGATAGGGCCGATGCCTGCCGGGGTTGCGGATTGTTCGAAAGAGTTACCGGGGCCCTGGCGCACAGGCAACAGAAGAAACACGGGTCGGTTTTAGTCAGTAAGATTCTGACACGCCCTTCCGCTCCGCCCAGAGCGGGAGAGGTCATTTGATGAAATCCCACCCAAAAAAAAAAAGGTTCTGTGAAAGCAAAAGTGCCCATCTCCCCGGCGATGATGTACCGGCGACTGTACCAAACAGCGAGCGGATAAAATGGCGACCCGGCCGCAAATAGGTATTTCAATGACACTAGGAATGAAGGGTTGCCATTATAGTTAGTGTCAAAAACACTATTATCCTTTTTCACTTAGGCAAAATTAACAAAGTTAAAAAGAGATAGCAGTATTTTTATGATTTTGGCGTCGATAGGCCTCATATTTGTATAACTTTTTTTTCTATAGGCAAACATTTCAAGTCCATATAATATTTATGTCAATGTTTTCATGACACATGCCAGTTGACTTTACACAATACAGTGCAAAATCCACTATACCAATATTATTTTTACTTGGTATCACTGTTGCTAATTGACTTTGCACAATCCTGCAAAGCAATTTCCATGATATACCATTATATTTTTTACTTGGTTAACACTGGTTTCCACGAAGACGTCGTGAGGTCCAACTTGTACAAGGCCCTAAATAAAATTTGGTTGCATTGGAATTTGAACGTTGTCACGCCAGCATTGAGTTTCTAGTTCCAAAACATGACTATGATCTAAGATTCTGAATTCAAGCTTAGCGTATAGTATAGGCAAAATAAACAGATGTTTTACCAACTGAAGAATTTCATTGAAAATAAAGGGAATGGACAATGATCATAATTCGTTTATATATTGCAATTGAAAAACCATTCGAGGTACCTATTTGTGCTGTGAGACCTTGCATCTTACCAAATTTCACGATTCTAGGTCAACGGGATGTATCATATGGATTTTAATTTATTTGCGAGTGTTTATTTTCTTAGATTATTGATATTTTTGTTCAATTGATTTCGTTTTCTCAAAGTAAAAAAGCGGAAGGTAAGTGATGCGATTATAATTATACGCTTTTATATCGTCAAAAAAGTAATTTTATCGAAATTGTTTTCACCATCATGTAAGTAGTATCATGAGTATGTAGTATTATAGTACTTTGATGAAAGTGCTTTGCTTTTTAGAGTTCGGTACCTCAAAAGAAGAAATCGAAACCGTTATGGGATCACTTTGTTATCCATCTTTCTGACCGCTTTTCTCAGGAATGCGTGGGGGGTATCAAGTTGAAATTGATATCAAATACATAGATAAACGGTCCTTTGGAGCTGTAAAAAAAAACGGGCTTCTAAGACGTTGACTTAGTATCTTGGCATAATTTGCCATTCATTTCGCATATTTTGACACTCGCAAATAAATTAAAACCCATAAGATACATGTCGTTGACCTAGAATCATGAAATTTGACAAGAAGCAAGGTCTCACAGCACAAATAGCTACAGGAAAATATCTGGAAATCGTTCATTTGTAGTTATGGTACATAATGTATGGAACGATATTTTTTCAACTACAACGTTAGGTTTGTCTTTCAATTCGGAATCGAAAATTTATAGGCCGTATCTAAAAGTAACATTTAGTCGGTCTACTCTCCAATCTAACAACCTACCACACACACAATACAATAATATTGAATAATATACCTACTTGTACACAGCAATCATACATAGGTACATTGAATAGAACAGTTTCATCTGATTATTTTGCGTATATATACTACACACAAGATTCAAATTCAAATGCCTAAATATACGCCGGGCGAAAAGTTTCTGCTGGCGGGAAGGGAATGTGTTTTGTTTTTGTCGTGTTTGATGAGAGGGGTATGGAAAGAATCGCGGGTGAAACTTGATTTTTTCTGTCTTCCTGCGCCCTCTTAAGAGGGCCCTTTCCGGTCCATCTATCGTCAACGCGAGCATGATTGAAAAGCTTGTTGTTTTATCCAACGCAATGTTTGAAAAAGAAGCAAGAGTGAGAACGCGATAACATCGAACGAAAATTGGCGTGCAAAGATTTCACAAAACTTGTTCCAGGAAATACGTGTTTTTGAAAAAGTCTTACAAGTTTTTGGAAAAAATGTTTGTCATTTAGAATGTTCATTACATGTGCGAGGTTTCTATGAAGATGTTTCCTTTACTTTTACAATTTATGAGTACATTATGAAAGGCCAAAGTTTTTTTGGAGGCTTATGCTGAATTTGTTTCTCTAAATTTTGATTTTTAACTTGCATAGAAACCTAGATAAAGTGCACAAGATACCTGTTAGTTCAAAAATTTCAATGAAAGATGTATTACAACGCTATAATCACGTACGAGCGTTTGTATGAAAAGTATGACGGGTTAGCCGCTCTTAAGCAACGTTTACAAATAAAGGGGCTTATGTTTAGTATTCAACTTTCCTTACATTTCCGTAAATGTAATGAGTACCTAATGATTAATCACCCAAAAGTACGTTTTTTCCTGGATTTTGCAATAATAAAAAACTTAAGCACCGCTTGTTTGTTTACTTGTCATCCTTTAAGTATTTTTATTTTGACAGTCGGCAAAGATAGACAATCTGTATGTCTGCTACAAATAAGTATGAATATTGTTTTTTGATAAATATCACAATGTTTGTAGGTATAAATACTGAATTAAAAGCAAAGTACAATTTACTTATTATAAAAAAAATATTGTACCTTGTAATTCAACAGTTGAATGTTTTATCGATTATTCTTCGTTATAATTCAACTGTTGAATTACAAGGTAGAATATTTGTTTATAATAAGGAAATTGTACTTTGCCTTTAATTAAAAGTACATTACATTACATTACACGGTCCCGGACATTCGGATGTGCACTTCAGAGTAGATCCCCAGAGTTTTAGCGAGACTAGCAATTCATTTTTAAATAGTATATATATAGTTAACCGAATGACAGCTCTATGAAAGTAGGTAAGAATTTTGCGCTCTGTTAAGTAAGAAGCTTACATTCTGCTCGGTTATTTATTCATGTGCTACTAGCCATGCCATATCACTACGCATGACAGCTTATTTTGCTTAATTTATAAATCGCTCTAAATTTTTTCGGCAGCGCGCGGAGATGCATGCAGTTCGAGTTAATTTACCTACGTTACGTTTAGTGAGTTACTATTGTTTCTCATGCTTTTGAGTTGATGAATATTTTTTTAAATTATTTAAAAACAAAAAGGCATGATTATTTTTGAGATCAGCTGTATGTTTGTTTTGATAGAAATTGAGGGCAAATCGTTCCGCTGCGGGAAAACAACCATTGCAATTTCATGCTGTACAGTAGGAATATAAATTCGAACGAACGATCTCGTAACGGGCATTTTGGATATGTTATACGTTCGTATGTTCCCGCCACGCTCCAAATCTCTTTCTTTTAATCAAATATAAATCACCCAATGTTTATTGTATAAAATAGGTAATTAATCTAACAATTTTTAAACATAGATTGTACAGACAAGTTTAAGTTTGTTTATTTACAGTATATTTATATTTTCGCAGTTAATCTTTTGGCGCCTTATACCCAATGGAAGTTAGGATAGGTCCACTCTTAATACACAACTTGTCACTCGCGCGAGCAATATTATTTTATCGTCCGGAACACCATTTTATCACTTTAAGGGTACACCACAAATATAAGGGCCGTGCCCGAGACCTGGACAGACCGTGCTCCATCAGGGGCTCAAAAAATATATGTGTGTGCCTTTTATGAACTCGTTCACACACGTCTGTGTTTGGGCCGGCCGCGGCGGGCGACGGAGTTTCTATGCCTTTCTTGTGTAGGCCTCGGCCCTGTCACGTCCCGGGCACGGCCCTAATATGTGTGGATATAGACATAATATATCGTTCGTAATTAGATATACCTTTATAGGAACAATAATTACGAATTCATATTAACTTCAACAACTAAACTGAAACAACTTACTTAACAAATTAAACACGCAAAAAAAAAAGGAAAGGAGTAGTAAAAAAGAAGTAGTAACAATCTGACGAAGGACAAAAAAATACAAGCGTATGATGAACTAATGAATGTGCAAATAGAACTATTCTAAACACGCTTTTTAAATTAACTACTGAGCCAATCAATAAAACAACCAAATTAGTTTCTCTAAATGCTTTTTATTTTTCGAAAAATATAAATTTCGTAGGTTAGAAATAGAGAATGCCTATTTATTCAAACACGTTAAGGGGCCACCTTAAAACTCAAAATCAGAAACAAACGATACTATGGTTGTGTGTTGCTCAGGCAACTGAACAGGAACATAATTGTGTTTTTTTACAGCATTCGTGACGGTTCCTTGGCTATGCTTGTTGCATTTTTGATGTGCCTCGCTCCTAGAGACTCCAGCTTTTTTAAAAACTTTACCTGCAAATGTAAGTAAATTATTAAATAACAAGCCGTGAGCCCGTTGGGATTTCTCATCGGAAAAATTGCAAAACTACCCTACAAAGTTTTATCCCCTATTTCACCACTTTGGGCGACGAATTTTCAAAAATCCTTAGTGCTCATTTTCGTACCACATGGAACTCTAGCTATGATATATAATAGTTATGGTAGTGGCTGGGAAGCAGCTCTACTAAAACTTCATCATATTTTAATATTTCATTACCTCGAGTTATAATTTGTTTAATTATAACACTTCTTCTTAACGTGTCGATGACAATCTATATACAGTCAGCCCAGAATTTCGTAACGAGCTTGGCGGCTTCATTATATTTATCGTAAAGTACATAAGTGGTACAATTTATCTACTAACATGTTTTTTTAATACCTCGCTGTGGTGGGGCCTACACATAAATTGTGTGACAAAACTTTTTTTTATCGATGTTTTCAACAGTTCATGGCTCTCTCTAACTATCACTACAACCGTGCGTGCGCAATGTAGAATACTATGGGAGATCCTTGTATGGTGCTCTTCAAATGGGCGAATGGGTGCGGCTTACGGAAAGCCTCGCGAGATCGAATTTGCTTCTTTTCACAAGCATTGAATACCTTTTCCGATAAACTTTAATATTTTATCTTTTTCAGTTAAAGAAGATTTACCAAAGGGATCAGCGAAAAGCACTTTGGACTGGAAGTTAGTGAATGCCACATGCCCATATGCGTTCAGTTTTCTATTAGGTTTGTTTTCATTTTTTAACAAACAAGCACACGTCCATGGTAACACCTTTTCATTAACAGCAACTTAGTTACCGTTGACGTACGGCCTCCTAGGGGAGACTGGGGTAGGAAATCTCATAATTTTTTCTTTTGAATTATGTGCCCATTTTCTTAGTTTAGCAATGACATTTATACTTATATCAATGGACAGTGTATCTAATCTTGTTTGAAAAGAAATATACTTTTTCTCTATCAATATCCATTGAGGAAATAGGGTTGTGTAAGTCATGCCCCAAAGGAAAAAGTGCTGTAGTTTTTACTAAGGTAATTTAAAGGAGAATGCTCATCAAGTTTGAAAAAAAAAAACCAGAGTGAACCGATACAGGATGTACCTCAGAATTTTTGTGATATTTAATGATCATTCTGTAAGCTTTTGCTATTTATTTAGTCTGAAAATATTTAGAATAATTTCATTTGCAAGATCTAAAATTGACTGTTTTATAAAAATATTATAATACCGTTTATTTGTGGAATAATAGTTCGTGTTTTGACTTCCATCCGTAACTTACTTTACTGCGGTCGGCTATATTGAAGCAGTCTGATTCGTGGAGCGATACCGAACGGTGTAACGGTGGAAGATTTAGAAGTTACGAAGTTAAGGAAGGTTTTCATTTGAATCAGGTTGTGAAATCAGTTGATTAACAGTGTGTTTTAAGGACGAATACATATTTGATTTGATATTAAGTATTAATTGTTTTATTGGTACACTTCTGACTATCTTATAGTTCAGAAGTGGGATCCTGACGCGAATATTACTTAATATTCTAATCACGTCCACATAAGCCGTTTATAAGGACAGGTAAAGTAAGAGGCATAGACTCGACCTAAATAATATGTAGAGACTTCGTGAAGAAGCGAGAATGCGTAAAGCTCTTGATCGAGAGGCTTCTCAAACGCGTGATGGAGCTACGCCGCCGTGCAGCCACAGCCGCAGCCGCATGGGGCGTTTACGCAGACGTCACAAGAAGAGCTGTTCTAGTACGCGGCGCCCGCGTCCTGTGCAGACCAGCTCAAGCTCCTCGAGCCGCGCAGGTTCAAGAGGCCGTACGCCACGGAGACGTGCGGGTTCTCATCTCTCACGGCGTGTGAGAAAAAGAACGCGGTCTTCGCGGTCGCGCTCGCGTTCCCGATCTGCACACTCACGGAGGGCGAGACGGCGACGGCGGCAGCACAGCAATAGCGAGGCGAGACGGGGATCCCGTCACCACAGGAAGAGTCGAAGACGTCGGGAAGCCGTAAGTCAGTCATCATGTACTAGTAGCATGGATAGTAATTTGAATATTAACACTGATGTAACTAATATGAATAAGGCCCCTAAAAACAAAACTGTAGTTGATCATAGTTTTAGTATTCATGATGTCATGGAGTTAATCAAATCACTGCCCTCGTCGGCGTCCCAGACTCAAAACCACTTTAGTATGTCAACAAACGCAGTACCAGAATTTGATCCTTCTAATAAGGAACAAACTATAGATTTATGGATTATGAAAGTGGAACAATGTGCAGCTTTGTATAAATGGTCTGAAACACAACAACTTCATTATGCGTTGCCTAAATTGACTGGAGTAGCTAAGGTGTGGTACCAAGGCTTAACTTCCTTAAGTTATAGTTGGTCTGAATGGAAGGATAAACTGACAAAGACATATCCCACAGTTCAGAATTATGCACAACTTTTGCATGAAATGTTAGATCGGAAGGTTAGACATAATGAGTCGTTAGAAACTTATTTTTATAACAAAATTAACTTGCTCAACCGATGCGATATAACTGGTAAGCGGGCTGTGGATTGTCTTATATATGGATTAGAAGACAAGGGTATGCGACTAGGCGCTCAGGCTGCGAACTACTCTCAACCTGAAGAATTACTGTCTTATTTCAAATCTATTAGGTTAGAGGATGTCAGAGATAGAGTATCTCGTCAGCCGTTTACAAAAAGGCGCCTTGATAGCAATAATGATAATTTTAAACCGAGTAGCAATATAAAATGTTTTAATTGTAATTAGGTAGGTCACCCCTCTTTTAAGTGTAACAAACCCTTATTGACGTGTAGCATTTGTAAGAAACTTGGACATCAGAGTGTTAATTGTAGACGGCTACCCAGAAACGGTAATGATAGCGGTAAAAATAATGAAATCGGTGCAGTGTCGGAAGTGAAGTTAACCGGTGACTTAGATGATAAGTATGTCCTTCCAGTTCAAGTTAATGGCAAAACAATGTCATGTTATGTGGATCTCGGTAGCCAAAGTACTTTGATTCGAATAAGTGACTTTAAAAAATTAAACACTGCTTATGGTAAAAATGATCTGCCAACATTAAAAGGCTTTGGTAATTCCATCATAAAACCTATAGGTAGAGCAGTGGTCCAAATACAAGTACAAGCCGTTACAACATCCGTGGAAGCATTAGTGGTACCTGATGAATTACTTAAACATGCCGTACTGTTGGGGCATACTTTCACCGAGCAAGCCGGTATAATTATTATAAAGACAGACGAACATTTAGTTTTTCAAAAAAAACCTGGTCCTTTAAATAGTTCTAAATTTGAAAACTATCAAAAAATTCATTTAGTTGTAGACTCTGATGTCAATGTTAACTCTATCAACATGATACCAGTAAAAATGAATAACGATTACACCATAAAATGTTACGTAAAGGAATCGTTAAGAAAAATAGGTGATCATTGTTATTTTATTATGCCTGGGTTATATACAATCGCGCAAGGTCACATTTTAGTAGTAAACTTAAATGGTAACGAAATTAAACTTCAAAAAGGACAATTATTAACTAGAGCTTACACTTTAAATGATAATGATTGCCTAAATGTTAGAATGCTAGAAAACAGGGATAGTGATTCCATATCAAACGATCTTAAAATAGGTGATGGATTTAGTACAGGAGACAGAGAACGTTTGGAAACATTGCTAAAAGTGTATAGGGACTGTTTTTCGTTTAGTTTATCTGATTTAGGGCTGACTAATTTGACCGAAATGACTATAACGTTAAAAGATGCGACCCCTGTTGTGTATAGGCCATACAGGCTAGCTTATTCAGAAAGGAATAAAGTCAAAGAAATGGTTCAGGACATGTTGGATTCAGGTATAATTACTGAGTCAACATCTTCTTATGCAAGCCCCATCATTTTAGTTCAGAAGAAGACAGGTGATCAACGGCTTTGCGTTGACTATAGAGCTTTAAATGCTAAAACGGTCAAGGAACACTACCCTCTGCCCAGAATAGAGGACCAAATAGATCAGTTAGGTGGTTATGAATATTTTATAACGCTTGACTTGGCCTCGGGCTACTACCAAATTTCAATAGCCCCTTCGTCGCAAGACAAAACTGCGGTTGTAACGCCAGACGGCCAATATCAGTTCACCCGCATGCCTTTTGGTTTGGCCAACGCACCGTCTGTTTTTCAGAAAACTATTAATACCATTTTGAAAGACGTTAAAGCCCAAGCTTTTGCATTCATGGACGATATAATCATTCCAGCCCACAATATTTCGCAAGGAATGAAGCGGTTAGAAACAGTACTTAAACTTATTAAAGAAGCGGGGTTGACGTTGAAATTATCAAAATGTGTATTTTTTTCAAAAAAAATCGACTGTCTCGGTTTCGAAGTAAGTAAACAAGGGGTCAGACCGGGTTCAAAAAAGACTGCAGCAGTAGAAAATTTTAAGTGCCCCACTAACCAACACGAAATACGCCAGTTTGTTGGTTTGGCTAGTTTTTTTAGACGTTTTGTAAAAAGTTTTGCTATAATTGCTAATCCACTAACTAAATTATTAAAAAAGAACTGTAAATGGGAGTGGGGTCCCGAACAGGAAAAATCATTTTGCACCCTAAAGGCAGAGCTAGTAAAAAGACCAATTTTAGCGTTGTACAACGTAAATGCAAAAACTCAGATTCATACGGATGCGTGCAAATCGGGTATAGCGGGAATATTACTGCAGGAAGATGAATTAGGTAGGTGGCGAGCGGTACGTATTACAGTAGGCAAACTACCCTCGAAGAGCAGAAGTTCCATTCATTTGAATTGGAAACCCTAGCGGTAATAGCTTCCTTGCAACGGTTTAGAGTATACGTTTTAGGCCTCAGATTCACAATTATAACCGATTGTAGCGCATTACGTACTACTTTATCAAAGAGGGATATGATACCTCGTATAAGTAGGTGGTAGCTTCAACTCCAGGAGTATGATTGTAGTATCGAGTATAGGCCGGGTAACCGTATGACCCATGTGGTCGCACTTAGCAGGAATGCTATCCCTATGTCAGATGAATCCTTTTTTTTTTTTTTTTGGGTGGGAAATCATCAAATGACGTCTCCCGCTCTGGGCGGAGCGGAAGGGCGTGTCAGACTCTTACTGACTAAAACCCACCCGTGTTCCTTCAGTTGCCTGTGCGCCAGGGCCACGGTAACTCTTTCGAACAATCCGCGACCCCGGCAGGCATCGGTCCTATCGGACCCCGTCAATGGTGCTGACATCTCTTTGAGGCGCGCGTGGAACACGACGCGCCGTTGACCCGGGCCTGGTCCTTACCGGACGGCGAGCTGCCCATTGCTCGCCGTCCGCAAGCCCGCGCCTACGGTGGCCGGGAGTCGGCAATCGACTCCCGACGCCCAGGGTGTCTCCTCCTCCTGCGGCGGCTAGGGGCGCGAGGGCGTAGAGATTGCCTCTCCCTCTCGCGCTCCGCCTCCTCCTTCGCGAGCATTACTGCTTCACAGAAGAAGGTGACGGCTTCCCATTCCCTCTCGCTCCGTACCATGGCCTGAACAAGGGCCGGACGCGAGAGGTCGCCGCCGCCGATCGCCGCCACGAGGACTCGGCGGTGCTCCGCCCAAGCCGGGCAGACCTCCACCGTATGCTCCACCGTGTCCTCCGGTCGATCCACACAATGGTAACACCCGGGCGTTTCCTCCCGCCTTATCCGAAACAGGAACCTCCCGAAACAGCCATGTCCGGTGAGGACCTGCGTCAGGCGGAAGGTGAGGACGCCGTGGCGCCTCTCAAGCCACTCCTCAAAGAGGGGTCTTACCGCCGCAATTGTGGCGTGCCCTATGTCAGATGAACCTGAGTCTGTATTCGATATTTTAGTTGTAGAAACAGAAGACTGGCTAACAACTATTCAGAGTACTGATGAAGAGGTTCAACGCATTAAAAATATTTTAGAAGACCCTGAAACGCCTAAAATCCATGAAACTTTTCTAAATTATCGTTTAAAGGGGGGAAAGGTTTATAGAGTTGTGGACAGCCAATTGAAATGGTTGGTTCCCAAGGGATTTAGATGGCAATTACTCAAAAAGTGTCATGATGAACTTGGTCACTTCGGTCTAGATAAAACTTTGGACAAGTTGAAATCCCTTTACTGGTTTCCCAAAATGAACAAGTTTACCAAAAAGTATGTTCAATCGTGTGTAGAATATAGTTACCACAAAGTACCACCGGGAAAAAGACAAGGTATGCTCCATCCAGTTCCAAAAATTGACAAACCGTTTCACACGATACACATGGACCACTTGGGTCCATTTGTTCGGAGTAAATCTAAAAACACTTACTTGTTGGTACTTGTTGAAGCATACACAAAGTATGTTACTTTATTTGCCGTCAAAAATACGAAAACTAAATCGACCATCAAAGTTTTAAGTCACTATTTTAGTTTATTCGGTATACCAAGTAGGATAGTCAGTGATCGGGGAACTTCTTTTACGAGTAAAAGTTTTAAAGACTTCGTGAACAAATTAGGCATAAAGCACGTTTTGAATGCGGTTGCAACACCGCGAGCGAATGGCCAAGTCGAGCGATATAATCGTACCATATTGGCTTCGCTTGCTGTCAAAAATCACAATTGTAAGGAAAATGAGTGGGATACTCATTTAGAAGACATTCAGCTGGGTCTCAATACAACTCTTAATAAAGGTACAGGCAAAACGCCAGCTGAAGTACTGTTTGGTATAAGGTTGAGGGCAAAAAGTGACGGAATAGTCACTTCGTTGCTCGACCAGGGCGAATCGGGATGTTCACAAGAAACATTAGAGAATATAAGGGAAGAGGTAAATGCCAACATAAGTGAGGATCAAGTAAAACAAAAGGAAAGATTTGACAAAAATAGGAAAATTGGTAGGAATTATCAAGTGGGTGACTTAGTAAGAATTGAAAGAGAAGTAGGTAGTAATAGCGGACAGTCGAGAAAGTTACTTGCTAAATTACAAGGTCCATACAGGATTATCAAAGTATTAGATAGAGATAGGTATGTTGTTCAGGATACACCCCTAACCCGAAAAAAGAATAGAAAATATGAGGCAGTAATTGCTTTGGATAAAATACATCCTTGGTTGACCTTTACTCAAGAAGGCTTAGCCGATTCCGATGAGGGAAGCTCAACGGAGGATGAAGATGTAGACGAAACTATTGAAGGTACTGATAATATGGAAATAGAGCCGTCGGAAATGTCAGTAGGTATGGATGTGGAGAGTACTGGGACAATGACCGACAATGTTTAATTTGAAAATGAATTGGTATCATGAATTTTTGAAAGGTTATTTTGTAAATGGATTTGAATAGGAATTATATTGATTATGTTTTATACTTTATTATGGAATGAATAATGACTTTGATATTGATTAGATTTGAAACCTGATATGAAAAAAAACTACACACAATGGAGTCGTTTGACAATTATGCGTGTGTTAGATTTGAAAATTGATGTGGAAAAATCTACACACAATGGAGTCGTATGACAATTATGAGTGTGTTGGATTTGAAAATTTATGTGGGAAAATCTACACACAATGGAGTCGTTTGACAATTATGAGTGTGTTAGATTTGAAAATTGATGTGGAAAAATCGACACACAATGGAGTCATTAGACAATTATGAGTGTGTTAGATTTTATAGAATAATATTGTGTTGCGCAAGGAGGCCGTAGGCCAAGGATTTGAGCGCTTTCTTAGTTATAATTAACTTAAAATTGTATTTTTTGTTTTCTCTTTTTGTGTTAATTGATGGAACAATTACTGTATAAGATGGCCGAACAAATGATATTTGTATAACAATAATTAGTTAAATGGTTCCCTACTTATGATAAGTAGGTAGTAAAATATGTGTTTTGTTATTAGTATTATTATTATTTGTCTTTTTATATTATATAGTTTTAGAACATGAAATTTTCTAGCATAACATAAATAAGTTAGTTTTAAACAAAAAGGTAACGAGAGTACTCTGTTACTTCAGAATGGCCGACTGTAAGCTTTTGCTATTTATTTCGTCTGAAAATATTTAGAATAATTTCATTTGCAAGATCTAAAATTGACTGTTTTATAAAAATATTATAATACCGTTTATTTGTGGAATAATAGTTCGTGTTTTGACTTCCATCCGTAACTTACTGCGGTCGGCTATATTGAAGCAGTCTGATTCGTGGAGCGATACCGAACGGTGTAACGGTGGAAGATTTAGAAGTTACGAAGTTAAGGAAGGTTTTCATTTGAATCAGGTTGTGAAATCAGTTGATTAACAGTGTGTTTTAAGGACGAATACATATTTGATTTGATATTAAGTATTAATTGTTTTATTGGTACACTTCTGACTATCTTATAATTCTATAAATATTTCACTATAAGATTCGATGGCTAAACTTGTGATATTGCAATTTTTTTTTCCTCAGTGGTGATTTTCTTTTTCTTTAACTTATCTTTGATTTGGGTATATCCGACAAAATAAATACATACATACATACATATTCTCACGCCCATAATCCCATAGGAGTAGGCAGATACTGCAGATTGTCTAAGTCAACTATCCACAACCCGCTTTTTGCCGCTTTTCTGCGAGACTCAGCGTGATGAGTGGCAAACACTGTCGCCGCCGTTTGAATGTTAAGGCTCTTCTTAGTCTCGTAGTCGACTTATACGACCCATCGAGACGAAAGCGTTGGTGCTATTATTAGTAACGGAAACCACATGGATTAAATAAATAAATACATAATACATATATAATATAAATACATTATTCAATAGTGTAATTTCACTTCCATGGCTATTAGCTAAAGATTTAAAAAAATACTTAAAAAAAAAAGTAACAGTAACGAAAAATAACGTACTCATTGCATGTAAAAAACACTTAAAAATTCTTACTAAATACTATGTGTTTTAAATATAAACAACATTTATTTATTTCTTATGAAGATTATTGACTTTTAAACATAATAGGGACAACAGAATTCTTACAGACTGCAAGGGCCCGGCGGTCATAGTCGTTGGCCCAACTGCAAATGTTTGTTTGATTTATCTGTCTTTGTTTGCCAATATTTTCATTTTAATCTTCTACTACCTAACTGTGCAATAACATTTCTGGTGACATCCTTAAAGCAATAGTAGAAAACGAATCAAAATCGGTCCAGCCGTTCTCAAGTGATGCGCGTACTAACGAAGTAAAGATATTTATACAATTCAAAGATAGTTACAATCTTCAGCAGCTCCAACAATATTTTCGAATGCTAATCAATTAATTTATGCGTCACTGTGGAGCAGGACCAGCGTTGAGCCAAGCATGTTTGAAAGCGATGTAATCCCCCAACTTAAAATATGCTTGGCTGCATAGTGTGCGTTTTATACAAGATTTAAATTTCGTTTCATTCAGTTGGTGTATGTGGGGAAGTATTTTATTGTAATGCCATGTAAAATGCCATAGCCAATTGTAGCCATGTATGTGACACCGAGTCGTAGGCTTTCTTATAATCTATCCAGCATGTCGACATATCCTTGCGGGATCGACGAACCTGTTGGCTTATGGCCATATCGATGAGGAGTAGCTCCTTAGTACCTCGGGACCCGTTCCTACATCCATTTTGAGAGACAGACATGATGGAGTTGGTGTCTATATGTTTGTAAATTTTGGCTCTCAAAATGGATGTAAGAACTTTATAGACCGTCGGTAAACACGTGATCGGTCTATAATTTTTGGGTTCCGCAGTGCTACCTGACTTGTGGAGCAGGTGGGTAACGCCTGTTGTTAGAAACTGCGGAAGCGACCCAGACTCTAAAGATGACTGGAACTGAGATGCCAGGCGGGCGTGTGAACTAATTAGCCATTTCAACCAAAAGTTGTGCATTCCGTCCGGTCCCGGTGATTTCCAATTCGGTAACGGACGGACTGCTCTGGCGACGTCTAGTGGCGTTGACATTCTCATGACGCGCATGACGTTCTCGTTCATAGACTGAGTCCATCTCATGCGCTGCACACAACCACCGGCAGCGGGGACCCGGCTCGGGGCCGGATGGCCCCTAAGTCCCAAACTCCTCGGTGGCCGGCCTCTCCCCTACCGACGTACAGGTGTTGGCGGCGTCGGCGGGGAAAAATACTCGTCGCTCGAGCTCGATGCAACTACCGCGGCCGGTGTCGTCACAGCGCTCACAGTGGTGCTGGATACCGGCGGCGCGGCGGCGAGGCGGAGCTGAGCGAAGAGTCCGGAGGTGGTGGGCGTGCTCGTGTTGTTGCTGATCGTGACCTCGTCAACATATTTTAATTTTCAAGCATTCTGTTTTATCGGAGGTGGCATGACAGATTTCACCTTTTTGATGAAGTCTTTACTATAAAATTATGGTTTATTTTATTTTTCTAAAATTGTGTGGTGATTACTTGGTTTTCGGCTTGTTGTAGGATTTCTCTTATAATATAAAAACTGCGTCTGAAATTAATAAATCTGAAAAATCTTTTTGTGACAAGTTGACGATAGTGTTGCCAGTTTTTTTTTATTATTTTTATAATGAATTTTTTTTATTTTTTTTATATATTTTTTTTTTTTGAAGTCTCTTGAAATTTTTTGAGGGAAACCAATTATTTTCCCTGCATTTTGCATCTACCCATTAATGTTCAATTTCTGGATCTTTCGTGAAACTGAAATAAAATGTATTAATTCTTGTTTAAGATTCTTAATACAATTTCTTATTAGAGCAATTAACAATTATTATCGGTATGCATATGTCAACACTGCGCAACACTAATGCATCGTTTTGACATGCGTTAGTCACTAGGCAAAGGCTGTCGCATGTCAAAAATATTTCACAACTAGATAATTTGTAAAATACTTAAATATTATAATTAATGCAGTGATTTTTTAGTTACTGGTGACAAGACAAGCCACTTGTACTAGGTTTGTTGTAATTGTGCCTTATTCAAATAAGGACGGGGAACAATTCGGCATTTCGTAAAAATACGAAATCACAGTACACGTTCCGATGCAAACACATGATTAAACGGTGCTCACTGCAGTCGCGCGTATTTAAGGTCAGTTTGACCAAACGGAGGCGACATGTGCCATGCCTCCAAGCCATATCCCTCGATATCCGTGTCAATTCCTCATTGCACTGGGTACTTAAGGTTGTAGCCCTGTCATCACTCTCCTCGTCTACTTGATTTGTGTTAGACCGTGATAGTACTACAACAGTCTGAGACGGGGGGGGGGGGGGCGATGACATGACTACTCTGCATTTCATTTCGCAGGCGATCAAGTACAGTGTCATCCAACATATGATTACGTTGGATGACCCGCACCTGATCCGACAGTCGTTGTGCCGAATCGTTGACAGCTGGCTCAAGCACCTGAAAAAGAGAGAGCATCCGGACACGGTACGCGGTCAGATTATTTCCCCCTCTGTAGCCTCATAGTATGAGCGCATGACGTTTTCATTGATAGATCGTGTCCATCTCATGCCCTGCACACTTCCGCTGGGAGCTGGGACTCTATCAGAGGCCAGTGGGCCTCGAGGTCCGCCGTCCGGCGGCCGGCGTCCTCCACGTCGACGAACAGGTGGTGGCATCGTGGGCGGGGAGAAATACTCGTCGCTCGAGCTCGCCGCAACTAGGCACCGCGGCCGGTGTCGTCACAGCGCTCACCGTGAGGCTGGGTACCGGCAGTGGCTAGGCGGAGCTGAGCGAAGAGTCCGGAGGTGGTGAGCGTGTGGCCGATCTTATCAACATATCTTAATTTTTCTATTTTGCCCTTGTGATTTCATTGTTTTATCGGAGGTGGCAACTGTCATGTCACCTCCGATTCGGCATTTTTGATAAAATCTATTAATTCATTATGGTGTATATTATAGTCTCTTTTTGGTTTAAAATTGATTTTCAGATTTTATATTTGGTTTAAAATGGAAAACTATTGCAAGCATGGGTCAAAATTATATTCACCGTTGATATTTACAAAAAATTAAAAACTAGACGTTTTTTTGACACGGTGTTATTATTATTTCCTTTATTTCATATATATATATATATGCATATAAATTATATCTTCAAATATTAGAATATAAAAAATATAAAAAAAAAAAATATATAAAAAATAGTGGCCCACCGGTATCGGGAACAGGGTCCTAGCTACCGGCGGTCAGGGCTCCAGAGAGAGGAACCTCCTAACAAGATGCGGGCCGTGTCAAGATGTACTGCCTTCTCAATCAAGCAATTGATCCAGCTGCCCAACGAGAGCCTCCTCAGGTGTTGGTCGAGGCTCTTGGCTATTAAGCCATTGGCCGTCACGAATATCGGCACAATAATCGCTGAGTCGACAACCTCGCGAGCCAAGTCAAGATACTTGATTTGTTTATCTTTCTTGGCTTTACGAGGTTCCCGTCATGCGGGATCGTTATGTCAACAATCATTGTGCGCCGCTCTAATCGATCCACCACCACTATATCGGGCTTATTGGCAACAATAGTCCTGTCAGTGATGATGGATCGATCCTAGTAAAATGTGATATTTTCACTATCGAGAACTGGGTCGGGCACATACCTGTAGTACGGCACTTCCGATTCTACAAGGCTGTATTTCAGAGCAAGTGGCTGATGGATAATCCTGGCTACAAGGTTATGTCTTTGCAAGTACTCTTCGTTAGTTAGACTAGAACATCCCGGAGATAATGTGTCTGATTGATTCACTCGGATGGTAGCATGCCCGACAAATGTCAACCGTGCCGGCTTTCACAATAAATCTCCGGTAGTTGTTTCTCATCATAACTTCGTCCATAATTGCACAGACAAAACCTTCGGTTTCTCCAAAGAGGTCACCGAAACGCACCCAGGCTACGGACGCTAGTTTATCTATACCAGGTCCATGTAGGGCCCGAAAAAAGCGTCCGTGAAGCTCCTTACTCTGCCATACTTCCATGCGATCATTAGTGTCAAGCAATACTGGCTTGCGCCAGGTCTCTTTAGCCAAGGAGAGCGGGGTGAAGCCCTTGTCCACTTTGACCACATCTCGATGCATCTCCACGTCGGCCTCTAAGAAATATTCCCTAAGACTTCATATCTCACGATTGTGGAGGGTCTTAGCATTTAAAATGCCTCGACCTCCACATTTTCGCGGGATATACAGCCTCATTACCGATTACCGTGGGTAATGCATTCGATTTGCAGTCAGCAGTGTACGGACCTTCCTATCCAGGGCGTCGAGTTCGGTCTGAGTCCCTTTGAGTATGCCAAAAGAGTACATCAAAACCGGCATGACCCAACCGCTAAAGGCGCGTACCTTGTTTCCGCCTGATAGAAGACTATTAAGTACTTTTTTCAGGCAGCCAAAGAAGCGTTCCTATAACGATTGCTTCATGTCAGTACCATTGATGCCCAATGCTTCCGACATATCCAAATATTTATAGGTTTCGGATGCGGAGAGGGCTCTAAGGTTTATGGAATCCGAGAGTTGGGTTCCGACGGATTCCACAATCTCCCCTTGTTTTACATGCATGACCGCACATTTGTCCACACCAAATTCCATTCTGATGGCACTACTGCAAATTTCAGTTACTTTCAGTAGCATCAGTTGCAAATTGTTGGGGGCAAAGAGTTTTAGGTCATCCATGTAAAGGAGGTGAGATATAACCTGACCACCTCTCCTCAGCCGATAGCCTAGACCTGAATCTTCCAGCAGTGTGCTTAGAGGATTCAAGGCTAAGCAGAACCAAAGCGGACTCAAACTATCACCCTGAAATATGCCTCGCTCGATCCTTATCGGTTCGACATCCTGGATAGTGAAAGATCGTTTTCCATTGCCCGATACATGACATCAGGAACGTGCGCAAAGTTGCATCTACTTTATACAACTCCAGCACCCTCATAAGCCATGTATGTGGCACCGAGTCATAGGCCTTCTTGTAATCTATCCAACATGTCAACAGATCCTTTCGGGAACGACGAACTTGTTGGCTAATGGCCATATCAATGAGGAGTAGCCACCAGTAGTACATCCATTTTGAGAGACAGACATGATGGAGTTGGTGTCTATATGTTTGTAAATTTTGGCTCTCAAAATGGATGTAAGAACTTTATAGACCGTCGGTAAACACGTGATCGGTCTATAATTTTTGGGTTCCGCAGTGCTACCTGATTTATGGAGCATGTAGGTAACTCCTGTTGTTAGGAACTGGGGTAGCGAACCAGACTCCAAAGCATTCCGGTACTGAGCTGCCAAGCGAGCGTGCGACCTTACGAGCCATTTGATCCAAAAGTTTAGCAATCCGTCCGGCCCTGGAGACTTCCAGTTAGGCAGCGGACGGACTGCACGAGTTACATCTAGGGGGCAGATGGTAATAACCCCCATTTCTGGTATTGGATCGCAGGCTCGCTCGACTCTTCGAGCCCAATCGCCTTCGGTGTGACTGACAGGCACCGACCAGATATTGCGCCAGAAAGAACACATGGCATCATCATCTGGTAGGCACGTGTCAGCCACATCTTGATCCGGTCGCTCTCAACCCCTATAAACCCACCTTTAATCGCGTTGGAAGGTGCGATTCTGAGTGTATCGCTCCACTCGCCGCTTATACCTACGAATACGGTTCGCCCATGCATACACTTTCTGCTTCAGGAAGTCGATGCGCTCTGTGACACAGGACATATAATCCTAGTTAGTCTGAGACGGGGGGGGATGACATGACTACTCTGCATTTCATTTCGCAAGCGTTCAAGTACAGTGTCATCCAACATATGTGTACGGTTCGTACACTTGCAGAGTTATTGTTGTTAAAGTTGAAGCACGTAGAGAAAAGGTCACTTAGTTCACGTCGCTTTATTACATAAAATAGTATTTACATGTAAACTTGTTGACGTTTCTTTTCTCTAATGTTAGTCACCGCGGAGCGCAGTAATCGCACTTACTGATTTATTGTAAATCGTGTCCATTTATACTAATATAATGAAGCACGCCTGGTGCAAGCCACCGCGTCAGCAAAATATGTACAGTGTAAGACTGTACAGTCACGAGCATAAATATGTATACACTTGATTAAACTCAAAAGCGATTTTCTCCTTAATTTTAGAATCTAATTCTATGTTATTACGAACATAGTATTTTCGAACCCATAGGTTTATGCTATGTGTCGCATTTTAACGTTGCATTCGTTATTTCACGAAAAAAACGCTATTGAAAGTTGCCAACTGTTGGCATATTAGTGCTCGTGACTGTACATCTTGGCAACCCCAAAAAGAGAAACAAACGAGAAGAGAAAGGAAAACCCATCACAAAGTTAATAAAATAAATTAATCAATCAAATTGAAAGGCATGTTCCTGTTCCCAGGTTGAGGCTCCAGCCGCAAGTCCTTTGTTGTTTGTGCTGCGACTACTTCTTACTGGTACTCTGGTTTACTTATAACTTGAAGTTCAATATCTTTAGGTGGTTGACTAGTAGTTTTGTTCTTCTCACAGTTTCTTTATAAAGTTGTTCGCACTGGTCATCCTACACGGTTTATCGCATTGAAATTGCATTCTTGTTTATTAAGCAAAAGTTGTATGTTGTTACTGTCGTCATCTTCTGAAGTGAACCTAAGTCGAACTTCACGTTTTGTTTGCCCCAAGTTGCTAGTTTGTTAGTGATGTCCGTTTTAGTTGATAAGAACATTTCTTTAGTTTTACCATAGATGTCATCCTTGAAGTATGCTATGTTCTTATATTCTAGTTCCAACAACAGTTGGGCGTGTCTGGTTTCGAAGTCTTGCCATTAGTTTTCTAGCGACGACAAGCATTTCTTCAAGTAATCCACAGTTTTTCGTGATGAGGAATCCTTGCGATAGTTACCACATAATTTTTTAATGTTCTCGAAGCACGTTGACTGCAATTCCAGTTTTTCCATGCCGATGCTTCTTGTTATCGTCGTTTTTAGATGTCTCAGGAGACCTTGCACGTCGTTGACGATGACAGGAGAGCGTTGCGTTGTGTTGCGAAGGCTACTGCGTTGCTTTTAGTCTTCTCCGTTTCAAATCTCGAAATCGTTTTCTTCCTTGATTTGAAATGGTCAGTGGAACCCTTGCGCCTCGGTTACGATATTATGCGACTTCTCAATCTAGCTGGGGCGACCCACTTCTGGCAGACCAGCTAAACCAATCCGCTACCGTAAAGAGACGTAACAGCACCTGATAAATCTGGCTCGAAGGACCATAAAATGTACGTTTCGTACACTTGCAGAGTTGTTGTTGTTAAAGTTGAAGCACGTAGAGAAAAGATCACTTAGTTCCCGTGGCTTTATTACATAAAATAGTATTTACACGTAAACTTGTTGACGATTCCTTTCTCCAATGTTAGTCACCGCGTAGCAAATATGTACGTACGTAGTAAATATGTACAGTGTAAGACTGTACAATATGATTAAGTTGGATGACTCGCACCTGATCCGACAGTCGCTGTGCCGAAACGTAGAGAGCTGGCTCAAGCACCTGAAAATAGAGAGCATTCGGACACGGTACGCGGTCAGATTGTTTCTTCCCTCTGTAGCCCCATAGTATGAGGGGATGACGTTTTCATTGATGGATCGTATGGCCATCTCATATGCGCTGCACACTTCTGCCGGGAGCTGGGACCCTATCAGAGGCCAGTGGGCCTCGAGGTCTTTAGCCGTCCAGCAGCCGGTGTCTTCCACGTCGACGAACAGGTGGTGGTGTCGTGGGCGGGGAGAAATACTCGTCGCTCGAGCTCGATGCAACTACCGCAGCCGATGTCGTCACAGCGCTCACAGTGAGGCTGGGTACCGGCGGCGGCGAGGCAGAGCTGAGCGAAGAGTCCGGAGGTGGTGGGCGTGCTCGTAGTACGGCCCATCTTGTCAACATATCTTCATTTTTCTATTTTTTCCATGTGATTGTTTTATCGGAGGTGACAACTGTTATGTCACCTCCGATTTTGCAGTTTTTGATCAAATCTATTTCATTATGGTGTATATTATATTCTTTTTTGGTTTAAAATTGATTTTCAGGTATTATATTTGGTTTTAAATGAAAAAGTATTGCAAGAGTGGGTCAACATTATTTTCACTGTTGATATTTACATTCAATATATATATATTTATAATATAATATTATATAATATTATATATATTATATAATATTTTTAATATTATTTATATTTTTTTAAATATATATATTTATATTTAAGTTTTGTTATTATTATCTCCTTTATTTCATATATACATATATATACATATAAATTATATTTTTAAATATTTGAATATAAAATCATTTAAAAATATAAAAAATAGTGGCCCACCGGTATCGAGAATTATATATAATTATTTTATTTTTATTTTTATTGATTAGCTTCATTTCTTTCTTGTATTGCAGATTTACATATTGTTAGACCCCAAGCCGGTACAAGTGGTAGCGAGATAAATACATGGCTCGAATCTTATGATCTAGTGTCCGCTTTTTTTGAAATTTTACTGGATTTATTATAGTGAAACGACATATTATGACTAAACACATTCTCATTTTTAGTAAGAAGACGTAATAAACAAGAATATTCGACGTCTACCGTAATTTCGTGGTATCCCTAGGGATTTCATTAAAAAAAATAAACAAAAACAAATAAAAGCAAATCGTTAAAACGTAGCAACTATAGCACTACATTTCGTTCGGCGCGACACTCTTCCGAATATTGACTATGGTGCCGACCTCACTGAGCCAATCCGAACTTTGTTCGTAGTAGGACCACAATGTAAAAGGTCGTGTTTCGGTCGGTCCCGAACATTCAAAAATGCACTTCAGAGGACCTCTTTTTTTTTTTTTGGGTGGAAAACCCTCAAATGACCTCTCGCGCTCTGGGCGGAGCGGAAGGGCGTGTCAGACTCTTACTGACTAAAACCCACCCGTGTTCCTTCAGTTGCCTGTGCGCCAGGGCCACGGTAACTCTTTCGAACAATCCGCAGCCCCGGCAGGCATCGGTCCTATCGGACCCCGTCAATTATGCTGACATCTCTTTGAGGCGCGCGTGGAACACGACGTGCCGTCGACCCGGGCCTGGTCCTTACCGGACGGCGTGCCTTGCTCGCCGTCCGCAAGCCCGCGCCTACGGTGGCCGGGAGTCGGCAATCGACTCCCGACGCCCAGGGTGTCTCCTCCTGCGGTGACTAGGGGCGCAGGGGCGCAGTGATTGCATCTCCCTCTCGCGTTCCGCCTTCTCCTTCGCAAGCATTACTGCTTCGCAGAAGGAGGTGACGGCTTCCCATTCCCTCGCGCTCCGTACCATGGCCTGAACCAGGGCCGGACGCGAGAGGTCGCCGCCGCCGATCGCCGCCACGAGGACACGGCGGTGCTCCGCCCAAGCCGGGCAGACCTCCACCGTATGCTCCACCGTGTCCTCCGGTCGATCCACACAATGATAACACCCGGGCGTTTCCTCCCGCCTTATCCGAAACAGGAACCTCCCGAAACAGCCATGTCCGGTGAGGACTTGCGTCAGGTGGAAGGTGAGGACGCCGTGGCGCCTCTCAAGCCACTCCTCAAAGAGGGGACTTACCGCCGCAATTGTGGCGTGCCCTTCAGAGGACCCCCTGGATTCACTATCGAGCCATAAGGAAAGCCCATTGTCATTTTAGACGCTTATGAGTTTATGGGAGCCAGCCTCTTTAATTCAGTATTACGCCGTTTTTTCCTACTTGTTTCATTATTTATTATTTGCTGGGTAGTTATTATTTTATCTTCAGCTAATTTTATTTTATTGCTAATATAAATTTAGCTTTAGCTTTAGCTATTTTAGCCACTCTTTTAAAAAAAATTGAAATATTTTACAACATACCGATGAAAGCCTGTATTATTCACAATTTTGATGCTATCGACCATAAAGCTCGAATAGTTTTTCGCTGCTGTTACAAATACCAGGCGGTCTACTCTCTTTCTCTGAAACGAAACTTCGCAAACGAACGAAATTTAAACGTTGTTTCGTTATTGACCCTACTCTATTTTGTTTTGCGGACACGCCGACGAAGGTGGGATCCATAGACAATTTTCGTGAACGATTGGAATGAATAATAATGTGTGGGTCTTTTATGATATCATCTCATCATATAAAGTAAATTACGGTTTTTACTTTTACTTAAAAGCTATAAATTATTTTGCTTTATTTTTAAAATTTTACATGCAACACTGGTTTATTAAATATTTATTGTAATGTTCATGCAGAAAATATAAATATATGGAACAAAATTCTATTTTCGGCGAAATTCACCTAGACCCTATAAAACACTCTTTCACGGTCATTGTTAACCGACTAAATTGAAGAGTACTATTTCATGCCAACGATGGGTAGTAACATAAGACAACCAAAATTATATTCTGTATATTCACATGGAATCTAATCCATGTCAACACATGATTTTTTGTTTGAATTCTTTAAAAAGTTTTGTGAAGTTTGTTTCTCAAGTATTATGTTAATAAATCATGTTTTTAAGTGCACACTTCGCAAACTTCGTTTTTCGTTGAAAAAGAGTAGACCCCTTGGACTCGCCCAGACACAAAATAAAAACTTTGTGTAAACTTTGAGCAATTAAACCTTTGTTATTTACCCAAAACAAAATATGATTATGTTTAAGGTGGTGGTTTTACACTATCGCAAGCGGCCGCTAGCACCGGTTTGAACGCCAAAGTCGGCAACTTCATGAAGAACTCATTATACGGGCTAAGCAATCCTATGATGCTGCTGCTTATTCTCGTCGTTGTTGTTTTTTTTACCAACTTTGCTTCCAACATCGCTGTTTGTACTGTTTTTACACCAATAGCAATACAACTGGTGAGTTTCTTATTTCTTCCGTAATAGAACAAGTTTTTCAAAACTACCCGTCATTGGAGTTCAAAATGAAGTCGCGAGCTAAATTTTTAGAGAATAATCCTAATGCACGATCTGAATAGGGTCAGCACCGACAGAGAAGTAAAAGAAAGATGCCCGAGAAGTTTTCAGTAATTCATTGATAAAAACATAATTTAAAATAATATAATTTGCTGAAAATAGAAAATAGCCCTTGCTCCATATTACAAGGGCTTGGCGCAACATGAGTTCTTCTTCCCCTGACAAGCGTTACGCTATTTTCACTCCCGATTCTTTCATGTCATTCCTGACACAATCAACCCATCTTTACTTCAATGTTTTGTCGTCTTTCTTAAATTTTATTCATGTACTCTACTTGCTTCTCTTACTCTGGTTTTAATCCTATAATTACCATAAGATCCCAGTCCACCATTTTCGAACTAGCAAGAATGGCACGTCTAGTTGAGTATTCTTTGAATGAGGTGACGATCTTAGGCTCTTATTCGACTGCCATAGAAATATGATGTATGAGTATGTATGAGATGTATGAGTCATTTTTATATGAAGAAGCTATGACGGTATAATAACTACATATGATTCATATTTGTTATGATCATAGTTAAGGGATCCTATTTAACAGCAAGCGTACAAATATGATCATAAAAAAGAATTGGAATTGGAGTCTCGCTTGTGCCGCGTTTCGATGCGGACGTGTGTGCATATTCTATGTATTGACTAGCGCGGCGCAAGCTGTCGCTCGTAATTTTCTCGCTATGAGCAATGCACTTGTGGCAAATGAGCTGCTGGCGTTTCTGCAGCAGAAGCTGGATGTGATGGTCGAGGTGTCCACTGTTCAGATCTGCGCAACGAAGTTCAGCAAGGACGACATAGCTTCTGCCAAGCGGTTGTTGTTCAGTGTCCTTAACAAGCGCGACCAGATGGTGTCTCGCCGGCATGACGGGACTAAGAGAAGCCTGCAAGACATAATCACGCTGTTCAAGGCGACCGACCCGGACGACATGCCGACGTTTGTGGCGAAGGAGCTACACAAGCTTCCACCCATCACCTTCGACCACGTCGATGTAACGAGTCTTCTGAAGGACAGGTCTGTCTGAAGGCCCGCTTCGCGGATGTACTAGCGAAATTAGATGCATCCCAAAACACCGTCGCCGATTTGCGGAATTTAGAGTAAGAATTTACAGAGTTGAGCAACAGGGTGGCGGTAACTAAGTCATCAGTCGATGCGTCTAACGTAAACCTGTGTCGCGGAGCCGGCCTCGATGTATCATCGTCCAATTCCGTGTCAGCAGTTTCGTCGCCAGCGCATCCGTCGTTTGCTGAGCTCACAGCGTGCCCCGCCCCCGTGCCCCGCAGCCCCGTGCCCTTCACCGCAGCTCCTCCACGCAGTGCCGCCCTCGCCCCTCGTCCCGTCCCGCTGCCAATGTCCACAGCCCTGGCAAAACCCTTACAAAAGGATTTCGCTGGCGTCACCGCGAGTGCAGCGAGTGGCGCTTTAAGTATGGTGCCAGACAAAGCCCCGAATAAGGCTGGTGTTGATGACTTTGTGATAGAGCAAAGGGGAAGCGCTAGTCTCGTACGAACAAGAACCGCTGTGGCAAAGCTCCTAGGGAGCCGGAAGTAAGCTTGCGTGCCGCAAAGCCAAACACACCGGTGTACATCTCCCGCCTACACTACACCACTAAGGCGGAGGTCATCGTGAAGTACGTGCGCCAGAAGACGAGATACACGCCGATGGTGCAGTTACTGGAGTCGCATCGCAACGTCAACATCAAGGCGTTCGTGGTGCGGGTACCGTATTGTTACCTGTTCGTCGTCATGGAAGAAGACTTCTGGCCGCAGGACGTGGTGTTCCGTCGCTTCCGTGGACAAGCACCACAAGGCAGCTCAAGGACAGTGTAGTGCTACAAACATAGTTCTAAGCAATTTTTTTAACACAAGTTTTGTTTTATACTTTATATATGTTAGTTTGTAAGGTATTTGTCCATGGGCCATTTTTCCTGAAATAAATGTTTTATTATTATATCTGGCTCCTATTTGACAGCAAGCGTACAAATGTGATCATATCCGTCTAACCTCAAAAACGGCGTCAAAATGCAAGAATTTGAAAGCCTTATACATGGTGGATTTTTGAGATGGGGCAGCAAGGGCATCTACTTTAACCGTTGTAGCTATAGGAATGCGGTCTTAGGAGACTTTTCCTTAACTTTTTGAGAAATTTTGAATTGCATTCACAGATTTTGAAAAAAATTTACAGTCCGCAGGAAAATGGCAAATTTATGCAAAAAAAAATTATGCCTTTAGATCATATTTCATATAAGGATCAAAAACCTCTTTTGGACCAACTGAGGTTTGAGTACTAGAAAACCGCAAAAAACCATTCTCATACATTTCTTCGGAAATAAGACTACAACTTACTTTTTATTATGGATATACTAACCGCTACAATGAAGACTGGCCGAAAGTAAACAAAAAAAACATCTAACTTTGAATTTTCAACGAATACGCGTCATAATTTAATTTGTTTTGAAAACAGAATAGAGATAGTTTGTTGCCTGATTGCTTATGATTTCCGAAATTCTGGGACATAAATGACCTGTGAAGATAAAGATGGCACTCGCCACACATCAGCCACCAAACCCGTTCTAATTTGAACCGGCAATTCGGGAGGCAGTGGATAGGCACATGTGGTCCTATACCGTGGCCACCTCGCAGTCCTGAACTCGTGCCGCTTGTTTTTTTTATGTGGGGCTATTAAAAAATTTACTTTATAAAAATAAATACGACAGTGTTCAGGAACTCAAAAATTCACTTACCACGATTCTTTATTATGGCATTCATCCTTTCACATTATCAGCTGCCTCCTACCTGCTCTGTAGTAAAGAGAGTAAACTTATGCCTACGGCAAAATGGTTAACATTTTGTGCACCTCATATCTTAGAGCACAAAAGTAAAAGTCTAGGTCAGTCCAAAAGTAAAGTTTCAAGGTTTTAATTTTAAGGTAAAATAATACCCAAAGTAGAAGGTATAAGCTTTTGTTTTTCGATTAGTCTTTATTGTAGTTGTTAGTTTATCGATGGTAAAAGAGTAAGTTGTAGTCTCATTTCCTACGAAATGTATGGGAAAACTTTTTCGCGATTTCTGAATCTTCTAGTACTCAAACCTCAGTTGGTCCAGTAGGGGTTTTTTAGCCTTATATGAAACATGGTCGATTGGCATCAAAAAAAGGTTATGTGAAAATTGCCCATTTTCCTGCTTTTTTTTTTTTTTGTTTTGGGTGGGAAATCATCAAATGACGTCTCCCGCTCTGGGCGGAGCGGAAGGGCGTGTCAGACTCTTACTGACTAAAACCCACCCGTGTTCCTTCAGTTGCCTGTGCGCCAGGGCCACGGTAACTCTTTCGAACAATCCGCAGCCCCGGCAGGCATCGGTCCTATCGGACCCCGTCAACTTTGCTGACATCTCTTTGAGGCGCGCGTGGAACACGACGCGCCGTCGACCCGGGCCTGGTCCTTACCGGACGGCGAGCTGCCCATTGCTCGCCGTCCGCAAGCCCGCGCCTACGGTGGCCGGGAGTCGGCAATCGACTCCCGACGCCCAGGGTGTCTCCTCCTCCTGCGGCGGCTAGGGGCGCGAGGGCGCAGAGATTGCCTCTCCCTTTCGCGCTCCGCCTCCTCCTTCGCGAGCATTACTGCTTCGCAGAAGGAGGTGACGGCTTCCCATTCCCTCTCGCTCCGTACCATGGCCTGAACCAGGGCCGGACGCGAGAGGTCGCCGCCGCCGATCGCCGCCACGAGGACACGGCGGTGCTCCGCCCAAGCCGGGCAGACCTCCACCGTATGCTCCACCGTGTCCTCCGGTCGATCCACACAATGGTAACACCCGGGCGTTTCCTCCCGCCTTATTCGAAACAGGAACCTCCCGAAACAGCCATGTCCGGTGAGGACCTGCGTCAGGCGGAAGGTGAGGACGCCGTGGCGCCTCTCAAGCCACTCCTCAAAGAGGGGTCTTACCGCCGCAATTGTGGCGTGCCCTGCGCTGGGTTGCGACAGTCGGACTCTCCATGCCGCCATGAGATCCCGCCGGAGCTCTATCCGCTGTACCGCGATTTCTCGCGGCAGCGGAGTTACGCCCCGGCGTTTCGCCTCCTCGCGCCACTCCCAGACGTGCGCGAGGACCTTTGCCTCCAGATCCCACGGCGGTAATCCGGCAAGGAGGCTCGCCGCCTCGCAGGAGACCGTGCGGTATCCCCGTACCATCCGGATGGCCATGACCCTTTGGGACGCGTTCAACCGGCGGGCTGGCCGGAGCCTCAATGAACGCGCCCACACCGGTGCCCCGTAAAGGGCCATGGACCACACGACCCCCGCGTAGAGCCTCCGGCAGGAGGCGTTTGGCCCCCCCAGGTTGGGCAAGAGCCGCTTCAAAGCAGCCCCGGCCCGCTGCAGTCTGGGAGCCAAACGTCGGAAATGCTCCACGAAGTTCCACCGGCTGTCGAGGACGAGTCCCAGGTACCTCATCGTCGACTCGACGCCGATGTGAACCCCTCCTACCGTTATTTCGGAACCCGACAGTGGCGCGTTCCGAGGACCATGAAAACACATGGCCTCGGACTTGTGCAAGGCCACCTCGAGTCCCAATTGCCGGATCCTCTCGACGACTGTCGCAACCCCGCGTGTCATCAATTCGGCCGCCGCCTGGTGCGACCTCCCCTGCGCCAGGACTAGCGTGTCGTCAGCGTAGCACACCACGCTGACGCCACTAGGGAGGTCGGCGCGCAGCACCCAGTCGTACCCGATGTCCCACAGATGCGGCCCCAGGACCGATCCCTGTGGGACACCGCACGACATCTCTCGCTGGTTCCATTCTCCCTGGTGACCGGGGTAGATTACCGCCCTATCCGTCAAATAGGCCTCGACTACACGACAGAGGTAGGTCGGCATCCGGTGATACCGGAGTGCCTCCCTGATGCAACTCCAGGGCAGGGTATTGAAGGCGTTGGCGATGTCTAGAGACACCGCCAAGACGACCCCACCCTGGGCCACAGCATCCCCCGTCGTGAGGGCTCGCACGCGCATGATGGCGTCCACCGTGGAGCGCCCCCTGCGGAAACCAAACTGGCTCTCCGCCAAATCCGGCCCCACCCGCACCAGCTGCCCGACGAGGCGGTCTGCAATGACTCTTTCAAAGAGCTTGCCCACCTCGTCGAGCAGCACGATGGGCCGGTAAGCGGACGGAGAGTCCGCCGGGCGCCCCAGTTTCTTAATGAGGACCAGTTTCCCCGTCTTCCAACGAAGTGGGAACTGGCCCTCCTCCAAGCATGCGCTTAGGAGCCCTCTTAGTCGAGGCCCGAGAGCCTCCAAGGCCAGGACCCAGGCTTTTCCAGGTAAGCCGTCGGGTCCTGGGGCGGTATTCTTGGCACTCAGCCTACGTACCGCCACTCTCAGTTCTACCTCGGTCACCTCTGGAGTATCGTCGTCGTCGGTTGTGTGGTCCACAGTTGGCACCGCAGGAGGCGGAGCCATGGGCGGGGGAGTATGCTCCCCCCGCGAAGGGAACAGAGCGCTCACCACGCCCTCCACGAGCTGGGGCCGGAGACTCTGCGTCAGCGGGGGAGCCCATGGGCGGAGTTTCTCCCGCACCACCTTATATGGGCGTCCCCACGGGTCCCTGTTCAGAGTCCCCAGCGACTCCTCACGGGCCAGTCCCCTGGCCCGCAGGATCTCCGCTCGGAGGGCGGTCTTCGCCGCTCTGTAACCCTCGTACAGCTCCACCTGAATGGCTTCCGTATCCGAAGGGCGGATACGGAGCCTGCGGTGCCTGGTGTACAGGCGTCGCGCGGCAACGCACGCCTCGCGCAGAGACGTTAACTCCGGCGACCACCAGTACACCTGGCGCCAGGCACGTCCGGGCTGGACCCGGGGCATTGCCACGTCACAAATCTCGGACATGGCCTCCCGGAACCACTCCGCCTCGTCATTGATGTCTGCAGGCCTGCCCGGTGGTGACACCCAGGCCTGCACGATCGTAGCTTCCAGGAGGAGCTCCCGGTCCAGCTTCTTCAGCGCCCACCGTGGACCACTCGGGGCCTGTCGGACCAGCGCGCCCATTTTCCTGCTGACGGTACATATTTTTCAAAGTCTGAATGCAAATCAAAATTTCTCATAAGTTAAGGACAGTCTTCTAAGACTGTTTCCTTGTAGCTACAACGGGTAAGGTAGCTGCCCTTGCTGCCCCATCTCAAAAATCCGCCCTGTATATTGGGGAATTCTGGTTAGAAGAAACTGTAAGCTTGAAAAAGATTATCTGATAGCTAGATAATTCAGGGTTACTAATAAATGCATCTTTTGCACTAATTGGGAATCTAAAGTGACTTTCTTCTAGCTTCAAAATTATGGGTGCTGACTTTGACAATATAATTATAGTTAAACACAACTTCAACCATCCGGAGATATTATTTTGAGAGACTTTTTATCTTTCAATTTAAGTTCTTCGAGTAAGGTGTTATGGAACCCTCTCACTGATCTTCTATTTTATTGCAATTAATAAAATTGCACTCATAGCAACAGATAACAAGCCTAAATGGTTATCCATCTTGATAAAGTATGACGTTTATAATATGATCATAAGTGTAATATGTAAAAATGAAGAACAGCATCATATAACTATGATCATAGAAAGATGATAACGATTGCTGTATTTTGGAAAGCTTAAGTAACCAGTAAGTCATTTTACTAATTTGTACGCTAACTGTCATACAGTTTTTTTCCAATACTTTACGTCGATTTACAGGAATAATACATTTTTTTTAGAATATTGCTACTAAAGACTTTTTATTTCTAAGATTATGTAAGTTTTAGGCAAGTTTTAGGCAAGTTTTTTTTTCTATGGCCACAATTTTTTCAGCTTTCACAAAAGTATTAATATAATGTATATAGTGAAGTAGTTTTTTCATAATTAATTGTTTTTGGTAACAAGTCAGAAAAAATTATAAAAATCGAAGAACCGTCATAGCTCGGTTACCATCCAGTTTTGAACCCTAGTTAACGGGATTTAATTTGCTGCTAATGACCTCTAGTATAACCCCTTTCAAGGAATAGGTCGAATTTTCCTGTCACCCTGTATAAGGCATTCAAATTCTTGCATTATGACGCCATTTTTGGGGTTAGACGGATATAATCATATTTGTACGCTTGCTGACCAATAGGATCCTTAACTATGATCATAGACAATATGAATAATGTGTACCTAGTTATGATACCGTCATAGGTTCTTCATATAAAAATGGCTAGTAAAATAATAATATGGCTCTTAGAAACATTTTGTTTTTCAGTCAATTGTTTTAGAAACTGTTAAAAAGGCCCGGGTGTTTATCTCTCATGACAAAGCGAGATTCGTCAGAAAAGCACACATAAGACCGAAACTTATTTTTTACCTCTTTGAGCGGTAGTTTTGAAGAACTTGATGACAGACCTTAAGGTCGTCGCCCATGGCGACTTTTTGTAGTGATTCAGGAGCGATACAATCGCAAAAAGACCACGATACAGCCGTGATTCAGCATCTTTACAGACGCGATGCAGAATTCATACAGACGCTATGCAGTATTGTTACAGTCGTGATGATGTTGATGATGATATACAGATTTTGTAGGTACTACTTGCCCGTGGACGCTACAGTTTCAATATGGACTCTGTCAAGTTAACTTTGATAGTCACGCGTGTTAGTAGCGACGCTGAATCGATGCAGTCTCGCATTTGCATCGATGCAGAGGAAATGCTAAATCGATACTATGTGATTTAGTTGCCACTGAATCCACTGACCTCATATACAAGTACGCTGGACTTCATAATATCGATGTCAAAATGAAGACATTCGATTTTCGCTATTTTGGCGCTAATAGCAACGTGAGCGTCCATGGAACTAATACTAGAGATGGGACACAGCCTTCCATAGAAAAAAACTTTTATGGACTTTATCGATCGTGAGAGTAATTTATTACGTAAGAGAAAAAAGAAACACTCCCAGTTATTTTTATTATGCTTCATTTTTAAGTAAGTAATATAATAAATTAGGGCGTAGTAAGATTACCGGCTATAAACTAGTGAGTCGCGTGTTAGTAAAGTTATACGCATGACTATCAGATCAGTGAGCTTTATATGAGGATAGGCTAACAACTTATCCTACCTAGTACATTTGAACACGTATCTCCTGGTTCAACTACACTAGTTTTACGAGCTGAGCTGGAGTCTCAATAGTTCGCAATGTGAACCAAAAACTATTGAGCTATTATATTGCTATTTGGCTCTAACCTAGTAAATCAAATGGCAGTTGTATTCTTCGTAAGCTATATCTACCTACTGAAGGAAAAAAAACACAATAACACAATAAAATTATATTTTGAATCATTGGCGAGCCCAAAAAATTTTAAATGTTAATAAATTCCGTACTTTATCACCAGTTATATAAAGCGAGTAATTTTTGGTAGCAGCGTACCGTCTCAATATCTATGAATTTATTTAGTTATAATTAGTTTTACAAGAATATGAAAATGACTTGTAAAATTGTTTAAAAAGACTGTAGGGTCAATGCCATTTTGTAAAGAGGTACGTGTAGCGTATTTAACGAAACAGTCATCAGTGAAATGTTTACCACAAAGATGATCATTAGACTTAGGACTCCAATTTTCCATTTTCATGTTTTTTAGCCATAACTGCTTAGTTGAGTCGGTGGGAAACCGGAAGTTAAGTATTTTATTAAAGTAAAAATTACCAAAGTGTTACAATACATTGTAGATGTAAGTTTTATTTCGATGTTGTTCTTTTATTCGGAAACAAGTAAAAATTACATATCAATTTTATCTTTTTAAATTAGAAACTAGTGTTTGCTAATTTGTTTTAGCTAATCAAATTGCATATCTGGCAAAAGTTAATTTGAAACATTCACAACCCAATTTTAGTTCCTGAGACGCTCGAGCGGGGCGCTTTGAATCGGCACAAAAATCAACTGTCATTTATTTATTATTTATTCAGTCCAGCGTACTTGTATTTTACAGGTGACAGACTGAATCGCTTCTATTGCGCGTTTCAAATGCGACAAACGGTGAAAAAAGCGCTACAGACGCGCGTGAAAGAAACGCGCTACAAAATCACTGCAAAATGTCGCCGTGGGTGGCCGCCTGCCGTTATTTGAATAAGCACCAAGTTTTAAGGTCATTAGATTCCGCATTAAGATTTTTCATACATACTGTCACACCGCTCCCCCCATTGATTTGGGGGTTGCAATTTAGGTAGGATTATTAGAAAATCTAGTGGCATGCAGCTTGTTCGTATCGATTACTAGGTTTTGGTCCATATATACTACAAAATCCTTTTGTCGCACAAACCAAATACTGCTGCTACTAAGAAAGAATATCGGGTGCCGAAATATGGACTTTGGTCCAAGAAGCTACATACACACTGAAATGTTAATGGTTGTTTTCCCGCAGCATAATGATTTTGTCTTGGTGGTTTTTTATATGTAAAATAATAAAAAAGAGACTAAAAAATGGCAGATTAACTATGGTCAAAAAAAAAGATTTTCTGAATTAGACAAATAAAAAAAAAATGGTATAAACTTCTTTACAATGATTTTTATCAACTAACATACTATCAAATGCTCGCTATTTACAAAGGCACGAGTAAGTACTGACAGTTCCCGGTGACGCGAGTAATTGTTCGAAGTGCAAGCCACTGCGTGAATGTACACAATCGAGCACGCTTTTATTGTTTTTCAAATTTAATAAATAGTGTTTCAGCTCTGTTATGATATTAAAAGCGTCCACTATCGCAGTTATTAACGCGTCTCTAGTTTCGTGTTCTTCACGATACACTAGGTGCTGGAGCTAAGTCCAAAAGTCAAAAAAAAAAAACATTGACTGATTTAATCAATTGGCCAGATAGGAATATCACTGCAATCATTGTACCGATAATCATTACAGTAAATGACCTAATAGCGGAGAAGCTCGACTAACACCTCAGGAGGCTCTCATTGCGCAGCTGGGTCAAGGGCTTGATTCAGAGAGCAGTACTTCTGGATACGGCACGCATAGTGAGGAGGTTCCTCTCTCTAGAACCCTGGCCACCGGCAGCTTGGATCCTGTCTATGATGCCGATGGACCACTATTTTTTATATTAAAAAAAAAATCTATGCTTTTTGTTAAAATATTAAAAAATGTACTGAATATGTATGAAGATAAATAAACGATAATAATAACTAAATATTAATTTGAAAATAATGAATAAAAAATAATAAAATAATTAATAAAAGTAATTAATACAAGTTTAATAATAAGTGATTAAAAATTTACCCTAATAATACCGTCTTATTATAATATGTTAATGCGAAAAATACATTGTAAAATAAATGTAAAAAACTTAAACTTGCGAAAGATTCAACCGAAGATCCGCAAGGAAAGTTTCTGTATTTTATTGAAAAATACAGGGGTAAATGAAAGATACATGTACTTTACATGTTATTTTCAACGCTACGCGACACGCGACGCGAATCGCGCGCGACATAAATGCATCGATCGTCACGCGACACGCGGTGCTTTTGTATCGCGTGCGATTTGCATCGCGTATCGCGTCTGTTTGTAGGAGCCTTAACACATTGCGGGCGCGACGATCGCGACAGAACGAGAGGCGCGGCGGTGGCGCGGGGCGGGGAAGTGAGGGGAGGCACTCGCCGCGTGTTCGCGAATTCCGATCCAGCATGTCCCTTGCCGCCCTCTCCCAGCGACGTCCTATGCCGAGGCTCGTACCCCGCAGGGGGTGCCCTTAGCGTGTTGCCGCCTAGTTTGTAAGTCATTTAAGCCCTGGCTGGGGGCCTTAATTTATTAGGGCAACCACAGGCATGTCCGGTTAAGTAGCCGACAACCTCCTAGGTTGACCTGCGAGCAGCCAATCATAAAAAAAATCGCTCTTCACTTTGTCAGCAGCGCGCGGCGGCGCGGCGGCACGTGCGGTAAGAGTAGTAGAGATCGTCTAATTTAAAATTGCACGCCCCTCCCGCTTGTTGCATACACATTACAAATGTTTGTATAGAAATTTTGGTAAAAGGGCGTGCAATAAAATTAATTTTAAATTGGACAATTAATTAATGATAAATTAATAATAATTAATGTGATTTTTTTAAATTAGAATACTACACTACGAGTACCTACGTTATGTCTAGTGGATTACTATTGTTTCTCACGCTTTCAAGTCGATGCAATTTTTTTATTATTATTTGAAAACAATAACAATTTTATTTGAAAATGTATTATTTATTTGAATTAAAAATTAATTATTGATTTATTGAAATATTTTTTTGATTTGATAACAATTTTTTTATTTTTTAAGTTTTTCTCTAAGATTCGATAGTACTACAGAGGGCAGGCAAATCGTTCTGCCGCGGGAAAACGACCAATAAAATTTAAGCGTGTAGGTACCACAATACTTCAATTATTGTTCTGTATGATCCTTTCAAATTATCGAAGGGCCAGGAAACCGTTTAAAAAATGTTTTATTGATTTCAATCTAAATGATGCCTATCTTTTTTCCCGTAGGTAAATTATTGTACATCATAAAAAAATATGCGTTTTCAATATTTTTTCAATTTTTCAATGAACGAGACCCAGATTTCATGAAGCTTATTGAAAACTCATATTTTTCTCTCCATTCTTATGGAAAAATTGAGCCGTCATGGAACGCCTGGCAGATGTGAAACATCGAAACTATTTTGTATAGAGAATATAGCGTGGCGCTACGCCAACCATCGGTTTACCCGCGGCTTTAGATGTTTCACATCAAAACTTCGCCCGACCTGGGAATCGAACGCAAGATGACATGCCAAAAAAATTACTATTATTTTCTTAAAACTAATGACGATTTGTTCATTCATGGAAGTTTTGTTTCAGGCGCAAAATCTAGATCGAAATCCATTGTGGTATAGCGTTGCTGTGGGAATATCGTCGTCCTTTTGTTTTATGGTACCTGTAGCAACTCCTGGAAATCTTATCGTACAAAGTGCTGCAAAAATTCCAACATTTAAAATGGTACCTTATCGTCCTATCGCACCTCGACCTAATTGACCATAAAAGCCTATGCACATTTTGTATACGTGGATTCCATGTAACGCGCGTCGTCAGTGCGTCGACGGTGCGTTTTCTGCCATGAAAAAACAGCGCGTTTGCAGCGCGTCTACGCGCGTAAAAATATCACCGTGTGCATAGGCCCGAACGAATAAAAACTTACATACAATTTATAACAACATAAAAATAAATTATTTGCAAACAAAAAATAAAACTGGCACGTTCTATTTTGCACACAGTGATACAAGATAGATTTTTGAAATGGGAATTATTTATTGTATATACGGGTAAGGTACCTTTAAATAATAGACTGATTTGTGTTCAACATGTGAATTGAGAATTGATAATTGATCGACCCGCGGCGAATGCTATGCACTGATTCTGACTTTGTGTAAATTTTTTTAATTCGTTGCGCGTCGATGTCAGCATAAAAACGATACAGTTGATATGTACGGGTTTGCTCGTACATGCTCCCCGAGGAAAAAGATATAAATACACAACTGAATAACTGAGAAACAAATATCAATACACTATCCCCAACACATGCACGTTGCGTGGCCGGGCATTCGCTGCCGCCACCGGGCGCGCCGTCTGCTGTGGGCGCCACAGGCGCGGGCGCGACAGCGTAGCGCGAACGCACGTGCCTCCACGCGAACACTCAAGAGAGACATGACATGAAAAGACATGCTGCTACTACGCCGATCATACTGTAGATCGCGGTGTAATTATGAATCTCATGGGATGACAGACTGTCAAATAACAATCCATTTTATTTCATGATCTTTATTTTATCCTCAACCGTGTTAAGCTCTCGATCGCTCTCTATGCTGGAGTCGTTCAAGACATCTTGAGGAATAAACACGTTTATAACGTGGTTTATAGATGCAATGACTGGTGAGTATAGGTTAGCACTAATAGTAACATTGCTCGTTCTTTGTTGTTGCGCAATTACTTCAAAATTATCTGATTTAATAATGCAGCCGTAACCTATTGTGTTGTTAAGTCCGGAGTGAGTCAGCTGATGCGCGGTAACTTGATCTCCACATACTGTTCGTAGATTACATTGACCGCTTCCGACATACCCAAATACTTGTAGGTTTCGGTTGAGGAGAGGGATCTAAGGTGTATAGAATCTGAAAGACGGGAACCCACAGATTCCATTATTCCCCCTAGCTTTACATGCATGACTGCACATTTGCCCACACCAAATTCCATCCAGATGGCACTACTGAACTTTTCCGTTACCTTCAGTAGCTCCATCAATCGCAAATTGTTGGAGGCAAAGAGTTTCAAATCATCCATGTTTTGTATTTGGGTGTGTTTACGGAGAGAAATGAAACGTTGATATCCTCGGATGTTACTTTTAATCAAGTTACGTTATTACACATTGTATTTATAAGGTTATATGGAAATTGCGTCTATAGCGGGCGATAGGTGCGGGCGAACTGGCGTCGCCGATCGCTGCACATACAAATGAATACAAAACGAATGTGTCAGCGTTCCTACACATGTAAAGGAGGTGTGATGTCACCTGACCACCTCTTTGTAATCGATAGCCTAGACCTGAATCCTCCAGCAGTGTGCTTAGAGGATTCAAGGCTAAGCAAAACCATAGTGGACTCAAACTATCGCTTTGGAATATTCCTCGCTCAATCATGACCAGTTCATCGGTCCTCCGAATCTGTCGACATCCTGGATAGAGAAGAATTGTCCTCCACTGCCCCATACACGACATCAAGAAGGTGCGTAGATTTGCGTCTATTTTGTACAACTCCAGAACCCTAATGAGCCATGTATGTGGCACCGAGTCAGAGGCCTTCTTCATCCAACATGTCGACAAATCCTTGCGGGATCTACGAACCTGTTGGCTTATGGTCATGTCTATAAGGAGCAGCTCCTTAGTACCGCGGGACCCATTCCTACATCGATTCTGAGACACAGACATAATTGAGTTACTTTCAATATGTTGCGCAATTTTTGCTCTAAGAATGGATATAAGAACTTTATAGACCGTCGGTAAACATGTAATTGGTCTATAGTTTTTAGGTTCCGCAGTACTACCCGATTTATGGAGCAGATGGGTAACTCCTGTTGTAAAGAACAGCGGTAGCGACCCAGTCTCTCAAGATGACTGGAATTGCGAGACTAAGCAGGCGTGTGACCTTTGTAGTCGTTTAATCCAGAAATTGTGCAGTCCGTCCGGTCCTAGACATTTCCAGTTAGGCAACGGATGGACTTCACGAGCCACATCTAGAGGACTAATGGTAATAGCCTTCATGTCTGTTATTGAATTACACGCCTGCTCAACATCACGTATCCAATCACCTTCAGTGTGACTGACGGGCACCGACCACATGCTTAGCCAAAAAGCACTCATGTGTGGGAATGGGTCGCTATTATTATTATATTACATTATTATGTCATTTATTTATTTACACACTTATTAAATACATTTTTTTTTAATATAAAAACATTTAAAAATATAAAAAATAGTGGTCCGCCGGTATCGGGAGCAGGGTCCAAGCTACCGGTGGTTAGGACTCCATCTCCTCACAATGCGAGCCATATCGAGGAGTACTGCCTTCTGAATCAGGCCCTTGATCCAACTGCCTAACGAGAGTCTCGAGAGATGCTGGTCGAGGCTTACGGCCATCAGGCCATTGGCCGATGCGACAATCGGCACAATGATAGCCGAGCTTACATTCCACATGTCAACAACCTCATGTGCTAAACCGAGATATTTGTTTCTCTTTCTCCGCTTTCACGAGGTTCTCGTCATGCGGAATGGTAATATCGACAATCATTGTGCGGCGCTAATCGATCTATCACCACTATATCTGGCTTATTGGCGACAATAGTCCCGTCAGTAATGATAGACCGATCCCAGTACAACGTGATATGGTCATATTCGAGAATTGGTTCGGGCACATACTTGTAGTACGGTACCTCAGAATCCCCTAGTTTATATTTCAAAGCAAGTTCCTGGTGAATAATCCTGGCTACTTGGTTATGCCTGTGCAAGTTCTCGCCATTAGCTAGACGAGAACAACCAGAGATAATATGTCTGATGGTCTCACCCGAACGATGGCATGCCCGACACACGTCAACCGTCCCATCTTTCATAATATGTCTCCGGTAGTTATTCGTCAAGATAACTTTATCCATAATTGCACAAGACGAAACCTTCTGTTTCCCCGACAAGATCACCAAAACGTAGCCAGGATACGGACGCTAAGAAATCTACACCGGGCTCATGAAAAGCCCGATAAAAGCGTGAAGCTCCTTGCCTTGCCATACACCCTTGCGGTCATCGGTAGTAAGTACCACAGGTTTACGCCAATTCGCTTTAGGAAGTTTTTTTTTATTTTATATTTACATGGAGAGCGGGGTGAGTCCCTTGCCCACTGCTACCACATCACGGTGCATATCCACCTCGGTTTAAAAAAAAATATTCCCTGAGACTGCACACTTCGCGGTTGTGGAGGGTCTTTGCATTTAAAAAGCCTCGACCCCCCCCGCACTTCCGCGGTATGTACTGTCTCAACACCAATGATCGTGGGTGATGTATGTGTGTGTGGGTGGTGGTTTGCGGTCCGCAGTGTACGGACCCTCCTATCCAGGGCGTCGAGTTCCGTCTGAGTCTATTTGAGTATGCCGAAAGTATACATCAAAACCGGCATGACCCAACCGCTAAAGGCGCGTACCTTGTTTCCGCCTGATAGAAGACTAATTAATACTTTTTTCAGGCAGCCAAAGAAGCGTTCCTATAACGATTGCTTCATGTCAGTACCATTGATGCCCAATACCCAAATACTTATAGGTTTCGGATGCGGAGAGGGCTCTAAGGTTTATGGATTCCGAGAGTTGGGTTCCGACGGATTCCACAATCTCCCCTTGCTTTACATGCATGACCGCACATTTGTCCACACCAAATTCCATCCTGATGGCGCTACTGAAATTTCAGTTACCTTCAGTAGCTTCATCAGTTGCAATTTGTTGGGGCAAAGAGTTTCAAGTCATCCATGTAGAGGAGATGAGATATGACCTGACCACCTCTCCTCAATCCACAGCCTAGACCTGAATCCTCAAGTAGTGTGCTTAAAGGATTCAGGGCTAAGCAGAACCAAAGTGGACTTAAACTGTCGCCCTGAAATATTCCCCGTTTATACCATACAGGCTCATCGCTCCCCTGATCCGTCGACACCCTGGATAGCGAAGAACCGTTCTCCATTGCCCCATACACGACCTAAGGAAGGTGCGTAGAGTTTTTATCTATCTTGTACAACTCCAGCACCCTCATGAGCCATGTATGTGGCACCGAATCGTAGGCCTTCTTATAATCTATCCAACATGTCGACAGATCCTTGCGGGATCGACGAACCTGTTGGCTTATGGCCATATTGATGAAGAGTAGCTCCTTAGTACCGCGGGACCCGTTCCTACATCCATTTTGAGAGGCTGACATAATCGAGTTACTTTTAATGTGCGTATTAATTTTCGCTCTCAAAATGGAAGTAAGAATTTTATACATTATTATTATTATATTACAGCCTCCATATTGATACTTGATACATTATGTTTAAAGGCCTTGAAGTTGCTCATCTGTTTCCTCATCATCTCATCAATCTTGCTGTTTGATCCCTGAAACTTTAAAGCTTGACCTGAAGGTTGCTGTACAGCGCTTGAGGTAGCTAGAAGAATAGCAGGATTTAGAAGCGGTGTTGATGGTCTTTCCTCTGTTGGCAGATGATTCTGAATAACTGCTCTGATATCTTTATATATAACTCTCATATCTCTCCTGCATAGTGTCAAATTGCTTCGAAGAGAAGTAAGTATGCGATCTGGCATATTCAATGCTACACAATCTTATATGATTCGATTGATAGTCTTGCCAGCATGCATCCAATTTTTCTAACCTTCGGCGTATGTAAAGTTTTGCGATCGAAGCCATCCTTTTTGAAGTTTGTGTAATCTTGCTCTATCTGATTGAGTAATTGCTGTTTTTGGGCGAGAATGTCTTCCAGTGACGACTTGTTGTTAATAGAAATGATAAATGGAACGATCTTACTTGATTGTCCAAGCGGGAGCTTTGTTGCTCACCAAATGCGGATCCCTGTTGATCCCTGCTGATTGCTGCTGCTGCTGCTGCTGCTGCTATGTAATACACTATTGCTGGCAGTACACACATCTTCACTGCTAGTTCGCTAAGTCACTAGTGAAATACTTTACAGTACTTGTTTGCTACACTGTAATGTACACACGTGACATCAGGCTCGCATGGACCAAAAACCCTGTACATTTTTGGTACATTTAAACGATAGACTGATTTGAGTTCAACATGTGAATTGAGAACTGATAAATGATCGACCCGCGGCAAATGCTATGCAACTACTGATTCTGACTTAATTATGTGTATATTTTATTCATTCGCTGCGCGTCTATGTCAGCATAAAAACGATACAATTGATATGTACGGGTTTGCTCGTACATTTTAGCTACAGTAAAAGTTGTTAGGAGATATACAGATATATAGATTTATTACATTGTTGTTGTTGTTAATTGTTATTTATTTATTTTATGTATTTTCCTTCATTGACGTATGTATTTTCATCTCCGAATTGTATATTATAAGCCAATTTTGTCCCACTGTAGGTGAAATCCCTCTAATATTTTTTGTTTTTCAGATTCTTAACGGGTTTGGGCCTACTGTTAGCACCGTTATCGTAGCATGGGTGTTTTTGATGTTCTGGGCACCCGTTGCTTGGCCCGACATAACAACATTACCATTTTGGTTCACGAAACGTAAGACTTCTTCCGCATTCTAACAATATTTACAACCATACGTTCACATTCCAATCTGTAAAAATGAAGATTTGTTTTGCTAGTATTATTAAGTCAATCAACGCGAAAAAAACCCTGAACATGTTACAAATTATTATTCATTCGGAATATGCTTTAAAAAAATGTCCATATTAAATGTTTTGGAGACGTCCAATCGTCAAGTCAGGCCATGTCGACCTCCCCGTGTGTCCGTGGGCTGGAGTTTCCCTTGGATGCGTCTGGGGGAAAGGCCAGTCTCCGGGACGGTGCATCCTGGGGTGCGGGCAATGACTCCCCATTAGGTACTGTGTGTCTTAGGGGTCTAGTTGTCCCGTACGCTAATATCCTGTCGGGCGGTTGTCCACTCCCTCCTCTGCTTTCAGAGGGTAGGTCAACTGGGCGCAGAGTGAAGAGCCGGACGGGTTGGACCGAGGAGGAGGGGCCCAATGTGGGGCGAAAGAGGACGCTTTTCCACATGTCTCTGAGATCCTAACAGAGGAAATGGTGGAGAAGCATGGGCGGCGCTCATTATGCACTCACCCTGCCAACGAGCTAGCAGCGGTAGAACTGATTCTCCCGACTGCACCCGTCGAAATCGTAATCCGGAAAGAGTTCACGGTCATGTTTTGTGACTTAACTTAACTGAACGGGACGAGGGACTTGGCTTAACCACCCGGGCCGCGAGGAAGATAATCTCTATAAAAAAATCGTCTAATACCAAGTTTTGGTGCGCAGCGACTGTATGAATGGCTGAGGAGTAGTGTCATCTACAACTTTGTAACTTTGCGTAGGTGGCGCATCAGGCGCGAGCGCACCCTCAGCCAGGGTATCATTGGCCCTCTGGTTGGGTTATAAATTTACACTTGCTTAGGGACAGGGGGTGAACCTAGGATGGACGTTTTACATCCCGCACACTCGTGGGAATAGCTATGGAAAATTTTTATATTACACCAACAGAGTAAAGTAATGGAGAGGAGGGGAGCGATGCGGGGTCGGAGTCTGATGTCGCGTCGGGCACGAGGGACTCTTTCAAGAGCCCGGAGCGCTTGGTCATGGGAGATGCTGGGAAGAACCGAAGGCTCTTCCAGAAGCGCCCCAAACCAGGGGATGGCCAGAAGTCGTATTCTGATGGCGGGAGGAGCACTGCCCGAAAAATAGGGAAGATCTGGCGACGGAGTGGAGTTCGCGAAAGGCGTGCGGGCAGAGGGCTCACCACTCAAAAGGGCAGCGACCCGAGCCGAACCAGCCCAACCGAGCCGGACCAGCAAGCTGATGAGACTCACCACGGAGGGCACGCTACGCAGGGTGGAAATCTCGGAAAAGAAAGAAAAAAGAAAGAAAAGCGGAACTGTCCGAATCGTCAGGTGGTAAGCCGGACGCCGTTGGCGTCTCGAAGTCGAAGCGAGTGGCCAAGTTCGAGGAGGTCGTGGTAGCCGCGATCAGGGGTGTGGTGGGTGGAGTCCTCTAAGGACAAGGTTATACCCACTGCCACGGCCTCTATTATGGCGGCAGCGGAGCCTTTTCATCTTGGGCCTCCGTCGGACGGAATGTCGGAGATGCGGGCGTAGGTCACCCACCCGCTTGATAGTCGCCATGGAGCTATTTCGAAAGAAGACAGAGGAGCTCCGAACGGACCTGGCCAGCCTCCGGGCAGCCGTCCCCCAGAAAGTGCCACAGGAGGGGACGCAGCATGGGCAAGGCCGGTCGGTGTCGGTGCTTGCAGAGGATCTCGGGTTCTGACCCTGGTGCGGCGGGAGCTGGCCGCCTTCCAGAGTCGGTTTTCCGCTCTGGAGGCCATTGTCCTGCGCTCCCCGCTAGCGGCGAGCCGGATCTGTTTTGCCGCCGCTACGGCCAAGCCAGGATCAGCAGGGTGGACTAAAGGCGGGCCCGTGCCAAAACATGTGGGGCCGCCACCGGCAAAGTTGGCGCTGCCCAAGCCCCAGAAGCGCGGGGTGGCTGCGCAGGTGGCGAGGGCTCCAGTCCTGGCAGCAAGTCGGCCGCCCCCCCCCCCGTCTTCTAATACTCCTCTAGCCATTGCCGAATGGCACGTGACTGGGGAGACGGAAAAGGCGGGTAAGGCAGCAAGGGCGCCAAACGTAAAGAGAGGCGGCAGTGGCGCAAGGAGCGTAGCGTTGCGGCAGCGGCGCAAGGAGCGTAGCGTTGCGGCTTGGCTCCGCGCCCCGAAGTCCGCAGCTGTAGTGATTACATTACAGCCGGAAGCTGAGAAGAAGGGCGTGTTCTATCGCAATGTACTCGCCAAGACTAGGGCGGCCGTGAACTGCTGGAACCCAGACCTCTGAGGTGCTTCCGCTGCTAGGTGGGCAACCACGTGGGAGTGCAATGCACCTCGGGGGTGGACCGCAGCGACGACTGCTTCCGCTGCGGTCAGCCCGGTCACAAGGCTGGCTCGTGCAATGCCATGCCACACTGCGACAGCTGGCAAGCAGGCCAATCACTGGGCTGGCAGTAAGGCTTGCGCTTTACCTGCCAAAGCCAGGGGCAGGGGCAAGCCCTCCGCTACTGCCGTCACCGCCGTCACCACCGCAACCGCCACCACTGCTGCCGTCGCTGCCGCCTCATCCGTCAACGCCGCCGCATACACTGCAGCAGGGCCCTCACAGGGGGCTCGGGAGGGGGCTGATATGGACTGCCGATAATGGCCCCACGCCTCCTCCAGGCGAATATCAACCACTGCGTCGCCGCTCAAGACCTCTTGCTCTAGAGCATGGTGCAGTGGTCGATCAACATCGCCGTGGCCGCTGAGCATTACTTTGTCCCGCCCAGGTATGACTGGGTGAAGAACCTGAGCAGCTAAGGGAAGCTAATTTGCCAATGGCAACAAGAGCCGAGGAGGCTTACTACACACCGACGACACCACCGGCCAGCGAGAAAAGGAGCTTTAGAAGAATCTGAAGCCCCTGCGCGTCGTGGTGACATCGCTTGCCATCGCAGACGGCAGAAAGAGTCACGGAGGCTCAAGTCCCGACAGGGCCCAATCGTCTGACCAGGATGGATCTCGGAGGAAGCGCAGTCTTTCTTCGAGTGACGAGAACCTGACGGCCGCGAAGGTGCCAACGGCGCAGAGAGGGTGAGGTCCTGTGGTGGCGGGCGGATTCCCCGCTCGGCTGCCGGAGCGCGACGGGCGAGGTCGGTTCGCGCCGATACGCCGAACCAACACGCTGGCTCCAGTGGAGCGCGTGGAGAGTGTGGATGTCGTCCCGAAGGTTGCCACCAAATCAGGCAACCTGAATGGCACATTCACCCGTGCCCTGAAGGAGGCGGCTGGCGGGATTAAGGAGGCAGTTGAGGTCCTCCTTAACCGCACTAGCACGAAGGAGACGGCGAAGTTATGGGAGGAGAATGGCCGTCTCCGATCCGAGTTGAAGGACCTCATGTGGCAGTTCGCTGTCCAGAGGGCAGCTCCAGCGGCCACTGGCTCCTCTTCCGTTGCGGCCCCGTCGTCGGCTCCATTGCCGGCCCTGGCTTCGACCCTGCACTTGCGGATGCGGAGATCGAAAAGATCGCCCGCATCTGCATGATGCAGTGTGGAACGATGGTGGGTGCCCGCTTGGAGGCCATAGAGGCAAGGCTCCTGCCGACGGAAACCCTCCGCCCACCGCTCGCTGCAGACAAGCGGAGAAAGGAGGGGCCCGCAAAGCAGGGGCCAGTAATACCCGCGGCAGCAGGGACCAGCCGCTCTGGGAGTGGGACCAAAAAGCCCGCTAAGGGTGCGTCCGTGCCCACTTCCCGGGCTGCTGTGCCACCGGCGACTGCGCCACCGGCGGTTGCGCCACAGCCGGCCGCGCCCGGGCCTTCCACGGAGGCCTGGACGACGGTCGTCAAGAGGGGCCGCCGTAAGGGGAGGAAGACGGCGCCACCGGCACCGGCTGGAGCACCGACACCAGCACCTAAGAAGGCCCACGGACCGCCTAGGGTCAGAGCCCCACGCTCCGCGGCTGTAGTGATTACGCTGCAGCCCGGAGCCGTCGAAAGGGGCGTTACCTACAAGGCGGTCTTAACTGAGGCAAAGGCCAAAGTCGCGTTCCCCGACTTAGGCACACCGTCCGGCTTCAGAATGAAGCCGGCGATTACGGGGGCGCGGCTGCTCGAGGTGTTGGGTGTCTCTAGTGGTGAAAAGGCGGAGATCCTGGCCCCCAAGCTCAGGGAGGTCCTCAATCCGGAGGACGTCCGGGTGTTCAGGCCTATGAAGACCGCTGAGCTAAGCTCCGTTTAAGGTTTAGTATCTCGAGCAGAAGATAAATAAAATTGTTCCTTTAAAATGTCATATTAATGGGTGGAATGACTATCATATCCGTTCTTTTCCTTTTAGAACCATTTGCTCGTAGAGAACGATTTGCTAATTAATAGGACATTTTGCTAAAGGTGTTGTTTTGGTTATAGGTCGTTTTATAATTAGGACCATTTGCGTTTAGGACTTTTTGACACAGAGGGCTACTTATAATAGAAATAGAGCCATTAAATTCAGTATGTTAGATATAAATCGCGTTTGTTAAAGAAATTCGGGCCTATTTTTTACTAACATAAAACTCTAACATTCTACTACATTCATACAACTCTAAAATTACGTTTTTCTACCATTGATTTACATCTCTGTTTTCTACCTGAGCATTTTTTTCCAAAATCGGTAAATGCAGTTAGCAATCACCCAAAAAGATAAAGACAGCCTCCTTAGAATGTTATCCTGTAGCTACAATGGTTAAGGTACCTGACCTTATTGCGCCGTCTCAAATACAAACCTGTATAACCCATACAATTTTGTAACTTATTTCATGGAAAATTATTTACTATAAATTATGAATTATATGAGCGAATGTTGTCCCGCTGCGGATCAAATCTCTCAAACATGTTTTGTTTTTCAGATGAATAACGGATTTGGGCCTACTGTTTCCACCATTATCCTAATATGGGTGGCTACTATGGTCTAAGTACCCGTTATTTGGCCCGATTTACTACTATTGGTTCATAAAAGGTTTGTAATAGAGACTTCTTCCGCATTCTTTTTATTTTTATTTTTTACCTGCCAAGCTGTAAAAATGTAAGATTATTAATATAAGATTTGTTTTCCTCGTATTATTAAGTCAATAATTAACGCGAAAAAACTCTGAACACGTTACAACTTATTATTCGCTCTGAATACTTTAAAAATGTCCAAATTAAATGAGTCGTCCAATCGTAAAGTCAGGCCATGTACGAAACTACTGACACGCGGGGTTACGACAGTCGTCGAGAGGATCCGGCAATTGGGACTCGAGGTGGCCTTGCACAAGTCCGAGGCCATGTGTTTTCATGGTCCTCGGAACGCGCCACTGTCGGGTTCCCAAATAACGGTAGGAGGGGTTCACATCTGCGTCGAGTCGACGATGAAGTACCTGGGACTCGTCCTCGACAGCCGGTGTAACTTCATGGAGCATTTTCGACGTTTGGCTCCCAGACTGCAGCGGGCCGGGGCTGCCTTGAAGCGGCTCTTGCCCAATCTGGAGGACCCAAACGCCTCCTGCCGGAGGCTCTACGCGGTGTTCGTGCGGTCCATGGCCCTTTACGGGGCACCGGAGTGGGCGTGTTCACTGAGGCTCCGACCAGCCCGCCGGTTGAACGCGTCCCAAAGGGTCATGGCCATCCGGCTGGTCCGGGGATACTGCACGGTCTCTTGCGAGGCGGCGAGCTTCCTTGCTGGATTGCCGCCATGGGATCTGGAGGCAAAAGTCCTCACGCACATTTGAGAGTAGCGCGAGGAGTCGAAACGCCGGGGCGTAATCCGCTGCCGCGAAAAATCGCGGCACAGCGGACAGAGCTCCGGCGGGATCTCATGGCGGCATGGAGAGTGCGACTGTCACAACCCAGCGTAGGGCACGCCACAATTGCGGTCATAGTCCTACCATAGTTCTAGGTAACTAGTCCACTTTAGGCACCCAAACCCATAATCCAATACCTTTTTTCCATATCCTGCAATAGTCCAACATCAACCGGGGGTTGTCCTTGGGTGCACTTGCACAGTGCATACAGGGATAATCGCCGGCTTGTGCTTCACTTCTTTTACTTTTAGATTCTAACGGGCCTCTGCGAGTTGGCTTCGGCCCCTCGTATGCCTACCAAAGGTCCGGGACCTCATGGTCCCGAGATATGCGAAAAGCGTGAAAATAAATAACAATAATAATACTAATAATCTATCCAACGAATAACGAAATTGCTAGACATATCGAAAAGGTTCTCCAGAGTTTTGAGGATAAAGGGACAGTTATTTATACAATAAAAGCACAAGACATTGATGCTACAAGAAATTTAGGTAATAAGGACTTAGATTCTGTGGCACCTAATGATATCAATAAAACAGAAGATCTTCCTAAAGTATTGAAAATATTCGTAGGAGCTAAAGTGATGTTAAGGTCGAACATTGACGTGTCAAAAGGTTTAGTAAATGGTAATATAGGTTTTATTATAGAAATTATCTGGCCAAATTTTCGCAGGAGCCAAGTATATGCTGAAGACATATCGTATCGATTTCGTTTCATTTCTCAGTCCGTATCGATTTCGGTTCAGATGGTGTACACGTAATTAAACCAATATCGATACAGTTCCCAGCAAAATACAGCCATGGAACTGCTGAGAGACGAATGTTGCCATTAATCCTGAGTTGGGCATCGACTGTCCACAAGATGCAAGGTTGTACAGTTGATTATGCAATCATTTATTTAGGTTCACGACTGTTTGCTGCTGGTCAAGCTTATGTAGCACTTAGTCGTGTAAAATCCTTGGACGGTATTTGAATTGAAGAACTTGATTGCTCAAAATTAACAGGAAGAACCCCATGTAACAGTGAAGCACTAGATGAAATAGTTGGATTATCAAATAATGCATAAGACTTGTTCGCAAATAAAGTTACACCACTATGTCTCGCTGTTTATGTTGGCAACATAGAAATCTTTGAATATGTTTTCTATCGAGATGCAACTGTTAACACATCTGTACATATTAAAGACGGTTTTATAGCAAATCGAACTAAAATATGAAAAATAAAATATAGTTTAAAAAATCTAAAAAAACACGCTTTAATAGCAAATCGAAATAAAAATCAGAAAATAACTTTTAATTTGTATTTTATTCAACTGTTTTAAAAAGTAAACTTACTCAATATGTTTCAATAATTTTTTCAAAAATTCTAAAATAAAAGTGAAGATATGAAAAGAAAATTAATTTCATTGTAAAAAAGCGTGGGGTTGGGGTGCTCGATATTGATTGTTGTAAATGTATAATTAGTAGTTATTTGTAAACGTAGAGTTAGTACAGAAATATAATAAAAAGCATCCTACGCTTTTTTACAAAGAAATTAATTTTCTTTTCATAACTTTATATTAGAATTGTTACTATTTCCTTTATTTCATTATGTACATATAAATTATATTTTTAAATATTAAAATATAAAAGAATATAAAAACATTTAAAAATATAAAAAATAGTGGCCCACCGGTATCGGGAACAGGGTCCAAGCTACCGGCGGTCAGGGCTCCAGAGAGAGGAACCTCCTAACAATGCGGGCCGTGTCTAGAAGTACCGCCCTCTGAATCAAACCCTTGATCCAGCTGCCCAACGAGAGCCTCCTCAGGTGTTGGTCGAGGCTCTTGACTATTAATCCATTGGCTGTCACGACTATCGGTACAATGATCGCTGAGTCCACATCCCACATGTCGACAACCTCGCGAGCTAAGTCAAGATATTTGATTTGTTTATCTTTCTCGGCTTTCACGAGGTTCCCGTCATGCGGAACCGTTATGTCAACAATCATTGCGCGCCGCTCTAATCGATCCACCACCACTATATCAGGCTTATTGGCAACAATAGTCCTGTCAGTGATGATGGATCGATGATTATTACTATTATTATTATGAAAGAAAAAAGAAAGAACGAGTAATTCCTTGAGCTAAAAAATTATTATTACTTATTACTTGCTTTTTATTTTAGAATTTTTGAAAATTATTGAAACATATTGAGTTACTATACTTTTTATTACAGTTGAATAAAATATAAATTAAAAGTTATTTTCTGAATTTTAGTTCGATTTGCTAATAAAGCGTGTTTTTTTAGTTTTTTTAAACTATATTTTTTCAATAATCCCTCCTTATTGCTCACTTTTGGTATAAAAAAAACTTGTGCAAAATTTCAGTCGATCAATTACACGCCTTTTTTTTTTTTTTTTTTTTTAAATCTGTTTAAAAAAATATTCTGTGGACGTCCGTGTGTCTGTATGTATGGATCCAGGCGTGGTCACGATAACTCCCGAAAAGCTTACCTAATCGAGTCCATTTTCAGCCCGCGCAGTGACGCGTCTTTTGACTCCTCCCACGTGCGCCTAGTATATATAGAAAAAAAATTAAGGAATTTTTAACTATTTTTTTATGTTACTTTTCTACGTTTTCATAAGTAAACCCGTAGAGTTATAAATTAAGAAAAATTTTGCAGAATAGCTGGATATGACATCTCATCCTCTCTTTTAATCAATTAATTCTCTATTCTCTAAATTTTATGTTATTTTTTATAGAATTGAATGAGATTATGAGGCGTGCACTTTTGGATTTACCAAACATTTAAAATTATTTAAAGGTGTTTTTTTTGCAGATTCGATTGTATTTTGGCCTACCATTACCACCATTATTATAACATTGGGGGCTTATTGGATGTGATGGTCTGGGCACCCGTTGTTTGGCCCGATGTAACCAAATTGCCGTGTTGGTTCGGGAAAGGAGTTACTTTGTAATTAGAGACTAAGATGCTTCAACATTCTAAGCTGTACGATTGTGATATGTGTTACCAGTGCCAGTCAGACAACCTCAACCACCAGATATAAAGAATAATGATCATTTTGGACTAGAAAATAACAAAGTTTGCAGCCGAGATGAGACTATTACCAACTAAACCTACTATTTATTTATTTAAATATTCTTTATTGTACACCACAAAATACAAAACAAAAATTAACTCAAATACTGCAAAATACAATGGGCGGCCTTATCGCTATCTGCTATCTCTTCCAGGCAACCTTGGAATGGAAAGTGATTTGCCTGGACATAAAATGGGGCTATCGTTGGTGCAAATAATAAGTACCTATACAACACCTCCACTAAAATAGATACAGAGATATATAATATCCTAAATAATAGATACATAAATACAAACGTGCTAAATATATATATATATGTATATATATATATATATATATATATATATAATGATATATACATACTATCTACGTTGTTAAGAATTATATCAATTAAAGATCTTCAAAATACAACCCTTTGCTTATCAAAAGGCAGGATAATATATCTTTTTTCTGAATGCATTCGTAATTTAATTAATTCATTAATTTTAATTCTTGATGTGCCAGTCTTTTACTAAACTTGTAATCGATTTTATTTCAAAAACGAAATTAAATCGCAGGCAATGATAACCATTAAATTCATGCTAACTATTTAAATAAGAAAGCTACTGGTAGAATTTGATGCTTCTGATAAGTAAATTGTTTTACGTAAAATAACATAACATCACACCTTGCTTCCCCGAAGGGTTAGGCAGATGTTTACCTACAGTATAATCACATTTCACCAGTTATGTTAAGTCTCACGTAATTATCTTCCTGCCCTCGTCCCATGTTACTTGAGGTCCTCACGAAACATTTTCGTGTTTTTTTGTTAAGTCCCATGAAATAGGTTTAAATGAAGCTAATTTAAGAATTAACTAATGTACTTTTAAAAACTGTAACTCCGTACTATTAAAATATATTTAATGCTGTATTAAGTATTATCAAGTTACGTTTATAAGGTTTTTCTAGTCCAAGCATGGTAGGAGATTGGCCATTGTTCTTTTTGAATAAAAAAGTTCTAATAATATATAGATAGATAGATAATTTTTTCTAAGACAAATGTTTACTTAAATTATTTATGTTACTATATTAATTCTCCATCGAGCTATGGTTACTGCTACTCGACGAGTCAGCACGACGTTATCGTAATAGTATGAAGAACTACAAACCAGACGTGCGTAGTGCGATACGCCCTGTTATCAACTTGTACACCAAACATCTTCGCGGGAATTTTACATATGAAACTGAACGCAATCAGCACATTTAAACTGCGTTTAAGAGCTGTCACTGTCATAATTGTGGAATATTGACAGTTACCGCTCTTGATCTTGGTTAAGATTTGATGATCGCGTTCAGTTTCGTTGCTGAAATTTACCCTAAATTAAGAGCGCTCAGCGGAGCTAGAGCAGCAGCAAAATTTGCATGACGATGTAAAGATTTGCGTTTCATAGACTTAAGATTTAAGACGAAAAGCCGTCCTTCGCGCATACCGAGTATTCCTTATATTGTAAAAAAATTCGTATTGAGAAATAAATATTAAATTGTTTTTACATATTTTGGTTTCATTTAATTTTGAACTTACATACATACCAACCCGTCCACGCTAGATCGACTGAAATCCACTACATGATTAGATAATGTATGTAGTTCTGCATTTTAACGCACAACTGTGGGACGCATCTGTGATAGCAGGCTTTAGTTAAATTTCGACCTCGTATAGGCCAATAGGATTCTCTAATCGATGTTGACAACAGCTGAGGGCCTGCGTGCATTAACCTTTTGTGTTCAAAATCAAATAATAATTTAATGAAATTATGAGTGGACTGTAAAATTATAAGGGCGCTGTTTATTATAAGTAAAATCAGAATTATCGAGACGTCCTCCGACACGCATTAGATTGTTTTCATCTACATACACATAAAATTTTAATAGGATGCTCTTTTTAGTAAACTTTGTTTACTTAAAAGTAATTTATGTTCAAGAAATGATTCTTGTTGATCTTCATCTGATAAATATTTAGTAGCGGGCAATTAGCGTTTACATATTTTGATGAATCGCAACACAAGCCATGGAACGTAAAAGTCTTAAATACTTAGAAAAACGTTTAAAATCTGTAACGACTGCCTTATCGTTAGTACCAAGAACAACACGTAAGTGAGTTGCACCAAGTAACTTTAACGATAACCAATGCCTTGTCAGCCGTCAAATCTCCGATTATGTGTAATACAGGTTGCACCATTATAACAATGGTTAAAATTACGTCACAAATAACGATAACATTAACCGCTCAACTTCGTGCGGCCAAGGGTTATAGTTACGGTTTGTGTCATCATTTCTTTGGAGTGGGGTATTGAATTCCTTTTTAATGTTGTGCTATGCTTGTTTTTAGTGTTCCGTACCTCAAAAGGAAAAAACGGAACCCTTATAGGATCACTTTGTTGTCCGTCTGTCTGTCTGTCAAGGCCCTTTTTCTGTGGAACGCGTTGAGGTATCAAGCTGAAATTCATATCAAATACTCAAATCTCCTGTCCCTTAGAGCTGTGAAAAAATCAAACTTCTAAGCCAACGCAATCAAAAGATACAGCCGTTTATGCCGCAAATTTTCGACACTCGCAAGGGAATCAAAACCTACAGAGTACTTCTCGTAAACTTTGGTACGAATTAACGTCTTATAGCACAGATAAAGGAAAAATTGCGAAAAGCATATATTTTTAGTTACATCATATAATAAAAACATTTTTAATAATTTTAAATTTACTACCCCTTTTCTCATGAACGCGTAGTGGTATTATATTGAAATTCATATCAAATACTCAGGTCTATAATACCTTTAAGCTGTAACAAAATCAAACTTCTATGTCAAGGCAATCAAAAGAAATAGCAATATAAGCCGCCTATTTTGAAACTCACAACTACTCGCAATGGAATCAAAACCTAAAGGATACTTCCAGTCGACCTAGAATCTTGAAGTTTGGCATGAAACAACGTTTTATAGCACACATAAAGGAAAAATTCCGAAAACCTTAAATTTTTAGTTAGGTACATCATATAAAAAGGTTCAAATTTAATATTTAATTAGTATTTTTGAACCAGATTTCTAAATAGTGATTAAAAAACTTTGTAAATAAATAACTTTGATAAAAGAACTTTTGCAAGGCTGCTGCAAGGCTAGTGTAGGTATTTCAGTTATATTATAAAATAAATGATATGTGTTAGTATAAAATAAAGGATTACTGAAACGATCAAGATACCTTTGTCTGAAAGAACAATGGCGAAAAAATCGTTGATAGAATTAGTAAGCGTCTACTTTGGTCACCGTGATAGATACCGACGAAATAATTTACTCAAGTTTTATCAAATAAAGCTTTTGGCCTATCGAAGTCTGGCAAAGTTTATTGATGATAAAAATAATCATGGCTTAGTTTTGTTTTTCTGGCTTGACTTCATGACTTTTGGCTAGCTGAACTTTTAATGTCGCCATGTAATAAAAATCTTGGTCAAGTTAAATTAAATGCTTTGCTGTACTTATTGCATTATTATACTTTGGAGTTACATTTCTGCATCAGAATACAAATATGAAATTAAAAATAATTGTTTGTGCTTAGAATAAATCGATCAACATTTGACATCACGGAAATGATATCGCAGTACAATGGGGGCTGTCGTTTTTGTGCTCACCAGTTGGCGCCTCTGTCGAGTAAGGTCCTGTTGCAGTACTTTTATTTGATGTTTTGGATTAAGTACCCTTATATTCATAGTAGGTATGTTTATTTTACTACATTTTAAAACTTCAAATTAATATTTAGATTATAATGTTTATAAAATTGGCAAGCATGAAACAGACAAAGCTTATTCTGCCTTCAAGTGCTACCAAATTAGATCCTAACCTTTTTCTTAAAATCTTAAGCCATAATTAGTCAAGAATGGCAACACAATTACAGCTATTATAAAATCATTCGTTAAAATCCCGCAAACGGTGAACGTTTAGTACATAATTTTGATATCGAGATACCTCACTCTACACTAACGCCTCTAGCGACGAACTCAAGCGCGATAGCCTTCATTCGAGTATGGCCACATCGCCAACACTAAAAACATCATGGTATAATAATATACTGCGCCAGGTATAGCATTCCGAGACACAGTGATCACGTGGGTGACACAAGCCTACGTCATCACCGCTGTGTTACCAGTAGTGTGTAATAATAACTCCCCAACCGCCTTTATTACCGATAAATCAACGAGGTTTTAACTAACAATTACGTTGGTATATCTTTAAATTGAATTGTTTTGTTTGATTAGAAAAACGAAACGACAATTTAAATGCTTTTTATATATTTTTTAACAGAATGGTGACTGAAAATGTTTCCATACTTCTTGTATTGTTGCAATAAAGTGGCAACTGGATAGTGACGCAAGCTTGTGTCACTCTCGGAATGCCAGACCTTGTTTTTTTAGACCATGAAAAACATGACATTTTTTTCTGTCAATCAACCGGCCGGCCTATTGACAACCACAGAGTAAATTTTTCTGAAAACTTATCGTTTGTTGCTTGCGCATGTGTCTCGTTATTTTGTGTTTTCCATCGATTGGCCATGATTTTCTACTTTATCGACTGCTTCTGCTTATGGACTCTGAGATTTACTGTTCACTGGGTGACCAGTGCTTGCCTATGGATTCTGATTATTTTCCTATACGACATTTTTCTGTGACTCATTACGATTCTGCCTGATATCTAGGAATTTGTTGTGTCTTCATAGATTTATTTACCACGACGGGAAGCAGAGATATTGCAATGGCTGCAGTTAATAATAACTTACAAAGAGAAGTTTCTGGCAGTGAAGAAGCTGGACCAAGTACAAGGGGTCGAGCAGGAATAATAGAGTAGGCTATTGTACTTAGTTGTTTTGTTGGAAAACGAACTGTTGGATGTGTTGCGCTCATACAATGACTGTAGTTATGGTATCTAGGCTGGGCCAGACATCAACCAAATAAATTAGCACCCGCAAGTTTTCTTGATGTTATTGTGGTTAGGGATGATGAGCAATATTTATTAAAAAATATACATATTTTGTTTTTTTTTGTTCTATACCCTATGTACTACCAGTACCAATTATAATGAATCATACTTACATATATGACGGAGAAGGTACGTCTCTCTTTATCATCAGCCATATTTTAACTACTGTGGGCGTACTGTGTGAAGTGTTGGTTATTGCGCAATATAAGAAATGTTTGCAGTTCAAATCAAATTATAATTTTCGAAAAAATTAATCACACACTGTAGGTACACGACACAACTATAGGTACAGAACGCCAAAGAATAATAGTGTTTTGTGCAGAACAAATAACTGTGGCTAAACTTATACAGTCTTCAGCCTTATTTATAAAAATCTCGCTAATCACTGATTAGCCGCTGACTAGCTAACTAATTAGTTAGCTCTTAATCAATGATTAACTGTTCTTTATTTATAAACGCTAGTTAGCAGGTGATTAGTTGCGAAACGAAATAGCGGTGAAATTATGCGTTCGCCACAGATTATATTCAAAATAGTCGACTCAAAAACAGAATTTTAAGAATAAATTCGTCAAACCCACGATTTTTGTATCTGTCGTGACTACTCGTGACGTTGACAAACAAAAGTTAAAAAAAATATCGGATAATTTGAACTGAAATAAAATGATTTATTAGGTTTATTTCATTGTGTTCGTGATGGTAGCAATAAAAATAATAAACTGCAAAAAATTGGAGTAAACAGGTAAAGGTATTTATTTATCTCTGAATTTATATCTACTTGCTTATGTAAACTGACCAAATGAATGTTAAAGCAATATCCGATAATAGCTATGTATTTTCATGTCTTATAAGCCTTTTAACACGAATATACTCTTTTAGAAATGTATGTAGTTACTTGTGTCTATTGTATATTACTTCCTATTGCTTAAGCACCGAGGTTTTAGTGTCTTTTAATAACATTATTATGGTTGTTTACAGGCACAAGTTTGACTGCTGCAATGAAAGCCACTCGCACCTGGCGCCAATACCATTCAACTATTCGCATAAACGGCGATGGACGAGAACATGCTACGTGAAAAGATGAGTAATGAGAGTAGCATGAGAAAGAACGGCACGGTCCATGTCTTTGGACGAAGAATATTGGCAATCAAAAATAATGAATTTATAACAAAAATGTAGTTTTATTGTGTATCAAAATATTTTTTTTCTACAAAATGTGTCTTGCTTTTGTGTGTGACTGCCACAGCGTGGCTTTTCTTTAGTTCTGGGTCTTAAAACTGGCGTCATAAGAAGAGGATCACAGAGTATAACACATTGGATAATCGCAAACTCCCATGAGCTTCCTCACGAACTCATTCTCTGCAAACCTCCTGAGCACCTACAGAGCATCCTCCTGACTGAGGTTTCCCTATAAATCCTTTCATCATGTATACTTCGAATGAAGAATATGTAATAAGTAATCATTCTCGTAGTGAATTTAAACGAAGTTTTTTGGTATTCCTCCGTCTACTTCCCGCCGGCGGCGGCGGTGGCGTCTCAAAATTATTTAATTCTTTGCGTCGTTCTGAAATCCCGTAAAAGATTGTCGAATTCCATATTTACTAAGGCACAACTTGATATTAGGAACAAAATAACCTAGAAGCCCACAATAATCGTACTAAATCCATCAGCTGATTCATATAAAATCCGCCATCTGGCCTCTTAGCTGACGACTGCTTATTTATAAACGTGGCTTAAATTTTAATCAATTGCTAAGCAACTGAGTAGCAAAATTCTTACTTATAAACACTATTTAGCGCTAAGAGGTCGCTAAGCAATTGATTAGTAGCTGTCAAAATTAAACACCACCGGTGCACTGTTAAGAGGATGCTAAGAGGCAAGATGGCGGCTTTTATATGAATCAGCTGATGGATAGTTCATTTTACTACTATTGCTCCAATAAGTAGGACCTATACAACTGAATTACAATTGAATTAAATCTTCAAAGAAAGTGTTTCTTTAATTATGATGTATCAATACTTCAAAATATAATAATATGACTATATAATATATAATAATATGATTTGATTACACATCTCCGCGCTGCGCTCGGACTGTGTTATGAATGTAGGTACCTGCTCCGCTCGTCTACTTGAATATTATGGCGTCAAAGCTTCGGGCAAAGCACGCGCGTTGCGTGGTTGCCAGCGCGCCAAGTGACGCGTTGCCTCTCGTAGAACATCAGTAGCTTTATGAATGAATCTGTACACAGAGTGATACCAATTTTGTTTGCTTTTTTATTGTTTAGTTAGTTTGAAAATTTTAAATTTTAAAACTTGTAAGTCTGGGTAAACTTTGGCAATGTCTTCCACACTGTTTTCGACCAAATTATAGAATTGACTATTGAAATTATAGACTTGACTTGAATATTGAAAATTAAAGACTTCATCATCAAATTATAGATTTCATCTGCAGGTGTGCCTCTCTGGATCACCGGTAGAGTTTGTCGGAAGTCACCAGCCAGTAAAACTACCGTGCCTCCCATAATATCAGTATTGTCTCGCACCTCCTGCAGAGTTCGGTTTAACGCCTCTATAGCTTTTTTGTGGGACATCGTACTTTCGTTCCACACTAAAAGTTTACACTGTCGTCGCATCATACCTCGAGAGCTATTTTTGCTGAAATTGCAGATTGCTCTTTCTGTGTACAGTTTTAGGACGGAATGTGCAGTGTGACCGTCGTTCAGTAGTATAGCGGCTATACCGGAGGAAGCCATGGTAACAGCAATTTGCGCCAATAATAAGTTTAACAAAAACGTTTTTCCGGCGTCCAGTAAAAAGAGTGTACCATGGCTAGACTCTACTTGACGTAACACCAATTGAAAGACATGACTTTGTTCTGGAAGCAACCGAGGAACTAATTCGGCCACTTGCTGTTGCAACGCTGTGAAGTCGTAGTTTAATTCTCGAGCAATTTCATCGTAGTTATTTTCGCCTGATCGTCGAGGGCTAACAATTCCACCGTCTTGTAGCTTCTTCCCCGCCATTGTCATATCTTTGTGTTCAATCTTTGTCAGCTCTTCGTTGTATATGTGATCATCATTTAAAGACATGTCTGCATATACTTGCTGCAGTCGCCGCAATATGTCTTCGGCCATGTACTCTTTGTACTTAACCCACAGCGTTTGAGGATTAGAAAGGCCGCAAGGTGATATTTATGAGGGCTGCGTGAGGTTCCCTGATTTTCTCTAGTGATCGGGATTGCACGGCTTCTTCCATAGTTTCATCCAGTATTATAGTGTTCATGATACATGGTACAAGATAGGTATTTGCATGTGCAATTTTTCTGGATCCGGAATCTCGGCGCTTATAATGTTATCTATTTGGTTGGGACACAGCCTTTCTTTTAACCAAATAAGAATGTACACAAGTGGTAGGCCTCGTTTTGCCATTCAATGGAATACATATGGCACTGGACGTTTCCAAATACTGATTCCCTTTGTAATAAAATTCATGAATTTTTGGAACTTTAAACGAAACACGTGGGCAACTAAGTCATGTCGGTCAGTAGTTCTTTGCCCAGGCATAACTCTTCTGTTACTTCCTTCCATGAGGGATTGCAGGTGTAAGTCACGAATAGGTCAAGCCTGCCATAGGCATACATAGGCGACAGCGTCTTGTGTATATTCATTTAGATAGTGGGGGCTGCTAGCAAAAGTAGAGGGAAGAATAACAATTTGGCCTAAATCGTTTGGGTTAATAATAACATCCGTCCTAATCGCATATTGCAGATGAATGTAATTTTCAGCTCGTAGTTTTTTCTTGTTTAAAGAAATGTAACGAAGACTTTCGCTCTCGACTTTGATGTACAGAACTACCAAAAATTGGTGGAAGTGCTGTCTTGACCGCAGAAGGAGGTTAAAGTCATTTTCTCGAAGCATTATGTGGTAGGCGTAAAAATACATGCAGGAAACTTTTTTATTTGGAACTGACTGTTTTGTAATAGGATTAGTGAGTGGTATATCAAAATAGATGGTGTCTACTATGAGACACTGGAGCTTGGTGCTCAATAAAACGTAGTAGTTTTACTTATAACAATGAATTTAATTTAATAACGGTAGCAAAAGTTACACTTTATTCTAATAAGAATTTAATAGATTTTAGTTTAAACCGAAGGGATATATTATATAAATTACAATCGTACAGATCGATTGCGTCCTTCTTCTTGAGAATATTTTACGACAACAATTATCCAAAAGTCAGGTAGATTTCTTTTTCTTGGTCAATTTATTTTGCGCGTGATCTACCGTCACCTATGTGCCTTATCATAAACACTTAGCAGCAACTTGATGTATATTGGACACTTGGACACTATAAGTCACGGAAAGATCAGGCGCGAACATCTTCCCCGCTGTTAAAAGTCTCCCGACTTTTAACTCTCACTCGATTAGGTGCTCCGTCGCTGGCAGAGGGCAGAGTCGCTTGAAGGGCCTTCGGTAACTTCCCTGTGTTGTTTGAACATCTGCTACGCGACATACTCCATCAGGACCAGGAAAGAGTTTGCTGATTCGGCCCATTCGCCAGCACAATGGTGGTAAGTTGTCTTCCTGAAGCAGCACTAGGTCGCCAACGTTCAGTGGAGTGTCATTGGTGCGCCATTTTGATCTTTGCTGCAGCTCCGCCAGGTACTCCCTCTGCCATCTCCTCCAAAAGTGCTGCCGGATTTGTTCAAGTCGTTGGTAGCGCTTCAGTTGAGTAGAATTGCAGTTTTCTAGGCTCGGTGAAGGCAGCGCAGTTAGCGGCCGTCCAAGCAGGAAGTGCCCTGGGGTGAGGAAAAGGAGATCATTTGGAGACGAGGACATGGGGTAAAGTGGGCGACTATTTAATATGGCTTCCACTTGTGCGAACAACGTGGATATCTCTTCAAAATTTAAATGCGTGTTGCCCATTACACGTCTTATATGATACTTAGCGGATTTTACCCCGGCCTCCCAGATACCACCAAAGTGGGGAGCGTAAGCAGGTGAAAACAAAAATTTAATTTCATCCTCGTTAGAAAAATCTATAATTGCTTGGCGGTGGTGCTTCAAAAAGTTGCCAATTTCTTTGGCAGCGGCCACAAAGTTGCGGCCGTTGTCACTAAAAATTTCAGTAGGCTTGCCCCGACGAGATATGAACCGACGCAAGGTTAGAATGAAAGCGTCCTTCGAAAGATCACTTACCGCCTCCAAGTGTACACACTTGTACCTTAAGCAAACAAAAATGCATAAATAGCATTTTGTGACTCTTGATCCGCGACCCTTTCTATTTGAGACAAAAAAGGGTCCGGTAAAATCTATACCAACACTACGAAACGGGAAATCCACCGTAACGCGCTGTGAAGGCAAGTTCCCCATTAACGGTGTTAAAGTCTTGCCTTGTAACTTTCTGCATGTGATGCAGTTGCGCACAGTTCTCCTAGCGAGGTCTCGCCCATTGATAGCCCACACGTATTGCCTGACACTAGCAAGGAGAAGTTGTGGGCCAGCGTGTAATTTGTGTAGGTGTTCCCGCTCAAATATTAACTTTGTGAAATGTTGAGAGGAATGTAGTAGGATAGGGTGTTTGCTACCAAATGCAATAGCCGAAGCATCGAGTCGGCCTCCTACTCGGATCAACCCATTTGCGTCCATGAAAGGTGTAAGCGCTATGATGGGTGATTTCGTACTAATTGGCTTTTCTTTAGATAACAAATTGTACTCAACAGGAAAGGATTCATGTTGTGCCTTGCGGCATAAAAGATGAAATGAATTTTGTAATTCTTCCAAAGTAAGGGCATTAAGACGCCTAGAATTAGGATTGCGCAAATTATAAAAATATCTTAATGCATAAGCATAATCTTGCTTTATCTTATGTCATTTATTATATTTATGAAAAGGAATGATCGAAGAATTATCAAGCTTAGCAACAATATTCGATTTTATTTCAGGAATTTCAGATTCATGTTGGAGTTTATTTGGTAACGTAGGCCAAGAAGATTCGCCTTGAAGTAAAAATTCAGGCCCTGACCACCACAGATTATGACATTTAAGCTCTTCGGGATACACGCCGCGCGAAACGAGATCAGCAGGATTTTGGGAGGTAGGTACATAACGCCAACAAGAAACATCTGACAGTTCCAGTATTTCTGCTATTCTATTAGCCACGAAGGTCTTTAACGGCTCTAGTATGCAGCCAAGCAAGGACGACGCTGGAGTCACACCAATACAATTTACGTGTTACTGTGAACCTCAAGGAATCGACGGCGGCCTTGCAGAGTCTGACAGCTAGTAATGCGGCACACAGCTCCAAACGTGGTATAGTACAGGCCTTGATTGGTGCCACCTTTGACTTGGAACACAAAAGGTTAACATGCACGATACCTGCTTTATCAATAGACCGTATGTAGACGCACGCGCCATAAGCCCTTTGGGAGGCGTCGCTGAACATATGTAGCTCTGTAACCACAGGTGAGTCACATAGAACCTGCCTCGGCAGTGTAAATGTAGCTAGATAAGATAAATTATTGGAAAACTTACGCCAAGCCTTTTCTATTTCATCTGAAAGAGTTTCGTCCCAGCCAACCTTGTCTAGCCAAAGTTGCTGCATTATTAATTTAGGAATAACAATACAGGGGCTGACAAAACCGAGCGGGTCAAAGATTTTAAATGATGTTGATAAAATATAGCGCTTCGTGATTTTATCATTGATAGGAGGAATTTGGAAAGAATAATGTAGACTATCAGTTGTAGGGTTCCACTCCAAACCGAGAGCATTTGAGGACTCACTAATAATAAGCGTGTCTGTAGAGTTTTTGGAGCAGACTTCAAGAACGCTAGACGAATTAGATTTATATTTTCGTAGATTAAAACACGCTGCCTTAAGGGCTTCTGATACAGATTTTTGAATATGTATAAGTTCCTCCTCAGAATTACAGCCCGTAATTAAATCATCTACGTATAGATCATGTTGTATAATCGTCCTAATGAGTGGATCCTCGCACTCCTCACCCGACTGCCAAAGACATCTTGTGCTCAAAAAACTTGCGCTTGTGAAACCATAAGTCACCGTATTTAAACGCAACGTTTTAAGAGGCTGACGCTCGTCTTCTCTCCATAGAATAAGCTGAAGGTTACGGTCTGACTCTTCCACCAATATTTGACGAAACAATTTTTCTACGTCTGCTGCTAAAAGATATTTATAAAAACGAGCTCGAATTAATATAGACAAAAGAGAGTCTTGAATTTGAGGCCCAACCATTTGTATGTCGTTGATAGAGAGGCCTGAGAAAGTGCGAGCCGATGCATCGAAAACGACGCGAATCTTTGTCAATTCGCTATTTTCTCTAAATACAGGATGATGAGGTAAGAAATGGCATAAATTAGAATTTGAGATATTTAGTGCAATTTCAGAAAAATGACCTAATTCTGCATATTCTCTGATAAATTCAATATATTGCGACTTAACTTCAGGCTGTCTTCTTAATCGCCGTTCTAAATTGTAAAACCTTTTCTTGGCCATGTGGTAGGAGTCGCCGAGACAATCCGGTGATTGAATGACAGGTAACTTGACAGAAAATCTGCCGCCTTCTAAGCGGCGGGTGTGCTGCAAAAAATGCGTTTCACATGCCTGCTCGCTTTCACTTAGATAAGATTTAGATGGGATTTCTTCGAGCTCCCAAAATCTATTTAATTTTAATTCTATGTTTTCATCATAAGAAAAATGGGTAAGTACATGATTGCATTTAATATCCTTGGTTCGTTTATGTTGCAGGGGACCTCCAATCAACCAGCCCAACTGTGAGCCGTGTAACTTAGGATAGTTGGGGCCTAATGACCGCTGCTCACAACCTATAATGTCCCAAAATATGTCTGAGCCTATGAGAATGTCTATGAAAGAAGGCTGATAGAATTTAGGGTCTGCCAAGATAATATCCTTGGGAATATTAAACGATCTAATATCAATTACCGCATTGGGAAGTAAAGATGTTAGTTCCTTCATAACATAAAAGTTAGAGATAACGTTGAATGGTGTATTTACCGATTTTAATTGGGCAATGCAATATTCAGTTATCGTACCTGCATCATTGTTGCCAAAACCGGTCACCTTTACAGCATTAATAGGGCAGTCCTCTAATAATAATCTTTGTTTCAAGCCTAGACTTATGAAAGAGGATTGACTGCCACAATCAAGTAATGCGCGCACTGTTTCACATTTTTTAGTCTTGGGATTGACTATTTCAATCAAGGCAGTACAAAGAAGAGCATATTTGTTACCTTGATTGTTACAGTTAGCTAACGTCTCAGAAGGGCTGTCGGCGCCGTCAGCTGTACCAGTAGGAAGGTGCGATATAGAATTGTGTCTTTTGTTGCATTCACGACAACGGCCCAGACGACATTTAAAACTAGGGTGACCCGACCTTAAACAATTAAGACACAATTTCAATTTAGTTGCCTCAGCTATACGCTCACTTATGCTCTTTGCCTTGACCAAACTCAAACTCAAACTCAAAGCATTTATTTCAAATAAACCAATTACAGGCACTTTTGAATTGTCAAGGGGTCGGTCAGTCAGAAAGATGAAGCTAGTTGCCCATTCCAAAGCGTAGTAGGTACCTATGGAGAAGAACGGGCAAGAAACTCCATGGACACTCTTTTAAATCAAAATATGGTTACAAATTATTGGTTACATCATTCATGTTGAAATTATGCATGTGAGAACGATGCAGAACGTTAAAAGCGTCCGTAATAAAGAGACGACAACAATTCCAATATTAAATTAAAATAAGCCGTGGCAGCCAAGAGATGACCAGTCCCCACTGACGGCGCCCGTTCACGAACATGACGTATGGATCAGCACCATTTAGCTCAACCATTTTGAAGGGAACTTAATGATCCAACACACACGCCACCACCAGCGAGACATTTGAGTGAGCATGACATACTCTCAGCCGCCAGGGCACATTCAAGTCAATGAAAGACAAACCTAGAAAATGGTAGCTTTATAGTAGGTACATAGTAGTCACACATGTACTATGCAATTATACAATACTACAAGATTGAATTTATACAATGTAAAGACAGTTTTTACAATCTTCAGTAGTTCCAAATGCTAATCAATTAGTTAATGCGCCCTTGTGGAGCAGGACCAGCGTTGAGCCAAGCATTTTTATCAGCGATGTAATCCCCCAACTTATAATATGCTTGAATGCATAGTGTGCGTTTTATACAGGATTTAAATTTCGTTTCATTCAATTGAAGTATATGGGGAGGTATTTTGTTGTAACATTTTAAACAGTACCCCATGAAAGAAGAGTCTACTTTAGCCAGCCTGAAACCTGGTAGAACTAATTGGTCCCTATTTCTAGTGATATAATTGTGTCTTTCACCTCTTTTACTAAAACTATGTAGATTTTTCCTTACGTACATGATGTTTTCATAAATATATTGACAAGGTACCGTCATGATGTTAATATCTTTAAACCGTTCCCTTAGAGAGTCGCGCCTGCGGAGGCCATATATGGCTCTGATGGCTCTTTTCTGCAGAATAAAAATAGACTCAACGTCTGCAGCCCGTCCCCATAGTAAAATACCGTACGACATAATACTATGAAAGTAACTAAAATAGACTAGCCTCGCGGTACCTACATCAGTAAATTGACGGATTTTTCTCACAGCGTATGCCGCTGAACTGAGCCGTCCTGCAAGGGATGTTAAATGAGGACCCCATTGAAGCCTTGAGTCGAGCGTGATCCCCAGGAAAACAGTTTTATCGACGAATTCTAGTTTCTCTTGATTTATTCCTATCTCACAATTAGTACTGTTGACATTTGGTAAAGAAAATCTTATACATTTAGTTTTTTTCCCATTTAATACTAAATTATTAGCTGTGAACCAATTTTGGATCTGCAGTAGGGCGTTATTTACGTCGTCAAGATTTGATGCACGTCTATTAATTTTAAAAATTAAAGAAGTATCGTCAGCAAATAACACCATTTGTGGTTGGGTTTTCAACAAATGGGGTAGATCATTAATATATACTAAAAAGAGGAAAGGCCCCAATATCGAGCCTTGTGGTACACCCATTTTTACTTTTAAACCGAGTGAATTGACACCATTTATTTGAACTTGCTGTTGTCTATCATTTAAATAAGATTTTACTAAACTGAGCGCAAGTTTTCCAAGTCCGTAATGCTCAAGTTTCAATATTAAGGTTTCATGGTCGACGCAATCAAATGCCTTGGAGAGGTCACAAAAGATTCCTACGTCATCTTGGGCCTCTTCCCATGCCGTAAATATGTGTTTTAATAAGGTGACACCGGCGTCAGTCGTACAACGTCCCTTGGTGAAACCATACTGTTGATCATGTAAGATTTTATTGGTGTTAAAATGATTGAGCATTTGATTCAGCATTACCTTTTCAAACACCTTGCTGAAAACCGGCAACATGGATACGGGTCTATAATTATTGGTGTCTTTACTGTCCCCTGATTTGAAAAGAGGTATTACCTTACTATATTTCATTAGATCCGGGAAGACTCCTTGATCCACACACAAATTAAATATTAAGGCCAAGTACGGCGCTATAGTCTCAACAATGGAGGTACAAACTTTGATAGACATTCCCCATATATCTTCGGTTAGTTTGATCTTGATTTGCTTGAAAGTTTTTATTATTATTATTGGGTTTATATGCTTAAATTTAAATTCAATCGGGCAGGATGAAACGTTTGCTCTTAATAAGTCAATAGAACGCGAGGGGGACGAGTTTAAGGTATCAGTAGTTTTAAGTGGGATACTGGTAAAGAAATTTACAAATTCTTGAGCAACTTCTTTGTTAGTGCTTATGGGACCACGTGAAGTCTCGAGATTGAAATCATTATTATGTCTTTTATTCCTGTTAGTTTCATTATTGATAATTTTCCAAACCGTCTTTATTTTATTATCGGCAGATTTGATCTTGTTGCTAATGTACAAGGCTTTAGATACCTTGCAGGTATTTTTGAAAGTTTTAGAGTAAGTAGCAACGTATTTATTAAAAGTTTCAGAGTTAACATAAGGCTTAAGGCCAACGCAGAACGATGGACAATCAAATATTTTATGATTAGCATTACAGCATGGACAGAGGTACGACGAGGATGATTGTGTTTGTGGTTGGTTACTACTACTAATGTATGCACATGCTTTAGAATGACGTATGTGGTCCGCTTTTTTTGAATGGCCTTCTGGACGGTGTTTATCAGGATTAGTTTTAAATGTGTTGTCTGACCTGCTGCGGTGCAAGGACTCAAGCACGGTTGCACGATCGTTTAAAAATTTATAAAGTTCCTTAAGTGTGGGAGTGTCTGTTGACAACGCGTTACGGTGTTCCTCCCATTTCACGAAGGTGTTACTGTACAACTTTGAGAAAGAAGCCGACAGAAGGATCCAGTTGGGTTGGGCAGCGTTTGGAAAACTTCGTCAAGTCTTCTCGTCGCCAATCCCGCAATGTTTGAAGACTAAGGTCTTCAACCAGTGCGTCCTGCCCGTTATAATATACGGTGCCGAAACGTGGACGCTGACAGTCGGGTTGGTCCACAAATTTAAGGTCACTTAGCGCGCTATGGAGCGGGCTATGCTCGGGGTTTCTTTGAAGGATAATATCACAAACGAAGTTATCCGAAAAAGAACCGGAGTTACCGACATAGCTTGCAGAGTAAGAAAGCTGAAGTGGCAGTGAGCTGGCCATGTTTGTCGGAGGACCGATAGCCGGTGGAGCAGACGAGTCCTGAAGTGGCGTCCGCGTATTGGCAAGCGTATTGTGGGACGCCCCCCAGCTAGATGGACCGACGACCTCAAAAAAGCGGCTGGGACAGACTGGATGTGGAAGGCGGAGGACAGGGTGTTGTGGCGCAGCATGGGAGAGGCCTATATCCAGCAGTGGACTGCGATAGGCTGAGTAGATTGATTGATATCAAAATAGTATCCCGACTGTCCCTTGCTAAAAATTAATGGGTACTGCAAAGCATCATAGAACGTATGAGTATCGGCTACGCGTGTAAGCGTATTTATTATCTTGCGTTCGTAACACTGTCTCGTGAAGAGAACTGGTCGCCACTCACCACGACAGCAACTTCATTTATTGTCAGTGCATTAAAGCGCCTCTCATGTGCGCTACGCGAAGTTCGATCAGCGTGAATAACGACGTTATAATCTTCTTGAGGCCAGTTTTCTATTGCGGTTCTAAAGGTATTTATCAAAATATTGTGGTTATGTAATATTCTTTTAATTTTTAATACCGTGTCTCTCTTAACTCCTTGAATATATTGGCAGCGACGGTTTACTTCATTTTCCTCATCACCCATAAAATAAACTTGCAAAAACTTATGCTGTTCGTTCTCTGTTGGAAAAAGTGAACCAATTCGATGATATATCTGACCTTATAAGGTAAAAGTTGGTGAAAACCTGGGCATTCTTATATCTCTATCTACTCAAAAATATGTAATTTGTAAGCATGAGTCGTACTTTCTGATTCTATTTAAAAAGCACCGTGATTCAGCTGCATCATATAAATATAGTTTTCAGAGGTTCTTCTGGTTCACCAAGTAAAGGAAGGGAAACTTTTCCATTGGAACAACACAGCCCCGCGGTCTCGTCTTTCCATTTAAAAGCATCACAAAACTGGCATTTTTTTATTCTTCAAACCAACAATAACTATTGTATGAGTATTCTAATCAATTAAAGAATCGTATTCAAATCCGGAATGATTAAATACGGACCAACCGTGACCCATAAAAGTTCGTCGGCAATTGGTTTGCAAGAGCGGTCCTTCTCGCTTGCGACTGTTCTGGAGCTCCTGTCGTTCTAATGGCTGCTTGCCGCTGGGCTTGTTCTCTTAGACGGAACTGTGTTTGAACAGGCGTCTCAGATGTTCTTAGAGCTCTGCCTTTCGGCTTGTTCCTCCAAACTCAATTGCGTTTGAAAGGGTGCCTCAGTCGCTCTCAGAGAAGCCTGGCGGGCGGCTTGGCCCTCCAGTATTTCCTGGCTTTGAGAAGATGTCTCATTAGCTTTCAAAGCTGCCTGTCGCTCCGCTTGTTCTTGACTTCTCAATTCGGCATAAACGGAGGATCCTTGGGATCGAGCAATTTTCGCTGCTCGGGCTCGCCATGAGCTCTTACCTAAGTTGCTCTTACCTAACAATCATGATTCGAAAGACACGTGGCGCCATCTATTATCATACGAACGTTATTGTTGTTTTCTTCGGGAACAGTACTTTTTTCGGGATGAAAGGTTGGACGAAGGTTGGTTAAGGTTGTTGTTGTTTGTTGTAGCCCTATGTCCGTTTCTGTACACCTGATAACGTATGTGCAAAATTTTTCGGGATGACTGGTTCAGTGGTTTAGGCGTGCAAAGGTAACAAACAAACATACTTTCACATTTATAATATTAGTTAGGATAGGATAGTTAGGATTACGAATTTAGGATAAACGTGCTGCTACCAAATGCGCCAAGAGTCGCGGGTTCGATTCCCGCACGGGACAAATAAGTATTTGTTCCGGTCTGGATTTTGCTTTCATGTTTTATTTTTTGTCATTAGTTAATTTAATATAAATAATAATAATACTCTGAAAAATTACCAAGTATGAGCCTGGATCAAAACATCCTATAGGTAAATGGTAAGGCGGTACGATTGGTGCAGTGGTTAGATTGACTTCTGAACTACGTGTCGCGGGTTCAATTCCCTCACAACAAATATTTGAATTATCTACAACTAGTTCCGGATCTAGCTGTCTGTAAAATGTATGTCTATCAACGCTTCCCACGATACGAGATAAATCTTAGTGTGGTATTGTTTTATTCTTGGTTTTGAGCTAGTAGTCTGTTGATATATATTATTTATTAATAGCATAAAATGTAACTGTCTTCTTTCAGGCGGAAACAAGGTGCGCGTCTTCAACGGTCGGGTCATGCCGGTTTTGATGTACTCTTTCGGCATACTCAACTGAACTCAGACCGAACTCGGTGCCCTGGATAGGAGGGTCCGTACACTGCTGACTGCAAACCGGATGCATCACGCACAATCATCGTAGCCCGCGAAATTCCAATTTTCTTACTTTTTTGCAAATTACAGCTCTGTTTTACGTCATATGTCGATTAAAATGCGTTGGATGGAATGGAATGGAAATAAGTTAGCATATTATTATTAATTATAGTCATTTATTTATTTATATACTTATTAAATACATTTTTAAATATTTTTATAAAAACATTAAAAAAACATTAAAAAATATAAAAATAGTGGTCCGCCGGTATCGGGAGCAGGGTCCAAGCTACCGGTGGTTAGGACTCCAGAGATAGGAACCTCCTCACAATGCGAGCCGTATCGAGGAGTACTGCCTTCTGGATCAGGCTCTTGATCCAACCGTCTAACGAGAGTCTCGAGAGATGCTGGTCGAGGCTTTCGGCCATCAGGCCATTGGCTGATACGACAATCGGCACAATGATAGCCGAGTTAACATTCCACATGTCAACAACCTCGTGTGCTAAGTCGAGATATTTAATTTGTTTCTCTTTCTCAGCTTTCACGAGGTTCTCGTCATGCGGAATGGTAATATCGACAATCACTGTGCGACACGCTAAACGATCTATCACCACTATATCAGGCTTATTGGTGACAATAGTCCTGTCAGTAATGATAGATCGATCCCAGTACAACGTGATATGGTCATTTTCGAGAACTGGGTCGGGCACATACTTGTAATACGGTACCTCAGAATCCACTAGTTTATATTTCAAAGCAAGTTGCTGGTGAATAATCCTGGCTACTTCGTTATGCCTGTGCAAATACTCGCCGTTAGCTAGACGAGAACAACCAGAGATAATATGTCTGATGGACTCACCCGGACGATGGCATGCCCGACACACGTCAACCGTCCCGTCCTTCATAATATGTCTCCGGTAGTTATTCGTCAAGATAACTTCGTCCATAATTGCACAGACGAAACCTTCAGTTTCCCCGAAAAGGTCACCAAAACGTAGCCAGGATACGGACGCTAAGAAATCTACACCGGGCTCATGAAGAGCCCGATAGAAGCGCCCGTGAAGCTCCTTGTTTTGCCATATCTCCTTGCGGTCATCGGTAGTAAGTACTACAGGTTTGCACCAGTTTTCTTTAGCCATGGAGAGCAGGGCGAGTCCCTTACCCACTGTAACCACATCACGGTGCATACCCGTTTCGGAATTTAAAAAATATTGCCTGAGACTGCACACTTCGCGGTTGTGGAGGGTCTTCGCATTTAAAAAGCCTCGACCCCCGCACTTCCGCGGTATGTACAGTCTCATTACAGATGATCGTGGGTGATGCATCCGGTTTGCGGTCAGCAATGTACGGACTCTCCTATCCAGGGCGTCGAGTTCGTTCTGAGTCCATTTGAGTATGCCGAAAGAGTACATCAAAACCGGCATGACCCAACCGTTGAAGGCGCGCACCTTGTTTCCGCCTGAAAGAAGACTAATTAATACCTTCCTCAGGCGATCAAAGAAGCGCTCCTTCAACGATTGCTTCATGTCAGCAACGTTGATGCCTAACGCTCTTGACATACCCAAATACTTATATCTTTCGGATGAGGATAGAGATCTAAGGTGTATAGAATCCGAAAGTTGAATTCCCTCGGATTCCATAATCTCACCTAGCTTTACATGCATGACTGCACATTTGTCCACACCAAATTCCATACTGATGGTGCTACTAAAAGTTTCAGTTACCTTCAGTAGCTTCATCAGTTGCAATTTGTTGGGGGCAAAGAGTTTCAAGTCATCCATGTAGAGGAGGTGAGATATGACCTGACCACCTCCCCTCAACCGATAGCCTAGTCCTGAATCCTCAAGTAGTGAGCTTAAAGGATTCAGGGCTAAGCAGAACCAAAGTGGACTCAAACTGTCGCCCTGAAATATTCCCCGTTTAATCCATACAGGCTCATCGCTCCCCTGGATCTGTCGACACCCTGGATAGCGAAGAACCGTTCTCTATTGCCCCATACATGACCTAAGGAAGGTGCGTAGAGTTGCATCTATCTTGTACAACTCCAGCACCCTCATGAGCCATGTATGTGGCACCGAGTCATAGGCCTTCTTATAATCTATCCAGCATGTCGACAGATCCTTGCGGGATCGACGAACCTGTTGGCTTATGGCCATATCGATGAGGAGTAGCTCCTTAGTACCGCCGGACCCGTTCCGACATCCATTTTGAGAGGTTGACATAATCGAGTTACTTTCAATGTGCGTATTAATTTTCGCTCTCAAAATGGATGTAAGAAGTTTATAGACCGTCGACAAACACGTGATCGGTCTATAATTCTTGGGATCCGTGGGACTACCTGACTTGTGGAGCAGGTGGGCAACGCCTGTTGTTAGAAACTGCGGAAGCGACCCAGACTCTAAAGATGATTGGAACTGAGATGCCAGGCGGGCGTGTGAACTAATTAGCCATTTCAACCAAAAGTTGTGCAATCCGTCCGGTCCCGGTGATTTCCAATTCGGTAACGGACGGACTGCTCTGGCGACATCTAATGGCGTAATTAAAACTGCTTCCATTTCTGGTAAAGTTTCACACGCTCGCCCGACATCCAGTATCCAGCTAGCCTCAGAGTGACAGACGGGCACTGACCAGATGCTGCGCCAGAATGTACTCGTGGCGGCATCATCCGGGCGGCACTCGTCTGTCACATTTTGTTCAGATCGCTCCCAAGTTCTATACACCCATCTCTCATCGCTCTGGAACATGCGATTCTGTGTGTACCGATCAACCCGCCGAATACGACTCGCCCATGCACAAACTTTCTGCTTCAGGAAGTCGATGCGCTCTGTGACACGGGACATGTATTCTCGAGGGCTGATTCCAGTCCCCGAGAATGCCCGCCTTAAAAGCGCATCACTCGTGGTCGTGTATTGCCCTCCCTGAAGCAGTATAGTTTGCCGATGAGTACCCTGGCCTCATCGATACGACGCTGGATCCTGCACTGCCAGGCTGGTACGGCCGGTTTTGGTTGCGTAGCCACGTCACAGTTTGGAAATTTGACGTTAGCTAAACGACATGCCGCAACAGCCGCGCAATACAGGATCGAATGTGTATCAACGAGATCCTCGCTGCTCTCGAACACATTCTTAAGCTGCGAGTCCAGGGCACACACCAGCGCCCTATTATTTTTTGTGCATAGGCAGGCGTGGTAATCGGGGTCTAAGTTCGGTCGGAGTGGATCTGTACTCACGAAATGCATCCTCCAGTGCGCTCCCCAATCGAGCATTGCACTGGCTACTTACTGAAGCAACCCTATCATCTTCCACTTCTACACTATTATTAGACCACGGCGGTATTTCATAAATGGTTGATGTTTGTACCGCGGTTTGTGCCGGATTCGAGACGATATGGTTGCTCAGCTCTGAGCGCAGCCTATCAAGTGCGGTATCGTCCAATCTATGACTGCGTTGGATGACCCGCACCTGATCCGACAGTCGTTGGGCCGAGACGTTGACAGTTGGCTCTAGTTCCTGAAATAGAGACAGCATCCTACCACGGTACGCAGTGAGGTTAGTTCCTCCCTCTGTAGACCTGTAATATGCGCGCATGACGTTCTCGTTCATAGACTGAGTCCATTTCATGCGCTGCACACAACCACCGGCAGCGGGGACCCGGCTCGGGGCCGGACGGCCCCTAAGTCCCAAGCTCCTCGGTGGCCGGCCTCTCCCCTGCCGACGTACAGGTGTTGGCGACTTCGGCGGGGAAAATACTCGTCGCTCGAGCTCGACGCAACTACCGCGGCCGTTGTCATCACAGCGCTCACGGTGGGGCTGGATACCGGCGGCGGCGAGGCGGAGCTGAGCGAAGAGTCCGGAGGTGGTGAGCGTGCGCGATGTGCGGCTAATCTTGTCAACATTATTTCATTTTGCTAATATTTTTTCACTGATGTTTGAAGGTGACAACTGTCATGTCACCTCCGAATCGGTAGTTTTTGATTTATTGAATTTTTGTGTAATATGGTCTCTTTTTTAGTTTGTCCATGGTTGTAATGGTCGGTTTTGGTTTATAAGGAAAAACTATAGTAAAAATTACGTTCACTGTTATAATTATATGAATATTAGAAAATGAGACGTTTAGTTGACACTGTGTTGCCAAGTTTATTATTAATTATTATTAATAATTACATTTTTAATTAGATGGCGACTCTTTATTTTCTGAAGTTGTGCTTGTTCTAACAGTCTCCCCCTGGCCCTACTTGTCATAATGTAAATAATCGGCACGCCATCGTCATCAGTGACATTAATGGTATGAGTATAGACCTGAAACGTAATTTTTTAGTCTGTTATTAGGTCCCGAATTTTTGTTTTTACTCTAGCCACACTTGAAATAGCCCTTAATGGTATGTGGTTGATTCGACGTATACAATCGACACCCCCTGTTTTGACTTTACTGAATTTTCCGCATGGAATTAGTATGTACTCTTTTAATTTAAGTTTTAAATAAGTATTAAATGTGGCCAAGATCTTAAGCTATCCAGCCTCATTTACGACGTCAGCACGAACAAAAATACGTAAAAACTAGTCGTTTCAAATAACCTAATCGAATAAAAATACAAAAAACATACCTCACAAATATTTTATATACTGAATTGTAGATGGCGTATTCATAGCTAGGTCCCTACGGCCTACAATGTATTTCACATTTCTTGATTCATCCCATTTCGTGTTCATTGATGAGTTCGGTATTATTCCACTTTTTCGTTTTTGGCGGTGTTTTTAATATTTGAAATCAATATTTATTCATATATTCGACATGGAAAGTGTTAGAATTAAAAATCGTAAATATTATTTATTTCCTCATAATCACTTTCTTCAAAATATTTCCGATATAACCTCGAACTCTGTTTAATTAAAATAATTCTGTAGACTTAAGCCACAGTCTTTTAAGTTTAGGGTCTTTCGGACAATTGTAGAATCCAATTTTCGAGCATTACAAACACAACAAGGAGTCATTTTCGCAAAACTGCCTAAATAAAAACCACCTCACACCTTGCATTATTAGCTTGTTTTGGGAGCTACGGCAGCGCCATTTTGACAGTTATCTTCCCATTAGCGCGTGGCCAAAATCAGAACTAACGTCGCCAACTTGTTTTGTCAATAAAATTTATGTGACACAATTTCACAAATGTTTACCAAAAACACCTCCCTGTCAATGTAATCCAGGCGCCAAAATATCCTTGGTGACCAATTCGGATGACATACAACTCTCTTAGCCTCCATACTGATTTAAAGCCAAATTTTTCAGTTTTTGTAGTTGTGTGATGTCTATTATTTAGTCAAAATGCGGCAAATTTGTTATGCAAAGCCAATAAGACCATGACCACCGCAATACTTTTGATAATTTTATCCTGAAGTTCTTAAACTAATTAAAAAATTGCCCAATTTTTCTAACAAATATCAATAAGAGTAACGAATACCATTTTGATCAAGATTCAGTGATAATTTCGCTACACGTGCTGACTTTTTTCTGTAAGGTTATCCAAAGGAACGTATCGTGGTCAATCTTGAATACGAAAAGCAGAATATTTGTGACTTTGTTAGTATGATACCTAATAAAGTATGCGAAAATTTAATGAATAACACGATGCAAAGCGATCGCATTTTTTAAATTATAAATGGAGGAGATTAGGCGGAACTTATTTACCGTAGAAAATTGCCAAGCCTGAATAATATACCTAATTATAGAAAAATATCTGGTAATTTTCATTTATTATAAAAAATATCTTATTTTAAAGCTGTGTACTTCCGAATTGGCTCCCTGTAGCACTCTAGGTTAAAATCATTTTCTAGGGCCGCCCAAGGCTTAATTTACACGATTTTAATTTCTTGCCTGTGGCAGACAATAAAATTAAAGCAAAAATAACAGTGTTTATAAGGTGCAAATTTGATTGTTGCAAATCACACCGTCTAAATCAGGCATAACGCTAAAACTGTTGCCCGGGCACCGTCGTTAGGCGTGACAATGATTGTATCAATTAACGCGTACAATAAGCTTTGGCAAACATGTTGTGACATAAAGATTTTCGTTTATCGTAGCTGGCACGCTTCCGCGTCAATGTGGTATCAGCATAATATTCCTTAAAAATAAATCTAACCATAAACAAAAAATACTGGCAATATCTTGATTCCTAATTTTTAAGAATAGAATACTCTTCTTTTTCATCAAATCGCAGAAGTCAAAGACAACGGTGAAAATTCTTCATCTTTTGACTTTTTGTGCAGCATCTTATTTAATTGGGTACAGAAAAAAGAATTGGATAGCTACGAATAATATAAAAACGCTTTGAAAATGAGCAAGTTAGTAATACTTAGTGTTTTTCTTTTAATAAATTTACTTTGATATGGATTGAGGAGCCATGGTTCAGAGATATAAATCGATGCCACGGTTAACAATACCTATTTCATCAAAAATGAAATAAATTACATATTGTAAAAATGGGGAGTGATAATAGGAAGATTCGAATGACGTTGTTGCGACGCACGCTATTGCGAAAAACTTTGTTAGTACTTCAACAGTTCTAAAACACATTGAATCGAAAACCGCTACATCGAATGGCATTGTCGCGAACACGCTGATGGGAAAAACTTTTTGAATGTTACGCTGGTACGAAAGTTATGGTGTCGAAATCGGGTTATTCAATTTGTCCACCCTCATACAAGAATTCCCCCAACCAGCGCTGGGGCTCTGTTTTGCATGGAATTCCTACTTGAGTGCGATAGCCGTATCATCGAATTTTGTTTCTTCGAAAACCTTTTAATGATATCTCTATACTGCGAAGCCTTGTTCAATCGACTTCTTTTGACTGCGCTGTTATGTTACTTAGGAAAATTTACTTCGAGCTATCTTACGGCGTTAACCAAGTACAGCAATATTCTTTTTCAAAACAATATGTTCCTTTTTTACATTTCTTTAAATGCCGAGAGCGACTTCTGTCATGAATATCAGTGTTTAAGTAAAGATTGTAGATCTATGAAAAGTTCGTCTGAATTTATTTCTAGCTTTATATGATTAAACTTTAGGTAAATACATTAATAAACTAATTGCTCCTTGTAATTTATTAACTAAGGACAAATTAAAGGTACGTACAATTACACAAAGTAAATAATTAGAAATAAAGATAATCCACGATAAACAAAAATTAGCTACGCACGGTACATCTGCGCTAACAAATTATTTACAATACGGTATTGTTTGCCACACCTCTCAAAAGCGTTAGCAAATACACAGTATGCCTTTTCGCATAGTTTCAAAAGTGCACGTGATCGATCTCTCAACTTTTTCGGGGCGGTGTCCTCAGGAATACACGATAAGGGTTTTTCAACGTCATGGTTGGTAGCAGTTTGCACTTTTATCATTTCCCGAATAGTTTCATAAAGGCCATGTCGATTATTATTTAATAGACTATTCCACCTACGATGCCATGCCTCAACTTTATTTTGGGTTCTGGGCAATCGCAGTTAATTGTTCGTATTTATAGACCACAATTAGAGGAGGGTAATTGGGGAAGATCTTGAAATGGAGACTGAAGTACTATTACTGGCTTGGCACATAAGTTTTCCCAAAACAATAGTACGTTTCAAACCACTCTGTAATGCTTCTCGCTTCTTCTGGTAGTACACTTGCTTTAAGAGTTTTGAATGCGTTAAGAATTCCTTCAGACGGAAGATAGACCAGAGCAATTAAGTATCTTAATTTCAAGAATTCCTTCAGACGGAAGATAGGCCAGAGCAATTAAGTATCTTAATTTCAGTGAGAAGTCACTGTCACTCCCATAGCGCGAAGCTAACCCAGATCGTTGGATTTGCCTCCACACATTTTGACCAAGGCGGAATAAAAAACCTTGATGATGAGCATCATGGAAATCAATTCTGATCACGTTTATGATTACAATCTCGAAATCTGTTACAATATGTTATGGATTCAAATCATATTCATATTCTGCAGTATATAATCCGAGTTCTCTCATAAAAGCCAAATAGGTCTCCTCTGTTTTGTCGGTCAATAGACAGTAAACCAACGGTACTGACTTTTGGATTTATCATCATGTCCAACTATAGCGTGAATAGAATAAATCTGACGAAACATGGCCGGAAAGGTTTTAAAACTTTCGTCCATCAACCAAACTGATGAATCAGAAAGTACCTTGTATCTTCTTTCTTTTTAGTGTCACTAGCCAAAAAATCATGTTCCTTCGACTAAAGTACCTATATTCAGACGGTATTTCAGTTTCATCTATAGTTTGTGGTTCTTTAGGATGATATTTCGTTATGACACGATGAATTATTTGCCTCAAAAGTATTTTTATTCGGCAGACCAGATGCACTTGTACTGGCAACAGCCTCCAAATTAGCCTGATCTGTACAGGTGTCATCGAAGTGGCAGCCGCAGCTTGTTTTAACTTGTTTTAAAGGATATTGATTGCAACAATGAAGCATTAGGAGCGTGAGAGTGTTCAGTCATATTTTTAATTTAGTAAAGCCCGTTACCTGTACGAAATTTCGTCGTCATAGTACTTAAACATTGCTTCCTTTGCATATACACACAACACCCACACTATACCTACACCTACTATACATATAACATTTGTCATTCAAATTTTTGTTCAAACAAAACTCATATCCCCTAATAATCAGTAGGTATGTCATTTCCGCGCTTCGATTTTTCTATGATTGATAACAGACAGTAATTTTAACAATAAACAATTATCAGAGAACTCTTCATACTAAACGACTAACACTATAAAAATGCAATTATATTTCATTATATTGCTTGTCATTACGATTTTTAATCTACCCACTTATGTTCATAGAACCCCCGCAGCAACCTCAAACGCCTGATACATTAATTATAGCAAAAAAAAAACTCGCAATCCTTTATTGCTGACGAACTTTGCACTGGCTCTCTGCTTTTAAAGAAATGTCAAATGATGATTAGTAGGTTGCTTTGAAAAAGAAAATCGATATATTTGGTTACCGCCGTAAGATCGTCTGAAGCACGGTATAACAATATACTTCGCCAGGTATAGCATTCCGAGACACAGTGGTCACGTGGGTGACACAAACCTACGTCATCACCGCTGTGTTACCAGTAGAGTGTAAGAATAACTCCCCAACAGTCTTTATTACCTGTGCGAATCCGATAAAACAATGAGGTATTAACTAACAATTACGTTGGTATATGTTTAAATTGAATTGTTTCGTTTGATTAGAAAAACGAAATGACAATTTAAATGCTTTATATATATTTTTTTATAGAATGGTGACTGAAAATGTTTCCATAATTCGTGTTTTGTTGCAATAAAGTGACAACTGGATAGTGACGTAAGCATGTGTCACTCCTGGAATGCCAGACCTTGTTTTATTAGACCATGGTCTGAAGTAAGTTTCCCAAGTAACATAACATCCCAGTAACAAGTCGTCGATTAAACAAAGCTTCGCTGTATGATTTTTACGCAGTAAAATCGTTCGCTGTACAGTTTTTCGATGTAACGAAATATCGCAGTAACAAGACGTCGATTTAATAAGGCGTCGCAGTACAGAGATGTCGTTGATAGGTTTTCGAAGAAACAAAATTCGGTGATACGGCTATCGCACTCAAGTAGGAATTCTGTCTCGCGTAGGGTCGTAGCATTATGCTGAGCGATAGCCGTTTTGCGTGGATGTGACGCATATTTTCCCCCAACTCGTCCTTTTTTGTATTTGTGTTTTTCTCTGCGTCATGTTTACCGCAAATAAACGTATTTTCGTTCTTTTTCTTTTCTTTATAAATCCACTGTTGTCAATAAATCCATCCACAATTATTATAACAGTTTTCCCTTTCTGGGAACTCGAATGGCCGAAAGGAACGATTATTACTCATTCGTATGTTAACAGTTTACGCACCGACACGTCAGTTGGAATGAGAAATGGATAGGCATCCAAAAACTAAAAAATTTGGGCTTGGGCAAAAGTATAAGAAAATAAAAATAACAATTCGTATACCACTATTAGCTACGTAAACAACAGTGACAAGAAGTATTGTTACATCATAGATACAAAGTGAATTAAATACGTATTATCGGTGCTAATCAAAAACTACCCCAGCAAAGTTTATTCAAATTTATGTGAAACCACCGCGCAAGCTTCCTCTACCAAATGCAAAAATAATTAAAAAAAATAATACATTCAAAATCGGTTCGTAGTTGAAGAAAATATCGATAATAATACATTTCTTTTAAAACATTCACACGAACATCATAATAAAACCTCCTCCTTTTTTGAAGTCTGTTAATAAAAGTCAACGTTCATTAATTTGTTCGTGTTGTTGTGATGGCATTATAATAAATAGGTACTTGTAGTAGTTGTATTATTATTAGCTTATCAAAACGGTAAGCATATGCTAAGGATACAAAGCTAAATCACCTTAAGTGCTAATATAATCATACCTAGTGGTCTATACAACAAGCTCAGTATCAGTTTTATCATCGTTGCGTAGGTAGTTATTGGTAATCACTGGGTCTCAAGTTCGACTCTCAGACAAATTAACGCAACAGTGGATTTCGATACACCATGACTTTCGTAACATTCAAAAAGGTTTTCGCATCAGGTGTTCACGACAACGTAATTCGATATAGCGGTTTTCGATTCAACGTGTTTTGGAACTGGCGAAGCAATACTAAAATTTTTCATAACAGCGTGAGTCGCAACAACGTCATTCGAATCTTCATATCACTCCCGTAAAAAATGGCACATTTATCCAACATTCCACCACGAGGTTACACGCCACAGCAACTATGCATCTAAAAAGGCCGCTTTGGCAGAATCATAAAAGGATAATATTATGAATCATATTAAAAATGATCATATCACTAATAAATGATTCATAATATTATCTGCGTTACAATTCATAGCACGGAATTCATCCGTTCGACTGTTTTCTATGGATATTCGTAAAATGGTCCACAAATTATGAATAAAATTGCTTAATTGAAGTTTAATATCAATTAGTAGAATCACAAGAAGTTAGTCGAGAGTAACATCTTACAAATCATTTTGAAGATTTTGTAAAGAAGTATCAAAATTGGCAGATTGTATCATTTTATATCGCCGAAGAAGTGTAGCTCTGTGGAAAATGGAAATAGCCTTTGAAATGCCAGACGTAGAGTTTGTTGGTTTTATATAGGCTAAATAAACATGTGTGTCGAGACTTTATCCATGAGCTGGAGCCGTGCATATGTACCCACCGCGATAGCATAAATATTACCTCCAAGACAAGTAAAAGGATTGTGATAAAGTAGCCTGTTTTAATTAAATAGTTCCAGATAGACACTTATTTAGTTTTGTAGAGATTTACCCTATACCCCTCGATAAAATAAAAACTTTTATGATATACCGAAACGACAACTTACTTTAACCTTCTATTCACATTTTAGGTGTTGAGTAGATACTTATGTTAGCTTTTACACGCATCTGGATCATACTAGAGGTTCATAAGAGCTAGTGCACGCCACAAGATGCACCAAGTTAGTGTGTACAACTGTGTGAGAGCTGTGACACTAGAATAGAATAGAATATTCTTTATTATGTACACCATAAAACTAAACCAAAAAACACCAAACAAAAACACACACACACAACAACAACACAACACAACACTAAACCAGCTCTTAATAGTAACCATTTCCAGAGGAAATACAGCATACATTCATTTTTCGCAAACTCAGATCAGAATACAATCAAAACTGGGTAAGTCAGAGTAATTTTACTAAATCACTTCTATACCTACGTTACTGAATACTTGATTATAACTTATTATAATTTATTTATTACTAAAGATAACATTTACTAGTCGTACTAGCAATAAGTAGTTAACTCCACCACACACACACGCACACACCCCCACACTTTCGTACCCCCACCCGAACCTTGTCGCGAGCAGCCGTGTTTTTGTCACCTCCCGTATATTTTATTCAATAAAGTAGTTTCTGATACAGTAAACGGTCCAAAAACTAAAGTGTTACGTGAACAACATTACAACAAATAAAACTGAAAAAACAGTGCACAAACAATTACTTGAGTTATTAAAACATTTAAGAATAATAAAAAGTGAAAGTTAAATATTTCTTTGAGTCGCGGTGTCACAGTAAATGACCTTCACAGCTATAGAGATAGCTCATTAACAGACACGGAAGAACTTTAACAATACATCGCCTAATTCTATATATTTGACTAAGCTCAGGCGGTCTAGTAGCGCAAGTCGTCGCGTGAAGACAATGTGCTCCGTGTCGCAAGTTCGAATCTAGCTAAAGAACACTTCTTTTTGTCTTTTCTTTAATTTGTTTACACTGTCGTTAAACTCTGCAATTTACGACTCGGCTGTTCTGAATCAATCTGCATCAATTCTGGCAGCAGGTTTTGTACTTTTACGCTAATTTATAATATTGCTACCATATTTTACTTATTAGTGTCGCCGCAATGCCACAGATCCGTACTCTCCCCCCCACCTCAACCCCAACGCCGAAAGTTCCAATGGAAAACATACGGGGCACTGCATTATTCACTCAGTCGTCGGCACCAAACGACTCGCCGTTGCAGCATGCTGAATTGGAGCCTGATCTCAATTCACACGCAAATGTCACTGAGCGGAAAAAAAGGAAGCGTGACGAAGAAAATGCTGATATAAAGACCCTTATCAAGGAAATGTTCTCGGCGTTTTCGAAAGTGCAGGAAAAGCGCTTTCAAGAACTACGAAAAAACGACTTTCAAGACGAGTTTGGAGGTAATGTCAACTAAATAAGATGATTTTCTGCTCAAAATTAAGTCTCTTGAGAATGAAAGAAAAGCAGATTAATTTCAAATTAAAGAGCTTGAGGAAAAATTTGAGATATTGGAGAGAAAATCGCGTAGCACTGGTATCGCAATTCGAAATATGCCGAAACAAAATGGTGAGACAAAGGAAACCTTATGTAGCGAAGTTATGCAGCTAGGAAAGACCCTAAATATCAATTTTGACAGCAACAACATAAAAGACGTTTACCGTCTGAAATCAAAGGAGAACTCAAACGCAGTCGTCGTAGAACTGACTACTGTAATAAGGAAAGACACCGTTCACAGGGCCGTCAAGAGCTTCAACAAAACAAAAGTTAAGGGAGAAAAAAAAAAAGCTAAATACTACGCGCATCTAAACCCTGGATACAAATTAAAGCCGCTGTATATAGCGGACGCTTACTCACAAAACCCAGAAGCTGTATTTCTTGGCGAGACAATTCAATAATAGTCACGGGTATAACTTCTGCTGGACATCAAATGGGATTATATATCTTAAAAAAACCGAAGAGTCAGCTCACATCCGCATAAACCATGATACTGACCTGGGCAAATTAAGAAACACCATATGACTATTTTTTGTTTATGCTGTCGATTTTAAAAGGTTGTCTATTTTTATATTGCATGCTTTTTTCTCTTTTAAACATTTAAGCTATTGCTATACGTACTGTACACACTCACGATATACCTTTAACTTATTTTAAAATAACTCAAATACATAGTCCAAAACTAACTACAAATCAATATACACACAAACATACATATAAACATACTATACAAACACTTCCTCACAAATACAATACACATTATAAAAACAACTTACTCCGCTACTCTTAAAAATGTTCTCTATAATAACGTACAATCCCCAATAAAATTCATTACAAAATTAAATTTTTACAAAAATTTTGTGATACAATCGACCTTACTGCTAACATTGATGGCTTGTCTGTATCCCACTCGTAAACTGCTGACACAGAAGATTGTCACACGATCATCCTACTTCTAATCAAATACTTAAACTGCAATATGTCAGACTTTGAGATTTATTAAGTAGATTAAAACTAGAATGTGACATTCTAATACTGAGTGTTGGCTCTCTTGTGCGTCGGTAATTCCAAAACTAGACGGATACGAGGTCATGTAGCAACTAAAAATAACAACAAACAAAATGATGGTGTAGTTATTTATTATAAAGAGAATCTCAATGTCCTGATCTGACTGTAATTGTCTGGTGGCTATTGTAGAAAAAGTTGCTATTATAATAGGTTTATACAGATCGGCATCACATACCAATATAGGTCCATTCCTCTCTTCTCTAGACAAAATACTTCAACTAGTATCGATCTATAAACACAATGTGTTAATGGGTGACAATAATGAAATAATGAAATAATGAAATATACCAATAAATTTAAACAAAATAGACATATTCGGGGAACGATACATAACTTTAGTTGCTACACACGGTTTACTTCCAGCACATAGCCTAATAACTCGTAGTGACAATGAAACTGCTTGGATCACGCCTTAATAAAAACTTAAGTACTGCCACTGCAATATTCCTATATTCAATGTTAACAAACCATTATCCGGTTTTACTATGCGTAAAGCTAAAAAGAACATGGCATTATACAACTACAACTGTAACTAAGGTTAAGAATGAAGGAATAGTAGAAGACCTATTACAACTTGATCTGGATCCAATTCATCAGTCGGCATATCCTAACCTTATATTCAATTATTTGACGAGTCTCTTCAAAATATTAATAAAATATACAACAAAATCTTTACCACGACGGTCAAAACTAATAAGCCTTGGATAACTCCGGTTTACTAAGGTGCATGCGAAACAGGGATAAGTTACACAGAAAAGCAAAAATATTATCACCAAACAACGAAAACTTTCAATAACTTCCATACGTTACAGGAATTTCTGTAACACACTCTGTTACGAAAAATAAAGAGATAATACGATAAAAAGCTAATCAAAAGTGCACAAACAGATGGTAAAAAATTATGGAAAGCTATTCGAAACATAATACAACAATACCAATACAACGCACAAAAGAACTAACATTCTCTACTTCTCCAAAGCAATCCTTAAATGAAAAAAATAGTTATTTCATTAATGTTGGAGCCTCACTGGCTGATAAAATGTACCAAAAAACAAACACACCTGATGCACATTCTCAATATCATACAGACGAGTGTAACCAACAGAGTAATTCATTTGTTTTGATGGACACGGATGAGCAAGAAGTTGAACAAATTATAAATCGTCTAAAAAGAGATTGTGCATCGGGATGTGATAAGATAACAGTAAATTTATAAAATTGCATAAAAATATTCTAAACATAACATCACATAACATAACGTCACGCCTGTATTCCGCGACGGGTTAGGCAGAGGTGTACCTATAGTACACCCACATTTCGCTAGTTATGTTTAAGTTCCATGTAATAGGGGGCGAGCCTATTGCCATCAACCGGGCACAAATTCAGACTCCAGGCTGCTACCGAGAAATTCCAGATGGAAAAACCCAATAACACTTTGCCCGACCCGGGAATCGAACCCACGACCTCATGTTCAGCAGTCGCGCCTGCGACCACTAGACCAACGGGTTCCACCTATAACGAAAATTATCAATGATAGCCTACAGTCGGGCTTATTCCCTGATTCCCTGAAAGGTCGAAAGTGTGCCCAATCTATAAGAGTGGGGGCAGAAATCAACTCAATAATTATAGGCCAATATCCATCCTATCGCCGATATCGAAAATATTGGAAAAAATAATAAACTGTCGCTTGGTAAATTATCTGGAAAATAATAATCTACCGTCTGAAAATCAGTATGGTTTTCGGCACGATAAGTGCACCGAACAAGCAGTGAACAAACTTACCAGCTTTGTTAGCACAAACTTGCACAAAGGCAAAATATAGATAATAACTATATTATATATAATATCTTTCAATATTTGTCGATTTCGCCAAGGCATTTGATACGATTTCTGTTTCCCTCTTATTGGCTAAACTCGAGAAGATAGGAATCAGAGGTAACCAGCTAGAACTGTTGAAAAGTTAATTGTCTGGGTGAAATCAATGTGTCCATGTGAGTAAATACAAAAGTACCTACCTTCCAGTTACACATGGCGTACCATAGGGCAGCATCTTAAGACCCACCTTAGTTCTTGTGCATATCAATGAACTCACGAGTCTTAAACTCACAGAAGGCGAAAACACCTCCTTCGCAGATGATACTGCTTTAGTTTTTGCCGCCAATACTTGGGATGAGGTATTTGATGCTGCTCAAGCAGGGCTTATTATAATACGAGTATCACTAGAATCTGGCTTCAGACGAACATTCTGACTTTAAACGTGGAAAAGACAAAGTAATAATTATTTCGTTCAGCATCAAAAATTATTCAAGGCTCAGTAACAGCCATAAAATAATTTCTCATGCGTGTTCCCTGAAAACCAACTGCGCGTGTTCATCACTGGAACGTGTTCACACCATCAGATACTTAAGTGTTACTATAGACATAAATCTCAATTTCAAAGAACACAAGCTGCTGGGTGCACGAGTGCGAAAACGCATATGTCTTTAAAAATTTGCGGCACGCTGCTGAGCCTTATCTCATGAAACAAATTTATTATGCCCCAGGTCAGTCACTATTAAATTATTGTATTTCATCTTAGGGAGGTATTTGTAAAACCACTATGAAGCCCACTGAAATCGCTCAGCGCGCAATTCTCAAGGTGTGTATCTTTAAACCTATCCTTTTTCCCGCTGTCTTTCTATATCTGATTTTTGGAGTTCTGACCGTAAGACAAACTTTTTATCCTCAATATTATTCTGAAACAACACATAAAACTACCTTATGACCCACTCGCGCAAAAATATCGAAATAAAAAGTATGTTTGGAACGACTCCCGTCTAAAACTAAATTTAGCGAATGATTTGTTGAATTTCTTGGTCCGTTTCTTTATATCAGAATTATTAAAGAATTAAATATTTACCCTCTTACTAAATCCAAATGTAAACAAATAGTAAGTGAATATGTGCAACAACTTAATTTTGAAGAAACGGAGTTATCGCTAAATATTGTGCAATAACTAAATCTTAGGTTTTAACTAGTTAAAATAATCTTAGATAAAACTACATGTACTAACAATCACACACACTCGCCCCCACACTCACACACACTCACCCTAGCCCGGAGTCTGGAATTGTGCCCGGTTGATGGCTCGCCTCCTATTACATGGGACTTAAACATAACTGACGAAATGTGGGTGTACCATAGGAACACCACTGCCTAACCCTTCGGGGAATACAGGCGTGATGTTATGTTATGTTATACCCAGACTAATGCAATAAGACAAGTTATTTATCCGCATTATAGACAGTAAGGCCAAAAGTGGCCGCTGATGTACACAGTAATGTGTTTTCCGATTGATTTTTCTTCCGCAAAGGATTAGGCAAAATAGCAGTGACAAAAAAACTATCAGCGGCCACTTTTGGCTTTATGTTGTCTAGAATTAATAGAATACTGAAATCACCATTATTGAAAGTTGGCAGTCGAGTCGTATGGCAAATAGGCGCGAAAAACAACGCGAATTGTGTCATAAGTAACAACATCATAAGAACGTCAACGTCATAAGAACACTATGTTACGAGAATAAAATTATTATCACAAAAGTTCAGAATAAGTGGTATCCAAATCTTGTCAAAATAAGTCAGGTAGAAAGTGGTATCCAAATCTTGTCAAAATAAGTCAGGTAGAATTTAATGTTACTTACCGCGTAAAATCGCTTTACACCACTGCGTGAAGCCGTCCGGTTCGATGGTAGCGCCGCAACTGACTGCCTGCCACGCGAGTCCATGCAAAACAATTTCACTACCCCCCGAACACCCTACTCTCCCCCTTGGTGGGTCCAAAACCTGCTTTATATTTATTTCATTCGGGAAAACAAACAGTATATTAAGCATACACTTAAAATATACAATTATTTAGGAAAGAAGCATCACACAAAAAATTTTTCTTCTTTCTACCTGACTTATTTTGACAAGATTTGGATACCACTTATTCTGAACTTTTGTGATAATATTTCTACTCTAGTAACATAGTGTTCCCAGTAAATTTACGCATTTAGGTACGTATGACACAATTCGCGTTGTTTTCCGCGCCTATTTGCCATGCGACTCAACTTTCAATAATGGTGATTTGTTTACTCGCTTAAAATTTGTTCGTTGATATTAGTGTAGTATAATTATTAAGTATTTAATATAATTTATTTTAGGATTTTACTTATTATATATCTGTTATTTATAATTATGTATTATTATTGAATTTGTCCGTTAGATATTCTTGTACTGTGTAATAGCTCTTTTTAATTAAGTATTGCTTTAATTTGTGGTTGCTCGTAGGGTATGCGTAGATAAATGACAGGCGTTTATCGAGTTCAAGATAGAAGTTTAATAGACAGATAAGACTTACAGTTTGAGGTACACGAAAAGGAACAAACACTTAGAAGATACAGAATCAAGAATTAGAAGGAAACTGAGAATTTAGGTAGCTAGGTTGCGAAACGTAATTATAGATTTATATAGGTTAGCGCGCGCATTCGCCGTCGGGGCAGAGTAACGACTGGCGCGGATGACCGAGCGATCGCGGGCGTGCGGGTGCCGCCGGTGCGCGGGCGCAGGCGGCGAGGTACGCACATCGCGCGGTCGATTAAGGTGCGAGCTACATGCGCTCCAAACAGGTGCGTCCTCTGATCACGGACGTTGCCACAGTACTCCCCCGCTTAGACCGCTACTGCGGGCGGTAATAATCTGGGAAGTGCACACGACGCCCGGACCTCGTTCTCCTCTCTTCTTCTTTTGCTGGAAAAGGGAGTGAAGCTGATTGCTCAGGAACTGAAGGTGGCTCAGGAACTGAAGGTGGCTCAGGAACTGAAGGTGGCTCAGGAACTGATGGTGGCTGATCGTCTGCTTCTTGTGTGACGTAGGCCGGCTTCAGCCGATCAACGCTGACGGTGACTTCTTTACCACGTACGTCAAGCTTGTAATATTTGGGTCGGCGCTGTATGACTTTGTACGGGCCGGCATACGGTGGTTCCAGCGGTCTTCGAACGAAGTCCTGCCGCAAGAACACATGAGATGATTCGCTGAGACTATGTGGTAAGTAAAATGGACCTTTTCTGTGACAGGATGCAGGCCTTGGCGTAAGGTTGGCCATGCGACTTCGCAAGCGCGTTGCAAGGTCAGTGACGTCAGATGACTTGTAGTCATCGGCTGGTGCGATGAATTGCCCTGGTAGTCTAAGTTGTTCGCCGTAGACCAACTCTGCTGGTGATGCTTTGATGTCCGGCTTCCATGCACTTCGTATACCCAGAAGTACCAGTGGAAGAACTTCGGTCCATTGCGGAGTAGAGTGACACATGATGGCTGCTTTCATGTGTCGGTGCAGACGTTCCACCATACCATTCGCAGCAGGGTGGTAAGCGGTTGTGCTGTAGTGGCGCGCACCAACCATGGCAGCGACAGCTCGGAAGAGGTTTGACTGGAACTGCGTGCCGCGATCAGTTGTCATTTTGAGCGGGCAACCGAATCTGGCGATCCAGCCGGACACCAGCGCGGTTGCGCAGGTCTCAGCCGTGATATCTTTGATGGGGTACGCCTCAGGCCATCTGGTGAATCTGTCGATGACAGTGAGGCAATACCTGTAATCATAAGAAATAGGTAAAGGGCCGACGATATCAAGGTGGATATGGGAGAACCTTGATGTTGTGACGGGAAAGTGGGAAAGAGGAGCATAGGTATGACGCGTCACTTTACTGCCTTGACACCTTAGGCATTTACGGGACCACTCTCTACATTGTTTGCGCATCCCTGGCCAAACGAATTTCTGTGCCACCAGTCGCACTGTAGCTGTGTTTCCGGGGTGGCTCAAGTTGTGTAGCGAATCGAACGCTTGACGACGGAATTTCGGTGTAATATATGGTCGTGGCGGTGTAACTGTGACGTCACAGTAGACCTCGATGTCTGTATCGGGTATTCTAACCTTTTCTAGTTTAAGCGAGGATCCGCTCTCAAGGAGACTCTGTAGCTCTGGGTCAGTGTTCTGACATCGTGCAAGTGCTTGATAATCGACTCCTTTAGGAACTCGTACTTCCTCTATCCGGGACAATGTATCCGCGACCACATTCTCTGGACCAGGTATATAGCGTATGTCCGTTGTGTACTGAGCTATGTAGTCGAAGTATCTGTACTGCCTTGGTGAACAGTTCTCTCGTGGTGTCGTAAAAGCGTATGTTAGCGGGCGATGGTCTGTGAAAACGGCAAAGTTTCGTGCCTCCACCATGTGACGAAAATACCTTATAGCTTCGTACACTGCCAGCAGTTCGCGGTCGTAGGGGCTGTATTTCTTTTGCGCTGGGTTCAGCTTCTTGGAAAAGAAACCCAGTGGTTCCCACTGCTCACCATTTCGTTGCTGTAGCACGGCTCCTATTGATACATCTGAAGCATCCGTTGTCAAAGATAGCTCGGCGTTAGTAAGCGGGTGAACTAAAAGCGTGGCGTTGGAAAGTGCCTTCTTGCATTCGGAAAAAGCTTCCAGCTGTGTCTGCGTCATTTTAACAGGTTGGTTCTTCGTGGTTTTGCCTCCAGCCAGTATAGCGTTAAGCGGTGCCTGCGCCTTAGCTGCGTTCGGTATAAAGCGTCTATAAAAATTTAGCATACCCAGATATCTTCGTAGCTCCTTCACAGTTTGTGGCACTGGAAGGTCCTGGATAGCCTGTACCTTAGTGTCGAGTGGGCAGGTACCGGATGCAGAAACATTGAAGCCAAGAAATATTACCTCCGGCTGCCCCCAGACACACTTTGCCGAGTTCACCAATACCCCATAGTCTCTTAGGCGGTCTAGCAGTCGTCGCAGGTGCATTTTGTGCAGCTCTGGGGTGGGGGAAAAACACAGAATATCATCCAAATAGCAGAAGCAGAACTCGTCCAACCCGGCAAGTACCTCGTCCATAAACCTCTGGAATGTCTGCGCTGCATTCCTCAGACCGAAGGTCATAAAGGGAAATTCGAATAACCCGAATGGTGTAGTTATCGCCGTCTTTGGTATGTGGGGCCCATAGATAGGTATCTGATTATAAGCTTTAACCATATCAATTTTTGAAAATATAGTGCTGCCGGAGAGCTGGTGCGAGAAATTCTGAATGTGCCTCACCGGGTATCTGTCAGGAATCGTTCGTGCGTTAAGTGCGCGGTAGTCACCGCATGGCCTCCATCCGTCATCTTTCTTCTTGACTAAATGCAGGGCTGAAGACCATGGGCTATCTGATCGCCTGGCCGTGCCGTTGGCCAGCATGTCGTCGAACTCCTTTTTGGCTATTTTAAAACGGTCTGGATCCAGTCGCCTAGGCTTACTTGATGCCGGTGGTCCAGGGGCAGTATTAATATAATGCACCGTATTGTGCTTTGGTTCACGTACAGTACCTGCAGGTCGGGTCACCTCCGGGAACTCACGGAGCAGCTGGTGAAATTCCGACTTGCCGGCGACAGTCTTGACAGACGCCACATCATCAGGTATCCTCTGGTGCGTTGCAGGTACGGAGAGAGATGTGATGCCATCTATCAGTCTATGGTTGCGGCAATCTATAATCAAATTATAAAACTTTAAGAAGTCAATTCCTATAATCGGTTTCGATATGTCCGCAATGGTAAATTGCCACGGAAATGCTCGCCGCAGTCCTAAATCCAAATGTATTTGTATCGGGCCATACGTATTGATGACTGTCCCATTCGCAGCTGTTAGGCCGTATTTCGTGCTCGTGCAGGGTATTCTGATCGCTGAACGTGGAAAAACACATAAATCGGACCCAGTGTCTATCAGAAACATCATCCTTGAATGACGGTCCGTTACAAAAATACGGCCAGCATGGGTTCCGCAGTCGTAGGCCGCTACTTCCGACTGCCCATGGAGTTTTCCGACGACCACTGACAGGGCTGCCGGCATCTCTTTGCCTGCGAACCATAATTATAATGATACCAGCAATGAGGGTGGTTTTCAGGCGGCTGACGTGACCGCGATGTTGACCTACTCCTAGTATTTCTACTCCCAGATCGCTGGCGGGAGCGTTCATTACGTTGCATATGCATTGTACTTACTTGCTGACCGAGTAACGCTACTTGCCTGGTTAACTCGGTGATTCGCATTTCCATACCTTCTGTGAGGGTAGATGTCACTGGGGCCGCTGCACTCGCCACATGTTGGACACCGGTCGGCGCGATTTCGTGGACCCGGTCCGCCAAATCCACCATTTTGTCTATGGGTAAATCCGCTTGAGAAGCCACGATGGTCTGAACATTATTCGGTAACCGGCTAGACCACAGCGTTCTCAGAAATTCTTCGGGTACCACCGGTCCAGCCAAATGTTGCAGGTACCTAAAAAACTGGGACGGCTTCCGGTCCCCCAACTCTTCATGCATCAGTAACTGTTTCACCCTCCGCTCCTGCGAGGCCGATAATCGCTTGATCAACTCCGCCTTAAGCTTATCGTACTTATTTACCGCTGGAGGGTTGGTGATGATGTCCTTGACCTCTGCCACGAAACGTTGATCCAACACGCCGATGACATGGTAAAACTTCGTTGTGTCGGCGGTTATATTGGCGAGCGCGAACTGGCCTTCCATCTGGGCAAACCACAATCCAGGTTCTTCGGGCCAAAAAGGGGGTGCGCGTACTCCTACACGTAGGGTTTCAGGGCCGCTCCCATCGTTATTCGAGCCCGTCATCTTGATCACGTCGGGGTCACCAATTTGTGGTTGCTCGTAGGGTATGCGTAGATAAATGACAGGCGTTTATCGAGTTCAAGATAGAAGTTTAATAGACAGATAAGACTTACAGTTTGAGGTACACGAAAAGGAACAAACACTTAGAAGATACAGAATCAAGAATTAGAAGGAAACTGAGAATTTAGGTAGCTAGGTTGCGAAACGTAATTATAGATTTATATAGGTTAGCGCGCGCATTCGCCGTCGGGGCAGAGTAACGACTGGCGCGGATGACCGAGCGATCGCGGGCGTGCGGGTGCCGCCGGTGCGCGGGCGCAGGCGGCGAGGTACGCACATCGCGCGGTCGATTAAGGTGCGAGCTACATGCGCTCCAAACAGGTGCGTCCTCTGATCACGGACGTTGCCACAAATTTGTTTAAAAATATATTGTTTTTGTTTTGTTGTTTTATGTCTTCTGGTAATTTATTATATATTTTTATTGACATTGAATATGGACTAGATGAGTGTAATTTAAGGCGGGAGGGGGGAAATTTAGTCTGTTTTTATGGCACAATGGATTATGAGTTTGTATGTCTCCCCGTGTATTGTATGAATCTGGATATTTGCGGACTAGTTTACTTAATTCCAAAATATAAATACTGACTAAGGTGAGAATCTTGTTTCTGGAAGTAAGGCTTGCAACTATCTGTCGGTTCTATACTTATTGACAATTATTCGTATTAGCTTTTTTGGCGGGTAAATAGGGAGAGAGCGTTTGTGCTATTTCCCCATAAGATGATGCCATAGTTAAACCAAGCGTGGCCATACGCGTAGTACATACTACGCGTATGCCCACGCTTGTCACATGACTAGTGCGGTTTGTAGGTTTGTAGGTCTGTAGGTCGTTTGATGCGCGCTATTGTGTTAGCTATGCTTCCATGAAATTTGAACAAAATCGGAAAGTAAAATCTGCGACGCGAAAATTCTACTCACTACGTTATCTTGCTTGCCGAGTTCTACGAGGCAGAGGCACAGTTATAGCAACGGCCGGGGTAGGCCTCGGTCTGGCCAGAACTTGGGGCTGCAAAGATCTCAATAAGGGGCTCAACACCTACACAGCTCTCACTTTCACTATAGAAAGTTGAGCAGAATGTTCCATTGTGTCTCGAACACTGTAATACGCCATTCCATTCCACGAAAAAAACCTCGTCGTACGCGTTGCCAGCCTAAAAAGTTATTTATTATTTCTAATTTCCCTTTTCAGGGCTTATATGCGGTCTTTTTTATAAAATATTATTTAAACTAAAGGAATATTTTTTTTAATCTCATTTGATTAATAAAAACGTAAAGAAAAAAAAACCGGTTTTCCGGTAAAATTACAGTAATCCAAATGATTTTGATATGAAATGAATTGAGTTGGTATTTCAGCTAACATGTGACACGATTTTACGAATAATAGAGGAATTAATGATCTGCTGGGAATTCGGGAAATTAATCGCTTTAGAGGAATTGCTCAATGTGGCTTTTTTAGCCCCCCTGATCAACTATTGCAATGACGCGCCGCTATTACCGCCACAGATAATGTGGTAACAGCTGTTGAGCGACTCATTATCATTATTATCAACACATTATCACTTATTTTGGACTAGACCATACTGTGTGAGGGAGTGGACTGGGCAACTAAGGGTATAAGGAAAAGTAGGGAAAAATTATTTGAGCTGTATGGCCTTAAGCCTTATGTTAACTCTGAAACTTTTAATAAATACGTTGCTACTTACTCTAAAACTTTCAAAAATACCTGCAAGGTAGCTAAAACGTTAGCAACAAGATCAAATCAGCCGATAATAAAATAAAGACGGTTTGGAAAATTATCACTAATGAAACTAACAGGAATAAAAGACATAATAATGGTTTCAATCTCGAGACTTCACGTGGTCCCATAAGAACTAACAAAGAAGTTGCACAAGAATTTGTAAATTTCTTTACCAGTATCCCACTTAAAACTACTGAAACCTTAAACTCGTCCCCCTCGCGTTCTATTGACTTATTAAGAGCAAATTTTTCATCCTGCCCGATTGAATTTAAATTTAAGCATATAAACCCAATAATAATAATAAAAACTTTCAAGCAAATCAAGATCAAACTAACCGAAGATATATGGGGAATGTCTATCAAAGTTTGTACCTCCATTGTTGAGACTATAGCGCCGTACTTGGCCTTAATATTTAATTTGTGTGTGGATCAAGGAGTCTTCCCGGATCTAATGACATATAGTAAGGTAATACCACTTTTTAAATCAGGGGACAGTAAAGACACCAATAATTATAGACCCGTATCCGTGTTGCCGGTTTTCAGCAAGGTGTTTGAAAAGGTAATGCTGAATCAAATGCTCAATCATTTTAACACCAATAAAATCTTACATGATCAACAGTAAGGTTTCACCAAGGGACGTTGTACGACTGACGCCGGTGTCACCTTATTAAAAAAACACATATTTACGGCGTGGGAAAAGGCCCAAGACGCCGTAGGAATCTTTTGTGACCTATCCAAGGCATTTGATTGCGTCGACCATGAAACCTTAATATTGAAACTTGAGCATTACGGACTTCGAAAACTTGCGCTCAGTTTAGTAAAATCTTATTTAAATGATAGACAACAGCAAGTTCAAATAAATGGTGTACCACAAGGCTCGATATTGGGGCCTTTCCTCTTTTTAGTATATATTAATGATCTACCCCATTTGTTGAAAACCCAACCACAAATGGTATTATTTGCTGACGATACTTCTTTAATTTTTAATATTAATAGACGTGCATCAAATCTTGACGACGTAATTAACGCCCTACTGCAGATCCAAAATTGGTTCACAGCTAATAATTTAGTATTAAATGGGAAAAAAACTAAATGTATAAGATTTTCTTTATCAAATGTCAAAAGTACTAATTGTGAGGTAGGAATAAATCAAGAGAAACTAGAATTCGTCGATAAAACTGTTTTCCTGGGGATCACGCTCGACTCAAGGCTTCAATGGGGTCCTCATTTAACATTCCTTGCAGGACGGCTCAGTTCAGCGGCATATGCTGTGAGAAAAATCCGTCAATTTACTGATGTAGGTACCGCGAGGCTAGTCTATTTTAGTTACTTTCATAGTATTATGTCGTACGGGATTTTACTATGGGGACGGGCTGCAGACGTTGAGTCTATTTTTATTCAGCAAAAAAGAGCCATCAGAGCCATATATGGCCTCCGCAGGCGCGACTCTCTAAGGGAACGGTTTAAAGATATTAACATCGTGACGGTACCTTGTCAATATATTTATGAAAACATCATGTACGTAAGGAAAAATCTACATAGTTTTAGTAAAAGAGGTGAAAGACAATTATATCACTAGAAATAGGGACCAATTAGTTCAACCAGGTTTCAGGCTGGCTAAAGTAGACTCATCTTTCATGGGGTACTGTTTAAAATGTTACAACAAAATACCTCCTCATATACTTCAATTGAATGAAACGAAATTTAAATCCTGTATAAAACGCACACTATGCATTCAAGCATATTATAAGTTGGGGGATTACATCGCTGATAAAAATGCTTGGCTCAACGCTGGTCCTGCTCCACAAGGGCGCATTAACTAATTGATTAGCATTTGGAACTACTGAAGATTGTAAAAACTGTCTTTACATTGTATAAATTCAATCTTGTAGTATTGTATAATTGCATAGTACATGTGTGACTACTATGTACCTACTATAAAGCTACCATTTTCTAGGTTTGTCTTTCATTGACTTGAATGTGCCCTGGCGGCTGAGAGTATGTCATGCTCACTCAAATGTCTCGCTGGTGGTGACGTGTGTGTTGGATCATTAAGTTCCCTTCAGAATGGTTGAGCTAAATGGTGCTGATCTATACGTCATATTCGTGAACGGGCGCCGTCAGTGGGGACTGGTCATCTCTTGGCTGCCACGGCTTATTTTAATTTAATATTGGAATTGTTGTCGTCTCTTTATTACGGACGCTTTTAACGTTCTGCCTCGTTCTCACATGCATAATTTCAACATGAATGATGTAACCAATAATTTGTAACCATATTTTGATTTAAAAGAGTGTCCATGGAGTTTCTTTCCCGTTCTTCTCCATAGGTACCTACTACGCTTTGGAATGGGCAACTAGCTTCATCTGACTGACCGACCCCTTGACAATTCAAAAGTGCCTGTAATTGGTTTATTTGAAATAAATGCTTTGAGTTTGAGTTGAGTTTGAGTCACCGTAATCTACCAAACTGGCCGAGTGCGGGGATATCATACCTATGAAAAATATTGCGTTTTTACAGAAAAAAGGCGCCCGCTTCGAGCCAGCTCCCTTTCTTTCGTAGTAAAGAGCCGGAGCCCAATCTGACGATTCTGCAGAAAACAAAACTTTTTATGATTTGTCATTGGCGAGGTGTAGTGGTAATTTTGTCGCCAATTCTATTATTACCGTTTTTGATGCCATTCCCTCCATCGGTAAATATGCTTTGTTTCAGTTTTACAAATCTAGAATTTAAAAAAAATACGATCTTAATCAATAATAATCTTAATCAATAATCTTAATCACGTCTCCTTAAATTTTATTATTGTTTTCCAGAACGCCCAATGGGTCGCGTACACGCTTATTTTAATGGCCTGTTATTGGGTATCAGAATGTATCCCATTGGCGATAACAGCATTCTTGCCAATGGCGATATTCCCGGTATTTGGAATAATGAATACCCGAGTTTGCTGTGAAAATTACATGAACGTAAGTAAGATTATATTTACATATTCACTTTTAGTCGAATGCAATTAGCCAAAATAGTGGCACGAATAAATAGTTCAGGAAAATAAGTTAAATCAATGGCAGATTTATCACCAGAATTACCTTTATATAGGCATTAGAAATACTGTGTAAAAAGCCAATTAAGATCTTCGGCGTCGATATTTTTATTTTTACTTCTTTTTCACTTCTCCTATAGGAACTCGTAAAAAAGTCTGATTGCACTCGACTATTTGCTAAATTGACTTTAAAGGAGACGTTTCATTCTTGTATGGAACTTTGTCTAGGTCGCGTGTACATTCCAGAAAATCTGTGAAATTTGTGTAACAAGCAATGATTTATACAATTATTTTGTATTGTAGACGTATAAAAATTAAATTGCAAATTTATATTTCAAGTTCAGAGGATTTTTGCAAAAACCAAACACTGAATTCAGTTTGCTTTTTTGACGTAGGTACATATATTTAGCAAGAAACAAAAAACATTTTTGTTCAAATAAAAAATAAAAAACTATACTTCATTACACCAAAGAGGATGTACTTTTACCAATAAGATTTCTTGACAAAGTTCAAAGTAATGAATAGTACGATAATGGTAACGAATTCTAATGAGTTTCAACAAAACAAGACAAACAGTAATATTTTTCACATTGAATGCAGATTGTAGAGACTTTTCTAACCGTCTTTTGAGCATGTTCTCGGCCCGATTGCCTTGATTTCTGCGAATAACATTTACTGCATCTATTACGTTTCTTACGATTTTTGTCAGTCTTTTCTGTAGTTTGCTTCAATTGATGTTTTACTACAGGATTTGGATTTATATCCAAATTGAGAAGGCTCTTCACTATTATTTCTCGAAAAGTTGTAATTTGCGTGGGCTTTCGTCCAACTTAGATTTGAAAATGATTGATTATAAGACATTAGTTGACAATTGCTGTATTGAATAGTCCGAATGCCAGCTTATGAAACCAACGGACGCATTTTCTCAATGGTGAAAAGTAGCTAGCCATTTGGTCCGAAATGTCTACTCCTTGCTTTGCCTTATTGTATTTTATAATTGCGCAAGGTTTCATTATTGGCTGGCGATTCCGATCTTTTTTCCAGTTGCTTCCATGTCTATTTTATCGCGAGTTAACAAAAAATAGACTTCTTTCCATTTACCTACTAGGATTCCATCAAGACTTTCCTTGCCAATAACTTGTCCTTTGTCAATTTGTTTCTGAGTTATGTTTTTTGGGAGCCCTTTCCTATTTTTTCTTATTGTGCCTAAGAGATGAGTTTTCTATTCAAAAGTTTAGTAACCAGAGTAAGTGATGTATAAAAATTGTCTGTCACGATAGTTCGCCCTGTATCTTAATACTTTTGAGATAGTTCCATGACAATATCCTCAGCTACACCTTTTTCTTGACGTGGTTCCTTTCCAGAGTAGACCTTTATCCGCAAAGAGTGTCCACGAGGACTACATATTTTGTATATTTTGATCCCGTATTTATGTGTTTTGCTAGGTACATATTGCAAGAAGAGTAATCGTCCCCTAAAAGGTATCATGGACTCGTCTACGGCTACCGTTTCGCCAGGTGTGTAAAGCTCGCTAAATCTTTCTTGTATCATATTTATAAAATTTATGATTTTGTACAACCTGTCTGAGGTATCTGCAGTAGCATTGTCTACAAAGTGAATACATGTTAATAATAATTGAAACCAATTTCTGCTCATATTTCTAGACACCACTGTATTTTTATATAAAATATTATTACTCCAGTAATCTTCCAGTGTAGGATATTTCACCAAGCCCATATAAAGAATTATGCCAAAAAAAAACATTATTTCTTCTACAGTGGTGTCTTTCCAACGGCTCATTCTAGAGTGTCTGCTCAATCTATGATTTTCTATGTACTGTTTTGCATATAAATTTGTTTGTTCACATATATATTTCAAAATATTCTGTGTCAAGAAACTTTCGTAAACATTCATTGGTTTAAGATTTAACTTGTCTACAGGATAACTACTATCATAGTTATATGTCTCAGTTCCAGTAAAAGTAATGGAGGTTTTCAAATGACTGCCATCAACGACGACCCACACCCTCGCTTCACTATTTGCAGTTTGATGTGTAGTTAAATCGTTTCTCTCTGGGTTACTTTCAATTGTATTTTCTTCTTGTATGTTTAGTTGCTCTATATATTCTTGTATCTGTGTAATGAAAGTCTTCATTGTCTTGGACGAATTTGTTGAATCGGTTGACCATTCGCTTGGAGAGTAGTCATCCGCAGATTCCGCCGAAAAATCATCGTCATCCGAATTATCTCACAATTTTTTTAATAATTCAGTAGTAGATGTGTTCTTATTCACATTTTTCTTTGCCTTTTTGATCGGGCATTTTTTTTGACGTCAACATGATGACGGATTTTTCTCTTTACTAATGACCTGCTATTGGTCGATGGTTGGAGGTCCATTTAGTCAAAATTAATACTCACAATTCACTGCACTTTGCACACTGCACTTGATACACCTCGTCAAGGTTCCAAAAATAGCAATGATGGATATACGGCAAGCAGATTCTTCCAAAACTATCGATTTTCTGCAGAAATCACGGGTCTGCATCCGTGATTCATCTACATGAAGAGTTGATCAAGAGATTATACATAATTCTGCAAACCATGTCATCAGGATTTTCTATAAATGCACTAAGGTTTGGTGAATATACGCTTGGGACTGCACAGTTATATGTGAGTAAATATAACTGGTACTATATGCCATCTTCAGTCCACAAAATTCTTATACACAGTGCCAAAATAATCGAGCATTTTGCAGTTTTACCAATAAGCTAATTATCTGAAGATGCTCAAGAAGCTCGTATTAAAGACAAAGTGTAGGTTAAATCACGCTCGGAAGTATTCCAGGTCAGCCACAATGGAATACGTTCTGCACATACTGTTGTATACTTCTGATCCCTATCGAGCGTAAATAGTAAATTTTCTGTTTTGTGTTTTTTATAGTCAATTTTCTGTTTTATTCTTATGTTTTTTGTACCACAACTGAAAACTTGTAATTGGCCATATTTTGTTTAACCTATTACTTACTGTATCTGTTTAGCTGTAAGTTTTCCTAAAATAAAATAAATAAATAATTATATGGCTTAAATACATCAAGTATTTTGATAGCAAAAGAACTACTTAAGGAAGCTAAAAAGCTTTTAGTAATGACAAGTGATGAGTAGACAGAAATAAACTACACTATTAGGTCAAAAATCCCGAACCTGCGCTTGATCTTTTATCTTCTGAGCTAAGCCCTACCGAAGCAGCAAATAAAGCTAACAACTTCTTCACTAACGTAGGAAAAAACTTAGCAGAAAAAACGTTAATATCTAATATGTTTTTCTATTGAAAGCCAAACTAATACATATGCAACACGAAACTCTTTTATCTTATTAGATACTGATGTTAATGAGGTAGAAATTATAATAGATGGATTAAAGGAAATTTGTGCCGTAGGATGTGACGACACACCAAATAGCATACTCAAAAGATTCAAATGCGTAATTGCCCCTCCCTTGACTCAAATTTTTCAGTTATGTTTAACAAAAAGAAAATTTCCAAAATTGTTTAAACAATCAGTCACCCCTGGGTTTAAAGCTGGAGACAAAAATTGTGTTAATAACTACAGGCTAATTTCAGTTTTAACAGGCCTCTCAAAGATTTTGGAAAAAATTATAAACAGTAGATTAGTAAAATATCTTGTTAAAATATCTTATTAGTATAATATCTCTTTTTATCTTAAAATATCTATCATCAATTTGGTTTTAGGCCTAAAAGATCAAGCCAAGCTGTTCACCATCTGAAAAATATTATAAGCACATACCTGGGTAACCCCATGCACACCATAGGTATATTTTTAGACCTTGTCAAGGCTTTTGACACAATTTCTTGTACTTTGCTTTTGTACAAGCTGGAAATGCTGGGAATACGGGGAATACAATTGCAACTATTATCTGATTACCATAGTGACCGCCATCAGAGTGTAAAAATAGGTCAGTCCATGAATGCTGAACTGAAGAATAGCTGTTATGGAATCCCAAAAGGCAGTATTTTCGGTCCTATTTATTTATTTATTTAACCATTTATGTACACACATATATAAACAGACAAGAAAAAAGGAACAGAAAAATACGTACAAAGGTGATGCTTATTTCTAAAGAAATCTCTTCCAGCATACCTGCGATAGGAGAGTATATTAAAGAGATGTAGACAACGTGTGTAAGAGTAGAAGGGAAAACAAAATACATAAAATCTTAAATAATTTTCCAATTTAAATATAAACATACAATATGAGAATATACTTACATACATACATACATACTACTAAAATAATTATCACTAAAATATATAACCTACTACCCTACTTCCTACTTACTCCTACTTTCCTACTTCGTTCGTTCTTTGTCCTACTTTGTTTTTAATCTATATAAATGAGCTGTGCAATTTGACACTCAAAGGGTGTAATTATTTCATACGCGGATGTCACAGCTCTACTGTTCGCAGCTAAATCAAAGGATAAATTGATAACTGATAATTTGATAAATGACGTTCGGGCTATCTTTGGCACCACATCATTTATGTTTATCAGTGGTGTTAGAATAGAGGCTTGGCGAGGCAAACGTGGGCCCATCCAGTGCCACCGGAGCCAAAAGTTTAGGCACAGCTCGCACCAGTGGCACCGACAGCTCGCTTGTGTACGATGCGTAGGTGAACACGTGACACGTGACCGCCCGCGCCCGCGGGAGGAGCCAGCCACCTGCGTCAATTGCGGCGGCCCGCACCCCGCGTGCAATATAAAGTGCCCAGTGTACCAGATTGAGATCAGGAACAAGCGAGCCGGGAATGTCGCCATCATGGCCTCCACACGCCGGTCCCAAGTGGCGACCGAGAGGCCTCAAGTGGAAGACACATAGGCCCCAGACACGTCGCTGATGGTGGCAGCCAACGGGCCCACAAAAAGGATGCAAGCCACTTCGGGGCGGAGGAGGAAGCCACGCGGGGGGGAAAGGAAAGAGGAAAAGGGAAGAAGCCATGCGGGGGGAAAGGAAAGAGAAGAAGCCCACCCCCCGGCAACCTAGAAAGAGGCCGCACCGGCCGACCCTGTACAAGCGGGGCGCAGGCCGTTGAAAAAGATAGCGTAGTACCTACCGCTAGCGCCAGCAGAGCGCCGCGGCAAAAGGATGAACTACTGCGCAAACAGTTTACAGAGCAAACGAGCGACGTCGCTACGTTAAATAATGCAACCAAAACAACAACAAAGAAGGAATTCACAGCCTGCGCTATTACACTACGAATAGACCTTATAAAAGCCACTAGGCCGGGTTAGGACATAGAGACGGTCATCCTTGATGGCCTGGCCACACTGGATGTTCATGGCTAGGTAACTGTACGGTGAACTGGCATATTTCGTAACATTAAGTAGGTTAAGTTACATCAGCGTTCGCATACGCGTTATACAAGCGCGCTCATACAAATTAAACTATTTAGCTTTTTTGTAATGGCCTTTTGGAAGTGAAAAAAACAGCCATGGATTTTCACATTTGGGAACACTTCTCCCGTTCATAATAGCAATCTCGTAATTTAACTAATTGAAAAAATCTTTTATAAGTTTCTTCGTTCTTATTCGGTAGTAAACCGTAGATAACGGGAACTATGTTGTGTGTTTCAACATTAGATTCTAAATCGAGATGTATTGTGAACAATTGATAGAAAGGAGGTGGACAAGTTTTAAAAGTACCGTCAACAAAATATAATCCGTTTGTAATTTTAACATAATCAGTGGCCAGAGGTGAGGCAAATATTAGGATCTTCTCCTCTTCCCGTCATTACATATTAAAAACTCATGTGCTAGTACCTCCGGGATGGTTACTTCAGCAACGTTTGTATATCCTAATTTGTCAACATTCAGATGTCTCTTTCTGAGCTCGAGCAATCCTTCTTGCATAGACTTAAATGAAGACAAGTAGTCGATATCCTTGTTTGTTACACCTTCCACGTTTTTCTCATATATACTTTGTATGGATGCGTAATCCTCACAAACTTTTGCCTTTATTTTACTGATGGTTAAGTATACTTCATTTTTGGTAAAACTTTTTTTGCATGTATATTGGCTTCGACGAATTATATTTTCCTTGTCTTATCCAAAATTAGTGAAGCACTACATTCACTACGGTTTACGCATCGCCATATCGACGTTCCTCATTTATTGGAAACATTAAAAATATACCTGTATCTATCTAGCAGTAATGTTGGTTTTCCCTTTTGATTACTAACAAAAGTTATGTTTTCGCTCATTTTTGGTCGCAGCAGTGATCAATGTATACGGAATTAGTGATTTTGTCCATATTAATATACATAAAACACTCCTTAAAACCAGTCTTTTAGAAGGAAAACAAAATGACTCATATATATTTTTATTAATTATACGTGGCCAGTACGAAGTAGACACCGATTAATTTTGCAAAGAGATGGCATTTATCTATTTTTCCTGTGTACTCTAGAGAAAATAGGTGATTTTTGGACATCCCTGTTATTAGGGTTTAATACTATAGCTCCACAGTCCATTCTACCATACCTAAAATACCGGGTGATTGTGGGACCCAGATTCATTTCATGTTTTTAGGTATGTTTTTTATGGTATGGTATCTGTAAGAAAAATACAAATGTGTATGGAACCTCTTTGTGAACTATTCTAACTCGTTACTGCTATTGTTAGTTCCCTAAATACTTATTCTTGGAAATGTTTTTTTGACGTTATTATGATTTGGACATGTTTAGTTTTGGGCATTTTATTTTTTTGTATTTTTTATTTTTGGTCATTTTTATTTTAGGACATTAAAATTTTTGGACATTTTTAGTTTTGGACAATCTAATTTTTCGGACATTATTATCATTTGGACATCATTATAGTAACCCGACACAACTATACGGAACGCGCGACAGTTTCTAAACGTGTTCACTGCTTAACCGCCACTGACCAATCTGCTTTTTCTCTGGTCATACGTTATGTTATAGACTCTGTCGAGCGCCGCCTGGTGGTGCTGGCGTCTCGATTAGTCAAAGACAAACGATTGACTTAACGTATTTCCGACATATATATAATATGTTCATGTGGGCCAATACCTGGCCGGGGGAGCGTGACGAATTGCGCAAGCACTCCAGCACCCGGCAAAACGTAGCAGCAGAACACCGTGTGGTTTAAGTCAGAGTCTCTTGGCCTAACAAATGGCTATCGCTAATAATTTTGCGGAACGCACCGTACGTCCGCACTGCACGAAATATCAGTTGGAAGTGATTTTTGAACGGTTGTTTGAACACTCTGTTGAAGGTGGTAAAGAATCCGCTAACCGATATAAATTCGCCGCGATTTTATTACGTCCGTGGGTGGGTTCCCGGCGTGGCTTTACCGCCAGCGGGGGGTCCTTCTTTGGTAGCGAAAGAAAAAAGGTACAGAAATATGTAATTATTTAGTGCTTGGGGGGGGCTCGTGACTAAATAATAACAACGGCACTGGTCGATCTAGCAACGCTTGCCGAGGTCGGTCCACGGATTGGTGACATGTGTTACATATCGAGCCCCTATGTGTTTCGGAAAGCACGTGTAGCAGTTGGTCCCGGCTGTCGTTCGTAGATATTTGACGGTCGTAACGGGTAGTCAGAAGCCCAAAACTCTGATAACCAGTCTTACCAAGGGGTATCGTGTTATAAAGTAACTGGGTTGTGGAGATCAGATAGGCAGTCACTCCCATCTAAAATACTGGTATTCAGCTGCATCTGGTTAGATTGGAAGTCGACCCCAACATAGTTGGGAAAAGGCTAGGCAGATTGATTGGACTTCTGTTACATTTGGCTGGTCTTTGCCACCACTAAGCGACAAAGTATCGTAATGTTCTCTATAAAACAGTGCCGTAACCGATTTTTCTTTTTACAGGGTACTGTCATGATGTTTTTAGGAAGTTTGATAATAGCCTATTCCGTGGAACAGTCTGGACTACATAAACGCTTAGCATACTTTTTTATACAATTGATCGGTTATTCTCACTTAAGGTAAGAATGTATATTGAGATATATATTTATATATATATACGAGATATTGCACCTCCGCTCTAATAGGTGGTACTATTAGAGCGGAGGTGCAATATCTCGTATTATACCTTAGTATGTATACCTTGCATTTTGAAACAATCTTATTTTTGTCTTTATATTTTCTGTAATAACAAAACATTTGACTGAATATTTATTATTTAAAGATTGTTTGCTGTAATAAATCAATCCAGTGCACAATATTAATAAACTGTAAGCGAGTCGTCCATTAGGTATTTCATAGATAGTTGAAATATCCAATATCTTAAAATATACTTAGATTAATTGTTCGTTAGTGCGATTAAAGTTTAATCAAAATTAAGTAAGTAAAACAGTACTTGAGTCGACCAATATGCGTTATGAACATAATTATGTGACTCAACCGTAGTGATCTCGAAAATGGTTAGAATACGCTTAGATATTATAATACGTAACCAGTTTTTTTTTTTTTACGTTGTTCTCACAAATATAGAAGCAACAAGAATAATGTACCCAGAATTTTGTAATATCTTGATTTAAAAAGAGTGTCCATGGAGTTTCATGCCCGTTTTTCTCCATTGAGATGTACGTTTTGGAATGGGCAACTAGCTTCAACTTTCTGACTAACTGACCGACTCTTTGACAATTCAAGACAAAAGTGCCTGCAAATGAAATAAAGTAAAGTAAATGCTTTGAGATTGAGTTTATAACATTAAAAACTCGTTTTCGTAAAAAAACGTCTATAGAAGTTGGAATTTTGACCTTCCAATATCTCCAAAACCGGAAGCTTCCCTGGTATGGTCCAGTACAAAAAAAAAATACAATGACGGGGTGAACAAGTAAGTCTCGGCTTCGTTTTCTTTTTACACCTGTTATGTCAGTCGCGTAAATGAACTGCAATGACACACTTCGAAACTATGTTTAGTACGGCAACCTGATCTAAGCAACGATGACCTTAATTTTGAAGAAAAATCAAACTTCATATTCGTTTATTAAAAAAGTTTCTGCCTAGGACAGGAACCGAAACCGATCCTTTTTCTAAAGCATCGTGTACGTAGCGCAGCGATCATTTGCCGGCGTCACGGATCATACCATTGCATCAATGAAATTAAAACGAAAAAGAAATACTATTAGAATGAGACAAGCGAAAAGTTGGTGAGCGGCGCAGGCTGCGCACGCCCCCACCCGCCATGTGCTTTTAACATTTCTAAGAATTGTAAATTTACTCTTCTTTAGTGCTAGCTGCGCCTCTGTCCTTGACACACATCTATCACTCGCGCGCATAAACTATCTACGCCGTGTAAAGATTTTGTGAATCTTCCGCGAAAAAGACGCTTACATACCTATTGTTGTAAATTTTTTTTTTTTTTTTGTTTAATTAGGATAATAATATTCAGATTAAGGTTCTGCGATAAAGGCGCTTTGATTTGTTTTCATTCGTTTAATCTAGTAGGTACATCTGCGTTATGGACGCTTTTATTTGTGTTATTAGTGCTGTGTGTAAAGTTGTGATCGTTATGGGCACATACAAATCCGAACTACAAGGCAGCCGAATACGCGAACATGGCCCTAATTTACGGAGACGCCCATCAAAATGCCTCCCTTGCGATATGGATGTACTTACCGCGAGATATGGCGTTTGATAAATTGAGGGAAATGGCTTTGGCTGAAAATTTATTTTGAAAAGTGCGGGAATACGCCCTTTTGCGCTCGTAAAAATTATGATTAATTGTGATTGTGGAAATAACTGATGATAAGTGATTACTGATTTGATTACACATCTCCGCGCTTCCCTCGGACTGTGGTACGAATGTAGGTACCTGCTCCGCCCATCTACTTGGATATTATGGGGTCACAGCATCGGGCAAAGCACGCGCGTTGCGTGATTGCCAGCGCGCGAAGTGAGTCGTTGCCGCTCTGCGTAGAACGTATAGCTTCATAAATGAATCTGTACACAGAGTGATACCTATTTTGTTAACTTTTTATTATTTAGTTTGTTTGAACGGGCCTCCGTCGTCAATTTATGATTGCTTTGAGAGTATCATGGATGATGTGTTACTAAAACTTGGTAAATAAGGAAATAATACAATATGTAACAAAAACCCTGTTGTTCCCTCACCCACGTTTTCAGAATCGGTATACATACGTAATAGCGCAAGGCATTTATAAAAAACTGTTCAACAAAAATAATTAAAATAAATATTTAATTATTAATATTTGTAATGTTTAACTGATCTCTTACCTCTGCAATTCTGCATGAAACGATGACGCGAAACCAGAAATAGGTATAACGTTCCCGCCACTCTCTTTGATCGGTGCCGCCGCGCCGGTGCACCCCCGCCGGTTATCTACCTATTTTTCTACACAAGTTCGTGACCTTATCAGCTGTTGTTTATGATTAACGAATTAATCTTTGAAAATGTTGGTTTACACGGTATTTTTATGCACAATTGATAATTGTTAAAATTACACTTAACACTTCACTACATTAAAAAAAAAACAAATTCGCCGCGTCTGTCACATAAAACCTTATGTACCCACTTACATTTTAATGCTTTAATTATTATGTTGTCTACTTAACGGCCACGGAGATGCTGTTCGATATGACCACCTTGTACCTCTACACATTTGTTGCAACGCCTAATAATATTCTCACTTACGCTTCGCAGAACAGAGGAATCGGACTTGATGTGGTCAAATGCTGCTACTATGCGTGAACGCATTTCGACCTCTGTATCGCACGATTTTTTGAACACCTGTTGCTTAACAGTGCCCCAGAGGAAAAAATCTAAAGGCGTCAGATCAGGTGATCTTGCGGGCCAATTGATGGGTCCACCGCGACCAATCCATCTCTCTCCGTATTCAGCATCTAAATAGCTTCAAACAGGGCCGGTGAAGTGTGGCGGCGCGCCGTCATGTTGGAACCACATACGTCGCACGATATGGAGACCTAATTCGTCAAGTTCATCACTCAGCTGTTCTTGCAGGAAACGAAGATAGTTGGCGCCGCTCATTGTTTGATCTAAAAAACAAGGTCCAATAATTTTGTCACCAATAATTCCAGCCCAAACATTAATCCTCCACCGATGCTGAAAGTGACTTGGTTTAATAGCATGCGGGTTTGTGATGGACCACACGTGCTCAAACAAGTCCAAGATTTGCTCCTCGATGTCACTGTCTCGAGTCATCGGTCTGCCTGCGTCAGCTCGATGTTGATCTCGTCCGTGCACACTGCCGGTATTGTTGTAGGTACGCATGTGCAAACGTTGGAATGCCATCGCCGAAGGTAATGGTAGACTCGGAAAACGTTCTTGGTAGAGTCTGCGTGCTTCTGCATAATAACAGTCACATTTCCCAATTCACACATCAGCATATTAAAATATTCTACGTTAGAATAACACATGGTCAACGTTTTCGTAAACAAAACACAAGTCACTCACTACGTAGGTCAACAATAACATCCGTTCGGAAGTAAGCTGCGCGGGAGACTAAGGAAGGAAGTGATTCGCAGGGCGGCGGGTGGCGGGGTAAAGGGGTAGGTAGGCACGTGCTACCGACCTGTGGCCCGTGCGCCGCGGTAGTTATTGGCGGCATCTTCTGACGCATCAAAGAAAGCCGCCGAGCTCGTAGGCTATTTAGCGAAATAAAGATGTACTTGTAAAATCAGATATTTTATAAACATTTTATTTATATTTATTTTATTTATTTATATTTATTTATATTTATTTATTTTTTTATTCATTTTATTTTTTATAAACATTTTTTTGAATGTGTCGATTTTAATAGTTATTTGATGTTGACCTCTCGACTAGCCAATGCTTAGTTTTTTTAAATTATAATTTCATAAATGGTATGCTTGTAGTTAAATCTATACGTCCCTTAAAGGAACAACAGGGTTTTTGTTACATATTGTATAATTGTATCCGGTGATTTTACATAATGTCAATTTATTAGAGGACTGATTGATGTGCCTAAAAATTAAAAATTTATTTCAATCATATAACCTTAATCATTTATTTTTGGAGCCTACTAGAATAACTGCTACCTGAGCTACATGTTTAGATTATATTATTATTATTACATTACATTTACTGACTTTTTACTTATTAATAAAAAAATTAAAGCCAACTGGATTCTGACTACTGCGGACAACTGATTACATTTAGTAAGCAAAATAAAAAAAGTGGCTAAGAAAGATATCACTGTAGTGCCAGAAACTGCAGGTCACTTGGAGCTATAAAAATAAACTTAGTAATAAATTACCCTACTTGCCTTACAGTGATGATCCCAATGAACTGTACAATTCTTTTTTTGCCATGTATTGTACAGAATTTAACTCAACATGTATACCCAAGCAGATCTCAGTTAATGGATCTGCAAACTTCAGCGAATGGGCTACTAAAGGGATATTTAATAGCAGAATCAAACTTTTTGAACTATATGAAGAAATAAATTACAATAAAAATAAATAATTTGATCAATATGTTAAGAACTATTCCAAATTATTTAAACGAGTTTGTAGCGAAGCTAAGTATCTCTATTTAAGCTCCAAGATTAAAAACAAACATAATAAAATAAAAACGACTTTGAAAATTATAAACAATGAGACAGAGAGCGGAACTGTAAATTCTTCACCCACTGTTGAAAAAAAATTTTGATATTTGTAACCATGTATTTAATTTCGACTATGTTAGTGCTCGAGATATTAGTAAAACTTTCAATAAAATTAATGTTAAAAAAAACTGCTGTTCTATGAGGAAATTCCGTAGAGGCTACAAAATGTATCATCAACACTGTAGCGCCCGAATTGGCAATTATTTTGAATATGTATTGACTGTGGTGTAATTCCTGACTTAATGAAGAGTAGTTAAATAATACCTTTGTTTAAATCGGGCAGCCCATCAGACCCCACGAACTTTTGACCAATTTCTGTGCTACCCACCTTCAGTAAATTTAATATTTGAAAAATTGATGCTAGATCAATTGCAAAGACATTTGAATAAATATAAATTATTAAGCAGTAAACAATTCGGTTTCACAAGGGGTCGCTCTACTACCGACGCTGGCTTTGAGCTTCTTGCACATATCTTCGAGGCCTGGGAAGAGTCGCATGATGCCCTAGGTATTTTTTGTGACTTATCTAAGGCTTTCGATTGTATTTCTCATGATACATTGGTCAGGAAATTGCATAACTATGGTGTTAGAAACACTGCCTTAGATCTTCTTATTTCTTATTTGGATAATATGATCCAAAGAGTGGACGTTAATGGTAAGCGATCCCTGGGTTCTATTGTCACTATGAGAGTTCCGCAGGGCTCAATTGTTGGTCCTTTTTTATTTCTCGTATATATTAATGACCTACCTTGCCTTGTAAAGAATAGTCATGAAATAGTGTTATTTGCAGATGACACACCACTTTAATTTAAGCTTAAATGACAACAGATAGTTATACTGACGATGTAAATAATACTATCGCTAAAATAGTACATTGGTTTAGTGCTAATAATTTACTTTTAAACGAGAAAAAGACTAAAATGTATTAGATTTCTGACACCTAACGATAAGCAGGTGAAAACCAATGTACTAGTAAATGGGGCGGAATTGGATCTCGTGGACACCACTGTGTTCTTAGGTATTACTTTGGAATCGAAGCTACAGTGGGGCCCACATATAACCAAATTATCGAAGCGGCTAAACTCTGCAGCCTACGCGGTCTATAAAATCCGTCATTTGACTGATGTCGAAACAGCTCCATTAGTATATTTTAGTTATTTCCATAGTGTAATGTCGTACGGCATTTTGGTGTGGGGAAATGCAGCCGACATTCAGGCTATATTTGTGTTGCAGAAACGGGCCATTCAAGCAATTTATATCGTTAGTTGTAGGCATTCACTGAGGGATAAAAAGGAAATATAATGACAGTCGCATCCCAATATGTAGGTTATGTATTGTACCTTTGGACGTTGATTATAATTTAAAATACTGGCGGTTCTAAAAATACAATATTATACCGTTTGGGTTGTATTTTTATTTTCTGGCAGCACCAGTGAGTGGCGTGACTTTACCGGTGTTGTGTGCATGGTGAGACCATTTTGAAGATTTTTGTGTTAAAAAGTAAGAACGCATGATATTTTTGATTTTTTACTTAAATACTGCATGCATGTATTTTAGTAATGGATATCATTCTTTTATCTGTAGCTAGTTTTGTTTACAATTCAAAAAGTAAAGAAAACAGTTTCTAACCTAAAAAGCAAGATACTAAGGTTTTTTTTAAATGTTGTATTGTTTGTACCTTTGGACATCGTCTTTGTTTGTACCTGTGGACACGTCCAAAGGTACAAACAATGTTTTTATCTATGGACACTGCTTAACAACAACTCATTTGTATTGTCCATAGTGCCAAGGAGTAAAACTGGTGTGAAGAGAGATGCAGTTAGTCCAAAACGGTTGAAACTGGCAATAGATGCAGTAAAAAATGGAGGGAAAATAAGAACTGTTGCGAGAATTTGGGTTGAAAAAATCAACTTTATAAAAAAAAAAAAATATATATATACATATATATATATATAATAAGTTTATTATTGTTTTAATACTAAAACTACTCGAAATAGTTCTGCACCAGATTATTAAATCTGGTGCAGTAAATCTGGTGCAGAACTATTTTTCCACTGCGTAATTCGGTGTGAAAGTTATTAAACTTTCACACCGAATTACGCAGTGGAAAAAGTATTTTCTGACGAGGAAGAAAAGCTATTATTAGAATATTTAACAAAAGCGGCAAAAATGAATTACGGATTATCTGCAAGGCAAACATGTATCTTAGCCTATCAGTTCGCCGTTGGAAGAAATCCTAATATTCCGTAGGCCTGGGCAAGAGACGGAACGGCCGGTTAGGTAACCTGAACACCTACCCTAGCAAATGGTTATACAGATATCGCAGCAAATATACGGAACTGTCATTGCGTAAATCAGAAGCAACAAGTTTAGCGAGAGCAAAATGCTTTAATAAAGTTCATGTTCAGAAGTTTCATGGCAATTTAAAAGAACTGTATCAACGCAGCGCATTTGCTCCATAAAACATTTTTAATCTGGACGAAACTGGATGTTCCACAGTGCATAAGCCCGAGAAAGTTTTAGCGCCAAAATCATTGAAATAGCTAGGTAAAATGACATCAGGGGAACGTGGCGAAAATGTTACTATGATTGCTTGTATAAACGCCGCAGGAAACTCTGTAACACCAATGATTTTATTCCCAAGAGTTCATTTCAAGGATAACATGATGAAAAAATGCACCTCCTAGATCCATTGGTGAAGCAAATCGTTGGCTGGTCTACAGAGCCTATTTTCCGAAAATATTTAGACCATTTTATCCACTATGTGAAGCGGTCACCTGAACAACCAGTGGTTCTTATTTTAGACAATCACGAGACCCACATATCATACGAAATTATCATAAAGGCCAAGGAAAATGGGATTCATATGTTGCCATTGCCTCCACACACGTTTCATAGGTTACAACCACTAGATAAGACCGTTTTTGGCCCTTTTAAAACTGCATATAACAAAGCCCGGCTGATCTACATATGGTTAACCATCCTGGTGTGCCAATAACAATTTATGATTTAGCGGAATTTATCAACAAGGCTTACGCAGCATCCTTTGTACCTAAGAATATTCTAAACGGATTCGTATCAACAGGGATTTATCCATTCAACGACGACCTATTTTCACCATCGTCAGTCACCGAGCGTCCAGAACCACCTAATATAATCACAGATGATAGAAATCTTGAACAAACAGATAATTTAGAAACATATCCTACAAGTTCTGATATTCAACCCATCCAAAAAGCTTCGATTCTTTCTGAAAACCAGCCATCTACTTCTCAAGCATTCGAATGAAATACAGAAGGGAATAATGCATGCAAAAACTCAATTACTCCAGAAATGATACGACCATTTCCAAAATTAATAAGAAAAGAAAGTAAAAGAGGAAGAAAAAAGTTCCCGTATTTTAACTAATAGGGTTAAATGGGGGATAGTGTAACACGCACAGTATAACATCAAGATTAACTTATACTTAACTCTTATCCTTTTCTAATTTATCAATGGTGTCTCTTTACATGCGCCGCCATCTTAAACAGCTGTCATCGGACGACAAATCGCTGGATGAACGGAAGAATTTTCTAACCTATAAAATTTTAACGAATTTTTGTTTGAAACAATATGGTGTGGGGTACAGTGTAACGGGGTACAGCGTAACATGTTATAGTGTGCCCCCTTTGATTATTACCTGCTTTATTTTTTAGGTGTGCTACATCGAAAATGGTTCGGAATCGGAAAGGGAAGACGCAAATCAGCCTACACGATGCTAATATGAAAAAAGCCATTGGAAAGAGTATATAGTATATAGTCCATTGAGCTGGTTGGAAAGGGAGAACCTTTGAGAAAAGCAGCCGACAGAATCAACGTGAACTACGGTACTTTATATCGTTATGTTAAGAAAAAAAGGCCTGTTCAGCCGAGGAAGCTGCACATCTGCGATCGACTCCAAATTAAGCGGTTAATCAGGTATTTTCAAGTGCTCAAGAAACAGCACTAATACGTCAGGCTGATTGCTACTCATTTCCAAAGAAAATACTGAGGCATTTTAATCCAGGCTAAGGAAAGATAATATTTTCATATTATAAATTTGTTCTTTTCTTCTTTCTTGCTTTCTTTTCTTTCTTTCTTTTCTTGCTTTCTTTCTTTTCTTGCTTTCCTTTCTTTCTTTTCTTGCTTTCTTTTCTTGCTTTCTTTTCTTTCTTTCTTTTCTTGCTCTCTTTTCTTTCTTTTCTTGCTTTCTTTTCTTGCTCTCTTTTCTTTCTTTTCTTGCTTTCTTATCTTTCTTTCTTTCTTTTCTTGCTTTCCTTTCTTTCTTGCTTTCCTTTCTTGCTTTCCTTTCTTTTTCTTTTCTTGCTTTCCTTTCTTTCTTTTCTTGCTTTCTTTTCTTTCTTTTCTTGCTTTCTTTTCTTTCTTTTCTTGCTTTCTTTTCTTTCTTTCTTTTCTTTCTTTCTTTTCTTTCTTTTCTTTCTTTTCTTTCTTTTCTTTCTTTTCTTGCTTTCTTTTCTTGCTTTCTTATCTTTCTTTCTTTTCTTACTTTCTTTTCTTACTTGCTTATCTTTCTTTCTTTTCTTGCTTTCTTTTCTTGCTTTCTTATCTTTCTTTCTTTCTTTTCTTGCTCTCTTTTCTTGCTTCTTATCTTTCTTTCTTTTCTTTCTTTCTTTTCTTTCTTTTCTTGCTTTCCTTTCTTTCTTTCTTTCCTTTCTTGCTTTCCTTTCTTTCTTTTCTTGCTTTCTTTTCTTGCTTTTTATCTTTCTTTCTTTTCTTGCTTTCTTTCTTTTCTTGCTTTCTTTTCTTGCTTTCTTTCTTTTCTTGCTTTCTTTTCTTGCTTTCTTTCTTTTCTTGCTTTCCTTTCTTTCTTTTCTTGCTTTCCTTTCTTTCTTTCTTTCTTTTCTTTCTTTCTTTTCTTGCTTTCTTTTCTTGCTTTCTTTCTTTTCTTGCTTTCCTTTCTTTCTTTTCTTACTTTCTTTTCTTTCTTTCTTTTCTTGCTCTCTTTTCTTGCTTTCTTATCTTTCTTTCTTTTCTTTCTTTTCTTGCTCTCTTTTATTTCTTTTCTTTCTTTCTTTTCTTGCTCTCTTTTCTTTCTTTTCTTGCTTACTTATCTTTCTTTCTTTTCTTTCTTTCTTTTCTTGCTTTCTTTTCTTTCTTTCCTTTCTTGCTTCCTTTTCTTTCTTTTCTTGCTTTCTTATCTTTCTTTCTTTCCTTGCTTTCTTTTCTTTCTTTTCTTGCTTTCTCATCTTTCTTTCTTTTCTTGCTTTCTTTTCTTGCTTTTTATTTCTTTCTTTTCTTGCTTTCTTTTCTTGCTTTTTTATCTTTCTTTCTTTTCTTGCTTTCTTTTCTTGCTTTCTTTCTTTTCTTTCTTTCTTTTCTTGCTTTCTTATCTTTCTTTCTTTTCTTGCTTTCTTTTCTTTCTCTCTTTTCTTGCTTTCTTTTCTTTCTCTCTTTTCTTGCTTTCTTTTCTTTCTCTCTTTTCTTGCTTTCTTTTCTTGCTTTTTATTTCTTTCTTTTCTTGCTTTCTTATCTTTCTTTCTTTTCTTGCCTTCTTTTCTTTCTCTCTTTTCTTGCTTTCTTATCTTTCTTTCTTTTCTTGCTTTCTTTTCTTGCTTTCTTTCTTTTCTTGCTTTCCTTTCTTTCTTTTCTTGCTTTCCTTTCTTTCTTGAAAAGGAAAAAGTACGACTTAGCCCAAGTTTAATTTTGATGCTCCCAAAGGTCCGACAGCGGATGTTCCTGCAGAAAAACGGATTTTAGTTTTAAATCAAACAATTTTTGTTACTTGCAAATCTTGTAATAGAGCTAATTTAAAAGAAAATGTACTGCAGTGCAATTCATGCAAATTTTACTACCACAAAAAGTTTCTAGAGCATATTTCAGATGAAGATGATTCTGAACTGTTTGTGTTGGGATTGTTTTTCATTAGATGACAGTGATTAGTCCACTTAATCTGTGTGGTTTTTCCTCAAAAGACCATTTCAGACACAAATCTACATGGTCTTCACATGATCTGACCAAGATTGTCTGGACTTTAAAAGAGACTGCGACCTCTGAGTTTGTTTCGGCCTTTCTTCTCAGAGTGGTCAAATAGGAAACGCCGACCTCATCTAGTTTTAAAATATGATTGACGTGTAAAAGTGTTTGTTCAAACCTACTTACAGAAATAAAATCATTTATCATTTTATGATTTTTTTTTATTTTTTGTTTATGGTTTATTTTTCTTATTATATTTTTTATTTTTTTTACTGGCCACTAGCCCTACCCATGTATTAAATTAATTTCGCCATTGTAGCGCCACGCTGAATATAATTTATATTTATTTGCTTAAAAATAACTATATAATATAAACTTTCGTAAAAAATAATTTTATAACCTTCGCCAATATTTTGACGACCTGTAATTTTTGCCAGGGTTCCGCCATAATAATCATGCTTTGTTACTTACTTTTCAACGACAACGATATTTACAAAGTTTCACTCTTTCAAAAACAATAACTTGCATTGTAAGGATAGTAAGTTGTAAAATGCATAAAAGGCAGCAAAATTTAATATCAGTTTCATTGGTAAAACCCAACGATAGGGTTGAGACAATCGTAAAAGCATCTTACAAATGTTTAATTTTTTAACACTCTTTTTTGCAGGCTGCTCTTGGCTATGTGTTGTGTTACGACTTTTGCCTCCATGTGGATTACAAACACTGCTGCTACAACCATGATGGTTCCTATAAATTTCGCTGTATTAGGAGTATTTGAAGAAGTGAGTATTCTTAACCATCCTTTTATTATTTACTATTGCGGCACGTTATGATCGCCGTTGAGCAGCCCGGATTCTGGATTTGTACCCATTATTATGTTTATTGATGGCAGCAGGCTCGCCTCATATTACATAGGACTAAAAATCTCTATGTTATTGTTATTGGGCTCAAATGTCATCATTTCATGAAATAGTCATTAAAGAGGATGCGCCAAGGTAGCCCACGACATTCAATTTTTCTTACGTTTTTTGCGAATCAGGTTGTATGTTGATCTAAATATGATTCGCGGCCGTATCAAATATTTATTTATAGAATTATAATCATAAAAATGATCCTCAATGAATATCCCTCTCGCGCCTGTTTCGGACCCAATCCATCAGCAATTGCACGTCCTCAATCTGATTACAAACTCTGCAATTCGGCGAATCAGCTTTTTTTCATAAGGAATGCAAACGTTGCTGCTGGATAATGATCAGAGCAAAGTCTTAATATTAATTTAACGTAATTCCTACCAAATTGATCAACATCGAACCAAGGCACACCAGAAGGCTCTCCTTTATGGTCCTATACCATATACCTTTTTGTTGACTGATATTAACAAAGTGTTGTTTCCAGGAGTTATAACAAATTTTGAAATTTAGATATGTATGCCCAATAATCAGTCAATTGTTGTACCCTCTACTGCTGCTAGTTTGGATAATCGGTCAGAATCTTATACCCGAACATGCTCGCTTGCCCCTTTAACTAAAAGAATAGGCACTATACAGGGTGTTTGGTGCATCGTGTGCCAAATTAAAATGGTCGACTGAAGGGATCATCTGCTAGCCTTTCCGACCCTTTGACACCTTTCATGCCCTGTGGATTTTTTTATCGACAACAGATAAAATTTGTTTTCTCACTCTTGCGCAGTAAAATCTATCTTCTATCTCTTTCTTGCATAGCGTAATTCGGTTTGAACAAATCACGCACTGCCGCCGATCCGTCTTTTTTTTAGTCGCGACATCACTGCCTCTGCTTCCTAACGTGTGTGCACCGTACTCCGCGATTCTTTCATTTTGTTACTTTGTTTTCGTTGAGTATGTTGGTTCTTGTTAGGTTTTTTTAACTTATTATATATTACTTATTGTTATTGTTAAACTGTGTTGAGTTTTTTGTTGTGGCAATGGTGACATTCTCTAAAGAAGAATATGCGGACATCATGATGGCTTGTGGAGCCGCCCATGGTGTCGCTCGTGCAGCGCAACGACTTTATCAGGAACGCTTTCCTGGTAGCCGCAGTCTTCCAAGACACATACCGACGCATACGCGAGACTGGCAGTGTCACTTTTAATTAACCAAGGGGCCATATTGTGCGACATAATGTTGAAGAGGACGAGAGGATACTGGCACTTTTTGAGGAAGACCCTACAAAATGCATTAGAAATGTGGCATCACATCTTGATCTTTCAATATGGAAAGTCTGGAAAGTCCTTCGTTAAAACGAAAAGCATCCATTCCACTACACTCCGGTGCAAGGTACGTAATTTTAAACTAGCTTTAAACCCGTACGCATTTTATTTAACGTTGCCTTTGTTTAGCAAGTAATGGGTATGGTATGACGTCACTTCCAGGTAGGAAATCTGTTAGTCCGTACAGCGGGCCCTTAAAAATATTCTTGTGCAATTACTTACTGCTCAAGAGGAATTTAAAAGTTTTTTGTTTGTTGCAGGTCTTGAGGGTGGCGACTTTGACAGACGAGTGGCTTTTTGTCGGTTTCTTTTAAACACGGATGTGGATGATCCTGATTTTTTTAAAAGAATACTGTGGACGGTTGAACCCAAATTTTCCAAAGATGGGATTCTCAATCTACACAATTGCACCACTGGACAACGAAAACTGAAAACCCATGTGTTAAAAGACAGAAATCTTTAAAAAAAAGGTGTAGTGTAAACGTTTGGGCAGGGGTGATTGGGAATCAGGTAATTGGACCGCATTACCTGCCCGATAATCTCAATGGCGATGACTACTTGCAATTCCTACAAAATGACCTGCCCGAATTAGTGGCTGAGGTGCTCGTATTTAATGAACGTGTACCCATAGTATTCCAGAATAACGGCTGTCCCGCGCATTGGCGTTTGACTGTGAGGGAATATCTCGACAATCTGTTCTCCATCGCGTGGATTGGGCGCAATGGCCCTATTCCATGGCCGCCACGTTCCCCAGAACTAACTCCGTTATATTATATTATCATTACGTTATTATATTATATTTGACGGAATGTTCGAGCGGCTGAGACACCACGTGTTGTTGTTGGTCCATTATCAGTTGGTCCTTCATCATGGGCGTGTACGTGCAGGAGTTTGGAAAATAATACTCGCAAAATAACACACTTAATTTACTTTCAAATATCACAACGAGACTTAACTATAAAATTTTATGATTATCACTGATTAAGTCGAATCACAACAATTGTTAAAATTGCATTTAGAGCCAATGGATTTGTGCATGTGCACCACGTGACGATCGCATCACAAAGTGCAGGCCATCGCCTCCATGACATTCACAACCCCATTGTGAAAACATGAAAAAAAAAACCCAAAACAAAAACCCCTTCCCAATTCTAAACCACAGAGTAAAAATAATCGATTACAACTTTTAAAAAGTGTTACAATAAATTGACTAAATCATCACGCGCTGTCATATTATTATATTATCCGTTACTTTTATGTCTGGGGACGTGCCAAAGAGCTGGTATACGCCACGGAGGTTCCAACTAGGGAGGTACTAGTCTAACGCATAGAAACAGCATTCAATACTATCAAGGAGGAAATACGACTTCGTACAACAACTGTCGAAATACAAAACAGATGTCGGGCCTGCGTTTGCAACAGAGGCCAATAATTTGAGCAGGATTTGTAAAAATTATGAAATGTTCAAATTGCAATTTTGTTTTTTTAATTCAAGTAAATCCCACGAAAAGATAGAGGTACGAGACAGATTTTACCTTATAAGAGTAAGATAACAGATTTAATAGGTTTGTTAGGTATCATAGCAAAAGTACTTTTTTAAATCATAATTTTGAATATTAGCCTTATGTGACTCAATTCACAATTCTAGCGAATTCAAAAAGTTGTTTTGGTTTCTCCTTTTTTTTCAAAAGATTTTTTGGCATGTGGCACATCATTAGCAAGAGGATAGATTAGAGAATTAAAGAGTGAGTTGAAAGAACCCGGTCGCTTTTTTTTTTGTAGCCATGTAAACAGCTGTAACATGTACAGCTTTAAGTTTTTACTTTCCGAGTAAATAAAAATAAAAAGACTAGATGACTTTTGTCACTAATTTTGTATTTAAAAGTACTTGAAACATCGCTCGGTGTTGGTTGGATGTCCGCTGCACCTGTGCTTTCTTGTATGCCTCATGGTATAATAATATACTTCGCCAGGTATAGCATTCCGAGATACAGGGTGACACAAGCCTACGTCATCACCGCTGTGTTACCAGTAGTGTGTAATAATAACTCCCCAACCGCCTTTATTACCTGTGCGAATCCGATAGAACAACGAGGTTCTAACTAACAATTACGTTGGTATATGTTTAAATTGAATTGTTTCATTTGATTAGAAAAACGAAACGACAATTTAAATGCTATAAATACATTTTTAACAGAATGGTGACTGAAAATGTTTCCATACTTCTTGTTTTGTTCCAATAAAGTGGCAACTGGATAGTGACGTCAGCTTGTGTCACTCTCGGAGTGCCAGACCTTGTTTTTTTAGACCATGGTATGCCTCATTTAGTTTATGCATGACGCTCGATGTTGTGTCCTTATACCTTGTGCATTCTTGATAAAATTCGCCGGGTAGTCGTAATGGTTGGCCATATAATAATTCGGCTGTACTCGCACCGACGTCCTCTTTAATTGATGCACGCAGGCCTAGTAGTACTGTGGGTAGTTCATGTGACCATGTTGATGAATGGAGACGCGCGGTGAGTGCGGTCTTGAGCGTTCGATGCCAACGTTCTATGATCCCATTACACTGCGGGTGGTAAGCAGTGGTTCGGGTACGATGTACTCCCATTCGATGCATCAATTTATTGAACAATTCCGACTCAAATTGTCTGCCTTGATCGGTGGTGATTGTCTCAGGGCAGCCAAATCTTGCTATCCAACACTCGTATACTGTACTCGCGACCGTCTCTGCGGTTATGTCCTCAAGTGGGTAGGCTTCTGGCCATTTGGTAGCTCGATCGATCATGGTCAACAAATAGCGATACCCGTTGGAAGTGGGTAACGGACCAACAATGTCGATGTGAATGTTCCAGCCGATTTGCTTATGGAAAGCTTGCCACAGGTGACTTCGTGTGTTGCTGTACTTTCGCTCGCTGGCACGGGTCGCAGGCTCGCGCCCAGTTGCTTACGTCACGATTCATCGACGGCCAAAAGTAACGTGACGTAACCAGCTTCCTTGTAGCCCTTGTTCCCGGGTGACTAAGGTTATGAATGGCATGGTATGCGGTTTTTCTGAAGTCCGGTGGTAGGTATGGTCGAGCAGTGTTTGAAGACATCTCGCAGGTGATCTTGATGTTCGAGTTAGGCATCGTAATATGTTTGAAAGTGTACTTTCCGGTACTTTTTAACGCCTTCAACTCGAGTCTTGTGATTGCATTTTTTCTAGCTCGGTGTAATCGATTGGAGTGGGGCAGGTTATGGTTTCTATCCTCGATAGTGCGTCCGCCACTTGGTTGTCCTTGCCGCTGACGTGTTGAATGTTTGATGTAAATTGTCCGATGTATTCGAGGTAACGGGTTCGTCGTGGTGTCTCCGATTTACTGTCAGCTGTTAAGGCGTGCAACAGTGGTTTGTGGTCCGTGTATATAATTAGTTCACGTCCTTTGAACACTCGACGAAAATGACGTATTGCCATGTATATGGACAGCAATTCCCTGTCGTATGTGCTGTATTTCTGTTGCGCGTCACTAAATTTCTTCGAAAAGAAACTTAGCGGTCTCCATTTCCCATTAATCTTCTGTTGTATGACGGCACCAGCACAGGTATTTGATGCGCCTGTCATCAGCGCGAAAGGTTCGCTCGGTGATGGGTAGGATAGCAATACTGCGTCTTCTATGTCTTGTTTACATTTGGCGAACGCTTCTTTGGCATCTGTGGTCCATTGTATTTTGGTTTTATCGTGTTTTTTTGCATTATGAAAGTACTTGCTCAATTCACGTTTATCATGCCGATAAAACGGCGAAGTTCTTCGACCGTGTTAGGTAGTGGGTACGATCTGATGGCCTTGACTTTTTCTTCTGTTGGCGTGATACCTTCTGAGTTTATGGTGTAACCCAGGAATTCGAGTTGGGATTTCCCAAAGACGCATTTAGCCACGTTGATTTGCAGACCGTACTCGTGGAGTCGCCTGAACAGTTCTTCGAGGTCACTTCTGTGCGTTTCCTCGTTGTCTGATGCCAAAAGAATGTCGTCGACAAATGGGAATGCGGGTAGACCGCGCAGGACATTGTCGATGTGACGTTGAAAAGTTTGGCCGGCGTTTCTTAAACCAAAACACATTCGAGTAAATTCATACAAGCCGAATGGTGTTATGACTGCAGTCTTCTTAATTTCTTCCTGGCTTAACATGGTGTTCAAATGCGAGGTCACCACTTTAGGAGGTTTGTAGTCGATGATAAGCAAAACAGCAATTTATGGTAATTGGAATAATATTCATTTATTTTAGCCTAGTTACATTGTATTTACAATTTGTTGAGTAGTGGTATAGCACAATTACAGCTGATTGTGGATAGACCAATCACGGACCGCCGGGCGCAGTCCATACTTTTGGCGTTAGCTCCTCATGGAGCTAACGCCAAAGCTATAAAAGGCTCGCTGCGGCGCGCCGTTCAGCTAACCGTTCCCCCCGTCCCCAGTCCGATGAGGCCTCAGCCCACGCCGTAGCTGAGCCTGTAGCTTTAAATTCCCCGAATAATAATCATGAAATTACAAACCTCTCGATCCAGCCTGTCCCCACTCGCTGCCCTCTCTCAGTGACGCCCTAAGCCGAGGTCCGTACCCCACAGCGGGGGGTGCCCTTAGCGTGCGGTCATTTAAATTATAAGTTTAGTATTAAAAATTCCGCTCCTGGCTGGAGGCTTTTTCGAGTAAAATCCTAAAGGCACCCACAGGACAGTCGGTTAAGTAGCCACGACCTCAGTGGTCAAAACTACGAGCCGCCATTCATAAAAATTTAAAAAAAAGTGCCGTTCGGCAGTAAATCTCTTGACTCCGAGGTGGTACGTTGTCCGATGACGTCACAGCGCGGCGGAGGAGGCGCAAGCCGCCAGCTCGGGCGCATGGTACAGAGCGGCCGGCCCGTCGGCCCTCAGTGCCCGGCCGTGCGGCGGTGCGACCGGACGTGCTGTATGCCCGTTAGTATGTGGGCTGCTTCATACTCAAAAAAGAAAAAAAGAGATACACTATTTAAAAGTACTGTGTAAAACAATACAAATCTAAATAAAATTAAAATTCAGAGTCTGTATTTGAATATAAAATTTGGGTCTTTTTTTAGTAACACAACAAAAAGTCGATAAAAAGAAATCCATAGGGCATGAGAGGTGGTAAGGGGTCTGAAAGGCTATCAAATGACCCATTCAATCGACCATTTCAATTTGGCACACGATGCACCAAACAGCCTGTATAATGCAACCTCTAATTTCAGAATAGAACTACTGCGATTGCAACCACAACCGCTACTTCCAATGAGCAGCCGGGACATGAATATAACGCAACATTTATTTTTATTCTGTACCATGACCACGACAGCAATATAGGATAAAGTTCTTTAACTTTATGCATATTTTTTTCTAATTATTAATTTCTTAATTATTTAAAATGTTAAAACTACGGTAGCAAGTGTAGCAAACAATAATCTGCTATAATATCACAATTCGCCGTAACTCACTGAAAAGTGTAGCTGCAGCAGAAATTTTATTGAGGACTATTTACTTCTTCTAAATGATTCCTTTACAAAATAAACACAGCAGCCTATGAATAAATGATAAGTTAGCAGCATATGAGTTGTTGCTAACTTGTAGGTACCAACTATTATTATTTAATAGTTTACCTCTCCAAATTACATTACCGACTACCCTCATTGTTAATTAAGCTAACAAAACATGAGATTATTTAAGATATGATTTTTATTGCTTGTTTTGTTTTTTTATACCGTCATAATGTATTTACTAATAGATAGTCATTTAATCTCGGCTTTTGAGTTCAACAGAAATGAGCAAATAAAACGGCAATAACAATAGGCACATTTACCTATCTCATTTTTTTGTTTTGTTTAACCTGCAAATTACTAATATGCGTGAAAACACGTGTTTACTTTATCTTATTTGCTTATTAGGCTATGATATCTTTCCGAACACAAGTATTCACATTTTTGATCACTTCCTATTGTTCTGAATGAGTAATGTAACTCAAACACTAACCTTCATCCTGGCAGGGTCCCCAATGTGGTGTTCACCATGTTATGGGAAGTATTCGGGTAGGTAAATTAAACAACAATTTACTGTACAACAGCAGGGGTCGCACGACCCTGCCGTGGTCGCGGATTGTTCGAAGAGAGTTACCGTGGCCCTGGCGCACAGGCAACTGAAGGAACACGGCTGGGTTTTAGTCAGTAAGAGTCTAACACGCCCTTTCGCTTCGCCCAGAGCGGGAGAGGTCATTAGAAGACTTCAACCCAAAAAAAAAGGGGTCGCACGTCAGCATCGTTCGGGCGCCAGCAAGCAACTGATCACTCTGCGGGCGCGCGCCGCTACGCTAGTTTATTATGTCGCTACGCTACAGCTCTTCTTCATAACAATTCTTGTAGTGCAATATTTTAACTCTAATAAATTTGTCTTTATTTATAGCAAGGTGTACTTGTTGTATATGAGAAGACAATTGAAGGTGACGAAATTGCAAGTGATACAACAGCGTGTTATTTTTGTGCGGCTACGTTTTCAGCAACTATAGGTTGGTATTTATTTCAATTATTTGTCTTAATTTATAGCAAAAGAAGCCACTCGATTAAGATGATAGAGATGATGAGGGATGATATAAGCTAGACCGTCGTGGGCGCGCGAGACTCGATTGCAGGCACCAAGACTCTTAGCGTGACATGGACTCCACACTGTGTAGCATGAACTGCTTCATACAGGTTGTGGTGTAAATTAAATTGAATAAAATAGAGAAAAATTATTATTAAATATAAAATAATAAATAAATAATTAATTATAAAAAAATATAATAAAATAATTATTAAATTAAAAGTAAATTAAATAGAGGTCCAACGTTAAGGGGTCGAACATCATAATATATTCAGCTATCACATACCATGATTTAAAACAATTTTTTCGGAATCCTCTCCGTTAATACTATACTGCGGTGTTCTTTCTTTGTACCTATCTGAATAAAATAATACCTTGCAGGTGGAATCGGCACACTTGTGGGAACCGGTACAAATTTAGTATTTAAAGGATTCTTTCAGTCGTAAGTACTCAGTAGCTTAATCATCATAGTCATCGGTCGAGTACTCATCGTAGTATTTTTTTTTTGTGTGTTTTGTATGTGCAGAATAAATAAATTTTCTTTCTTTCTTCTTCTTAAAGCCCAATTTACACGGTGCAAGTTTCTAAAACGTTCAAGAGTAATCATCGCAGGCCATAAAGCACGTTCAATTATTGCCATTCCAGAATTGCATGCTAGTGTTTACACACGTGCGGTTTCGATAAAATGGCATACAATAACTGAATGCAAGTCTTTTCATTCAATAATTGCGTGCGACTTCTGTTTACACCGAGGCTATTATTGTAAGGCGATTATTGCATGCAAGTTTTGTCTCGTCTAAACAGAGTCACACGTCTTTGTACGTTTATTTTAGGATTTCTTGCTTCAAAAGAGCAGAAACAAAGTAACAAATGCTCACTCGACGCACTGATGTTAGAACGGTAGAAAAAATTCATGCCTGAATTGAATGCGATTTTATTGAACGTGCAATTTTATTGTACGTTTTCACCTATACCAAGTTAAACGGCAACAAACATATTATTCTAAAATAGTGTCTTAAGTGTCAGACAGTTTCCATGGACTAAAACTTTTGTCAGATGCTTTTAGGCTCCACAAAAAATAAATGAACTTTACTTATTTTTACAAGTCTGATTTTTTCATATGTTATTAAGGTAACTATTACAAAGTTATATTTCATTAAAAAAATATTCAGCTGAGAGAATGAGCGCGAGCGAGGTCACTATACGCATGCGTTTCAGAGTAAAATATTTAAATATTTTTAAAGTACTTACTGCTTTCGATTCAATATTTTTGCATCTCTATTTAAATAAGACGAACTTCAACATTTATCATTAATTAATATTTAAGTAAATTAATTTATTGCATATATTCGGGAAAATAAATTTACTCGGCGCAATTTTGTTTTATGAAGAATTATTTTTATTTTATTATACATAGTTGAAACAAATAAAACAAAAATCATTTTATAAAAAAATATTTAACTATGATTAAGTAAAGAAAGTATTTGTTTATCTTTTAATCATCGTAATCGTCGTCATAATCATTGGAATTTTCATCACTAGCACAATCATGATATTGTCAATTCGAGTCATCATCTTTATCATCATCAGCTATGTTGTCGTTGTTGGCAGCTTCTTCTTTAAAAAATAGATAAAAAAGGAGGATAATAAGGATAAGGATAATGATAAGGATTGCGCGGCCATAACTTTCAACATGAATATTCCGTAAAATATTGATCTAGAGCTAATTAATATTAGCTAATCGACAATTTTTGACTAATTCTGTCTTCAATTGACAAAAAGAATTAGATCTCTAACCCAAGTAGTCGCTGAGATCTCCATGGCCGGGCAATCCACCACATTACGTTCGCGCGGTCAACTTAAAACCCTTATAACTTCTTTATTTCTACTTGGACAAATTTTGGGTTCGTTCCCTTCGATTTTGAGAAATTCCGCCATTTTTTTTTAAGTTTTTTTTTGTTTGGATAACTTGGCGGAGCAATCGTAACGCACACCGTGTCCACTGCTCGTCCGTTATCCGAGCGTCAGGATCGCGGGCCACCGAATTTTAGAGTAGTTCGGCGCGACCGTTAGAACTCGTCCCGAGATTGTGACGGGCTGATATGCCGGCAATAAAAAACACGTTTGATCTTTTCCACACACTGCCGTCGCACTGGCAGCAGCGCCGTTCGCGCGGCTTTTGTTTTGCCTATCATGACATACTGAACCGCCGAGTTCGGTCGCGGTGGATAAACGATCGCCGTCACCGAGAACTTCAGGTTTTGTTTAAATAATCTGGTTTCTCGTTAACGTAGCGGTGACCTTAGTCATTTGTTTTTGTTTCAGGGAATTCCCGACAGCTCCAGAATATTTATCCTTTCCGAAGTTTTCTGCATTTACTGTTCCATACATGATTATCTCCGAATGCTTTATTTACCTCTATTTGGCGTTTATACATTTTGGATTATTAAGGTATGTGTTTTTTTCTTTATGAGAATATTTTACAATTCATCCTCTTATAAACTTTTTGATGCTTGTTCCCCCTGAAGCTCAATGCAATTAGGACAAAAAAATATTTAATATCATGATAATGCAATATTAAAACGTGTAGTTGCCCCGTTTGGGGCCTGGCCACGGTGCCAAACAAGGTCATGGTTATGGCAGTAGAATAAATGAATGTGGAATGGATGTATGTACCTTATGGTATTTATCTTGGACATTACCGACATCAGTTAAGAAAAAACATCGTGAAGAAAGCTGAGGGGGCCCAGACTAAGAAACATTCGATTAGCGATAACGCTAGTAGAATAGCCAAAAAATGTATGGGGTTGACATAAGCTATCGAAATGTCACGTGATCATAGATCAACGAATAGAAATTTGCTAGAAAATGTTAACATCATTCGATTCTATGAAACGTGTCGACAGCGTCGAACGATTACTTCCATAAAGATGCGTAGCCAAGCGGCACGTTTTGACAAGCGTTATCGCTAGTTTTACATTCGTATGATGGAAACTGTTATGTATGAAGTATTGTGTGAACTCAGCCGTAGCTGGGATTGGTTGAGTTGTGAACTGTCAGGATGACATAAGCCCCGCCCTGTTGTCACTTAGTTTCATAATAAAGCGTCAGTGCGTAAACCACTTCCGTGTCTACGAGTATTACTTGCCTTCCTCCTACAAACCTAACAGTGGCGACGAAGTATCCGCGTTTTATTATTTTTTTAGGGAAAAATAAAGTTGTCAAAGTATGTCGTTACTTCGAGAGTTACTTGAGTTACTTCGAGAGCCAACAGTAGTAACAAATAAAAAAATTACAATAATAATTGTTAGCAACAGTTTAAAAACTCAATGAGTAATACAAATCAACATAATTATAACAGAACACTGAACACGAGCTAAACTATTGTGGCGAAATTTTTTGGCAAAAAAAGTGCGTCTGTGTGCGTAGGCCCTTATATGTCCCTTATATGGTTTTTTTTCTTCTTAGATTTCTGAATGCATACCTCCTATTTCTTTTTAAACTACCCAGACTTACTTGAATACCAAATTTCATTTTTCTACGTCAACGTTAACCCGTGCCGACAGAACTCTGAAGATTTTGAAAATTGCTGTTTTAACCCTTTCCGTTATATAGCTAAATCAATTGAAATATTAATATTTTTATGAAATATTTATTAATAGAAGATAAAATTACAGATCAGGCAGGATATTTTCTTTTGAGGGTCTCTTTTTTACAGTCTGGATACAGATTTCTATGCTCCTGAACACAGCGTAGCAAAAATTGCTTTTGCTCTTCCTTTGCAGTGATCAAACCATGAAAATCTTGCATAAGTTTTACAGCTCTTTCAGCCGTATCATTAACTGCCCTTAAAGAAAGCACTTTCCTTTTCGCCTCTGAATAGGCAACATCTTCATTCCATGTAGAAGCAGGTCTCTGGAGGAAATTCTTATCAATTTTTAATCGAGAAAATAAATTTGTGCTCTTGACACACAAAATCACTTAATAATTTTCCTGCAACAACAAATAGGCTTATTGACAATTTATTGTAAACAGTATAAAAACTAGTACTATTTATTGTATTCCTACTTACTATACAAATAATCAGACATATCTTCTTCAGATTGAATGTATCTCTTCCCAGAATCATACAAACTCTCTCTTTGTAAATTCACTACAATCTTCGTTTTGATTTGTCCATTAACTTCATCATCAAAGAGTGATTAAACGGCAATTTCTTCTGACAAGTACCAAATATGTTGACTAAATTTGCTCACGGCTGCTTTGGAGATCAATTTGTCAACAGTTTCATATTCCTTAAGCCTCTTTAAAAAGCACAAATCTTGATTTGGTGCCTTCACCGCCAGACTACATCCAAGCCATGGTTTTACATGTAAAACTGCAATGAATAAACAGACGTCTTGAAGTGCTCGCTTATCCTTGGCGCTAATTTTGAACTGGGATTGCAACAAACATATCTTTAAAGAGTAAATAACTCTAGCCATCCACCTTGCTTGATGCATCGCTCCAGGAGGTCTAATTTAAATTTTTGTTTCACTGTCACCTCCTAAGAAAATAATAGATAGTTCAATCAGTTCCCGATAATCGTCACGTCCAATGGTTTTTTGCAGTTCTTGATTATAAAATGTGAGCAAATCTTCTATTGTTGTATTACAAAAATGTCGTGTGACGATATCGGTATATGTTTCAATGGCAGCGGGATTAATAGTTTTCCAGTTGTCTCTAAACTTTTTGAACAGTGAGATATCATACTCGTGACTTGGTGGATTTTTGTTTCGAACACACATTTTAAAACCAGTTCATAAACGTGATGGCGGCAAGCAAAGAGTAGTAATTGCCTGTCTAGTTTTTTTTCCAAAAGTACACAAGCTCCTTTCAATCGCCCTGTATTAGACGGAAGAGCTGGCCGGAAGAACTTTCCAGTTTGGGTACAGCCAGAAGTTGTTCCTTGTCTCGAAATGAAATTATAATTGGCAGGCGTTCTTCTTTAGAACTTCTCACGTTGTCCAGGTAATAATTTCCCATCCCAGTGAACGGTCACCATTTCAGGCATATTATTCTGAAAATCTGATTTTATAGATGCCGCTCTATCTTTTCGACTCTGTGTGCGAATACGTTGAATAGACGATTTGTTTATCGGAAAATCATCACAGCTAAGACCTAGTGCTTCTACTACAGCCTGAAGTATATAGACAGAATCCCTTATGCTTAATTGACATCTATCTAAAGCCGCAACTAATTTAGGCGTGATAGTCTTTCCTTCCTCTTTTTTTAGTAGTTTCAGAACTTACCATTTAAGAGGTGGATGCCATGGGTTCCTCAGGGCTTTCATCAGAGCTGGTAAGTTGATCGTGATGTCCTTGTGTTTGAATAGAATCTTGCGTAGTAACAGATGACGATAAACCTCCGAAACACATTTGCTCACATCTTTTTTCCTCTTCATTAAATTTCCTTTGTCTTGCCCTTTCTTCTTTTTCGGCTAACTTTTTTTCTACACCCGCTAAACACCCTGGACGCCCTGGTTATCTTTGTTTTCGTAAAAATATTTTATCTTCTTCAATTTTCCTCCTTCTTTCTTCTCTCATTTTCAGGCATCAGCGTGTGCTATATCAAATAAATTATCTAAATTGTTCTTAAAGTCCTCCTCAAGGCGCTTGTAAATCTCTTGTATTTTTTTAGAATGTTTTTGAATCTCCCTCCAAGCATGATGAAGATCCACAAGCTTTTTTACACAGGTATAGCTCTGGTAGGGATTCTAGCTTTTTCCCAAAATATAATACACTCCCGAATGACGAGATTAGCGCTTTCACTAACAGTCAATTTAACTTCGCGAATGTTAAAAAAAGTACTGCAAGAACTTGACGATTAGACGGTAACTTTGCCCCTGTTATTTGATAATTTACGTCACCAACTTAGAAAACACATTTTGTATTGCTTCCTAATTCCACTGCCATCTTTTAAATGTAAAACAATACGTGTTAATCGCGAGAATAATTGAGATCAAATGACAAATGCCGTGAAAACGCACCGCTACTGTCGCGCAACATGATTCGATGCAAATCGGCACGGGTTATCGTACTCCAAATAAAGTAATAATTTATTTCCGAGTGTATTAAAGGCAAATGAACAAAACTAAGGCCTATGCGTTAGAAATTTAAAACTTTGAAAAATAAGGGACACGCTAGTGTACATACATAATTTTTCAAAAAAATTCAGAATTAAGAACCGTGGTCGACAGTACCCATGTACGGTGTAGACTAGCGCTTGGTATGGACACTGAAATATTTTTACAAGGATTCCTGTGCTTGTCAGGATCAATGGGGCATACACGGACTGGTTCATCTCAAGGGTCGTTAGACCGGGTTGTGTTGCGTCACCGTGGCAGTTCAACTTAGAATGCGGGAAATAAAGTGAATGGTGCTATTATAACAATGATGTTAAACTTACATAGTTATAAATAAAAATAAATAAAATACGTTTATTTCGACCAACAATTTATGTTTTGTAAGTCTTTACAAGCACGCGAAGCAGGGGCAGAACGCTATTATGCTACAATAAACTTTGTCTGGGTACGCTATACGCTCTCTCTACGCCCTCTCTCTTCATTTTCCTTTAACAACGTTTCAGACCTAAGAGTAAAACAGCAAAAAAAGCAGTAATTCCGAAACCCGTACAGCAAGCCGCAGCAGCTGTTATAGCCGCAGATGTCAAGAAAAGAGGACCAATATCGTGGTGGGAGACGGTAAGGTCGTAGTCAGGCTGTGCAAAACTAGAAAATACACTACAACAACGAAAACAAACCATGTATGCGATAAAAGGATTTTGACGCGTGGTCAAAATAGGAACTAACGACACGATACGCGCCGGTGCGAAAAGATCCGTTTTAAAAAAAAAAGTTATAGCCAATTTTAAATATATTTTTTCAGTTGTACCCCAGGGTACAACTAGATCTAGATAAAGGTACTACAGGGTACAACTACGGTTCTAGAGTTAAAATATGACCTTTATAAAAGCAGAAGTTATGCAAAATTATAGTAAAAGATAATTAACAATTATGAATACAATCTGAGTCTGCCTATGAAGTACATATAAGTAGATAGAGGTGGAAGTATGGAACACTGCATATGGACGGCATATTGGAGCAAATAATGAAGGTTATTTTCTTCCTTCAGCTAATAAGTTTTGTCACACACATTCTTTAACAAATTCACCATATTACACAACAAAAATAATACGTATTTATTCAGTATATAGTAATGATTTTTAAGAGCGCTCATACGGCCTATGTGCGGAATGAGTGATCCAAATTAATCGTCATAAATTTGGAACGGGACGTGCAAGCGAATTCTCAAATTGTTAATAGTTTTTAACAATTTTTTCAATATTGAAACAAGAAGTGCAAAGGCTTGCAAGTGCAATTCTGAGAAATACATTATGACGTTTTCTTAAAGCGCGCGGTTTGAGTGATATTATTTATTATTATTATATATTTATTGACCATATCATTTTTATCTCAAGTTTTAACTACTTTTATCTAAATCTTCCTTGATTTTTGTTAAGATTGAAGAGAGGATCACTCAATCCACATGCACATAAAATATGACGTTACATATTTATGTCGGTTTAAATGGGTCCCTCAGTTCTTTAATGTCTGTACTGAGGAATCTTCAAAACATGAATTTAACTGAAGAAATACATAAATATATCTTAAATTTGAACATCTCAGTAAATTTGTAAAAATTAAATATTCGCTCAAACGCTATTGCTTGAAAAGTACCTAAATGAAAGTCGAATTTTCTTAAAACGTTTCAACTGAGAGCCCAGTATTTTCGGCTTTATTGACTCGGCTCAAGCTCATAGAAAAATATAATACAAATTATATAGTTTCGTTACTATATTTAACTTATTTTTTTTTGTTAATTATCACACTCGGTTCATTTCGTACCTTTCCCTCCAGCGTATTTTTTTTTTCAGACTGTGGTCATTTTGTTCGGCGGTGCCATGATTTCATTCTTCTGTCGTTCTCCACAAATGTTCGATGGCTGGGGTGACGTAATTACCAATTATTTCGAGATATCGGATAAGAAATTGTGTGTAGTTTTAACCTGTTTATTTTACATTATTTTTAATTTATAGGCGGTGGCCCCATTTAAGGTTGGGTAGGTAAACTATTTATCTCTTATCACTCAAAATATCATTGGGAATAAGGATAAGTTGAAATTTTAATGGTTGTTTTTCCACAGCGAACTGATTTTGGCTTGGTAGTACAATCGATTTATAAAAAATGGTAAAAAAATTGCTGATTTACAATAGTGAAATACAAAACTCGAAAACTACCTCGAACCAATAGTAACACAGCGTGAACGGCCGACTGCACGAGGTTGGTGCCAGTGGCGTGCGGTCGTTGACCCTCGCGTTACAGCTCGCCCTGCCCCTGTCCTGCTCTTCAGTTACAAAACGAAACACAATACTTACCTAAAAAATATTCCAATTTTCCCTTCATACTTTGTCTTATGGCCTGTTGTTTGATCAGTAGTCAAACATACTAATAGTTAAAATGCGTTAGTTAAACATATTATTAAAAATAACAAAAGTATGATGTTAAACAAATTAATGGTTAAGCTAACTACAGTTAAAAAAAAAAAACAATTTGCTATAAAGGTTAACCGTGCGTAGACAGACTAGTTAAACTTTGACAGCTATTTACTGTATGCAAGGTTATTTGTGGAAACGTTTTTTGTGAATTGAAATATTATAAGACATTTTGAAGATTCTGAAAGCTTTTCTAACGACGATATTATAGTTGAGTATGTATTAAATCGACGTCCTAAAACATTCAGGTATAGAATATTGCAGCTGGACTTTTGGGATGAAGTTGGTTTTTCGAACGATATAGAATGTCCAAAAGTACTGTACTTTGGCTACACAGTAAACTCCTAAAAAATAAAAATATTCTTGAAAAGGCCAACATATTGAAACCATGCAGTGTGAGTCCTTTACATCAAATTCAAAAGAATTTTATCTAAAGGACTCTCCGCATGGTTGGAGTAGCGTAAAATCTTAACGTCGAAAGACGTTAAGATTTTCCGCTACTGGGAATATTCAGCAGTATTCTGGAGATAATGTTTGGATTACACAAATCGAATTTATGCAGATACCACGTGTCAAGAGTAATTTGCTGCAAATTTAGATCAGTGATTAAAATACCACAGAATGTAGAAGAAATTGATTTACAGTAGCTTTTTTAAATATTGCTAAACTTCCTAGTGTTGTAGGAGCTTATAGACTGTACCCATGTTCCAATACTGAATCCAGCGGGCAACACTTCAGAATTGTACCGTAATGGAATATATTACTTCTCTATAAATACACAAGTTAAATTGCTGATGCTGAATTAAGAAGGGGCAACTAGAATCAATTCTATTTTTTTGTAAATTTTGACGTTCAAAAGTGCCTTTTATGTGCCTATTTGAAATAAATGATTTGACTTTGACTTTTGACTTTGAGAATTTTGGACTTAGTAGCAGTAGATGGCTAAGCTCAGTACACGACAGCACTATTTTCAACGCCAGTGAAATAAAAAGGAAATTTGACCTGGGAGATTTTGGAAATTGTTGTCTCTTAGGAAATCGTGGATATACATTAAAAAATACTTAATGACACCACTTATCGAACCGCAGTCACATCCTGAGTGACTGTACAATGAAAGACAATTAGTAGGATATACAAATGTCGTAGAAATAATCATTGGTGTATAATAATAATGAAAATAAACCCGCAGGGCAGCATGTGGCTAGCTGTTGGGCAGTAGCGACCCCACGGACCCTATCTCCCGGGAGAAGTTTTGTTCCTCACCTCTGGCTTGCCTTTATTGGCCGGCTGGAGTGAACAATGACGAGGAACAGAGCTCCCACCTCTTTCTTGCCTTTATTGGCTGGCTTGAGTGAAGATTCGCAAGAGCAAACGTGCTCGGAGGAAGGAAGTATTTCAGTAAGTGCTGGTAGGGATCTTGACCATTTTCCGGGCTCTGGGATTGTTCTGATAGCCGTGGAATACCTCTCCACTCCTCAAGCACCTCAAGAAGTGTTGCTCCTTAGTCGCTACGTCACTACGTCACGCATGTGCTAGCGATGGTTTCCGGGGGCCCATTATTGAGTGTGCAAGTCACCCCTTGCCATTTTATCCGTGTATATATAAAAAATTGATCAGGCAGGGGTCATAGTCCTTCCATAGTTCTAGGTAACTAGTCCACTCTAGGCACCTAAACCCATAGTCCAATTTTTTTTTCCATATCCTGCAATAGTCCAACATCAACCGGGGGTTGTCCTTGGGTGCACTTGCACAGTGCATACAGGGATAATCGCCGGCTTGTGCTTCATTTCCTTTACTTCTAGATTCTAACGGGCCTCTGCGAGTTGGCTTTGGCCCCTCGTATGCCTACCAAAGGTCCGGGACCTCATGGTCCCGAGATATGCGAAAAGCTTCAATATAATAATAATAATAATAGGTGGGTTTATAGGGGTTGGGAGCGACCGGATCTAGATGTGGCTGACTCGTGCCTACAAAACGATGACGCCATGTGTTCTTTCTGGCGCAATATCTGGTCGGTGCCTGTCAGTCACACCGAAGGCGATTGGGCACAGAGAGTCGAGCGAGCCTGCGATCCAATACCAGAAATGGGGGCTATTACCATCTGCTCCCAAGATGTAACTCGTGCAGTCCGTCTGCTGCCTAACTGGAAGTCTCCAGGACCGGATGGACTGCAAAACTTTTGGATCAAATGGTTCGTTGGGACGCACGCTCGCTTAGCGGCTCAGTACCAGACTGCTTTGGAGTCTGGTTCGCTACCCCAGTTTCTAACAACAGGATTTACCCACCTGCTCCATAAATCAGGTACCACTGCGGAACCCAAAAATTATAGACCGATCACGTGTTTACCGACCTTACATCAATTTTGAGAGCTAAAATTAACAAACATATAGACACCAACTCTATCATGTCTCCTTCTCAAAATGGATGTAGGAACGGGTCCCGTGGTACTAAGGAGCTACTCCTCATTGATATGGCCATTAGCCAACAAGTTCGTCGTTCCCGAAAGGATCTGTCGACATGTTGGATAGATTACAAGAAGGCCTATGACTCAGTATCACATACATGGCTTATGAGGGCGCTGAAGTTGTATAAAGTAGATGCAACTCTGTGCACCTTCCTGATGTCATGTATGGGGCAATGGAGAACGGTCCTTCACTATCCAGGATGTCGAAATGTCCAGAGGAATAGCGAACCGATAAGGATCGAGCGAGGCATATTTCAGGGTGATAGTTTGAGTCCGCTTTGGTTCTGCTTAGCCTTGAATCCTCTAAGCACACTGCTGGAAGATTCAGGTCTAGGCTATCGGCTGATGAGAGGTGGTCAGGTTATATCTCACCTCCTTTACATGGATGACCTAAAACTCTTTGCCCCCAACAATTTGCAACTGATGGAGCTACTAAAAGTAACTGAAATTTTCCGTAGTGCCATCAGAATGGAATTTGGTGTGGACAAATGTGCGGTCATGCATGTAAAGCGCGGGGAGATTGGCCGATAGAGAGATTATTTTTGGCCAATAATATTTGCGAGACAAGGCTAAATGACACTCGGTGATTCCGCGATGGTTAGTTTTACCATCATGGTAGTGACGGATTATCTCCTGCTGACGCAGATATTCCTTGACGTTTTCCAGCTCGGATTTAGCGAGAACGAGGTTTAATGATGAACTTTTAAACTTGTTTTGAAGGATCGGAATAATAGAATACATGGCTCATGGAGGATCTATTAAAATACCTGTTTTAACCTTGGGGTTAGCGTACTCCTTTATAGCGCTTATGACATCCTCCTCTAAGTTGGATTGCGATAGCTGGATGCTGATACGCGTATGTGTGTCAAATGGTTTTGTCACTGAGGGTCGTTTCTTTACGTCGCTAACAAGGATAAGATGTATCTGTCGATTGAATGTATTAAGAGGTTTATCTGTTATAGGAATTTCAAGAATTGGATTTTCATTACTTGTGTGAGCTGTTTCAGTGGAAGAGTCTGCTTGGGCGAGTATTGTTTCGGATGGGTTGCCCATTAGGGAATTGAGTTCGTCAATTTCTTCTATTAGAGACATAGCTTCCTTAGTATTTATTTCTATGCGGGAGAGGGCGTCGGCATTAGTGTTCGTTTTCCCCTTCTTGTAAATTACGGAAAAGTCGTACTCGCTGAGTCTAAGTTGCCATCTTGTAAGTCATGAGTTCGGCTCTTTCAAATTCATCATCCACTGTAATGGTTTATAGTCAGTAAAAATTTTGAATCTTCGTCCAAAGAGGTATGGTCTGAAATATTTTGTAGCCCAGACTATGGCGAGGAGCTCTTTTTCAATGGTGCTGTAGTTTATTTCACTCTCGTTAAGAGTTCGAGAGGCGTAACAGACCGGTTTGTCTGACCCTATGGGACCTTGGGATAGTATAGCTCCAATGGCTACGTTAGATGCGTCTGTGGTTAAGTTAAATTCTCTATTAAAATCCGGGTATTGCAAGATGGGATCATTGGTCAGAAGAGTCTTACATTTTTCAAAACAGTTCTTATAGTCAGTGTCGAGAGTGATCTTTCTTCCTTTTTCAGACATTGCGTGAGTGGCTTCGTGGTACGGGCAAAGTCGGGGATAAATTTTTCGGTAATAACCGAGAAGGCCTAGAAATTGCTTGATTTCTTTTGGGGTTTTCGGTATGGGGTATTTGTTTATGGCGGATATCTTATCGGGATTTGGCTTTATACCATCTCTACTAATGATGTGCCCAAGGTACGCTGTTTCAAGCTTAAGAAATTCAGATTTGTCCATCTGGATCTTGAAGTTGAACTCTTGAAGTTGGACTCTCGAAGTCTCTGAAACACTTTTTCGGGATTGGTCACGTGTTCCTGAAGGGAGGTGCTGAACACGATGATGTCATCGAGATATACAAGACATATCTCGTTCTGAAGCCCTCTGAGGACATTATCCATCACACGCTGGAACGTTGACGGATTTTTTTTTAATCCCATTGGCATACGAAGAAATTCGAAATGCCCATGCTCTACGTTGAATGCGGTTTTCTCGACGTCGATAGGGTCCATCTTAACCTGGTAGAAGCCACTTGCCAAATCGAGGGTCGTGAAGTAGTGGCATTTCCCTAATTTGTCAAGGACGTCACTAATATTAGGGATAGGGTACTTGTCGTCAAGTGTTTTTTCGTTAACCTTACGGAAATCCACCACGAGACGCCACTTTTGCTTTCCGGAAGCGTCTATCTTCTTTGGCACTACCCAAATAGGGGAGCTCCAGGCAGATTCAGATGGTCGTATGATACCCTGTTCTAGCATTTTTCCTATCTGGTCCCTAACTTCCTGGCGATGTACGAATGGATACCGATAACTTTTGGTATGCACTGGCACTTCGTCTGTGGTCCTAATCCGGTGTTTGACTTTGTTTGTAAAAGTTAGTCCCTCGCCCTCAATATAAAATACGTCCGCGTAACGAGAACAAAGAGCTATAAGGTTAGCCTTTTTCTCTGGGTTAAGGTGATCCGTTCGTAATCGTGAAACTACATTTTGCGCGCGAGTTGACGTTTGTTCAGTACGCGTGCACTCAGTATTAAATAGTTTCGCGTGCGCCGGGCGATCAAGTGAGAATATGACGTCATTAGGTGTCGGGTTCTCAATTTCTAACGTAGCCACGGTTGTTAGCAATGGTGGTAATGCATTCGTGAACTATGCAATTACAAATTATTTGTTCATTAATGAAAGCGTCTCCTTCCGCGATGTCGACAGGGATACGGGTAACTTTAGAAGTCCCTGCTGGAATTATATCCTCATATAGATTAACGTTGCATGAGTTGTACATTTTGATAGGATTTGACGCGGTTCGAGTCAATAGTTGACCTTCTCTTAAATCTATGCGGGCCTCCCAGCTACTCAATAAATCTAAACCTATTAGTCCGTCAAAGTATTCGTGAAACCTATAAATGAATAACTTCATATTATCGGTGTCATTAAATTCTGCAAAACAAGGCAATGTAATAGAATAGTCGTTTCTGCTTGTTGCGTGTATATTTGTCACTTCAAACGGATCAAAGTTGAGGGCAAAATCGCCAAAGTACTTTTGAACGGCTTCGGGACTTATAAAAGATTGATTGGCACCCGCGTCTATCAAAAGTTTCAGAGGGGGTTTCGCGATTTGTATGTATGGTAGCTGTCTCTGCGCCTGTAGGTTTAATTCTATCTTGGTTTTGGTGAGGTTGAAGTCTCCGGAAAATCCTGTTCAGCATGGTTAGCATTTCCTTGTGGCTGAGGATCGTCAAGCGATTGATTATCCGCAGTCATAAAATAAGTCAAGTCACCGGTGAAACCGGGGGCAAAGTCACTGTCCGAGTAGTTATAGTCAGCATAATATTTGTACGCCGGTTCTTGGTAGTAATTGTAACGTGAGTCGTCATAGGTAGCACATTCATTAACGTTCATTTCGCGGGTCCTAAAATAGTTTGTTGGCGGCGGGTTTCCTGATCTATTCCAATCATGACCTGCTAACCCGTTGGTTGGGGGCAAAGATCTGGGGGTGAAGCGTTGTACTCCACTCATAGGTTGAGGACCTGATGGTGGACGGTTTTGAGACGGTACCCGGAACACATTACTACGGGGGTTATAATTAGGTGGTGGTGCACTTAACATTCTTTGCGTGTTAGTGGGGCCATGCTGCTGATATTGGATCGGTCTTGCAAATCTGAAAGGTTGAGGAGGGGGGCCCATAGGGCGTTGTCCTACGGGAGCTGGCCAATTAGGCACCTGGAAGTTATGCGACCGCTGGGGAGCAATTGCTGCTGGTGGTAATGCTGGGGTGACCGTTAGGGTTGACTGGCCCTTTTGGGGTTCCCTGCGTTGCTGCAAATACATGATGTTTAATTCCTCCTGAACATATTCAAGAGCTTTCTCAATGGTAGCCGGCCGGATGCAACGTATACGAGATCCTAAAGGTTCCTTTAAACCACGAATAAATGCCTGTATAGTCACCTTTTTATAAAGTTCACGCTTGGCCTCTATAGTAGTCTGTATAGTCTCGTGCAAAGTCACGTACGTCATCATTGTACTGAACAGTGTTTGGCAATGGTCATAAAACTCCTGGGGTGTCTTGTTACTCTGCGTAGCGACAGAAAGGTCATTGTACAACGCGGTTTCATCGCGTTGGTCCGAGAAATTGTTAATCAAGGCAGTTCGAATGCCCAACCAACTCTCTGGTATCCCATTAGAGTTTATGGTACACGCAGCGGTTCCAGAGATCTTATTAAGAATTCCGTTTAATAGGCATAAGTTTGAAAATTCGCTTCCGGGCGCACCACTTAAGTATTGCGTTGCTAATGAGTCGCAGATTTTAATAAACTGCGTAAGCACATTAGGGTTACCATCAAACTCCGGGACAAGGCGAAGAGCCTTGAAAATAGTGTCTGGGTCGTGCTGAGCCATATCTAAATTAAATAAGTTACCTAAATCCAAATTATCTAAAACTATGTCTCTATTAGTATCTACAGTTCGTCGACGGGCCTGACGTGATTCAGGTTCCCGCGCACTCGAGGCTCTGGGATGGTAAATCTTGAAGGTTAGGATTTCGACGGGAGCAACACGAGCATAATTCTAATGTACTTACAAATACTTCATTTCTGGTCTCTTTCCGTGAATCGATTTCCAGATTCTCCTCTCGGTCTGCAGCAGGTCCGTATGTTCAGGATATCCGGAACGGTGCTTGATAGCCACCCGGGTGACACGCGACGCGATTATCGATGTGAGATTCGAGTCCCGACGTCTCCCGCGGATATCCTACCGACTGCGCCAAATACGTTTACGACAGCCGAAGGATCGAAAAAAAAACCGAAATGATTTTAATAGCTTTTAATTATAAAAAAACTGAATTACAATTAATTAACCTACGAATATTCCTTCCACGTCGAAGTAGGAATATGGAATGCCTATTCTTACAAAAATAGTCATTAAAATTAGATTGCAACGTCGACTGACGTCAATGCTGCATCGGCGATTAGTTGTTGTCATCCGGTATTGGCGTAACTGCAACGTCGGCGATCTTCCTTTAGTAGAGCTACGTAATTCTCGTCTCCCTTATTTGTTTTGTTTCTGAGTTTTGTTTAAGTAGGTTTGTAGGTACAGGTAAAAAAAAAAAAGTTTAAAGGTTTAAATTAATTTAAATTTACCTTTTTTTTATATTGTGGTTTGTAGGTTTTTAAGAGTGTAAGATGTTGTCGTTTTAGTAAGATTCATTTTTACCTTTTCAATTAGATACTTAACTTACGTTAGTAAAACAAGGAAGGAAACCTCATAGTTTCTCCATGTCCGTCTGTCCGTCCGTAAGTCATAGTAATTTTATAGCTCCTTAAATATGAAATAGGCGTTTTGTCGAACTGGCCACTTTGATCTCAAATATCTTAAATTATCTTACTTTGGTTTTGTTGTACCTACTTAAATTTAAAAAAACTGTTAACATTATAAACCATTTCCTCCTTCAAAGCTATTTTTTTATTCCAAAATCGGAAAACGGAAAGCTTATGGGATCATCTCAGTCACAGTGCCTGTTCTTCCGTCCGTTCTTCCGTCCGTCCGTCCGTGCTCATTGTCGAAATCCAACTTGCCCTTGCCCGGTTTGTTTTATTTTCAATAACCGAATGACAGCCCTATGAAAGTAGGTAAGAATTTTGAGCTCTGTTAAGAAGCTTACATTCTGCTCGGTTATTTATTCATGTGCTACTAGCCATGCCGTATCACTACGCGCGACAGCTTATTTTGCTTAATTTATAAATCGCTCTACACTTTTCGGCAGCGCACGGAGATGCATGCGGTTCGAGATAATTTACCTACGTTACATTTTGTGAGTTACTATTGTCCCTCATGATCTTTCCTCATTTCTCATGAACGAGAGATCTCGTAACGAGCATTTTGGCTATTAGTAAGTTCCTATACTTACGGTTAATCCTCTCGAAGGACCAACCATGTGGCGAATAGTGGGCAGTGACTGTACCCACATTATCTATGAATAGCTGGCCACAGGCTCTGGATAGCCCGGTTAAGCAGTCGACAACCTCCTAGGTTTTACCTGCGAAATACAATTTCCAAAAAAAAAACAGATCCCCGAGAGGCCGGAGGGTCGCAGGGGCATGTGTGCTTGTCTCGTGTGGCACCCGTGTGGGGCTCGCGTGGTTGTCTGTTCGGCGGGTTGCAGCGCGGATGGCGCTGACTCACGCCATATTGCGCGAGAGGTTATGACGCTGTGATTGGTCGGTCATAATATGTTCCCGCCACGCTCCAAATCTCATTCTTATAATCAAATATCAATCACCTAATGTGTATTGTATAAAACAAGTAATTAATTTAACAATTTTTAAACATAGATTTTACAGACAAGTTTTAAGTTTGTTTATTTACAGTAAATTTATATTTTCGCAGTTAGTCTTTTGGTGCCTTATATTCAATGGAAGTTAGGATAGATACACATTTAATACACAACTTGTCACTCGCGCGAGCAATATTTATCGTTCGGAACACTATTTTATCACTTTAAGGGTAAACCATAAATATCAGGGCCGTGCCCTGGACCTGGACAGACCATACTCCGTCAGGAGCTCAATAAATATATCGGTGTGTGCATTTTATAATTATGAACTCGATCACACACCGTCTGTGTTTGGGCCGGCCGCGGAGGGCGACGGAGCTTCAATGTCTTTCTTGTGTGGGCCACGGCCCTGTCACGTCCCGGACACGGCCCTAATATGTGTGGATATAGACCTTTATAGAAAAAATAATTACGAACTCATATACATCTTTTTATCAAGTTTTAGCAACAAATTTTCAATAAAAACATAATAATTCCATTTTTATGCTTGTTTTGAATGGATTGACGGGCTAATGACAGACGACGCAAGGTTTATTTTTAAGGAGTAGTAAAATTAGTTTCTCAAAATACTCTATATTTTCGAAAAATATAAATTTCGTAGGTTAGAAATAGTCAATGCCTACTTATTCAAACGCGTTAAGGGGCCACCTTAAAACTCAAAATCTGAAACACACGATACTATGGTTGTGTGTTGCTCAGGCAACTGAAGTGCAACATAATTGTGTTTTTTTACAGCATTAATGACGCTGCCTTGGCTATGTTTGTTGCATTTTGGATGTGTCTCGTCCCTAGAGATTCCAGCTTTATTAAAAACTTTACCTGCAAATGTAAGTAAATTATTAAATAACGAACCGTGTGCCCGATGGGATTTCTCATTGGCAAAATTGAAAAACTACCCTACAAAGTTTTATCCCCGACCGCTTTGGGCCACGAATTTTCAAAAATCCTTAGTGCTCATTTTCGTACCACATGGAACTCTAGCTATGATATATAATAGTTATGGTAGTGGCTGGGGAGCAGCTCTACTAAAACTTCATCATATTTTAATATTTCATTACCTCGAGGTAGATACAATTTGTTTAATTATTACACTACTTCTTAGCTTGTCGATGACTGCCTATACAACAGGGTGTTCGGCGCATGGACCGACACAATTTTTTGGGGGATCGGGAGGGTCATTTGAGAGGTTTCACCCAAAGTCCCCAAGTCCTAAGTGTCACGGTTATTGAGATATGATTTTTTCAGTCATTATGTTGTAAAAATACGGGATACTAGTTTGCCACTGCCGAATTGCACACAACAATGGAATCGTAAGTTTTGAACTATTCTTGGAATCTCATGGATATTTTTTTTTTGTTTTTGGACTCGAATATGGTAATAATGCTAGGCGGCTGGATTTCTACAGATTTCGTCGAAGATGGCAACTTTTTGAAAAGAATTTAAGCCATGAGGGAATAGTGAATTTCTACAATCTTCACATCTTTCTACATTTTCACCATGGGAGTAAAAAGGACCAAAATCCTCGCGTTGAAAGGCAGAGTTCGTTTCAAAGTTTTTTTTTTAATTATCTTAATTTTTTTTTTTTTTTTTATAATTTAATTTAAATTTAATTTTTTTTTTCGTTTGGGCTGGTGTTATTGGACGCAATCTCATCGGCCCATATTTTTTGGCAGAAAGGTAAACTAGAGACATTTATTTAGATTTTTTAAATCAATGAGCTACCCGAACTCGTGATGCCAGTTTTGGAAGGTGTGCCGATGGTTTTTCAATTACGGCTGTCCGGCAAACTACCAACTGACCGGGCGAGAACATTTAGATTATACCTTTCCAAACTCATGGATTGGTAGAGGCGGCCCTATTCCTTGGCCCGCACGGTCCCCAGACCTGACGCCTCTGGATTTCTATGTTTGGGGACGTGCAAAAGAATTGGTTTACCAGACAGAAGTGCCCACTAGGGAAGTTCTTATTGAACGTATAACCGGCGCGTTTGAAATAACGAGAGAAGAAATGCGGCTAAGTACAACGACCGTTGAAGTAAGAAACAGATGTCGAGCATGCATATGAAATGTAGGAGGTCATTTCGAACAAGATTGGAACTTTAGTTAATAAAATCATAATAAACCTTAATAAGTCTTTTCTCAACCCCGACTCTTTTATCTAGTATTTTGACAACATAATTAATTGTTTTCTATAACATGTAGCATACTCTTAGAAAGGGTATAAGAGCTAAAGAACTTTTTAAAATAAAACAAAGTTCAAAATGGGTTTTAGTATTTTTTGAATTTAGAAATTGTCATTTTTCACACATTTAAAAACAAAATTAACTTTCGAAGCACATAAGTATTTTTTTGCAGATCAATTGCATCAAATAATGATTTATTTAGAATAAGAATACATTGAAAAATATAATAAAAGTTATTTCGTGCAATCACATCCACAAAAAAAAAGTAATGACGATTTAAAGGCGAGATTCCGGGTAATTTTGGGAAAAGATAAAAAAAAATCATATCTTAATAACCTTAGGCCATGGGGTCTTTAGGTGAAATCTCGCAAATGACCCTCCCAATCCCCCATAAAATTTGTCGGTCCATGCGCCAAACACCCTGTATACAGTCAGCCCAGAATTTCGCAACGAGCTTGGCGACTTCATTACACTCATCGTAAATGGTACAATTTATCTACAAACATGTTTTTTTAATATCTCACTGTGGTAGGGCCAGGGAGTATTACACATAAATTGTGTGACTAAACTTTTTTCATCGATGTTTTCAATAGTTCATGGCTCTCTCTAACTATCACTACAACCGTGCGTGCGCAAAGTAGAATACTATGGGTGATCCTTGTATGGTGATCTTCAAATGGGCGAATGGGTGCGGCTTACGGAAAGACTCGCGAGATCGAATTTGCTTCTTTTCACAAGCATTGAATACCTTTTTCGGTAAACTTTAATATTTTATCTTTTTCAGATAAAGAAGATTTACCAAAGGGAAGAATAAAAAGCGCTTTGGACTGGAAGTTACTAAATGCCACATGCCCATTTGCATTCAGTTTTCTATTAGGTTTGTATTTATTATTTAACAAACAAGCACACGTCCATGGTAACTACTAGTCATTATCAACGACTTGGGAGAGCAGGAGGCGGTTTACCTACATAGTTACCGTTGACGGACGGCGTCCTAGGGGAGACCGGGGTTGGAAAACTTGTTATTTTTTTTCTTTTGAATTTTGTGCCCATTTTTGTGGTTTAGTAATGACATTTGTACATAAATGGACAGTGTATACTCTTGTTTGAAAAGCAATAGACTTTTTCTCTAACATTATCCATAGAGGAAATAGGGTAGTGTCAGTTATGTGCCCCCAAAGGAAAAGCTGCTGTAGTTTTTACTAAGGTAATTTAAATTTAGTAATCAAATACGAAATTAGGCGCGAAATGAAGTTACTTTTATAATTTTTTTACTACTTTGACATACTATAACTTTAGACTTTCTCATTACTGGAGCAGCGACGATGCCCAGATTTCATAAGGGATCTCATACCTACAGTGAGAAAACTATTTTTGTTATGATTTTCAGCTGGTATGAAATGACTTGCTGCTCAAACCACTAATGGTTTGAAGTCAATGTCAATCAAATCATTTATTTCCTACTATTTACTTAACCGAATAATTAAAAATATATATAATATTTATAAATATTAAAAAATATTTACAAAAAAAAATAGAATGAATTCTAGTCGAAGAATATAATAAATATAAATATATATATATAATTCTAGTCTAGAAGAATGGGAATGAAACTCCACCGTTACTCTTAAAATGTTTTACAATATTTTGTATGCATTAATTATAAATATAATTATTTGTGAAGACCTAGAATAAAATTATTACACCACAATAGGTAAAAATAATTAAAAAAAAACAATTACAGGTAAATTAATTATGTGATACAGACATGATGCTCACATATTTAGAAATATTGTAAAGTACTTAGATGATTATCCAAAAAAATTAACAAGTGATAATTTAGTGTGTGAGTTATATTAATCATAGAATGTAAAATCAATGTTCTAAAAATAATAAAATATTATACAATTAAATTAGCAACCAGTTTGATTTTGTCCTATGGAGGACCAGCATGTTTCCAAACATTCTTATCTTGCATAAGATCCTCTAATTGGTAATATGCTTGTACTTTTAATGAGTTTTAAAATTTTCTTTAATTTAATTGCAATTTATCACAAGTCATTTTGTTGTAACACTTAACACAGTATCCCATAAAAGATGTATGTACTTTAGGTAATCTGAAAAATGGTTGATTGAATGGATCATGACTATTTTTAATGAATTGAACTATTTAAAAAGATTATTGTTGTGGTTGCGTGTTGTAGATTGGCTCTGGCAGCTCTCTTTTGCAAAATAAAAGTGGATTCAATGTCAGCAGCCCGACCCTACAGTAAAATGCCATGTGGCGCAATGCTATGGAAGTAGCTAAAATAGACCAAACGCGCGGTTTCTACGTATATAACTGTCTTATATCGATAGTGGAAACAGGAAATAACGTAAGGGACATTTTGTCGAAAATGAGTTATATATACAGTTCGATTCAGAATTTCTTGCTCTATTGATTGGTATATTTAAAATCTCGATATCTCACAAAAACTGTCCCTTAAATCGTATATTTTCCATAGGCCTAGACAATTTTTCTATTAAAAACTTGTTGTATATGACATTTCAAATTAATATTTGTATAAAGACCAATGTAAGTCTCTTCCTTCACAGTATTTTGTCTTTACATTAAACACAATCGAGTACATTTTAACAACACGTCACTTCAGTTACTCCAAAATTTGTTTTTTTTTACTTTGTCCCATACGTTAGTGTTCTCTGAGCAAGTAAAACTAGCATGTCCCTTACGTTAGATATGTTGAGTCAATGTGACTTAAATTATCATAGTCATACTGACCCTTACGTTAATTTTCTAGTACTGAAAACGATTTACCTGTGCTTTACATCACAATGAATTTAAATAAGGCACCGCAATCCGTCGCATACGTCAACGATATTGTTTGATACTGGCACATTTAACCTTTTAAAATATTTATCTATATGAGTACACTGTTACTTTACAATTTGTACATTGCAAACTTAAGTCTAAGCGCTTCATTACTTATAGAAAATCACAGCATGCACTACGATAAGCGCAGATAATAACACAATTAAATAATTAACACAACCCACATCTATCTATAATTGTTATAGTTCGCACCTAGCTAGGGTTATTTGGTGGATTTGCATTTTAGAACACGAACTAATAGTCAACCAGTACAAGAACGGTCCGTACAACCGGTACAACCATTTATTTATGTCCAGGGTAGGTTATCTCAATCAGTAATTAACGAAGTGTGAAATCGTGAGAAGGTATAAGTAACAACACAATATTATTATTTAATAAGCCTCAAGAAACTTAACAACTTAAATCAATTCTAACTTTGGAACACTTATACCAAAAAAATATACTTCTTTATTAGTTGACAGTCTCATACTTTTTTACTCTTTTTTCTCATTTTTAGACTCATTTTCTTGGTTTTCTTTCCACACGTATCTCAACTATATTTAAAGTTTTATAAGTGATGACAAACGCTTTTACCGCCGTTTTAACCTCCCATACCTATTAGCACTCTAATTTAGGAATATTGTAAAACCAATTACTTTTAAAAGAGTAACCGTGGTGTTTCTTGCCGGCTTTTCTCCATAGGAAATGACCAATTCAATTGGAACCGTGCACCTAGCTTCTGACGTTTCATAAATGCTCATGTAGGTTTTTGTGAAATAAAATAATTTGATTATGATTTTTGATAACGCTTCTTTTGACAAAAATTACCAAAATGCTAGCTTTTTCTATAACATCTCCTGGTGTATCAGTATTAGTCAACCTGCCCCGCAAAAAGTTATAGACGATCAGCTCCAAACGTTATTAATCGCTTTGCTAACCTACACACTGACTTCGACTTGAGAATGACACCATGTTGTAATGATCCATTATTAATAAAATAGTTAATAATAAATAAGTACGTTTTGCAACAAAATATAGGATGGATACGACAGTAAGATTTTACTTTTGTGTTTGATAAATCAAAAACATGTCACCGCTATGAAACGGTGGGCCACTGCGATGTCATGCCGTGCTCCGCACAAATGTAAGAGATACCGAGATGCATCCTCGAGAGTTAATAGAGACCCAAAACTAGTACCGCTAGCGAGTTTTTGGCAGGTAGTCTACCTAACCCTGTAGATAACCAGCCCGTCTGTAGATGATAGTGTATAAATTGCCACTTATTAAGCAGTTAAGAAAAGATGAATGAGTGAGTGTGATAAGCGTGTTATTATAATAAGTAGGTAAACGTGGCATGGGTCGATCCAACAAAATAAACTACATACGGTTGTCGCAGTCGGTCCGTGGATGGGTGACCATGTCATACCGAGACCTCTCCGTGCCTCGGTAAGCACGATAAAAGAAGATTCATTTGCATTCATAAAAGTTTTGATCTATTTTATTGGTTTCATATCATCCTTGGTACAACTTTTATGTCAGCAAGTAATTTTGAACTATATTGCATAGACATAGTGTGTCATTATTATGATAGATTCAATTAATTTTGTTTGTTAACAGTAATGTGCAATGAAGAGTACATCATTATGATACCTTTACTTTGAAAAATTCTAGTTTTTTGTTTGCCAAATGTTCCTTATATCAACACTGCTAGTTTTAACCGAAAATTTCGTTAACGTAAAGTAACACTACTCATTATTTTTTAACGTAAGGGACATGCTATCTTTAAAACTAAAGGCTTTATTTAATATTTGCTATTTTAGCTTAAAAGATTAAACAAATCTAAGAAACTTTGTCATAGACAGAATAGAACTTGTAGACAAAAAGTTACGACCAGTTTTGTAAAATCAAAATCTTATTTTAGCTGTCCTGAAAACCTGAGGTTTGTCCCTTACATTTTTCATATTTCCAGTGTCGATATTTCTAACAGTGTATGGTCTCATCGCCGTACATTTTTCTGCTTACTCTGTAACCTACTTTAGGCCAACAATGTGCGTCATAATTTAGCATAATAAAATAACATTACTAACGAATTTAAATGTAGTGAACTTATAACTGTGTAGCTATCAACAACTGAGAGAAATTATCGCTTTCCTCTTTAGTACTGTCACTTACTCTTAACGTAAATAAACTTAACTACTTAGGACTTAGTGCATCTTAGCGGAACGTGTTTCAAGATCAAGGATGTGTCATCTGCAAATAACACCATCTTCGATTGATTTTGAAGTAATTGGGGTAAATCATTAACGTAAACAAAAAAAAACTTGAAAAGGAAAACTGGGTTCAATATTGAACCATAAGGAACGCCTATTGTCATTTCAGAAGCTAATGAGTTTATGGGAGCCATGTGCAGTCTCTTTAATTCAATATTACGCTGTTTTTTTCTACCTGTTTCATTATTTATTATTTGCCGGGTAGTTATTATTTATTATTATCTTCAGCTGATTTTATTTTATTGCTAATATAAATAGCTTTAGATATTTTACACGCACTTTTAAAAGTGTTTGAAATATTTTATAACATACCGATGAAAGCCTATATTATTCATAATTATTTTGCTTTCGACTTAATTATGGTTTTTTCGCTGCTGTTACGAATACCTGGAGTCGCCCAGTTACTAAATAAAAACTTTGTGTAAACTTTGAGAAATTAAACGTTTGTAACACACCCAAAACAAAATATGATTGTTTAAGGTGGTGGTTTTGCACTATCGAAAGCGGCCGCTACCTCCGGTTTGAACGCCAAACTCGGCAACTTCATGAAGGACTCTTTATACGACCTAAGCAATGCTATGATTCTGCTGCTTATTATCGTAGTTGTTGTTTTTATTACCAACTTTGCTTCCAACGTCGCTGTTTGTACTGTTTTTACACCTATAGCAATGCAACTGGTGAGTTTCTTATTTCTTCTGTAATAATAAAATAATAATAGAAATATATAATAGAACAAGTTTTTCAAAACTACCCGTCAATGGAGATCTAAATGAAGTTGGGTGCTAAATTTTTTAGGGAATAATCCTAATATACGATCCGAATAGGATCAGCACAGACAGAGAAGTAAGAAAAGATGCCCGAGAAGTTTTCAGTAATTAATTGATAATATAATTAATAATTAATTAATATTATAATTTGTTGAAAATAGAAAATAGCGTCATCATTAGCTTCTTGCCCATGCTCCATGTTACATAGGCTTGGCGCAACATGTTTTCTTCTTCCCCTGGTAAGCGTTACGCTATTTTCACTCCCGCTTCTTTCATGTCATTCCTCACACAATCAATCCATCTTTTCTGTTTTGTGTTTTGTCGTCTTTCTTAAATCGTATTCATGTACTCTACTTGCTTCTCTTACTCTGGTTTTAATCCTATAATTACCATAATATTCCAGTCCACCATTTTCGAACTAGCAAGTATGGCACGTCTAGTTGAGTATTCTTTGAATGAGGTGACGATCTTAGGCTCTTCTACCATAGAAATATGATCAGAGATGTATGAGTCATTTTACATGAAGAAGCTATGACGGTATAATAACTACATATATGATTCATATTTTCTATAATCATAGTTAAGGGCTCCTATTTGACAGCAAGCTTACAAATGTGATCATATCCGTCTAACCTCAAAAATGGCGTCAAAATGCAAGAATTTAAAAGCCTTATAAAGGATGGATTTTTTAGATGAGGCAGCAAGGGCAGCTACCTTAAGCGTTTTAGCTATAGAAAAGCGGTCTAAAACGAAACTATTTGAGAAATTTTGATTTGCATTCACATACAATGCCAATCGATCATGTTTCATATAAGGATCAAAAACTTCTACTATAACAACTGAGGTTTGAGTACTAGAAAAGTCAGACATCGCTAAAAACTCTTCTCATACATTTCGTAGGAAATGAGACTACAACTTACTTTTTTGTTATGGATATACTAACCGCTACAATGAAGACTGGCCGAAAATAAACTTTGGTAGTTATTGTTAGGTATAATGAAATTCGATTATATGGTAATAAATCGACACGTTTATTTTCTTATGATCTATTTATATGCTTAAATTACAATGTGCAATTAGTGGTTATACTAACCCTTTACACAAATTGTGAAAACACCAATCACAGACAAGGTACACAAAACTCAAAATGTTTTGGAAACGAGACCATCGTACGCGGAGTATAAAAGCGCCCCGCCATACATTTTGTCTCCCCGATCCCAACCAAACCCCCCTCCACCATTGTGGTAACGGACTGGAGGAAAGCAAGCGAATGCCTGAAATCCAACACGTCCCCCCACTCGTCCGACTCCATCCCCGATCTCTTTGACTCTATCGCTGACACAAAGGCCGCGATCGACTCATTCACTGAACACGTACAATCAGTCCTTAACGACTGTTCAAGGGAAATTTCAGCGACGGATGACCGTCGCTGGAAGTTGTTGGACGATGTACGTGAACAACTGTTGACTGAGAGGAACGCGGCTGTCCGTGCATACAGCAACTTTCCCTGCGACGCGAACCGAGTCCATATGCGCTACTTACAGCGAGCTGTAAGGACACGAGTAGTGGAGCAACGTAACGCGGGCTGGGATAAGATGTTGAGAGAACTAGAGCCTACCCATCTGGTATTCTGGGAACTTTAGAGGAAACTCAAATCCCGAGAAGTAGCCCCTATGCGCCCTCTGATCCGCCCAGACAATAGCATCGCTTTCGATGATGTCGACAAGGCTGAATGACTTGCCAACAGTCTTGAGGCCCAATGCTATGCAATACCCAGCTCTCCATCAGAAGACCAAGCTTACCTCTCTGAGGTGGAAGCCGACGTTGAATGGGGAGCCACCCTCCCTCCCGTAGAAGACCCCGAGTTTCCTCTGCCTCCCGTCACCCCCGACGAAGTGTATGAACTCATTAAGGGCCTTAAACCCCGCAAAGCCCCCCGTTCCGATAGAATCACCAATAAGGTGTTCCAACTTTTCCCTGCACACTTGATCATGCTCATGACCACCATCTGCAATGGTGCTATGAGCAATAACATCTTCCCGCAAGCGTGGAAACAGGCCACTGTCATCGGTATTCCCAAGCTGGGCAAGTCTAAATCCGCTCCCTCCAGCTACCGCCCCATCAGTCTACTCAATGTCCTCAGCAAAATCTATGAGAGGCTTATTTATAAACATCTCTGAGACTACGCCTAGACAAAGGGTCTCATTCCCAACGAGCAGTTCGGTTTAAAGAAATTTATTTCTCAAAAAAGAACATACATAGTTCACTTAAATATGAGAAACTAAACAAAATATCTTAAGTAATAAACATAGTTGTCGTGAAAAATAAACCAAAATAAACCATAATAAAATAAACCACGAAGGCTAAGGCAGGAGCTCCGCTCCGCTTCGCTCCCGCCTTAGCCTCCTAACCTAACCTATCCGAGTCGGGGTGCTCTGAGTCGGGGTGTTAACCATAATGACATTTTTTATATATATTAACCGTTAGACCTAATGATTTTCGATTAAATAAACAATATACATATTAAACGTTAGACCAAACGATTTTCTATTACATAAACGTTATATCAAACAACGTTATACTAATTAAGTTTTAGAATAAATAAATGTTATATGTAAAGAAATTATATCAACAGTTGGTATATCTCACGTTGATTATATCTTATGAACGATAATAAAATGAAATTAGACCAAATGATTTTATACGTTATGAGACGCACCCCTTTTTCCAGCTTAGTTTCTAACCAGAATTCTCCAATATATAAGGCTTTCAAATTCTAGCATTATGACTTCATTTTTGGGGTTAGTCAGATATGATCATATTTGTACGCTTGCTCACTAATAGGATCTTAACTATGATCATAGACAATGTGAATAATATTTACCTAGTTATGATATCGTCATAGGTTCGTCGTATAAAAAATCAAGACTCCTACATCTCTGATCTATTTCTATGATAGTCTAATATGGCTCTTAGAAATATTGTTTTGTTTTTCATTCAATTGTTTTAGAAACTGTTAAAAAGACCCGGGTGTTTATCTCTCATGACAAAGCGAGATTCATCAGAAAAGCACACATAAGACCGAAACTAATTTTTTACCTCTTTGAGGGGTAGTTTTGAAGAATTTGATGACAGACCTTAGGGTCGTCGCCCATGGCGACTTTTTGTAGCGATTCAGTAGCGATACAATCGCAAAAAGACCACGGTACAGCCGTGATTCAGCATCTTTACAGACGCGATGCAGAATTCATACGACGCTATGCAGTATCGATTCAGTCATATGTTGTAGTGGCTACTTGTGAATGCCTATGGACGCTACAGTTGTAATATGGACTCGGTCAAGTCAGTTTTGATAGTCACGCGTTAGTAGCGATGTCGAATCGATGCAGTCCCGCATTTGCATCGATTCAGAAAAGACGCTGAATCGATACTATGTGATTAAGTTGTCACTGAATCTACTGACCTCTAATATACAAGTACGCTGGACTTCATAATATCGATGTCAAAATGAAGACATTTGATTTTCGCTATTTTGGCGCTAATAGCAACGTGGACGTCCATGGAACTAATTTGGGAGATGGGACACAGCCTTCCATAAAAAAAAACTTATAAGGACTATATCGATCGTGAAAGTAATACATTACCTACGTAAGAGATAAAAAAATCACTCCCAGTTATTTTTATTATGCTTCATTTTTAAGTAAGTAATATAAGAATTTCTGTAAAGGTTAACTGAAAAATATTTTCACTAGGGCGCAGTCAGATTGCAAGCTATAAACTAGCGGATAGCGTGTTAGTAAAGTTATACGCATGACTATCAGATCAGTGAGCTTTATATGAGGATAGGCTAACAACTTATCCTACCTAGTACATTTGAGCAAGTATCTCCTCGTTCTACTAAAAGAAGGAAGAAAAGAAAAAGGAAGGAAGAAAAAACACAATAACACAATAAAATTATATTTTGAATCATTGGCGAGCCCAAATAATTTGAAGTGATAAAAAAATCCGTACTTTATCACCAGTTATATAAAGCGCGTAATTTTTGATAGCAGCGTACAGTCTAATATCTATGTACATATTTAGTGATAATTTGTTTTACAAGAATATGAAAATGACTTGTAAAATTATTTAAAAAAAATGTAGGGACACTGCCATTTTTATAAAGAGGTACGTGTAGCGTGTTTAACGAAACAGTCATCAGTGAAATGTTTACTACAAATGAAAATGAAAAATTGGTGTCCTAAGTCTAATGATCATCTTCATTAGACTTAGGACACCAATTTTTCATTTTCATGTTTTTTAGTCAAAACTGCTTAGTTGAGTCGGTGGGAAACCTGAAATTAAGTATTGTGTTAAAGTAAAAATTACCAAAGTGTACAATACATTGTAGATGGTAAGTTTTATTTCGATGTTAGTTCTTTTATTCTTAAAAATGACATATAAATTTTATCTTTTTATTACACAAGCTTTTATTTAACTTGCAATGTATGTGTTTGTCCGGGTGGAAACTTGCAAGCTGAAAAAAAAAAACCACTTCCTCTTATCCTACGGAGTTGAAATTTCACATGTTGATTCTGTTTCGTAGACAATGCATTTTTATGATGCATGACCTGTGATTCTACACCCAGAATTGGCTCCAGACGAAGGATCTCCTTAACGGTCACCGGTGCGGACTTGTCATTTAATATACGCGTTTAATTATGGTAGTTCCTTCTAAAGTCCACCATAACCTGGCTGCTGCACCCAGGATTGGCTCTAGTCGAGAGAACTCCTCAACGGTCAATAGCAGAGACACAAAATTTTATATACGCATACAATTATGATAGCTCGTTCTAAAGTTTACCATGATCTGGCTGCTGCATCCAGAACTGGCTCCCATACGAGAGAACTCCTCAGAGGTCAACAGCACAGGCACGAAATGTTGTATAAGTATTCATTAAATTATAATAATAGCCCATTCTAAATTGTGGCATGACTTGGATAGTGCAACTAGAATGGCTTCTCACCATGGCTTGTGTAAAGGCGCGTTTGGGTTTTATTTTAACGTAATTTTTATTCAGTACTTTTTAGTTCAATAAAAACTTTGTTTTTAAAAAGGTTTTTGACTTCAATTTTATTAAATTAGAAACTCGTGTTTGCTAATTTATTTTAGCTAATCAAATTGCATATCTGACAACAGATAATTTGTATTTGAAAGACTTCATTTTAAAATGATTCACTATCGGAAGAAAAATGTTGACACATTATCGATATGGAACATTCACAACCCAATTTTAGACGCTCGAGCGGGGCTCTTTGAATCGGCACAAAAATCAACTGTCATTTGTTATAGTTTATTTAGTCCAGCGTACTTGTATATTAGAGGTCCGTGACTGAATCGCTTCTGTCGCCCGATCCAAATGCGACAAACGGCGAAAAGTAGTGGTACAGATGCGCGTGAAAGAAACGCGCTACACAATCACTGCAAAATGTCGCCGTGGGTGGCCGCCTCCCGTTATTTGAATTAGCACCAAGCTTTAAGGTCATTGGCTTCCGCATTGAGATTTTTCATACATACTGTTACACCGCTCCCCCCATTGATTTGGGGGTTGCATTTTAAGTAGGATTATTAGAAAATCTAGTGGCATGCAGCTTGTCCGTATCGATTACTAGGTTTTGGTCCATATATACTACAAAATCCTTTTGTCGCACAAAACAAATACTGCTGCTACTAAGAAAGAATATCGGGTGCCGAAGTATGGAATCTGGTCCAAGAAGCTACATACACGCTGAAATTTTAATGGTTGTTTTCCCGCGTCACATATCATGTATGACAGCTTTTTTTTAATTAGAGCATTGAACCTGGCCCGGAATTTTATGTGGTAGCGTGGTACGGCTTCAGCCTAAAAGGGTTTCCTTACTATTGGTAATTTTAGTTTCATTTTATGAGTATATTGCAATAATTGCAATGTTATTGCAATATGTTCTAAGAATAAGATAGAAAGGGAATGTTAGGGAAAAAGAAAACTTTTCATATTCGTTCATTTCTTTAATTTTGTTTTAAACGTACCCTTTTGCAGTTAGAGGGAATATTTTTCCCACCAATAAAAACCAATAAATAAAATAAAAAAAATATTTTTGCAATTTTATTTTTCGACCTGACAACACTGACGTAACATTATGACGTTTGTTTGTTTTTATTTGACATTGACAGATTCATTTTTCACAAAGTTCTTGAGGTGAGTATTCAAAACTGGCGTATTTTTGTACTGCGAGAGAAATCTGTACATATCTTTGCAATAGAGTGGTGAAAAAAGGTAAGTTCTTATAGACGTTATGCTTTTGAATATTATTGCATAGATGTAAGACGTATTTTTTATGTATCTGCCACGAATTTTCATTTATGTCGATTTTTGTTGGTGGGAAGAATATTCCCTCTAACCGTGAAGTATCCGCTTTCTACTAATAAGGTTAGAGAAAATATTACTTTATTGTGGTTGTAACTTTTTTTAAATTTATGTGGTATGGTAACTGTTTTTATTGCTTTGCGACTAAGGAATAAAGGTTTTGGTGGTCTTATTATTTTTTGCTTTTCCTCGGGGCTTGGTGTGGTTTTTGCATGGCTTTTATTTTTTATTTGCAGATTGATTGAAAATGAAAATACTCGGAGATGACGATATTGAGAAGGAGTTATACGGTATGTTCAGTTTGTCAGAACCGGAAGAGTCTGAAAATGGTGAAGAATAGAAGAGGATGACGTTCCGTACAATGTCACGAAATTACAGCGAATTTTAGGGGATTTAGATGAACCAGACCTTCGATCTACTGCAAAAATACGAGCATCGTTATCGCCTCAATCATCTACATCATCTGATGCGGAGGTTCCATGCGGTGAGCCTTTACTTGTAATACCTCCACCTACTGTGACAGAACCTGTTGCGTCTTCATCTGCAGTGCCGTTACCTAATGCTTTCCATCCGAAGGACAATGAAACATCTCTATCCAGGAAAGGAAGAGACGGTTCTAAGACAGATGTAGTGTGTCCTGCAGTAGTGAAGGAGTACACAAAAAGAATGGGTGGAGTAGATCACTTTGATCACATCAAAGGGACATACTCAGTTGGGCGAAGAAGCAAACGGTGGTGGCTTCGCATATTTTATTTTATTTTTGATGCCTCCATCACAAATTCATTTTTACTCCAGGGAAAGAATGCGAATGCAACCAAATTGTCCAACCTGGAGTATCGTATAGCTCTAGCCAGAGGACTTATTGGTTGTTTTTCTTCCCGAAAACGTCGTGCTGATGGCGTCAACTACGTCGTAAGAAAAAAAGTTGCTGTATCTGAAAATTACCAAAAGGCAATTTACGTTGTTGCACCGGAAATTCGCTTTTCCAATGTTGGTGATCACATGCCAAATGATATACCGTTGTATCAAAGATGATATTGCAGTACTAAGGCAAAAGATAAGCGATCAAAGATTAAGTGCAGCAAATGTGGAGTGCCTTTATTGCATAACACCATGCTTTTCGAATTTTCACAAACAAATGTAATTTTCTTTTATTCGTTTCGATTTTCTTATTGATATTCAATTGTGTGATTTTAATAAAGTTATTATGTAAGATTTGTTGTTTTTTTATTTTCTTGAAAAACATACCGCTATTTCATTACTCTCAAACAGGTAGAGGGAATATTCTTACCACCAATAAAAAAAAATGCTTAAAAAAAAAATATTATCAATTTTTATTTTAGGCATCTTATGTAACACAAATCCGAAAACCAAATCTTTCTATCTCATCTAGATCCTTATAACCGTTAAAGGGTTAAAAGCTTTTAATTGCATCAGAGGCAACAAAGGTTTATTTTCTAGTCTGAAGACATCTGTGCCTTTTAATATTTTATTAATAACATTGCACCAATTAAATACTGCCAATCGAAGCGTTCAGAAACAGCCTCCTTATGCACATACACAAACTGTTTGCGAAGTTTTTGGAAGCTCAAGCTTCGCAGTCTTTCACAATTAATGCTAGGTACTATACTACTATAAAATATATAATGGACTTCACTAAAAATGATCACCGCGCTTATGACGTCACGATTTTGTCTATTTGTGACCATGGCATACAAGGGACTGATAATCGGTGTTGCGCTAGGGATGCGCGAGATGAGATTAGCGAATATCGATATTAGACCTAACTAAATTTTGTTTTTGATTCTATAGCTGCTATAGTGTGGTTTTATAAGACTGAATCTTATAATTGGTTTATCCAGATACCAATTGATTCAAAAATAATATAATCACATTAATTTAAAGTTAAAGTTTCGCATACATTTTATTAAGAATTTATCGATATTATCAATCATACGTCACGTCACTAGCGGTCACATATAGAAGACTTTGGCGTGTGAGAACACTCCTTTTTAAACGTTTAATTTCTCCTTTTTTGTCATTATATTTCTCAATATCCATGGTATAATTTAATTCGTTTCAGGCATTTAAATATGGACAAGAGCTTAAATATTTAAGGTATATAAATAAAAACACACAAAAGTAATGATTTAATTGTTTATTTCGTGATACCGCATTTTTTGTCACATATTTGTGTCGTTGGCGTACAGGGCACGCGCTTGCTTGTCACGTATATGTGACAATGGCGTTCCAAAGGTTAATAACCGAATTAAACATTTTATGATTACATTAAGAATTCCAACGACCGAACAACGGTATGAAATTTTTCTGACATGCTTGTTTGGAACAATTGTCGATTTTTGAATCTTCTAAAAAGTTACGAACTTTAACAAGCTGACCGATTGACGCGTCAAAAGTATTTAATCGATTTGTGAACAAAAAGTATGTAACAGCAGGAATAATACTGCACTACTTTATGCCTAGTGGATTACTATTGTTTCTCACGCTTTCGAGTCGATGCATATTTTTTTATTATTATTTGAAAACATTTTTCTTTTTAAGTTTAGCTCTTATGATTCGATAGTACTACTGAGGGCAGGCCAATCGTTCTGCCGCGGGAAAACGACCAATAAAATTTAAGCGTGTAGGTACCACAATACTTACTCAAAATATTGTTCTGTATGATACTTTCAAATCATCGAAGCCGGTCCCACCCTATCTCCATTCTTATGGAAAAACTTCGCCTGGCCTGGGAATCGAACGCAAGATGGCATGTCATAAAGATTTATTGTCTACTATTTTCTTAAAACTAATGACGTTTTGTTCATTCTTGGAAGTTTTGTTTCAGGCGCAAAATATAGATAGGAATCCATTGTGGTATAACATTGCTTCGGGACTAGCGGCGTCCTTTTGTTTTATGATACCTGTAGGAACTCCTGGAAATCTTGTCGTGCAAAGTGCTGCAAAAGTTCCAACATCAAAAATGGTACCTTATCGTCCTTTCTCACATCGACCTAATTGACTATAAAAGCATATGCACATTTTTTAAACGTGGATTCCATGTAACGCGCGTCGTCAGTGCGTCGACAGTGCGTTTTCGGCCATGACAAAACAGCGCCAGTTGCGTTTGCGCGTAAAAAAATACCGTGTGCCGTGCCCGAACGAATAAAATCATATATTTTTATCCCTTTGCAAAAAATAAAAATTGGCACGTTCTAATTTGCACACAGTGATACAAGATAGATTTTTGAAACGGGAATGATTGAAGCTCCAGTAAAACGTTGTTAGGAGATTGTCCTTATATTTTTCATACATTTTTGAACTACTTGCATATTCCCCTATTGCAAAAGAACTGCACTCATAGATTTTGAAAAAACTTATAGTCAACTAGAAAAAGTCAATCCCTAAGTTATTATTATTCTTATTTATTGTTATTATTTAATTAATATTATTTTTATATTTGCAAATCCTTGGACCATGGATCCCGATCCTTTGGAAGTCCTACGAGGTGCCGAAGCAAACTCGCAGGAGGGGGCCCGTTAGACGTTTTGTATGAAATGAGGCACCAACAGATGATTATCCCTGTATGCACTATGCAAGTGCACCCAAGGACAACCCCCGGTTGGTGCAGGACTATTGCAGAACATTGAAACAATAGTAGTGTACAAGGGGCTAAAATGACCCATTATATGCGAGGTAGTAAATGGAAACCGAGTTATAATGGGTTTTTAGAGCCGTGTGTTACACTCCACTTTTCACTACGATTGCGAGAAAATAAAATATTCCAAAACAATATTAAATAGTTCATTAAAAATTAAATATACAATTTTTACAATTCTGGATATTTAACGAGGTGTTTTTTCCCGGCAAGTTATTTTCAGACCTCTGCCTCTTGCCTGTGGGGTAAAAGTGAGAGATACACGTAGTTCCAGGTTTGAGAGTCCCTCGTTCGAATGTTCTGAAAAGAGAATCAGCTGAGTTGACTCATCCCTTGATATCGAAGGTCGTGGGCTAGTTGGAAGAATACTGATGCGTTCTATGATACGCTGGGTGATATCAAATTTGTTTTGAATGGAGTTCTCTATATAGCCTTCCGCCACTTGATCAAAACTCCATCCACCGTGGCATTTTAGCGTTTTTATATTTGCACCAGAATCCACCAAGAGAGTGGCGGATGTTCTTCGGAAACAATGGCCAGTGTACTGTTCTGGATTAGGGAAATTTAGATAGGTGGCGATCACTTTTGGCATGTTCTTAATTTTTACCTATTTTTTTTTGCCTATAACTTGCCTTGTGCATATTCCGTTTTGATAGTTCAAAAAAAATCTAGGCGTGCCCACTCCACTCGGCCGTAAATGTTGGTAGGCTTTGACTATATTTTTAAATTCTCCACTTATAACGAATTACTTTTCCTTATTTGTCTTTGTATTGCGCAGATTTATGGCTTGAAGATGGGTATCAGTTTAAACATCTTCCACTGTTATGTTAGCCAGTTCTATCCCTCATCCAAAAAAATAAAGCAATCTGTAAAACAATAAATGTGTTAAAACTATTTTGGTCGGTACCTACAAATTTAGTATGATGAAAATAACAGAAAATCGTTAGTATTTTTCATTTGGAGCCTTATATGTATATACGAAATTCTCGATATCTCTCCTCGTAAAAAAATTGGATTTCTTGGCCTTGTAGCCGGTGGATAATTTCTTGAGAAAAGTCGTCAAATTTAAATATTTCTTTATTTTGACATTATGTCTTGTCTGCATATTTGTTCGTTACATTGATCATGTGCTATAAAGGGTTGAACTTTGATATTTTTTGAAAAGTTCATCAAAATACGTAAGAAAAACTCCTTCCGTATGCGAATCCACTCGTTTTTCTGACCTCCACTTCATAAACTTTTCCTAAGTATTTATATAAATGCTTCGTGACCTTGGCGGCAACAGATTGTAAATTATTTCTTTTCCTTACTCTTCCATCTACAAATTAGGGTCTCCATTCTCACTAGATCCTGTTGTAAAATAGTTTATTACGGTCACCAATTTAATTTGTAATTTGAGAAAAATTCTAAAGATTTCGCGCCAATGCCATTTTTTATTTCATCTGTAATCGCAACGCAATGCACGAATTCTACCGAAGAGTTCGTCGCTTTTAGTTCCATTTTCAAAAATAAAATGTTCTTTTTCATGAAACAGTAATAAGTATAGTCTTTATTCATGATTATTCTACTTATGAATAAAGACTTTTTCATTTTTGTATGCTCGTTGGTAACAGACAATCTTTTTTTTAAATATTTCTTTGTCCTCTAGGTGAAAATATGCTATTTTAGCCCCGCTCTGGTGCGCTAAAATGACGGACTTTTTGATCAAGAGGATTGAAAAACATATTGGACTATGAGTTTAGGTGGCTATAGTGGATTGGTTACCTTGAACTATGGAAGAACTATGTCCCCTGCCTGACCAATGTTCTATAATATACACGGATAAAATGGCAGGGGGTGATTTGCACACTTAATAGTGGGCTGACCCGGAAACTGTCGCTAGCACATAGTGACGTAGCGACACGGGTGTAACATGTCCTGAGGTGCTTGAGGAGTGGAGAGGTATTCCACGGCTATCATAAGAATCCCAAGAGCCCAGAAGATGGTCAAGATCCCTACCAGCACTTACTGGAATACTTCCTTTTATGATGCCATCGATGCCGTTTCTTATAAGGTTTAATACTCTTCAGGGTCAACTGAGGTCAAAGTGAGCAGCCACCAGCAGCCTAAAATACTCGAATAAAGCCATTAAATTCAGTATTCTAGATATACATCGCGTTTTTTAAAGAAATTTGGGCCTATTCTTTACTAACATAAAAGTCGCCTTTTCGATCATTATTTAAAATTACGTTTTTCTACCACTGATTTAGATCTCTGATTTCTACCTAAGCATTATTTGCAAAAACCCGTAAAAGAAGTTAGCAATCACCCAAAAAGATAAGAATAGTCTCCTAAGAACGTTTTCCCGTAGCTACAATGGTTAAGGTACCTGACCATATTGCACCGTTTCAAAATCAAACTTGTATAGCCCAAACAATTTTATAACTTATTTCATGGAGAATTATGTATTATACAAGGTAGAGACGACAATACGGCAGTAAATTTAATGACATTCCCAGTCTGCAAACGGAAAATCGAATAAAATAAATCCAATAGTTTTGTCACTATGGCTAGTTAAAGATTAGCAAAATCCATAGTCGGCCCATCACGACTTCATTTTTAGTTTATTCGAAAACATCGACTTTGTTTTTATTTCAATGTTAGAATTTATTTTATAGTTCCTAAATGCTCCTATGCTAACGACAATAAATTAATACATTTCAATACTAACGTATTGCCAGAGTTTTCATTTATTGTCGTATGTATTGTCATCTCCGCCTTGTACATTATGAGCCAATTTTGTCCCACTGCAGGTCAAATCCCCCTAATATTTATGTTTTCCAGATGTATAACGGATTAGGGCCTACTGTCACCACCATTCTCCTAACATGGTTGGCTATGCTGTTCTGGGCACCCGTTATTTGGCCCGACTTAAAAACATTGCCATCTTGGTTTAAGAAAGGAGGTAATACTTCTTCCGCATTCTAACCATATTTACAACAAAACGTTCACCTTCCAACCCGTAAAAATGAAAATTTGTTTTTCTAGTATCAACGCGAAAAGTACTCTGAACACGTTACAAATTATTATTCGCCACAGAATATGCTTTAAAAAAAAAAACAAATTAAATGTTTTGGAGACGTCCAATCGTCAAGTCAGGCCTTGTACGATGGTATGAAAATCAACGGCGCTGAATATCGCGTTTTTTTTAATCTGAAGGGCTGCCTGCAGAGCTCATATCTGAAACTTTTCGAAGTTTGAAACTTTTTTGAAAAACTTTTTGAAAGTTTTCGGCATTCTCTCATCACGCCCCACCTACTCAGCTATCAAGTATTCGTGCTGAATATGCTTGCCAAAAAGCCCTCTTACAAACAAAAAATATTAATCAGTTACTTACTAAATATTCAGTGATGGATATCCTAATATATAAGTCATAATTTACTTTCTGAGATATTTGAGTTAAAATAATTGTCAAAATAAAACTTGCCTCTTTATGAATTTATTGGATCGCAAATGACAAAATATAGTATTATGCTGCAAGCAACACTTGAGCCTTGCGATAATTAGTCTTGCGCTGGGAATATTTGTCTACTTCTGTCACTTTTCTCATTTCCCGCCAACGCTTCCATACAAAATACAAACTCTGTCAAACGTGATATTATCCCGACAAACCCTAACACGACTCCTAAGTTTTCTCGAATTTTGTCAATTTTACATGAGACACTCAATGTGCGCTTTTATCATTTCTAAAGTGACAGTATTATGGTGGACTTCCACGTCCACGTCACGGCATCACGACAACACGGCGAAGTAAGATGTTAGGAGAAAAAGCCGTTGGGCCAATTTGGCAGAAATTTTGGAAAAATGTAGCCTGTAACATGCTAATTGAAAGTCAATAGAGGCACAACAAAAAATTATGGCCATTTTTAGAGATGTTTTATTTTTATGTTGAAGTCAGGAAGATGATTTTATTTTACAGGTTATACTGCTAAAATATAAACAAAAAGCAATCACATCGATTACAAAAAGTTCCAATTCATATAAACTCTTTGGTTGTGCTGATTCGATTAGAATTATGGTACTACGAGTATATTCGTTTCCTTTCTTTGTTATATTGGCAAAATTAATTAATAGATAAAGTTGGTTTTGCAATTTCCTATCTCCTATCCTATTCCTGCACATCGCCTTTCGTTCGCGTGTAAGCAAGACGGCTACACCAGGTGGCGCTACCCCGCGCAATCTCGTCGCAACAATTTGAAATAGAGAAGAAAAAATAAGGCGTTTTTTTTGTGTTCGATCCGCGCCGCGCGCAAATCGCGCACATTCAAACTCGGAGAAACAAGTAAAATTCGTGGATATGCATACGTGTCGTCGCCCTAGGCCTACATCGCATCAAAGGTCTTGTGCACCTCTTCCTTTCTACAAACTGTCATTTATGGCCTAATTTTCTCTCCAAACAGTATTGTACGCCATCCATTGTTTTTTTGTCACACCAACCGCAAATTTATTGTTATAATTCGCTTATTCGCGCATACAGTCTTTATACTATGAAGGGGGAGGGGGGAGGGTAACCATAGATTTATTTATCTCTACCTACCTGGTTTTTAAACCATAAAATATGAATTGAAACTTGCTGTGATTGATGTGAATGCTTTTAAAGGTACCGAAAGTCCTGATGAAAAAACGGAACCCTTATAGGATCAGTCCTGTGTCTGTCTGTCTGTTCGTCTGTCACAGCCAATTTACGCGGAATCTGCTACACCGATTAATTTTAAATTTGGTACACATGAATTTTTGTAACCCAAACACGAACGCGTAACGTAAATAAATGAATTTTGAATATGGGGGTCACTTTTTGGGGCAAATTAGAAAATTAAAAACAAAAGTTTTGCAAACTGTACCGTTTGACGTATTTAATGAAGGTTTATTGTGAGGGTCTCAAATATATTTTTGTACAATTTTAAAGCAAACAATTTTGAAACTATTTATGAAAATATACGTAAATTGACCATTCTCCCCTTTCCTTATTTCCGAAATTATTGAGCCTAAAATGTTGAAAAAAGTATAAAAAGTACTTAAAAAGATACAGGAATTGGTTCTTTACTTACAGATAACAGGAAAACCTGTAAAAATTCCCAAGATCTTAAAATAACATGGTAAATCTTTCAATAATGTGCACACAAACTTACAATTGCAGTTGGAAGAGTGTATGGAAGAACATGTTTTACAACTACAATATTAAGTTTCTTCTTGGGATCTGGGGGCACGGTAGCACCCCCCCCAATATGGGACAAAAACAAAAAGCAGGGGCACTACCTAGCTTTTCTCGAAGCATTTCGTCGTATTTTCATACCCTCATAGCTTCTGCCTGGATAAAACTAGACAGCTCTCATTCTCAGGATAAAATGTATCTAGCAAGCTTATAAAACACACAAAAGTTAGTAAGTTAGCTTATAAAAGGTTCATGTGTCTAGCTTTGGATTTTATGATTACGTAAATACGTCGATTTCGTCACTGACTGACTCACTCACTCGCCATCAAAACCTCTAACAAGTCCTAGAAAGCAAAAATTTGGTTTCAGGCTAGCACACAAGGCAGGTTAGCACACAAACCATAAAAATAACAAATTTTTATCTTTCACCCTCTACCTCCCTTAAAGGAAGGTGGAAGTCTGTATTTCTTACGGATAATCAATAAACGTACTTCCATTTGTTATAAAAGCTAGATTAGCATGTAATAAACAACAAACAAGACACTCTTTCTCGTTGGCTATGAAGAAAGTAACTCCGTTTTTAACAGGCTGTGCTAGAATTCGAGCTAGAACTAAGGGTTATATGTCTGTGTAATATCAGTACAATATCACCGCTAAAATAAAAAGAAATAGAGCACTCTACAAAAAGAAATACAATCCTACCAAAAACATGTCACGTAAAGTAGGTTGCCAAGACTTACATAACGGTCTCACTGTTAAAAACTTATCAGTTCTAATGTAGAGCCAAGCCCCTAACTCTACGAGGCCTAACCCTACAAACCTTACATCCTTAGTCAAAATGTATGGCTTGGCCGTTCCATTAAACTATTGCATAATACCTATAACATTAAAGACCAGTGACTTAATTTCTTACCTTAAACCCATAGGAGTGTCTGTGCGACGGCTGCGAAACGGCCAAGCCGTACATTTGACCAAGATGTAAGGTTTGTAGAGCCTGTATAGCCTGTAGAGTTTACCTTCTAGAGCTAGGGGCTTGGCTCTACATTAGTTCTGATACGTTTCTAACAATGAAAGCGTTATGTAAGTCATGGAAACCTACTTTATATGAAATGTTTTTGGTGGGTAACATAATCAGCGTATGAAACCCTCTCCACGCGAGTTCAACTCGCACTTGTCCGGTTTTTGTTTATATAAAACCATCTTTCGGACTTCAACATAAAAATGGCTATACATATCTCTAAAACCGGCCATTCTTTTTTTTGCGCCCGTATTTACATTAAATCAGAATATTATAGGCTATATTTTTCCAAGATTTCAGCGAAATTCGCCGAACGGCTTTTTTCTAACACTTTATGCGGGGTCCTTTCCGTCCACGAAAACGTTATAACGTGCACGTATTTTCATACATTTTACAGACGTGGATGTCCACGATAATATCATCACGTTAGAAATTATAAAACTCACAATTTCCAATTCTTCTGTCATCTCTCTCGTCCTCTTTTTGACAACCAAAATGACGAACTTCTTCTTTCTTTTAGGGAATAAATTTTTTATAATCCCTATTATTTAATTTAGCTACCCACACACATATTCTATGAATAAACCCTTCAAAGTGACTGTCAAATCTATTTCTGAACTGATAACAATACCTGTCATTGAAGATATATTTTCTAAGTAATGTGTTTCACGAGTCGACATTTCATTTTCTTCGAGTTTTCAATTTCTTTACTGTTTCCACAATTTTAAGTTTTTTCACCTCCTTATTGATACTTCCTGAAAATTAGATGAAAAATATTGCGATTTTTTATAAATAGTCGAAAAGTATCAAGTTGTTTTAATATAAATTCAAAAAAAAACCTAAAAGTAAAAGGATTGAATCCAGTTGTCATATTTTCTTTGCAGATTTCTGATTCAAATCACCTTTTACGTCTTTATATTTAGGCATTATTTAAAACAGAAACAACAAAAATAAGACGTACCTCGTAAACACAAAATGACTCAAGTACGAAACGTCAATGTGACAATTTTGGTAGTCCTAAAATGTGGCCATACTAAAAGTTTTGAAAATACCTAATTCGTGGTCAGCTTTCGCTGGCCAAACTCTGTTTAAAGATAAATAAAATTGTTCCTTTACAATGTCATATTAATCTGTGGAATGACACTATCATATCCGTTCTTTTCCTTTTAGAACCATTTGCTCGTAGAGAACGATTTGCTAATTAATAGGACATTTTGCTACAGGTGTTGTTTGGGTTATAGGTCGTTTTATAATTAGGCCCATTTGCGTTTAGGACTTTTTGATACAGAGGGCTACTTATAATAGAAATAGAGCCATTAAATTCAGTATTTTAGATATAAATCGCGTTTGTTAAAGAAATTCGGGCCTATTTTTTACTAACATACAACTCTAAAATTACGTTTTTCTACCATTGATTTACATCTCTGTTTTCTACCGGAGCATTTTTTTCCAAAATCGGTAAATGCAGTTAGCAATCACCCAAAAAGATAAAGACAGCCTCCTTAGAATGTTTTCCTGTAGTTACAATGGTTAAGGTACCTGACCTTATTGCCCCGTCTCAAAATCAAACCTGTATAACCCAAACAATTATGTAACTTATTTCATGGAAAATCATTTACTATAAATTATGAATTATATGAGCGAATGTTGTCCCGCTGCAGATCAAATCTCTCAAATATGTTTTTTTTTTTCAGATGAATAACGGATTTGGGCCTACTGTTTCCACCATTATCCTAATGTGGGTGGCTACTATGGCCCAAGTACCCGTTATTTGGCCCGATTTACTACTATTGGTTCATAAAAGGTTTGTAATAGAGACTTCTTCCGCATTCTTTTTATTTTAATTTTTTACCTGCCAAGCTGTAAAAATGAAGATTGGTTTTCCTCGTATTATTAAGTCAATTAACGCGAAAAAAACTCTGAAAACGTTACAACTTATTATTCGCTCTGAATACTTTAAAAATGTCCAAATTAAATGTTTTAGAGTCGCCCAATCGTAAAGTCAAGCCATGTACGAAACTACTGACACGCGGGGTTGCCCAGTCGTTGAGAGGATTCGGCAATTGGGACTCGAGGTCATATTGCACAAGTCCGAGGCCATGTGTTTTCATGGTCCTCGGAACGTGCCACTGTCGGGTTCCCAAATAACGGTAGGTGGGGTTCACATCGGCGTCGAGTCGACGATAAAGTACCTGGGACTCGTCCTCGACAGCCGGTGGAACTTCGTTGAGCATTTCCGACATTTGGCTCCTGACAAATGCATTCGCTTCGAAGTTCCGATTCTATTTCTACAATCGCTATCGCTTTCGCTAATGATTCAATAATACAAATCGAAAACTAGCGATAACGCTTATCAAAAAGTGCCACTTAGCTACGCATCTCTATGGAATTCGTTGCGATGCGCGCTCGAACACGGTCGTGTTTCCACTGTGCACGGCACGAATTTTATTCGCGTGTTGCGCGGCCGTAGCCGCTGCCCGAAATCACAATGAGTTCAAAAAAACTTATAGTGAATGAATTGCTGGCATTCCTAGTCCATGCCATCGACTACATGGACGAGGTGAGCATCCTGCAGATATGCCGGTCCAACTTCAAGGAGGACGACATCAGCAGCGGGAAGCTGTTACTGTTCCAGTCTCTTGGAAAATTGGACCAGATGCCCTCTCGGCGCAGAGATGGAACCGAGAAGAGTCTTCAGGATATCCTCGATATGTTGAAGAAGACTGACCCGGACGACGTGCCAGATTTCGTGGCGAAGGAGCTAAGTAAACTGCCTCCCGTCACTTTCGATCACGTCGACGTTACACGGCTGCTAAAGGACATCACTACCTTGAAAGCGGAGATGACCAAGATGCAGTCCAGAATGGAGATATCAGAAAAAACCAATACCGAACTACGTGCAGAAATAGCGTTATTGCGCAACGTTGGTTCGGTATTTGGGTCACCTGAGGCCTCAAAGGTGAATACACGTCGAGGGGCGCAAAATGCAACCATCGGCAGTTTTGAATCGGCGAACACAAGTGCGTCATCAGCTGCCGATAACGCTGAGCAAGCGCCGCCCGCCGCCGTCGTCACCCGCGCCGCAACACCGGCTGCGGATACATCACGCGTAGGTACGTCGACCCCAAAACGTGCCTATGCTGCTATCGTCACCAGCGGAAAATCTGATGCGTCGCAGCCTAAGCGACAAACCAGAAAAGGGGAAATACGGAATGAGGGTGGTCAACCTGCCCTGACTGCGGTCCTTAGCTCCGTGCCAAAAATGACACAAGTTGATGAGGAGGGCTTCACTAAAGTAGAAAGGAAGAAGAAGAAGCCCTGTTCTCGTAACTTGTGCGGTACCGCACCGAGTGGACCCAACATGCTGCTGCGTCCTGCTGTGCCTACGACGCAGCTGTACATTTCACGTCTGCATCACTCCACTACAACTGAAGAAGTGGTGCAGTATTTGAAAGTGAAGACCAACTGGACTCTGAGGGTCGAAAGGTTGGAATCGCGCCATAACATCAACTTTAAATCTTTTGTGGTACGAGTTCCAACCCAACATCTGCAGACCTGCATGAAGGAGGACTTTTGGCCGAAGGGTGTCGTATATCGACGTTTCCGAGGACGGTTACGCGACACCTCGCAGCGAAACACGACGCCGACAACATTACGTGTATAGTTTTAGTTTTAAATGGTTTTAAATTATGTATTAGTTTATTGTTATTTGATGTTATTTTGTGTATTTTATCTATGGGCCTTAGTAGCCTGATAATAAATTGATTATTATTATTATTATTATTATGGAAGTAATCGTTCGTCCCTGTCGATTCGTTTCATAGAATCAAATGATGTTAACATTGTCTAGCTAATTTCTATTCGTTGACCTATGATCACGTGACATTTCGATAGCTTATGTCAATCCCATAAATTTTTTGGCTTTTCTACTAGCGTTATCGCTAACCGAATGTTACTTTGTCTAGGCCCTCTGGTCACAACTTCCGTCTTAGCGGGGCGCGGCGCGGCAAGCGGGGCGGCGTCGGTAAGCGGTGCGTTTTGCACGCCACGTACCCTCAGTAGCGGTTAGTTACAGCGGCTGCGGTGGACGTATTTAGGTAGTCAAAACGTGCTCAAAATCATGGCGTTGTCAAAATTATCCCTTCTCTGTTTAGAAAGCAGTACATTTTTAAAACAAGATATTCTTAATATGAGAGAAGGAGTGCACGAACTGAATAAACATCGGTATTTAAATGGCGAATTTCGTGACCTATATATGTTTTTATATTTATGTTGGGGATTTTTTGACATCCATATAGGCGGTCGATTTAAAATTTCGTCGATAAATGCCTCGGTATCCATTACCGCCACAAAATCGTCTAATATTTTTTGTTTTCAGGTAAGCCGCTGAGTACGTCACTCCTACACCGCTGTCCGCGCCGCTCCGTTTGGTGGCGTCGCACTCATTCACTTGTGCATTTGCTCCTGCCGTTCCCCGCACCGCGCGCCGCTGTAGCGATTCGCTCTGTTAATACCGCGCGTTTTCGCTATGCGCGGCGTCTCGTGGCGTGCTTCAAACATTTTTATACTTTTTATCTTACCGCTCGCCGCCCCACGCTTAGCTGCCGCTCACAGCGGCAAGGTCGTGAACGGGCCGTAGTAGAGTTGCACCGATGCCCGACGACGCTACGGCCAAAGCTAGTTTTTCTTGAGACCTAACTTTAGCTAATATTAAATTGGTAACGAAAATTTTGCCGGTTCCTCCAGGAGCATCCAAAAAAAATATCTTCCCCTCATTTAAACGAGCACTGTTCAAAACACAATTATAAGCAGTCAGCTGGTCATCCACTAACTTAGGTTCGTTTTCAGAAATATAATCACTTAATTTATTTAAATCATACGGTTTCCGCAATGCTTCTTCCAACGGATCCATGTTACTATTTGAATGATTCCTTTTCGATGCTGGAAGTCCAAAATCCGTTAAAGATTTATCACACATCTCATGAATCTTATCTTCAATAAGTCCTTCATTGTATATATTATCATTATATTGTAATGTCATATCCTGACTGTCATTACGTTTTCTATTTAATATATCTTCACACAAATCTGACAAAATATAAGGATGATGGTAAATAATTCTCTTACCTTTGTGGCTGGCTCTGATAAAACAGCGTCTGATAGAATATTTTCCCAATGATGATCTCCTTCCAGTAAACCTAATCTCTTGCAGGCGCCTTGATATGTCTGTAAAATAATACCATTGACGGTTCTAAGAATTTCAAATGTCGTTGGACCGCGAACATGTTGCAATAACATCCTTAAATAAAAGCATTCAGTTTGAGTCGGATGAATATTGTACACACGGCCCAAAGCTGTATCTTTTTTTACACCTGGGTATCCATCAACATCTTGGCCTCGTTTCCTTCTGGAAAATGTATTTCGTTCCCATGTGTAATATTGGGGTACTTCATGGTATAAAAGAGTTTTTGCAAATACATCTCTTCTGCACAGATCGAAAAACGCTGTAAGCGTTGTCGAAGGAGGATTGTTGACCCGATCTTGGAGATTTTCATTATTAAAATAAATTCTTTGTCCGTTTTCCAAGAGAACTGCTAAATGAATAACTGCCGGGAAGCGTTCATGAATAGAGAATTGGAAAATTCTCCAAAACGCTTCAGATGAACTAATATAGCGATCATTTAGATATTTACTACTTCATCGTTAATATGTTGTAAAGAAAATGTAGCTTGATCAGAACCTTTATGAATATATTTACAAATATATTTAATAGCTTTGACGCATAGACAAAATTCTACATTGATATGCGCATTGAAACTTCGTGAAAGGGCTGGATTATAAGGAATCACCTACCTATTATCCACGCTTATATCTGTTCCTTTGACACGAACAATTCCCGTGTTTCCACCATTATCTGGAGATCTGCGCCTGTAAATTGGGTAACCGTCATCACCAGTTTGTGTTTCAGAAATAAAAGACCTAGGGTACTTTTTAGAACAATTTTTTTCTTTCATACATGGTGATGTAGGGTTATGAAATCCACAGGGACCATGAATCATGTTTTTTATGACGATATTATGAAGCATGGGATCTTGTTGTTGTATTTATATATCTTATCTTTATATATCTTTCTTGCAGGTATTTCAGCCGATATTATTTCATCTATAAAATCCGGTTGTACTTTATTTGCTAGCCAGAATAAAATGTACGTATGTCATGGTATCTTGACTTTTTTCGTTCATGTATCTTGGAGATCCTGTAAATGACGATGGCAATATAACATGCTGGCCAATATTAGAAGCGTCTATATTGCCATCATTGATCACGGCATCTCTTAAATGGATGTATTCTGCAGCCCTCAATATTTTTTGATTTCTTTTGATGAAATCAAGCCTCTCAGATATCATTTTTGCCACCATATCAACACAATATTAGTTAAATAATCCTTTAAAATAATGTAAGCTGTTAAAATCATCTATTCTGACCATGAGTCTAAAGGCATGCACAACCGTTCCGTAAGGAGCCGACCACGCGTCTGAGCCGCGCGGCATGGTATCTCGCAGAGATAACTGGGGCCACCGCCCTTTCCCCTCATGACAGCTCTTTTTTTTTTTTTGGAATGGCAACTCGTAGTTTTGACCACTGGGGGTCGTGGCTACTTAGCCGGACTGTCCTGTGGGTGCCTTTAAGATTTTACTCTAAAAAGCTTCCAGCCAGGAGCGGAATTTTTAATTCTAAAACTTATAATTTAAATGACCGCACGCTAAGGGCACCCCCTGTGGGGTACGGACCTCGGCTTAGGGTGTCACTGAGAGAGGGCAGCGCGAGTGGGGACAGGCTGGATCGAAAGGTTTATAATTTCATGATTATTATCAGAGGAAATTAAAGCTACAGGCTCAGCTACGGCGCGGGCTGAGGCCACATCGGATTGGGGACGGGGGGAACGGTTGCAGGGGGGTCGTCGCGTGGGACCTCGTCGGCGAGGTCGGAACGATGGCGGTCTGTGTTTGTGCACTGTACTGGTGGCCCTACTGCTCTCCTGGAGGAGGGTTATGGGGTCATCGGGGTCGACTAGGACATGCCGGGGACGGCGGGTCTGACTGATACGGGAGGGGGCATAACGGGCGGCCGCGACAACCAGAGGGTTGCGGTGAATGGCGGCGCAGTCGAAGAAACGCTTGGATAGGCGTTTCATGAACTGACTGATGGTCGCGATTCTGAGATCGAGATGGAGATTTTCGTTCCGAACGAACCAAGGGGAACCGGTCGCCCTGCGGAGGAACCGGTTTTGGAGGGCTTGCATCCTATGGATGTGATGGGGTTTCGCTTGTGCGAATACTACGCTCGCATAGGTCATGATGGGACGAATGCACGCTGTGTAAATGCGCAATTTGCACCTTAGTGACAATTTGCTACGTGCATTCAGGACGGAATGGAGCCTACCAAGAGCGAAAGCGGCGCGCGAGCGCGCCTGCTTTATGTGCTCCGAGAAGGAGACGACGACGCCCAAGTATTTGGCTCGCTTCTCCCAAGGGATAGGCTTGCCGAACATGGTCAGCGGACGGGGGAGGGCGGGTCTGAGTCGCGGTTTCGAAAAGAACACCGCTTGACTCTTGTCGGGATTGACTTCGATTCGCCATTTTCTAAACCAGTCACCGAGTTGGTTGACTGAGGTTTGGAGAATGCGAGCGATCGTGTCGTGGCTGAGGCTGGTGTAGTAAATGGCCGTATCGTCTGCAAACAGAGCCAACTGAGCCTTTCTACTTTTGGGGATATCGCTGGTGAATAGCGTGAATATGAGAGGGGCGAGCACGGAACCCTGAGGGACTCCGGCGCGGATGGGGCGGGGGGAGGATAGCGCTCCTTAGACAAAAAGTCTCGTAAGATGAGCATGACCGCTCGCCGGTCTTGCACCTTTATTTTGCTGCGATGTTATTTTAAAACTGCGATATCTCGTAATAAATTTATTGAAATCAAATGATGTAAAGGGCAATTTTGTTTTAAATTAAATACTTGTGATGAATAACGTATTTATTTGGATAAGGATTAATATCATGTTTATGAAAAGACCTTCGCAAATAATGCATTATTTTAGAACAAATTTGGTTAGCATAAAAAAGTTCATAGTGAGCCAACCTTAAAAGATAGACATAAGCTGTCGCAATTCAATGTAGTTTAATTGTAATTTCAGGTTTTTACACAATTTTTTGTCGAATAACACGTTTTCTGAACAAAATTCAATTTTTTTGTTCCGCGTAAAGTTCAGTTACTCTATAGGTCGCTAGCCCGCGCGGAGACGCATCTTTTGATTCCTCGCACGTGCGCCTAGTATATATAGAAAAAAAATTAAGGAACTTTTAACTATTTTTTTTGTTACTTTTCTACGTTTTCATAAGTAAACCCGTAGAGTTAAAAATTCAGAAAAATTTTGCTGAGTAGAGAGGATATGACATCTCATCCTCTCTTTTAATCAATTCATTCTCTAGTCTCTAAATTTTTGATTTGAATGAATTGAATAAAATTGAGGCGTGCACTTTTGGATTTTTCAAATATTTAAGATTATTTAAAGGTTTTTTTTTTGCAGACTCGAACGTATTTTGGCCTACCATTACCACCATTATTATAACATTGGGGTCTTATTGGATGTGATGGTCTGGGCACCCGTTGTTTGGCCCGATGCAACGATATTCCCGTGTTGGTTAGCGAAAGGTGTTACTTTGTAACTAGAGACTAAGATGCTTCAACATTCTAAGCTGTACGTTTGTGATACGTGTTACCAGTGCCAGTAAGACAAGCTCAACCACCAGTTATAAAGAATAATGGTCATTTCGGACTAGAAAAATACATAATTTGTAGCAGAGATGAGACTATTACCAACTAAAAGTACTATTTATTTAATTAAATATTCTTTATTGTACACCACAAAATACATAACAAAAATTTACTCAAATACTGCAAAATATACAATGGGCAGCCTTATCGCTTTCTGCGATCTCTTCCAGGACCTTGGAATGGAAAGTGATTTGCCTGGACATAAAATGGGGCTGTCGCTGATGCAAATAATAAGTACCTATATAATACCTACACTAATATAGATACAGAGATATATAATATCCTAAATAATAGATACATAAATACAAACATACTAAATATTTATATATAATATATACTATCTACGTTGTTAAGAATTATATCAATTAAAGATCTTCAAAATACAACCTTTTCCTTATCAAAAGGCAGGATAATATATCTTTTTTCTGCATGCATTCGTAATTTTAATTTCTTGATGTGCCAATCTTTTACTAAATTTGTAATCGATTTTATTTCTAAAACGAAATTAAATCGCAGGCTATGCCTACCATTAAACTCATGCTAACTATTTAAATAATAAAAGCTACTGGCACAATTTGATGCTTCTGATAAGTAAATTGTTTTACATAACATAATATAACGTCACACCTTGCTTCCCCGAAGGGTAAGGTCTGCCTAACCCTTCGGAGAAGCAAGATGTTTACCTACAGTATAATCACATTTCACCATTTGTCTCACGTAATTATCTTTCTGCCCTCGTCCCATGTTACTTGAGGTCGGCACGAAACATTTTCGTGTTTTTTTGTTAAGTCCTATGTAATAGGTTTAAATGAAGCCAATTTAAGAATTAACTAATGTACTTTTAAAAACCAGTATTGACAAATATGTGTAATAACAAAGCCTTTCTTTTTTGACAAGTATGCAAAAGATTTTCACGTTTTCGTGCAAAATGTATTACGGAAAAATCTAGTACTAGCGTCAATTGATATAAAATTATATTTTAACAATTTCACAAATAACTATTTTATGGGACCTTTGTCAGCTATTGGTTTTTTTTTTGGCGCATGTTATCACAGTGAACCTTTCACACGGTGTTTATAATATCTAAATAAAGATAATCCCGGTGAGAACTTTAAACATCTTTCTTTTCGCACAAATTAACTTATTTATAACAAAAAAAAATATTTTGGATATATACTCCGTACTATTAAAATATATAGAATAATATATATATAGAATAATAATAGAAGAATATTAAGTATTATCAAGTTACGTTTATCAGATTTTTCTAGTCCAAGCATGATAGGAGATTGGCCATTGTTCTTTTTGAATAAAAAAGTTGTAATAAGATTTTGTTGTAGAAAGACATTTTTCTGAGACAAATGTTTTCTTAAATTATTTATGTTACTATATTAATTCTCCGTCGAGCTGTTTTTGCTGCTACTCGACGAGTGAGCACGACGTTATCGCGTCAACTCATTATGTATGAAGAACTACAAACCAGACGTGCGTAGTGCGATACGCCATGTTATCAACTTGTACACCAAACATCTTCGCGGGAATTTTACATATGAAACTGAACGCAATCAGCACGTTTAAACTGCGTTTTACAGCTGTCATTGTCATAATTGTGGAATATTGACACTTACAGCTCTTGAACGTGGTTGAGATGTGATGATCGCGTTCAGTTTCATTGGTGAAATCCGCCCTAAATTAAGAGCGCTCAGCGGAGCTAGAGCAGCAGCAAAATTTGTATGGCGATGTAAAGATTTGTGTTTCATAGACTTAGGATTTACCACGAAAAGCCGTCCTTCGCGCATACGGAGTATTCCTTATATTGTAAAAAATGTCGTATTGAGAAATAAATATTAAATTGTTTTTACTTATTTTGGTTTCATTTAATTTTGAGCTTACATACATACCAACCCGTCCACGCTAGATCGACTGAAATCCACTACATCATTAGATAATGTATGTAGTTGTGCATTTTAACGCACAACTGTGGGACGCATCTGTGATAGCAACCTTTAGTTAAATTTCGACCTTCTATAGGCCAATAGGATTCTCTAATCGATGTTTACAACAGCTGAGGACCTGCGTGCATTAACCTTTTGTGTTCAAAATCTAATAATTATTTAGTGAAATTATGATTGGACTGTGTAAAATTATAAGGGTGCCGTTTATTATAAGAAAAATCAGAATTATCGAGACGTCCTTGAGCTGAAATTCATATCAAATACTCAAGTCTACTGTCCCTTGGAGCTGTGAAAAAATCAAACTGCTAAGCCAACGCAATCAAAAGATACAGCCGTTTATGCCGCAAATTCTCGACACTCGCAAGGGAATCAAAACCTACAGAGTACTTCCCGTAAACTCAGAATCTTGAAATTTGGTACGCAGCAACGTCTTAGAGCACAAATAAAGGAAAAATTGCGAAAAGCATACATTTTTAGTTACATCATATAATAAAAATAATTTTAAACTTACTACCCCTTGACTCATGAACGCGTAGTGGTATTATATTGAAATTCATATCAAATACTCAGGTCTATAATACCTTTAAGCTGTAACAAAATTAAACTTCTATGTCAAGGCATTCAAAAGAAACAGCATTAAACAGCCGCATATTTTGAAACTCGCAACTACTCGCAAGGGAATCAAAACCTAAAGGATACTTCCAGTCGACCTAGAATCTTGAAATTTGGCATTTATAGCACACATAAAGGAAAAAATCCGAAAACCTTAAATTTTTTGTTACATCACATAATAAGGTTCAATGAACAATGGCAAACTCCCAAACAAATTTTTGTTGACATTTCTTTTTTGCGTCTGAATATGAAAATATGTAAAGGTACAGAGTTTGAATTCCTAAACAGTTTTGTCTTCAGTTATAAGTTTATAGGAAGTCAGGCATTAAAGATATTCCAGTTTGAAGATCTAGAGGTTATGTCTTGTCATCAATTATAGACCCTAATCGAAAAAGAAATATAGAAATACCTACTTACCACTCAAAATATAATTGATAGAAATGCATTTTTTTGCAAAATTAACTATGGACTACGTCTTCAGAATTATAAGTCTAGCCACAGTTATTTGTTCTGCATAGAACACTAAAACTCCTTGGCGTTCTGTATCTATAGTTGTGTTGTGTATCTACAGCGTGTGATTCAGTACTGTGATTAATTTGTTCGTAAATTATAATTTGATTAATTAATTAATTATAATTTCAACTGCAAACGGTTTTTCTATTGTGCAATAACCAAAGCTTCCCATAGTACGCCCACAGTAGTTAAAATATGGCTGATGATAACGAGAGAAACGATCCTTTTCCGTCATATACATATATGATTCATTATATGGTACGGGTAGGACATAGGGCAAAGATTAAAAAAAACAACAAAGTATGTATATTTTTAATAAATAATGTTCATCATCCCTAACAAACCAAAAAAAAAAAACAAAAAACCTGCGGGTGCTAATTTATTTGGTTGATGTCTGACCCATCCTAGATACCATAACTACAGTCATTGTATGAGCGCAACGTCCAATAGTTCGTCTTGCACCTAAACAACTACAACAGTACTCTATTATTCCTGCTCGACCCCGTTGTACTTTGTCCAGCTTCTTCACTGCCAGAAACTTCTCTTTATAAGTTATTATTAACTGCAGCCATTGCAAGATCACTGCTTCCCATCGTGGTAAATAAATCGATGCACACACAACACAATCGAATCAATCAATCACAATCACAAGATATCAGGTAGAATCGTAATCCAGAGTCACAGAAAAATGTCGTCATATAGGCAAATAACAGAATCCTTAGGCAAGCACTAGTCACCCAGTGAACAATAAATCTCCAGAGTCTATAAGCAGAAGCAGTCGATTAAGTAGAAAATCACGGCAAATCGATGGTAAACACAAAATAACGACACACACGCGCAAGCAACAAACGACAAGTTGTCAGAAAAATGTACTCTGTGGTTGTCAGTAGGCAGTAGGTTGATTGACAGAAGAAGTATCATGTTTTTTTTTTTGGCCATGTTGCCATATTCGAATTGTACTGCAATATCATTACCGTGATGTCAAATGATGTCAAGTCAAATGATGACCGATTTATTCTTAGCACAAACAATTATTTTTATTTTCATTTTTATATTCTGATGCAGAAATATTTTTCAAATCAAATCATCTAATCAAATCATTTATTTTTTTTGCCAACATGGGTAGGGGTATAGATGTTATACATGTTTTGATAATGTTCTCCATGCTCTGCCGTCACTTGGGCATGCAAAATTTTACACATAAATTAACAATCTACTATCAAAATAACATGCTGAATAATAATAAATATTACAAAATTATTCAATTGGAAAATCATTTTAACCATTTTATTTTTCAATGTCAAGAAGTATCTAGTAGTCAGTAATTAAATAAATGTCATGCAAATAAAAATAGTGAATAAATAAATAAAAGTCCTAGATAAATAATAATTGTGAGTAATTAATGTTAATTTTCATGTCATTTCTATTATTGAATATATGATTAATAAATTATTGGCCATAAGGATTCCCTTTTAGATACTGTAACCCGGCCCTCGGAGTTGTACAGAATTGGTTAGGAGACTGGATGTTGATTGTCTCCTTCGGTGTTGTACTTACTCACCACCGTGCTAAAGTAAATTTGTAGGGTATAATAAGCTGCTAGGGAAAGATTCAATTAAACAAGTACCTTCTTACACAATGCAATGTTTATTACAATAACACACTATTGAAGGTTCACAACATTGAATGTGGCTGGCCACATACCTTCCCCCATATGCCTGGGCTTCCACACCAGTACAACCAGTCTCGGGTCTAGTTGTATTGGTGTGTTCACCTGCAATGAGACTATTACAATAACTCAGAGTCGCTATAGCGAGTCCGTGAGATGAACCACTTAATAGATACTAGCTCAATCATACAAGTACCTACCTATCAAGGTTGTGCTAACAACGGCAACATAAGATTATGCTAAGCAATCCGCGACACAACACTTTATGGCAACTGGTCTCATCACCCAGTCCATACAATAGGCCTAACTCTCTCATAGACTAAATCGCTACCTTATCGATTATTCTCAGTGATCTCTCAGTACTAATCCCTTCACTTGACAGGACTACGACCCTTGGCATCAAACACAGGATACCCCAGTGTTCGCACGTTACGTGGCCTACGGGTAAATAATGACGCTTCGTTACCTGGAGCGACGAACTTCCCTCATCACCGATATCGGTTAAGTAAAGCCTTCCTGTCACACGGATGACCACACCTCAAAGGTTGCCTGCACCCGGATCCATTCCAATCATCAGACCACGGGGCTACTCCAAAGCATCACGTGTCAATATTTATTAGAGATACACGAGAAAAAAGGGGCTAGCATAAACAGCCAGACCTGTAACAATACACTCGTGTCAGAAATCACTTGTACGGGCCACGCCATCCCACATGAACAAAGAATACGGTTGAACACTCACCGGATTCAGCTTCGAATGGGACTTACTGGAAACCCATCGGGTTATTTGGACACAGTCTGTTCCTCCAGAACTAAGTCCCTCTTCCAAATCCTATTCGTATCGTGTCACACACGTTGCGGGTCTTCCCCATGCCGGATCAATGTCACAAACCTTCGGGAAGCTTCCGCTACCATAGACTAAATAGAATTCTTGTCTATTGGTTATTTTCCATTTCTTAGGCATTGTTTTAAATAAAATGTGGGAAATTATGTCTGTATGTTTATTTATTTAAATTAACTAATACTCTTGTATATAATTTACATGACATAATTTCTCAAGTGTTACAGAGAACACGCTGACAGCCATGCCAATGCCTGACACAAGATGTCGCTACTTGTTGCGTTATTTATTGATTTTGCAACGTCACAATGCCCCTCTTCCCACAATAAGGTTTTTGGGTAAGCAAAAACCACACACCGCCCTCGGTGTTAGAAGTGGGAATTCAATTTTGAAACAGAAATGGAATAAGTTCTATTAAAAAAAATGATAATTAATTATTAAGTCCTACTAAATGCAATAACCAACCTTAAATAATCCAACTGCCAGGAAACTCATTCTACTTACAAAAATTCCTACTATCCGGGCATAACCCCCCCAATCTTTCATACATCCCTAGATTTTCCTCTCTTTCAATCTGTAGCAACCTGCATTCAAATCGCAGAAAGCCACCTCTCGCATACTCCCGAATTCCGTCTGTATACCAGTGGAACTCCGCATTGTTCAATATAAATCAAAACGATCCTCCTGGTGAATATGTTCAGCGAGCTGATACATAAAAAAAATTGGCAAATAATGTCCATAACTCACCAGGCAAGACGTATACAACATTCCCAGAAATAAAAATTTCTGAAAACTAAATGGTGTTTTGGCTTGTTTTAAGAGTCACCTGCCGCTCGTAACTAGATAAGCAACTAGTGCTATCTAACGTCTCACCGAAGCAACAATGCTATTTCGGCAAAACAAAACATTAGTCTAGGCTTATTTTAGGAGTTACTATCCGCTCCAATACCAAATATGGACACATCCATGTCCAATAAAAACGCAACCAAGCGAGCTTGGCTACAAAAATGTGTAGGCTTATTTTTTGAAGTCACTATCCGCTTCTTTTTAACTAGATAAGCAACTAGTGCTATCTAACGTCTCACCGAAGCAACAATGCTATTTCGGCAAAACAAAACATTAGTCTAGGCTTATTTTAGGAGTTACTATCCGCTCCAATACCAAATATGGACACATCCATGTCCAATAAAAACGCAACCAAGCGAGCTTGGCTACAAAAATGTGAAGGTTTATTTTTGAAGTCACTATCCGCTTCTTATTATTATTATGGCCTGAGCCATAAAAGATAAATTAAATCGCAAGGTATGCAAAACGGCATAATTACTACCGTATAATATGTGGAACAAATCCAACAAATAAACTAAACGAACAAATCCAAATAAATAGATCCCTCGTTAACAATACGATTTACAAAACAATGTTTAATAACAAAGTATAGCATGCATACGCCTTGTCTTCGTTGTTGGAATAGTCACCAAACAACACATGGTAACACGGACTACGGCTAATAAACCGGCTTGAGAGGACTGGAAGAAAATTTTCCGACCACTGTTGATCATGTTAATAAATGCTACGAAATTCCGATCCCGTGAATTGAACCCCATTATCGGTAATTACGGTTTCGGAAATCCCGTGAGCAAGAAGAACATAATTCTCAAAGTTTTTGGCTACCAAAGAACTAGTTGCACGGCGTAATGGAAACAATAACGTGTTTTTTGAAAAACAGCAAGAAACTACAAGTAAATGTATAAAACCCGAGCGTGATTTTGGAAGTGGACCAACTAAATCTATAGATACAGCTTGAAATGGTCTATAACATTGTTTAGGCTGACCCATGAGTCCTGGTGTAAGAGTAGTCTTATGTTTATAGGCCGAACAATTACTACAACCCCTAATGAACTCAACTACGTCACGATACATTCCTGGCCATATATACCTCAAAGTTAACCTGCGGTATGTCTTAAAAACACCCAGGTGACCTGAAGTAGGAGGTTCATGGTTTTCTGTCATGACCTGTGTACGCAGTGATTTGGGAACTACTTCTTTCCAGTCGAACTCTTGTGTTACCGCATATTTGCCTTTACTGTACCTATACAGAATACCTTTATCTACGCGGTAGTTGGGGTAATTTCCCGGACATGACAAACAACCAGCCTGAATTTTATCATACCATTCATCACCCGTCGGTGTAGGCGTAATTGGTGTATTTATTGCCTCAACCTTAAGTAACCTTGATAAGGCGTCTGGTACAACATTGTCCTTACCCTTCCTATGTTCAATTGTATAATTATACTGTGATAAACGACAACCCCAGCGTGCTAAACGACCTGTTGGGTTCTCCAAATTTTTAAACCATTTGAGTGAAGCATGGTCAGTAATAACTGTAAAATGTCTGCTACCCAAATATGGTTCATACTTTTCAACTGCATAAATGACAGCTAATGCTTCACGTTCAGTTGCACTATAATTACGCTCGGTTTTACTTAGGGATCTACTAATATAAGCAATAGGATGGTCATTCCCGTCAATATTCTGGGTTAGCATACCACCTATACCATAACTAGATGCATCGCAGTGAACAGTAAAAGGTTTCTCAAAATCTGGACATGCTAGAACAGGAGCAGAAACTAAAATATTTTTTAAAACATTGAAAGCGTCGTCTGCTTCTGGATTCCATTTAAATTTAACTTTTGTGCTGGTGAGAGCATTTAATGGTGCTGCGATGGTAGAAAAATTTCTAATAAATCTACGGTACCAAGAACAAGTTCCTAAGAACATTTTTACCTCCTTTGATGTCTTTGGTACTGGAAAGTCTAAAATAGCGCGCACCTTATCAGGATCAGTCCTAAGACCACACTCATCCACCACATAGCCCAAGTATTTTAAGGATTTTCTAAAGAACTTGCTTTTTCCAAAATTTATTGTTAAATTTGCGCTTTGAATCCGTTCGTGTAGTCTTTTTAAGAGAAGGATATGTGTTTCTAAATCCTCTGACACTACACAAATGTCATCGACGTAACAGAACATTAACCCCTTAGTTATATCGCTGCAAAACGGATGGCCAAACAACCTATCCATTAATCTTTGCTGTCGAGCAGGAGCTCCGCAGAGTCCAAATGGCATTACTTTAAATTCAAAAAGTCCTCTACCGGGAACAGTGAAACTGGTTTTCTCCCGTGAGGCTTCTTCTAACGGAATTTGCCAAAAACTAGCTTTAAAATCTATTGTGCTTATATATTTGGCGTTTTTGAGGCTATCTAAAATTTGAGGTATATACGGTATCGCATAAGCGTCCCCTTTCGTAACTGCATTAAGCTTCCTACAATCCAGACAGAACCGCAATGTACCATCTGACTTTGGAACCATAAGGACTGGATTGTTCCATGGACTCTCACTAGGAACCACCACATCGAGCTTCAACATGTTGTCCAATTCCTTGTGAAGTTGTTTTAACTTTTCCGGTGACATTGGATATGGTCTGGACTTAATGGGTAACGCATCACCAGTGTCTATTGCGTGTTGGATTAACTGTGTTCTACCCAAACCTTTCGACTCAAACGATATGTTATGAAATTGTTGCACTATTAATTCCGCTATTGTTTTATGTTCTGGGCTCAAATTATCAAATGACACAACTGTGTTTACAACTGTTTCACTTGTATTATTATTAAATTGAATAAATCGTTTTGGTGCCTCAATATAACTAATGTGTTTAAACATTTGAGGCATTAAGCTAAAAGCTATCCAAAAATCCACTCCAAATATCACATTTGATGTTATGGATGGAATAACATAAAATTTAATTATCTTAGTTACACTATTAAATGTAATTGGTAACCTTAAAATACCTATAGGGTTGCTTTCGGAACCATTTGCAACGAGAATCTTTTGCTTTAACTCAACTGAGGTGTCCAATGAATAACCTAAGTTGATAAACTGTTCATGGGCATTATTGCCTATGATTGAAATATCTGCCCCTGAATCTAATAATCCGCATAATGCTATATCATATAAATGTACATTTAAATAAGGTCGAATATCTTTATCCCGGTCTGGCTTAAACAGTGCTGACACTGATCTGTTAAATTTGTAAAAATCAGTAACAAATTTTAACCAAGATCTCCATTCACCTGGATCGACCGTTTCAGGTGGTTGGTGACAGACTGTTGAAACTATTTTTTTTGTATCCTTAGGTTTATTTTTACAATCTGGACAAGTTTTAACTGTAAACCCTGACTTTCCACATTTGAAACACTTTATCTCCTTCACGGATGATTGTGGCTTGGATTTGTCTTTGGCCTGTCCATAGCTAAATTTATTTTTATTGACATGAAGATTTACGCTGGCTACTTTATGTTTCTGTTTGTGATCTGTTGATTCAGACTGTGAAGCAGGCGTAGTGTAACTTTTTAATTTAATATCTTCAGCCTCCAGAAGACGTGACACTTCTTTGAGTTCTGCCACTGAATCCGGCTTCACTAAAACTAAACCCCTTGATATGGATGGTTTGACGTTCTTTTTCAGGATTTTAATCTTTTCTGGTTCAGTCAAAGGTGTCTTCAATCGTGAGAATAATCCATTCATGACAGCGAAATACATGTGAACCGGTTCATCATTACCTTGGATCCGTTTCTTGGCCTCGTCCAGTAAATTATCCTCATAGTCAATAGCAAGAAACTCCCTAAGGAGCAGATCCGCTAACTCCTTCCAAGTAGCCACTTGACTTTTTGCACTCCTGTACCATATTAAAGCATCACCCTTAAAAAACGCAAAAGCTGAATCAAACAACACAGAATCTACTACTTTAAAAGCCTTAGCACGTTCAGAAATTGAGTCCAGAAATAAAAATGGACACGAGTTGCCATCAAACATGACATTCCATTTACAAATATTCTTGGTAACTGCATATTGATTACTATCAAAATTTTCCTCCGCCTCTGGCTTTTCCGACTGTGGCTGTTGCTTTGCTGCCTCAGAACGACTGTACAATTTGTCTAGTGTAGTTCCATAACTCTTTATTATATTCTTAAGCTTCTCCTGCAAAACACGTTCTTTATCCTCCCTACAATTGAGCCTATGTAGACGATGGAATAAATGACAATACAAAGCCCTAGCACGAGCTAGACTATACCTGTCTCGGGTATTTTCGGCACTATCCACCTTGGCTTGCAACTCCTTCTGCTTATCCTGGATCGTAGCCAATTCCTTGCTAGTGTCCAAGTCTTCATCCACAAACTCGGATGGTCCGAAGCCCAAGCAAAGTGTTTTGAGTTGTTTCCGAAGCTTAAAAACTGTTTCTGCTGGTGTTTCCGCACGAACTGCAACCTCATAAGACAATTCGTCTCGTAATAGGGAATGAAAATATACCCTGTCTAAATCCATTTTGATATTTTCCCAATAAAATAAAGCCAATAAAAAATATAAACGATGTTTATCTAAAACACGTTTCCGAACGCACCAAACCACATATAACACAACGTCAAACGTCAAAAGGTCACCTTGACAATATCAAATTGTCAATGTGTTTTATAGGTTAAGTTCCTATGTATGAAAACGAATGACTAACCAACTTCTAATCATGGAATAGAATAACCAAATCAACTATTTTATCGAATGCTGTGATCGTATTTCCAATTAGGGTTTAATGATGAGTGTTAAAACGTTAAACGTCTAAGTGACTGACCAGTCGTCATAAAGATTTACAATGAAAGTTACTTTTCAATATTTCTACAAGTTGTATTTCCCTGTATAGCCCAACTTCAATGGATAGTGATACTTGCCTGTAGTGTTATTATTTTACTATAGAGATCCTCTCAAACAAATAAGAAAACGCTATAACACCTTTGAGGACTGTCTCGTTTGGGCTGTGTACAATATATCTAGTATAAACCAAAATGTTTTATAACTATTATTCAGAAATTTGTTTTCGAATTTACTCAATTGTTAAACAAAGTTTCACTATTTAAATGCAATACAGTTTATCATTAATCTGACATATTTTAGTTTTCTTTGTAGTTAAGAACTGCTAAGATTTTATCTTGAATCAATTGTCCAGTTGTATACAATACCTATAAACTGTTCCAAAAAATATGCAACCTCAATAAGTTACAAGTTACAATACCTTCCAAATTATAGGTAATATCAAGTCATTAACCTTTAAACAAACATTGGGAACATAAATACTCTCATAATAATTACCACAATGCTACCAATCCAACTTGTGCATTGGCATATATACAAATAGGTTAGTGAACTTTTAACAGTCTGCACCTTACTGGTCCAAATAAGAGAAATTGTTATATTGTGGTGCGTTGTCCACTTTACATTCAAACTTAAAAAACTAGCCTTATTCTAATACATAATCCTGCCAAGTGAAAGACTGAGAGAATCGAGAGAGAGAGATACCTGCTATTAATTTGTTCACCTTATACAATTAAACAATTATATACCTTTGGGCGCCAACTGTCACCCTGAAAGTTGGAGTTGTACAGAATTGGCTAGGAGACTGGATGTTGATTGTCTCCTTCGGTGTTGTACTTACTCACCACCGTGCTAAAGTAAATTTGTAGGGTATAATAAGCTGCTAGGGAAAGATTCAATTAAACAAGTACCTTCTTACACAATGCAATGTTTATTACAATAACACACTATTGAAGGTTCACAACATTGAATGTGGCTGGCCACATACCTTCCCCCATATGCCTGGGCTTCCACACCAGTACAACCAGTCTCGGGTCTAGTTGTATTGGTGTGTTCACCTGCAATGAGACTATTACAATAACTCAGAGTCGCTATAGCGAGTCCGTGAGATGAACCACTTAATAGATACTAGCTCAATCATACAAGTACCTACCTATCAAGGTTGTGCTAACAACGGCAACATAAGATTATGCTAAGCAATCCGCGACACAACACTTTATGGCAACTGGTCTCATCACCCAGTCCATACAATAGGCCTAACTCTCTCATAGACTAAATCGCTACCTTATCGATTATTCTCAGTGATCTCTCAGTACTAATCCCTTCACTTGACAGGACTACGACCCTTGGCATCAAACACAGGATACCCCAGTGTTCGCACGTTACGTGGCCTACGGGTAAATAATGACGCTTCGTTACCTGGAGCGACGAACTTCCCTCATCACCGATATCGGTTAAGTAAAGCCTTCCTGTCACACGGATGACCACACCTCAAAGGTTGCCTGCACCCGGATCCATTCCAATCATCAGACCACGGGGCTACTCCAAAGCATCACGTGTCAATATTTATTAGAGATACACGAGAAAAAAGGGGCTAGCATAAACAGCCAGACCTGTAACAATACACTCGTGTCAGAAATCACTTGTACGGGCCACGCCATCCCACATGAACAAAGAATACGGTTGAACACTCACCGGATTCAGCTTCGAATGGGACTTACTGGAAACCCATCGGGTTATTTGGACACAGTCTGTTCCTCCAGAACTAAGTCCCTCTTCCAAATCCTATTCGTATCGTGTCACACACGTTGCGGGTCTTCCCCATGCCGGATCAATGTCACAAACCTTCGGGAAGCTTCCGCTACCATAGACTAAATAGAATTCTTGTCTATTGGTTATTTTCCATTTCTTAGGCATTGTTTTAAATAAAATGTGGGAAATTATGTCTGTATGTTTATTTATTTAAATTAACTAATACTCTTGTATATAATTTACATGACATAATTTCTCAAGTGTTACAGAGAACACGCTGACAGCCATGCCAATGCCTGACACAAGATGTCGCTACTTGTTGCGTTATTTATTGATTTTGCAACGTCACAATACTCCTTCACACTGTAATACACTTTATCAGTTAGAAATGCCTTTAGCTTCCGCTTATACATGTGCAAGGTGTCAATGTCTGTAATATAACATGGCAATTTATTATAAATCTTGGATGTCATGCAATATACACTGGTATCCATTAAATAAGTTCTGCAGGGCACTGTCTGAACTTTATTTCTATATCTAGCACTTCGGAATTTTTCATACATATGCATATTACTTTTAACAAAGATTGCCATCTCATAAATGAAGAGGCTAGGTAAGGTAAGAATCTTAAGTGTTTTGAAATATGGTTCACAGCTATCAGTGGTCTTAAGTCTACACATTGCCCGTATGCACTTTTTTTGGGATTTAAAAACAGACTCCCATTCCGTCGAGTTCCCCCAGAAAATTACACCATATCTCAGCGCGGATACCACATATGCATGATAGGCTGTCATAACAGTGGATAAATTTACAATTTTTGTGAGCATGTATAGCATATAGGAATAACTATTTAATTTTAAGCAGACAGATTCCACATGTGATTTCCAATTTAAATTACAGTCTACATTCAAACCCAAGAATTTCGTTACATTTACCTCATTATTTTTTGTTCCAACATAATTTATGTTTAAGTGGTGGATTAGTCCTGTTTCTGAAGATCATGAAATTAGTTTTCTGTAAATTAATTAGAAGATTGTTTGTTCTTAACCAATCGACAATGCGTACTAATGTGGTATTAATGTCATTTTCTAATGATGCATAATCTTTGTTACAAAATATGACAGTACTGTCATCTGCAAAAAGAATCATTGGAAAGTCCACTGTTTTCGGAAAATCATTAAAGTAAACTAAGAATAATATGGGCCCTAATACACTGCCCTGTGGTACGCCATATGTCACCTCTAAATAGTCTGAAACATAATCAGTTTCTTGCTTTTTAATAGAGCAGAATTTCGTTATTGATGTGGCTTGTTTCCTATTACTCAAATATGACACAATTAGATTTAAAGCGTTGCCTCGAATACCATAAGCATAAAGCTTGCTTCTTAGTATTCTATGGTCCACATAGTCGAAAGCTTTAGTTAAATCCATGTATAATGCACAAACTGGTACCCTTTTATCAACACTTTTAAGTACTTCTTCAAGAAACTTGTAAATTGCTGTATTAATATTTTTATTTCTCCTAAAACCCATCTGTTCGTCGACTAAAATATTAAATTTTTCAAGGAATTGGTATAAGCTATTATAAATAATTTTCTGGAGAACTTTGGAACATACCGGTATTAGGGCAATTGGTCTGTAACATGACATATCGCCTTTATCATCTTTTTTAAAGAACGGTTTGATGATAGTTTTTTTTAAAATACCAGGGAAATGCCCATGTTCTCTTCTGTTCTCTTCTGAGACCAAAAACTCGAGTGAAACAGGAGAAAAACACAGATATATCAATGTCAAGGAATTGTTAAAGAGATTACAAGCGATAATATTCATGAAAGAAAGCACTATACAAATGATTTACAAATACACTCGGCGTCACAAAAATCGCACCTCTCCGAAAATAAGTTTCAAGTATGTCCCGCCATCAACGAATACATTAAACCTAATTTATATTAGTATCAATTGAAAGTATATTTAACGACCTTTAAATTAACATTAGTTAAAATTCCTAAACACAACAGATCTCATTAGCACGTAACGTTAAAACAAATGTTGTCAAAATACGCATTACAACGGCCACTAATTGCACCTCCCTACAAGGGTATAAAAAGGGCGACCCGGGTTAAATGTGGGTCAGAGGATCGGCTAGTGGTCACCTAAGACAGTCGTTCCTTACGGAAGTTTTGTTTTTAATTCGCGCGGACCGCTTTTAACCACTTTCCTTGTGTGTGTACAGGTCTCCAGCCGGCACCTGTGCGGACACAGGGGGAGCTCCCGTGCTGCTCGGCGAGCAATCGCTGTTGCGGTCGCGGCGACCACTCCCACAACGATGCCGAGTCCCGGCAAGCGCGGCTCGTTGGGCCGCGATGCCGGGACCCAGGAGCCCCGTCCGACGATGGACCGGACGACGTCGCTGCCGAACATCGGCGACGCGTCGTCCGGCGCACCGGCGGCCGGCGCGGCCAAGATTTTAAAAGAAGTTAGAAGAGGAGGAGCAAGGGGGGAGAAGGAAGAGAGAAGAGGTGGGGGGGGAACGAGCGCTGTTGCAGCCGCCGGCCCGTCGACGTCGTCGGCGCCTGCGCGCGCTGCGCCTCCGCCGTCGCAGGGCCGCCAGCACGCGGTGCCCGTCCGCCCCGTCGCGTTCCGCCCGGTGCCCATACAGGCCCCGGGGCCCGCCGCAAACATCGGCCGCGCGCCGCATGCGCGCGCCACCGTACCGCCCGCCCGAGCGCCAACCACTGTGCGCACCGCTGCGCCCGCCGCGCGCGCCGCCGCGCCGCCCGCGAACCCCGCAGCGCCCGCGCACACCACAGTGCCGCCCGCGCGTCACCGCGCACCCCCTGCCCGCTCGGCCGCGCCGCCGCGTTTCGCGTCGCCGCCCGAGACAACGTCCCGAGCTGGGCCAGTATCGCGCACCGACACATCCGGTCCCCGCCGCTCGCTGGCGGGACCGGCAACCGCGGAACGGGAACAACCAGTGAGTGCCGGAACTCGTAGACCGGCACTTAAATTAGATATCCGGACGCCCGACTCACCGGCGCCCCCTCGTGGCTCGGCCTACGATTCGCCCGCCATGCTGTCGGCGTGCTCGTCTCGCGCGGGTTCGAGCATGTCGGTGGCCTCGGCGGACTCTGCCGCGTCCGGTCGCGAGGACGTGTCGATAGACACGACCCCGCGAGCCGGCCCGTGGCACACCGTGGGACGAGTGGACGCCTCCGGAAGGAAGAACAAACCGAAGCAGCCAGTCCCGATGATGCTCACGTCACCTGCATCACCGACGCCGTCGCTGGGGTTCGACTTCGAATTCCAGCTTGAGGCCAGACCCCAGCGACGTCGTCGGAGTTCGAACGAGTCGTTGGAGGAGGAGCCGAAGCGCTACTGCCTGGACTCGCCGCGGCCACAGCGCGATCGCGCGCCGCGGAGTCGGGCAACGCCTGCGTCGCCTACATTCGCGGACGCGGCGCGCCGCACGCCGCCTCCGACTGACACAGCCGCTGTGGTGACTACGTCAACAAGGACGGCAACAACATCGGCAACATCCACATCTAGAGGACACAACAAGAGGGCAACGGGGGTGAGTACAACCAGTGCTACGCAACCACCCCCGGCCCCCGCCTCACCTACCGCATCATCTGCCGCCATCCCCGGCGCCGCCGCGGCGACGACGACGACGTCGCAGCAGCCGGGGAAGAAGAATAAGAGGCCCAGGTACCCTCCGCTGGTAGTGGAGAGGCTGCCTAACTGGGCCACGCACTTCAGGGCCATCAGCGCCAAGCTGGGCCGGCCCCCGAACGCGCGACCGTACGGGAGTGGAGTCCGCTTCACTCCCGACACAGAAGAGGAATACCGGCTGGTCCAGCGCTACCTGGTGGGCCTGGAGAAGGACAGCGGAGTTTCGTGGTTCGCCTACTCCCTACCAGCCGAGAGAAGCCTGAAAGTTGCAATCAGGGGATTGCCAGCAGACACTGAACCTCAGGAGATAGAGGAGGAGCTCCGAACGTTGGGATACCAGCCGGAGTACGTGCGCCATATAAAGGGGGCGCAGGGGAGACCCGGCTGCGTATTTCACGCGATTTTGAAGAGGACCCCCGACGTTCGAGCCATCTTCGACACCACGACATTCATGTTTATGCGTGGTGTGAAGATAGAGGCTTGGCGAGGAAAACGTGGGCCCGCACAGTGCCACCGGTGCCAGAAATTCCGGCACAGCTCGCACCAGTGCCACCGTCCGCTCGCTTGTGTGCGATGCGGGGACGAGCACGCGGCACGCGACTGCCCGCGCCCGCGGGAGGAGCCGGCCACCTGCGTCAACTGCGGTGGCCCGCACCCCGCGTGCAACATAAAGTGCCCCGTGTTCCAGAGAGAGATCCGGAACAAGCGAGCGGGGACCGCCGCCATTACGGCCTCCACACGCCGGCCCCATGAGGCCACCGAGAGGCCCCTAGTTGAAGATTCGGAGGCCCCTGGCGCATCGTCATTGATGGCGGCGGCCAACGGGCCCACACAGCGTACACAAGCCACCTCCTCGGGGCGGAGGAAGAAGCGACGCGGGGGGAAAGGAAAGGGGAAGAAGCACCCCGTCCCCCCAGAGACCCAGGAAGAGGCCGCGTCGGCCGCCCCTGCCAACAGCGGGGCGCAGGTTGTAAAGAAAACGTCGCAGCCAATGGAAGCACAGACCGCCAGCGCCGGCAGAGCGCCGCGGCAAGACGGGGAACTACGGCAAGAAAAGTTCCCCAAACAAGCGAGCGGCGTCGCCACCGGCGCCCAAACGATTTCAACCCGAGCAAAAGCAACCAAAAAGGAATTTACAGCCTGCGCTATCACGCTTCTTATGGACCTTATTAAGGCCATTAGGCAGGGGCAGGACGTAGAGACAGTTATCCTCGATGGCCTGGCCACCCTACTTACCCTTTATCATGGCTAGGTCATTGAGGATTATACATTGGAATGCCCGCGGCCTATTAAATAAGGTCGCCCCCCTCCGCCATCTCCTGAGAGAACAGAATATCGACGTGGCGCTAATCAGTGAAACGCTCCTGGGACCCGAAGATAGGGTTAGGTTCCCAGGATACCACGTCTACCGGAAGGACGAAAGGTCGGCACAGCACACCCGATACCGTGGTCTGGCGGTGTTGGTGAAGCGAAGAGTCGTCCACCAAGAGCTCCCCCCGCCGTCGCTCAGCACTATATACGCGCTGGGTGTACAGCTACATATAGCCGGCGAGGACTACAACATCTACGCGTGTTATAAGCCGCCCGCCGCGCGCTTGGTCCCGACCGAGCTGCGGGCGCTTATGACCGCGTCAACACATGCGACCATCCTCGCCGGGGACTTAAATTGTAAGCACCCAGCGTGGAATTCACTCAATACGAATACCGGGGGGAGACGGCTCTTCGCGGACGCGGAAGCCTTCGGGTACTCGGTGTCCGGCCCAGAGACGCCGACCCACTATCCCGACGCCACACGGTACATGCCGGACGTGCTGGACATCGTAGTCCACCGAGGGCTACAGTGCCAGATCACGCAACAAGTGATCGACGACGAGTTACAGTCGGACCACCAACCTGTACTCGTCGTCCTATCGGGTATGCCGACCCGGTTGAAGCCGCTAGCGCCACGTCGAACTACGGACTGGAAGCAGTTCGCAGAAACAGTAGAGACCACCACGCCGACTCGGCCTATTGTCACCTCCGCGGACGTCGACCAGACGGCGAGGGACATCACTGCTTGCGTACAATGCGCCTTACAAGCGGCGACTACTACGCAGCCGCAGGGGAGAGTGCTATTGCCGCCCCTGCCGGCGTACATTCGTACGATGATCGCCGTCAAGAGGCGCCTACGCAAGCAGTGGCAACAACTTAGATGTCCCACACTGAAGACGCAGCTCAACCGTCTCGCGGAGAAGGTGAAGGCCGAGTTACAGGCCCAAACCGCCGCGGGCTGGGAGGAACGTATAGACGCAGCTACAGACAGCTGGACGTCTGTACACCGACTTTGCCGCCAGCTGACGAACACCCCAGCCCCGGTGCGACCGCTATTAAACAGCGACGGGGCGCTCAAATATGCTTCGGAGGACCGGGCGGAGGTCTTCGCCGAGCACCTGGAGCGTCAGTTCCAACCGAACCCGACTAGCGACACTGCACATGTCGCAGCAGTCGAGCAACACCTGGGAGACTACTTCGCGACGCCGATAGCTCCCGATGAAGCCCCTATCTTTTTCTCGCCGGGCGCGGTCCGACGCGCCATCCTGAGGACGAAGCCGAGAAAGGCCCCCGGTGCTGACGGTATCACCAACGCAGTGCTGCGCCACCTGCCGTACCGTATGGTAGCGGCGCTGGCGCGCCTGTTCACGGGGATACTGCGCACGGGGGAATTTCCCGACGTCTGGAAGGAGGGGCGCGTCATTATGCTGCCCAAGGCGGGGAAAAATATTCTGAAGCCGGAGAGCTATCGGCCCATCACGCTGCTGCCGACAGTCTCCAAGGTGTTCGAAGCACTCCTGCTGCGACATCTCCAACCCCACATCACTCCGCGGCCGGAACAGTTCGGGTTTCGGGCGGAACATAGCACGACGCTTCAGCTGTCGAGGGTACTGCACCGACTCGCGGCAGCTATGAACAAAAGGGAATACTCGGTTGCAGTATTCCTCGACATGGAGAAGGCCTTCGACCGCGTGTGGCACGACGGTCTGATTTACAAATTAGCCACCTCAGACGCGCCCCGTCGCGTTGTAAAGGTGGTCTCTACTTTTCTGTTCAACAGGACCTTCAGGGTGGTGGTCGATGGAGCGCTGTCCAGCGCGCGCCCGGTGCTAGCGGGTGTGCCGCAGGGAAGCTGCATCTCGCCGGCGTGTTACTCACGCTTCACGGACGACATCCCCACCACAGAGGAAGCGACGCTCGCGCTGTACGCTGACGACGCCGCGTACATCACTTCCTCGCTTAACGCGAGGTACGCGGCGGTCAAAATGCAGCGCGCCCTCGACCTCTTGCCCGACTGGCTGTCGAAGTGGCGGCTGTCGGTGAACGTGGGTAAGACGCAGGCGATCGTCTCCGGTGCCGCGCCCCTCCCACCACCCCTGAGACTGCAAGAAGCCGACGTCGAGTGGTCGCCCCGGGTCAAGTACCTAGGGGTCACCATTGACCGTCGGCTCACGATGGGGGCACACGTCCGCAACGTTGTCGCACAAGGTAGGGTCGCCCGCAACCTCCTTAGACCAGTGCTCTCGTCCCGCCTCCCGGCGCGCGTCAAATTGGGCGTGTACAAGTCGTACGTGCGCCCAATATTGACGTACGCCGCCCCGGCATGGTTCGCCCTCACAAGCGAGTCGAGCCGAAAGCTGCTCCGCGCGCAACAGAGTCTTGCGCTGCGGACCATAATTGACGCCCCTCGCTTTGTGAGGAACGACGTCATCCTCCGGGACCTCGGGATTGAGAGCCTGGACGAGTTTGTGCGGCGCCTCGCGAAGGGAATGTTCGCGCGTGCCGACGCATCTGCTTGGCCCCATGTCAAGCAGATAGCGCCCTGGCATGCGCGCCCCCCCGACGCGAGACCCCTGCCCCGCGACCTGTTAGCGGACGACATTGCCTCCATCGCACCGGACTGGACGCCCGAGTAAGCCGCACTCAGGTTACACGCGGCTTACTCGTAACAACTGAACTCCACACATAAACAAAGCATCTGTTTGCGTAGCGTGTGCTAGGTTAATATAGGCACGTTACGTAAACAAACAACAGACACTCGCCACTAAACATGCGCCTAAATACACACGCGAATGCGCAGCGCGGGCGGCGATTCGCGTAGACACTGAGCGGTGTTACACAATACAATACCGCTCACACACTCATGACGGCCTCGCAGCCCGGACCGTAACCGGCTAGCTCTGGAAGCGGGACGGGCGGGGGCCATTCACCTTACTCTGTAGGAGCGTCGAGTCGGCACCTTCGCCGCTGGTCGTCCTCGTCGGGCCTCCCCCAGGTAACTGGGGGTCTCACCTGGCGGGGACAGACCGCCGAGGTGTCGTGAAGAAAGCGACGCTATGTTATTAGCGTCGCGGCGCGCCTACAGATACACTCATAGCAATCATTCACATGAGCGTGCGGGACCGTCGCACGCTCAAAATTTCTACAGGCCGACAATAGGCAAACATAATGAGAGGCCCGTGTTTACGGGTCGCCGCATCGCATCCGCGGCCGAGGGGCGAAGCCCCGGTTCCGCTCGCCGCGCCCCCTTGCGGGGGCGTCGCGACTACTACAAGGAATGTGGGTCATTCACTATCCAACCTTTGAAGTGAACACACGTGAATAGCTACAGCAATAAAATACCCCAGAAAATGGATACCACTGCAGATGATGCCACTCAAGTCATTGCATTACTGCAATCAGGGATGCGGCAATGTGATGTTGCTCGGCAACTGAACTTAAGTCGCTTTTCCGTTCGACGAGTGTTCCAACGCTTCCAAGAGACTGGTGGCTATATCCAAAGACGTGGATCTGGAAGACAACGGTGCACATCCGAAAGAGACGATCGCTTCATTATTTCGACGTCTTTACGTAATGGGTTCTCCAATGCTGTTGAGCTGCAACAACAACTGCGATCAGCTATCAGAACTTCTGTAAGCGTCTCCACGATTAGAAGAAGAATGCGGGAGAAGAAAATTGCAGCTCACAGGGCCAAAATTGACTGCACAGCATAGGAGAGACCGGTTGCAATTTGCCCGTGACCATGTGGATTGGACAATAGACCAATGGAGAGCTGTGCTCTTCTCGGATGAGACGAGGGTGTGTCTTTTCTGCAACGACAGGCGTAGAAGAGTGTACAGGAGGCAAGGGGAACGATTCGCACAAGCCTGTATTCAAGAGACAGTGGAATACGGGGGTGGCTCGTGCATGTTCTGGGGCGGCATGTCAATCGACGGCAAAACGAACCTTGTGTGTGTTTCTCGGACTGGAAGTGCTCGCGGGCAAGGGTCGCTGACTGCTCATCGGTACATAACAGAGATCTTAGAGGAGCAGGTTGTCCCTTATGCGGGTTTTGTTGGCAGTGGGTTCACGATAACGCCCGCTGTCACACCGCATTAATTGTAAGTGACTACCTGCAAGAAGTTGGGATCCCTGTTATGCGCTGGCCGGCGCGTAGTCCAGACCTGAACCCTATTGAGCACCTTTGGGATGAACTGAAACGGCGAGTACGGGCACGTGATCCTGCCCCTACCACTCTCCAAGACCTCCAAGATGCCGTCGTTGCAGAATGGGACAAAATTCCTCAAGAGACTGTTGTCACATTAATTAGGTCCATGAGAGAACGCATGGAAGCAGTCATCAGGGCTAGGGGGGGTAACACTAGGTTTTAAGTTGTTTTTATGGACTTTGTTGCAATTTTTGCTGATAAAATAAAATTAAACTTTTTAATCATTTGCATTAGCTTGCTTTTTTTATTCCCTGGTAAACAAAACACCAAATCTATTGATTTATTCTGAAATTTAAATAAATTGCCATTCCAATGGTACCTTATAGTCATATGTCTACCGTTGATTAATAGGGTTAAAATGACTTTGAAGGGAATTCTTAAAGAGGTGCGATTTTTGTGACGCCGAGTGTAGTACTTAAAACTTGCATTGAGTGGGTAATTTTAGTAGTAGTTGACAATGTAGCGGATTGGCCTATACTTAAATTAATCCTTGATTATTTCTCAAATGCCAGATGAAACGAATGTTAAATTAAATATTATTCAATGGAACGCACAAAGCATTAGGCCAAAGTTAAGTGAGTTTGAGAATTTGTTAACACAAGACAAGATTCACATTGCCGTATTAAGCGAAACCTGGTTACAACCAGAAATTTATTTTAAAGTTAAAGATTATAATGTATTTCGCAAAGACAGAGACGATTCATACGGCAGTGTAGCAATACTCACACATAAGTCAATTAAATCTCAGATTTGCCATGATTTACAACATTTTAACTCGGGTATAGAAATTATACACGTGAAATTTAATAATTGTAATCAAATTGAAAATATTATATCCATTTACTGTCCACGTTCTGCAAATAGTAGCCACAATCAGACTGGGATAAATTATTTTCACAGGTTAATAATAAAACCTTACTTTTAGGTGACTTCAATGGTCACCATCCCAATTGGTCCAATAAAGTAGACAGAAGAGGTAATCAAATCTTTAACGCACTTATTGTTAGTAGCCTTATTCCACTAAACAGTGGCGATCACACACGTATTAAGTTAGTCAATGATGTACTACAACAGTCGTCCCCTGATATTTCGTTAGTGTCTTCTGATATAAGCTTAAAATTAAACTGGCAAGTGTTAAATGAGACATTGGGAAGCGATCATTGTATTATTAAAATTTCAACGTACTTTAAAGCTAGTAACGACTATACGTCTCGCCGAAACTATAAAAAGGCTGACTGGGTAGAGTACCAAAAACTTTTAAATGACCTTTTTCATGAGTTCATGTTTCCAAACAGTTTACATAAAGGATATGACATATTTATAGACTATTTAGACATAGCTGCAGATTTTTTTATACCATATGTTAAAATTAATAAGAATCCAGAACGAAATTTTACCCCAAAACCCGATTGGTGTCCCTATCTATCTAAAGCTGTAGCAGAGCGCCGTTTAGCACTTTCCAAATTTAGACGTAATCCATCACCACATAACCTCACAATCCTTCAAAGTAAAATCGATGATGCTCAAAGATATATACGGCGCTATAGGAGCAAGTCATGGCAGGACTTATGTTCTACTCTTGACCAAACTACGACCTATAATGAGTTGTGGCGAAAGATGAGATGGATTAAGGGATATAACGCAGCAAAATCACATGTTGACAGCACTAAAGCAAGCGAATTACTTTGTAGTTTAGCCCCCGATTTCGTATCATACGACTACCCTATACTTACATCGAATAACCCAAAACTTGAAGAACCTATTACAATCCAAGAGCTAACTAAATGCTTAAAAAATAAAGATACAGCCCCTGGTAGTGACAAGATCACATATTCTATGATAAGATACTTACCTGAGAACGGGAAAGAAGTCTTACTCAATTTATTTAATTAATTTTTCTGTTACTCGTTTGTACCTAAACAATGGCGCGACATAGTGGTGGTGCCGATTCCTAAACCAGGACGTGATCCTTGTTTAGCCTCTTCCCTTCGCCCCATATCTATGATCTCATGTACAGGGTGGCCGGAACATTGACGTCCAAAAATAAAATTTAGGTACCTCGTATCGTGGGGTATCCGAATCACCCCCATGTATGTTCCGCGACTTTTCATAGTTTTCGAGTTACGAATTTTTTTCTGATTTTTTGAGAATGATCGACCTGACCAATCTAAAAAAAATTAAAAAAAAAAGTACATGGCTTTGTCGAGATTTTTTTTTATTGCAACTTGTTAGGGTTCGCTAATTTACATTTTTATTTAATTAAATTGAAACGCTAAAAGACTAGTTTCCAGGCTAGTAACTATTTCATTCGAATATTTAGTACTGGCAACACTTTAGTTTGTCAGTTAGTCGTTGGATGCTTCTGATTGGCTAACCAATCAGAGGCGAGCACATTGTCATCTGTGATTGGTTGACGACCGTTAACCAATCACAGAATTCGATTTTACCGCGCAAAATTATCGAAAACCTGGGAGGCGGGAAAAGGTCGGTTGAACATTCTGACTCGAGCTGTGGGACGAGAAGGTCGTGAGGAAGAATAAAGTTTTGTTTCTTGTTACCTGGATTTTCTTCAATACTTCACCTAGGCATCCTGAAAGTCTGTATTTAGCCCAGTCACAGTTATTTTTATAGTTCAATATATCAGAAGTGACACGCTAACCAAACTTAAAACGTAAGTACACGCCCATGATTTTTATTATTTTAATTCTGAATTATATTTCTTTTTGGTTTTTAATCTTTGCATTATAATATTTATTATAATGTTATATTTAATTCAAATTTGCTTAATACTAGCGATGGTACTGAAATCAGTGGTAGTTTAAAGTATAACGGTCGTATTACGGAATTAATGAAAGTATTTAGAGATAAACAGTGTTTACACCTATCTAAATGGCAGTTCTAAACGTATAATAAAGAGTATTCTATTCTATTCTAGTCTAAGTTTTTGAGTGGTTCTATTTTTTTTATTTTTTATTATGCAACCTACAATATTTTATAACGATATATTTTATTTTTGTGCTTAAATTCTTTTTGTGTGTGTCTTAGTAAGTGCCTGAAATAATAGAGAATATTATCCTATGTGGGTTTTTAAAAGGGGGTACGAAAATTTGCTTATTTTTGGCGTAGGACGCACTGTTTCCGAGATATGACGCATTTTTCATCCTTCAATTGAACCGAATAAAGTGGTGTTATTCACCATATTTTTAGTCATTATTATTTACATACCTTCTTTTTCTGCGAGTGTTTAGATTATGGTCGAGCCACCAGGATGCAGAGAACACTCAAATCGAGGCTCCAGTCGGCGTAGACTGGAGACACCTAGTCGAGAGGCTCGCTCACGAAGTCGAAGCGGCCTGCGTTTGCGCAGCCCGAATCGATCTCGAGATGAGCAAGACTTCCTGCTAGGAAGGCAGAGAGTACAGATGCTGGAGCAGGAATTACGCCGAGAGCGTGAACGACTTCGTGCGACGGAGGACCGTCGTCGATCATCGTCACGACGTGCCAGCGAGCGTCGCGAGCCCTCCGGACGTCGGGAAGCCGGGCGTTGGGCAGAGCCACGAGCCAGCGAGCGTCGCGAGCCCTCCAGACGTCGGGAAGCTGAGCGTCGGGCAGAGCCACGTGCCAGCGAGCGTCGCGAGCCATCCGGACGTCGCGAAGCCAAGCGTCGGGCAGAGCCACGAGCCAGCGAGCGTCGCGAGCCCTCCGGACTTCGGGAAGCTGAGCGTCGGGCAGAGCCACGTGCCGAGCAACGTAGCAATGCGGGAGAATATATAAGGTCACGTAGTCCATCTTTTTCTAAGAACGATCTTGTTAGTGTTTTAAAACTGTTGAAAGAAGATCTGACGTCACAGCCACATAACCAAAATGCACAGTCGTCTCAAAAGATAGACCACCAAAATATATTGCCTAATTTTGACCCTTCAACAAAAAATCAACGTATTGATATATGGCTGAAAAAGGTCAACGAATGTGCGTCGGTATATGGCTGGGACGACAGAACTACCACTCATTTTGCCATGCAGAAACTCCAAGGCCTGGCTAAAATGTGGTACGAAAGCTTGAATTCCATTCTTTTCAGCTGGAAAGAATGGCAAGATAAATTGATAAATGCATTTCCTTGTGAACAAAATTATGGCCAGACCTTGGAGGATATGCTGAAAAGGAAGAGCAAGTTCAATGAACCCATCGAAGTTTATTTTTACGAAAAGCTTGCTCTCGTGAATCAATGCGATATAGTAGGAAAGCGTGCCGTGGACTGCATTATTCATGGCTTGAGTGACAGGACGCTTAGATCGAGTGCTTTGGCATTACGTTGCAATCACTCTGACCAACTTTTGCAGTTCTTATTAAGTAATAAAGATACTCATCAGCCTTCAGTGGACCGTGGCCATTTTCGTAATAAAATTGTAGACAATACATATCAGAATAATAACCAAAACCAAGCTCCAAAATCTATAGCTAGATCGGGTCAGCCTAATGGTTGCTATAATTGTAAGGAGAAGGGGCATAGTTTCCTACATTGTCCTAAACCTCTCTTGAAGTGCCAACGATGCAATAAACTCGGTCATACGATGGAGACCTGTTTTAGCAAGCCAGGGGAAAAGCCGATGAATTCTAGTGCTACTGTTTCAAAGACAATGCGCATAGATTATGTCAAAAAGGATACTGAAACCCCAAACTCCAAATTTATAAAAGAGGTTATTGTTAATGGGGTGCCCCTACAGGGTTCATAGATTTTGGGAGCGAGGTTACTTTAATTAAGGAGTCTGTAACCAAGGAGCTAGGCTTAATTCACGATAACACGCCCTCTCAAATGAAAGGTTTCGGTAATAGTGTTGTGCAATCGCTTGGAGAGTTGTCGCTTGATCTAAGTATAGACGATGTCAACGCCAAGGTTATTTGTAAGGTTGTGAGTGACGATTTTTTGGAGAAGCCATTGCTAATTGGTCAGACTTACACGGAACTTTCCCATATAGTTGCTTATAAAAATGTTTCTGAATTGAAATTTTTCGACAGCGGCAATAAATTGCCTTTTTCTGATGTTGACATAGAGAGTGGAAACTCTTTAAAGGTTCGTACTTTAGGAGCTGTTAAATTTTGGGGACCTGTTTCGATCAGAGCCAGCGTTGACCCTACCATTAGTGGCAGTATTTTACTGAAAAATAGTGTTGCAGGAAAACCCAATCAGCAATTTTCAGTTTGCGGAGGACTTTATAATTCGACAAATGGCTGTTTGAATATAGTTGTTATTCCCCATGCTAGTTTCTGTCTGATTCCAAAGGACAATATCTTTAGCCGAGCTGAAAAGGTATATTTTGTCAACAGGGTTGTCGTTGAGTCGCCTGAACTGATGAGTGATGCTGCCGGTAATAAATTCGAAGAAAGCCAGGTTCGCATTTGTCAAAAGGTACCTGATGATACTAGGAAACGGTTACTAGATTTGCTCAGAAAGTACAAGCATTGTTTTGCGTCATCCTTGAAGGATCTAGGTTGTACTAACGTTGCCCAAATGAAAATAGAGCTTAACAGTCAACGTCCCGTTGTATACCGTCCGTATCGACTGTCACATCATGAGCGCTCGCAGGTGCGTACAATGGTAGATGAGATGTTAGACGCAGGTATAGTGCGCGAATCATCTTCCGACTATGCTAGTCCTATTCTGCTTGTACGCAAGAAAGATGGATCTCTTAGAATGTGTATAGATTACCGCATGCTGAATTCTGTAACTCTTAAGGAGAGATATCTAATGCCAATCATTGAGGATGAAATAGCTCGCCTTTCTGGTCAGGCCTGTTTTATTTCTCTAGACCTTGCGTTAGGTTATTAACAGGTACCAATCGTGGAGCAAAGTAAGCGATTCACCTCATCTGTCACGCCGGACGGCCAATACGAATTTAATCGCATGCCGTTCGGCCTGGCAAATGCGCCTGCTGTATTTCAGCGTATGATCAATACAATTCTAGGGTCAGCTCGTTTCTGTAAGGCAACCGCATATATGGACGATATTCTAATTTTTGGGAAGGACTCTTCGGAATGTCTGAAAAATTTTGAAGACGTATTGCAATTGTTAGAAAAGGCGAATCTTACTTTAAATTTATCGAAATGTGATTTTCTGCGCGATAAAATCGACTATCTCGGATATGAAATCGGAGCAGCAGGTGTAAGGCCTGGGGAGAAAAAGATCTCTAGTGTAATGAATTTTCCGCGTCCTGAAAATGTACACAATGTTCGCCAATTCCTCGGGCTAGCAAGCTACTTCCGGAAATTCATAAAAGATTTTGCCCTGATAGCTTTTCCACTCAGCAAATTGTTAAAGAAAGGTGTACTATGGGAATGGGGCAATGATCAGGAAACTACTTTTCAGGATTTGAATGCCAGTTTGATAAATAGACCTATTCTCGCAATATTCGATCCATTAGCAGAGCTGGAACTGCACACTGATGCGAGTAGGTTAGGTATCGGAGGCATCCTCCTTCAGCGTTCAGTGGATAACACTCTGCGACCGGTTGCATACTATAGCAGGCAAACATCGCCAGAGGAGAAGAATTTCCATTCCTATGAACTGGAAACCTTAGCAGTGGTTTGTTCCCTACGAAAGTTTCGAGTTTATTTGCTAGGGAAAGAATTTAAAATCGTTACAGATTGCAGCGCTCTTCGATCTACTTTTACTAAACGAGATCTCATTCCTAGGATAGCGCGCTGGTGGCTGCAATTGCAAGAATTTAATTGCACAATCGTATATAGAGGCGGCATAAAAATGGGACACGTTGATGCGCTATCCCGTAATCCTGTAGTCGAGTCCGAGGAAAATCAATCTGATAATCTTCCAACCATTAAGGCCATTTCAAGCGAAGACTGGTTACATACCCTCCAACTTGGAGATTCAGAACTTAGGAGGATTAGAGATATTTTCGATAGTAGTCTAGATCAGAAAGGCTTGCAATATATTAAAGAAAACTACGTCGTGAAGGACAACAAGTTATTTCGTTGTGTAGGTGAAGAAAAGCGAGATGTGCGCTGGGTAGTACCGAAGGGTGCGAGATGGCAATTATGTCGGATGAATCATGACGATATCGGTCATTTCGGGGTTGAAAAGACTTTGGAACGATTAAAGAAAAGCTATTGGTTCCCAAAAATGACACGATTCGTTAAAAAATACGTGAGCGCCTGTATTGAATGTGCGTACGCTAAAAATAACCAAAGTGGTAAAGAAGGTCTTCTTCACCCTATAACGAAAGTGGAGGTACCTTTTCATACACTACATATTGACCATCTCGGACCCTTCGTGAAATCCAAGCGAGGTTTTTCTTACCTACTAGTAGTAGTTGACGCTTTTACAAAATTTTGTTTTGTCAGACCGGTTCGGAACACGCACACTCAGAACGTAATAAGGGTGCTAGAAGACATATTCAGGATATTTAGAACTCCTGATCGCCTCGTGAGTGACCGTGGCAGCTGCTTCACGTCGCATATGTTCAAAAGATTTTGTCTTGACGAAGGCTTTAAACATGTCCTGAATACTGTCTCTAGTCCCCGATCAAACGGTCAAGTCGAGCGGTATAACCGCACAATTCTCAGCTCGATGAAGGCTTTAAGCGTGAAATATGGTGAAAAAGAATGGGATTGCCATTTAGGAAGGATTCAGTGGGGACTAAACAACACTATTCAAAAAACGACCGGCAGGACACCTGCCGAGGTGATGTTCGGTACCTCTATGAATGTTTCGACAAATCCCATCCTTAATGAGATTTCTGATGAAACTCGCGAATACACTGATTTACCCACTATACGCCAGGAAGTTAAAAGTAGGATAGACAATGAGCAGATCAAGCAAAAACGGTATTATGATAAGGGTAGGAAACCTGCGCGCGCATATGCGGAAGGCGACCTGGTTAAAATTACTAAAACTTGCTTTAATAATGAAGGGCAGAGTAAGAAGCTCCTGCCGTCGTATATCGGTCCCTATCGGGTTACAAAGGTCTTGGGTACTGACCGATATGTTGTAGCTCCAGTACCTGGTTTATGTAATACACAAGGCAAGCGTCCAACTACTGTTGCTGGATGGATGCCGCATGATGCCTTGGATCCACGTGGCTGCATTAGATGTGAACGAGAACTCTGAATCTGCTTCCGACACAGATGATGATTAGATATACTTAATTAAAGTTTTGGTGTCCCTTGTGAGGCATGTAACTACAGAATGGTGTTGTTTCAGATTGGATGCGAGAATCGATTGGTTCGCGTCTGATCAACTATGCCAGAGCTACTCGTTCGTCTTGCTCCTGTTGCACAAGCTTAATCGATCGGCTTCAGCGAATGGTTAGCAAAGACTCCCTCGATTAATCGATCGTCGAGGTAATCTTTGAAGTATATTGACTAATCGATCGTCGATCACCAGGTATCCCGATTAATCGTTCATTGGGACCCGAGTTCTTTTATGGTTTAAACACAACTAATCGATCGTTGTGATTTCTACACCTTGCCTATGATTAATTTGAAGTTGCTCTTCCGTAGAAGTCCGTACTTTTGTAAATAGTTATTAAATATTTAGGTATTTCATATTATTTTAGTTAGAATAATAGTTGTATTAATTTATAAATTTGTAAATAGTCAGTGAGGTAAAGAAGATTAGTATTTAATATTGTAATAATTTATAAAACTTCAAAGTAGCAAATAAATGAGTTAAATAGATTTATAGTCACCATAAAGGTTTGAATGTTAATTATTATGTATGATTAATTTAGCATATAATCTGAATTGATTTTGAAATATTGTGTACATGGATTGTGAAGTTTGTTTAACTGACCTAATTCCGATTGTTAGGGTTCCACCCGGTACCGTGTGCAGGGACGCACACGATATCAGGATGGTCGATTGTTAGGGTTCGCTAATTTACATTTTTATTTAATTAAATTGAAACGCTAAAAGACTAGTTTCCAGGCTAGTAACTATTTGATTCGAATATTTAGTACTGGCAACACTTTAGTTTGTCAGTTAGTCGTTGGATGCTTCTGATTGGCTAACCAATCAGAGGCGAGCACATTGTCATCTGTGATTGGTTGACGACCGTTAACCAATCACAGAATTCGATTTTACCGCGCAAAATTATCGAAAACCTGGGAGGCGGGAAAAGGTCGGTTGAACATTCTGACTCGAGCTGTGGGACGAGAAGGTCGTGAGGAAGAATAAAGTTCTGTTTCTTGTTACCTGGATTTTCTTCAATACTTCACCTAGGCATCCTGAAAGTCTTTATTTAGCCCAGTCACAGTTATTTTTATAGTTCAATAAACTGAATCTTCGTGAGTAGTACTATAGTAGTAGTTATGCATAAAATAATCAGCTTCGTAACTGTGATGAAAGTTATGAAAAAGTTGGTCTAAAGTGAAAAAATTACGTTCGGTAAATTATGGCTTAGCATTTCAACTTTAAATAATTTTTTTTTTTTCATTTTTCATTCTTGAAGCCTACTTAGGAACCATGAAGTCAACTGTTTTAATTTTTTATTTATAGTTGAAAAGCTTAAGTCATAATTTACCGAACGTAATTTTTTCACTTTAGACCAACTTTTTCATAACTTTCATCACAGTTACGAAGCTGATTATTTTATGCATAAAAGTACTACCCACGAAGATTCAGTTGCAAAAAAAAAATCTCGACAAAGCCATGTACTTTTTTTTTAATTTTTTTTTAGATTGGTCAGGTCGATCATTCTCAAAAAATCAGAAAAAAATTCGTAACTCAAAAACTATGAAAAGTCGCGGAACATACATGGGGGTGATTCGGATACCCCACGATACGAGGGACCTAAATTTAATTTTTGGACGTCAATGTTCCGGCCACCCTGTATATGCAAAACTTTCCATAACATTCTACTCAATAGACTAGAATGGTTTATAGAAAAGAATTGTTTCTTAGACCAGAATACCGCAGGATTCAGAAAATGTCGATCAACATTAAATAATCTTACTAGTTTAGTTTCTAGAATACAAACAGGATTTTCTGAAAAACAATTGACCATATGCTGTTTTATTGATCTGGATAATGCTTATAACAATGTGGATGTGCATAGTTTATTACGTATTATGGATGGCTTAGGTGTGGGACAAAAACTTTGCACCTATCTGTGGAACTTTTTACAAGCAAGAACTTTAAAAATTCAACTTCATAATGATTCACTATGTAGAACTACTTGTGGCTTGTCGTGGCTTGGCACAGAGTGACCCATTATCGCCATTGTTATTTAATATAGCTACTATCAATATCTGTAGAAAGATAAATAATGTATATATTTCGCAATTTGCAGATGACTTTGTACTATATTTTATTACCAACAACATTTTGGAGGCGACATATAACTGTAAATATTGAGGATTGTGGTTAGATCAATCCCTACGATGGTCGTATCATATTAATGAGTTAAGAGACAAATCTTCAAAATTTCTGAATGTATTTAAAATACTAACTGGTCCAGGCTGGGGCATACACCCCGCTCATTTACGACGTTTATACATTGCTATCATACGCAACAGAATAGATTATGCCAGTTTTCTATTTGATAATAGTTGTTAAACCCATTTAAATAAATTAACTAAACTTCAAAACCAGTGTTTGCGGGTGATCGGTGGTTTTACTAAAAGTACAGCAATTCATGTGATGGAATGCGAACTCCATCTGCAGCCGTTACATATTCGCAGATATTACTTAGCTAGTAAATTCTTTTTGAAACTCAAATCTTTTGTAAATGGGGATACGTGTGAAATTGTTACCAAACTTAATATTTGTTGCCAAGGTACGTATTGGAGACGTAAAAAGAAACCACTTATAGCTCATATTTCTGAAACATTAAATAACATGTGCGTGTACTCCAGCAACGAATTAGGATTGTTTTCGCTTAACACGTGGATAAGCGGTGTGAACTTGTCTTGTACGATTAAACCACAAATTAAAGAGGTTACCGAAGCTAAGAAATCGTACAATCACTATCAACTTCGAATTATATGTAGTAAGAATTTTAGGAGGAGCTATTCTGGATATTACAGAATTTATACTGATTGGTCTAAAGTTCGAAATAATGTTAGAGCTGCGTTTTTTACCCTCAAAGTAATACATCCTTTAAGTTCAAGTTAAATTCAAACATGTCTGTCATGTATTCTGAGTTAATCGCTATCTTCGAAGCTATTTCATACCTTGAATCGGTAAATTTTCAACATTCCGTAATCTATTCTGACTGTAAAAGTGCACTCCAACATTTGTCGAGGTGTACAGGAAACTTTCGTGGTTATCCGGTAGCAAACAAAATAATAGATTCTATTAGTAAATTAAGAGATAAAAACAAAAATATTGTTTTACAATGGGTGCCTTCCCATATCGGCATTAAAGACAAGGAAGAAGTTGATCATTTAGCTAAAGAAGCGTGCTTAGAGGGTGTTCCCGTGACGTATAAACCTTATTGGACAGATATTTTAGGTGTAGTTAGATCGAAATGTTACGAAATTTGGAAAGAATACTTCGACGAGAGGTCATTAACAAAGGGTATTTGGTATCGGACAATGCAGACAACTATTCAAAATTATCCTTGGTTTGATAAAGCCGATATGAGTAGACAAGAAATCGTGACAAGTTTGAGACTTCGTTCCGGACACATCCCATTGAATAGTTTTGCTGCATTGATGGGCAAAGTAACATCTCCAAACTGCACGGAATGCAATGTGGTCGAAGATGTTTTTCATATTATGGTGAAGTGTGTCCGGAACGGGGCGGAAAGATATTTGATTCGAGACCAATGTAACATTTGTGAATTTGGAGAATGCAATATTATTCTAGCTTTTCAGCATCCAAAGCCGCTAAAATATTATATAAATTAGTTAACTTAAGGATTAAGCGTAGATGTTAAGTTTTTCATGTAACAAAGGGTTCCTATGAGGGTGACATGTTCACTATGTGATCAAACCCTCGTTAATAAATAAAGATTAAAAAAAACAAAAATAAAGATTAGGGTACACCCTATTTTGCGTTTACAAAGCTTACAACCTGGCCGTCTACAATGATTCGCGAAATGACCCGAACGAAAGCAGTTATAGCAAATCTTGCAACTTGGCAGCAATTTAATACGTGCCTCGTTACTTATTGCGAGAAACGGCGCACACTCACCTAAATTATGGTCACCTTCGCATTTGGGACAGACTTTTGTACCTGACTCTAAATTAGAATTACCACCACTTTGAACGGTAACCATAGACTTCACGGTAACTATAGCTTAGCCCCTGATTTATTATTAGACTAGCTTTTGCCCGCGACTTCGCTCGCGTTAATTTAGAATTTGACAATCAATTCGGTTTGTTCGGGGAATTATAGTTAGGAGGCTGAAAGACCGGTCTATCGACACTCTAAACTCACAAAATGTATTAGGTACTTAAATAAAAAATAAAATAAACTCTTAACAAACTACTAAAGTTTCTATAATAATATAATTCAATCATGATTCGAAAGACACGTGGCGCCATCTATTATCATAAGAACGTTATTTTTGTTTTCCTCGGGAACAGTACTTTTTTTCGGGAACAAAGGTACCCTATGTCCGTTTCTGTACACCTGACAACGTATATGCAAAATTTCAGGATGATCGGTTCAGTGGTTTAGGCGTGAAAAGGTAACAAAGAAACAAACTTACTTTCGCATTTATAATATTAGTTAGGAAGTTAGGATAGTTAGGAAGTTAGGATTAGGATTGTGGCCGATTATTACGAGACAACTCTAAAGTTTCAACTAGCTCGGCGCGCTTACGTATGAATTTAAGGAGTGCGGGTTTCGATGGCGCGGCCATGGCGATATTTAAATTCTTTAAAGTGACAGAGGATTCCTTTGTAATGGTCTCCATGTAAAAAATCGCTGACACATGATTGTGGTGGATAAGTAATCTCTTATTATCAAATCTTTCGCATAGTACGTTCCATGCCACAGAGTAATTATTTGCAGAAAACTCGATCGACTGAATCACCACGGCAGCGGCACCCTCCAGAGACATTCGTAGGTCGTGAAATTTGTTGATTCCGTCTATAGCATCATTGCAATGAATGAGACTCGTAAAAGTATCATGAAATTCCAACTAGTTATTGTAAGATCCACAAGAGAACTATGGTGAAATCTTATTTGAAATAAATTTGAACGTCTAAAACTGACACATATACGAAAGAAATTGAATTAATGACCTACGTTTATTTTTTACTATCGTATTATCTAGTTAAGGCCAAGTAAAAAAAAAATGTTTAATGAACAGTTATTTGACTTCTTCATTCTAAAAGATTAGGAAATTGTTGGTCGGATTGGTTTAGTATTGCCATTTTATTTTTATTTTCCTAAATAGTAGGTATAGCGTAATTGTCGTGATGTTGTTATCATTTTTAGTTTATTATTATATTAACATGAAGTAAATGAATAAATAACACATTTATTTTGTTGTATATCTAAGTTTATTCTGAGTTCTTACTTAGATAAGAATATTGCAGTAAAGTAGCAGTGGCAATTCGGAACTAAAAAGACTAATATTCAAAGTCTTAAAAAATATAGCTTGGTTGTTGACATTATCAACCGTTGACAGCAAGGAACATATAGGGTACATACCGAATTACGCCATAATCGCTCACAGCGCTCACATCAATATTTTGCATTCCGATTTAGATATCACGATTATGACAGCTGAGAAATGTCAACAATTTCGCTATCGCATCGAAGGTGCACTATCCTCCCCCGCCCCATCCGTGCCGGAGTCCCTCAGGGCTCCGTGCTCGCCCCTCTCATTTTCACGCTATACACCAGCGATATCCCTAAGAGTAAAAAGGCACAGTTGACTCTGTTCGCAGACGATACGGCCATTTACTACACCGGCCTCGGCCACGACACGATATCTCGCACTCTCCAAACTTCAGTCGACCAACTCGGTGACTGGTTTAGAAAGTGGAGAATCGAAGTCAATCCCGACAAAAGTCAAGCGGTTCTCTTTTCGAAACCGCGACGTAGCCCCACCCTCCCCCGTCCGATCACCATGTTCGGCAAGCCTATCTCTTGGGAGAAGCGAGCCAAATACTTGGGCGTCATCCTTAACGAGCACCTTTCCTTTTCAGAGCACATAAAGCAGGCGCGCTCGCGCGCCGCTTTTGCTCTCGGTAAACTCCATTCCGTCCTGAATGCAAGTAGCAAATTGTCACTCAAGTGCAAATTGTGCATTTACACAGCGTGCATTCGCCCGATCATGACCTATGCGAGTGTAGTCTTCGCACAAGCGAAACCCCATCACATCCATAGGATGCAGGTCCTCCAAAACCGGTTCCTCCGTAGGGCGACCGATTCCCCTTGGTTCATTCGAAACAAAAACCTGCACTTAGATCTCAAAATCCCGACCATCAGTCAATTCATGAAACGCCTATCCAAGCGTTTCTTCGATCCCGCCGCCACTCACCGTAACCCTCTGGTTGTCGCGGCCGCCCGTTATGCCCTCTCCCGTATCCGTCATACCCGCCGTCCGAGGCATGTCCTAGTCGACCCCGATGACCCCATAACCTTCCTCCAGGAGAGCAGTAGGGCCACCAGTACAGTGCACAAACACAGACAGCCATCGTTCCGACCTCGCCGATGAGGTCTCAGGCGACGACCCCCCCGACCGTTGTCCGATGAGGCGCCAGCCCGCGTCGTAGATTCCCCTGTTAATAATAATACTCTAAACTTTTCGATCCAGCCTGTTCCACCTTGCACCTTGTGTGTAGTCAGTGGGTGATGCACACGGGCGATCCACTCAATGGATATGCGTACAATTGATCCATGCGCTGAATGTGTGAAAGTAATGCGATTGCTGGTCGGCTGGAGAGCCGTGGCGTTAGAGTGGTTTACTCGTGTGTGGGTTTCCAGGTGTCTGGCTCTTAGTGAAAAAGTCGATTGCTAATGTGGATAACGATGGTACGTGGCTCTGGTTGATGATTTTTGCTATGGTTAAACATGTTTAGTTCATTTATTAAGAAGAATTGTTTTTTAAAACCAAATTATTGGGGATAAAGTTTTGTGATTTCAAAGTTAGAAGCCGTAAATGGTCAGAATGGGGCCGACAACTGTCAAAGTGGCGCTAGTAGCACTCAGACCAATAACAAAGCAGTTTTGTATGGAATTAGTGCAGAATTCATAATTAGATACAGCTATTGATGAAATGCCTAGATGTTGTGTACTAAATTTATAAAGAAATTGGAGGCCACCAGTTTCCTCGAGATGAGAAACTTAAAAAATTGTGGATCAAAGCGATAAGGCAAGTAAAGTTTGAGTCTAAAAGCGGGGCGAGTGTGTCATAAACCTTTCAAGGAAAGTGACTACGAAAAGATTGGTAAATACTCAGGTATATATTATATTAAAAATGATTACTTCTAGTTTGACTAGGTCGTCAAAAACTATTTACTCTTATTTGTACGTAACTTATACCTACCTGCATCACATAACCATTATAGGTTATGTGATGCAGGTAGGTATAGGTTACGTAAGATAATGCGATTTAATGAACCCTAAAAGAAAACAGACCGCCCATAATACATAAACAACGGACAAATGAATGGTGAATTTCCGTCTTAAAATTCTATTAATGTGCGCCCTTGTGCGCCCATGTTCTCCACAAGGAATGGTCTAGACCTTTTGAGCCCACTGGAGGTTGAGAGATCTTCACCAGATTGTTGATCCATCTTGTATTACTCCTTGATATAATACATAAATTATTTGTTTGCTAACGTCATATCACTTTTTCAGGAATCATAAACCAGCGCAATATTTTGAAAAAGTCTGCGATCCTTTCAATTAGGTCTGTTTACCTTCCACGTAAAGAGGTGCCTCTTTTTTAAATCTTCTTTTAAATCACATATTTTCCAAGTGGAATACATGTTTTAAATTGGGAAAAAGTTCAAGAAATCAAAGCAATTAAGAAATCCGAAGATTGTTATAAATGTTCATCTCACTTAATGACAAGGGTTCGTACAGTGGTGGCGCCATCTGAGATCAGCTTTTACTTGCCAGCCCCATTGGCCGAGTCGAACATGCACTGTTGTTGAGTTTTTGTTGCAGGTTAACACACGAGGACGTGTGCAAGCAGGATGGCCGTGTCAGAAATACGTTAAATCAATCGTTTGACTTTGACTAATCGGGACGCCAGCGCCACCAGGTGGCGCTCGACAGAGTCTATAACATAACGCTTGACCAGAATTAAAGAAAGAGTTTGTTGTTGGCGGTTAAGCAGTGAACACGTTTAGAAACTCGCACGTTCCGTATAGTTATTTATTTATTAGCCGCGTCCAGACCGGCTGAGCGCGGCTCGCGAGTCCCGCTCGCGAGTCAATAGTTCGGCCGGTGTGGACGGCGCTCGGGCTTCCTCGGGCACACGTTGGCTCGGCCGAGCGCCGCTCGGCCCCGAGCCATGCGTTGTCGGTTTTTGCCGATGCTCAAAGGCGGCTCAGTCTGAGCTGCTCGCCCGGTGTGGACGGACGTAACGACACTCGCGAGCCAGAATCAAAAATGGATAAAGAAGACAGTATTCGCTTAATACAACTTTACGGAAGCTTCAAAATGTTATGGGATTCGAAAGATCCAGATCATTTAAATAAAAGCAAGCGAGAAGATTGCTGGAGGAAGATCTCTAAGGAAATGAAGTTACCTATACCCGAGTTGAAAAAGAAACTTGACTCATTGACAGGTTCATACCGACGCGAAAAGTCAAAGCAGAGAAAAAGTAATATCACTGGTTCAGGTAAGGATTCTTTTTAACACCTTTGCTCGTAAAGCTGATGTAATTCCACCGGTTTTAAATATGTAAAGCGGGTCATAAAAAACACGTACCTACTCGGCGCGCGGCGCCAGTCAGTAGGCAGCGCTAGGGCGCTGTTAAAATGGCGGGAAAGCAACAGTGTGCATTCACAGATTGAGTTTATTTAAATGTTTTTTTTTTCTGTTTCGTCGCAAATGTGTTAAAAAACGTCGTACGATATACGTGCGTATTGGTTATAACATCTTAACGCACTAATATCGTAATGTACTATTATTTACTTATAGTGAATGTTAGATTAGTTAATCTCATTATCAAATATCAATATGTACAACATTTACTATAGGACACACCAAAGGAAACGAAAAATAACCTATAACGTCTACATATTTGTTACAGGCGCTGACGAAATTTATACATATATCGAAGTGGTTTGGTTTCAAATATTTTGACTTTATGTCAAATAAAGATGACACAGGAATTACACAAGAAGCCGGAATAGATAACGCAAGTCCTTTATTTATGTTTATTTTCAAAATTAGTTAAACATTAATATTGATGCTGCCATGGAATTATTCCGTTTGTTACAAAATGTGTTGCTAAATGTAGACGAATATCTTTAGCACTAACAGTACCTCTGCGCGGAATGGCCGTTAGAGGTAATAGTGCTGTAGATGGAATATTGTTTCTCCATTGACCTGGAATAAATGAACCATCAACTTCTCTATCATAATATTCTGGTGGAATAGAATAGTTATTTCTTCGTAAGTAATTATATAAATACACTGTTGCTAAGACAACTTTTGTAGCTTTTTCTGGCTCTAGGAGGATAGGTTTCCTAAGGACTCTGTAGACTGAACTTAAAATACCAAAGGCATTTTCAACGACTCTGCGAGCTCTGCTAAGTCTGTAATTAAACACTCTTTCTTTGGAACCCGCCTCTGGATTACCTTCAAATGGTTTCATAGTATATTTGGTAAGCATAAAAGCTTTGTCGCCCAATATGAAATATGGTATTTTCATTATGTACGGTATTTGTAGTATCTGCGCTTCAGGAATGTTCAGTTGACAGTTTTCTAATTTTCGATATAAAATCGTATTTTTAAAAACTCCGCCGTAGGAAATACGCCCTTTACTTCCGACATTAACAAACAAGAATTTGTAATTAGCATCCACGAGAGCGAAGAGCACTATACTAGGAAAATTCTTGTAGTTGTCGTAATCAGTACTTATATTGATGGGTCTTTGAAGAGTTACGTGTTTCCCGTCCATAGCCCCTATAACATGTGGGAAGTTCCATTTTATTTCAAATTCATTTGATACTGCTAGCCATTCTTCTTCTGTGGACGGTGTCTGCAAATAACAAAATAAACATTATTTTTACAGAGCAATCCTTCTCAACAACCAGGACCATCACAACAACCGACGCCATCCCCACAACAACCCGAGCCATCCCCACAAGAACCCACGCCATCCCCACAAGAACCCACGCCATCCCCACAAGAACCCACGCCATCGCTACAAGAACCATTGCCATCGCCACAACCATCGCGAAAGAAAAGACGGCTGAATACGAATGCACAAAATGATTCTCTTGACAATTTATTGAAGGACACTTTTGCCATAATTGAGAAAAGTTCAACTTCCATAAATGATCCATGTGTAGCATTCGGTAATCATATTGCACATGAACTCAGAAAATACGATCCTTACACTCAATCATGTGTTAAAAATGCTATTAATACTATTATTCACGAAGCGGACATGGGAAAATATCAGATGTATAGACCAGCGGGGTAATTACGTAACACACTAACAGTAGGAATGGGTTTCATTTTGACAGTTCAACAACATTCATTGCGTTTTTTCCGTTGTTGAGCAGACAAATTTTTCGAACATATGAAGCAATGGATTAACAATAGGCTTCAAAATGATTCAGATTGTGATAGATAATGTGTTACGTAATTAGGGTGCAGCACCCTGATTACGTAACAAATTTTGATTCTTAATGCGATTCCGAAATTAAGCAAACTCCGATCGGAATCGGTTCCTATATTTGGAATTGCGTAAGAAAAACCATTCAGATTCTGCTTAATTTGTTAGAGCTGGGAAAAATGCTTGCCCACTTTTGGCAAACCTATACGTTTTATTTCATCATAAAAGAATTATTCGCTTCCGAATAATTTTGCTATAATATAATTTTGTTCTATTCACAACTGATGGTCTACTATTGCTTATAAATAGAAATGTACAATGATTGCCTAAAAATGAAAAACCAATTTATAAAACACTTTCTACCAAAAGCTACCATAATTGAAATACGTAACAAAACGTTTTTATTTTCACCTTTTTGTTATCTGTGGCCAATGAAAAAGTCGTAGAAAAGCAGTGTTGTCAACTTAGTGGAATTTCCACTAAACCTAGGGGTTTGGACCCCTCCGGGCAGACAAAATTTTGCATTTAGTGGCAGGTAGTTTGGTCCAGTGGTTAGTCTAATTCAATTTGTAGAAAATACTACCATCAACTACTAAAATTGTGACTCGAAAAAAAAAATAATACGATAGTGGCATGTTTTATTGTTTGTCTAGAACATGTGTCAGTAATTTTACGATTGATTTATTTCAAATGCCGAAACCACTCCGGATTCGAACGCTGAATTTTTAAGACCGTTCAGCATGACCAATAATATTATAAGTAGTGAAGTTACACAGAGGCTGCGCCCATGTGGAGATCGAAAAACAATGTCATTTCGAAAAAATATTCGACGGGAACATACTTCTGGGATAAAAAGTTTCACCGTTAGGCCATTATTGTGTATTTAGCAAACATCCAAACATCTTCACAAATTTTTCAAGTATCTACATAATTATTTTGTGATACACGGTACACCGCTAGTAGTGGATTCGGGGAAAAAAAGTTGGCAACACTTGGGTAAATGTTATTATGAATGTTTTTGTTTACATTTAGTTATTTTATATTTTGCAACATACAAACCCAAGACGATCAACTGACCAAAATTATATTTACTATTCCCATACTGATGCAGAAACATGGGACTATGTTGCAGTTTTGGAACATTTTTCTTGTGGCTTGCTGAAGACGTCTGGCAATAGTGAAACTACAAGTAAGTAAGCCAATATATATAGGAATTACATGTGTAGGAGTATACCTTCGTATCTCATTATATTATTGTGGCTGTAGGTACATTATTGGTCAGTCTACATACGGACTATCATTCCTTTTTATTTGTGTAGACTCTCAAACAACTTACGTGAGGTTAGATGTTTATTGCAGCTAAAATAATGATTGTAGTTAGTATATGTCTGTCAAGCTCACCTTCTAACAACTGAAATTGTTAATTAATATTTTTGTTGGTACCTATGTAGACGCTGAAACAGACTAACTACACCTAATAACCACTAATGAAATAACAACTAACTACAAAACATTAATCATAATATTTTCGCAGATGGTGATAGAGCTGAATGGAACACAACCCACCAACATCAATCTAGTTGACATAGGGGGATTTGCTGTGGCAATGTTGGGCATTGGAAACCAATCTTCTGTATTAATTATTGAAGGTAAACTTTTGACACATAGTTAAGAATCAAGCAGCAACTCACATAATTATGAATATATTCCTTGAGTGAACTTTCTACCTACATAGTCACATACATAATAATTTTATGTACACTTAACTAATGTTTACCATTCTAATTTAGTGTTATGTTAGATAAAAATATCTGGAGATTGAAAAATCAGCCCTAAATAAAGAAGAAATTAAACTACCTGCAGCAATGAGTAGGATGATGGCTTTTGTCCAGCCATGGGCTGATGAAGGTCTAGTTGATATGCCTAGTTTGCTGCATAATGTTTATATACTTTATTTGAACAGAAAATAATTTTGATTTTCTTTTCAAATTGTAGCTGAGTTCCCGGGGCATTTCACCTACGAAGACATGAAGGCAGCATGAATGATGTTGCTCCATTGCTGTTCACTTCTGCCACTGCTGCTATTTACTTATGACATTACATTGCTACTGCGGCTCTGCAACTACTTCACTTTTCAAGCTTCTCAAGTACAAAAGTAGAAACTAAAGATTGTTCATAAAAGCTAATGCATTTTATTTTAGGAAACTGTTGATTATAGTCTTGCATAACAGCAATGTAAACATATGTACCTATTGTGTTAATTGATAACTGTGTAAACTTTAATATAGAGTGCTTTAATTATGAACTAAAGGTAAAAATAAAAATAACTTGGTATGAAATATTTAAAAATTGAATACTTAGTAAGCTTTTTTTAATATTGAGAAGTGTTTACTATTATAGTGATACTAATTAGAAAATAGTGGTGTTTAGCTAAATTAACTGTCATTCATTAGGTACAAGTAAATAGAAACATAAATTATGGTAAACAAAGAAAAACTGTTTTATTTATATCATATACAATCTTAACTGACAATAGCATTTATTCACATTTAACATGAAATATTTGGACATGGGGTAAAATTAAATGGAACAAATATATTGTATGGATTGGATGTAGAATTTGGCATTCAATGTCTTCCCAACATCATGGATAATTTATATACCTACCTACTGCTTGCTGTGAGCGCATGAGAGAAAGTTTAAATATTTCCTGAATAATGTAGTTGAGCCTGACACCGGAAACCCAAACCCTAATCTATTTACTTCATAGAACAGCAATATTCTGCTGTAGATAACAATTAGGTGCATACAATTCTATTGATAGATGGGTTGCTAAGCTTGTGGCTTATAATAAGTTTGTTACATACGGTACGAGGTACGAATTTGTCTTTCATTAAAATGCCAACAAAATATCTCGATTCTGTAATATCATAAATTGAAGATATCTTTAGTTTAGGTTGTAAGCACTTGTAAGTTGTAACAGATGAAGATTTTTACAATTATTTTAAGAAATTCACCACCCTGCCTCGATTTTTAAAATATCATTAATATTGATTTATCATTGAGGTTTTACACAAAAATGCATTCACAATTTATCAGGAAGACTACCACTCACATTTTTTCGAAATAATTATGGAGATTATACGCATAAATCCTAAATTAAGTGGAACAGAAAACCATTGCGAGCAGAAGGTTGCCTTCGGTTTCAATGCGACTAGCCGTTGGTTTCATGTCAACGATTCAAGCAAATTCTCGCTTGTCATTTGAGTTACGTAATTCGAAAAATAGACGTATGCCCAATTTTTCCTGGCAATTTTGGCATATCGTTCACTCTTTAGCGTCTCAAACAGACTGCAGTTGGTTTCGCACGATAGTGGAGTTACGCAATACGAAAGTCGTCAAATTAAGCAAACTGCGATAGAAACGAAGCAAACTAGTCGTAATCGTTTGGCGAAAATGTGTTACGTAATTAGGGTGCAGGATATTACACACAACCACCCACTACCACGTCAACCATAACTTCCGGTGAAAATCTGCAGAACACACAATTTACTCCTGCTACTACTACAGAAACATCAGACTTTAATTTTGGTGACAGCTCCGTTATTTAAATATGAGGCAGATAAATAAATAATTTGATTGCTTAATTACCATGATTTTTATTTACCTTAACGTAATCACGGAGGGCGTCTATAATTGCATCACACGTTTCTGGAACTATAGTTGATATAGATTGTTTCGATACTCTAAAAAGATATTGAAGACTGCTATAGGAGTCTCCTGTTGACAAATATCTCAATGTTAGCAGCACTCTTTCGGATACAGTTATTGCTTCTCTGTAGTTAGTGTCACATTTTTGTATTTTCACAGCCACTAAGGAGCACAAATATTCAATGTCTCCCGCAGACATGCGTGTAAAATTTGAGACTGAATGGTCGATTGTTAGTTCCTTTAACTAACTGTTACCGTATTGGTTTCGGTTTTGGTACAATTTTTTAATCCAGAGTTTTCGTTTCGTTTTTCTTTTTTTTATGATATATCCAGACAACATAAGCGCCGCAGCAGCTAACAAGACGTGGTTTTCCATCGTTATACGGAGAGAAACTGAATGCTCAAACCGGCTCACCTTGGCTTGCGAGCGCGGCTCGGAACTTTTCACAATTAGCTCGGGTGCCACGGCTCGCGAGCAGGAAGTCTGAGCGCGGCTCCCGAGCCGCGCTCAGCCGGTCTGGACGCGGCTATTTATTAAAACTTTAAGCACAAGTAAAAAAAAATACTGTACAAAGGCGGACTTAATGCCTGAGACATTTTCTACCAGTCAACCTTAGGGTGATGCAGAGTTGCGGCGATAAGACCCCTCTTTGAGGAGTGGCTTGAGAGGCGCCACGGCGTCCTCACCTTCCGCCTGACGCAGGTCCTCACCGGACATGGCTGTTTCGGGAGGTTCCTGTTTCGTATAAGGCGGGAGGAAACGCCCGGGTGTTATCATTGCGTGGATCGACCGGAGGACACGGTGGAGCATACGGTGGAGGTCTGCCCGGCTTGGGCGGAGCACCGCCGAGTCCTCGTGGCGGCGATCGGCGGCGGCGACCTCTCGCGTCTGGCCCTGGTTCAGGCCATGGTACGGAGCGAGAGGGAATGGGAAGCCGTCACCTCCTTCTGCGAAGCAGTAATGCTCGCGAAGGAGGAGGCGGAGCGCGAAAGGGAGAGGCATTCTCTGCGCCCTCGCGCCCCTAGCCGCCGCAGGAGGAGGAGACACCCTGGGCGTCGGGAGTCGATTGCCGACTCCCGGCCACCGTAGGCGCGGGCTTGCGGACGGCGGGCAATGGGCAGCTCGCCGTCCGGTAAGGACCAGGCCCGGGTCGATGGCGCGTCGTGTTCCACGCGCGCCTCAAAGAGATGTCAGCACCATTGACGGGGTCCGATAGGAACGATGCCTGCCGGGGCTGCGGATTGTTCGAAAGAGTTACCGTGGCCCTGGCGCACAGGCAACTGAAGGAACACGGGTGGGTTTTAGTCAGTAAGAGTCTGACACGCCCTTCCGCTCCGCCCAGAGCGGGAGACGTCATTTGATGATTTCCCAACCAAAAAAAAAAAAAAAGGGTGATGCAGAGACAAAACATGGCAGGTGCAACATAAGGGATAGATAACTTGAAAAATACTAATACATAGATACATGCATACATACATATAACGAAAATAAACTTAGTCAAGAGAAATAACGATAGGAAGAGGAGAAAACGAATCCAGCAAATCAGCGCTGGGATGATTCTGCCAACTTCTTACGAATATGTCCACGTGCCTTCACTTTAAAAGATAACCGACTAGTTGCCATCCTGATGTTCAAAGGGGGCGCATTCCAAAGAAAGACCGCCTGGACAAAGAAAGAAGAGTGAATGAAACCAGAGCGGTGGGAAGGACATCGTAGAAGACGATTGTTGGTGGAACGAAGATTTTTACTATGCGCAGAGCATAAGTATTGAACGTCATGTGAAGTGAGGTAAGAATACGGATATCGAGGGATATGGCTTGGAGTTGTGGCACATGTCGCCTCGACTCGGTCAAACTGACCTTAAATACGCGCGACTGCAGTGAGCACCGTTTAGTCATATGTTTGCATCGGAATGTGTACTGTGATTTCATATTTTTACGAAATGCCTAATTGTTCCGTCCTTATTTGCAAAAATAGCACAATTACAACAAACCTTAGTACAAGTGGCTTGTCTTACCACCGGTAACTAAAAAATCACTGCATTAATTATAATATTGAAGTATTTTACAAATTATCTAGTTGTGAAATATTTTTGACATGCGACAGCCTTTGCCTAATGACTGACGCATGTCAAAACGATGCATTAGTGGTGCGTAGCACTGAGGGGTCCATATTGGCTCAACTAAAGTTCTTTACCCGAAATTGTTCTTCCTAACGATTTGTAATCCGAATGATCACTCTTCCTAAAATTTTTCATCCTAAAGTTTTCATTCATACTATTTGTAGTGCTACCGGCGATGTTCATAACACTCATGTTTCCGAAAATTGTAATTAATAATATCATTAATGTAAATATATTTAAACTCCTACTGTTTTTTATCATAACGCTTTTATCCCTAAACATAATTACCATAATATTTTCACCCAACTTATATATAACCTACCCACTATATTTTAAACCAACTGTTTAGAATGATTAAAGGTCGTTTGACTGATTTTTGTCTTAAATGAATGAAATTCAGGTCAGAGTGTCGTCTTGGGGGCACTATGAAAAAAATACTTAGAAAAATTTCGCGACCAATTTCGAGGTAGCGCTCGCCGGCCGCTGCCGCGGCACCGCTCGCTTCGCTCGCTCGGCTCGCGCGTAGTTGGTCACAGTTCTAACCTAACCTAACCTATGGATATATTTGCAGGTACACACCGCTATAAATAAAATTAAAGAATACGCTTTATTCTTATATGTTACACATGTTATGTGAAAATAAAGTTACGCAAAATTTTAATACTGATTATTATGAATAAAAAGAAATCTAAACAAAAAAAATATGACTTTGAATAATAGTGTATAAGATGGTTATGTTGAGAAAATATAGGAAAACAAATACAAGTATAATAGATGTTTATTGCTACTGACATTATGAAGTTGAATGCTTCGGAATTATGAACATTAGAGACAGAGTAGTTAGGAATTGTGATTGTTAGGATGAAAAATGTTAGGAAGAACATTTTCGGATTTCCAATTATCGGAATTGAAAATTTAGGTGAACTTTGGCGCACCCAGCACTGAGATATGGATATCGATAATTGTTAGTTGCTCTAATAAGAAATTGTATTAAGAATCTTAAACAAGAATTAATACATTTTATTTCAGTTTTCTGAAAGTTCCAGAAATTAAACATAAATGGGTAGATGCAAAATGCAGGGAACATAACTGGTTTCCTTCAAACAAATTTCAAGTGACTTCAAAATTCATAAAAACGTTGCTAGTCCCAAAAGCTCTTAGACACTTTATCGATACAAATATTTTCTCATCAACCGATTTTCACCAGTTTGAGCAAGATCCGAAGGATAATAATATTATCCAAGTGACAAAATGTGTGATGGAATAACATATTGATGTTTGCTTACATTTTTTGGCTAAGAATGTAACACCTGAATTATGAAAGCGTCAGATATAATATTCAATAAGTACCTATTTGAATTGTTGTTTTATGTGCGATAGTTGAACAGTTTTAAGTAAGGGAGAAACTGAAGAAACTGATTTACTTAAATGTTATTTGCAAACGAAAATATTATATTTTACTTGATTTGTTGCTGTTGGTGTTTTAATATTCCACATCGAAAAGCAGAAAATATAAACGATACAAAATACGTCCAAAAACACATCTCTTTGCAGTCGGTTTTCATCGATATTTTTATCGATCAAATATTTATACCAACTGCTCTTCCCTAGTTGATGCTAGATTTGCATGTGTGCATTCAGTGACTGTATCTATACTTTCTAGTCTCCGCCCCTTTTGAGCATATGTACAATAAAATAGCACAAAAGTGTTACGCATATTTTCTTGTTTGCGTGCGAAAAAAGCATCATGTGTGCTGTATCTATTTCATTTGTTTATGTGTGAGTTTCAGGAGTGGGGAAAAGGTAGCGACACTTAAACTTGAGCAAATATAGAGTGAAGGCATATCTCTCGGATATCTATGGCTAAGAAGGAGAAGTAGGTTTGTCGAGAAAAGAAAACAACATAGACAGAGCCCTCAACTCTCTGCGCTGACGAATGGGTAACTATTTTAAAAGCAACCGGTGTTCGGACACATGATCATACTTACGAAGATTGAAAACGAATCGAATGCAGTTACTTAGAAGGCGGTCAAGTTTATTGAGGAGATCAGCATTCAGGTCATAGTAACACACAACACCATAGTCAGTTATGGGAAAGATTAGGGACTGTACAAGCATTGCCTTTATGTATGATGGGAGAAGGTTTTTCAACCGATAGAGCGACCGCAACGTACCGGTGACTTTTTTACTAACAGTCGTGGCCTGCTTTCGACAGTCAAGACAAGTGTCGACATGTAGACCAAGATCCTTAACATCGGAGCTAAACGGGATGACTGCGTTGTCGAACATTACAGGTGGCACTGTTAAGCCATTTAACTTCCTCATACTGTGGGGGCTCCCTACAATGATTGCCTGACACTTGGTAGGGTTAACCGCCACCCCAAATCGATCAGAACAGTTTTTTTTTTGTTGTTTTTTTTTTGTATAGTTGTGTTGTGAACCTACAGTGTGTGATTCGTTAGTGTGATTAATTTGTTCGCAAATTATAATATGATTTGAACTACAAACGGAGTTTCGATTGCGCAATAACCAACATTACCCATAGTACGCCCACAGTAGTTAAAATATGTCTGATAATAACGAGAGAAAAGTACCGTCTCCGTCATATATAATACAAGGGTTTTTGGAAAATTAGTTCGTGCAGTCGATTTGTATTGCCTCATTAAATACAATCGATGTTCAATGTAGTATTCGTGCAAAGTTTCAAGTTAATCAAATAACGAAATCAGATCTTTCACAAAACTGTTTGTTCGGCACTCGACCACTGCCCGAGGAATTTGTTTTAAATAAAACAAGTCGTTTGTATTAAATAAAACAAGTCGTCCCAAAGCGAGCACAAAAAAAAAAAATTGTTCAAATCTTTATGATATTCGCGGAGCATCATAACATCGCGACTCAGCGAGGCACCCAAATGCTACAACGCCATCTATCGAGCATAAAGGAAGCTCGCGATCGAACATCCCGCTCACCATGGACAGAATGTCCAGAACTTAGTTTAAATATAACAAGAAAACTAATAACAGAAACTAAATGACCACCCACCATGAAACAAACACAAGATTCGGTGGAAAGTGCAAACACTAGTGGACTGTATGTGAACGAAAAAAGTAAGGACGCCTTGCTTGAAACCAAAAGGGGTAATTTATTATTTGGAGATAATGTTACCGACAAGGTTAAGGCCGCCAAGACAATACAGCAATCAGGAGATGCCTTGAAACACGCCCTAAGACCAAAATATAACAAGCCCAAAGTTATCCCTAAAGGTCCACATAAGGGTCATTTAAACTACAACCCTCAGCACCGCAAGACGGACAACGAGCCGAACAACACGAGGCGAGCTACTCGCCCTGCGTATAGGGCGCCGCCAGCGCAGAAAACCAGCGGCAGTTGACGCCGTTTCTCGTCCCCGACGAGGCCACCGTACCGAAAGTAACTGATCAGGTACTGACCGCTGGCAGCCTCCAGCATTTTTTCAAAAAGTGGTCAGTTTTCCACTGACAAAACGATTCTATCCTGGGTCGAAGGGTACTAAAATACCTTTTAAATGTTCACCATATCGTACTGATTCTCCTAACGTTTTTCCTAAAAATATTCAAGAAATTCAAGATTTTGATAAATCAATCAAAAACCTACTAGATATTAATGTATCTCATTGTAATTCTGTTAAAGAAGAATTTATTTCTAGTGTGTTTTTAGTGTCAAAACAAAACAGCGACAAGAGATTCATATTATTGAACCTTAAATGTTTAAACAAATTCGTAGAAGACAAACATTTCAAGATGGACGATTATCGTACAGCCTCAAAGCTTATAACAAAAAATTGTTATATGGCATCAATAGTGTTATAGTATTACGAAGGGCGTGAGCAGTGCCACCTATCTTAAGTTATTCGTAAGTGTTGAGTTCGTTTCCGCGATCGCGCCGCTAAGATCGTTGTAATCATTGTCTTAGTTTAAATATAGTTTATTGCTGTAAAAGGTGGTTTTTTCTCTCATATCCCTTCAGGTTATGGTCCCAGACTACCAGTGAGTGAAATCACAACTGATTAGTGGATAATTGCAGTGATTTGAACTAAAACAGTTCGTCGTAAACAAAGTTATAAACGCGTCTACGCGAGTTAAGGTTTAACGAAGGTGATTAGTGTAACGTGGATATGCAAGTTACGTTCGCCGTTTGTTTACTACTAATTAATTTGTTACGAAGATCTTTTATATTGCATTGCTTCTTTGAGCTGCTCTGCCGAACATCCTCGGCTTGCAAAAACAACTGGATTTTCAGCCAACTTCACATAGTCCCAGTTCTTGAATGGGATTACTTTAGCGACTTGTTTCACTCTATTTGTCACAAATGACTTTCAACGATTCGGGTCTCCCTGAAGCCAGCCCAGGACAGCTGTTGAATCTGACCATCCATATTTCTCGATACTGTCGCTCTGTAAAGTGTTCTGAACTGTTTTCATCAGTAGTGATAATAAATGCGCCGCGCTAAGCTCCAACCTTGGCACTGATATCGCTTTATTGACAGGAACAAGTTTTTATTTTCCTGATAATATGGTCACAGGAGTTGGATTGTTCTGATTGTTCTGTTTGATGATCCTGCAATAAATTACGCAAGCATACGCTTTTGTGGATGCGTCACAGAAACCATGAAGTTCAATTTCTGTGTTATGCTGTGTTTGTAGCCATAGCCATCGCGGTACATTGATATGGTCTATTTTTGGTAGATCTTTCTTGATCTTCTGCCATTGCTCGTTGACATGTGCTGGTACTTTGTCGTCCTATTGTACGGTTTGTGACCAGGCATTTTGGAATAAAAGTTTTAGCTTAGTCGAGACAGGAGCCAGCCAGCCTAGTGGGTCAAATATTTTTGAAATATCAGACAATAGGGACTCTTCATGTCGAACTTGGTTTGATCGTCCAGCGGGTGCCAGCGCAGCCTCAATGTTTGAGTTGACTCATGTTTGAATTCAAATGATTGCGCTGTTTGTGGTGTCGTCATCTAATACCTCTAGTTTATTAGACGACCACTTTCTCAAATTAAATCCCTCAGATCTGAGTAATTTCATAAGATCTGATTTCAGTTGCTTAGCTTCTTCGATGCTATGATGTCCAGCTAATAAGTCATCCATGTAGAAACATTTTTCAACAACTGCGGCCGCAGCAGGATACCTTGAGCGTTCATCTTCTGCTATTTGATTCAGAGTCGTCAAGTCAGCCGATGACTTAAATGCAATCCGATACCTAGCGGGATGAGATGCGCTACTACCTATAAGTACGATTTGTGTAATTATCAAATCATTTAAAAATAAAAAGATGTGCGTGTGTACTTAACTAGTCGTTGCCAATAATACAAGAATATTCATCAAATCATTATCATCAATACCTACCTACTACCTACAATATTCAACGGTTCAACTTTATTGCACTTTGCGCAGCGCGCCGCGCCGAAGTGGTGTTGCTATGGATACCGCCGCGTGATTTTGGTACATAACAGGAATCGGGTGAAGTGAGGTGAACACGCGACTGCGCAGAAGGCGCTGTCATTCTCATCACATTGAGTTTTTTCGGATTTTCAGCCTTTGAAAGGCATCTCTACAAGCATTGACGTATTCGGGTTTAGTGGCAAATAAGTATGTACTTACCTATTCATTTCAATGCTATTAGGTATTTTAATGTCAATTCAAAACATTTTTAACCTTTTGAACGCCAATCACTTGTATACAAGTTCGAGATTTTCGTGCCCTCAGCGCCACTACTTGATTAGAAGTAATAATAGTATAAAATAAATTTACGACTTTTACAAGACCTTTTATATTGTTTTTATGGAAAATTGCCCTGTTATAAGCCATATTTTTAACTTTCTCACACATAATAAGTTCTTGTTTGTTTTATATTCAATAGAAACAAAAACGCCAGAAAATATTTTAATGCCCGCAACGCCAAGTACTTGATATAAAGTAAGCCAGTGATGGGACACGATGAAGACCTCGCTATATTTCATCTCGTCGAAACGATCATAAATATATTATATATACATATATTATATATGACGGACAAAGGACGTCCGTAGTGTTTTTAAAAAGTGTGACGTCAGCATAGCTGACGTCACTGATGTTATTTTCCTGGTGATCACTCATCTTCGATTTTCAAAGGAAACTTCACGACCTGTTCCAAAGCTTCGTTTATCTGACAGCGTAACGACTTCACATAGAGGTCCGTACTGTCCAGCGGCTCGAACAAGAATGAATGGAGTGCTTTTTTTTTTTTTTTTTTTTTTTTCTCTCGCAGTTTTGACCACTGGGGGTCGTGGCTGCTTAACCGGTCTGTCCTGTGGTTGCCTTTCGGATTTTACTCTAAAAGGCCTCCAGCCAGGAGCGGAAAAATTTAAAACTAAACTTAAATGTTAGATGACCGCACGCTAAGGGCACCCCCTGTGGGGTACGGACCTCGGCTTAGGGCGTCATCGGGAGAGGGCAGCGCGATATTGGGGACGGGCTGGATCGAAAGGTTAATATCATGATTATTAATCGGGGAATTTAAAGCTACAGGCTCAGCTATGGCGCGGGCTGAGGCCTCATCGGACTGGGGACGGGGGGAACGGATGCGGGGGGGTCGTCGCGTGGGACCTCGTCGGCGAGGTCGGAACGATGGCGGTCTGTGTTTGTGCACTGTACTGGTGGCCCTACTGCTCTCCTGGAGGAGGGTTATGGGGTCATCGGGGTCGACTAGGACATGCCGGGGACGGCGGGTATGACTGATTCGGGAGGGGACATAACTGGCGGCCGCGACAACCAGAGGGTTGCGGTGAGTGGCGGCGGAGTCGAAGAAACGCTTAGATAGGCGTTTCATGAACTGACTGATGGTCGGGATTTTAAGGTCGAGATGGAGACTTTCGTTCCGAACGAACCAAGGGGCACCGGTCGCCCTGCGGAGGAACCGGTTTTGGAGGGTTTGCATCCTATGGATGTGGTGGGGCTTCGCTTGTGCGAATACTACGCTCGCATAGGTCATGATGGGGCGAATGCACGCTGTGTAAATGCGCAATTTGCACCTAAGTGACAATTTGCTGCGTGCATTCAGGACGGAGTGGAGCCTACCGAGAGCGAAAGCGGCGCGCGAGCGCGCCTGCTTTATGTGCTCCGAGAAGGAGAGGTGCTGGTCTAGGACGACGCCCAAGTATTTGGCTCGCTTCTCCCAAGGGATAGGCTTGCCGTACATGGTCAGCGGACGGGGGAGGAGGGGTCTGAGTCGCGGTTTCGAAAAGAACACCGCTTGACTCTTATCGGGATTGACTTCGATTCTCCACTTCCTAAACCAGTCACCGAGCTGGTTGACTGAGGTTTGGAGAATGCGAGAGATCGAGTCGCGGCCGAAGCCGGTGTAGTAAATGGCCGTATCGTCTGCGAACAGAGCCAACTGAGCCTTTTTACTTTTGGGGATATCGCTGGTGAATAGCGTGAAAATGAGGGGAGCGAGCACGGAGCCCTGAGGGACTCCGGCGCGGATTGGGCGGGGGGAGGATAGCGCTCCTTCGATGCGATAGCGAAACGTGCGATTCGACAAAAAGTCTCGTAAGATGAGCACGAGACGATCTGGCACTTTAAGTTTGTACAGCTTATATAATAAGCCGTCGTGCCAGACTTTGTCGAACGCTTTCGCTATATCGAAGAACACGGCACCGGTCAAAGAACCGCGTTGGAAACCGACGCTTATGTGTTCGATGATCCGGTGGACCTGTTGCACGCACGAGTGTTGGGTTCGAAAACCGAACTGCTCGTTGGGAATGAGGCCCTTCGTCTCGGCGTAGTCTCTGAGACGCTTATAAATAAGCCTCTCATAGATTTTGCCGAGGACGTTGAGCAGACTGATGGGGCGGTAGCTGGAGGGAGCGGATTTGGGCTTGCCCGGCTTGGGAATACCGATGACAGTGGCCTGTTTCCACGATTGGGGGAAGATGTTATTGCTCATGGCACCATTGAAGATGGTGGTCATGAGCATGATCAAATGAGCGGGGAGGAGCTGTATCACCCTATTGGTGATACCGTCCGAACCGGGGGCTTTGCGGGGCTTGAGACCCTTTATGAGATCGTGCACTTCGTCGGGAGTGACGGGAGGCAGAGGAAACTCGGGGTCTTCTACGGGGGGGAGGGAAGCTCTCCTTTCGACTTCGGCTTCCACCTCAGAGAGGTGGGCCTGGTCTACTGGTTGAGTGCTGGGCGAGCATTGGGCCTCTAGACTATCGGCGAGGCATTCGGCCTTGTCGGCATCATCGAAGGCGATGGTGCCGTCAGGGCGGGTCAGGGGGGGCATGGGGGCTACTTCTCGGGATTTGAGTTTCCTCTGAAGCTCCCAGAATGCCAGGTGGGTGGGCTCTAGTTCGCTCAGCATCTTGTCCCAGCCCGCGTTACGTACTTCCGCCACGCGGTTCCTTACAGTTCGCTGCAAGTAGCGCATGTGGGTTCGGTTCGCGGAGCAGGGAAAGTTGCTGTACGCACGGACGGCCGCGTTCTTCTCGGTCAACAGCTCACGTACATCGTCCGGCAATTTCCAGCGATAGTCATCTATCGCTGGAACTTCCCTTGAACAATCGTTCAGGACGGATTGTACGTGTTCTGTGAACGAGCCGATCGCGGCCGTCGTGTCTGCGACAGAGTCGAAGAGGTCGGGGATAGAGTCTAAGTGGGGGGACGTGTTGGCTTTCAGGCGTTCGCTTACTAACCTCCAGTCCGTTACCACTCTCGTGAGGGGGGGTTGGTCGGGGTCGGGGAGACCTATGCGAGGGGCTATTCTCATTACGACTGGTCGGTGGTCAGAGTCTAGCTCTTGTAGCACTTCTATAGAGGCCAACCGTAGGTTGATACTCTTTAGGAGTGCTACATCGAGCACGTCAGGGGCGTGGTCAACGTTAGCGGGGAAGTGGGTGGGGGTCATCGGGGCGATGACGTCGAAGTTAAGAAGGGGACTGAGGTCGAACAAGTGTCTCCCTCGGGTAGAGATAATGGCACTATTCCAGGCGGTGTGCTTGGCATTGAGATCGCCCGCTATGATAACGGAGTCACTCAAGCCGAGCAGGAGGGTCAGGTCGTCAGTCAGTAATTGAAAGTTCTCTGAGGTATTGGTGGGGGGAGGTAAGCCGACACCAGAGTGATCGGCTGGTGACCCGTCATGCCTAGTCGACATATTGAAACTTCTAATCGTGAGAGGGGAGGGGGTCTATTGGGATGCAATAGAGCGAAGCCCTGTAGTAGATCAAGGTACCGCCCCGGTGACACCGAATCCTGTCGTTGCGGACTACGCGATAGTTTGCGATGGACGGCCTACGGTGATGGGGTTTAAGGAACGTCTCCTGTATGAGGAGGACGTCTATATCGTGATCGCGGAGGAAGGTCGCGATTTCGTCACGCTGACCTATGATGCCATTGGCATTGAAATACCCCAGTCTGAGGGATCGGGGTTTGTTACGTGCAACTATTCCTTTATCCATTAATTGGTTTTAGGTTGGTTGGAGAGGGACATTAGTGCTTGCGTTATCTCCGGATACGCATTGTATATTTGCTGGATAGCGAAAAGATCACAGGAATTTCTTGCTGTGACGATTTCGCTAGCCATCTTGCGGGCGCGAGGTGAGAGGAAGACGAGGAATGTGCTCGAGATCACATTGAACGCGTCGAGAGGGTTAGGCCCGACCACTGGAGGAGTGGGTGCGGGCGGGCGGGGTATCGAGTGCTCACAGTGCGGCCGTATTTATAGGGACCGTCGCACGTGTACATTTTTAGGTTAAGTACTAGATTATGTGAATTACAATTAATTTTGCTATTAATAGAAGTAGTTAACATGTGTAAGGTAATTTTACATCGTAATAATCAATTTACAGTTTGTAAACTAAGTTTAAACAATCAAAATATTAAACTTAATTATTTCAAAACAAACAAAGGACGAATAATTGTAGTTGCGCCGATATATATATATATCTACTATTGCAAGAAAATTACGTGAATAAATAATATTTTATAAATATTTTAAACTATAAACTACGTTTTATTCACCTTAATCAAGAATAAATAGGTTTTCTAATCATTGTCGATAGTGAAACACCGTTTGAAAAACCCATCCTTACAAAGTGGCTAGTTGTCAGTGCGCACAACGCCACGAACTTGTATAGAAGTAAATCTGTGACGTCATAAGCGGACGTGTTTCAAGGTCATAGTGACTGTGCATTTTAGTGTAGTGCAATGTTTACATCTTGCGTTGGCGCACGTGTTCTTACAAAGAAATGAGTGACGGTGAATATGACGGATTATTGCGAGTTTTACAAGGTGTGGAGTCTGAATCAAAATTTGATATTATTACAGAGGACAGTAAATTGGAAGAATATGATTCTGAGGTAAGTTTAAATAAATTATGCAGGAATCGGTTGAGGTTATGCACGTGTAACTCGACCACAGTGAATATAAAAATGAAAAATACCATAGACATCTAGAAATCCTTATATCAGAAAGGATTTTGACGTGCCTCGAGCGCCAACGACTTGATATGAAATAGAAGGATTACATTTGGAGACAAATAGGGATGTGCCTTCTAGAACACACGTCTAACAAATTTACAATTCTTTTCTTTTATTATGGGAAATATATCCAGGTTTACATATCGATTTTTTTATGAAATAAAACAAAATATGAAAATATGGTATCAGTTTTTATTTAGCTTGGTAAATTGGTGAATAAACATTAATTTCAACTTATAATATTATTTGTCGATAGGACATTAATCCCATCCCTACGTTTTACTATAGATACGTTATACATCTGTTGCGTGGCCTATTATATAGATGTGCGTCGAAAAGGTTAAACATTTAAAATGTCAGTTTAGTACTACATTTAGTTTTCAACAAATTCATAATATTACTTGAGAAGCGAGATTGAGCAACTTCATAAAATTGTGCTAAGCAAGTATTCAGTGATTGGTGTATTGTTCGTTTACATAACACGTAAAAAGCACATAGTTAGGTTTTTTTTTAATACCCTTATTTTTGTCGCTATCTAATGTTGAGACTGCAGGCCCTGGCCCTGCAGTCTCGACATGAATAGCGACAAAAATCTGTCGCCAAGTCGTATCGATGTCAAATGTCGTTCATTGAGGCTCCGGCCAGCCCGCCGGTTGAACGCGTCCCAAAGGGTCATGGCCATCCGGATGGTACGGGGATACCGCACGGTCTCCTGCGAGGCGGCGAGCCTCCTTGCCGGATTGCCGCCGTGGGATCTGGAGGCAAAGGTCCTCGCGCACGTTTGGGAGTGGCGCGAGGAGGCGAAACGCCGGGGCGTAACTCCGCTGCCGCGAGAAATCACGGCACAGCGGACAGAGCTCCGGCGGGATCTCATGGCGGCATGGAGAGTGCGACTGTCGCAACCCAGCGCAGGGCACGCCACAATTGCGGCGGTAAGACCCCTCTTTGAGGAGTGGCTTGAGAGGCGCCACGGCGTCCTCACCTTCCGCCTGACGCAGGTCCTCACCGGACATGGATGTTTCGGGAGGTTCCTGTTTCGAATAAGGCGGGAGGAAACGCCCGGGTGTTACCATTGTGTGGATCGACCCGAGGACACGGTGGAGCATACGGTGGAGGTCTGCCCGGCTTGGGCGGACCACCGCCGTGTCCTCGTGGCGGCGATCGGCGGCGGCGACCTCTCGCGTCCGGCCCTGGTTCAGGCCATGGTACGGAGCGAGAGGGAATGGGAAGCCGTCACCTCCTTCTGCGAAGCAGTAATGCTCGCGAAGGAGGAGGCGGAGCGCGAAAGGGAGAGGCATTCTCTGCGCCCTCGCGCCCTTAGCTGCCGCAGGAGGAGGAGACACCCTGGGCGTCGGGAGTCGATTGCCGACTCCCGGCCACCGTAGGCGCGGGCTTGCGGACGGCGGGCAATGGGCAGCTCGCCGTCCGGTAAGGACCAGGCCCGGGTCGACGGCGCGTCGTGTTCCACGCGCGCCTCAAAGAGATGTCAGCAAAATTGACGGGGTCCGATAGGACCGATGCCTGCCGGGGCTGCGGATTGTTCGAAAGAGTTACCGTGGCCCTGGCGCACAGGCAACTGAAGGAACACGGGTGGGTTTTAGTCAGTAAGAGTCTGACACGCCCTTCCGCTCCGCCCAGAGCGGGAGAGGTCATTTGATGATTTCCCAGCCCAAAAAAAAAAAAAAAAATCAGGCCCTGGCCCTGCAGTCTCGATATGAATAGCGACAAAATTTCTTTAATAGATTTTCAACCTTATGCTTTGGAAATAAAGTTGAAAATCTATTAAAGGAATTTGACATCGATACGACTTAGCGACAGATTTTCGTCGCTATCTAATGTCGAGACTGCAGGGCCTGGTTCTTTTTGCATTTATTTCTCGTATTGTCTTCTTACATATAACCTAGGTTTCATTTCTGGCGAAAGGAAAAAGTAAATCATGCCAAGTTTGCATTGGCTTTTAAATTATTCAATTTATTAATGTATTTGTTTCTATATTAGGTCTGTATTATTATTATTCTTGTATGCATGTTTATTTTAGCCGATAAAATAATGTAAGTATGTGTAGGTTGCTAATACTCTAATCTAAGTTTCCTGTTTTACATAACCTGTCTACGTTTCGCATCCAACTCTCCTGTCGCAGGTCTGCTGGAAGAAATTTCTAATGATATAAGCAGCCGTTCCTTTTTTCTATTAAATCTTTATGTATTTTACTTTATTCAGTGTTTAGTGTGTACATAAATAAATAAAATTTATTCATTTGTATCACATCGAAAAAGTTGCTAATATACTTTTTTATCTACTGAGTCTGCTGCTTCTCGGGGTTCAACTTGATGCCTCGAGAATCGAAGGGTCGTCTGATGTTTTGGCTGCATTCGCTGAAAACATAGTAATTATTTATTACTAAGTATTAGACTTACTTCATTCCTACACTCATTCTAGTATATTTTTTAAAATCAATTGAACCACCGAGTATAAAATTGTCATTATCATCAGAATAGTACCTACGGCAATTTTTGTACTTTTAATAAGTATAGCGGTATGATTTATTCTTAATACAATAAAAGATCAGCGTCTGATTCAATAAAATCAATCACATGGGCCATTATTATTCCTATATTTTGAATGCAAAGAGTTGTTAAAAAAAAAAAATCCAAGCTCCATGCCTGTCCATGTCCCAACTTATTTGCTCCCTATTATGTTTATCAAAAATAGTGTGTGAAATATGAATACAATACCTCAGCCACGATTGACAGACAGCCATGACTGATGAGATCAAATCAAGTAGAGGTGGTGTTCCTTTATTATCTTCAGTTTCTACTGCCAATACCTTGGCAACTGCAGGGTTGAATAGGTTCATCTGCTGAGAGAAAGAATAATATATCAGATTAATAAAATTTACTTGCATTTTTTTTTTTGTTATCCTATATTTTCCCACTGCTGGCAAAGGCCGCCCCATAATTTTCCTTATGTTGTGCCTTCTCCGGCCCATCGGTCAGGAACGAGTCTTATTGTCACGGCACACAGTATTGCTTTTGCTTCAAAAAACGGACATCCCCATTTTATTATGCATGTTTTTCTCTTATGAAACTGATTACCTCTAGTCTGAACGATAAAAAACCAATAGCATCGATATTTCTCGATATGTCAAAAGCATTTGACTTCGTAAATCATAAACTGCTTCTTTTGAAACTAAATCGTTATGGGATTAGAGGAAACGCACTACAATGGATAGAAACCTATTTAAATAATCGCCAACAATGCGTAGAAATATCTAGGCACACATTATCAGAGAAGAAAATATATAGATCCACTTATCGTCTAAACTCATGTGGTGTTCCACAGGGCAGTATTTTAGGTCCCTTTTTGTTCTTATTGTATATCAATGATTTGCCCAACGTAACCCCACACTCTTGCATTCTGTACGCTGACGATACTACTCTTAGCATTAAACTCACCGATGGTAATATCATCAATTACGTAAAAGAAATTAGCGACACATTGAACAAAATAATTAAATGGCTTAAAGACAACAATTTACATGTAAATATAAGTAAAACGAAACTAATACAATTCCAAGCTTATAATAGCACACGTCACCAATTGGAAATAAAATATGCAGATAATGCTGTAGAAGAGGTTGAAAGTGCGACTTTCTTGGGTATAACATTGGATAAATATTGTAACTGGAAAGTGCATATAGAAAAACTATGCGCTAAGGTACAAAGATTTGTTTTTGCTTTAAATAGAATAACTCGCGTGGCTGGTATCAGCGCGGCACTTAATGCGTATCATGGTTACGTAGCATCAATTCTTCGATACGGCATAATTATATGGGGAAATTCTGTTGACACTATTAAAGCGTTCCGAGCCCAAAAAAAATGTATTCGTTCAATGACCAAAGCACAACCATTACAAAGCTGTGTCCCAATCTTTAAAAAGCTCAAAATATTACCACTCCCATCTTTATATATATTTGAACTGTGTATCTTTGTACGGAAAAACATAGCTTTATTTCAGGTATATAATGATGTTTTTGTAAGAAAAAGCAGAAATACTTATAAAATTTGTGCACCTCAACAAAGAATTCAACTATTTTCTAATAATGTTTACTGCATGTCGATTAAAATATATAATAAATTACCCAATGCATTTAAGATTCTTAACTTTATGACATTTAAAAAGAAATTATTTAACTTCCTATTACAAAAGTGTTACTACTCAACGACTGAGTTTCTAAATGAAAGATTTGATTCTAAATTTAAATTAGATGACTACTGACATTTGTGCGAATTGAATAGAATTTTTATTATTTATTTGACATTGTATATCTTTTTTAATATTTTTATTATTGTATTTCATTTTTGACATTATGCTTACTAATAACTCCTGAGCGTGCATGTAACGGTAATTATTTTTTTTCCCTTTTTCTTGTCATTTGTTTATTTGTTAATGTTTAATTTTGACATTGTCTTCTAATCCTTATCATTTAAATTATTTTCAATATTTGTACGCTGGAAACAGCAGAGTATTATGGACATCATATTATAATTTGTAACACCTTGTAAAACAATATTCTGACAAATAAATTATTATTATTATTATTATTATTAGTTTATTCGATAAAACAGGTCATTTTAAAAGCAAGACTAGAACACCCGGGTGACAATTTTGCCCCAATCTGGAGATATAATTTTTTTCATTATTCTTCTATGGTTTCCATAAAAACCATAGAAATCGCAATAACTTTAGATCCAATCGGTTTTTGTTATATCTTTGATTGCAATTACTTGATGCTTTATATTAAGTAAATTATTAAGCAAACTCTAAATTTTTATCGTTAACCGGAAGTGAGTAACATCAAATTTTACATATTATCGATTTTATTTTTTTATGGGCTTATTTCATGGAATTTGGATTCAATATCAAGACAAGCTGTTGCTTTGGCACTAAGAAATACCTATTTAAAATATCATATCCAAATCTTATGGTATCTAGAATTTACAGGATTCTGAAATTTTGGCGCTAGGGTTGACACAAGTCGTATTTAAAAAAATGTTTTATTATTGAAAAAGAAAAACAACATGATAATGGGGCCCAGCACCCTAATTACGTAACACACTACCTACCACAATCTGAATCATTTTGAAACCTATTGCTAATCCATTGCTTCATAAGTACGAAAAAATTGTCTACTCAACAACGTAAATAACGCAATGAATGTTGTTGAACTGTCAAAATGAAACCCATTCCTACTGTTAGTGTGTTACGTAATTACCCCGCTGTTCCCGATACCGATGGGCTACTATTTTTTTTATATTTTTAAATTGTTTATATGTATTTATTTTTAAGAAATGTTTAAAAATGTAAAATAATATGTTTAAAAATAAACAAAGGACATAATAATATGGTTATCTGAAAGATGTTACAATATCATTGATTTTCACATTGTTAATAATAAATCCAACTATTTTTATAGGTATTATAAGTAATTAAAAACAAATTAAATTAAAATGAATAAACAGAATTATAATGCTAGTAATCCTACTAGTTTTATAAATGTACAATTTTTTTAGCCTTTTAGCCTTTTATTTGGATATTTATTAGTTTACTAATGGTGCTGATTCTCTTGTCACAAAATTCTCTAAACTAGACTAAAAATCACTAAAATTTTGTTTATTCCTGTCAAACGACGATTCCCATTCTGAAGTAGACTAAAGTGACACAACTTAACTATAAGTTTGACAATTTTGCTATTCTGAACTTGATATTTTTCACCTATAATTTTGGTTACCTAACTAAATCTGACTATTTTTAATCGCGAATAAAAAGGTGTGGAATAAAATTAGTTGTCATGAACTAAAATTCACCACAACACCTCGACTTCAGCACGCGTAGCATGACCATTATAGAAACGGGTTTTGTCGACGGAAGAATAGACAAAAATGACGATCCGTGAAGACAGTACGACGGCAGCAAAGTAGAAAGAGTCAACTGCACTTTTTACGAAATTCAGTAGTTTGTTCACGTTTTTCTTTTATTTTGCTTATATCTCGAAAATGGTGTGTCCTATCGCAAAAATAATGAAAATTTCAACCCCCTTTATGAAAACCTTAAACCCCTAAATCTAAACATGTAGGTAATACTTTTTCACATTTTCCATACAAAAAGTGAAAAATTCCATTTTGCCATTCCATCTTTATACTTTGCGGCCGTCGAGTAAAAAGTTTTCTACTGTCTTTAGCATGGCGATTACAAAATCAAATTGTCTTCACTACCTTAGACAACTGACAGTTGTCAGTGTGATTTTGACGTTTGGGATAGAAAACTTTCTTCTGAAATAGTCTACATATAAAAAGACCTAGATAACGATCGGTAAAACAAAATACAAAATGACGGATTTTAGAAGGATTTTTTCGATGCGATGTCAAAAATAGAGAAACGAAATGTCACTTTGTATGGAAATAGCTATGTCTTGTCTTCCAAGAAATAGAAAGCGTCATGCTACGCCTGCAGGTGCAAAAACAGTAACGTATCTCTTTTTTCTCATATTTTGCTTATATCTCGAAAATAGTGTGTCCTATCGCAAAACTGATGAAAATTTTGAACCCCTCTACGAAACAAATAAACCCCTAAAACTTTACATGTAGGTTATTATTTTTCATATTTTCCATACAAAAAGTAGCAAATTCCACGTATAAAACACGTCGACGCTGCCCCAATGCGCGCCTCCGGCTCTAAAAAAAATTCACGGGGTAGGGCAAACAAGTACCACGTGGAGTCACGATTGTCAAATTAAATTTTAGTTGCGTCAAAATTATTTTTAAATTTAGAGATATTTTCGTAGGTCTAATAGATTTAGGTGGTGGAAAGTAGGTCGAAATGGTTCGTGTAAGGTGTGCTTCACCCTGTTCATCTCTGAGCTTGGCTCGACATGTAATAAAGCATGAAAAAACATCAGTATAAATAATTAATTTACTTTAGTTGTATGTTTAGTTCGATGTAAAAATAATAAAAATATATAAGAACATTATTTGTAAAATTTGTGAGAGTGGGTGGTAATAGGTATACGTAAATAAGTATTATTCTATGTTAAATTGAATCCAACATAAAATTTAAACCTATAAACAAAAAATATTATTTTTTGTTAAGTGATGACCCTAAAATCAAAATTATCAGAAAAAACTTTAGAAGTGAATTACTCCTAGATACCGCGAGATTTGGATGTGTTTTTTTTTTTAGTGATTGTTTGGGATCTGAGTATGATTTACAATAAATATTGAATCCAACTAAGCAAAGATACAACCATGAAAAATCAAAATCTAAAAACACAAAAAAAGCATATTTCTTTACATCTGTACTAGTTAGTACACTTTTGTATTTTTTTTTAAATAGCTTTAATATAGTTTTATTACACATAATAAACAAAAGGGTATTGTTTTTGTAATTAATTAATTTAGCAAAGTTTAAAAATAAATTAAACATTTTTTTACTCGTGTTTGGTGTAAAATTGGCACACGGGTATTTTACTCTTACTCTTAAAATAACCTGCTCTATCGGATAAGTTGATAAAAAGCGGATGTCCGTTTTTCGAGGCAAAAACAACACTGTGCGGCAGTAGCAAATAGTAAATCTTTAATTTTTGGACGGCTTCTTGCCAAAAACGTTGATATGGTGAACCTGTTGTAAAAGATGCGCGTAAGGGTTTCCCTCTTAACGTCTTACTATTTAAACTAGCACCATTCATTGAATCACACAGATAGTAAAAGAATTATACTGGTGTATTTTTGTTGAGGTTGGAGCTAACTCCTCTAGTAGGCAGTGACCTCTCGCTGCCGGCCGTTGTGAATGCGATGGTCGGCGGCGAGGAGTCCTGGGACGCGGTGGTATCCTTCTGCGAAACAGTCATCTCGCAGAAGGAGGCTGCGGAAAGGGAGCGAGAGATCTCATCCTCTCACCCGGCCCGCAGCAGGCGCACCGGGCGTCGGCGGAGGGCGGACAACGCCCTCTTCCAGCCCCCCTAAATGGGTCCAGGGGCGACGGACTCGGGGACGTCCGTCGCCCCCCATACATCAGGACCCGAGGTGGTGGCGCGTAGTGTTCCACGCGCGCCCCTCTTAGACGTCGCGGGGGGAGTCAACATCTCACTCCCCCCGCTCGACCGGACGGGGCCCGCAGAGGCGGGCCGGCACCGGCCGGTGGTTGCGGAAGATTTGTACGTTCCCGCGACCCCCGGCGTAGATGTGAGACGGAACACCGGAGTGGTTTTTAGTCAGTAAGTCTGACAGACCCCTCCGCCACCCCAGGGCGGAGGACATCCATGAGGATTTTCCACCCCGGAACCAAAAAATAAAAAAATGGAGCTAACTCCTCTCCCATCAGCATGTTGAGCTGGAACAAATGACACTCGAATTAAACTTGGTTTATGTTGAGACCGCTCTTCTCAACATCGCCGCACACAGGCGGCAGTGTAGGTACGAGGGGCGCGGGGACAGCGGGGAGTCAGCCGGCCGACGACGGCTGAGCGCGGGCCCCTGCACCACACCAGTCAGCTGTTGCACGCATCCACGCACGGCTGCGCTTGCGCCGTTTTATTAACGTCATTTTTAATTCTTGTTTTTTTACCATTGTAATTTGCCTTTCGTGTCATTATACTTATTCATAATATACAGTCCACTATATTTTCATTTTGCTCCACCACGACCTATCGTCGCGATCATGGGTCCTTCTACCGTTAACGTTTGAACCGAACAAAGGAATTTCCAAAACTAAAAAATCCAACGGTTCGTCGGTTGGAGAACAAAGGACTTCATCTTCGAGTTCAAGTTCCACAAGAGGTCTTCGTTTTCTACGTGTCATCGCTTGCATTTGGTCATCGTGAATGTCGATACGGCAACAGCCGTCTTCATCGAGTTCAAACCAACGGGCGGGGCAAGAAAAGACCATCGAAACTTGGGGACAAGAAGACTTTGAAGACCAACTTACGTCAACGTTCGTCATCTGGCACTGAAAAGATCCCAGGATCTACTCATCAACTCATCAACTTATCATCAGAGGTTGACAGCATAAAACCGTGAGAACGTTCAAACTTATCTTATTTCATAGTTCCCATTCAATTAGTAATTTCGTCAAGCCTATCAACTTGTTTAAACAGTTTATTTTGTTCTAAACAGCACCAAGGTTTAAATAAGCCATTTACAAGTGATTTTAAAATTTTATTCATTTGTGCCTATCACAATTCCATTATTTATGGTGTTGTTATTCTAATTCGTATTTATTACAATTTCCAATCGATATATTTTGCATTATTCCATTTAATTGAATTGAATTTTATTTGTTTTTTGTGTAAAGAAAACAATGTATCATTCGCATAGCATTACTCAGCAGATTCGATCGGAAACGCCTAACGCTGTTATAATAGCAATCTCATTTCTTACTGCTTATAGCTCCCGTGCCTATTTCACTACTTATTGCTAATTGTTTAGTATCAGTAATCATTTCATAGTGCCTTCTTTTGTCTCTTTCTTTACTTCCTTACAGCAACTGCTAAATTTAATTATCATGGCTGAAATGAAAAGCTTTATTAAGAAGCGAGCTTCAAAAGCCAAGCTTACGCAATTTACTTCTTATTTAAATATTTCTAAGTCTTGCGAAAAGTTGAGTACGGTACAAGTCATCGAAATCGAATATCGGCTTAATATATTTGAAAGCTTATACGAGAAATATGATGCATTACAGGATGAACTGGAAGCGTTGGTGGATGACCCCAGCGAACAATATGCGGAACGCGAAGAGTTTGAGAAGTTGTACTACGGCTTGGTTGCTTCTGCATGCCAGCTGATCAGCGGCGCAAGAAAGCTTCTTGAGGGAGACTCCGCAGCCGAGGTTATTCTTGTATTACTAGTTCACACAAACACAATTCAATTCGTTTACCCAAAATTGACTAACCCAAGTTTTCAGGCAGCCATCATGATTGGCTGGAATTTAGAGATACTTTTGTTTCTATAGTACACAACTACACAACTTTGGATAAAATTAGCAAGTTACACTATCTGCGTGCTTCTTTAAAGGGTAGTGCTTCTCTTGTTGTTGATAACCTTGACTTCGGGTCAGAAAACTACGACGCTGCCTGGAAGTTACTCTGTGAGAGGTATGACAACAAAAGATTGCTTGTCAACAACCATGTACAAGCACTCTTTAACGTTCAGCCTATAGATAGACAGTCAAGTAAGTCACTACGTTACATAATCGACACTACAAACAAAAATCTTAGAGCTTTGGCAACACTTGTTCAACCAGTTCAAAACGCCTTCGTCGATGTTCTTGTAATTTACATAATGACCAGTAAGCTCGACCACATTACAAATCGCCTGTGGGAAGAACACAGAAACACTTTCTCCGAACCTCCTACATTATCTGCATTCACAAGTTTCATTAGTAGCAGGGCTGATTTACTGGAGACACTTGAGGAGTCTAAGCCTATAACAGCTAAGAGTGAAACCACACCTGCGACCAAACCTAAGAGCAGTGCTGTGCTAGCTGAGAAATCGTTAAAACCTTTATCATGTCCCATGTGTCGTCAGGATCATTTTATTTTTGCATGCGAGCAGTTTAAGTCTCTCAACACAGGGTCATATTAAAAAGGCTCAGGGTTCAAATGTGTGCATGAATTGTCGTCGTCCAGGTCATGATATTTCCAATTGCAAATTAGGTCGTAAATATTGTCGTCAAAAACACAACACTCTGTTACACATCGATGGTGACAATGTTCTTCCTAGTGCACACAACACTGCATTATCAGCTACTCAATCGTCTACATCTCGAGTAATTTTACTTTCCACGGCGCTCATGAGGGTGACCGACGCTGACGGTAATCACCATACAGCACGGGTCTTGCTGGACAGTGGAAGTACAACAAATTTCATCTCGGAGGACTTTGTTCGTAAGATACGTGTCCCTACCTACATTACCAAGTCCAAGGTAACAGGTATCAATTCTCAAACTTCTAGTTGTACTCAGGAGTGCTCAGTGTCATTAAAATCAATTGATGACAGTGAGTACGAACTGAACATTGAATGCCTCGTATTGCCGAAAGTATCAGCATCAGTTCCTATTACTTATGTTGATACTAGCAACATACGTATACCTACGAACGTGCGTCTTGCTGACCCCACTTATTATGTTCCGTCTTCGATCGACGTCCTTGTCGGTGCGGAAGTATTTTGGGGTATCATAGGCACTGGCCGTATCGCATTAGGTACCTATAAGCCCACTTTGCTTGAGTCAAAATTAGGTTGGCTCATTTCGGGTGCATATCATCAGTGTGATTCCTCTTCACATGTTTGTATGCATACTAATAACTTACAAGTAGATTTAGATCGGTTTTGGGAGTTAAGACTCTGTGTCGTCTATACATAAACACTCTGGTGAAGAGAGAAGCTGTGAACAACATTTTATAGACAACACATATCGTAATTCTGATGGGCGATTTGTGGTAAGTATTCCACTTAAAGAGTCACCGGACGTATTGGGTGATTCATACATGATGGCTAAGCAGCGATTTCTATCTCTTGGACGTCGTTTGGGTAGAGATCCTCGCCTTAAAAGCCTATATCTTGACTTCATTAATGAGTAGATAGAGCTGGGACATGGTCTGAATCTACTAGGCGCCCACTCGACTCAACATGTTCTAATTATTTACCACATCATGGTGTTCTGAAGGAGTCAAGAACAACCACCAAATTAAGGGTAGTTTTTGATGCTTCCGCCAGAACTGCATCAGGTAAGTCTTTTAACGAAATACAGATGGTTGGTCCCCCTATCCAAGATGATTTGTTGTCAATATTACTTCGATTCCGTAAGTATAAAATTGTCATAAGAGCGGACATTGAAAAAATGTACCGACAAACTCTTGTTCACGACAGTCATCGTCCCTTACATAAAATTATTTGGAGGGCAGAACCAACTCATCCGTTAAAGGAATACACGCTTAATACCGTAACGTATGGTACAGCATCATCACCCTTTTTAGCTACGAGGTGTTTACTTCAACTCGCTGAAGAGTGCACAGATTCGTCAACAAAGTTTTCGATAGCACGTGACTTCTACGTGGATGATTACTTGTCCGGTGGATCATCTGTTTCAGAAACTTTAGAAAAAATCCGTCATATTGATGATCCTTCGGTCAGCAAAGTACAATCTTCGGAATTGGCGGTCCAACTCCAGTCAGGTGCTGCAGGCGCTTAGCAGTGAACACGACGTTTCTGCTGTTGTGGACCTGAGCGAGAACGAGCAGTCGAAGACTCTGGGGCTTATATGGAAGAACTTAAGTGACACATTTTCCTTCTCTATAAACCTAAACTCCACTGATAAAGCCACAAAACGTCATATATTTATCACAGATATTTGATCCCATTGGCCTGATCGTTCCATGCAGTGGAAGCCAAAATTATCATGCAGCATCTGTGGCTAGCCAAATGTTCTTGGGATGAGCTTGTTCCCACGCATATTCAGTATGCTTGGAATGACTTTCAAAATAGCCTGCACCTTTTAAACGAGTTCAAGATACCTCGGTGGGTATTGTGTGAATCTGTGTCCTGTCTACAACGGCATATATTGACTGACGCATCCGAAAAAGCTTATGGGGCGTGTGTTTATGTTCACAGTATTTCGAGAGACGGCGAGGTTAACGTACATCTCCTTACCGCTAAAAGCAAGGTAGCTCCAATCAAATCCACAACCATACTGCGGCTCGAGCTGTGTGGTGCGTTGTTGGGTACTATGGATAGTTAATTGAAAAAAAAAGGACTTTGTTAAAGAGTTAACATATAAAAAATAGATAAATTTATCTGGTATAAATGAATAACAACAAAAATTACTTGATTTATTATAATTATTTTGACTAGTCAAAATGCTAGTAAATGACAATTTTATCATTTCTATTATAAGTGAACAGGGAAGTTCTTATGTAGAATAAAAATATTATTATACCTACTACTTATATCACACAAATACCTATAAAACTGAGATGAATAAGAGTCAGGAAAGGCTGCAAACCCCTTTTGTTTTTCTGAAACTCGAGCTCATTTTTCTCATATCAAAGGCACTGCCAGTCAGGTATCTGAAAAACAAGTTTACTTTTTTAATAATTAAAAAAAAATCCTTTTAAAGCAAAATCAACAAAAAGTGTTTACTTTTATTTTATAACTAGCTTCTGCCCGCGACTTCGTACGCGGATTCTGTTGCTTATGCCAGCGACAACGGGGTCGTCAAAATCGAAGATCTGAAACGTCTGATGTCGAATTCTAAGAGCCCGGGGACGGGAAAACAACGGGATGCGCGAGACAATTCGAGACGTTCCAGATCTTTCATTTTTGTATGTCAACTGGAAATGCCTATCAGACTAAACAACTTTTGCTAAGACGTCATTCCTATATATGTTATAGTGTCGCTGGGCTTTAGAGTACTACAACAGGTGTTCCAGATCTTCAAATTTATTCTCACAGCAGAAAATGCTCTTCACGTGGAATAATTTTTGCTATGGCACCATTTTTATATCTCTTATATTTTAGCTGGTCTGTTGCGGTTCTGCATCAGGTGTTCCATTTTTCAAAATAAATTATAGCCCATATGTTGCCCAGACTTAATACCTATAGAACAAAAAAAAAACATTCAAAACCGTCCAGTAGTTCCGCAGATTAGCGTGTACAAACAAACAGACAAACAGACAGATTTTTTGTTTGGATTCGTGCTCTTTTACTGTTTCTAAACCCCCCTCAATTATTTTTTTTTAAATATATTCAATGTACAGACACAGTTTTTTACTGTTTTATTATATGTATAGATAGTAGTCAGCAGGTTATAATCACATGAATATTAAACAGATTATGAATACTTCATTAAAATATTAGTCTTACCAGGCTCACCGGCATAATTATGGTCAACATGCTTCACTTTCCAAGGATAGTATGATCACAATTCTTCTATATGTACATGTGAAAAGTGAAATGTACACATTAGTATTCTATAAACAATGTTGAAAGGCTCGTTTTTCATAAATATGGGGTGATGGAGTTGTGACCAATAATGATTGAGAATGGTTTTGAAGGTTGCAGACAGCCTAATTAAATTTGCCAATAACTCATACTTAATAAGGTACCTAGTATAGTTGGACAGCCTCTTAGAAGCTCAAATAAAAAGCAATGCTGGCAAGGAAAACTTGAGTGGATTGGAATGAATTATTTTACAAGATTAGCAGGTAGTTATTGATAACGAACGAACCTTTGTAAAGTTTTGCGAATATTCTTATGGTAATTTTCTCGGCCGAAAACAATAAATGATAAATGATTTTATTTCTGTAAGTAGGTTTGTACAAACACTTTTACACGTCAATCATATTTTAAAACTAGATGAGGTCGGCGTTTCCTATCTGACTACTCTGAGAAGAAAGGCCGAAACAAACTCAGAGGTCACAGTCTCTTTTAAAGTCCAGACATAATCTTGGTCAGATCATGTGAAGACCATATAGATTTGAGTCTGAAATGGTCTTTTGAGGAAAAAATACCACACAGAATGAGTGGACCTGTCCAGTCAGTGCACGCATTTGTCAGTAATCGTGCAGCTCAACTCAGAACTTAAGGAGCTCAACCATTAGACGAACAATACCAAAGAAAGGACATTTGGGTAGGCCCACGGAGTATAGAAAGAAGCGGAGGTGCCGCAAGGCAAGTAGGTCGTGCGCCTTCAATTAGGTCATGACGTCACAGTGGGCGGGGCCGCAAACCTTAGTTGTGAGTGAATCGGCATCGCGTTCGGGTGCGTTGTATTTTAATCGTTTTTTAGTAAAGTCCCCGCCACGAGAAGCTATAAATTTTGTAAACACACATTCAGGGATTCGCAACCTTTAGATCAAATGTAAAAAAAAACACGTGTGGCACTCGGGGACTGCTGCGGTAAAGCTATTGCATAGCATTTTTTATCAACTTATGCAATTATAATTATTTATTTATTTTTTATTTTAGCAGTATTTTTTTTTCTTTCAATATTAATTCAAGTACAGTCGTACCATATACATACACGTTAAGCGAACGCTCAGCCGAGCTACATGGTAGGCGGAGTGGGGGGGGTGTTAGGTTTTATTTTCGTTACGGAATTTCTTGATTCGGTCGCCGCGCTCAAAGCCCGCGATAAAAGCTATGCAATAGCTTAAAAGAAACAGTTTTGTAATAATTTTTATTTTTATATAGGGATATAAGTATTATAACAAACAATATAACCTAAATCGCGAAAACAACACAAACAAACTGAGACGCATTCGAAACTCGAATGACAGCATTGACAGCGTCAGCGTGAACTTACTTCAAAATGGCGGCCCAAATGTTTACGTTCCATGAGTCAGACGCGTTCCAGTACCACAAAACATTAGACGACAGCGCTTTATATCGCTAAAATATAACCCGACCAAGTGAAATTGCTTGTTAGTTTCGTATTACACGTATGTTACTTTGAGTTAATTGAATTTGGGATTATTTGTTGTTGATTGAATTGTCGCTACGTAACTTAGTAGAAGTTCTTTATTTACAAAATTTATAGCTTCTCGTGGCGGGGACTTTAGTTAAATTATTTTAATAATGAGGTGCGCTGTTGTTGGATGCAAAAATTGTTCAGGATCCAAACTGAAACATATTGATGGCATAAAATTTCACGTGTAAGTCCCTAAAATTCATATTTTCCTTTTTTAAACACATTTTCTCGTTTGCTCGTCAGATTGTAGCTAGAGACATCTATCGTCGAAGAGATGTATACTAACCACTTCTCACCGATTTCGTGTTTTTATCATTAGCAATGCATATTATTGTAACTCAAATTACTTGCTTAAATTTATTTTGCTCGCTATAAGTTATTTCATAGATAATTACGTAGCTTGATACATGAAATAAGACGAATTTAACATAAGTAAAATGCGCCATCTGTCGGTAAGTAGTCGGTCCTAACTGATAAATAAAAATGTGTGCATCATACTAGTAAGACCCTATTTTATCGAATTGATTTTCTTCATTTATTTGTTTTTTTAATCCTTACTTATTTTTGTTATAATTTTAGATTCCCTGTAAATACAGATAGAATAGAATAGAATAGAATACTCTTTATTATGTACACCATAAAAAATAACAGATATAAATGTAGACATTTTACACAGGGTGACACAATGGGCGGTCTTATCGCTAAAAGCGATCTTTTACAGACAACCTTTGGATGGATTCAAGGGAGAAGGAGAGACAATAATGCAGGTAGTCAGTGGTGTACCATTTACATATACAACAAATACATACATACATAAAACATATACTTATCTACATATAATATATACAATAATAAACATGAAACAAGAGCAAGGAAACTAAATGTAATGATGATGTTTAAGGAGAGAGGAAGTGTTTTTTAACCATAATTTTAAAAGTGGACAAAGATTGAGCACGCCTTATCGACTCGGGCAAGGCATTCCATAACCGTACTGCTTGAACTGTAAAAGACTTGTCATAAAAGCTGGTGGAATGCATCGGCATCTCTAGTCTTAAGTTAGATATTAGAAATGCATGGATACGTATTATAAATAAACCTAACAACTGGACACCAACAAAGTATTCTAAAATCTGTTCACTTCATTTCGATGAAAAAGATTTTTATAAAACAAAAAACGGATATAAGAAATTGCACCAAGGAGCGTTACCTAAATTGTTTATATCTAAACAGGTACTTAAGATAATATTTAAAATAAAGTTTTAACTTAATATAATACATCGGGTGAGATAGTTATAAAACGCGAGCCTAGAAATAGTTAAAAAGAGACGCAAAAAAGAGAAAGAAATATTTTACGAATTTATTTTTACAGGGATTAGAAGCAAATATGTTTGAAGGAACATCACATACAATGCCAAATACTAGTCAAGTACAGGTAAAAATTTATATAAACATAACTGTATTAGAACTACATTCTGAACAAGAAAACGCATTATTTACCAATATCTAGCCAATCGGGCACTTTTTATAACTGGCTAATGATACATTATCTATACTAATATTGCACGTAACTTGGCAAGGTTTTCGAATGCCAAGGTACGTGCCGGCGACTATACATAATATCTTTACAGGAATTTGAAACACAGCAGTTACAGAAGTTTCCTCTACATAATTCTGCTCCAAATATTGAAAAAGACTTGGAACCGTTTTTAAAACTAAACGATACACCAAGAAGAAAAGCATTGAAACGGGAAATGAACAGGCTAAAAATTGAAAATATCAGAAAAAATAAAAAAATTAAGCAGCTACAAGCAAAAAATAGACGATTAAAAAAAAAGGTAAGATTTTTTTTTCGATATCATTTTGGTAAATGCTACGTCTACGCGTAAGCTTCAATACGAACCAATTATTTTACAATCTGCATTTTTTGTTTGGATTATTGCAAGTATATATTATAGAGTAATAATGTATTATAGAGCCAAAGCCCGATTTCTCAATGGCAATCTTACTATTCATTTGGGACTTATCAAAGAAATAGCTTAACATAATCAGCTCTTAAGAAATAAAACAAATACAGTATTTTGTTAGTATAAGGTTTATATAAGGGGTAAAAAATATGTCTTTTTCAGATAGCATCGGTCCAAGCCTTTTAAATGACCTCCAGTAAAAAAATATGATATTGTCCTCTGACGCAGATCTTCTTAAAAGCATTGACATAAAAGCAAGAGAGCTTGTGCAACGACAAATACATAAAAAAACACCTGGCAAGACAGTAAAAAAAAAATACTCCGTTAATTTGCGCACTTTTGCGTTAACACTGAATTTCTATTCACCCAAGGCGTATGATTACGTGAGACGTACTTTTGCTACATGTCTACCACACCAGCGAACCATAGCTAAATGGTATCAAACGGTGAATGGTAAACCAGGATTCACAGAAGAATCTTTTCAAGTGTTGAAACAGAAAATAAAACAATTCGAACATCCTCTCATTTGCAATTTAGTATTAGATGAAATGGCGATTAAACGACACGTAGAGTGTGGTGGATCTAAATACTATGGATATGTTGACACTGGCACTTCTTTAGATATAGATACTTTAAACAAAGCCACTCAGGCCCTTGTTTTAATGCTAGTTGGTGTAAATGATTCATGGAAATTACCCGTAGGATTCTTTCTCATTGATAGTGTTACAGGTATTATTTTTTTTCGTTTTCACGAACTTTCATTTTAAATTAAGGAGCGATTACCAAGTGATAGCTCAAGCCGACACCACAGAAGAAGAAATTTAAACATACATTTTAATGTTTCAGGTGAACAACGTGCTTCTCTAGTCCAACAATGCTTAATTAACGCTCATGATACCGGAGTAAAAGTAGTAGGGCTAACTATGGATGGATGTCCATCGAATGTAAGCATGGCAAAAATTCTCGGCTGTTCATTAGACATTGGCCATATTAAAACGTCTTTTAAGCATCCACGTTCTGACGAATTGGTTTATGTGTTTTTGGATGCATGTCACATGGTGAAATTGAGTGTCCCTTCGTCCAGCATACTCACCATGGAATCCTGATATTTCATGAATGTCAAAAAACTGTTCTGAAATAGTGCTAAATAGTGCCCAAAGGAAAAAAATAGTGCTCTTGTACTTGCGAAGTTATAGCCATAGTTCGATGAGTATGCTGGACGAAGGTTTCGCCCAGCATACTCACCTCCGTCCGGAGAATCTGTATACGCTTCAAACATAATTCATACTTCAAAAAATAGTTCCCAAATAGTGCCAAACGGTGCCCAAAAAGAAAAAACAGTGCTCGAATAACTTCGGAGTTATAGGCTTCGTTCAGTGAGTATGCTGGGCGTAGGTTCTACGCCCAGCATACTCACCTCAGTGCGCGAATATCGAACGAGCTATAGGTACAATTTACGTCTCAAAAAATTGTGCTTGAAATAGTGCCCAATATCAGTCCAATTTTTGCTTGACTTTTGACTTAGAAAACCATTAAATTTTAATGTAAACTTCTACATACTAACGTAAAATGGGGTACAGTCGTCGACACATGTTTTTGGACAAAAATATTAAACTTTCTAATTGTAGACTTCATGTTATTGGAAATAATTATGGTATTTTCTCACATGTCAAAAACTTTCGATTAAATGCATTATTATATATTTTATAAATAATAATAAATGAATGAAACTTTAAGCGTAAATGAAGTCTATTACTTCATTGCATTGTGTGTTTGTCTGAATAAAAACAGTCATTTGCAGCCAATAAAATTAATATCTTGAAAAATTGTAAAAAGGAAATTATACAGTTTCTTTTTGTATATATGTTGCAGGCAAAACTTATAACCAGTCAAAACTAGTACTGTGACATAGTTATACAAATTTTTAAAACTCTTTCCAATAGTTTCATCAATGAAAGGTTTAGCAATAAAAAACATTTTTAATTACTTACGTTATTTATTACTATTTAAAGGGCCAAAGTAATCAGAATTCTAGTTAACTAGTTCACAGCTTTTGTTAACATTCATAATATAATCAATGTAAATAGAAAAAATTGTAGTTTTAATATTGTATATAATATACATATAAAAAAATGTTTAGCCAAATATTGGTAAAACTTTCTAAAATATAACACGTAGGTACTTGTACTTTGTTTTACTGCTACAACGTTTTAATCACAATAAAATTATCTTACAAATAAGTATAAATTGAGCAATCACAGTTTATAATCACGTTTTTTTTATTAATATTAAATACCCTATAGTAATTACAAATTAACAATCACAGTTTATAATCACATTTCTGTAAGTTATTAATAAAATAACTTTTACAAGAACAAAAAAAAAACAAACAAACAATAACAAAATAGGAACTAACAAGTTAGGACCGATCTTCATCTTACATTCGCGTATAAATAATGCAGTGTGGTACAGTATATTGGGAATTACTACAAACTTTTTTACTAAGGTCATCATAGCAGTTCCAAGTTCTCTTTAGCAATCGATAGCACTTTGACTTGTAATGCCCCATGCGTCCTGATTCACCATTTGTAAAATCTATTACCGACAGAATTTTAAAGGTGTCACCGTTTATTATGATCTCTTTAGGAATTTCATCAATTTCTATTTCAATTGAAGTATTAATTTCAATAAATACGAAGTCTAGTACTTCATATTTGTATGCGTTTTTACCGTTACATAATTGGTATTTACATTTCCTTTCAGTATCATTTACTAATAGAGCTTCATTAAGGGCTCCAATACCTTGAGTCGTCAATATGTTTACATTTATTGGAATCCAACTACATTTTGTGCCAGAACCTTTATTGATTTCACAGTTCTGGTTTGTACAATTTAAGTATCTATTAGCACTATAAAAACCATAACTTTGTATGTTATCTATTATAAAAGTTACATTACACTCACAATTTTTGCAACTACTAAAATCGGATTCCACAGTATCATATATTTTAGCCAATACCTTAGAACGAGTAGTGTAAATATCTTTTGGTTTTCTAGTCTTCTTAGTGATTTTCTTTAGATTGTCATACGTGATCAAACTTCTGGTCAGTTGTGAAAGATCGTTTTTTTTATCATTGATATATTTTCTAATATTAGGTCTATCTAAATATGCAATTGAAAAACTTTGGACCACGGAATCAAAAGCACACGTATTAATAAACGTGAATCTGTATGTTCCTGAAGTAGAAACACTGCCGTTTTGTAAAATATGTAATTTTGTACGACGATTGATTCGCTTTTTTGTTTTTCTTCTGTTTAGACACCAGTCCCCGCCAGTCTTCAATATAATTTGGTTCGCTCCTAAAAATTGAGTTTTCATAAAATGATTCATCATTGACGAGAGTATTTATTTGTGGTGTGTTATGGTCACTTATTTCATTTTTTTCATCGACAATATTTTCAGTTCCTTCTTGAACATCAATCAAGTCACTTTTGGCTAAGCGTATGGAACCGGTTATCAAAGGCTCGTGTTTAATAATAAACTCATCTACGCGGTACTTATTTGAATTTGTTTTAAAAAATAACTTTTTTACGTCTTTCATATAACTTTCTACATTTGAACTGGTTGGAGTACAATAATTACTGTTAAAATAAGTCATCATTATATTTCCCCATAGTGGAAGTTTTTTAAGAATCCTAATCAAAGTGTCCTTTATTTCCGGCAAGTAATAAATATTTTCGATTTCAGTTTCTTGATCACACAATTGTTTAATTAAATCTTCTTTCTCCTCAAGATCTTTATACATTTTCAGAAGCGGGTTTTCTTCTTTATCTAATCCCTCCCATAAAGAATGTTTAATTGGAACGTGATTTTCCGAATCTACATTTTGTATTTCACATTCCTGCAAATTAGTTTTGATCCGGTTTTTTAATTCTAAAATCGCCGTTTCACACCGTGTTAAATTTCCATTTCTACTGCCGCGGTGTTTATTATTTGCTATAATATAAACATTTTCTATAATTTTCTTTACCTCTCCGTATGAAACACATTTTTTAATCAGAATCATACAATCAACAAAAAATTTTGTTACTCTAGTGTCTATATTTTTGAAAATACTTTGATTGTACAATGTTTTTATGAAATGCGAAGTATCAAGGCGAACATAACAGGTTGGAATTTTTTTGGTTCTATTTTCTAAAATATTAAAACATGTATTTAAGTAGTCAGAGGTGGATTTATAACCACAAAATACTTTTACCACCGCACCTACTAAAGCTGCGGAATCATCAGTTACTACTTCATTTGGAGGTTTTCCATTAGCCAACCAAGATTGTAACCAGCTAGCAATAGTATCTAAAGAGTGACTTTCTGATATACACTGTGAAATTGGCACGCTACTTTTAACGGTTGTATCTGTCATCATAACATACAAAAATATAGGACTTTGCGACTCTTGAGATAGTTGTGTGTGTTCATTGACGACAGGCCGAAGATTTTTATTAAATATAGAACCTGTTGCGTCTGTAGAAACTCTAATATAATTAAACTCTTTTTGGCATTTTTTATAATAATTCTTTTGATCGTCCGTCCAGTAAAATGTATAAAATGGAAAAGCAGAAACATATCTAACACATTTATCAAAAGGTGGTGAAACACACATACAAGTAAGTGACAATATTGGGTTGGGATGGAAAACATCAACTTTTTTATTTTCATGTTTAATTCGATGTAGTGTTTGTAATTTTGGCAATACTGGAGGTTCCTTGTCATTTTTCTTCATTAAAGTTGAGGCTAATTTATATCTTATAGAAGCTGCTGCTTCGTGTTGTAATTTTTCACCTAATTCCCTTATTTGGTAATACCGTAATCGGTTTTTTTTACTGGTGTTATGAGAGTACTTTTTATTTTCATTAATTATGCAACATTCTAGTTTAATTAAATTTTCCGTTTCTAAGTTAGTTGTTATAATTATTTTTGCGTGACATTGATTACAATATCCTGTGCATTTGATTTCGTAATTGTCTTTCACAATATTATTTTTAAAACACCAAGTGCATAAAGATCTTATTTCTTTCCATAGATGCATTTGAATTACATTAGTCCATTGGTTTGGTTTTAATTTACGTCTGACATTATACAGACTACCAGGGGCGATTTTGCTATTTCGGTGATAAAAATACCTTTGAGGCTTAATACTATCCCAAGTTATTGTATCCATATAAAATGTATGCGTACTGGTGTTCTCCGAAACACTATTAATGCTTTCGTTTGATGACGATGTAGACTTTTGATTTATCAAATTAGAATCATTATTACGAATTATTTCTTTTTTATCAACACCAAAAAAGTATTCGTAATTTCGTTTTATGCTTAATATGATTGATTTAATACTCATTTTGTAATTTAACCGTGTTTGAATTTGTTTATAAATTGAGTCATTTGCGGAAGGAATATTTTTAAAAAAGTCATCTTTGAATTCTGAAATTACTAATTTTTGCGTTTCTAATGAAACCTTTGGTTTAGGCCCTCGTTTTCCTTGCTGATCCATGTCGTTAGATTCACAAGAATTATCACAAATTATTATGCCATTTGTTTTCAATATTAACATAATATGAAATAACAACTAACTAACTAACATATAAATCAACATCAATAACATTATGAACACTTGTGTACTTATACTACCTATATTACCTGAAAATACCAACTATAGATGTAAAAAACATAACGGGCCCCACCGCTCACGCAGTACGAGTCAGAAAAAGTTGTCTTCTAACGTGGTAAACATTGTGTCTTCAAGATAATCTGAAAATAACACGTATTTAAATAATTTAATATAGGTATGACAGGCTCCAGCCTTCCTCTAAAGGTACTTAAGCACTTACGTGTTTTCCATTATTTTAGCGTGATTTCTATTATAAATAGCGAAGGGGCAAAACACGAGGCTGAAGACGATTTCCCGAAGTCACAACTCCCATAGAAAATGTGATGAATAGGTTGACGACACTTAAAAGTTTAAGTGCATTCGCCGGATGACAATCGGTAATAGTCTTCACTTCACGTCATATTATCTAAAAAATACATCTGTGTTAATTCTATAGTTACGTTTATACTTACTACCGACGCTCGCGCTGACTGATTCTACCTATTTCGATATTGAAATGTAACTAACGTGAACTTAAGACGAGAACAGATCCTGACGGGTAACGAGGACAAGCTTGTAATAAAAAAATTGAAGAAAAGTAAATTATATCCTAGCAAATAAGACAGTGTTTCATTTCCAGTAGAATTGGAGGATAAAACCAGGCCTCCGCAGAAGTAGGTATATAAATAGGTATTTGAGATCCAATTAGATAAACAAACAAGTTACATTACGTTATTATGTGTGTACCTACCTACATCAAACCTTTAAAAAAGTAACTAAGTAGGTACCCATTTTTAAAACTTCTTAAGCATGTCCTTAATTTTAAGTGTACAGTGTCATATTCAACGAAAAAATGAACGTGTTTTTGTAAAAAACAACTCGCTTGCTACCTAGTTTTACAGTGCAATTAATGAATGAGTGTAAAATCAATTTAGTTAAATGCCACTATTATAAATTGAAATATACTTACTGATTTGGGTGCAGCTCCTATATTGATTACGTACTAGATACACAATTTTATATAGGTAAATAATGACATCACCAACACATTGTTTGGTTTTGCAACCCACTATGTAGTCAAACTCAAAAGCCGGCGTTATTATAATGATGTGCGACGAAGTAAACAAACAAAGAAACTGAGAAGCGCTTGTTCGTTTCGATTGCTTTGTGACACAAAATGGACCCTTATCACCTTCAAAATACAGATCAGTCTTGTCTAATAATCGTAAGATGTTAGGGCAGCGCCATCTAGTATTTAAACATAAACATATTCATTTGCGTCGCGGGCGCCGCGCGTCGTAAGCCCCATACCTATTGACCGTACGTGCATCCATTACTGCCACACTATATTGAACTTTATCACATGAGGAATACAGGTCAATTCCGTAAACGTTGTGGTACCGTCCTTGATCCGGAAAATGATTATTTTGAATAATTTTGTCAGTTGTAATGTAAGCATTAATAACAGCAACTTTATTTTTCATGCATGATTTACTTCATTTGATATCTTAATCCTTCAAGCGCCGTGATCTAGACAAAATATATAAAATCATTGTTCCTAGCTACCGGGGTCCCATGCGACGCGCGAAGGCTTAATCATATCATTATAAAGTATTATTAAAATAATGTGTAATTAATAATATTGCGATTCTAAAGTAAATACTCCCTTACATAGACAATTAATAATTTACACAAGACAAAAATTGTTAGAAAGAAAGTTAATAATATTGTATTCGACTGTACTCAATGTAATGTATGTAGAAGTTTAGAATCAAATTTAATGGTTTTCTAGGTCAAAAGTCAAGCAAAAATTGGACTGATATTGGGCACTATTTCAAGCACAATTTTTTGAGACGTAAATTGTACCTATAGCTCGTTCGATATTCGCGCACTGAGGTGAGTATGCTGGGCGTAGAACCTACGCCCAGCATACTCACTGAACGAAGCCTATAACTCCGAAGTTATTCGAGCACTGTTTTTTCTTTTTGGGCACCGTTTGGCACTATTTGGGAACTATTTTTTGAAGTATGAATTATGTTTGAAGCGTATACAGATTCTCCGGACGGAGGTGAGTATGCTGGGCGAAACCTTCGTCCAGCATACTCATCGAACTATGGCTATAACTTCGCAAGTACAAGAGCACTATTTTTTTCCTTTGGGCACTATTTAGCACTATTTCAGAACAGTTTTTTGACATTCATGAAATATCAGGATTCCATGGTGAGTATGCTGGACGAAGGGACACGAAATTGATACGAAATGCTTTTGAGTTTAATAAAATATTATATGATTATCAAGGAAATGCGATAGAATGGCGATATTTAGTTGAATTAAATAAGTTACAGAAAAAGGAAACTTTAAATTTGGGAAACAAACTAACGGATAGACATATCAACTTTCACCGAGAAAAGATGAAAGTTAAATTGGCAAGTCAACTTTTTAGCACGAGTGTTGCCAAAGCCTTAGAATCTTGCCAAGAACGGCATTATTATTTCAAAGATGCTTATGGAACAATTTTTTTTATAAAACTAATCAACGACTTGTTTGACATATTAAATTCGAAAAATTTAAAACAGTGCGGAACCAAAAAAGCACTCTTTGAACGCAATTTTTCGAAAACTTTATCATTTCTAATATTTTCAAAAAATTACATCTTGCATTTAGCAACATGTTCCGAAAAAATTATTCAGTCAAGAAGAAAAACTGGTTTCATTGGCATCATTGTTTGCATAGATAGCACAATAGGTTTGTACAAAAGTTTAGTTCAAGAAAAAAAAGGAACTTATATATTTGCCTTTGTATAAGTTTAGCCAAGATCACCTTGAATTATTCTTTGGAAATATTAGGGCACATGGAAGGACAAATATTAATCCTACGGCGCGACAGCAGTTCCAGGCGGCGCGCCGCCTGGAACTGAAAAAACTCTTATTAACACTGAGTTAAAGGATTCCTTTAGAGGAAATTGCATTCCCCTTGAGAACATTGGAATCCTGTCTTGTTCTTCGCGTCTTAGCGCTGTTGATTTGATTAACAGCACAAGTGAAAGGTACAGAATATCAGACGAGAGTCCAAATACTTATGATGACAATTTACTTCATGACGCGTTGGTCGAAAGTAATAGAATTTTCCAGAGTGAATACTCTGACACTCATCAAATTGTCTCATATATAGCGGGTTACATAGTACGTGTGTTGCAGAAAAAAATAAAATGCGAAGAATGTGTTCTCGCCCTTCACGCTTTACAAATAAAGACAGGACATAGATTTATTTCACTGAAAAGCCGCGGGCAACTTATTTTCCCGTCTGATGATGTTATCAAAATCTGCTTACGCACAGAATTAATAATAAGAAGAATAAAAAAAGAAAGTTTAAATGTACATAATTTTAAGCCTCGTAATATTGTTCATGCTACACTTAACGAGTCTAATAGGAGAAAACTACTTCATATCATTAAATGCACATGCGCATGATCAAGATCCAATTTTCAACCATGTCACGTTGTTAACCAAAGCTATAAGCCACTACTATTGTAATACGAGACTTAATTGGACGTAGTTACGCAAAAAGGATCCAATCCACACTTTCCCCGAAATTGAGTTATATATACGAAACGCATCCTTGGGGTGATATCTTTAATGTCAAAAAACACCCAAGTGAAAAAACACAATTTTAAACGTATCCACAACTACCAGATACCAAGCCACATCTATGGGCTGCATCAGATATTTTTCATCAAAACGAATCCAAAGCGCTTGAATCATTCTTGAGAAATGGTAACTCTATGGAATAAGTGTTTTAGGAAAATCACAAAAACGCCCCAAACTGTTTGGATTTTTTTTGAGAAATACAGTTTATATACACACTCAAATATCAGAAAGGGTCCAGATTACTTGAATCCTTTTTGCTAAAAATAAATGTCTCATTAACCAGTATACCTAAATATCAAAAAGGATCCAAACGGCTTAGATCCTATTTTATAAGTATTTCGTTACATTCAACAATGTACCAAAAGAATTGGCGCCTTTTTAACTATTATTATTTCAATGTAAACAAATTACAAAAGAGATCCATGATTTTATTTTACAATTTGCTGAAACTTTTAGTTGTTGGAAATAAATGTTAAAGTTTCCGAACGAACGAAACAAAAAACTTTATAATCTGTGTTCAATGGAATTACATACTCCTTGGTGTTCAATGCTCACGCACGTCGCTTATGTACTTACCTAATTATTGTTGAACGTAAAAATGAAGAGAAGTGAGTTAATATTGTTTAAAGCTTTGGGATACTCCAAAAAACGAAAAAGAGGAAACTCTTTAATTGATGGTAAGTAAACTTTGAAAGTTTCATAACCTAAAAATGTGAGTTTGTTGAAATTATGGTCTAAAGTAAACACTGTTTTATTTAACAGGTAGCAATGATGATATAGACACAGACGGGGAGAATCCTTCATCTTTTGGTACGTAACTATTGAAAGCCGACAGCTGTTCGGCCTTTAAACTTTTATTTACTTTGACGTGCTGTACTATTTTACAAAACTTTTTTCGATTGTTTATTGTGGATACGTGACGCTGGACCTATCTATTAGGTTAATGTATAAGTATCTATGCTTGGCTATCTTATACCTACGTAATTATTATTAAGAATTAATAGACTAAACATATTTTTTTAATGTCACACATTGTCGCACATAGTGCAACTCTCGTGGTAATGTTGTTTAATGCCTGTGATTAATTGTAAAAAACTGAATGTGATTAATTGATTACGGAGGATATTTTCTTACAGTCCATGAAGCACCTTCAGCGATACCAGTCGAGTCTAAAGCCTGCGACGGAAATAACAAAGAAAATTTGGGTAATAATTACAAAGTTTGAAGACAGCAATTTTGAAGTGAAAACTTCTTTGTTGTGCACTTATTTTGTAATGAGTAAAAAATGTTAAACTCGCGTCAGGGTTTTCGATTTTTGACTTTATTGACATTTAAAAGTTTGTTTTTCTCACATTCTCGTTAGCTAACATTGCTCCGTCATTAAAATCCGGTCTTTGCATAATTGTCAATAAGGTCGAAAATCGCTTGAAGGTCGGAAAACATTTGCTTAACAATAGCAAGTTAACTTCGTTCCAACTTCGTCCCTTGACACCTCTCAAGATTTTTTTAATGTAATATGAATGGTCATTTTTGTGTACGATACCGCAATAAATAATAATATAGTATTCTACCACATAAATGATAGTACTTTTATACTGATAATTAAAGCAATTCGTGCAAAATCATTCCCTAACCATTCCAAAATTTCAAAAATGCACAACGTTATTATTCAAGTTTTCACTTCTGCCGGCACTCCCGGAGTGCAAATCGTCGTTTTTTTTTCTTGTAATCTAAAACTCTATTTATTTCCGTTCTTTTTAGTCGTTTTGGATTTTCCGTTGGCACCCACGGCAATGATTCCGTGTTCAGACTCACCCAGACCTCCTGAAAAGAATAAAGCGCCACTGGCGCCGGCTCAGTCTACTTCGACACTGCTTGCAGCTCCACCCAAAAGTCTTGAAAAAAATGGATCACCACAGTCGCCTGCTCAGTCACCTGCGACGCTGCTCGAAGCCCCTCCTAGAAGTCCTGAAAATAATGAAGTGCCACTGCCGCCTACTCAGTCACCTAAGACGCTACTCAAAGCCCAACCTAGAAGTCCTGAAAATAATGAAGCGTCACTGCCGCCTGCACAGCCATCTTCGACGCTGCTTGCAGACCCACCTAGACGTCCTGAAAAAAATGAAGCGCCACTGCCGCCTGCTCAGTCACCTGCGATGCTGCTCGAAGCTCCACCTAGAAGTCTTGAAAATAATGAAGTGCCACTACCGCCTACTCAGTCAGTTACGACGCTGCTTGCAGACTCATCTAGACGTCCTGAAAAGAATGAAGCGCCACTGCCGCCTGCTCAGTCACCTAAAGGTCCTGAAATGTACTCGCCGATGCCACCTATGTACTTACCTATAACTCCGCTGGTAGGTCCGCCTAAAAGTATTGAAAGTATGTATGACTCGCCGATGGCACCTGCGTACTCACCTATAACTCCGCTGGTAGGTCCGCCTAAAAGTATTGAAAGTATGTATGACTCGCCGATGGCACCTGCGTACTCACCTATAACTCCGCTGGTAGGTCCGCCTAAAAGTATTGAAAGTATGTATGACTCGCCGATGGCACCTGCGTACTCACCTATAACTCCGCTGGTAGGTCCGCCTAAAAGTATTGAAAGTATGTATGACTCGCCGATGGCACCTGCGTACTCACCTTTAACACCACTGTTAGTCCAATGCAACCATACTAAAAATGTTAATGACTCACCTATCCTAAGCCTTCAAAACGTGTATGATTATATGGGAGGAGGTGAAATTTTTTCACCTGTGCCTGCCATGTCGCCAAGCACTTTGGAGCTTTACAATACTTTAAATGGTGATTTAGCATTTGAAATGGAGAAAACAAATGAAGATAATGTTACGGAAGATAACATAGTTTTTGAGAGTACAAAAGAGGAACATATTAAGTTGACTAAATCTAACTCACAATTGGACGAACAAGATCAGGTTACAGACTTTAGTTCTGATACGGATTCAGATTACATACCAGATACAGATGAATCAGAAGATAAAGTCTCTCGACCCAAATCAAGTAAAATTATTATAACGACCAATGCTATGATACACAATATGAAAAGCGACAAAATTAACTGCAGAGACAGGGTAAATAAAGAGAGAAATTTTATCTCAAATGAAAATATTTCAAGCCGAGAAACAAATAGTGATCAAATCGAAATAAGTGTTTTGTGTGAAGCTGACAATGTAAGAGAAACGAATACTACTCATGAGTTAAATTGTAATCCTGGAGCTGAAACCGAATGTTCCAATTTAAAAGGTCGACCAAAAAAAGGAAGGAAAAGAAAATTTCTCGACTATACCCTTGCTGAACGTAAACAGAGAAAATATGCGAACTTATCATATCATGGCAAAAGTAAACAAGTAGAACCAAAAACATTTAAAGACTATTCTTGTACATGTGCTAAGCAATGTCACATGTTAGTCTCGGTAGAAAAGAGGCAAGAAGAATTTGAAAGATATATAACACTCGGAAGTTATGAAGCCCAGCTTTTATATATACATCATAAAAAGTGTATCGGAAAGTGCAAAAAAAAGGGCATATACTGTCTTGGAAGGGAACAAAACTGGGAAAAAAAGACCCAAAAATTTTCACAGAGTTTACAGAATTTGTGGCACGCAAGTTTGCAGAGACATGTTTATTAATACTTACCAAATCACTCCTAAGAAAATAGATGTTTGCCTGAAAAAGAATCGAACTGGAATAATCAATGATAAAAAAGGACAGTCTATTGGTGGCTGGAACAAATCGACAGAAGAAGATTTGTATTTTATAAAAAAACTCATAGAATCTTTGCCGAAATACGAATCGCACTATAGGCGCGAAGAAACGGATTGTCAGTACCTAAAAGTAGGTATGACGAATCAGAAACTATACGAAAATATATACATGGAGGAACTAAAAAAAAAATACGGTGAAACTAAAACGGCTTTATCAAGTGCTACTTTTAAGAGAGAATTTTACAAAAATTTCAATTTAAGATGCAAATCCTTGAAAAAGGACACTTGTAATAGGTGCGATGCTTTTGACGCGCAAATAAAAAATGTTATTTCTGAAGAAGAAAGATTGAAGTTGCAAAGAGAAAGAGATGCACATCTGAATAGAGCTAACTCGTTACGACAGAGCATGAATAACGATCTGAAGACAGCTAAAACTGATGAAACTTTTGAATGCCTTACATACGACTTAGAAAAAACTCTACCACTTCCCAGAATTCCCACGAACATAGTTTTTTATAAACGCCAGTTGTGGCTTTACAACTGTGGCATTCATGCTGGGTCCAGCGATATAGGTTACTGTTATGTTTGGGTTGAGGGTGACGCTGGAAGGGGTTCCCAAGAGGTGGGGTCATGCTTAATTCATTTTATAAACAATAATTTGAGTCCAAAAGTGGAGCACCTGGTCCTCTGGAGCGACTGTTGCGGAGGTCAGAACCGGAACATCAAAATGGTAATCATGCTTAAGGCAGTACTTAACTCTCACGATACGTTAAAATCAATCACACTCAAATATTTAGAATCAGGGCATACGTTCCTTCCTAACGACACAGATTTCTCAAAAATTGAGACACAGCTTAAACAGCATGAAAGGATTTATACGGCGGATGAATACATTAACGTTATGAAAAATAGTAAAAAAAAAAAACCACTCCAAGTCTATAGGATGAAAAAAGAAGATTTTATCAGCATTAAAGCGATAGAAAAAAAAATTGTTAATCGCAAAGTAGATGTAACAAAAAAAAAGTTAGTTGGCTTACAACTAAAGAAATTTTATTAAAAAAGGATGTCGAGCATTCTTTTTTTATGAAAAAAGCAGACTCCGAAGATCTCCAAGAGGTAAATATTGGGAAAAGAGTCAAAGGAACTCTACAAGAAATTTCGAAAAAGGATTTTGCTTTGCTTTGGCCTAATGGCAAAGAAATCGCCCAAGCCAAATTGGACGACTTAAAGTCCATGTTTGATTTAATTCCAAAGGATTGTTTGGAATTTTATGAGCGATTATTGCCTTTGGGCAATGCTCAAATTTTAGAAGACGTTGACGGATTCAATAGCATAATGCTTGACTTTGAAATTGATGTAGATAGCCAAGTTTAATGTTAGCATTCCTACACCATTTTAACTCTAAGAAGGTACGGGTTTTGACAGAAATAATTTTAACTATATTGGAATCTAGATAAAATTATTTCTACTCACCACTCACTTCACCTGTTGGGAAAGTCAATCGAGTTACCTCAGTGCCTCAAGTCGAAAGTTTTTAACCAATGCGTGTTACCAAGGATGACTTGAGGCACTGAGGTAACTCGATTGACTTTCCCAACAGGTGCAGTGAGTGGTGAGTAGAAATATTTTATCTACATTCCCTTATAGTTAGCTATAGACACTCGCCATAGTTATATATATTGGCCTCCTTATAGATTTCCAACAGGACCGGTTGGAAGCGACTTGCATATCCAGCGCGATCCTGTGGTCTTCATCGGATCGTCTGTCCACCTTGTAGGTGGAAATCCTTCGTTGCGCTTATCACTGCGTGGTCTGCATTCGAGAACTTTACGGCCCCAGTTCTGCGTGCTGTGTGGCCTGCCCACTGCCACTTCAACTTGCTAATTCGCTGGGCTATGTCGGCAACTTTGGTTCGTCTACGAATCTCCTTATTTATGATTCGATCACGCAGAGAGACTCCGAGCACAGTCCTCTCCATAACTCGTTGGGCTATCTTGAGCTTACTAATGAGGCCCATAGTAAGAGACAAAGTTTCAGTGCCATAAGTCGAAAGTTTTTAACCAATGCGTGTTACCAAGGATGACTTATGGCACTGAAACTTTGTCTCTTACTATGGGCCTCATTAGTAAGCTCAAGATAGCCCAACGAGCTACGGAAAGGACTGTGCTCGGAGTCTCTCTGCATGATCGAATCATAAATAAGGAGATTCGTAGACGAACCAAAGTTGCCGACATAGCTCAGCGAATTAGCAAGTTGAAGTGGCAGTGGGCAGGCCGCTTTCAACCGGTCCTATTGGAAATCTATAGGGGAGGCCTATGTTCAGCAGTGGACGTCCTACGGCTGATATGGGAATGGTTTTCCTTTAAGTATACATACTCAAAGTCTGCACTTTCTTACAGCAAAAGTGGTAAAGTGACAACAGATTTTGATCTCTTTTTATTGATAGTTTTCATACGAAACTAGCAAGTTTCAAAGCCAAAAATACTCTGTTAGCATTAAGTTTGTTAATAATTATTAATATTTAATAAAAAAACTATTATTATACATTGATTTTTATTGAATAAGTTACTAAAACATTACGTGGATCGTTATTGATGAATGTATGTTGAGCAGCACCCTTACACTTATTTATTTAGCAAAAAGGATTCAGATCGACTTTTTCCACAGTATCTCTATAAAATTGTATTACTTTTACTACAAAACTTAATACGAAATTAAATACGAAAAATTTGCTAAATAATCATCACAACACATTATGATCTAAACATATCAAATGTTCGACTAAACTGTGTTACAACTTCATTGGCCTATAACTCAAAACTACCTTCACGTGGATTGAATCCTTTTTGTGTAACTACGTCCAATTATTACAGTAAGCTCGAAAACATTGTTTTATCTAAAAGGCAGCATTTAAAAAAAACTGTGTTGTTTAGTGGACAATAATAATACCTAACCAATGTCTAATAAAAAAAATAAAGATTGATGATTTAACAACTTTTTGATTTTACTACGTACCTATCCACCCTATACTCCACATGATACTATAAACAAATGTTTCAATCTGAAACAGGGAACATATTATTATCCATCTTTTGGCTTCGCCCACAGTTGGGTAATAAATAATATGGTCCCCCCGCCATACTAATGCACATAGAACGTTCTGGAAAAAGTGTCATGGTTTTTTTATGCCACAGTGGCCAATAGACGAATTAAAATGAAAAATAGCTAGTTCAGTTTCACTGTAATAATTCCTTTCTCCGCTAGATGGATTTACAAATAATGGGCGGGGGCATCGTGTACTGCACCCCTCTCACACCCGCATTTAGGCGACGCTCCTTTCTATAGAGATTTTGGCTTGCGACACCTCCGCTTCTTTCTATACTCCGTGGGTAGGCCGCATAAAGCACTCAAACTGCCAGATCATCATTGAAACTACCTGAGAAAGCGAAAAAAAAAAAATGAAGCTTATGACCAAATTGGAGCCAATACTTCTCATTGATTTATCTTTTTCAAAGTGTGTCTTACACACACATAGCTTGTGAGTATCTTGAGCGCTTAATCACTACTAATGCTCAGGAGCCACTTTTTGCGCCCAATCTCACTAACAGGAAACGTCTGCATTTTCATCCTTTCATAAGACCGCAATATTCGATAAAACACTTCTCATACTACATCTTGTACTACCAATGCAAAATAATACACTTTAAAATCACTGAGCAGATAAGAACGGAAATGAATAAAGGGAAACTTTACTCGACAAACAAAACCACAAAACAAAACTTTATTAGAGGGAAACTGAAAAGTCACAAACTTCGAAAACCGCCTAAATTTGACAGTTAGTAACATTCCTATATTGTCTACGGTTTTCCAGCCATAGAGTGCACGGTTGTTTGTTCTAATTCCATAGAAGTTACCTTCCCTGTGGAAACGAAAAAGAACCGTCCAAAGGCTGATGGATTATCTAAAGCGGAAAATTTCATTTGTTTATTTACAGCCGTAGATAATTTTGGAACTATGTACAAAATAATGTCTTTTTTTTTGTACAGGAACGTTCCATTGACACCGTTTCCACCATAGATCGTGAAGTTTAGTAATCTTTATTTATGGATGATTTGAAAATTAATAATTAAATCGGGAGTCCATAGCCGATTCCCGGCCACCGTAGGTGTGGGTTTGTGGACGGCGAACACAATGGGTAGCTCGCCGTCTGGTAAGGACCAGCGGTGCTATTATCTAAGCCTTACGAACAGCGCTACCACAGCGGCGAAACAGCGGTGAAACAACGTGTTTCGTCGCTGCGACAGCGCTGCGCGCAAGGCTGTTTCCTTAGAGAATAGCACTGCAAGCCCGGGTCGAAGGCGCGTTGTGTTCCACGCGAACCTCAAAGAGATGTCAGCACTAATTGACGGGGTCCGCTGGGGCCGATGCCTGAAGGAACCGCGGATTGTTCGAAAGAGTTACCGTGGACCTGGCACACAGGCAAATGAAGGAACATGGGTGGGTTTTAGTCAGTAAAAGTCTGACACGCCCTCCCGCATCGCCCAGAGCGGGAGAAATTATTTGATTAATTCCAAAACAAAAAAAAAAAAAAAAAAAAAAAAACCGCGTAATTCTAATGTTCTTTAAAAACAAAAATAAGGAATTGTAAATACTAAGTACTAACTACTATATTCAAAAATATATTATCATGAGCCCGTGATATGCAATCTTTTTTACGTTTGCGTATTGATTAACAATTTGATTATTGTTATTCTGTTTATACAAAATATCAAGTAACTGGTCTTGTATAATTAATCCAATACCTATGGTAAAGATTCCTTTTTCAAAATTTGAATTAACTACGTCTTAAAAAGCCCATACACTCAAACATTCACTGCCCCACCGGGGTTGATAACTAGCCCTATCTTCCTTCTTAATTTGTCTGTAACAATTGATGATTGACTACCTGTGTCCATGAGCGCGCGGGCTGTGTATGACTTATTACTTATTACAATTTAGACTAGCGCAGTACATAACAAAACCTGCTCATTGGATGCCACAGACAGTGACACAGGTAAAGAGGAAAATGTGGAGGGTTGTTCAGCTTCAGTAGAAGATGTAGGGTTGCTTTTCGTTATACGTATTGTTGTGTTTCTTTTTGCACTGGCGACACACAGCTCTCAGCTGACATTGGAAAGCATTGTGACCACTATGGAAACAATTTTTACATAACTTTAACTTATTAACTTCATGTAACCGCTCATCTACATTCATATTTTTGAATTTTAGGCATTCATGTAAATGATGATTTTCATTGCATAAAACACTACAATTCTAGTTTTCTGTCTTATCTACAGATACAATTAGACTTTTAGATTGGGTGGTTACCTTAGGTTTATAATCCCCCTGTTTTGTTTTGTTTTTGTTCTATGTTAAATAATGCCTTTAAAGTAATTATTTATTAATAGGTTTTTATTATCAAATCTCTGACATAACAGGTCCCATGCAACCTTATATTTTTTTTTACTAAATTCTATAGATTTAATAACAACAACTGCGCTTCCTTTAAGCACAGACTGTAGATAATGGAATTTATTAATTGGTGCAATACTTTCATTGCCATCAATCACTGACTGAAATGTGTCTTTAAATTCTAACCAGTTTAGGTAATTCCCATCAAATGTAGAAAGTTTGATTGTAGGTAATTTTGTGCCATTAAATGAACGGCAGCTACTATTTGATGCATGGTCACTATTTTCTTTATCACAATTTTCTTTCTCAGCCTTTTTCTGGGGAGAATTATATAAGGTATCTTGGCTCCTTGCTATTAAACTAATAAACTGTCCTTCCAAACAATCTGTTTCATTAATTTGCTCTGTACTATCAGAATACAATAAGTCTATTTTGTTTTGAATTTGCTCGAACTCCTCCATAAGCGATTGAATCTTGTTCAATTTTAATTCTAATTCTTTGTATTGAATGGAAGAAATTTCTTTTAAACCAATTAAATTATCTAAATAATCAGAAAATCTTGTCACGCTGTTTGACTAACTTGGTTATTTCTACCTTGAGCTCTGCTTCATTCATTTTTATAGATTAATAGTCACCAATAACACAGATGAACAAACAATGAAACAATAAAATGTGCACTCAAACCCGTTTGAAGAGCATAGAAGATCAGGTCTAGTCTCTCGCGCTGGTGCAATAGCACGACGCGATGCTCAGGGCAGCTCGCGCCGAGCAGACAGCTTAGGCCAGCAGCGCGCACTTGGCGGCGCACGCGACGGAACCGGGCGGACGGTGGCGATGCCGAGACCAATGCGCATGCTCCACTTCACGGAGGTACGCTGGAATAGTCGGCATGCGGTATTGAAATAACGGTAACTAACGCTCTTTGTGGTACAGGTATGGGATAGGTTATTTAGACACCCTATGTGTTAAATAAGTAGACTAAAGAACGAGTTATGTAGGTATTAAGTATGCTAACTAAGGGTTTGGCTGTAACAGAATTCTGTTGCAGAATATGTGAAATGCGTGTAGAAAGCGTGGGCGCGTGCTCGTATTTTATAGCTTGATTAGATAATTAAATCTAACGCTGAGAAGCACGTGCTTGTATATTGAGCATAAACACCATTGAAAGCTAGCTTAGACAATAAACCCAACACTCGAGTAGCAAGTCGGCCATTACACACAATGCGAGAACAAATCGCACGTTCGGTAGGACAAGGGCATAACTGCACTTTTAGTGATTTTAAACGAGAGTCATTTTAAGATCTCGTCGCGCCAAGATAGTAAAAATAAAAACAATATGACAAAGGCAATGTTGCCCTCTGGCGGCATTAAGCTGATATTGATACAGATCTTTGTTCCTCCGGATAAAAGGGATTTTTTAAAGCACTTAGGCACACTTAAGTAATTTTTAGTTTTTTTGTCATTTATGCCCTTGTCCTACCGAAGGTGCGAAATGATCCAGAGAGTTGGTAATGTAGGATAAGTATGTAAAGGTTATGAACAGGGCTTACTCTCCTTGGGCTAGACCTGCGGTTCACGATGTTCCCGAAGGCACCCGAAGCAGCAGCAACAAATCCTTTTCTTCACTCGACCGGTGGCTCGCTGGTTAGGTATCGTTAAATGGCGGCTGCCACGTGTGCCGTCCGCAAACTCGACGCGTTTTTCTTGCTTCTTAATAAAATTTGCAGTCCTGTCACGGTCGCCACTTTTGTTTAGAATGAAACCAACTAGTTTTTTATAGACTTCGTCTAATAGTAAAATTTTAATCTTTACAGTAGGTTACAGGTAATGTCGATATGATTGCACTGTTTGGTTCATAGATATCCGAAAGATATGCCTTTACTCTATATTTGCTCAAGTTTAAGTGTCGCCACCTTTTCCCCACTCCTGAAACTCACACATAAACAAAAGAAATAGATACGGCACAGATGATGCTTTTTTCGCACTCAAACAAGATAATATACACTTTGGTGCTATTTTATTGCAAATATATTCTCAAAAGGGGCAGGCAGCCATTATCTATATAAAATGTACTCTGTGGCCATTATAAAGTACAGATACAGTCTCTGAATGCACACACACATGTAACTAAGGCATCAACTAGGGAAGAGGGGTTGGTATAAATATCTGATCGATAAAATATCGATGAAAACCGACTGCAAAAAGAGGTGTTTTTTGGACGTATTTTGTATCGTTTATTTTTTCTGCTTTTCGATGTGGAATATTAAAACACCAATAACAACAAATCCAGTAAAAAATATAATATTTTCGTTTGCAAATAACATTTAAGTAAATCAGTTTCTTCAATTTCTCCCTTACTCAGCCCCGGATCTAGAATTTTTTCGAGGCGGGGAAAAAACTGCAATCTGCCGCTCCCCGCCCCGCCAATCCTTTAACCTTTTACATAAAACCTTATTTATTTAAATATACATGGGCATGTCGAACAATCATTTAGGATAGGACAGGGCATATTTGAAATAAATCGTGAGATTATAGCATACTAGCTTCTGTACGCGACTTCGTCCGCGTGAAACTTCGGCCCCCGACCCACCGCGTCGCTGCGCATCACTAGCCCACGATATTACTTCCTTTTCGCTTACCGTTCTTTCTGACCTTTTTTCTTACTGCTCGGTTTGTAAGGGTCGTAGTGTGATGTTAATAATAGCCTATAACCTTCCTCAGGAATTGGGCTATCAAATGCAATAAGATTTTTTCAAATCCGACTCCTAGTTTCAGAGAATAGCGCGTTCAAACAAAAAAAAAACACGTGTAGCACTCGGGGACTGCCGCGGTAAAAAGCTATTGCATAGCATTTTTTATCAACTTATGCAATTATAATTATTTATTTATTTTTTATTTATGCAGTATTTTTTTTTCTTTGATATTAGTTTAAGTACAGTCATACCATATACATACACGTTAAGCGAACGCTCGGCCGAGCTACATGGTAGGCGGAGTGGGGGTGTTAGGTTTTATTTTCGTTACGGAATTTCTTGATTTGGTCACCGCGCTCAAAGCCCGTGATAAAAGCTATGCAATAGCTTAAAAACTCTTCAGCTTTATTATTAGCAGAAGATTAGCATAAATATTTTACTCTTTAAGCCTTTTGTTCTGAAAAAAAATCGATGGCATTGTCATAATTAATCTGATTGTCATGTTTTCGATTGCTAAGATCACACCCGACTTACGCAGAAAAGCTTAACACCAATTAAGACAAACTAGAATGCACTAGCGAGCAGAACGAGCGCGAAAATTTTAGCACTGCCTCAGATAAGTTAGATTTTTTAAGTCCGAAAAGTTTTAAGAATTAAGAGTCGCTAGGCTGTAAGAGCGAGCAAAGCGAGCTCGAATATTTTGCCAGAAACATATTAGTAAAATTTTACCGATCGATAATGCTCCAGTCCAACAGCTGCGCCAGCGCTGTGGTAAAAACTTAAAGGAAATCGTGTCGCCTTTGCAGATAAAGGCGGCGAAAAATGCGGACGCCCGGAGCTCCCGCTACGCGAAGTAAAATTTCTAAAATAAAGGATTTGTTCCTTAAATTTTTGGCCACAGAGGTGACAGAATCGCTGATCCTCCTCAGGTTCGCCACGGTATAGATCAGTTGGAAGAGATGGAAAGCTAACCGTTTTACCTTTTTGTATCGCCAAACAAAAATGGAGCATGTGTTTTAAAAACGGAGAGTTCCTAGTAAAATTCAACTGCTCCGCCCGCAACCCGCTCATACCGTTTAACGATCTATGCCTACGCTAATCACGTAGTGATTTGCCACCCGCAGAGAAAGCTAATAAGTGCTGCGCATCTCACTTATCGCAGAGTTGTGTGCTGCACTTGTCTGCCACGCTTGAATTTGCTCCCCCCCCCCCCCTAGATCCAGGACTGCCCTTACTTTAAATTAAAACTGTTCAACTATCGCACATAAAACAATAATTCAAATAGATACTTATTGAACATTTTATCTGACGCTTTCATAATTTAGGTGTTACATTCTTAACCAAAAAATGTAAGCAAATATCAATATGTTATTCCATCACACATTTTGTCACTTGGATAATATTATTATCCATCGGGTCTTGCTCAAACTGGTGAAAATCAGTTGATGAGAATATATTTGTATCGACGAAGTGTCTAAGAGCTTTTGGGACTAGCAACGTCTTTATGAACTTTGAAGTCACTTGAAATTTTTTGAGGAAAACCAATTATTTTCCCTGCATTTTGCATCTACCCATTTATGTTTAATTTCTGGATCTTTCGGGAAACTGAAATAAAATGTATTGATTCTTTTTTAAGATTCTTAATACAATTTATTATTAGAGCAACTAACAATTATCGATAGCCATATGTCAGCGCTGCGCACCACTAATGCATTGTTTTGACATGCGTCAGTCAGTCACTAGGCAAAGGCTATCGCATGTCAAAAATATTTCACAACTTGTAATTTGTAAAATACTTAAATATTATAATTAATGCAGTGATTTTTTAGTTACCGGTGGTAAGACAAACCACTTGTACTAAGGTTTTTTGTAATTGTGCTAGTTTTTTTAAATAAGGACGGAACAATTCGGCATTTCGTAAAAATACGAAATCACACTACACGTTCCGATACAAACATGACTAAACGGTGCTCACTGCAGTCACGCGTATTCAAGGTCAGTTTGACCAAACGGAGGCGACATGTGCCACGCCTCCAAGCCATATCCCTCGATATCCGTGGTTTGGTTTTAAAATTATGTTCTACGCGCCGTCGTCGTTTGCAGAGTGTCGGTCGGCGCGGCGCGGCGTCGGGTGCGTTCGCGCGTTGCCGCCCCCTCGGCCCTCTATACCGCTTCGCTCGCCCTAGTGCGGGGCGCGTACCCCTACATAAAGGACTCTTCAAGAGGTCTGTCAAGGCGGGTAAAGGTAGGGAAATTAGCATTTTGATTTTCAACTTAAATTGTTTTTTTTATTAGCAACATGATGAGCTCCATTTTATTTTTTATTATCAGATTTTATGTGCGCTGCCGTTTTTGGCCAAAGGCACGTAACAGAGGGTGGTGGGACAGCAATCCACAACCTGTCTCTCACAAGCATCGGTATCGCGTGCATTAAATGAATTTTTGATCACAATAACTCAACCATGTACCTAAAGTAAAAAAATATATTCGGTTTCCTCAAAACCTAAAAGAAAGGAAAACTTTGAAAACACAGTGAGAATTTGTGTTAATAATAATTTTGTTTGCATAATTAAGTAGATCTCAGGTAACTTAGATACATTTGATTTATTCATTAGCAAGTGGTGTTGCTGCGGTATATTTTTTTACCGCCTTTACCTACGCACTGCCTCCACGGTTAGGTTTTGTGTTATAATAAATACCTGCAACTGCAATATCTACTTTTACAGATTTCATGACAAATTTAAAATCCCGGACTGCATAGGCTGTATCGATGGGACTTATGTCGCCATGATTCGCCACAGTGACAACGAAGACAGATTTTTTTGCCATAAGGGGTATCGTGCCAGAAATGTTCAGCTAGTAAGTCTCACTTAATATCACGTATGCATCTATGAGAGCAGTGGTGGCCCAATGCTGTAAGCTCCTATTTACCAAGTCGGTTGTGGTTTCGAACCCAAACATACACTTTATTTCCTCACCACTGCTCTCAAAACGGTGAAAGAAAACGTTGTGAGTAAACGGGCATCTCCTAGAATAAAGATTCGAAGAAATTTGTCATCCACTAACCCGCACTGAGCCCGCATGTTGGACTACGGCTTACTCCCTCTCGTAGAGGGGTTTGTGTCCCAGCAGTGGGAACGTTATAAGATATTTAGAGAGATTATGCTTATGCACCTGCATTGTGATCATAGGCTACTCGTAAATAGACGTATAGACGTATGTATAAGACTACTGTTGAAACTTGAAAAGCACAGCTCTTTAGCTTGCTGATTAGACTATTAACCCATTCCATGCCAGTAACGCACTCGTATGCGTTTTAGTGTTTTTTATTTGTGTGCCTACAACGCACCCGTACGCGTTTCGTGTATGTTTCACTAAGGTGTAGTTTTTTCATAGTGCGTTTCATTAAATGTTGCCATTTTTTTATTAACCTCAATTTAGATTATATTTCTGATATAGCAACACTGTTACGGTAGTAATAGACAATGAAAAATTTGAATAGGCGTCAGTTTTCGTACTGTGATTTTTGCTAGTAATGTGAATCAAGTTTTTGCAGTGATTTATGTGATAACAAGTAAGTAAATGTGATTATTTAATCAAATTTAGTCATTTAATTATTACAATAACGTTATTTTAAGTCTACTGATAATATTTTGGATATTATTTAGAGATCAAAACATACCAACGATAATGGTGCGTTCAATGGCATTTATGAATGACTTTGTTCGTGGATGGCGTTATAAATCGACATTAATCGGTCACTCAATATTACCTACTACTGTTATTATAACTTAATTTTATTACTTGAGATATTTTACTACAGTCATCGTATTACATACCTACCTAATGGTATTCACCGTTGGCAAAAAAAAATTAATGGTATGAATTTTGTAAAGCTTACTAGTATTTTCGTCTTTTCTAGGTATTTTTGTTTACTGTTCAAGTATGGCAAACAATAATAGAGGTCGTCGCTTGGTTGAATTATCACTTAATATTGCCGAAGGTACTTCACAAGCTAGAAAAAGTAATTCACAAGATAGGTGAGCTATAATACAGACAGTTGATCTTTATATCTATTTAATATCAATATAATGTTTTTATTATTACAAACCCAGCAAATCGGATGACAAAAATGTTTCAGAGTTAAAAGTAGCACATCAGGTTTAAAGCGGAAAAGGGCAAGATCTTTAAATACGGCAGTAGAAGTGGAACCTAAGAATATTCGGCGAAACTCTATTGAATCCCGATGCTTAAAATTGCCATACCCACATTATTTTCAAAGGTACACATGAATTTCCTACCTTCAGTTTTGAGAGTATTTTTAAGTTTCGATTTTCAATAATATTTTGTTGTTTCAGTAAACAACAACTATTCAATCAGTCTCCAGTACTTTGCACATCTTCTAGTGGCGTAGTTAAAACTTGGTCTGTCGAAAATGTGTCAGAATTATATTCAACTTCGAAGGCGATTGTTATCGATATGGTAGCCCAAGAAGACTGCGAAAACAAGACTTCACCAACTGAAATTAATTCTGTAACCTCGTGTAATGAACCTTCCACCTCCTATAATGAACCTTCCACCTCATATAATGAACCTTCCACCTCATATAATGAACCTTCCACCTCATATAATGAACCTTCCACCTCATATAATGAACCTTCGACATCGTTCGAAAACATTGGAATGTCATTGTCTATCGGAAAAAGCAATAAACGATGTGTAAGAACAAGAGGGGGACACGTAGGAAAAACTTTAAGGGACGGAAACAATTTGAAACAAAAATCAGATACTGAAACAGATGTAGCTGGCCAAGGAAAAAGTCGAAGAGTTAAAACTAGAGGAGGTTCCGCATCTTCTAACAATCACCACTTAAGAACTGCTCGTGACTTGTGTCAAATGCAAAGTGTAAAAATGCCTATTGAGGAGCAGCTTTCGGCAATGTTAAATGAAAATGATGATGGTGCCCGAGAAAATAACGCAAGTGACCAATTTCAGGCGCAACAACTTTCAGATCAACAACTTTTGAACATACTTGAAGCTTCTGATGAAAATTTCGATGATGAGGTTCTAGATGAAGACTTTCTTCACAATTTTGAAGATTGTGACTCAGATGATGATAATATGATACCAACTGAAACTTTAGTACCTCCAACTAGTGATGGCGAGTATTTAAATTGGTCAGACCAATCATATCCCATAAAAGATATTCCTTTTGAAGGAAATCCAATGGGATTAAACGTACCACTAGAAGCATCTGAACCAATCAACTTTTTTAACTTAATTATGACTGATGATTTATTTCAGGATATAATTGAAAAAACCAATCGTAATGCAAGCAATATACTTGCAAAAAGCTTACCAGGGAGTCGAATACAATATTGGAAAAATGTTACAGTTTCAGAGTTCAGAGTATTTCTGGGGTTACTTTTCCATATGGGTACGATAAAACTAAATAGGATACAAGATTATTGGAAAAAGAACAGATTATTTAACCTATCCTGTTTTCGTGAACACATGAGTCGAAATCGTTTTTTACTAATTCTAAGAGCAATGCACTTTGAAAATTTAGAATCAGGGGATAACAAATTGGCGAAAATTTCACCTTTGGTAATGTTTTTCAATAATAGGATGAGAGAAATATACAATCCTTTTCAGAATTTATGCATTGATGAGTCCCTTGTATTGTGGCGTGGTCGACTAATATTTAGACAATACATAAAAAATAAGAGCAATAAATATGGTATAAAATTATATATTTTGACCGATGCAAACGGCATTATACTAAAACAAATAGTGTATGCCGGCGCAGGAGACCCAATTGTAGGTGGAGTGAATCATTCCTCAAAAGTGGTTTTAAATCTATTACATGATTTTTTAAATAAAGGCTACTCTGTCTATATGGACAATTTTTATAATTCTGTAGATCTGACAGAAAAATTATTGTCTGAAAATACTTACTGCACGGGAACATTACGATTGAATCGAAAAAATAACCCAAAGGACGTTACCACTAAAAAGTTAAAGAAAGGCGAATTTGTCTCGCAGTACCAACAAAATGGTGTTTGTGTCATGAAATGGCGTGATAACAGAGATGTTACTATGATATCATCACAATTTAATTCGCAAATGATTACTACCACTACAAGAAGAAATACAGAGGTGTCAAAGCCTAAAATGGTCGTCCAATATAATCGTAACATGGGTGGTATTGATCATCAGGATCAAATGATAGCGTACTATTGCTGCGAACACAAGTCTATCAGGTGGTACATAAAATTGGGAATCCACCTATTCCAGCAAATGATGTACAATTCATTCACCTTGTCTAATTTGTTTTCTGGCAATAAATTAAGTTACTACGAATTCAGGCAATCAATTATAGAAAATTTACTTCCCGAGAAGGTTCAAAATGTGGAAGAGTCCGCAGCAGAAGGAGTAGTACTTAGCACTATTCATGTAATTCAGCCTTGCCCACGGAAGGGAAAATCAATGCGCAGAAGATGCAAATACTGCTGGGAAGTTAATAAAATACGTAAAGACACACCATTCTTCTGTCCAAACTGCCCTCAGCAGCCTGGGTTTTGTATTGTTGATTGCTTCAGGTTATACCATAAATATAGTGCATGAGCTCACGCACACATAAGCATTCACATACAAACACACACACACATTCTATCAGAATACATTACACAATATTTTAGCATTTGTTTTATATTTTTCACATAACTATAATTATGAAAATACCTACTTATATTATAATTATGAAAAATGAGAATAAAAAGACTGATTTGAATTAATATAAGTATTTTTATTTTTGTACCTACACCCTAACAATTTAGATTCTTTGTTCATGTTTCGAATCGTGCATAAAGCCATCCACTATATACTCTCAAAGGTGCGTTCTCGGATCTCGCGAAAATCTTTATTCACCTTGTGCCACCCACGCACCATATGCGTTTGGTGTTTTTTTTCGTATTTATCAACAATTTTTATTAATATTATTATTAATTACACCATGAGTAATCTATTTTGAACCATAATACACAATAAAAACTTATGGCACCTGGTCAACAATTTTTTTTTAGAGGTGGCATCGAATGGGTTAAAATTAATTGAATTGATTGAAACATGATGCACTTACCTATTCTACAGGGTTGTATGGTTGCATTTATGTTTTTACTTAAGTTTAATTTTAAAATATATTTTTACAGGTAACGGACGCTGATCTCAATATTTTGCATGCAGATGCCTCCTATGGTGGGGCAACTCATGACAATTTTATTTTCCACAACTCAGAGTTGAGGGAACATTTAGAGGGATTGAGACAGTCTGATGAAATAACCTACTTACTAGGTATGCTTGATTAACTAAAAAAATATTATTTAATTCCCACTTAGTGCCAATCAAATTATTTACACAATTCCCTGAATTACAGGTGATTCCGGATACGCTCAGCGTGCCTTTGTAATGACGCCAGTCGCAGATGCTGAAGAGCGAACACCTGAAGCGTACTACAAGAAGCTCGACGGCTCGGCTCGCAACAGCGTGGAGCGTGCAATCGGGTTGTTGAAGAGTCGCTTCAGGTGTTTGTTGGTTCCCAGGATGCTGCATTACAATCCAGACATGGTTGAAAAGATTGTGATAGCATGTTGCGTGCTTCACAATATTTGCAATCGTGCTGGATTGCCGGCCGCTGTGATAAGTGGGCGAGGTAATGATACCCATACCGACACATTACCTAATCCTGATGGACCAGCTGAAGACGATCCTCTTAGGATAGGGCGGAATGCCCGGAGTGCCGTCATAAATAGGTTGTGGCTTTTACGGTAATATTGTTTATTTTTATATTTTGAATATACATATATACTATTTTTACATTTTATTTCACTTATAATTTCTCGAGACCCTGAGGTCCCAAACCTTTGGAAGGCATATGAGGGGCCGAAGCCAACTTGCAGAGCTAGGTCCGTTAGACGTTTTTAGGGTTCCGTTGTCAACAAGGAACCCTTATAGTTTTGCCATGTCCGTCTGTCTGTCCGTCCGCAGCTTAGCTCAGGGATTAAGTACTAGAAAGCTATAAATTGGCATGGATATACATATTAATCACACCGACATATTGGTAAAATAAAATTATGAAAAAAAAAATATTTTACATCTTGGGGATGTCTTGTTTTTCTCGTCTAACTCATGGTGTGGGGAACAGTTGGATAGGCCATTCAAAAATATTACGGGTCTGTGAAAACCATTTTTCGATTCAGGGATCCGTTTGCGTAAAATTAATCTTTAAATTGCAAATTTTTGTTAGTCAAGTGTCCCCCCCTGCGAGGAGAAAGGGGACTAACAGGTTGCTTAAAATGAAATAAATAAATTGAGTTCTCTCAAAATCAATTTGAGATAGGTACAGTCAGCCTTAAAAAGAGGTATTCATCGCCAAGAGTTCATTTAATCGTCTACAATCTTGGTTCCATAATTTTGTAGGTACCAATGTACCTATAGAAACATAACATAACATACTGGTTACCTACTTATTTGTAGCTAGATACACATTGGTTCAGTATTATGGAACACAAATTGTAGAATATCAAATGAATTGTTGTTGTTGTTCTTGTGATTTTCATCTTTTTGAGGCTGACTGTATCTACTTACAACAAAATATAATAAAAAATAAAATATTACTATTAGAATAGCGACTTTGATAAATTAAGAATAAGTGTAGGTACATACAAAACCGTAATATGCTGACGCGCATGGCATGTCATCTTCTCCTGGGGTATCTTGATGACTCTGCAGTAAAATTATTTAAACATTTTGATCCAAATTTATGTGAAGTAAAAGCAATAGGACACTGATAAAATAAAAACAGAACCTACATGGGCCACATGAGTCAGGATAGAAGGGCTGGTGGGCGACACGATCAGGGCACTGCGTTCAGAAGAGTGCTGTAAATATAAAAGTAACCTCAAAATATCTTTTACTTAAAAATGTTAAAACAACGAAAGTAGGTGATTTCTATAGTGGCTACATATTTATTACTACAAAAACTGCATTACTAAACGTACTTGGATTATTTCATAGCGCAAGTGGCGGTCACCAACAGCGTAGCTTTCGCCGCCTAGAAGTTGTAGGACGCGCTCTTCAGTGCCCATTAGTTCCCTCATGGTATAATAATATACTTCGCCAGGTATAGCATTCCGAGACACAGTGGTCACGTGGGTGACACAAGCCTACGTCATCACCGCTGTGTTACCAGTAGTGTGTCATAATAACTCCCCAACCACCTTTATTATCTGTGCGAATCCGATAAATCAATAGGGTTTTAACTAACAATTACGTCGGTATAAGTTTAAATTGAATTGTTTCGTTTGATTAGAAAAACAAAACGACAGTTTAAATGCTTGATATATTTTTTTTAACAGAATGGTGACTGAAAATGTTTCCATACTTCTTGTTTTGTTGCAATAAAGCGGCAACTGGATAGTGACGTAAGCATGTGTCACTCCCGGAATGCCAGACCTTGTTTTTTTAGACCATGACTCTAAGAATGTTCCGCTACGTGAAAAACGTCATTTATATACAGTTCCAAAATTAGCTTTATAAACAAATGAAAGTTTGAATTTAGTTGTACCTACCTACTTTGAATTAGTTTGTCAGTGACAATTATTAGTGTGATATAATCGTGAGTGTGATAGTTAGTAATAAGACCTAATGTTAGCATCTACTGGTGAAACTTTGTTTAAAATAAAATAAAATCATGTTTTTTTTTAGTGGAACGTTCCATTGGCACACATTTCCACCATAGATCGTGAAGTTTTGCAAGCTTTATCTATGGATGATTTCAATATAATTACCTAAAATGTCACTGAAAAATTTATCAAAGTACAAACATTCAATAATAAGCTTAGAGTTAGAGTTTATTTAGTTTTCAGTTATTTTTGGAACTTGGACTGTTGAGGAGCAAGCCACCAGTGTCGCCAACAAGAATTTGTAAATCGACGGCACGATCCAAAAACATTATGTTGTACATAGTTCCTAAATTCTCTACGGCTGTAAATAAACAACTGACATTTTCCGTTTTCGATAATCCGTCAGCCTTTGGACAGTTCTTTTTTCGTTTCCACAGGGATGGTAACTTCTATGGAATTAGAACAAACAACCGTGTACTCTATGGCTGGAAAACCGTAGACAATATAGAAATGTTACTAACTGTCAAATTTAGGCGGTTTTCGAAGTTTGTGACTTTTCAGTTTCCCTCTAAATAAAGTTTTGTTTTGTGGTTTTGTTGTTTGTCGAGTAAAGTTTCCGTTTATTCATTTCCGTTCTTATCTGCTCAGTCATTTTAAAGTGTATTATTTTGCATTGGTAGTGCAAGATGTAGATACCTACAACAAGTGTTCTATCGAACATTGCGGTCTTATGAAAGGATGAAAATGCAGACGTTTACGTAGACGTAGTGAGATCGGACGCAAAAAACGGCTCCTGAGCATTAGAGTAGTGATGAAGCGCTCAAGATACTCACAAGCTATGTGTGTGCAAGACACACTTTGAAAAAGATAAATCAATGAGAAGTATTGGCTCAAAGTTGGTCATTACCTTCATTGTTTTCGGCGAAGAAATTACCATAAGAATATTCGCAAAACTTTACAAAGGTTCGTACGTTATCAATAACTACCTGCTAATCTTGTAAAATAAGTATATTTCATTCCAATCCACTCAAGTTTTTCCTTGCCAGCATTGCTTTTTATTTCAGCTTCTAAGGGGCTGTCCAGCTATACTAGGTAAGTATGAGTTATTGGCCAATTTAATTAGGCTGTCTGCAACCTTCAAAACCATTCTCAATCGTTATTGATCACCGCTCCATCACCCCATATTTATGTAAAACGAGCCTTTCAACATTGTTTATAGAATACTAATGTGTAAACTTCTTTTTTCACATGTAGGTATAGAAGAATTGTGATCAAACTATCATACTATCCTTGGAAAGTGAAACATGATGACCATAATTATGCTTGTGAGCCTGGTAAGACTGATATTTTAATGAAGTATTCACAATCTGTTTAATATTCATGTGATTATAACCTGCTGACTATTATTATAAAATAAAAGTAAACACTTTTTGTTGATTTTGCCTTAAAAGGATTTTTTTTTTAATTATTTAAAAATAAACTTGTTTTTCAGATACCTGGCTGGCAGTGCCTTTGGTATGAGAAAAATGAGCACGAGTTTCAGAAAAAAAAAAGTTTGTTTTGTCTTTCCTGACTCTTATTCATCTCAGTTTTATAGGTATTTATTTGTGTGATATAAGTAGTAGGTATAATAATATTTTTATCTACATAAATACTTTCCTGTTCACTTAAAATAGAAATGATAAAATTGTCATTTACTAGCATTTGAACCAGTCAAAATAATTATAATAAATCAAGTAATTTTTGTTGTTATTCATTTATACCAGATAAATTTATCTCATCATTATAATTTTAAACTTATATTTTCTGAAACTAGAACTTTTAACTCTTTAACAAAGTCCTTTTTTTTAAATTAACTATCCATTGTACCTACACCAAGTTTAATTCGAGTGTCATTTGTTCCAGCTCAACATGCTGATGGGAGAGGAGTTAGCTCCAACCTCAACGAAAATACACAGACTGAAACAGTATATTTTTTTTACTATCTGTTTGATTCAATGAATGGTGCTATTTAAATAGTAAGATGTCAAGAAGGAAACCCTTACCTGCCTTAACCTTATCCTGTACAACAGATTCACCATACCAAAGTTTTTGGCAAGAAGCCGTACAAAAATTAAAGATTTACTATTTGCTACTGCCGTGACAATTTGTACTTGTTCCTGACCGATGGGCCGGAGAAGGCACAACATAAGGAAAATTATGGGGGAGGCCTTTGCCCAGCAGTGGGACAAAATAGGATAACAAATAAAAAATGCAAGTAAATTTTATTAATCTGATATATTATTCTTTCTCTCAGCAGATGAACCTATTCAACCCTGCAGTTGCCAAGGTATTGCCAGTAGTAACTGAAGACAATAAAGGAACACCGCCTCTACTTGATTTGATCTCATTAATCATGGCTGTCTGTCAATCGTGGCTGAGGTATTGTATTCATATTTCACACACTATTTTTGATAAACATAATAAGGAGCAAATAAGTTGGGACATGGACAGGCATGGCAGACAGGCAATAAAAAAAAATGTAACAACTCTTTGCATTCAAAATATAGGAATAATAATGGCCCATGTGATTGATTTTATTGAATCAGACGCTGATCTTTTATTGTATTAAGAATAAATCATACCGCTATACTTATTAAAAGTACAAAAATTGCCGCAGGTACTATTCTGATGATAATAACAATTTTATCCTCGGTGGTTCAATTGATTTAAAAAAATATACTAGAATGAGTGTAGGAATGAAGTATCTCTAATACTTAGTAATAAATAATTACCATGGTTTTCTGCTAATGCAGCCGACACATCAGACAACCCAACGATCCTCGAGGCATCAAGAAGTTGAACTCCGAGAAGCAGCAGATTTGGTAGAAAAAAAAGTATATTAGCCAACTTTTTCGATGTGATACAAATTAATAAATTTTATTTATTTATTTATGTACACACTAAACACTGAATAAAGTAAAATACATGAAGATTGAATAGAAAAAAGGAACGGCTGCTTATATCATTAGAAATTTCTTCCAGCAGACGGGCGACAGGAGAGTTGTATGCGAAACGTAGACAGGTTATGTAAAACAGGAAAACTTAAATTAGAGTATTAGCAACCTACACATACTTACATTATTTTATCGGCTAAAATAAACATGCATACAATAATAATAATACAGACCTAATATAAAAACAAATACATGAATAAATAGAATAATTTAAATTTCTTGTTGATAAGCAATTTGTGTGTCTTAACAGCACCCCTAACTAGATTATTGAGATGCCTAACTACTTAGGTATGTTATAATGATTGTATCTTGTGCTGTCGTTTATCTAGATGTGGGGTACTTGCTTAGCACAATTTTATGAAGTTGCTCAATCTCACTTCTCAAGTATTATAATACATTTGTTTGAAAACTAAATGTAGTACTAAACTGACATTTTAAATGTCTATAAATGGTTTGAATTGACAATAAAATACCTAATAGCATTGAAATTAATAGGTAAGTACATATGTACTTATTTGCCACTAAACCCGAATACGTCAATGCTTGTAGAGATGACTTTCAAAGGCTGAAAATCGGAAAGAAACTCAATGTGATGAGAATGACAGCGCCTTCTGCGCAGTCGCGTGTTCACCTCACTTCACCCGATTCCTGTTATGTACCAAAATCACGCGGCGGTATCCATAGCAACACTACTTCGGCGCGGTGCGCTGCGCAAAGTGCAATAAAGTTGAACCGTTGAATATTGTTATAGTAAGTAGGTAGGTATTGATGATGATGATTTTGATGAATATTCTTTTATTATTGGCATCGACTAGTTAACTACGCACGCACATCTTTTATTATTTAAAGGATGTGATAGTTACACAAATCGTACTTACAGGTAGTAGCGCATCTCATCACGCTATTTGTCGATTTCATTTAAGTCATCGGCTGACAATATAGGTCCATATTTAATGTAAAAAAGGTAAAAAAAAACTCCAAAGTTATAATGACAGTGCCTAACGCGCAAGCGCGGCATGATCTTATCACTTCACCCGATTGTCGTAGCCATTCTTCGACTAGATGAAATGTCGATGCGCATTTTCTATAGTAGCTGTCTTAATACGTGTGTTTTAAGCTATTGCATAGCTTTTATCGCGGGCTTTGAGCGCGGCGATCGAATCAAGAAATTCCGTAACGAAAATAAAACCTAACACCCCCCACTCCGCCTACCATGTAGCTCGGCCGAGCGTTCGCTTAACGTGTATGTATATGGTACGACTGTTCTTGAATTAATATCAAAGAAAAAAAATACTGCATAAATAAATAAATAATTATAATTGCATAAGTTGATAAAAAAATGCTATGCAATAGCTTTACCGCGGCAGTCCCCGAGTACCACACGTGTTTTATTTTATTTATTGTACGTGCGTGCCGCGTTCGCGCTTCATGATATACCTAAACTAGGCAAAAAAAAACTACATTGAGTTTCTAATCGAATTTCTGTTTCACTCTTATTTTAAAACCCCCCAAAATAGTAATGTTTAGACACTGAAATACCAGCTTTGAAATAAGTACCTACTTAATATAGAATTAGCATAAAAAAATATTATTACAATCTCGATTATGATTGTAAATGTTATGCTTGGTCAATCCCTAGCATCAGTGGGATGACACTGACAGCTCACTCCACGCAGGCAAGGCTCGGATACCGGTTAAATTTTAACAATTAAAATGTCGTCAATGGTTGTGTCCTTTAACGACAGTCTTAAGTTATTCATTATGAATTTCAAAGATGAGAACAGCCTCTCCACACTAACCTGTGTCGCTGGTGTAGCCAAAGCAATTTTAGAAATTAAATATAATTGTGGATCAGTAACTTTCTTTGATTCCCAATAATTTAAATATGTTGGTATCAGAAGGAAGCAACGGTTCATTAAGAAAAGCAACTAAACTAATTTGTAAATTATCACAAGTATTTAAATGAGGTAAATTTTGGTACCGTAGGCTGAACTGAGTTTGCAAAAAATCATCAAGCATGGAGGATGAAGTTGATGGAATGGGGTCAGCTGGAGTTTAATTTTCTGTTTCTCTTACATTATCGTTCGAAGTCAACTTCAGATATCTTTGATAAGTTTGCACTAAATGAGCACGAGCTGCTTCCAACTGTTGATTTGATAACATCGAATTTACTCTCGGATCTAGATAAATTGCACCCAGAAAACACTCATTTTCAAGAAGGGCTTTCTCTCTTTCCCTCATACAAATGACTAAAAATATGCCAAAAACCGTGTTCATATTTTCCAATTCTAGGATACATTTAAGCCAAGCAAGATAGAAGTCACCAAACGTCAATTGTTCATGTTGTATAGTTTTCGACAGAACACGGCATGGTTTTAAAACATCAAGAGTTTCATTAAGTTTCTGCCATGTATCTTCTACAGCAAATGTCTGAAACACTGGTTCCATGCGTCCACTCAAGAAATCTTTGAAAAATAATATGCGCTCTACCATATCTGCTGTAGAATCCTATCTTGTAGGACAATCGATGATCGCTTGTGGTACCTAAGCCCTGAACTCTTAACTGAAGAGCATTATTTGGTGAGCGGAGTAACCGAGCTATCTGGCGACATTGTTCTAACAGATCACGGAGCTCGCAACAGGCATCTCTTATAGCGAGCTGTAACGTATGCGCTGCGCAACGCACTATAGTTAATTTGTTTTGGCTTTGATTATCAATATTGAGATTTAAGTTACCTGCTTCGGAGAACCACATCTCATAGCCAGTCTCATCCTCAGAATCTTCGTCGTCAAAGTATTCTTCTACGTGAGATGTATTCTCTTGCATCTCTTCCTCCAACTGCTTTGACATTCGAATCATAATAGCTCCGTTATCAGAGGTTACGCAATATAATTGTTTAAGCTCAATACCGAAGCGACTTAGGAGTATCATCACTGTTTCTTTTAGAAAATCGGCAGTGTTCCTCTCATGTAACTCATGGACAGTAAGGTTACTAAACACAATTTTACCATTTGCAATATATTGAATGTTTATACCGAGAAATCTTCTACATTTTACCGACGCTACATCAATTTTTAACGATATAAGTTGATCCTTTAAATCGTCATGGACATTCTTGCGTATATCGTAAGCATGTTCTTGGATCATTGTTTTAATGTTTTTAATATTCACAGATAGTGGACTTGAATTTGGTATCAATGAAATTAAGTTTTTAAAAGCGTTATCCTCTAAAATTGAAAACGGCCGACCATGAATCGTAACTAACTGAGAACAATGCTTCATTACTTTTATATAGTTTTCATGCTCTTTCTGTGGTACATTTTCTTTATTTTGATTATTTTGTTGAGTGATTTGGTCGTGCAGCCGTCTGTGTTGTGTGTAGAAATGTCTCAATAAATTAGCACCATGATTTCCCTAAAACAAAAATACTAATTATTAAAAAAAATACATAGTGAAAAAATCTATAACTATAGTCGGCCTATTGAATGTAAGTATATGTCGCAGACGGATTGTCAAATCCGCTGTTTTACATAACCACTAGTTGTTTTACAAAACAACTCCGTTATGTAAAAAAGCTGAATGACGTTTAGCGATTTTCCATAATTACTGAACTTTAACACGCAGAATTACATAAAAGTTTTGCGTTTATCAATGCAGCGGGTCAACAATTACAGATTTTGTAAAACAGCGTGAAATGAAACGTCAGATTGTATATTTTTCTAAATTTGAGTTTTCCATAAAACTCTGAAAACTTTATTCAGTCCTAAAAATATTTAATAACTAAGTAACTGGAACCAACTTGGTTACAGTAGCGCTCGCTCGGCTCGCGCGCGAGGTTGGTCACCGTTCTAACCTAACGTTAATCAATTGGTTAGGGTGTCCTAGCTTGTTTCTGCGTCCAATTCGGCATTAGAAGCCACCGTAAACGGTTATGGTGACTGCATATAAGCCATTCTGCATTACATCTAAACGTCGGTAGCAGTTCTGTTAAACGTAACGCAATGGCAATTCAGCTGAACGTTGTTCAGTTGTTTTACATAACGGAATTGTTTTGTAAAACAAGTAGAGGTTTTGTAAAACGGTGGATTCGACAATCCCATCTGCGCCATATATAGGTACTACGTAATAAGCACATATTGGAAAAAAGGGCACAATCTGTTCAGCCGAATAACAGCCGATATATTTATGTCCTATTACCTAACTGGTCGCCCAATGTTCCTGTTATTATATTGTCATTATTTTAAATGCGATATAAATTTATTAATGATAATAATAATCCACGAGAATACTGCCGACAAACTGCAGTGCAGTTTGGCAGGAGATTTGTCTCTAAATAACATGTGTACATGTTTGTTGAATAAATAAAATAAAACTATGCATGTGGTGGTGGCATAAACGCACTTTATACCTATCCATAATAAAACTACTTCTGCTGGAGTATTTCAACAAATATGATATTATCAGGAGGTATAAGTAAAAAAAACAGATTGTAGGTATGTAGGTACATGTATTAACGGTAATGTTATCGTCACTAAAATCCTAATGATACCGGTGCATCCCTAAGCACATGTAAATTTAGCTGCTTATTCATATTTTAGATTAAGATTTTTTTTTATGACTGCTAACCACACAAAATTTACAAATATGTACAAAAACACTCTGAATTTAGATCACAACAAAGTTAACTAACTACATGTTATTATATTTCGACAGAACAAATTCCAACTTAATTTTCCATCATGTTCACTATTAACACTGTTCACTTTTAGGTAACCTGCGAATTTTAAACATATAAAAACAAATAATTATGTAAACCAATTGTTTACTTACCCGTAAAACTTTTCCACAGTGTTCTATTAGACACTTTGAAGTTTTATTGTTTTCAATGTAGTCAAAGTATGTATAGATTAAATTCTTTCGCTTTCTACCCATGTTAAACACAAACAGTTAAATTAACTAGTAATTAAGTCCACTCGTCACTCCAGACGTCGAGTCCCGAATCGAATGACAATAAATAGTGTGTGTGCCGCGCGCATCCTCACAAGTTGCAACGTGTTTAGACAACACGCCGTTCGTCGAATAAACCGGTTAATATAGGTTAGGATAAAGTTCTTAAAACGTTCACGTTCTTAAGAAAAGTTCGGAGCAAAACCGAAATAAACCGGTATTAACCGGTATTTTTTTAACCGGTTCCGAGCCTTGCACGCAGGTCTTCACGGTGAGATTTTTTTACAGAATCGACCAGCTGTTGTATATTCAGGCCTCAATACACATACGTGACGTAAGATGCAATCTAGCTGTTTTCGTTTATTGCCCGTGGTTCGACCGCATAGTTCTACTAGTAGGACCAAGGGTATTTTTCTTTTCGGTAGTTCTATCAACCGGGCCATGGGCAAATCAAGTTCTATCAATAGTACTAAGGGCAACTTTGTTTACCCGTGGTTCTATTAAAACTAAAGTGAGTATTTAACCTATTTGCATGTAAAATTCATTCAGGAAAATGATTAACATTAAAAAAAAACACGTGTGGCACTCGGGGACGGCCGCGGTAAAGCTATTGCATAGCATTTTTTATCAACTTATGCAATAATAATTATTTATTTATTTTTTATTTATGCAGTATTTTTTTCTTTGATATTAATTCAAGTAAAGTCGTACCATATACATACACGTTAAGTGAACGCTCGGCCGAGCTACATGGTAGGCGGAGTGGGGGGTGTTAGGTTTTATTTTCGTTACGGAATTTCTTGATTCGGTCGCCGCGCTCAAAGCCCGCGATAAAAGCTATGCAATAGCTTAAAATATGTAAATATCATATTGGCATTGACATTTATTATTTTCTGCTTAGATTTCTATTCACAGAGCATCATATTTTATTGTTTATATTCCTTGGCTCCTTTTATCCTTGTGGAGTTTATAGTTGTTGTTCCACAATGGAAACCTTAGATGTAGAAACTGATATTTGTTTTATTAATAGAAAAGGTGGTACAGTAATATTATATCGCGATTACCAATATTATAGAATGAGACATTATAAAAATGGATCCGCAGTGTGGCGGTGTTCTAATTATAAGAAAAAAAATGTAGGTGCAGGTACAATAACAATAAATAAGGTAAGTAATTGTTCTTGCTTGATGTTTTACCCTAAATTAATCGGCAGGTTCCCGTAGTTAAATGGAATTGAAATACGCTATAGCAAATTTCCACCAAAATAAAATCGTCGTAAATTTTGTTGTTGTTCTACCATGAACAAACTTTACACCGATATTTTGGACATTTTGGAAATTGTACGTACTGACCCGAAAGCCTTATTTTTGTTTAACTTTATCTTGTATGGGAATTAAACTTCTACTTCTTCTTTATTTATAGTGTAGTTCCACGGAATTACTGAGACAAGAAATAAACCCCACTAGTAATACCTACTCAATGAAACTAATGGGATCTGCCGAAATGAAAGCTTTTTAAACAATCATTTGACATTTATAAATTTAATTTCCAGGAAAACATTATACAAACATTGTACTTAAACATAAAAACCACCTGTGTGAACCTAACAAAGCACAAAACATGGTTGATAAAGCTATATCTGATTTAAAAGAAACTGTAAAAAAATCAGATCGTCCAATGCCTCAGCTATATAATGAAGCGATTGCAGATGTGGAAGAACTTGGCCTCAATTTTGTAAACTGCTCTATACCTTCTCTATCCAATATACAACACTGTCTGTATAGCATAAGAAATAAGTCGATAAATTGATCAAAAACTGTCTTTAAACACCTAAATGAGGTCCAAATACCAGAAAATTTTTCAAGGAGCAGATTTTTTTTTTATATCTATAACTTGTACAAATGAAACCTCTAGATATTTAGAACAAGCATTAGTAACCTGCTTACTACATATTATTTATTCTAGCGATCTAGGTATATAATTTATGGAGATATCACGGTTTTTATTAGCTACCCGGAATTTTTGCGATCCAGTGTATATTACAACAGTAGAGTTAAAGTTAACCATTTCAGATAATAAACCTTTTAAATACATTGCTTCTTTACATGCCTCTGCGATGGCCATGTATTCTGCTTCAGTACTGGATAATGCTATGGTTTGCTGTTTTTTACAGTCATAGGACACTACACAGCCGGACAACTTAAAACAAGATCCTGTGTAGGACTTCCTATCTATAGTATTAGGTGGTTTATTTATAAACGTTGCTTAAAGTTAAGTAATGATAAGAGACTGTTTAACCATACATTTCTGACGTTTAAACGTCTCTTAACTTTAAGCAAGTTTATGAATAAAGGGGTAGATGCCCAGTCTGCATCTACAAAGCCCTCTAAATCACATTTATCCTTTTTATACATCAGTCCATAAGATTTAGTTTTTTGTAAGTATTTTAAAATTCTTTTAAGATGATGCCAATGAATTGAGTTGAAACAATTATTAAATTGACTTAGTAACTGACGCTGTATGAAATACCTGGACGTGTTAGAACTGACAAGTACATAAGACTTCCCGTAAGTTGTTGATAGGGAAACTTTTTGTCAACACGTTCTGCCTTTTCTAATTTTAAATTAAATTCCATTGGTGTATATTTAATATTGTAATTATTCATACAAAAAAAATTAAGTTTTTTTTTTACATATTGTTCCTGATCTTTGGATACACAGTTATTTTCATATATTTTTAACTCACATAAGGTAAACACTCCAATCATGGTCAATAGAAGAAAAATATTAGGCGTTACTTAACATTTATCAAAGTAGTTATTGCTTAATCTGTCTGTTCTATTGTGGTATTTGTGAAAGACGGTACCACTTTACTGTGGAAGTTACAAATACTAATTTATCTATAATAGAATAGATAAAAATTACTTTTTATATTTACAATTTTTTCCACTAATAATGGTCAGGTAAAAACCTAGTAATGGACACTCCATTTATAGTCAAATCCAGTAATGAAGAGCCAGTAATGGTCTTAAATTAGATATAAATTTAATCAAATTTCACCCAGGTAAGTTTTTACAGCTTTTTATGAATAAAATGGAATATAGTGATAATTATACTAAACATTTATTAAGAAAAAATCGAAAAATATTCAAAAAATTAACATATTACCTTTGAAGAATCAGCATTATAAAATTTGTTGCTTTTTTAACTTCAGTCTTTTATTGAGATCACAATCATCTTAGCTCAATCAAGTAAGTACTTAACATCACTTCTTCTTTTACAGCTTCTCTCATGTGTTTAAATTTTGAGATACACGTTCTAATATTTCTGGATGTCTTTTTAAAAATAAATCATACCTACATTTTCTACCAGATCTGTCATTAACGAATGGATTTTCTCTTTTATCAGCTTTAATGATGAGTTGAACAGAGTCTTGTAATTGCTTTTTCCCTACGGGGAAATGTCTTTCTCCCATTGCAAACAGCCATTGAATTAATAAAGTATCTTCTCCACTGGAAATAATGGTAGACGGGCCGCTTAGAACAACCAGCAGGACTTTTTCCCGTCGTCACTTTATTCCGTAAGGTTATTCGCAGAACACCATATTTCTTGGCTGCTGTAGAACAGCTTTCGCCACTTTTCACCGCTTCTATGGCAAGGCTCATCTGATGAGGCGTATAACATTTTCTAGGCGCCATTGCTTTGAAAAATCTGGAAAAATTACAATGCTGTGCATGTGCTAGTAATGGTCACACCAGTGATGATCAGTGATGTTCATTACTAGCACCGTCCCTTGTACGATTGCATAACAAATATCAAACGTATGATCGTTATATTTAGAGTCCAAATCTGATGAAAAACGGTAAAAACGCTATTGTACCAATAATGATCAGTTTGACCATAATTGGTACTCACCGTTTTGAAAGGTTCCAGTAATGAACACTTCAGTAAAAGAAAATAATTATAAAGTAAATTAGTGCAATTATGTTGTTATTTGTATCCCAATCATCTTAACATACATATCAATGATAAAGCACAAATAAAACACTATTCTTCATAGTAAAAACAACTCCGAAAAAGTACTCACCCTACTAAACAGATTCACAAGAATTTTTAACTTTGCGACAGCGTCTTCTTCACATGGCTACCATTTTGAAAATGGACGACATTTAGGCGTCAAATTTCATTTTTGACAAGCTGAGTGTCTATGGTTTGTCGTTGAGTGTTGCCATGTTCCTTACAACATTTGTGATTCTTATTTGAAAGGTTTTTTTTCCAACTGACCATTATTGGAGCGCTTACCATTACTGGTGCAGTTACCTTACCTAAACATTGTTTCAACTGGCCTAGGTCCTTTATTTTGAATTTTGACATGTTACGCCACACTGCCGCATCCGATCCCAGCGCCATTTAAGCCAGCCAAGCCAAGCCACCGCCATAACTACCGGACACCTGTGGGGGAAAAGTTATATAAAGCTCTGCAAGCTCATTTTCGGCCTCTTGTTGCTGCGATTATACGACTAAGCTGAAACTCTGCTTGATTAGGAAAAAATATATTAAATCAGTGTGATTATACAATTCTGCCTTTTTTATTTATGCCCTTCTGTTACATCTCAGAATTGGTTAAATCTTCCTTAGGGTTGTTCGCCATCGCCAATCTTAATGGTCTCCAAAAAGAGGTACCTAAAATAAAATTTTATAGTTTTCCATACCTCAAAAGGAAAAACAAACCCTTATTGACATGGGGAGGTGGAAGGGAAAGCGGGAGAGGCGCGCGCATTCCACCTAGATGCATATATTGTATCGATTTGAAGATTTTATTATTTCATTTTACGCTCTAATAAAGAAATACGGTTAGAAAATATGAACACGCGTAGCGTCATTTTTATTGAAATTGTTTTTTTTTCTTCTACAGTTACATTTTAGTCAATGCGCAAAGGACATAATCCATTTTGGTACAAATATAAAAAGAGCCGGCCAGAAAAATAATATATTTTGATAGAATTCGTCCGCCTTAGCATTTCTTTATGACACCAAAGATGTAGCATCACTATGCTTGGTAGTATTTAAGTTCACTTTTATATTTGGACCAAAAATTAAATGCGGATGATGTCCTGTCTTGTACGTAATGGTCATCAAATATTAAAATAACCATATTTTTTTTCTTTAAATACGTTTCATACACAATAATTATCTTAAAAACTCCACTCAAAAATGTCAAGTTCATACAACTGCAGATCAAGCTAGACTGTCAAATTGCTAGTTTTAAGATAAAATAATATATACATTTATGTTCTTCTTTATATTTAACTTACTGTTTGTTTCTCTACAAGAAATAAAATAAATAACTTTAGTCAAAACATTAAAAAGTAATAAATGTTGACTTACCGTATTATTTGAAGTAGACAGACAGGAACAATGTTATTGCAGCAAATCGTAATCCATAAATTCAAGCCAAAGTAGTCGTATTAGGAAGATCCAATGAACCAAAAAACGTGCGAGGGTCAAAAACAATATTCACAGAAACAATACAGGAAGGTGCGCACTAAACAGACCGAAGTACTGGAGTGAAGTGAGGGTAACCTGAGCGCGCCGGCACGCGGGGCGGTAGGGGAAGGTATGTAGACCCTCCCCGCGCCGCACAGGTATGCGACCATGGCGGTTTCTTTTTGTAATTTCTAAGAATAGATATCGAAATGCGCTGCCGTAAAAGTCGTATTGTACTTTCGGTGCAATAAAGATTAAATGATGTTTTTAAAGTTTAAGTGTGTTACTAAACAATGTGATAAGGCCATTATTTTAATATCATGCACATTTTTTAATATACTTTAGAAATATATTTCATTAAGATAAAATACCGTTTGTTTTTGAAATGATAAATTCGTCCTACTATAGAGAATACTAAAGTTAAAAAAAGTTACCGTTTTATTATTTTAAAGACAAAATGTCTTTTTTTTTTAATTATACATTTGAACTTTAGAAATCTCATTAAACGTAGCCGAGAGTGAGCTAGAAAGAAGATATTTACTTCGAAACGTGTACGGCTCCTTATACAAACATTGTGATTCATAGTAGTAAGATCAACAAGTCATTTACAAAATAATCGCCAAAAAAATAAACTGAAAATTTTATGGTTGTAACGACTGTGAATGTTATTTATTACGTTATGTCTAGTCGCAAACTTTAGGTAAATATAGACGAATTACTTATTCCAAATAACATGTTTTTTTAATGTATTTAAAAGTGTTGTCCTGAATTTCGGGACAGATGTCCTGGAAAAAATGTAGTCCTAAGGAAGTCTCCGTTTCTTGTCTCTGTTCTTCGAAGTTTAGGCAAATAGGCACTACCTATTCCTATCACTGATCATAAACCAGGTGGTGGGCAAAAATATTTCTAATCCTATAGCTGTTATAGGATTAGAAATATCTACGGACTTCGATGTTACAAGGCCTTTACAGGCCTGGTGGCCGCGGATTCCCTTAAGACCTTATCGTAGTACGGTTCCTATATCTGATAGTGCACGTAGTTCTGATGAGCAATTTGAAACTAAAGACCTTATGGACCTACTTGAAAGTTAATCAAGTTTTCTCCCATTGCGGGAGCAATCATTGTTCCAGGATGGCCGAATGTTACGCCACACTGCCGCAGCCGATCACAGCGCCATTTAAGCCAGCCAATCCCAGACAAGCCAAGCCACCGCCATAACTACCGGACGCTTTCGACGGGGGAAAAGTTATATAAAGCTCTGCAAGCTCATTTTAGGCCTCTTGTTGCTGCGATTATACGACTAAGTTAAAACTCTGATTGGAAAAAAAATATATTAAATCAGTGTGATTACTGATTATACAGTTGTCTTTTTTATTCATGCCCTTCTGTTTCAGACAAGTTGTTTCTTCAAATCATTAGTCATCTCTTTACTATCCGAAAAAAATGAAGAAATCATCAACAAATATTGCAATTAAAACCTGCCCTTGTTAACATCTTTTAAAATAAAGACATGGTTCTGATTTTGACTTAATATAATCTATTTCTATTAAATAATCATTTATCTTCGCATTCCATGCTCTGGCAGACAGTTTTAGTCCATAAATTGCCTTTTTTAGCTTAAGAACACAAATACTTGGACAGTTTAAACATGGTGGGGCCTGCTTGTACGCATTTTCATTTAAGGAACCATTTGAGAAAGCTGTAACTACATAAAGATGAGTAATTTCAAAGTTAAGTTTAACCTTTTGAACGCCAATCACTTGTATACAAGTTCGAGATTTTCGTGCCCTCAGCGCCACTACTTGATTAGAAGTAATAATAGTATAAAATAAATTTACGACTTTTACAAGACCTTTTATTTTGGTTTTATGGAAAATTGCCCGGTTATAAGCCATATTTTTAACTTTTTCACACATAATAAGTTCTTGTTTGTTTTATATTCAATAGAAACAAAAACGCCAGAAAATATTTTAATGCCCCCAACGCCAAGAACTTGATATAAAGTAACCCAGTGATGGGACACGATGAAGACCTCGCTATATTTCATCTCGTCGAAACGATCATAAATACTACTATTGCAAGAAAATGACGTGAATAAATAATATTTTATAAATATTGTAAACTATAAACTACGTTTTATTAACCTTAATCAAGAATAAATAGGTTTTCTAATCATTGTCGATAGTGAAACACCGTTTGAAAAACCCATCCTTACAAAGTGGCTAGTTGTCAGTGCGCACAACGCCACGAACTTGTATAGAAGTAAATCTGTGACGTCATAAGCGGACGGGTTTCAAGGTCATAGTGACTGCATTTTAGTGTAGTGCAATGTTTACATCTTGCGTTGGCACACGTGTTCTTACAAAAAAATGAGTGACGGTGAATATGACGAATTATTGCGAGTTTTACAAGGTGTGGAATCTGAATCAGAATTTGATATAATTACAGAGGACAGTAAATCGGAAGAATATGATTCTGAAGTAAGTTTAAATAAATTATGCAGGAATCGGTTGAGGCACGTGTAACTCGACCACAGTGAATATAAAAATGAAAAATACCATAGACATCTAGAAATCCTTATATCAGAAAGAATTTTGACGTGCCTCGGGCGCCAACGACTTGATATGAAGTAGAAGGATTACATTTGGAGACAAATAGGGATGTGCCTTCTAGAACACACGTCTAATAAATTTACAATTCTTTTCTTTTATTATGGGAAATATATCTAGGTTTTCATATTGATTTTTTTATGAAATAAAACAAAATATGAAAATACGGTATCAGTTTTTATTTAGCTTCGTAAATTGGTGAATAAACATTAATTTCAACTTATAATATTATTTGTCGATAGGACATTAATCCCATCCCTACGTTTTACTATAGATACGTTATACATTTATTGCGTGGCGCTGGAGGACACATCGCGTATTGTATAGATGGGCGTCGAAAAGGTTAACACTTATAGCAAACAATGGTCTTAGTGTTGGGTACCTTTTTTTTTTTTTTTTTTTTGGGTGGGAAATCATCAAATGTGACGTCTCCCGCTCTGGGCGGAGCGGAAGGGCGTGTCAGACTCTTACTGACTAAAACCCACCCGTGTTCCTTCAGTTGCCTGTGCGCCAGGGCCACGGTAACTCTTTCGAACAATCCGCAGCCCCGGCAGGCATCGGTCCTATCGGACCCCGTCAATTTTGCTGACATCTCTTTGAGGTGCGCGTGGAACACGACGCGCCGTCGACCCGGGCCTGGTCCTTACCGGACGGCGAGCTGCCCATTGCTCGCCGTCCGCAAGCCCGCGAGTGTTGGGTACCTGAGGACTGGTGAATGTCTCTTTAAAATCCACACCCTCCTGCTGAGCAAAACCTTTTGTCACAAGTCTTGCCCTACATCTGGTACTGTTATCTTTTTCTAGCTTTTTCTTGAACATCCATCTGCATTGTGTTACTCTATCTGCTTCATTACGGTTTATAATCTCCCATGCTTGGTTTTCTTCAAATGCCTGACTTTCATTTGACATAGCCTGCTGCCATATATCCTTTTCAGTACCTTCTGTTGCTTTTTTATAGCTAATCTCTTCATCACTCAACTCCTGTTCATTTGAAACACACAAATTCATATGGCCATACCTGTCAGGCGGTTTCCTGGAACGTTTTTCCAATAATTGAGGTATGTCATTAGGTATAGAAATTTGTTCTTCTTCAGATAATGTGTGATAAGAATTCTCTTCATCTGAACTAGTACTCAATTCTGATCCACACACATATGTATAATCATTCTGATCTGAGAATGTTCTTTCTGCTTCAGAATTTTTCTCCTGTACTGATTGTTGATTTTCTTTTTTGAATTATTTATTTCCATCTGACCAGTATTGTCACTTCTCTCCATTATGACTACATCTCTACTTGTACATATTTTCCTGGTTTCTGGGTTATAGAGTCTTCCTTTGATATTTTCAGAATACCCTACAAGTATGAGTTTGATTGCTTTGTTATCCCATTTTAATCTCTTATTTTTAGGAATATGCATCGCAGGACTACCAAATACTCTAACATGACTGAGGTCAGGTTTTTGTCCTGTAGGTACTGTGTTTTATTAGGTTGTGGGCTCAGAGTAAAAACCAGGGGTTGTCGACTCTATACGTCGAATCGACGACTTACCATCAAGGGCAATTTCAAGTGTGGCTCGAGTAAAAACAAAAATTTGGGACCTATTACGAGACTAAAAAATTCCGTTTTAGGTCTGTTATCGTAGGATAAGAGACCTAAAACGGAATTTTTTAGACAAATAATTTCAAAGTATGGTCGAGAATCAAAAAGGGACAAAGATAAAAGTATTGAGAACCGACAGTGGAGGGGAATTCTGTTCAGATGTGATGGAGAAACACTTGAAAGAATCTGGAATAATCCATCAAAAAACAAATCCTTATACTCAGGAGCAGAATGGTCTTAGTGAGCGATTCAATAGAACAATTGTTGAACATGCTAGATGTCTTCTTTTTGATGCTAACATGGAGAAACATTTTTGGCCTGAGGCAGTTAGCACGGCAGTATATCTGAAGAACAGGTCGCTGGCCTCAGGTTTAAGCCAAAAATCACTAATTGAGATATGTACCTACTTGGTAGCAAACAGACTAAATATTTAATAAAGATGCACTGATAATATAGTATTTGAAAAGTACACATTTATAACATAATGTGCCGTAAGTAGAATTTAATATGCTTTATTTATTTATTCTAATTATTTTGATATACATATTTTAACTAGTGTCCGACAGAAACAGGATTTTCAGCCGAAACCGAAACCGAACCTTCGGTCTCGGTCCCTGTTTCAGCCGAAACCGAAACTTATTTGTATTTTTGTAGCATGTTAAATCTATTGTATTTTTACGCATATATGTATAGACAGTTAACACGTGTAAAAAAATAAAATGCAACAATTAAAGTATGTAATTACCGAGTTCTTTACTTGTAATTTTTTTATTTTTATACTCAATCAACATATATGTCAAACTTTTTAAAAAATCAACATTAATTACTTATGTTTACAATAGTCTTAGTGATTAGATAACTTGTGTTGTTATTTTCTAATGAGATCTAGTATATAACTTAGTATTTAAAGAATTATCTTACCATTATAATTAATTATCAGTGATACGAGTAATTAATATTTATCAGTCTCAATAAAGATGAGTATATTTTGTACGACAACCAAGTACTTTTACGATCACGATCGCGCCGGCTAGCGAACTCAACCGGCAATCACGTTCACTCACTCGAAGTTAGCCGAATGATGCGCGACAATTCACGAACACCTAGTTTCGGGGGGGCCGAAGGTTCGGCCAATTATTGGCCGAAACCGAAACTGTGGCCGAAACTAGATTTTTTGGCCGAAACTAGCCGAAACCGAAACCGAACCTTCGGTCTGTCCTTAATTTTAACACTTACCATCCACAGGTCGTATTTACAGGAAGAACCACTATTATGTTCGCAACGTGATTGGATCCCGCTAATCCGAAGACTCGAAGGACCATTAAGATGTATGGTTTGGGAGCTTACACCTTGAGTTGATGCTGATTGATACATTGAATACTGATTGCTTGATATTTATTGGTAAAATTATGATTGCATGATAGATGAGTGCATGCGGTATGAATGCTATTCGTGTACTACTTTGGCCGGCCCGGCGCGGCGGCGCAAGTAAAATGCTGACATATTGATATGAAAACTGTGCTGTGCTTGCACTGTACACCACCTATTATCATAAGAACGTTATTGCTGTTTTTCTCGGGAACAGTACTTTTTTCGGGATGAAAGGTACCCTACGTCCGTTTCTGTACACCTGACAACGTATGTGCAAAATTTTAGGATGATTGGTTCAGATATTTAGGCGTGAAAAGGTAACAAACAAACAAACTTACTTTCACATTTATAATATTAGTTTAGATTACATTTTTAATTAGATGGCGACTCTTTCTTTTCTGAAGTTGTGCTTGTTCTAACGTGGTTCTAACTGTCTCCCCCCTGGGGGTCTAAAAAGGCCGCTTTGGCAGAATCATAATAGGATAATATTATGAATCATAATAGAAATCGTAAAATGGTCAGAAACTGACAATTCATAATATTATCTGCGTACAATTCATATCACGCAATTCACCTGTTTGACAGTTTTGTATGGAGATTCGTAAAATGGTCCACATATTATCAATTGCTTTAATGAAGTTTAATGTCAATTAGCAGAATCATAAGAAGTTAGTCAAGAGCAACATCTTACAAATCATTTTGAAGATTTTATAAAGAAATATCGAAATAATGGCAGATTTAGCCCTTTATGAAAATTTCCTTAAGCACGCGCGTGTTATGGAGACAATTTTATATCACCGACGACGTGCATCTCTTTGGAAAATGGAAAGAGCATTTGAAATGCCGGACCTCGAGTTTGTTGGTTTATAAAAGCAAAATAAAACTGTAGAAGGAACCTACCATGCAGGACTAAAAGTGCGTGCACACATATATTATAAACAAAGGGAACCTATCATTAACACGTTTTGTTTCAGGTTTTACCAGAAGTTTAGAATTCTTATTGCCTGGTGTTTTGGGCTGTATTGATGGCACTCACATTGCTATTGTTAGGCCTGTAGAAAATGAGGAGAGATTTTTTAACCAATAACTCCATTAATGCTCAAATTGTGAGTACCTACCCGGTACATATATACGGTATATATATATATATTTAATGTTACTTCCCACATGGAACATGGGCCTTATTGCATGGGACTTAAACATAATTGACGAAATGTGTGTGTATTAAAGGTACACCTCTGCCTAACCCTTCTAAGTAGGTGTAATATTATGTTATCTTACTTTACTTTTACTAAAATTTTATTGGGTACCTATAAAACGTGCATACGTGCCTATAAAAGGGGACATGCATAATACCTATTACTAAAATAATACAATAGTGATAAGAAAAATATTTTACTAAATTAACAAATTTCTGCCTATATTATTAAAAAAACTAGTAATAATCAAATAATGAAACAGAAACATAATAATGAATAAGTGTTTTTTTTTTTAAGGTTTGCGACTCTTATTTGAATATTAAAAGTTTCGATGCTAGCCACAGAGGGGCAAATCATGGCTCCTTGTCCATGAATCACCATCCACTTGGAACAACTCCATCAGGCTGAAAACGAAAAGTCAAATCATTAGTCAATAATTAACATAACTTTTAAATAAAATGAAATTGTAAACATCATTGTTTAATTTGAGTCTAATTATTATTAATTTAATTTGGGCCGCGGGCGCAGTTTCAGGCCTTAGAGGATAACCTAAATTATACCCAAAGGTTTGAAACTGCGCCCGCGACGGGTTAATATACTTCATTTTCTTCTTGCATGTACAAAAAATTCATATTTTACCTCTATGATACACCAATATGCGATAAATATCTTTCGGCTGCATCAGCAACCCTCCCAAGGTTCAGACTGCGCTATTAAATGGTTCGCACTAGCAGTAGCCATACCAGCTGCAGCACGTTGTATCTCCACCTGAGATAAAACTCTCCGAGTCTCATGTAGTGGAGCCAGTGGGCGACCTAAAATACGTAATATAAATTACATAATCGTTTTCAAGTCTTAACAGCAATATACAGCTTCAGGGTTAGAAAATTCCACTTACTGCGGTATCATGCTTGCCGAGTTCGATGAGGCAGGGGCACTGTTGTAGCATCGGCCGGGGTAGGGCTTGGTACTGACGCACGAGTCTGGCCAGATTTTGGGGCTGCAGTGATCTCAATAAGGCGATCAACACCGGCAGAGCTACCACTTGCAATGTACAAAGTCACATGTTCCATTAGGCCCCAGAGACTCTAGCTGCACGCCTTTCCATTCCTGAAAATATTACGTACTGTATTTGAATAATTTTGCACAGTAATAAAATTAAATATTCATCTAAGATATATCAGTATACACACACTTACTTTGTATTAAAAACGATCCAACTCGCACGAATACTCAAGTTTTAAAATCAAATAGTATAATATTAATTTATAATACACGTCTTGTTGATGTTTGATGTTGACAATAGTTGACATAACTCAAGGGATAAACTAAAAACTCCTTTGTACGTGTTACCAGCCTATAAAGTTTTTGTTGTTTCTAGTTTCCCTTTTCAGGCTTCATCTGCGGTCTTTTTAACAGTTTTATAAGTATATTATAAAGAAATAACATTTTAACTGTAGAAATAATTATTAAAAAAACAATTTTATTAATAAAAACTGTAAATAAAAATTAACCTGTAAAATTAAGGTCTTAATTTTTTTCATGCGGCAATATTTACACCTTATATGATTCTGATATGAATTGAATTGAGTGTGATTCAGCTAATATGTGTCAACATTTTACGTCAAATTAGAGGAATTGCTAATGATCTGCCGGGAATTCATGAAATGAATCACTTTTAGAGGAATTGCTTAATGTGGCCTTTTTAGGCCCCCTGATCTTAGTTGTCATAATGTAAATTATCGGCACGCCAACGTCATCAGTGACATTAGTGGTATGAGTAAGACCTAAAACGTAATTTTTTTATCTCTATTAAGTCCCGAATTTTCGTTTTTACTCTAGCCACACTTGAAATAGTCCTTAATGGTGTCGTTGATTCGACGTCAGTCGACACCACCTGTTTTGATTTTACTGAATTTTCCGCATGGAATTAGTATGTACTCTTTTAATTTCAAATAAGTATTAAATGTGGCAAAGATCTTAAGCTATACAGCGTCATTTGCGACGTCAGCACGAACAAAAAAACGTAAAAACTAGTCGTTTCAAATAACTTAATCTAATAAAAATATAAAAAACAAACCTCACAAAAAAATTATATACTGAATTGTAGATGGCGTATTCATAGCTACATAGGTCCCTACGGCCTACAATGAATTTTACATTTCTTTCATTCATCCCATTTCGTGTCCATTCATGAGTTCGGTTTTTTCCACTTTTTCGTTTTTGAAGGTGTATTTAATATTTGAAATCAATATTTATTCATATACTAGCGACCCGCCCCGGCTTCGCCCAGGTAGCAAAGCAAAATATAATATAGCCTATGTCACCCGGAGGTAGTGTAGCTTCCCAACAGTGAAAGAATTTTTGAAACCAAAATTGAAAAAGTAAGAACAATTGAATTTCACTGTATTTCGTTTATTACAAAATAAATTTAGGTTCTACCTTAGCCTCAGCAACACGTGGTGGTTATGCTATTAAATTTTAGCTTTTATGAAACGTTTGTATTTTTAACATAGCACCATTTATTGAATACTTACTCAATCCAGTCAACAGATATCGCCATCTGTTAGAATCGTTCGGAGCTAACAGGTAATTGTGACTGTCAAATAATAGACAAATAATTTGCAATAAAATAATATTGCGACTATAAATTGAGATGTAAGCTATTCTATCTTTCAAGTTAGATCAAATTGCACATAGTGTGCAAATCAAATTTAAAATCGGTTCAGTAGTTTAGGAGTCCATCGCGGACAAACAACGTGACACGTAATTTTTATATATATAAAGATTCGACATGGAAAGTGTTCAAATAAAATATCGTAAATATTTTTTATTTCCTCGTAATCACTTTCTGCAAAATATTTCCGATATAACCTCGAACTCTGTTTAATTAAAATAATTCTGTACAAATAGACTTAAGCCACAATCTTCTAAGTTTAGGGTCTTTCGGACAATTGTAGAATTCAATTTCCGAGCATTACGAATACAACAAGGAGTCATTTTCGCATAAATACCTAAATAAATTTCGCATAAATACCTAAATAAAAACCACCCCACCTTGCATTATTAGCTTGTTTTAGAGCTACGGCTGCGCCATTTTGACAGTTGTCTTCCCCATTAGCGCGTGGCCAAAATCGGAACTAACGTCGCCAACATGTTTTGTCAATAAAATTTCTGTGACACAATTCCACAAATGTTTACCAACAACACCTCCCTGTCAATTTAATCCAGGCGCCAAAATATCCTTGGTGACCAATTCGGATGTATACAACTTTTTTAGCCTCCATTCTGATTTAAAGCCAAAATTTTCAGATTTTGTAGTTGTGTGATGTCTATTATTTAGTCAAAATGCGGAAAATTTGTTAGGCAAAGTCTGTAAGACCATGACCACCGCAATACTTTCGGTAATTTTATCCTGAAGTTCGTAAAATTATTTAAAAAATACCCATTTTTTTTTAACAAATATCAATAAGAGTAACGAATACTATTTTGATCAATGCTCACTGAGGATTTAGCGACACGTCCTGACTTTTTTCGGTAGGGTTATCTAAAGGGACGTGTCGTGGTCAATCTTGATTACGAAAAGCAGAATATTTGTGACTTTGTTAGTATGATACCTAATAAAGTATGCGAAAATTTAATGAATAACACGATTAAATGCGATCGAAAGTTTTTTATTATAAATGGAGGAGATTAAGCAGAACTTATTTACCGTAGAAAATTGCGAAGCCTGAATAATATACCTAATTATAGAAAAAGATCCGGTAATTTTCATTTGTTAATTAAAAATATCTTATTTTAAAGCCTACTTCCGAATTTGCTGGCCGCCCAAAGCTTAATTTACACGATTTCAATTTTTTGCCTGTGGCAGAAAATAAAATTAAAGCATAAATAAGTGTTTTTATAGTGCAAATTTGATTGTTCATTGCAAATCACACTGTCTAAATCAGGCATATCGCTAAAACTTGCCCGGGCAACGTCGTTAGGCGTGACAATGATTGTATCAAACAACGCGTACAATAAGCGTTGGCGTACATGTTGTGACTTATAGATTTTCGTTTATCGTAGCTGGCACGCCTCCGCGTCAATGTGGTATCAGCATAATATTCCTTAAAAATAAATCTAACCAAAAAAAAAAAAATACTGGCAATATCTTGATTCCTAATTTTTAAGAATAGAATACTCTTCTTTTTCATCAAATCGCAGAAGTCAAAGACAACGGTGAAAATTCTACATCATTTGACTTTTTGTGCAGCATCTTATTTAATTAAGTACGGAAAAAAGAATTGGATAGCTACGAATAATATAAAAACGCTTTGAAAATGAGCAAGTGAGTAATACTTAATGTTTTTCTTTAAATAAATTTACTTTGATATGGATTGAGGTGCCGTTTCAGAGATATAAATCGATGCCATGGTCATTGAGGTACCTAATATATATTTAGTACATATTACCTCAATGGTCACGGTTAATAATACCTATTTCATCAAAAATGAAAGAAAACATATTGTAAAAATGGGGAGTGATAATATGAAGATTCGAATGACGTTGTTGCGACGCATGCTGTTGCGAAAAACTTTGCTAGTGCTTCGACAGTTCCAAAACACATTGAATCGAAAACCGCTATACCGAATGGCGTTGTCGCGAGCACGGTGATACGAAAAACTTTTTGAATGTTACGCTAGTACGAAAGTCATGGTATCCAAATCGGGTTATTCCGTTTGCCCACCCTAAAACCGGTACCGTAGAGTGGATACTCGTGTGACACGCGTGTTCATCTATCCTTCCCAGACGGGGTGGATAACCGGAATTCACCCAACCAGCGCTGGGGCTCTATTTCGCATGGAATTCCTACTTAAGTGCGATAACCGTATCATCGAATTTTGTTTCTTCAAAAACCTTTTAATGATATCTCTATACTGCGAAGCCTTGTTCAATCGACGTCTTGTTACTGCGATGTTATGTTACTTAGGAAAACTTATTCCGGGCTATCTTACGGCGATAACCAAGTACAGCGATATTCTTTTTCAAAAAAATACCATTTTTTTTACATTTCTTTAAAAGCAGAGAGCGCCATTTGTTATGAATATCGGTGTTTAAGTAAATATTGTAGATCATTCTAAAGTTCGTCTGAATTTATTTCTAGCTATACTATATGATTCATCTTTAGGTAAATACATTAATAAACAAATTGTTCCTTGTAATTTATTAGTGAACCACAAATTAAAGGTACGTACAATTACACAAAGTAAATAATTAGGAATAAAGATAATCAACGATAAACGAAAATTAGCTACGCACGGTATATCTGCGCTAACAAATTATTTACAATTCGGTATTGTTTGCCACACCTCTTATAAGCGTTAGTAAGTACATAGTATGCCTTTTCGATAATTTCAAAAGTGCATTTCATTTCATTTATTCGTGAACAATTTACATTGTGTTGAATATACATGCGATTTACATAAAATTATAAGAACTATGAATTATTAATTAACCTTCCAAGAAACTCAAAATATAGTGCATAACAGTTTCAAATATAATGTCGAAACAGTTTTTAAATACTAGTAGACAGTTCAAAAATAATATAATTATGATGTCAAACAATTTTAAACTACAATGTCAAAAACAGTTTTAAAACAATATAATTAAAATGTCAAACAGTTTTAAAATAGAATTTCAAACAGTTTCAAAATACAATATCAAAACAGTTTTAAATATAATGTCAGTTTTAAGTATTGATGTCAAGAGATTTTAAATTCTATATGATGTCAAAAGTTTTCATTTATCATCAGTTCCGGTGTCAACTAATTGTAAAAAAAAAATGTCAGAGATAAAAATGTATAGTACTATATACAATTAATATATCACAGTGTACAATAATAACAGCTAACATATCTTTAAAATTAATTCCAATCTAAAACAATAATATTACGGTTGTCGCTTATCTTCTAGGTACTCATCGACGCTGTAATAGCCCTTCCTCAATAAATATGTCTTCAATTTGTTTTTAAATAAGTTTGCGCTATTTATGCTTTTAAATTCTATGGGTAGCTTGTTGTAAAGAAATACTGATTGGTACCCAGGACTGTGATGAACCACGTTTATTTTCGGTTGTATTGTGTTAGGCAAGTCCTTCCTACGTGTATTTACTCTAACTTGTTGTTGGTCATCAGTTTCAGATTTGTGCAAGTTCTTCACAAAACTGGTTAGCAGCACCAGTATATAAAGGCATGGCACTGTCATAAAATTAAGTGTAATGAAATGGTCTCAGCACGAATCCGTCTGTTTTAAGCGGAGCATTGTCCTTAGGCTTTTTTTGAATTACAAATTCAATTAGTGGATATTGTAGACATAGCTATTGCCCCAAAACTCAATACTGTATCTAAGCCTAGACTCAACCAAGGCAAAGTAAACCATCCTAAGCTGGGCCAAGGTCAGTTCTTCCTTCAGGATTCTAATTGCATAGCATGCTGAGCTAACAGACTTCGTTACAGACGATGTCTCAACCTTCCAGTTTAATAATGCATCAATGTTAACACCTAGGAATTTTACATAGTCAACCACTTCAACTTTGTTGCCACATGACAAAACCTCAAGACTAGCGTTGATCCGAACGTTTGACTTGAAAAGTACACATTTTGTTTTATTTACATTGAGCTTAAGATTGTTTGTACCGAACCAGTGTTTAAACGCTTTTAATAAGTAAATAATTCTAAATTATTTAAGTTATTTGCAGACACTATTGCATTAGTGTCATCCGCAAAAATAACGAGCCTAGTGTCTGTAAAACGTTTTTTTACGTACTCAATTAAATCATTAAGGATTAGGATGAAGAAAATTGGACCTAGAACAGATCCCTGAGAGACACTTCGAAATACTGTCATTAAATTGGAGTTCAACATTTTTTGTTCTTCATCCACTACCGTCTTTATCTCAACAAATTGACGTTTATTATGCAAATAAGATCGAAATACCTTCAGAACGTTTTCCCTTATACCATAATGTTCCAACTTGGCCAGCAAAATTTCATGGTCCACCGTGTCGAACGAAGGCTGAACTAAGATCCAGAAATACACCAGCCACCTTATGTTTGACCTCATCGACTAATGCCTCAACAGCATCGGCGGTTCCCAATGATTTTTGATAGCCAAATTGTTGTCCATTTAAGATGCTATGCATTCGTAAGTGTTTCATAAGCCTATCCTTCATAATCTTTTCAAAAATCTTTGATAGTACAGGCAATAGGGAAATCGGCCTGTAGTTGCCAGGATCCATTTTTGAACCCTTCTTAAAATTTGGAAGTATTCGTGTAATTTTAAACTGACCAGGGGAACAGGCCTTCCTCAATACAATTATTATAAAGTGATGCTAGTGGAGTTGCCAATATGTCAATATTATTTTTAATGTTAGTCAGGGAAATTTCGTCATAGCCTGTAGACGATTTATTGACCTCAAACTCAAACTCAAACTCAAACTCAAAGCATTTATTTCAAATAAACCAATTACAGGCACTTTTGAATTGTCAAGGGGTCGGTCAGTCAGAAAGATGAAGCTAGTTGCCCATTCCAAAGCTTAGTAGGTACCTATGGAGAAGAACGGGCAAGAAACTCCATGGACACTCTTTTAAATCAAAATATGGTTACAAATTATTGGTTACATCATTCATGTTGAAATTATGCATGTGAGAACGATGCAGAACGTTAAAAGCGTCCGTAATAAAGAGACGACAACAATTCCAATATTAAATTAAAAATAAGCCGTGGCAGCCAAGAGATGACCAGTCCCCACTGACGGCGCCCGTTCACGAACATGACGTATGGATCAGCACCATTTAGCTCAACCATTTTGAAGGGAACTTAATGATCCAACACACACGCCACCACCAGCGAGACATTTGAGTGAGCATGACATACTCTCAGCATCTTTTTAACTATGTTGAAAATTGCAATTGGTGTGACTGCCTCAAAACTCATGCTAGAATTTACTCTGCTGACACTTTCAGTCAGATATGTAATTGCTAATTTATGATCACACGCTTTAAGGCGGACATTGTTGTCGAACCTTGTTGAAAAATTTTTAGCTACGTCTACAGCATCATTAATAATTGTGGTGTCTATCTTTAGAATAATTTGGTCATTGTCATGGTTTTTCGTAGCATTGCGCTGCCGATTGACTATTTTCCAAATCATCGTACTAGAATCTGATGCCATTTCTATTTGTTTTCTGACACTGTTCCTTTTTGCACAACTTAACAACTTTCCTATACGTTCTGTGTACTTGTTACAAAGTTCAACAACATAATTGTCGCATTTCGTCTTATCCAATGTGTTTAGGAAACGTTTTAATTTGCTAGCTATTCTAATTCCGTTAGTTATCCATTTGGAACATTTACTTCTATTAACATTGACCCTCACTTTGTACTTTTTAAAGATAGAAAAGTGTAATTCCCTGAATTTACTGATAAATGTGTTAATACCTGTGTTCCAGTTAGCCTCTAATACATTATTCCTAAACTCACCTATTTTCTCGTCATTATATTTTCTTTTCCAAAGACGAAGGTAATTTGTCTTCTTCCTTTTCCAGACTTAGTGTACAGAATAGACCCGCGTGTCCGTCTGACAACCCATTGTGATCCACATTAGTGTAGTCTACGAAACTGTCAGGTAGGTTAGTCAAAATATTATCTACGAGTAGGTATACATGATTCCGAATTATTTCTTTTGAAGGTGGGGGAATTCATTAAAAAGCGGAAATTATAGCACGTCAATAACGATAAAAAGGAATTATATCTCAAGTCATCTTTTAAGACATTAATATTGAAATCTCCACAAATTACACATAGTTTATTGTGGAAATGCTGTAACAGTTTTTCTAGGCTATCCATGAAGTTATCAAAGTTACTGTTTGTAGGAGTCCTATAACAGCAAATAGCACACAAATTTGTCTCAATATCTTTGACTCCACATACTTCGAAATAATCGGTTTTATATAATTGCTTATTGTTCATCCACGTTTCTGTCGTTGAGTGTTAAAATCATCGAGCCCCCCCCTATTCTTTTTAAGAGCGGGTAGTAACCAAACTCAAACTCAGAGCATTTATTTGAAATAAACCCATTACAGGCACTTTTGAATTGTCAAGGGGTCAGTCAGTCAGAAAGATGAAGCTAGTTGCCCATTCCAAAGCGTAGTAGGTACCTATGGAGAAGTACGGGAAAGAAACTCCATGGACACTCTTTTAAATCAAAATATGGTTACAAATTATTGGTTACATCATTCATGTTGAAATTATGCATGTGAGAACGATGCAGAACGTTAAAAGCGTCCGTAATAAAGAAACGACAAAAATTCCAATATTAAATTAAAATAAGCCGTGGCAGCCAAGAGGTGACCAGTCCCCACTGACGGCGCCCGTTCACGAACATAACGTATGGATCAGCACCATTTAGCTCAACCATTTTGAAGGGAACTTAATGATCCAACACACACGTTACCACCAGCGAGACATTTGAGTGAGCATGACATACTCTCAGCCGCCAGGGCACATTCAAGTCAATGAAAGTCAAACCTAGAAAATGTTAGCTTTATAGTAGGTACATAGTACTCACACATGTGCTATGCAATTATACAATACTACAAGATTGAATTTATATAATGTAAAGACAGTTTTTACAATCTTCAGTAGTTCCAAATGCTAATCAATTAGTTAATGCGCCCTTGTGGAGCAGGACCAGCGTTGAGCCAAGCATTTTTATCAGCGATGTAATCCCCCAACTTATAATATGCTTGACTGCATAGTGTGCGTTTTATACAGGATTTAAATTTCGTTTCATTCATTTGAAGTATATGGGGAGGTATTTTGTTGTAACATTTTAAACAGTACCCCATGAAAGATGAGTCTACTTTAGCCAGCCTGAAACCTGGTTGAACTAATTGGTCCCTATTTCTAGTGATATAATTGTGTCTTTCACCTCTTTTACTAAAACTATGTAGATTTTTCCTTACGTACATGATGTTTTCATAAATATATTGACAAGGTACCGTCATGATGTTAATATCTTTAAACCGTTCCCTTAGAGAGTCGCGCCTGCGGAGGCCATATATGGCTCTGATGGCTCTTCTTTGCAGAATAAAAATAGACTCAACGTCTGCAGCCCGTCCCCATAGTAAAATACCGAGTAAAATACCAAAATTGATTATCTTCAATTTAATTTTTCATGAAATTCATAAGACTTAGGTATAAAATAAAAATAATATGAGTAACTACATGATACTTTCAAACTTTTTGTGCAGCAGAAGCACAAAATATTAAAATTTTCTCGATAAAATAACATCACGAAATTACCCCTAATTTTCACGTTTTTTTCAATTTGTACTTAATATGCTAATGACTAATATGATATTTTTTTAATGATTATTTGTATTAAGACAAGGCATAAAAAAAATGTGGAGGCATTTTTTTAAATTCCTTTTATTTTTGGTTTTATTACGACTAAAAGCTTTAAGCACTCACGTTTTTAGTTCGTGGAAGAAATCATCTTCCGTCGCACGTTGCGGTAACTTCAAGCATATTTTTGTTTCACAAATCAGTCGCCGTCGCTCTGTTGAGACGAGAGGACTGCGCTTGAATTGTCTGCTGCTCTGGGATTTAATTTATTTGCGTAAATAATATTTTCGTAATTTATCACATTGTAGGAACGAAACTGTGAAATAGAAAACATGAAAAAATCACTAAAACCACTTCCGAAACGATTGTTAAAATCGTTAAGAATTGATAAACTAAATAAATACCGCGGCTAAATTATAAAATAAAAATATTATAATAATTCAATGTTGATATTTGAAAACTCAAGATGACATACAATTATTTGACAGATTTTTTTAATGGTATAGTACAACTAGCGCCATTGTTCAGCATTTTGATCAATTTTCTTGCGGAAAAAATTTACAACATACGAGTTCGTGCTGGAGATTTTAGATCTTATTACTATTAAGTGAAGAACCAAATTCGTTTACTCCCACTTTCGTTGACAAACTTCATGTAAGGGTAACCTTAGACGAACCATTTCGAGCGATTTTTGACCAACCCCCGAATCAAGTTGAAACTCGAAATTTAACATATGGGTAGGTTATTGGTATACTCGCAATAATATTATTGGAGTTTACAAAATAAATAAATCGGAAAACTAAAATAGGTAATGGGTTTATTGCGGACACAAGTACGAAACGGTGTGAACGGGACATGACATTTTTTATACGGATAGTGTTCTCGTGACTAGATCCCTTTTTATGGTGGGGATGAGTAAAGGTTGTGACGGATCACAATGTTTGGGACTGTCGGCTTGCTTTTCAAAGCTAAAGTTTCAACAGGTACAAAAGAGGAACTTAAAAACTTTCGACTTTCTTTGGTACGCATATAAATAGATGCCAATTATTTCGTCGGTGAAGCCGACTAATTTTATTTATTCCGAAATTGGCCTGTTTTTCACAAATGTTTTCAGCGAGGACTTTTTTCTACTCGCGCTCCGCGCAGGATAGGTTTTCATGACACATGCCATTTGACTTTGCACAATACAGTGCAAAATCCACCATACCAATATTATGTTTTACTTGGTAACACTGTTGCTAATTGACTTTGCAAGATCCTGCAAAGCAGTATCCACGATATACCATTATATATTTTTACTTGGTTAACACTGGTTTCCATGAAGACGTCGTGAGGTCCAACTTGTACAAGGCCCTAAATAAAATTTGTTTACATTGGAATTTGAACTTTGTCACGCCATTGGCTGCGGATTGTTCGAAAGAGTTACCGTGGCCCTGGCGCACAGGCAACTGAAGGAACACGCGTGGGTTTTAGTCAGTAAGAGTCTGACACGCCCTTCCGCTCTGCCCAGAGCGGGAGAGGTCATTTGATGATTTCCCACCCAAAAAAAAAAAGCTTTGAGTTTCTAGTTCCAAAACATGACTATGATCTAAGATTCTGAATTCAAGCTTAGCGTTTAGTATAAGCAAAATAAACAGATGTTTTACCTACTGAAGAATTTCATTGAAAATAAAGGGACTGGACAATGATCATACTTCGTTTTAATATTGCAATTGAAACACCATTCGAGGTACCTGTTTGTGCTGTGAGACCTTGCTTCTTGCCAAATTTCATGATGCTAGGTCAACGGGATGTATCATATAGATTTTAATTTATTTGTGAGTGTTTTTTTTCTTAGATTATTGATATTTTTGTTCAATTGATTTCATTTTCTCAAAGTAAAAAAGCGGAAGGTAAGTGATGCGATTATAATTATACGCTTTTATATCGTCAAAAAAGCAATTTTATCGAAATTGTTTTCAGCACCTTGTAGGTAGTATCATGAGTATGTAGTATTATAGTACTTTGATGGAAGTGCTTTGCTTTTTAGAGTTCGGAACCTCAAAAGAAAAAATCCAAACCCTTATGGGATCACTTTGTTATCCATCTTTCTGACCGCTTTTCTCAGGAATGCGTGGGGGTATCGAGTTGAAATTGATATCAAATACATAGATAAACGGAGCTGTAAAAAAAAGAGCTTTTAAGACGTTGACTTAGTATCTTGGCATAAATTGCCATTCATTTCGCATATTTTGACACTCGCAAATAAATTAAAACCCATAAGATACATGTCGTTGACCTGGAATCATGAAATTTTACAAGAAGCAAGGTCTCACAGCACAAATAGCTACAGGAAAATATTTGAAAATCTTTCATTTGTAGTTATGTTACATAATGTATGGAACGATATTTTTTCAACTACAACGTTAGGTTTGTCTTTCGATTCGGAATCGAAAATTTATAGGCCGTATCTTGAAGTAACAGTATCTTTTAGTCTTTATTTCATTTGAGTCGGTCTACTCTCCAATCTAACAACCCACTAGCATCGGTAACAGATTCACGGACATACAATAATATTGAATAATATACCTACTTGTACACAGCAATCATACATAGGTACATTGAATAGAACAGTTTCATCTGATTATTTTGCGTATACATACTACACAAGATTCAAATTCAAATGCCTAAATATACGCCGGGTGAAAAGTTTCTGCTGGCGGGAAGGGATTGTGTTTTGTTTTGTCGTGTTTGATGAGAGGGGTAGGGAAAGAGGCGCGGGTGAAACTTGTTTTTTTCTGTCTTGCTGCGCCCTCTTAACTCTTGTGTTATAAGACCCCATTTTGTAATTTATAAAGTTAAACTGTTTTGCGAGAGTGTCATTCAGAAAGTGTTCAGATATGCATATGAAATCAAGTGTTTTTGATGATTCGCTTACATATATTTCAAGGTCTTTCTGTCTATCTTTTTTATTGTTAATCCCACATAGATTTTGATGGAAAAAATTGATATTTGTGTATTGTTTAATATGTTTAGTCTCGAAAAAAAAAATTAGGGAATCACTGGCATTGTGTTCTTGATTAACAGTATGTATAACATAATATTTTAAATTATTAAATATATTCACCATGCCGAAATAGTTAATTGTTCCATTATGCTTAAACATGGAACGATCAAATGTCAAATCTAGATTAGTGTCGAACAGTATGGCATAGTTATGAGTATAAATGTCAAGATATAATAAGTTATTAAAAGTTTCAATTCGTGAGTTATACATAATAGTAGAAAGGTCATTTTTATAGGTTGGAAGGCATATTATAACATTAGTGTGTTGCACAGTCATTAACATCTCCCTAATATAAATAGTTAAGTCGAGATAGTTGTCAGTTTGTCCAAAATCTTCGTCTCCAACAAAAATGATGCAGTAGTCGTCTCTTTAGTAGTCAGCTAATTTCATAGTGATGTTACTAAACAGATTATTAATTCCTCTGTTAGGCAGAAGATAGTGACATATTTGTGTCTCTGCAAACGTGTTTTCGGCTAGTGACAATACATTATTCACGTTGTTGCTACTTATGATGCATAACTTCGATTTGTTGTGCACTGGTTTGACCCTCTGAGTTATTATGTGTGCAGTCTTATTTGCCGACTCTGCACGTTGTGTTGAAAGGGTTTTGTGTGGCCTGTTATTTCCAGTACACGATATAATTTGCTCTCTTTGGATTTGTATAATTTGGTTTTATAATAATTTGGTTTGTTTGTTCACATCGAGGGGTAGTTGTAAAAAGTTTTGTTATTTTCGGTGTGTCGGTAGTATCATTCACTGTATGTGCAGGTGGTGATGTCATCGTGTGTTTGTTATTTGAAGTAGATGTTGTACTAGTTCTTTGCTTTTGCTTGCGTTTCTGACCACTTCGTGTGTACCATTTTTGTTATCCGTAATACTTAAACTTTTGTAGGTATCTATGACTTTCAGATATTTTTGTAGATCTGATTTTAGTCGAAAATTTTCAGAGTTTTGATTCTCAATTTCTTGGTGCGCTATTAGTAAATCATCAGATAATTTTTTGATTTTATCATTCAGGTCAGTTTGACTTGAATTTAAGGATGTGTTAGGTAAACTCACCATAGTCGCGTCGAAAAGCGCCGAACTATTTTTGGTCACATGACCAAAAATAGTTCGGCGCTTTTCGACGCACCAGTTCATTAAACGACATCGTTTAATGAACTGGTACGGTGAATTTTACGGTAAGTAATATTGTTACATTCCTCCTCCATTTTTGATTAATAAAATAGTCTTATGCTATCTGTGGGTAATGGAATGCTATCTCAAAAAACCGGTATTCAAGTTTAGCAAGTAAAGTTTCTGGACGACGATTTTGCTGTCAAACTAGTGAGCTAATTGGTGATTGGTAGAATGAGTCATCTGTTCTTTGTTTATGTTGAAAAATTCTGTCTTTGAATTTACAACCGTTAATTATGATGTTATTTTTGATGTTGTGGGGCGGAGTGCCGTGGTTTATGGTGTACTGTCGACTTATTGTGTAGAGTAATTTATAGCCAACCTGATTTTAGGGTGTTTATACTGATGGTGATCCTTAATCACTGTTAAGTCACTCTCACCCTGACACCGCCTTATCCACGAAAGTTAGGTGATTTAAGATTAGATAACTGTTATAATCACTAATTTCAAGTATAACTACCTATTGATTTTTTGGGAAAGAATAAATAAATTCTTAATTATATTAAACAACAAGATGTTTGCTGTTTGACAGCTTGACAGCTAACAACTGCATGTGATCGATCTCTCAACTTTTTCGGGGCGGTGTCCTCAGGAATACACGATAAGGCTTTTTCAACGGCATGGTCGGTAGCAGTTTGCTCTTTCATCATTTCCCAAATAGTTTCATAAAGGCCATGCCGATAATATACTAGACTATTCCACCTACGACGCCATGCCTCAACTTTATTTTGGGTTCTGGGTAATCGCAGTTCATTGTTCATATTTATAGACCACAATTTGAAGTGGGAAAGTTGGGGACAATCTTGGAATGGAGACTGAAGTACTATTACTGGCTTGGCACATAAGTTTTCCCAAAACATAGTACTTTTCAAACCACTCTGTAATGCTTCTCGCTTCTTCTGGTAGTACACTTTCTTTAAGAGTTTTGAATGCGTTAAGAATTCCTTCAGACGGAAGATAGGCCAGAGCAGTTAAGTATCTTAATTTCAGTGAGAAGTCACTGTCACTCCCATAGCGCGAAGCTAACCCAGATCGTTGGATTTGCCTCCACACATTTTGACCAAGGCGAAATAAAAAACCTTGATGATGAGCATCAGGGAAATCAATTCTGATCACGTTTATGATTACAATCTCGAAATCTGTTACAATATGGTATGGATTCAAATCATATTCATATTCTGCAGTATATAATCTGAGTTCTCTTATAAAAGCCAAATAGGTCTCCTCTGTTTTGTCGGTCAATAATCAATAATTCAACGGTACTGACTTTTTGGTATTATCATCATGTCCAACTATAGCGTGAATAGAATAAATGTGACGAAACATGGCCGGACAGGTTTTAAAACTTTCGTCCATCAACCAAACTGATGAATCAGAAAGTACCTTGTATCTTCTTTCTTTTTAGTGTTACTAGCCCAAAAATCCCTTTCCTTCGACGAAATTATATTCAGACGGTATTTCAGTTTCATCTATAGTCTGTGGTTCTTTAGGCTGATGTTTCGTCCTGACACGATGAATTATTTGCCTCAAAATTATTTTTATTCGGCAGACCAGATGCACTTTTACTGGGAACAGCCTCCAAATTAGCCTGAATGATCTGTACAGGTGTCACCGAAGTGGCAGCCGCAGCTTGTTTTAACTTGTTTTTAAAGGATATTGATTGCAACAATGAAGCATTAGCAGCGTGAGAGTGTTCAGTCATAATTTAAATTATGGAACGCCCGTTACCGGTACGAAATTTGGTCGTCATAGTACTTAAACATTGCTTCCTTTGCATATACACACAACACCTACACTATACCTACACCTACTATACACAACATTTGTCATTCAAATTTTTGTTCAAACAAAACTCATATCCACTAATAATCAGTAGGTATGTCATTTCCGCGCTTTGATTTTTCTATGATTGATAACAGACAGTAATTTTAACAATAAACAATTATCAGAGAACTCTTAATACTAAACCACTAACACTATAAAAATGCGATTATATTTCATTATATTGCTGGTCATTTCGATTTTTAATCTACCCACTTATGTTCATAGAACCCCCGCAGCAACCTCAAACGCCTGATACATTAATTATAGCAAAAAAAAAAAAACTCGCAATCCTTTATTGCTGACGAACTTTGCACTGGCTCTCTGCTTTTCAAGAAATGTCAAATGTGAATAGTAGGTTGCTTTGAAAAAGAAAATCGATATATTTGGTTACCGCCGATCGTCTGAAGTAAGTTTTCCTAAGTAACATAACATCCCAGTAACAAGACGTCGATTAAACAAAGCTTCGCTGTATGATTTTTAGGCAGTAAAATCGTTCGCGGTACAGTTTTTCGATGTAACGAAATACCGCAGTAACAAGACGTCGATTTAACAAGGCGTCGCAGTATAGAGATGTCGTTGATAGGTTTTCGAAGAAACAAAATTCGGTGATACGGCTATCGCACTCAAGTAGGAATTCTGTCTCGCGTAGGGTCGTAGCATTATGCTGAGCGATAGCCGTTTTGCGTGGATGTGACGCATATTTTCCCCCAACTCGTCCTTTTTTGTATTTGTGTGTTTTTCTCTGCGTCATGTTTACCGCAAATAAACGTATTTTCGTTCTTTTTCTTTTCTTTCTAAATCCACTGTTGCCAATAAAATCCATCCACAATTATTATAACAGTTTTCCCTTTCTGGGAACTCGAATGGCCGAAAGGAACGATTATTACTCATTCGTATGTTAACAGTTTACGCACCGACCCGTCAGCTGGAATGAGAAATGGATAGGAATCAAAAACTAAAAAATTTGGGCTTGGGCAAAAGTATAAGAAAATAAAAATAACAATTCGTATACCACTATTTGCTACGTAAACAACAGTGACAGGAAGTATTGTTACATCATAGATACACAAAGTGAATTAAATACGTATTATCGGTGCTAATCAAAAACTACCCGAGGAAAGTTAATCAAATTTATGTGAAACCACCGCGCAAGCTTCGTCTACCAAATGCAAAAATAATTAATAAAATAATAAATTCAAAATCGGTTCGTAGTTGAAGAAAATATCGATAATAATACATTTCTTTTAAAACATTCACACGAACATCATGATAAAACCTTCTCCTTTTTTGAAGTCTGTTAATAAAAGTCAACGTTCATTAATTTGTTCGTGTTGTTGTGATGGCATTATAATAAATAGGTACTTGTAGTAGTTGTATTATTATTAGCTTATCAAAACGGTAAGCATATGCTAAGGATACAAAGCTAAATCACCTTAAGTGCTAATATAATCATACCTAGTGGTCTATACAACAAGCTCAGTATCAGTTTTATCATCGTTGCGTAGGTAGTTATTGGTAATCACTGGGTCTCGAGTTCGACTCTCAGACAAATTAACGCAACAGTGGATTTCGATACACCATGACTTTCGTAACATTCAAAAAGGTTTTCGCATCAGGTGTTCACGACAACGTAATTCGATATAGCGGTTTTCGATTCAAGGTGTTTTGGAACTGGCGAAGCAATACTAAAATTTTTCATAACAGCGTGAGTCGCAACAACGTCATTCGAATCTTCATATAACTCCCGTAAAAAATGGCACATTTATCCAACATTCCACCACGAGGTTACACGCCACAGCAACTATGCATCTAAAAAGGCCGCTTTGGCAGAATCATAAAAGGATAATATTATGAATCATATTAAAAATTATCATATCACTAATAAATGATTCATAATATTATCTGCGTTACAATTCATAGCACGGAATTCATCCGTTCGACTGTTTTCTATGGATATTCGTAAAATGGTCCACAAATTATGAATAAAATTGCTTAATTGAAGTTTAATATCAATTAGTAGAATCACAAGAAGTTAGTCGAGAGTAACATCTTACAAATCATTTTGAAGATTTTGTAAAGAAGTATCAAAATTGGCAGATTGTATCATTTTATATCGCCGAAGAAGTGTAGCTCTGTGGAAAATGGAAATAGCCTTTGAAATGCCAGACGTAGAGTTTGTTGGTTTTATATAGGCTAAATAAACATGTGTGTCGAGACTTTATCCATGAGCTGGAGCCGTGCATATGTACCCACCGCGATGGCATAGATATTACCTCCAAGACAAGTAAAAGGATTGTGATAAAGTAGCCTGTTTTAATTAAATAGTTCCAGATAGACACTTATTTAGTTTTGTAGAGATTTACCCTATACCCCTCGATAAAATAAAAACTTTTATGATATACCGAAACGACAACTTACTTCAATCTTCTATTCACATTTTAGGTGTTGAGTAGATACTTATGTTAGCTTTTACACGCATCTGGACCATACTAGAGGTTCATAAGAGCTAGTGCACGCCACAAGATGCACCAAGTTAGTGTGTACAACTGTGTGAGAGCTGTGACACTAGAATATAATAGAATATTCTTTATTATGTACACCATAAAACTAAACAAAAAAACACCAAACAAAAACACACACACACAACAACAACACAACACAATACTAAACCAGCTCTTAATAGTAACCATTTCCAGAGGAAATACAGCATACATTCATTTTTCGCAAACTCAGATCAGAATACAATCAAAACTGGGTAAGTCAGAGTAATTTTACTAAATCACTTCTATACCTACGTTACTGAATACTTGATTATAACTTATTATAATTTATTTATTACTAAAGATAACATTTACTAGTCGTACTAGCAATAAGTAGTTAACTCCACCACACACACACGCACACACCCCCACACTTTCGTACCCCCACCCGAACCTTGTCGCGAGCAGCCGTGTTTTTGTCACCTCCCGTATATTTTATTCAATAAAGTAGTTTCTGATACAGTAAACGGTCCAAAAACTAAAGTGTTACGTGAACAACATTACAACAAATAAAACTGAAAAAACAGTGCACAAACAATTACTTGAGTTATTAAAACATTTAAGAATAATAAAAAGTGAAAGTTAAATATTTCTTTGAGTCGCGGTGTCACAGTAAATGACCTTCACAGCTATAGAGATAGCTCATTAACAGACACGGAAGAACTTTAACAATACATCGCCTAATTCTATATATTTGACTAAGCTCAGGCGGTCTAGTAGCGCAAGTCGTCGCGTGAAGACAATGTGCTCCGTGTCGCAAGTTCGAATCTAGCTAAAGAACACTTCTTTTTGTCTTTTCTTTAATTTGTTTACACTGTCGTTAAACTCTGCAATTTACGACTCGGCTGTTCTGAATCAATCTGCATCAATTCTGGCAGCAGGTTTTGTACTTTTACGCTAATTTATAATATTGCTACCATATTTTACTTATTAGTGTCGCCGCAATGCCACAGATCCGTACTCTCCCCCCCACCTCAACCCCAACGCCGAAAGTTCCAATGGAAAACATACGGGGCACTGCATTATTCACTCCGTTGTCGGCACCAAACGACTCGCCGTTGCAGCATGCTGAATTGGAGCCTGATCTCAATTCACACGCAAATGTCACTGAGCGGAAAAAAAGGAAGCGTGACGAAGAAAATGCTGATATAAATACCCTTATCAAGGAAATGTTCTCGGCGTTTTCGAAAGAGCAGGAAAAGCGCTTTCAAGAACTACGAAAAAACGACTTTCAAGACGAGCTTGGAGGTAATGTCAACTAAATAAGATGATTTTCTGCTCAAAATTAACTCTCTTGAGAATGAAAGAAAAGCAGATCAATTTCAAATTAAAGAGCTTCGAGGAAAAATTAGAGATATTGGAGAGAAAATCGCGTAGCACTGGTATCGCAATTGGAAATATGCCGAAACAAAATGGTGAGACAAAGGAAACCTTATGTAGCGAAGTTATGCAGCTAGGAAAGACCCTAAATATCAATTTTGACAGCAACAACATAAAAGACGTTTACCGTCTGAAATCAAAGGAGAACTCAAACGCAGTCGTCGTAGAACTGACTACTGTAATAAGGAAAGACACCGTTCTCAGGGCCGTCAAGAGCTTCAACAAAACAAAAGTTAAGGGAGAAAAAAAAAGCTAAATACTACGCATCTAAACCCTGGATACAAATTAAAGCCGCTGTATATAGCGGACGCTTACTCACAAAACCCAGAAGCTTTCTTGGCGAGACAATTCAATAATAGTCACGGGTATAACTTCTGCTGGACATCAAATGGGATTATATATCTTAAAAAAACCGAAGAGTCAGCTCACATCCGCATAAACCATGATACTGACATGGGCAAATTAAGAAACACCATATGACTATTTTTTGTTTATGCTGTCGATTTTAAAAGGTTGTCTATTTTTATATTGCATGCTTTTTTCTCTTTTAAACATTTAAGCTATTGCTATACATACTGTACACACTCACGATATACCTTTAACTTATTTTAAAATAACTCAAATACATAGTCCAAAACTAACTACAAATCAATATACACACAAACATACATATAAACATACTATACAAACACTTCCTCACAAATACAATACACATTATAAAAACAACTTACTCCGCTACTCTTAAAAATGTTCTCTATAATAACGTACAATCCCCAATAAAATTCATTACAAAATTATATTTTTTACAAAAATTTGGTGATACAATCGACCTTACTGCTAACATTGATGGCTTGTCTGTATCCCACTCGTAAACTGCTGACATAGAAGATTGTCACACGATCATCCTACTTCTAATCAAATACTTAAACTGCAATATGTCAGACTTTGAGATTTATTAAGTAGATTCAAACTAGAATGTGACATTCTAATACTGAGTGTTGGCTCTCTTGTGCGTCGGTTATTCCAAAACTAGACGGATACGAGGTCATGTAGCAACTAAAAATAACAACAAACAAAATGATGGTGTAGTTATTTATTATAAAGAGAATCTCAATGTCCTGATCTGACTGTAATTGTCTGGTGGCTATTGTAGAAAAAGTTGCTATTATAATAGGTTTATACAGATCGCCATCACGTACCAATATAGGTCCATTCCTCTCTTCTCTAGACAAAATACTTCAACTAGTATCGATCTATAAACACAATGTGTTAATGGGTGACATAAATATACCAATAAATTTAAACAAAATAGACATATTCGGGGAACGATACATAACTTTAGTTGCTACACACGGTTTACTTCCAGCACATAGCCTAATAACTCGTAGTGACAATGAAACTGCTTGGATCACGCCTTAATAAAAACTTAAGTACTGCCACTGCAATATTCCTATATTCAATGTTAACAAACCATTATCCGGTTTTACTATGCGTAAAGCTAAAAAGAACATGGCATTATACAACTACAACTGTAACTAAGGTTAAGAATGAAGGAACAGTAGAAGACCTATTACAACTTGATCTGGATCCAATTCATCAGTCGGCATATCCTAACCTTATATTCAATTATTTGACGAGTCTCTTCAAAATATTATTGAATAAAATATACAACAAAATCTTTACCACGACGGTCAAACTAATAAGCCTTGGATAACTCCGGTTTACTAAGGTGCATGCGAAACAGGGATAAGTTACACAGAAAAGCAAAAATATTATCACCAAACAACGAAAACTTTCAATAACTTCCATACGTTACAGGAATTTCTGTAACACACTCTGTTACGAAAAATAAAGAGATAATACGATAAAAAGCTAATCAAAAGTGCACAAACAGATGGTAAAAAATTATGGAAAGCTATTCGAAACATAATACAACAATACCAATACAACGCACAAAAGAACTAACATTCTCTACTTCTCCAAAGCAATCCTTAAATGAAAAAAATAGTTATTTCATTAATGTTGGAGCCTCACTGGCTGATAAAATGTACCAAAAAACAAACCCACCTGATGCACATTCTCAATATCATACAGACGAGTGTAACCAACAGAGTAATTCATTTGTTTTGATGGACACGGATGAGCAAGAAGTTGAACAAATTATAAATCGTCTAAAAAGAGATTGTGCATCGGGATGTGATAAGATAACAGTAAATTTATAAAATTGCATAAAAATATTCTAAACATAACATCACATAACATAACGTCACGCCTGTATTCCGCGACGGGTTAGACAGAGGTGTACCTATAGTACACCCACATTTCGCTAGTTATGTTTAAGTTCCATGTAATAGGGGGCGAGCCTATTGCCATCAACCGGGCACAAATTCAGACTCCAGGCTGCTACCGAGAAATTCCAGATGGAAAAACCCAATAACACTTTGACCGACCCGGGAATCGAACCCACGACCTCATGTTCAGCAGTCGCGCCTGCGACCACTAGACCAACGGGTTCCACCTATTACGAAAATTATCAATGATAGCCTACAGTCGGGCTTATTCCCTGATTCCCTGAAAAGGTCGGAAGTGTGCCCAATCTATAAGAGTGGGGGCAGAAATCAACTCAATAATTATAGGCCAATATCCATCCTATCGCCGATATCGAAAATATTGGAAAAAATAATAAACAGTCGCTTGGTAAATTATCTGGAAAATAATAATCTACCGTCTAAAAATCAGTATGGTTTTCGGCACGATAAGTGCACCGAACAAGCAGTGAACAAACTTACCAGCTTTGTTAGCACAAACTTGCACAAAGGCAAAATATAGATAATAAATATATTATATATAATATCTTTCAATATTTGTCGATTTCGCCAAGGCATTTGATACGATTTCTGTTTCCCTCTTATTGGCTAAACTCGAGAATATAGGAATCAGAGGTAACCAGCTAGAACTGTTGAAAAGTTAATTGTCTGGGTGAAATCAATGTGTCCATGTGAGTAAATACAAAAGTACCTACCTTCCAGTTACACATGGCGTACCATAGGGCAGCATCTTAAGACCCACCTTAGTTCTTGTGCATATCAATGAACTCACGACTCTTAAACTCACACAAGGCGAAATCACCTCCTTCGCAGACGATACTGCTTTAGTTTTTGCCGCCAATACTTGGGATGAGGTATTTGATGCTGCTCAAGCAGGGCTTGTTATAATACGAGTATCACTGGAATCTGGCTTCAGACGAATATTCTGACTTTAAACGTGGAAAAGACAAAGTAATAATTATTTAGTTCAGCATCAAAAATTATTCAAGGCTCAGTAACAGCCATAAAATAATTTCTCATGCGTGTTCCCTGAAAACCAACTGCGCGTGTTCATCACTGCAACGTGTTCACACCATCAGATACTTAAGTGTTACTATAGACATAAATCTCAATTTCAAAGAACACAAGCTGCTGGGTGCACGATTGCGCAAACGCATATGTCTTTAAAAATTTGCGGCACGCTGCTGAGCCTTATCTCATGAACCAAATGTATTATGCCCCAGGTCAGTCACTATTAAATTATTGTATTTCATCTTAGGGAGGTATTTGTAAAACCACTATGAAGCCCACTGAAATCGCTCAGCGCGCAATTCTCAAGGTGTGTATCTTTAAACCTATCCTTTTTCCCGCTGTCTCTCTATATCTGATTTTTGGAGTTCTGACCGTAAGACAAACTTTTTATCCTCAATATTATTCTGAAACAACACATAAAACTACCTTATGACCCACTCGCGCAAAAATATCGAAATAAAAAAGTATGTTTGGAACGACTCCCGTCTAAAACTAAATTTAGCGAATGATTTATTGAATTTCTTGGTCCGTTTCTTTATATCAGAATTATTAAAGAATTAAATATTTACCCTCTTACTAAATCCAAATGTAAACAAATAGTAAGTGAATATGTGCAACAACTTAATTTTGAAGAAACGGAGTTATCGCTAAATATTGTTGCAATAACTGAATCTTAGGTTTTAACTAGTTAAAATAATCTTAGATAAAACTACATGTACTAACAATCACACACACTCGCCCCCACACTCACACACACTCACCCTAGCCCGGAGTCTGGAATTGTGCCCGGTTGATGGCTCGCCTCCTATTACATGGGACTTAAACATAACTGACGAAATGTGGGTGTACCATAGGTACACCACTGCCTAACCCTTCGGGGAATACAGGCGTGATGTTATGTTATGTTATACCCAGACTAATGCAATAAGACAAGTTATTTATCCGCATTCTAGACAGTAAGGCCAAAAGTGGCCGCTGATGTACACAGTAATGTGTTTTCCGATTGATTTTTCCTCCGCAAAGGATTAGGCAAAATAGCAGTGACAAAAAAACTATCAGCGGCCACTTTTGGCTTTATTTTGTCTAGAATTAATAGAATACTGAAATAACCATTATTGAAAGTTGGCAGTCGAGTCGTATGGCAAATAGGCGCGAAAAACAACGCGAATTGTGTCATAAGTAACAACATCATAAGAACGTCAACGTCATAAGAACACTATGTTACGAGAATAAAATTATTATCACAAAAGTTCAGAATAAGTGGTATCCAAATCTTGTCAAAATAAGTCAGGTAGAAAGTGGTATCCAAATCTTGTCAAAATAAGTCGGGTAGAATTTAATGTTACTTACCGCGTAAAATCGCTTACACCACTGCATGAAGCCGTCCGGTTCGATGGTAGCGCAGCAACTGACTGACTGCCTGCCACGCGAGTCCATGCAAAACAATTTCACTACCCCCCGAACACCCTACTCTCCCCCTTGGTGGGTCCAAAACCTGCTTTTTATTTATTTCATTCGAGAAAACAAACAGTATATTAAGCATACACTTAAAATATACAATTATTTAGGAAAGAAGCATCACACAAAAAATTTTTCTTCTTTCTACCTGACTTATTTTGACAAGATTTGGATACCACTTATTCTGAACTTTTGTGATAATATTTCTACTCTGGTAACGTAGTGTTCCCAGTAAATTTACGCATTTGGGTACGTATGACACAATTCGCGTTGTTTTTCGCGCCTATTTGCCATGCGACTCAACTTTCAATAATGGTGATTTGTTTACTCGCTTAAAATTTGTTCGTTGATATTAGTGTAGTATAATTATTAAGTATTTAATATAATTTATTTTAGGATTTTACTTATTATATATCTGTTATTTATAATTATGTATTATTATTGAATTTATCCGTTAGATATTCTTGTACTGTGTAATAGCTCTTTTTAATTAAGTATTGCTTTAATTTGTTTAAAAATATATTGGTTTTGTTTTGTTGTTTTATGTCTTCTGGTAATTTATTATATATTTTTATTGACATTGAATATGGACTAGATGAGTGTAATTTAAGGCGGGAGGGGGGAAATTTAGTCTGTTTTTATGGCACAATGGATTATGAGTTTGTATGTCTCCCCGTGTATTGTATGAATCTGGATATTTGCGGACTAGTTTATTTAATTCCAAAATATAAATACTGACTAAGGTGAGAATCTTGTTTCTGGAAGTAAGGCTTGCAACTGTCTGTCGGTTCTATATTTATTGACAACTAGCTGCGCCCCGCGGTTTCACCCGCAGAAATCTCGATCCCGTGGGAATATCGGGATAAAAAGTATCCTATGTCCTAATCCAGGTCATAGTCTACCCATGTGCGAAATTTTATCCAAATCCGTTCAACCGTTTTAGCGTGATTGAGTATCAAACATCCAAACATCCACACTTTCACATTTATAATATTATATATAGTAGGAAGTAGGATAGGATTATTCGTATTAGCTTTTTTGGCGGGTAAATAGGGAGAGAGCGTTTGTGCTATTTCCCCATAAGATGATGCCATAGTTAAACCAAGCGTGGGCATACGCGTAGTATGTGACTAGTGCGGTTTGTAGGTTTGTAGGTCTGTAGGTCGTTTGATGCCTGTTTGATTCTTTTAAGAGGAACCGGGACCCCCTCTATGTGCTGATGGTGATCACCGGGGTGGTTTTAGTGAGGTAAAAATCCCACACTCCCCGACCTCCATCCCCAGAGGTCGGGTGCCTTTTGAAGGTTTCCCCCCGAAAAAAAAAAAAAAAAAAAAAAAAAAAAAAAAAAAAAAAAAAAAAAAAAAAAAAAAAAAGGTCGTTTGATGCGCGCTATCGTATTAGCTATGCTTCCGTGAAATTTGAACAAAATCGGAAAGTAGTGCCATCTGCGGCGTGTGACGCGAAAATTCTACTCACTGCGTTATCTTGCTTGCCGAGTTCTACGAGGCAGAGGCACAGTAATAGCAACGGCCGCGGTAGGCCTCGGTCTGGCCAGAACTTGGGGCTGCAAAGATCTCAATAAGGGGCTCAACACCTACACAGCTCTCACTTTCACTGTAGAAAGTTGAGCAGAATGTTCCATTGTGTCTCGAACACTGTAATACGCCATTCCATTCCACGAAAAAAACCTCGTTGTACGCGTTGCCAGCCTAAAAAGTTATTTGTTATTTCTAATTTCCCTTTTCAGGGCTTATATGCGGTCTTTTTAATGAAATATTATTTAAACTGACGACGTCAGCGACGGCAGAGCGATAGGGTCGTCACCATCTTGGTTCGGTGGTAAAGGGTCCATTTCGTAGGTGACGTTGAATAACACGAAGTGTAAATGTAAATTCACTTTTATTAATCGAATAAACACACCACACACAAATCAATCTAACTAGGCAAACCGACAGTTTCGTTTTGGAGAAGTGACTTGGTCCGCGCCTCGATGCGAAGTGCCCGTTCGACAATCCCCACTTTCCAAAACGACTCTGTCCACGTGCCGCCATTACTAAAAACGTCACGGCGTTTGCCCCACTACTACATTAATCAATTGAGCAACTTTTATTGAAACAATATCGTTATCCACGACACGGCCAGCCTGACCAGTTACACGTCCTCGTGTGTATCTGTAACAAAATAACCTACTTTGAAGCATTTTTGAGGACTCGGCCAACCTGACCATAACGTTTAATTACAATGACTATTCTAAACTTATGCCTTAACAACCAAACAAACTTTTAAATCGTTTTAACAACTTAAACACAGAAGGTTCCTCCAAGCCTCATAATTATCAAATTTCAAAAAAAGAAAACACACCACTCATGCCCCGGCTGCCACAGCAGCTAATGACAATTCATTACTGCCACCCATATCGTCATCACCTCATGTGATAGAACCAACACTTCATCTAGAGTCCGCGACTCCCAGGTCAATACATGACCGTACAAATAGTCTCCTTCGAGACCCGTGTCCCCGCCACACCACTAGCTGCCCATCGCGCTCTGAACAACTCCACACTGAGTTGCAGTTACGACTACAAACTAGTGCGTGCAGTGCGACCAAATAGCCATGGTACACCACTAGCTGCTCATCGCGCTCTGAACAACTCCACACTGAGCTGCAGTTACGACTACAGACTAGTGCGTGCACTTCGACCAAATAGCCATGGTATGTGTTCTATTTGCTGGTGCAGGCACCCTCCTCAACATCTTCTACATTAGGCAAATCTAACTCGGCAGGTACATCTTGGAGGAAACTTTCGTACGCGATCGTGGGCGGCGTACTTTACTTTACTTTACAAGTTCTATTACTAGTCAAAGATTTCAATAGGTAACGATCACCATCAAGCAATTCTACAATTTTAAATGGTCCCGTGTATTTCGGGTGATTCGTCTGATTTCTCTCTTCATTCTGAATTAATACTAAATCACCAACATTAAATTTCATTACCCTAGCTTTATTTTTATCAAATCTAGATTTTTCGTAAATCGCACTCTTTTCTATGTTCGTTGCCGCTTGCTCTCTTGTCTTGTCAATGTCTATTTCTGGTTCAGTATCATCCAAAGTTAGAAGATTTAATGGTCTAGCCACACGTCCTATCAGAAGCTCAAGTGGGCTCGCCCCTGTTACACGATGGACAGAGGAATTTAAAGCTAGTTGCACGTCTTCTAACGCTTCTTGCCATGACCTAACGGATGTTTCTACAGCTAGCTGTAAGCAGACTTTTTAAAGTGCTCATCGTCCTGTCAACTTGGCCATTGGCGCGACTTGAACCCGTAGCGATCAAATGTAAAGAAACACCACGACTCTCGCAAAAATCTTTAAATTCTTTGCTGGCAAAGCATCGACCCTGGTCTGCAATAACTCGAGTCGGAGCCCCAAATAGAGACACACTAGATTTAAGGGCTTTAATTGCATTAGCCGAATCTATTCGAAGAGTACATAAGGACAACTTTAGTGAACGCATCGATTAAAACTATGACGTACTCTTTAGAATCATTTTTGCCATTGAGTTTGCCAGTTATGTCAACATGTACAGTATGCCACGGAATACTAATCTTAGGGATTGAATGAAGCTCGGCTTGCACACGACCTGAATGCGATTTCGACAGTTTACACGTTATACACCCATCGACAAATTTACGAACGTACTTGGCCATATGCTCGAACCAATAATGTTTGTATACCCTTTCGAGTGTCTTCTGCCACCCAAGGTGCATAAGCGAGTCGTGCACATGGTTAATTACTGACCAACGGAAAGCCCGGGGAACCATTGGGAGACATCGAGTACGATTGTTTCTCTGTACTTTGCGATGTAGGACACCTGAGCGCATCTCGTAAGTCTTAGCGATATCGGGTGGTAACTGACCATCTTTGAGTTTAGTTACCACGGACTGAATTTCTTGATCACGCAGCTGTTCTGCCAAGAGCCAGGTTTCTGACAAGGTAGCGAGATTAACACGCTTTTGTTCAACCTTTGAGAAACAAGGAGCATCTGAAGATTGTAAAGCGTTGCGTGACAAGAAATCAACATGAGCCATACGACGTCCCTCACGGTAATTGATTTGGAAATCAAAAGCTTGTAAAAAGGCCCACCACCGATGCACACGTGGTGTAATATCGACTTTGTTTCGTGAAGCTTTTAACGAATTACAGTCTGTAATAACCTCAAAATGCCTACCCTGCAAGTAATGTCTAAAGTGCTTTACAGCGTTTACCACAGCTAGAGTCTCTAACTCATAAGAGTGGTATTTAGACTGCTTTCGTGGTTCGCTTACTAAAGTACTCGACTACAAAGAGCTCACTGTCCATTTTTTGGAATAAAATAGCACCATAGCCATCGGCACTAGCGTCGGTGTGTAGTTCAGATGGAAGGTCGGGATTAAAAATAGTCAACACCGGTTTAGACGTCAAGACCGAAATTATCTGTTGTCTTATCTGCTCGTGTTCTGGTTTCCAAGTGAATTGCTTTGCGGTAGTCAGCAAAAATATAGGTGTCATAATTTGAGAGAAGTTTTTAATAAACTTGCGGAAGTATGAGGCAAGGCCAATAAATTGTCGGAGGTGGTGGATGCTCTCGGGAGGAGGTAATTAAGTCAGAGCTTCTATCTTTCTAGGATTCGGTCTTAGTTCTCCTGCAGTGATATCATAGCCTAAAAATTCAACACGACGCTTCAGGAAAGAACACTTTGAAATGTTTAAAGAAAATCCGGCTTTAGTTAGGGCTTCTAACACCTCACGCAACCTAAGGAGACCCTGACCCTCAGATACTGATGGTATCAAAATGTCATCTAGGTATAATACCACATACGAGAAGATCAGGTCTCCCAAGGCATTAGAAACTGCTCTTTGGAATACATTAGGCGCGTTTCGTAGGCCGAAAGGCATTACAAGATATTCGAACTGCCCATAGGGTGTAATGAAGGCTGTACGTTCGATACTATCAGGGTCTCGGATAGGTATCTGGTTAAAGCCACTAGCGCAGTCCAAACACGTATAAAAACTTGCGCCAGACAACCTGGCCACTTGATCTGCGATAAGAGGCAAAGGAAACCTATCAGGTATGGTGTTGGAATTCAACTCGCGATAGTCTACCACCATACGATCAGAACCGTCACGCTTCTTAACAAGTAAGATAGGACTTGCAAACGGGGACTGACTAGGACGAATAATGTTAGCTTCCATTAGTTCCCTAACCTTAGAACGCACTACCTGCCTTTCGTCTGGACTAAGTCTGAACGGCCTACGATAAACAGTGCGGTTCGGGTCCTGAAGCATTATTTTTAGTTCACCAGATGTGACACGTGTGCGGGGTAAACTATCAATAAAAGCATGAGAGAATTCCTTAAGCAAAATCAACAGAGCTTCTTTGTTTTGAATATCTGTGTCAATATCATTAAGATTATACACAGGTACGGGCTCGTAACTACAGGCCACAATGGACTTTAGTTTTGAAATATTCAGCGACGAATCAGACATGATGATTGTAAAACCCTGTTTTAAAATTTCTCGGCCAATCATTACATCGTATTTTGAACAATTATCGGGTAAAACATGAAATAAAATTTGCAGATCATAACCGTCTATCAGCACGTCGCAAAGAAATTGTTCAGTACACATTAAGCTAGCATAACCTATACCCTGTATACGTACCATCGCGAACTTACGTTCACCTATGAAATTACGACTGACAGATTGCTTGACAAGAGAGCATTCGGCACCAGAATCAAAATAAAAATAGTACGACTAACCAGATTGCTGCAATTGCCCGCAAACACCTGCCACTTGGCAGTTGTCGACGCGCCGTTCGGTTACGGCGCCACTTCCGCTGCTATAGGCCGCATGACCCGCAGAGGGCGCGCCGCTCGTGCCCGTATGGCCATGATGACAATTAGATGCGATATGTCCGCTTTCACCACAACGGAAACAAATCACTTGTTTGCTGGTTCCAGGCGTGGCCGTCGAAGACACTTGTCCCTTGTTGGCGGTAGACACTGGTTTTGTAGACTTCGAACGGCAGTCAACTGCTTTATGCCCCGGTTTCCCGCAATTATGACATTTGTACGTAGGTACGTTTTGTGGTTTGAAACGTTTCACATCAAGTCCATCTGCATGTCCGATAGATCCGGTGTTTCGATCAAACTTTCGCTTCAAACTTGCACTAGCTTTCACTTCTTGCAGTAATTTGTTACGGGTCGCAATTTCACTGGTAAATGCTAGGCGATACAACCTTGAGTCGAATTGAGCGATATAAGCCAGCACGTATGACGTAGCAATTTCTTCTTGACTCAAATTCTTCCACCTTGTCAACAGCGTCGTCATTAAACGACTTGCATATGCTGCCAGACATTCACCATCCTTTGGTTTGCCATTATTCACACCGAAAAGCGCCGCAGCGAGTGTTTCCGACGAATCGTAGCGTGCGAGAAACAGCTCACGAAAATGTTGCCACGTCATACCCACGTGTGAGATTTGTGATAGCCATGACGAGGCGCCGCCCTTCAGTGCCTTACTGAGAGCGATGATGAGCGATGCTCCCTCCAGTGGATGTTCATCCAGGCAGATGTCAACCGTTGCGCACCAGGCACGTGGATCAGAATCTGGGTGCTCTGGATTGATTTCTGGCAGAGCGATCTTGGATGATGAGGCTGGTGTTCTGATAGCCTCGATCAACTGCATCATATTCCGCGGCTGGATCTCGAACATTGTGCGCCAGTGAGATTCAGATCCCACTTCTGATGACGACGTCAGCGACGGCGGAGCGATAGGGTCGTCACCATCTTGGTTCGGTGGTAAAGGGTCCATTTCGTAGGTGGCGTTGAATAACACGAAGTGTAAATGTAAATTCACTTTTATTAATCGAATAAACACACTACACACAAATCAATCTAACTAGGCAAACCGACAGTTTCGTTTTGGAGAAGTGACTTGGTCCGCGCCTCGATGCGAAGTGCCCGTTCGATAATCCCCACTTTCCAAAACGACTCTGTCCACGTGCCGCCATTACTAAACACGTCACGGCGTTTGCCCCACTACTACATTAATCAATTGAGCAACTTTTATTAAAACGATATCGTTATCCACGACAAAACTATAGGAATAAAAGAATAAAAAAACGAATTTAATTAATAAAAACGTAAAGCAAAAAAAAAAACGGTTTTCCGGTAAAATTACGGTAATGCAAATGATTATGATATGAAATGAATTGAGTAGGTATTATTCAGCTAATATGTACGATTTTATGAATATTAGAGGAATTTCTAGTGAATTTTTACAGCCAATATAATTCAGATATGAAATGAATTGAGTAGGTATGATTCAGTCTAACATGTTGTCACCATTTTACGAATATTAGAGGAATTAATAGTCTGCTAGGAATTCGGGAAATCAATCGCTTTAGAGGAATTGCTCAATGTGGCCTTTCTAGCCCCTCTGATCAGCTGTTGCAATAACGCGCTGATATTACCGCATTACCACAGATAATGTGGTAACAGCTGTTGAGCGACTCTAATAAACACATAATCACTTATTTTGGACTAGACCCTACTGTGCGAGGGAGTGAACGTAATCTACCACACAGACTGAGTTCGGGATGTCATGCCTATGAAAAATATTGCGTTTTTGCAGAAAAAAGGCGCCCGCTTCGAGCCAGCTCCCTTTCTTTCGTACTAAAGTGCCGGAGCCCGATCTGACGATTGGGCAGAAAACAAAAATTTTTTTGGTTTGTCATTGGCGAGGTGTAGTGATAATGATGACGCCAATTTTATTAATACCGATTTTGATGCCATTCCCTGCATCGGTAAATATGCTTTGTTTCAGTTTTACAAATCTAGAATTAAAAAAAAATGATCTTAAGTTGTCTGTGGTAGTTTAAATCATATTCAGCCTCCATCATACCACTGCGTAGCATAGGCATATTATCGATGTTTATGATGCGCCAAATATCATTTTTTTAAAAATGCCTGAATAATTACAAATTAATTAATTTACAAATTACACTTGGGAGCAAATAAATCGAGCCACTTCCTTTTTCACGCATTATGGTAATTATTTTTGGTATTAAGGAACGCATCGATTCGAAACATATATCGCCTAAAAGGGTATTTAATAACCTTTACAATGAGGGTAGTTAGTTGTCAAAATTTCATTTTTATTAAAGTTTAAAGGGTAGAATAAAAGTATCGCATTTAATTTGCTTATGACATTTTTATTGTACTCTGTTAAGAAAAGATTAAATTTGAGGTTTTTGTTAATCATACCCATATTACTTGTTATTGTTGTCTTTATCTGTGTCTGTGTAATCAAAATAACCTGATAAAATGGATACTACACCGACGGAAGCTGCCCAAGTTGTAGCTTTACTTGAGGTTGGACACGGACAACGTGAAGTGGCACGCAGACTTCATTTGAGTCGTTCAAAGGTACAGCGGGTATACCGCAGGTATCTGGAGACTGGTGCTTTTGTTCGGCGACCTGGAACTGGCCGACCACGGGCAACAACAGAACGTGACGACCGCTTTATTGCAACCAATTCGTTGCGCGACCGTGGACTTAATGCTGTTCAGCTACAGCAAGCGTTACGTGACGTTCGAGGAGTCGCAATCAGTAGGTGGACAGTGAGACGAAGACTAAAAGAACGAAATTTAACATCACACAAACCAGCAACTGGCCCAAAATTGACTGTAGCTCATCGCCGATCTCGCTTGGAGTTTGCTCGAGAACACATTAATTGGACGTTAGAAGACTGGGGGTCAGTTTTGTTTTCTGACGAGTCAAGAATCTGTCTTTTTAGCAATGACGGGAGAAACCGAGTGTATAGACGTCCTGGTGAAAGATTTGCCCAATGTTGCATTCGAGAAACGGTGAGTTTTGGTGGTGGTTCTTGTATGGTGTGGGGAGGAATTTCTCTAGACGGAAAAACGGAACTTGTCTTCGTCGACCCCGCCAACGATGGCAGTGGTAGACGTGGATTAACAGCTGACCGATACATAACTGACATTCTTGAAAACCACGTAATGCCGTATGCTGGTTTTGTCGGAGAAAATTTCTTGTTTATGCATGACAATGCGAGACCTCATACCGCGCAGATCGTTACGGAATACTTGTCTGCGATCGGGATTCAACAAATGGTATGGCCAGCACGAAGTCCCGATTTGAACCCGATCGAACACCTATGGGACGAGCTAAAACGGAGAGTCCGAGCCAGGGTTCCCGCTGTTTCATCCATTCCCGAGCTTAAAGTCGCTGTGCTTGAAGAGTGGGAGAAAATACCACAATATGTCATCGTAACGCTGATCAGATCGATGACTAATAGGCTACAAGAATGTATCAGGGCCCGGGGGGGTAATACCAGTTATTAAGAATATTTTTTTTGCAATAATTTTGTTTTTTATTGTTTTTATGGACATAGAAAATTTAGTAGGGCTAAAACATAGCCCTACTAAATTTTCTATCAAAATTACCATTTTTCTTGCAGAGCCAATAATTTATCATTCAATAAGGTTATTATTCAATAATTTACCCTCATTGTAAAGGTTATTAACTAAACTTTTAGGCGATATATAGTTCGAATTGATACGTTCCATATTACCAAAAATATTTACCATTTTACGTGAAAAAAGGTAGTGGCTCGATTTATTTGCTCCCAAGTGTACTTAGTGCAAAATAACTTTGTTTTGGAAGTCGGTGGTTTTGGTTGCTTGATTAATTTTTTATCCATCTTAAGGCTTGATGTATACGACGCCGGAGCCGTACCGACGCCGGACCGTAAGTTTGTGCATACGAATGAATATCGCGCACGCGCCGCACCGCTTATGCACCGGCACCGCGCCGAAACCACGTGTAAACACGGCACGGTTGGCGCAGTGGTTAAGCGATTGACTGCTGCGCTGCGTGTCGCGGGTTCGATTCCCGCACGGAACAAATATTTGTATGACCTACAAGTAGTTGTTCCGGGTCTGGCTGTTTGTGTATGTGAGTTTTAAATGTTTGTAAACGCACCCACAATACAGGAGAAATTCCTAGTGTGGGGCAACGTTTTTAAAAAAAAAAAAAAAAAAAACCGCATAGATGCCGAGTTAAATAGTAAAGCAACGATCACAGTTCAGTAAAGCTTGGCCAACGAAACTGTCAAGATGTCTGCTTTTCATTTGAATACTGATAAACCTTATGATGTTAACTTTAACCAAAAATACAAAGTAACTTATGTACTTATTTCATTTATAAACGTCGACATAAACAAATCCATAGACGTAAGAGACAATTTTGGGTACATCTCCTTGTTGTAGCCTGCAGAGAAGATAAAGGTGAAGTTCACGTACTTTTTGAAAAAATAACAAATTATGTACTAACATAATATCTCAGAATCAGTGTAAAATCTTTTGAAAAGTCTTAAGGGCCGTGCACGTAATAGACTGATTTTGATCAATTTTGTTCATTGTTTGTGAGAAAGGAAAAAATAATTTTAACAAAATGATTTATGACATGAAAAGTGGACTTCTTTTTTTTGCATGTGGCTGAAAGGGATTTTTCAAATAAGTTAAGTAATCATGGAAAATCACTAATATTCGCAGCAAGTTTTCCGAAAAATTACGCAAGACTGATGTTTGATCGTAATTTTTTTACAAGTAACTACTTTTGATTTTGAACATTAAGAAACATCATCTACATTATAATATGGTCGACTTGCATGTGGCTGGACCACTTTTTTTTCAATTTTCATAAAGCATATAGCAGCAAAATAATGTTGAAAAAGCCTATTTTTTTTAATTTAAAAACCGTGTCGGTAATGTATTTTTTCCTATTACTTAAGCAAACCATTCTAAGAAATTTTGAAATCACACATTAGTCTTCAGCTATCTTTGAAATAAAATCAAAATTGTATCTTATTATAATACAATTTCTTCATTAAGTAAATCAATGGCGAAATCCTTATATATATAAAAATTACGTGTCACGTTGTTTGTCCGCGATGGACTCCTACACTACTGAACCTATTTTAAATTTGATCTGCACACCGTGTGCAATTTGATCCAACTTGAAAGATAGAATAGCTTACATCTCAATTTATAGTCGCAATATTATTTTATTGCAAATTATTTGTCTATTATTTGACAGTCACAATTATACTAACGCTTCGTCCTCGAGATTAGAACATAACACACAAGTGACACCACTCAGACACTGTAGTTGAGTTTTTTTTTTTTTACTGCGGTTTTCTCTGTTTTCCTGATTACTTGGCTTGGAATCTCTCGTCATTCACATTTTAGTGTTCAGCCGCTCAGCACGTTTAACATTTTATTTTACTGTACTGTAAAATCATGTCAAAAAGAAAGTGTTGTTGATTACGAACATCTAACGAAGAAATTACAAAAATATGAACGCAGATTACGGCGTCTATATCCGCCTTCGCAAGACTCAACACCTCCGATCGCGAGTACTTCGTATGAACAAACAGGTTAGTAACAGTGTGTACGTGTTCCTACCGAGTATAAAAATAACGTATTTACGTTAAAGTTTAAGTTTTGCACTCCGGGCTACCTATGGGTTTTCCGACGCACAAACTTTACTACCGATAGTCAATAAAAAAGTGTTATTGTTAAACGTATTCACGTTTAAATAAGTCTTGCACTCCGGGCTGTCTGTGGGCTATCCCTACGCAACGACTTATTATAAAATATCTACTTATGTTTTACGATATCCTAACTACTCGTTAAACGTTCGTTATTTTCCATCGCTATAAACGATCCGATTGGGCCTTTATTGCCGTCCGAAAAACTTTCCTAACAGAAATAAATTATAGTAAAATCTATTTTACCGTTAAACTATACAGTGAATATTTATCTACTTTCCTTCTACCTACAAGCAAATTAAAAATATATATTATGCTTAGGTACGCCTTTTAAGAAAAGAATATTCTTAAATCGCAATTACTTCTACTCCGTGTTTCTTTTTAGAATACACTGGTATCGATCCTGAAGATTGGTTACAAGACTCTCCGGAGATCAATAATCCACCTGATGAGACTACCGTGGTTCCTGGTGACCCAACTGATCCTGAAATTTCAGTTGATCCTATCATATCTCTGGATCCCGTCATATCAATCGACCCTGCAAATCTGCAGGACAAACCTAGTTCCTTGCCAGAAGTGTCAGGGGACATCATCGACGCGGACCTAGACCAGGACACTATGGTCATCCTGGGGGAAGACCCGTCGACATCTGTGAAGTATGGACCAGATTTACATAAAGAAATAACTAAACGCTTCCAGCACATCGCTACCGAGGGTTCCGACAAGGATTGTCGAAAAGAATTAATAGCTAAATATTTGGTTCCATCTAACTGTCGTTATATTGCTGCACCGGCGTTGAACGCGGAGTTGAAAGCAGCGATACCCGAAGCCGCAGCAAAGCGTGATAAGGCCATAGTCGTCAAACAGGATCAAATGGCGAGTGCTATCTCCTGCTTGGGCCAGGTAATCACAAGTCAACTCATTTCAAAAAACAATGAGTTACTAACCAAACTAATGGACGCTGCGCGAATCCTTTGTGACATCCAACATTATGACTCAGTTACCCGCAGAAACTTTATTTTATCTGCGTTAAAAAGGGACATGAAGGACGCTTTAAGTAGCACTAAGATTAATGAATTCTTATTCGGCGACAACCTGTCAGAAACGATAAAATTAGCTAAAGCCGTAAAAAAACGATTACTGAACTAAAGTCCGACACTGTCAATAAAAACCTACCAAAACGACCAAACAACCCAATGCCTCAAAGATATTTAAACCGAAGAACTCCTGCTCCAGCGCGCAGGCCGCTGGGAGCCGCGCCGAGGAGTCACGAGCCTGCAGCGCCGCGGCTGCCACCGCCGCTGCCCGCCAGCTCATCGAAGAGGTTGCCGCCACAGCGCCAGCCGCAGCGCCGCTACTAAAGTTTTCGCCAGATAAGAAAAAAATAAAAGCCGTTAACACCCGTCTACCAATGTATTCCAATATTTCAAAACGATACGAAAAATATGTAAAGGAAGTGTCGCTAACGTGATCAAAACAAACTTATCGTGGTAAGGAGCGTCCTTGACGCGTTCACTGGACATGAGTTATAAACCTTTTGGCCAAAACCATATTCAGTCATATTTATTTTGGAAGTTACTTAGGTACTACTCAATGAAACTCTTAAACCAAATTCGAAGTTAAATAATTTATTTTAAATAGGCACACAGACATAGGTATATAGTTTCGTAATCACGACAATCACTCTAGCACTTTCCACTATAGGCCCAACTTTGTATGAAACTCTCCCTAAATAGAGAATTCAGAAGGGGAGTCTGTGTCCGTATTTTCACTCACAGAACTTTCACTTTCTGAAGTGTCTGTAACGTTTATAATAAAGCGATCGGCTGTTTTATCTATCTGATGATCGAGTCCCTTCATCTTGACTTCTTCTTTTTTGACGTGCTCGACACAATTTTTCCATTTTTCAGGTGTTACCTGATTTAAGGCATCATTAAATAATTTTTTAACGTCTGTTAATTTAAATGTTGTATTGTGTCGAGCAACGTAACTTTTCGTGTCCGCCCATACGAGCTCTATTGGATTGAGCTCGTAATGATAAGGCGGTAACCGTAACACTAATACGCCTTTCTCTTTCGCCATTTCATCAACTGCGTATTTTTGATAAAAACTTTTCACAGATTGGACTTTTACCGTCAAATGTGCTTTTGTGTCCTGTTGGTCGAAGACGATTTCTTTATCTTGCAACCAGTCCATGATCTGTTGCTTTCTCCAAGATGAAGTGGGTATTTTTTCCAATCGTCTGAAAGTCAATGTATAAAATTTATAATAACTAAAAAGAAAAAAAAAAAGTTTTGGCCCTTTAAGTAAGTTGAAGTACCTGGAATGATAGCTTGCGTTATCCATAACAACGACGTCATTAGGTTGCAGCTTATCCAAGACTTTCGCGAACCATTCTTCAAAATGAACGGCATCCATAGCTTCGTGATAATCACCCGTCTTTTTACAAACGAAGACCCATTGGCAATCGCCCAAAAAGCCATTTTCATTGCCAATATGAACTACAATGAGTCTGCTGCCCTTTCCTGTTGGATTTTTAGCGCCAGTTGACAAACCTTCCAGAAATGCTTGGCGTGATGAAGTCACAGTGGTATCGGTCCAAGCTTTCGCAACAGTATGACCTAAAACAATTAAGGATAAATAAATGCACCAAAATACAGAGAAAATAAAATTGAGGGTGCACATTGTTTATATTTGTGACTCGAGTATGACAATTGATTTTTACCTGCATTGACCCAAGTTTCATCCAGGTAATAGATATTACGGTTTTCATTACGGTACCCTTCCATTTCTTTTAAATATTTTGTTCGCCACAGAATTATTTCTGGACGTTCTATTAAGGCACTTTTCCTGTTCCTTTTTTGGAACTTGAATTTCAAATGTTTGAGAACGCGTCTTAAAGTTGTTTTGCTAAAGTTGGGCAAAGTGTCATCTTCATTTATTTTCTGTTGTATTTTATCTATTGTAGGCAGATCACCTTCCATGAAAAATCTATGCACTTTTTGCCTTATAGCTGTCTTGTCAAAACTATCCAATTTTTGGATTATGCCTAATTTGTTCTTTGTAGTCCCTTTGGGTTTCAGTTCATGGGTATCTTTATATTCCCTCAAAATTCCGTAAGTAGCACTTTTACTTATTCCAGTGATCTCTGCAGTCTTATTAACCATAGCCATATTGGAGCGGTATTCATTCTCAGGCCATGTATTTTTAGTATGTTTAAATACATTTAATACTATGGTTTTCTCGCCAACAGACAAAATCGTACTTTTTCTCTTTTTGATTGGAGAATGTAATGGTTGCGACGACGATGGACCTATAATCAACAATTTAAAAAAATACATTGTAAACTCTAGCGACACAAGGGAGATCGTTTAAGTTTGAAAACACGTGCATGATAATTACGACAAACAAATAAATGTTTTTAAATCGAGTGGCAATAAATGGAGTATTTTATAATTAACTATTAAGTATAATAATGCTGTCTGAGTTTTAAATATTTCTTGACAATACTGTATCGATCAAAAATACGATATACGCAAAAAGTAGGTATCTATAATAAGTATAATTCTCACTGCATAAAATATGGTTTTCTCTGTGGCCGTTGAAGAGTGTACATTCTGAAAGTTGGCAACGTCGTAAATAGCTGTCAAATATTTACCTGTTTTGATTAATTTGGAAATAATACTGCATAGAAATAAGAAATGTGGCTAAATAACTAGAATATTAATAATAAATTGCAATAATGAATATCGTAACACCGAATATTTAGTTTTAGATGTAAAAAAAGTCTTTGGAAACTTTTAAAATGCCTTTTTTACACCTAAAACGGGTACAACATCAAATTCAATGTTATAATTGCAATTCATTATTAATATTCTAGTTAGTTAGTTAGCCACATTTCTAATTTCCATACAGTATTATTTCCAAATTAATCAAAGCAGGTAAATATTTGATAGCTATTTACGACTTTGCCAAACAAATAACCAAACCCACTTTTGCATTAATAGTTAAGGTTAGATTCACCACATATTTACACTGTTAAATATAAAGTAATTACGTATATAAGTCCGTCATTAGTCTATTATTTCATAGGTAGGTATTAAAATAATTTAACCAACCTGCTTGAGGTTCAACGATTCTCTGTCGACGCCTTTTTTGGGTTGTTGGTGGATCCATTCTCACTTCTTCACTCATAACCAATAATAACAAAAATAAAACAAAACAGTATCAAAATAACAAAACAAACCAATTAACAGTAACAAAATAATAACAAATGCTTGAAAACTTTCCGAGTATGGAGTACGCTCAGTCAACTCCACGCGCAAACCAGACTTGAAATGACACTCGAGACGAAGGACGCGATAGGCATAATAACAAAATGGCGGACAGGTAATGCGCCCCTGACTCGCTCTGACGTCACATTCAGCGCCGAGTATGAGGGCATAACCCAAAAAATCTCATTTTTTGGTAAGAACTTTAAAATTCGGTTATTTTAATTAATTGTATACTTCTATGAATATAAGTTAAAGCTAAATAAATAAATCCAATTATGGCATGTTCTTTTATTGAAATATAAGTTGAAAACATAAGTAATCTCGAAAAAGAAAAATACACCTCAACAATTATTTTTGAAATGCATAAACAATAGCAATACATATTTCATTGTTTAAATATGTATTTTTGAAAGTAAAAAAAAAAAACACAATTATTCTTTAATTTACGTATTTCTTACTTATTCCGTTGGGATAAGTGTTTGGTAAACTCGACCGACACAGTAATAGCGACAGTTTTGAATGACGAGCGATATCTAATGAAGTTTTGTGGACTTTTTGGTACAAGTCGGATCAGTGACTTTTATTTTTCTCTTATCTGGCGAAAAGTATAGACCCAGTTAAGTATGCGGGTCGCTTGACATACTTTTATAAACAATGGTCACTTATAACTAGCGATCAATCGATACTGTCGTGGATTGACGGATACAAACTCATATTTTCCTCTGAGGTAATCCTGAAGGTAGTACCTGCTGAGCAAAGTTATTCCACTACCGAGTTTACTCATTTTTCCGAAGCTATTAATAGCCTATTAGATATAGGAGCCATATCAAAATGTGATCCGTGTCCAGGTCAATTCGTATCTAGCGTGTTCCTCACTGCTAAACCAAATGGAAAAATGAGGTTCATATTAAACCTAAAAAAATTAAATAAGTTCATTATTACACATCATTTTAAATTAGAGGACCTAAGAACCGCTATAAAACTTGTTACTAAGGACTGCTACATGACAACTGTAGACTTAAAAGATGCTTATTTTTCTATTAAAATTCATGAAAGTTCTAGGAAATATCTTAGATTCTCGTTTAATAGCCAATTGTTCGAATTCAATGCATTGCCATTCGGTTTGAATACAGCTCCATACTTGTTTACAAAAATAATGAAACCGGTTGTAAAATTATTGCGATCAGCGGGTTTTTTATCTACCCTCTACTTAGATGATTGGTTATTATTAGCAGATATACGCGATAATTGCAAAACAAATGTTGCAATCACAAAGAAGCTCCTTTGTTCCTTAGGTTTTATTATTAATGACGATAAAAGCAGTCTGTATCCTTCTACTAAGTGTAAATTCCTAGGAGTATTTATAAACTCGGCCAACTTAGAAATCTGTTTACCCACAGATAAAAAAGCGCGTATTAAAAACGAGATCCGTAAATTTATTAACATGAGAAGTTGCAAAATTAGAACCTTCGCACAATTAGTAGGCATTTTAGTGTCAGCTTGCCCAGCTGTGGAATACGGCTGGGTACACACTAAACAATTCGAGCGCTGCAAATTTTTAAATCTTATGGATAATGAAGATTATAACAAGCAAATGATTCTCCCTGATTCATTAATGCCTGATTTTCATTGGTGGTTAAAAGTTATTGATACTTCGAAGCACCGTATTAGAGATGACAACTATAGCATCGAAATATTTTCTGACGCCTCAACAACGGGATGGGGTGCGTCCTGCGATGGAGAAAATGCAAGTGGTCAGTGGTCAAATAGCGAACGTGATAAGCACATAAATTATTTAAAACTATTAGCCGCTTTCATCGCTCTAAAACTTTTTGCTAAGGATTTATACGACTGTCAAGTACTTCTTCGTATAGACAATTCGACTGCTATAGCATACATCAATCGCATGGGCGGGGTTCAATTTCCCCACTTAACTGGTATGTCAAGGGAGATCTGGAAATGGTGCGAAGAACGCAAACTTTACATATTTGCCTCATATATACGATCTTGTGATAACAACATCGCGGACGCCGAGTCGCGTCGTAATCACCCAGACATAGAATGGGAGTTATCAGAGAGGGCCTTCAATACTCTTAAGTGTAGGTTTGGGCAACCCGATATAGATTTGTTTGCCAGCCGTATCAACAAAAAATGTGTGAAATACGTTTCCTGGCATAAAGATCCGGACGCCTATGCTATAAACTCATTTACAATCGATTGGGGTTTATCTTATTTCTATGCTTTTCCTCCCTTCTCAGTTATTTTGAAAAGTCTTAGGAAAATTATTAACGATAACGCTCACGGAATTTTTATTGCTCCTTTATGGCCCACGCAGCCGTGGTACCCTTTATATATGTCTCTGCTTATATCAGACCCAATTATATTCACCCCTAATGAAAACGTTTTGATATCCCATTCCAGCAACCGGCCGGTGCACTCGACGCTTACCCTGGTTGCCGGGGTGTTATCCGGGAGGCGTTTTCACGAAGATGCCTGCCGCCTTCATCGATAGATATTATGATGGCTTCTTTATCAATTAACTCGATGAAACAATATGACGTATGTCTAAAAAAATGGTGGACCTTCTGCAAAGAATCAGGTGTTAATAAATACGAGGCCTCGGTTCCATCAATAATATATTTTCTTACGCAAATTTTTAATAATGGTAGTCAATATGGAACTTTAAATTCATATCGATCAGCTTTATCACTCATTTTGGGCCAAAATATGTCTAAAGACGATAGAATGCTTAGGTTTTTTAAAGGTGTTTTTCGCCTACGACCACCTAGGCCGAAATACTCGTATAATGCAACATGGGATACTAACTGTGTACAAAATTTCTTACGACGTAAATATCCCAATGACCAACTGTCACTCGATGAAATCTCAAAAAAATGTTTAACATTACTGGCCCTTACCACGGCTCATAGGGTTCAAACATTATCAAATTTTTTTATAGAAAATATCAATATAATGCCATCCAAAATTATTATAAAAATTCCCGATTTGATAAAAACTTCTCGAGTGGGGTCTAAGCAACCCCTGTTAACTTTGCCCTTTTTTAATGAGAGTGTTGAAATATGCCCCGCTAACACATTACTTTTTTACATAAATAAAACCAAAGATCTCCGCAAATCTGGCATCCTTTTTATAAATCCAAAAAAGCCACATAGCTCTGTAAGTACGCAAACACTTAGCCGCTGGATTAAGTGCACATTAAGCAATAGTGGGTTAGATGTGTCTATGTTCTCGGCCCATAGCACGCGCCACGCGGCTACGTCGCGGGCGCATGCCCTTGGGGTTAATATCGATGAAATTCGCAGGACTGCCGGCTGGAGCGGTAGTTCTGAAACGTTTGCTAGATTTTATAATCGCACCATTACTGATTACGATGAATGTTCTCTAGCTAGGTCAATAATCAATCAATAAGAAATAGAATAGTCTTCATTTACTAATAACTGTCTTTGTTGCAACTTATTAAATAAGAATAAATTGTACTCATGCACAAAATTACAATTAATTTACTTTTTTTGATCGTTTATGAAACATTAATTATTGAAATATCTGTAATCTAAGATTTCATTCATTTGTGTTACTTGCTAATTCTGTTTCCAGAATAAATAATTTTAAAATAATCACAGTGCGTTCTTAATATTTCCAGAAATAACTCTCAAAATCTACATGTGTATTATGTTCTAATCTCGAGGACGAAGCGTTAGTATAATTAGTGATTAAACGAACTTACCTGTAAGCGAAGTTCGATCATAATTATACGAAGCGCTTCGTCCGAAGAGATTAGCTCCCTCCCTCCCACGCTTCAGCTACGCCCTTACTTCTCTTTCAGAAAGTATTAAGCAACGCTTATTCCTCTAAACTAAATGACGAGAGATTCCAAGCCAAGTAATCAGGAAAACAGAGATAACCGCAGTTAAAAAAAAAAAAAAAACTCAACTACAGTGTCTGAGTGGTGTCACTTGTGTGTTACTACATGTGTATTATGTTCTAATCTCTTCGGACGAAGCGCTTCGTATAATTATGATCGCACTTCGCTTACAGGTAAGTTCGTTTAATCACTAATTATCTGTTAGCTCCAAACGATTCTAACATATGGCGATATCTGTTGACTGGATTGAGTAAGTATTCTATAGATGGCGCTATGTTAAAAATACAAACGTTTCATATAAGCTACAATTTAATAGCATAACCACCATGTGTTGCTGAGGCTAAGGTATAACCTAAACTTATTTTGTAATAAACGAAATACAGTGAAATTCAATTGTTCTTACTTTTTCAATTTTTGGTTTCAAAAATTCTTTCGCTGTTGGGAAGCTACACTATTTCCTGGTGATATAGGCTGTATTATATTATGCTTTGCTACCCGGGTGAAGCCGGGGCGGGTCGCTAGTAAACTATATTTTCGAGAGCGCGAACGCGATGAAATTATTAACTGATGCTGTCACTGACACGAATGGTTAAGCGCCACGAAAACTGTATTTAACTGTTTTATAATCATACAGACTTAATGTTTCAATTATTTCCAGCTTTCTCACAATTAGATAAGAAATTGACAAACATTGGCTTTTTTCGTGTACGGACCCTTAACAGTTTCATCGACATTGCTTTAGTGAACTGTGATCGTTGCTTTACTATTTAAAACTCGACATTAATGCGGTGTACATGCGGTTCCGGCGCGGCTCCAGTGCGGCGGCGGCGGCGCACAGTGGGCTGAAAATCGCCTTTCATAGACATAGAGACTTGAATTTTGAAGGGTCCTTTTTTGACTAGAAACGGATTCAGCTGATCATAACTATATTATAAAATTTCGTATGAGGCGATTGTGTGTACAAATGAAGGAGTTATAATTTTTTAAAGAAAATTTTGTATGACGCTGACATGAAAAATGAGGCTACCTCTGGAATCATTAGGTTGGCCATTATAATTATACTTACACACAGATATAGTACTATTTAATTGTAATTTTTTGACATACTTCGTATTGCGGCACCATTTGCGATTTTTAAATTAAAAATCCTCATAAATTAAAAAAAATATATGTTGATGATTCATTTGAATGCTTAATGCTTTAAATATAAGTATGTCAAGTCTAGTTTACAATATTTTTTTATACCATAGGCCAAAACATCCTAAGAAATCACAAAAGTTCGCTTTTATACCGTTCGTGGGATATCTACTATTCATAGTAGGTATCTAGTACTTTTAATTGCATTGGATTATATGATTATAAAACAGTTGTACATTTAATTTGTATTTTATAAAAAAAATCATCACCAACAATAAAATCTGTAACTAAATTAAACTAAATAATAAATGATTAAAAACAATTAAATTGTAACTGGATTAGTATTAACATATTTAAAATAGAAAATAATAATTTCATTTAATAATAATAATAAATAATAATTAATTAATAATTTCATTAGCTAATGAGAACTTGATCATTAGAAGAGATTACATTCAAAAGGTAAATGGATAATTACCATGTCATTTGAATTTAGTAAAACGAACTTTTGTGATTTCTTAGACCGTTTTGGTCAATAGCATAAAAATAAATTAAACGAGACTTGGCATACTCATATTTAAAGCATTTAAGCATTAAAATGAATCATCAACATAAAAATATTTATAAAAAATTTATGATTTTTTATAAAAATATCGCAAATGGTACCGCAATACGAAGTATATCAAAAAATTACAAATAAATAGCACTATCTGTGTGTAAGGATATAATGGCCAAACTTATGATTCCAGAGATAACCTCATTTTTCATGGCAGCGCCATACAATTTTTTCTTAAAATAATTATAACTCCTTTATTTGTACACGCAATTGCCTCATACGAAATTTTATAGTATAGTTATGATCAGCAGAATCCATTTCTAGCCAAAAACAGGACCCTTCAAAATTCAAGTCTTTATGTCTATGAAAAGCGATTTTCGGCCCACCGTGCGGCGGCAGAAGCTAACTTGCAGAGGTCCGTTAGACACTTTTATTGAAGTGAGGCACCAAACGACTAAAATGCAATATGCAACCTTTGGAGTAATTGAGCTTCAATTTAGCCAACCAGGTTAGGGGTTGCTTTTCAAAAAACTATAGATCACATAATTCTTTCATTCGTTTCGGGCATTTGTATTTATCGAGTTTCGGGTTGATTGAATCGCGCAGTAAGATTTTTCCATACAAATTTCAACCCCCAACTTTTTATTTTACCTCTTTGAGAGGTAGTTTTGTAAAACTGATGCCAAATTTTCTTATTTATTTAACTTAACATTGGCGCCACCTTTCAAGTTGATCGAATCACGCATTAGGATTTATTATTTAAACTTTGTCACTGTTTGATTTGGGGATTACAATTACCTGCCGGGGCTGCGGATTATTCGAAAGAGTTACCGTGGCCCTGGCGCACAGGCAACTGAAGGAACAGGGGTGGGTTTTAGTCAGTAAGAGTCTGACACGCCCTTCCGCTCCGCCCAGAGCGGGAGAGGTCTTTTGATGATTTCCCACCCAAAAAAAAAAAGAAAAAGGGATTACAATTAAGGGGTAGGGTTATTCCACACATTATAAAGTATCTATTGGTATACAGTCTGTTCGATCTATTTCTGAGTTAAATAATTTGTACCCCGTCTGCGTCTCCTTAAATTAAATTATTGTTTTCCAGAACATGCAATGGGTCACGTACACGCTTTTTTTAATGGCCTCTTATTGGGTATCAGAATGTATCCCATTGCCGATAACATCATTTTTTCCAGTAGCGATATTCCCGGTACTTGGAATAATGACTACCCGAAGTTGCTGTATGTTTTACATGAATGTAAGATTATTTTTACATATTAAGTTTTAATCGAATGCAATTAGCCAAAATAGTGGCACGAATAGTCCAGGAAAATAAGTTAAATCAATGGCAGATTTATCACCAGAACCAATTACATTTATTTAGGCATTAGAAATACTGTGTAAAAATACAATTAAGGTCGTCGGCGTCGATATTTTTATTTTTACTTTTTTTTCACCTCTCCTATAGGAGCTCGTAAAAAAGTCCTATTTATTTCCGTCCACTTCTTTACATTGTCTGAATATATTTTGATCTGATTGCACTCGACTACTGGCTAAATTGACTTTAAAGGAGACGTTTCATTCTTGTATAGAACTTTGGCTAGGACGCGTGTACATTCCAGAAAATCTGTGAAATTTATCTATAAACATGTAACAGGCAATGATTTATAGAATTAATTTGTATTGTAAACGTACAAAGATAAAATGTTTGACATTTGTTCTGAGAAAAATGGAGACGTAATGACAGATGACATTGACATTAATGTCATCTTTCATTAACCCAAAATGGGGATCTTTTATGATTGACAACGACACTCCCGCAGTGTATGTCAAAATAAAACGTTCGGAAATCGGAAGTACGCTGGCCAAGTAGATTTTATTAATCGAGCTAGGATATTATTATATGTTTCCATTAGAATTAAAAGTAAAAATATTTAAAATTATTTAAAATAATTATAAATTATTAATAATATATACTTTTTTTTTATTCTGTGTATTTTTTCCCGTTTTAGATATAATGACAAATGCTAGCCAAAAATGAAACGTCTCCTTTACCAAACAGTAATATCATTATTATTTATGATTTAGTGTTGCGGTAGTAATATGAATTTTAAGTTCAAGTATTAATATAATAATTGTTTAATGAATATGAATTATGAATATTTTGTATTTTATTATAATCGTAACATCGAACAATACTTGAACTTGATGAAATTTCCGTGCGTAGGGAAGATTGAATGGTTTAAAGGAGTGTGGGCATTTGCAGACCAACTAATTATTTAGTGCTTATTTAGTGCCTTTTAAATAAGTTTGGTTTTGATTTTCTCCTTCAAAAATGTTAGTTAAATGTTAGTTAGCTAAATCAAAGCTAACTTAGCCCACGTTCGCACAAATAGAAAATATGGAAAGCGGTACATCTGTTTTTTTCGGTTTGTTGTTTGTTTGTTTTTTTTTGTTTTTTTTGCGGTTTTTTCCCGCCGCGATTTTTTAGTGCGCGGTGTTCGATTTCTAACCCTTGGCGTTGAGCGTTGAATTAATACGACATACGAAGTTCTGTACATGTGTTCCCACGGACGCGAAAAAATTTCGCGCGCTGGTCAGTAAGGCGCGCCGCGCGCCGGCTCGTGTTTGACTGCGGACGTACTGCATCGTCGCGCACAGCGATGCCGAGCCGAAGAACGCGTAGGTAAATAAAACATTGTAAAAATTTGTCGTAAATGAAAGTAATTTGTTTGATTGGACGTAATTGGACGATAGACAATAGCGTAGGTACGTAGTCCTATTTGTTAGACTGGTAACTTATGTCCCGGAATATAAACTTTATAGGGATTGTAGTCCCTTTCCTATTTCATAGTAACCTTTTCCAACTGCATGGACACCTGAGTTTTACTAAAAATATAGTTTGATATATCGCTGACTGATGCACCTTTATCTACGTTATTGATAAACAGCGGGACTTTATTTAATATCCGCTGCTTTGAACTTCATATCAAACTCATTCTTTGGTGTACCTTTTTGCCCAATAAAACGATTTTTGTATCGTTTTTTCCTAACTTCTATCCATTCTTCGTTATGCTTGCTTCTTTTCCAAATACCTGGTGGCTGTATAACATCCGCTAAATTCCTTTGCTTTGGTTTCCCGTTAACATTTCCGATTTATTTTTTTCTTGTGTTAGCTATTGTTCTTATTTTATTCAATTATGTAAAGAAGTGTTCTAAATATTATTTATTTTTATTATCATGTATTTGCAGTTTTAATATTTTATTTTGTAGGTTGTAACCATTTGCCCAAGTGAAATTACATTGATTATTAGTTGTTAAATTGACTTTTGACGGTTGACAGCAACTAGCTGTCAAAAGGTAGCTTACGTGAACAATCTCACTTGGGAACATGGCAGTGAAGCCTGAACACTTGTACAGTGAAGAAGTATTTTGTGTATTTTGAAATAGTGTTATCGAAGTGTAGTAATGTTATTTAAACTGATTATAAAGCTCTACAGACTTTGCTTTCATTGCAACTTTATAGTGGATTACAGTTCAGAAGTGGGATATCACTGAGAATACTTTATTTCAGTATTAGCGAACGCCCAGCAAAGCGCAATAATAAGGTACTGTTTTTTTGTATTAATTTAATTAGGTATTTATCATTTCGATTATTAAGTGAATTATAAAAATCACTCAATTTCAAAATTTTTTCAATCAAAATTTTTCTTTCCACTGTACCTGTAAAGTAATGGTGCAATATGTTGAATGAAAGAAAATAATAATTACTAATACTAAGTTAAAGTAACCAAGTTATTATAATGATAGTAATAACGTTAGTAGGTGTTGTTAAAAAAAAAAACAAGTAAGTAGTTGTAAAGAACAGCGACGTAAGTTTTATGCTAACTTTTTAATTGTAATAAATGCTGTTATGTGAATTAAGTTTTTTTTTTGCAAATGAAACAGAAAAATTATAATTTTATTTCACTATTAACAAACTGTTGTTTAGATAACAGTTCAGTCGTATACATTATTACAATTCCAGCTAAACAAATAGACGGTCAGTCCGAAGTACAAGCGGTAGTCAGTAACAATGATGGATACCGAAGTACAAGCGGTGTTCACGCCCCAAAAATTTTATTTTTTGGGTGGAAAATCATATGATCTCTCCCGCTCATGGCGGAGCGGAAGGGCGTGTCAGACTCTTACTAAAACCACCCGTGTTCCTTCATTTGCCTGTGCGCCAGGGCAACGGTAACTCTTTCGAACAATCCGCGACCCCGGCAGGCATCGGCCTTATCGGACCCCGTCAATGGTGCTGACATCTCTTAGAGGCGCGCGTGGAACACGACGCGTCGTCGACCCGGGCCTGGTCCTTACCGGACGGCGAGCTGCCCATTGCTCGCCGTCCGCAAGCCCGCGCCTACGGTGGCCGGGAGTCGGCAGTCGACTCCCGCCGCCCAGGGTGTCTCCTCCTGCGGCGACTAGGGGCGCGAGGGCGAAGCGATTGCCTCTTCCTCACGCGCTCCGCTTCTTCCTTCGCGAGCATTACTGCTTCGCAGAAGGACGTGACGGCTTCCCATTCCCTCTCGCTCCGTACCATGGCCTGAACCACGGCCGGACGCGAGAGGTCACTGCCGCCGATTGCCGCCATGAGGCAGCGCTCCGCCCAAGCCGGGCAGATCTCCCTCCACCGTATGCTCCACCATGTCCTCCGGTCGATCCACACAATGGTAACACCCGGGCGTTTCCTCCCGCCTTATTCGAAACAGGAACCTCCCGAAACAGTCATGTCCGGTGAGGACCTGCGTCAGGTGGAAGGTGAGGACGCCGTGGCGCCTCTCAAGCCACTCCTGAAAGAGGGGACTTACCGCCGCAATTGTGGCGTGCCCTGCGCTGGGTTGCGACAGTCGCACTCTCCATGCCGCCATGAGATCCCGCCGGAGCTCTGTCCGCTGTGCCGCGATTTCTCGCGGCAGCGGAGTTACGCCCCGGCCTCTCGCCTCCTCGCGCCACTCCCAAATGTGCGCGAGGACTTTTGCCTCCAGATCCCACGGCGGCATTCCGGCAAGGCGGCTCGCCACCTCACAGGAGACCGTGCGGTATCCCCGGACCAGCCGGATGGCCACGACCCTTCGGGACGCGTTCAATCGGCGGGCTGGTCGGAGCCTCAATGAACGCGCCCACACCGGTGCCCCGTAAAGGGCCATGGACCGCACGACCCCCGCGTAGAGCCTCCGGCAGCAGGCGTTTGGACCCCCCAGATTGGGCAAGAGCCGCTTCAAGGCAGCCCCGGCCCGCTCCAGTTTGGGATACAACTCCAGGGCAGGGTATTGAAGGCGTTGGCGATGTCTAGAGACACCGCCAAGATGACCCCACCCCGGGCCACAGCACCCCCCATCGTGAGGGCTCGCACGCGCATAATGGCGTCCACCGTAGAGCGCCCCCTGCGAAAACCAAACTGGCCCTCTGCCAAATTCGGCCCCACCCGCACCAGTCGCCCGACGAGGCGGTCTGCAATGACTCTTTCAAAGAGCTTGCCCACCTCGTCGAGCAGTACGATGGGCCGGTAAGCGGACGGAGAATCCACTGCGTGCCCCGGTTTCTTAATGAGGACCAGTTTTCCCGTCTTCCAACGATGTGGGAACTGGCCCTCCCCCAAGCATGCGCTTAGGAGCCCTCTTAGTCGAGGCCCGAGAACCTCCAAGGTCAGGACCCAGGTTTTTCCAAATTAAAAATAGCTAAAGATGAGTTTGAAGCGATGCTGAAAGACGGCACCGCCAGACCCTCAAGCTCACCATGGTTATCACCATTACACCTGGCTCCTAAGAAGAACAGTGGATGGCGACCCTGTGGTGACTACCGCATGTTGAATTCCAGGATAGTACCCGACAATTATCCAATAGTCATATTCATGACTTTGCACATAGTCTGTCGGGATGTTCGGTTTTCAGCACAGTTGATCTTATCAAAGCATATAACCAGATTCCTGTAAGTCCAGAGGATATTCCCAAGACCGCTATCACCACGCCATTTCATCTATACGAATTTCCTTTCATGACTTTTGGTCTTCGCAATGCTGGACAGTCTTTTCAGAGGTTCGTCGACGAGATGCTGCGGGGACTGGACTTCTGCTCAGCTTATCTCGATGATTTCTTAGTCTTCTCGAACGACCAGAAGATTCATGAAGACCACCTACAGCAACTTTTCACCCGCCTACAGGAATATGGTATGGTGATCAATACTGCTAAGTGTGTATTCGGAGTAAAGAAAGTGACTGTCTTGGGTTATAAGATCTCGGCCGATGGCACCAGCCCGCTACCCGAGAAGGTGGAAGCCATCACAAAATACCCAGCTCCTAAAACTGTTCGGAACTCGCAGATTTTTAGGTATGTTAAATTTCTACAGGCGATTTATACCCGACACAGCTCAACACCCAGGCCTCCTTAAATGCTATGTTGGTAGGGTCCGTAAAAGGCTCGCACCCAGTGCATTTCACCACCCAAGAAATGGAAGCCTTCAATACCTGCAAGGGTGGTCTTTGCAAAGCTGCGATGCTCGCCCATCCCGACAGCGAAGCAAAACTAGCAGTAGTGACGGACGCTTCAGACATAGCAGAAGGTGCAGTATTACAGCAGTGCAAGGACGAGGAACCATGGCAACCGCTAGCATTCTACTCCCGCAAGCTAAGTCCGGCACAAAAGAAATACTCGTCTTACGACAGGGAATTGCTAGCAATCTATGAAGCGATAAAGTACTTCTGTTCAGACATATGGTCGAAGCACGAAACTTTGTCATCTACACAGATCACAAGCCCATGTTTCGCGTTCCACTCGCGAAAGGAAAATTGCTCACCAAGACAGTTCCGGCACCTGGATTACATCTCACAGTTTACGACACATATAAGACATATCAGGCAAGAACAAAGTCGTCGCTGACAGTCTCTCGAGGATCGAGGAGAAAACTCAGCCGGTAGACCTATACAAGCTAGCTGAATCACAGAAGCACGACATTAACTGCAACAGTTACTCGACAGCAACACGTCCTTATGCCTCACTAAAGTAAAACTGCCAGGATCAGAGACAGATCTGTACTGTGATGAGAGAAGCAAGATCCCTCGACCATATGTCACAAAAGAACACCGTCGCAGAGTTTTCGAGAGCGTACACTCGTGGAGTCACCCTGGCGCAAACGCAACAACCAAAATGGTTACTGAACGGTACGTTTGGCCAGCAGTAAAAAAAGACTGCAGAGAATGGAGCCGTTCTTGCTTAGCATGCTAGCGATCCAAGGTAACCCGTCACGTCTCATCACTGTTGGGAACCTTCAAGCTGCCGAGGGCTAGGTTCAAACACATCCACATCGACCTCATAGGCCCACTGCCGCTAGCACAAGGATATCGTTATTGCCTCACAGCCATCGATCGGTTCACACGTTGGACTGAGGCGATACCTACATCCGACATAACAGCAGAAACAGTGGCAAAGGCTCTGGTAAGTGGCTGTATTTCTCGATTTGGTTGCCCCGTTGATATCGTAACGGACCGCGGTCGACAGTTTGAGTCGGCACTCTTCAGGCACCTATCGGAGATGGCTGGATTTCACCTCAAGCGTACCACGGCTTATCACCCCGCTTGTAACGGCCTCATAGAGAGATTTCACAGACAATTGAAGGCTGCTATAACCTGCCACTCAGCAGAAAACTGGGTCGAGTCTTTGCCACTAGCTCTACTAGGTATTAGGAACGCGTACAAAGAAGACCAACGAGTAGGTTCTACGTCAGCTGAACTTGTATATGGCGAAACACTCAGGCTGCCAGGGGAATTATTTCAGTCTCAGGTCAATGACACAATTGACATGTCAGACTACGTGGCAAGGTTAAGGGCATTTGCAAGAAAATTGCAGCCGTCTCCAGCATCCCGACATGGTAGCAGATCAACATTCATGTTCAAAGATTTGGGAACATCGAGTCACGTTTTTCTCAGAGATGAGACATCAGGCTCCCTAAATCACCATACACAGGACCGCATAAAGGGACCGCAGAAAGGGACTTTTCAAAAAGACATCAACGCGGTATACATTTTCGTGCCTTGTTACGTAAACAACCAGTTTAGCTTGAGCCCTGCAATTATTCATAACTATTATTAAATCACAAATGTATTTTAGTTACCGATGAAAAGTTATGCCATCTTTTTTATAGCTTGATGTTCTAGACGATTTCCCACACCATTTAATAGGACAGGAACTGATAACTGTTTATAATTATGCAGAAATGTTTTAAAATGTATTAAAATACCGCGTGTGCGGAGATCCAATAACTGGTCAAAACTAAAATGGCAATTCATATTGTCATCTAATATAAGTGCAATTTCATTTGTGTCGTGAGCCCGAGTCGCCCGTATGAGCAGTCAAGAGGCTATACAGGGTGGAAACTTTCAGCGGGGCACTAAGGTGAAGTACCTTATCCGTTGCAGCTACGCGAAAATGGTCCTAGGAGACTATCCATATTTTTTTATGGAATTTTGATCCCCATTCACAGATTTTCAAAAAAAATATACAGTTAGCAAGAAAATAGCCATTTTACACAAAAACATTTTTTGATGCCAATCGATCCTGTTTCTAATACTGATCAAAAACTTTTACGGGACCAACCATCGTTGGAGTACTCAAAAAGTCACAAATTGCAAAAAAAACTATTCCCTTACATTTTGTAAAGAATTTGTGTAACTGAAATACAAAAAATAAAATAAAAGACAAATGATCACGTAGAATTTTACACATATCAAAAAGATGGCGTATTAAGTTTCTTTTTTTATTAACTGAGATAACTTGATGATGTTATTCTTATTTAAAATCTTGCTGTTTCTTGCCCTACGATATCAAGTGCTCGAAGTGACCGCCATTTTGACGAATACATAAATTGATTCGTTTCTGTACCGCCCTAGTGGCTGCTGACAATTTATTTGTATGAATTCCATACAAAATTGTGGTTACTGAGTCTTTAAGTTCTTGAACACCTATCGTATTGCTTTTTGTAAACCTCAGTTTTCAGGTAGCCCCACAAAAATAAATCAAGAGGCGTCAGATCTGGACTACGCGCTGGCCAAGAAATAGGACCATGTGTTCCCATCCATTGATCACCAAACTGTCGGTTCAAAGTCGAACGCGTACTGCGGCTGTTGTGAGGTGGAGCGCCATCTTGTTGAAAAAACATTCTTCTTGATTCCGACAGTGGTAAATCATCGACGAGGTTTTCAAGATTCTCTAATATTCTGTTGTTATAAATGTTGGAATTCAAGGTGCCTTCATAAAATTCCACCATTACCACTCGGTTCCACATTATATCACACCAACAATTAAAAGAAAATCGCACTTGATTATGTGTTTCGCGAAACCTGAGAGGATTTTCTCTATACCAATAATGGTGATTTCGCCGGTTGTACATTCCATTGTTAGAAAAATTTGTTTCATCAGACCATAATATGAAATTCAGAAAATGGTAATCTCTGCTTATTTTTCCTCTTAACCACCTGCAAAACGTAAGTCTTCGAGCGGCATCCCCTGAATGTAAGGCTTGAACCAGTCGCCCCTGTCGGTAACATTTATAACCATACTTCTTCCATATCTTTAGTACAAAACGATGTGAGACACCTACTTCTTCAGCGACGGCTCTTGATGATATTTCGGGATAAGCTTCGCCAAGTGTAAGAACAGAAATAATCAAATTTTCATCTAGTATAAATGGGTGGCATACAGATTTTTTCTTGAAAGAGCCACCTTGTGCAAGATTTCTTAAAAGATTTGTAATAACCTTTCTGGTTGGCACATGACGATTTGGATATTTGATCCTATACCATTCTAACGCAGCCGATGTATTTTTATTCTTTACGTAATATGCTTCTAGCAAGTCTAAACGTTCTAAATTGGGGGTCATTTTTCTCTTATCAATAGCTGTCAAATTATGCACTTAATGTAGAATCCACAACACACTCAGAGCTTTTCTGACGCAACAAACTGTCAAGATTGTTTTTTATTTAATAATCTTTTTATTCATTCAACAAAAAGATCTCAACCGTCACTAAAAAAGCTTTTGCGTAAAATATTCATACAAAATGTAAGGGAAAAGTTTTTTGCAATTTGTGACTTTTTGAGTACTCCAACGATGTTTGGTCCCATAAAAGTTTTTGATCAGTATTAGAAACAGGGTCGATTGACATCAAAAAATGTTTTTGTGTAAAATGGCTATTTTCTTGCTAACTGTATTTTTTTTTTTTAAATCTGTTAATGGGGATCAAAATTCCATAAAAAAATTATGGGTATTCTCCTAAGACCATTTTCGCGTAGCTGCAATGGATAAGGTATTTCCCCTTACTGCCCCGCTGAAAGTTTTCACCCTGTAAAGTCATTGTTCAAGAATAACACTAAAATAGCGTCGACCTACGAAACCTTAATCTTGAAACTTGAGCATTACGGACTTAAAATTTTATTTAAATGATAGAGAACAGTAAGATAACTCATTTTCGACAAAATGTCCCTTACGTTATTTCATGTTTCCACTATCGATATGTCGAATAAATAGATGTTCTCACCGAAATCCTAGTAATTATAGATAATGATATCAGTGTACAAAGTAACGTTTCGGCCGCGCGGCCACGTACTTTTTGGTTTGGACTGATTTCGTCTGTTTAGCTAAACTTATTAGTATTAGTATTTATTGCTTTCTTTAGTTTTGACAATTTAAGACCTTTCTTCTTGTAACAGTTTTACTGTTGAAGTTTTTTTTTTTGGGTGGGAAATCATCAAATGACCTCTCCCTCTCTGGGCGGAGCGGAAGGGCGTGTCAGACTCTTACTGACTAAAACCCACCCATGTTCCTTCAGTTGCCTGTGCGCCAGGGCCACGGTAACTCTTTCGAACAATCCGCAGCCCCGGCAGGCATCGGTCCTATCGGACCCCGTCAATTTTGCTGACATCTCTTTGAGGCGCGCGTGGAACACGACGCGCCGTCGACCCGGGCCTGGTCCTTACCGGACGGCGAGCTGCCCATTGCTCGCCGTCCGCAAGCTCGCGCCTACGGTGGCCGGGAGTCGGCAATCGACTTCTGACGCCCAGGGTGTCTCCTTCTGCGGCGACTAGGGGCGCGAGGGCGCAGTGATTGCCTCTCCCTCTCGCGCTCCGCCTCCTCCTTCGCGAGCATTACTGCTTCGGAGAAGGAGGTGACGGCTTCCCATTCCTTCTCGCTCCGTACCATGGCCTGAACCAGGGCCGGACGCGAGAGGACTGTTGAAGTCTTAAGTTTTAAAGAAATAATCAACAATAAAGAAACAACGACTGAAGGATTGCGCGGCCATAACTTCCAAGGTGAATATTTGGTAAAATATTGATCTAGAGCTTATAATTCTTAATTTCGAAAATTTTTGACAAATTTGGTCTTCAATTGACAAAAAGAATTAGATCTCTAACCTAAGTAGTTGCTGAGATCTCCGTGGCCGCGCAATCCTCCACGTTACGTTCGCGCGGTCAACTTAAAACAAGTATAACTTCTTTATTTCGCCTTTGATAAATTTTTGGTTTGTTCCCTTCGATTTTGATAGATTACGACAATTTTTTTGGCGAAGTTTTTTTTTGTTTAGATAACTTGGCGGAGCAGTCGTAACGCACACAATATGCAACAGGTTGTACGTCGATGTCGCAGCCACCCTGTATAATGTAATAAATTATTTGACTTGTCTATCATTGTGGTCCATGAACGTCTTATTATACTTTTTTTAATAATGAGTATATAAAATAGTATAGTATAGTAATAATAATAGTATAGTAATAATAATAATATATAGTAATAATAATAATAAGTAATAGTATAGTATACAATATCAAAGCTATATCTGATTGGACATTATTGTTGTAAATACAAACATGATTTTATACCTACTAGATATACTTACTTGTTATTTTTTTTTAATTTTCAGACTTACAAGTTAAAGTTAATGTAGGTCTGCAGTTATGAACCTCGACTGTAACTACCTGTTCTACTTAAAATGTCGTCCATTAATTACATTTTAACCTTAGAGCTTAAGCTGTAACAAATAGTCGAATTTTAAAATAAATTAAATTTTCCCGTAAAATCTGTTGATTTATTTGAAGGTTAACAATTTCCTTGTGCTCATTTGTTCACGATTTTTGCAAAAATTTTTATATTTCAAGAAATGTTGATATATCCCATCACAGACATTCATTTTGGCCATCAAGGCATGTTATCGATAAATTTATCGTCGTTGAAAGTTCGTGAGTCACATCATTAGTCAGAATAAAATTAGTGACAACCTACAAAATTTCGAAATGTCTTTTATATGCGTGTCCTTCTTTAACATATCAGCAGCCTCCATAAGTAAAAATGAACCAAATATATTGAGTTCATTTGCTATTTTAGCCTTTCTTCTATGCTTTAGTTATTGTTCTGAGATTGACTCTGTCGAGCGCCACCTAGTGGCGCTGGCGTCCCAATTCGTCAAAGTCAAACGACGTATTTCCGATATATACGAGGTGCATTCAATAAGTACCTAGCCTCATCGCCAGAGGGCGCTGTAGTTTCAAAAGAGTTTTACCACAGTGTAGCACATTCTTTTTTAATTCTTTTTTCAAATTTTCATTCCAATCCCTTCATTTGTTTTAATTTGACAACTTATGGAAGCGAACGTGTCGATCGGTTTTACAAAAATGGAAAAAGAGCAATATCGTTCGGTGATTCGATTCCTATTTTTGGAAGGGAAAACGCGCATCGAAATCAAAGAGCGCTTGGATGCTGTGTACGGTGACTCTTCTCCATCGATGGCCACCGTCAAGAATTGGTTCAACGAGTTTGCACGTGGCCGTACGTCGGTTTTTGATGAACCACGTCCAGGTGCACCGAAAACAGCTGCTACGGAGGAAAACATTAAAAAAATCCATGATCTCGTATTGGCAGATCGCCGATTGAAGGTTCGGGAGCTAGCTGAGACTGTAGGCATTTCAGAAGGAACAGTGCATCATATTCTTCACGAGGAACTCGGCATGAGAAAGCTGTCGGCGCGATGGGTGCCGCGTTTACTCACACCAGAAAACAAGCGCAACCGTGAGACCACATCGGAGACGTGTTTGGCGCTGTTTAAGATGAATCCAGCGGAGTTTTTGCGTCGTTTTGTGACCGTCGATGAAACCTGGACCCACTGGTACACACCAGAGACCAAGGAGCAATCAAAACAATGGATCCATACCGGGGAACGTGCTCCAAAGAAGGCGAAAACTGTAAAATCGGCCGGAAAAGTTATGGCCACCGTTTTCTGGGATTCACAAGGTGTGATCTACATCGATTACCTCGAGAAGGGTAAAACAATTACAGGGCTTTACAATGCCGATTTATTAGGCCGATTCGACGCCGAATTAAAGAAAAAACGACCCCATCTGGCGAAGAAAAAAGTGCTGTTTCACCACGACAACGCACCGGTTCACACGTCTGCCGTTGCCATGGCCAAATTGGTCGAATTACGCTACGAATTGCTGCCCCATCCACCGTATTCTCCAGATTTGGCCCCTTGTGACTTCTTTCTGTTTCCTAATCTGAAAAAATCACTCGCCGGGAATAGATATGGATCGAATGAGGAGGTCATCGCCGCCACGGAGGCCTATTTTGCAGAGGTTGACAAAAACTATTTTTCGGACGGGTTAAAAAAGTTGGAGCATCGCTGGGCTAAGTGTATCGAACTAAAAGGAGACTATGTTGAAAAATAAATTGCCACTTTTCCAAAATTTTCGTTTACTTTTTGTAGGCTAAGTATTTATTGAATGACCCTCGTATATATTTTTTCATTTCTACCATTTTTTACTGCTGATCGCTGTTTTACTATTGAAGAGAAATCAATTACATGGGGCCTTGCATCACCTTTGCACCTTTGGTTTACATTATTTCTCATCATATTGTTGATACTATTAGCACGGAGTAATAAGTTTGGAGGAACAAAACGAGGTCGAAAACTAAGTGTTGACCTAGAGCAACAAAAATCAAAAAGAATTGGATAAAAATATTGAAATAATGAATTTAAAGATGCAAGAAGGAGAAAAAGCCGTTGAAGTTGTAAAGAAATGTGCCGAGATCTTGAACTTAGATAAAACCCAAATTGAAAACGCATGGAGGGTAGGATCCGAAAAGAAAGACGTGCGACGAGAATGGAATGGCTTAAAAGTCGAAAATCACAACTCACAATCCACATGTTATTTAACAATAATGACGCATCACGTATCTTCATAAATGAGCATATAACTCGACACAACAAGCAACTTTTTGGGCTACAAAGACAAAGCTTAAAGAAACCTATAAATGTACGAGGTGCATTCAATAAGTACCTAGCCTCATCGCCAGAGGGCGCTGTAGTTTCAAAAGAGTTTTACCACAGTGTAGCACATTCTTTTTTAATTCTTTTTTCAAATTTTCATTCCAATCCCTTCATTTGTTTTAATTTGACAACTTATGGAAGCGAACGTGTCGATCGGTTTTACAAAAATGGAAAAAGAGCAATATCGTTCGGTGATTCGATTCCTATTTTTGGAAGGGAAAACGCGCATCGAAATCAAAGAGCGCTTGGATGCTGTGTACAGTGACTCTTCTCCATCGATGGCCACCGTCAAGAATTGGTTCAACGAGTTTGCACGTGGCCGTACGTCGGTTTTTGATGAACCACGTCCAGGTGCACCGAAAACAGCTGCTACGGAGGAAAACATTAAAAAAATCCATGATCTCGTATTGGCAGATCGCCGATTGAAGGTTCGGGAGCTAGCTGAGACTGTAGGCATTTCAGAAGGAACAGTGCATCATATTCTTCACGAGGAACTCGGCATGAGAAAGCTGTCGGCGCGATGGGTGCCGCGTTTACTCACACCAGAAAACAAGCGCAACCGTGAGACCACATCGGAGACGTGTTTGGCGCTGTTTAAGATGAATCCAGCGGAGTTTTTGCGTCGTTTTGTGACCGTCGATGAAACCTGGATCCACTGGTACACACCAGAGACCAAGGAGCAATCAAAACAATGGATCCAGACCGGGGAACGTGCTCCAAAGAAGGCGAAAACTGTAAAATCGGCCGGAAAAGTTATGGCCACCGTTTTCTGGGATTCACAAGGTGTGATCTACATCGATTACCTCGAGAAGGGTAAAACAATTACAGGGCTTTACTATGCCGATTTATTAGGCCGATTCGACGCCGAATTAAAGAAAAAACGACCCCATCTGGCGAAGAAAAAAGTGCTGTTTCACCACGACAACGCACCGGTTCACACGTCTGCCGTTGCCATGGCCAAATTGGTCGAATTACGCTACGAATTGCTGCCCCATCCACCGTATTCTCCAGATTTGGCCCCTTGTGACTTCTTTCTGTTTCCTAATCTGAAAAAATCACTCGCCGGGAATAGATATGGATCGAATGAGGAGGTCATCGCCGCCACGGAGGCCTATTTTGCAGAGTTTGACAAAAACTATTTTTCGGACGGGTTAAAAAAGTTGGAGCATCGCTGGGCTAAGTGTATCGAACTAAAAGGAGACTATGTTGAAAAATAAATTGCCACTTTTCCAAAATTTTCGCTTACTTTTTGTAGGCTAAGTATTTATTGAATGACCCTCGTATATATATCCAGGATGCCAAAGTATTAATAAAGAAAAATGATGATGATAAAAAGTTACACCACATTCGAAATGAAGGTGACATCGAAACATACGTACAACAACATAAAAACTAATACATCTCATGTTATGAAACAGTGTTATTTAAGTAGATCACATCATGGCGGTAAACTTCAATCCACAATCACAGCTGCAGGATATCGAATACAACAAAATCACAGATATTAAGGATTGGTCTAACTACGTATTCTCTAGTGATACTAAAATACAAATTATACACATTAACATATGTTCTATTACAAAACATTTTAATCAGTTGACGGTGCTTATGCAAAACGTATTGGATAAGCTGGATGTATTGTGTCTAACAGAAATAAATATTAGGCAGGATGAAGTCTCCTTGTATAAAATTGATGGTTATAATATGTTTTCACAAACAAGAAAGAAAAAACGAGGAGGCATACTCCTCCATGTGAAAAACAACCTTCAGTACAGTCCACTACAATGCTATACTGCATCGTCATTTGAGTTGATACACGGTCACCTTGCTAAGAATGCTTATAACGCTTATCTATTGGTAATCTACAGGCCGCCACACACAAACAAACGCACTTTTTCAAAAGAAGTAGAAAATATTATTCGAGCGCTACCCGTTAACACTGACATTGTATTAGTAGGCGATTGCAACATTAACTTGTTAGAAACTGAACTGGATTCATCAGCAAACAAATATTTAAATACTTTAGCGGATTTGGGACTTCACTGCGGCATTCAAGACATAACACGCGAGGCGGTTGTCGGACAGAGGCGAGTGGCGTCATGCATCGATCACGTATTCATGCGGAATGAAAGTGGCGGGGCGAGCGACGTCCACGCATATACACTCACTAGCCAGGTACCCGACCACTATCTAACTGGAATCTCAGCTGTTATTGATAAAGAGGTAGACTTAACGTGTGTGAATAGAGTTAAGTACGACAACAAAGCGGTAAGAGATCAGCTAAATAACATAAATTGGTCATCGCTGTTACTGTTACAAGACCCAAACGAATTGTATACAAACATGACTGCGATCTTTGGCGATATTTATAACAGTTCTAAAAGAGAAAACTCGGTGTGCCCTAAACGCAAAACACAGTCGTGGGTTACGGATAAGCTACGCATACTTATAGAAGATAAAGAAATCTTTTTTAAACAGTGGAAATGCGATCCGAAAAACAATAATAAACGATTGCAGTACACTAGGTGCAAAAATAACACTCAACAGCTTATAAATATGGCTAAAAATAAAAAGAGGCGGGAAACGATAGCAAGTTGTAAGGGAGACATGAGAAAGATATGGAGTAATATAAATGACTGGCTTGGGAGGTCTAAAATGGGAGTAGATTCTGTAATAGAAAAACACTTATTAAAAAATGAAACATTGCAAACTATTTGTAACAAATTCTGTGAAACCATCACGAATGAAGTCGATATGATCAAACATAAACGTCAACATAATTTTTTGGTAAGAACCAGCTATGTTAATGATTGTAATGTAAGATTTCGATTTAAAAAAAGTGTTACCTACAGACGTAAAAACTGTTATAGAGAAATTAGACTGCAACAAGTCGCCGGGGTCAGATGGTATTAGAGTTGAAGATCTAAAACAAATAAAAGAACAAATTAGTCCAAATAGCTCATTTTATTAATATTAGTGTTTCAAAATCTCAATATCCGAATGAACTTAAAAAATCTATTGTCAGGCCAGTATTTACACAGGGATCTCATCAAGATTACAGCAATTATAGACCGATAGCAATTCTCAATACGGTAAACAAAATAGTCCAAAAATTATAGTTAAACAACTCACTAGTTTTTTGGAAAACAATAGTATTTTAAACAATTTTTTTTAGGTTTTAGACTCAATAGAAGTACAGCAACTGCGCTAGAAAAATTCACTGACAAAGTTAATAATCGTCTTGATGAAGAAAAGATAGTTATGGTTATATTTATAGACTTAAAAAAGCATTTGATACATTGGACCACGATGGCTTGTTGCAGGCTATGTATGAATGTGGCATAAGGGGCCCCATGAACGCATGGTTTAGCAAGTACCTAGAGAATAGGTCACTCAGAGTTTGTGTCAGTGGAACACAAAGTGTACGGGGCGACATTAAATTCGGTGTGCCGACCGGTTCAGTATATGGCCCACTAGGATACATAATGCACGTCAATAGCATGTCTAATGTATTAAAAGAATGTAAGGCATTTATGTACGCTGATGATACTTGTCTGGTTTATAGCCATAATAATATCGATCTTATACAGCAAGCTATGCAAAACGATTTTGACAATGTGGTTCAGTGGGCACATGATAATGGCATTATAATAAACATAAGTAAAACTAAGTGCATGCTTATTCACTCGCCGTATCGTAAAAATAAAAATAGTTTGCTAGTACAAGTAAAAGGACATTCGTACGAAGTGTCTGCATAGCAACAAGCAATTTTGCCAGTGTTTATGTTTAGAAACAGTTACCTCTTATAAGTACCTAGGACTAGTAATAGATAACACATTCACATGGAATCTGCATGCTAATAAGGTTTGTAATAAGCTACGCTCCATTTTGGGTAAATTGAATAATGTTAAATATGTTGTCAGCAGGAACGTACTGTACACCTTATATTACGCACTGGCTGATTCAGTTATTAGTTATGGCCTGGGTGCATATGGTCTTGCATTTCCTACATACTTAAATAAAATTAACATCTTGCAAATTAAGGTTACTAAAACTACTTTAAGTAAAAAAAACTAAGAAAACATTAAATAAAAATTATGAAAAATTGTTCAAAATTTGTAAAGCACTTCCTATCCATCTTAAAAGTAAGTTAAATATCTTGACTGAACAATTTAATAATTAAAGCCACAAAGTGGAACGTAAGCATATGTACCCAACTCGTATATCTAAGAAGAAGACACTTGCTGTTCCAAAAGTAACAAACTACTTTGGTAAGCGCACAAGAAGGTACGTAGTACCAAAGTTAGTGAATGAGCTACCCCCAGAACTGATATCGCATGTCAAGTCAAAGGACCAACTTAAAATAATTCTAAAAAAACATTATCTCTCATTGTGTCCATAGCTGTGCAACTGTGTTTGTAACAAACCTCAAGTTTGCATAAATGCCTTTCTGTAAAAGGTAATTTTTTGATCTCGACTGTAGATAATTGTTATTTTATAGTTTACTTAGCTTAAGTTTTAGCACATTATTATTAATTTAAAATTTTTTAAAATGTTACTAGATGAGAACAACTGCCGACAAACTGTTTTGCAGTTTGGCAGACTAGAAATAGTGTTATTCTTGACACAGATTTTGAATGAATAAAAAAAAAGAAAAGTTTTTCAAAAATATAAAAGCCATGTAGGAAACTTTGTGCCTTCGAATAATGTACAAAACAGGGTTTTATACATTGAACTTCAAGAGGCCTTTATGAGTCGGTTATCATGCAAAGCCCATCTATACGTCTCTAAAAACAAATTGTGTTTTTTTTGATAATCCTCATAACCAACACTCTAACTCTGAATCTAAATCTAATGCCGTCAGCAATAGTAGTCATGATGAGGACAACAGACAATTGCACAATGCGGACGAAACTTTTAAATCCAAAGGAGATACACACTTCTGGAAAGAAATTGAACCAATCATATACTTATCTAAACGATCTGATTACTCTGGCAGCTTGTTTCAAATGCGAAGATCACTGCAAAAAACAAGCGGACAGATTTCGTAAGGGAAATAATTTGGAAAAACACAAAATTGAAACGCTATTGCGTAATTAAATCGAATGCTGTAAAATATCACTTTGCTAAACCAATTGTTATTTGCAAAGGAAATGTTACACTTGATTGAAGTGATTTTTTAATTTTGTTTCACCTATGTTTAAACACACAATAGGACTATAAAAAACCACAATACTTGCATAGTACGATTAAAGTGTATAGTCGGCTCCCAGTCTATAATCTAGTTCAAACTACTTCAAACTGATAGAAACACGGAAGCGCAATTCATAGCGCACGGAACGGTAACGCCGCTCCTTACCTCCTCCGATGCAATAATTAGATTTTTGAATTGTAGAGGTCAGATAGGCAGTCGCTCCATCTAAAATACTGGTATTCAGCTGCATCCGGTTAGATTAGAAATCGATTCCAACATAGTTGGGAAAAGGCTAGGCAGATGGATTGGGCTTCTGTTACATTTGGCTGGTCTTTGCCGCCACTAAGTGACAAAATATCGTAAAATTCTCTCTACAAAACAGAGCCGTAACCGTTTTTTTTTTTTACAGAATACCACCATGATGTTTTTAGGATGTTTGATGATAGCCTATTCCGTGGAACAGTGTGGACTACATAAACGCATGTCATACTTTGTTATACAATTGATCGGTTATTCTCACATAAGGTAAGAATGTTTTTATTATTATTGTTTGTACCAACAAACGAATTACGAAGGCTGAAGCCGGAGGATGCAAAAAAAACAATTTGTTCTTAAACTTATTTTAATGAATATAAAAATTACAATATTGGGTATGCTAATTTTAGGCGATAATTGTAAGATGGTAGTAACAAGAATGGGAATTATTGAAAATAGAATTGTACGATGGTAGTAACAAGAATGGGAATTATTGAAAATAGTACTGCACATTGGTCACACGCTTATTTCCCACGAAATATGCTGCGTCGACGTTTCGTGTGGTGTCATGTAGTCAGCTATCCTTATATCATAATTTTAACACTAGAAATAGGAACAAATTAGATCAACCACGTTTCAGGTTATCTAAAGTAGGTACTTCTTTTATGGGGTACTGTGTAAAATGTTATAATAAAATACCACTCGATATTCTTCAACTAAATGAGAAGAAATTTAAAACATGCATTAAACGCACACTATGTAGACAAGCATATTATAAGTTCAATGACTATATAGTAGATAAAAATGCTTGGCTTAATGCTGGTCCTGCTCCACAGCCGGGCGCACTAGTTAAAATTTGAATGTTTGGAAGAGATACTCCTTTCTTATTCCCCCTTTTATTTTTCTGACATTGCGAACTTAATGTTTGTTTATTTTTTATAAAATATGTTTTATTATTGAATAACTCAATAGATATTTTAATGATTATTTTCTTTTATGTAGTACAATTTTATTCATTGCTCAAATTCATAGCAAACTATAGTTTTGTATAATTTAGAAGCATATTGCAATTTTGTAAATGTGAGTACAATGGATTCGTTTATATTTATAATATAATTATGTTGACTTGACAGCATGGCAGTAGAGACTATGTCATGCTCACTTAAATGTCTCACTGTTGGTGGCGCGTGTGTTGGATCATTCGGTTCCCTACAAAATGGTTGAGCTGGATGGTGCTGATCCACGCGTCATGTTCGTGAACGGGCGCCGTCAGTTGAGACTGGTCATCTCTTAACTGCCACGGCTTATTTTTATTATTAATCTTATATTTTGAATTGTTTTTTTATAGATTTTTTTTTTCATTGTTCTCGCATATAGAAGCAACACGAATAATGTTCCCAGGATTTTGTAATATCTTGATTTAAAAAGAGTGTCCTTGGAGTTTCTTGCCCGTTCTTCTCCATAGAGATCTACGTTTTGGAATGGGCAACTAGCTTCAACTTTCTGACTAACTGACCGACTCTTTGACAATTCAAAAGTGCCTGTAAATGGTTTAATTGAAATAAATGCTTTGAGTTTGAGTTTGATCACACCGTCTCGGCGCCGCATAGTCTCATCGGTCCGTCTGTTTCACCGTAGCGTAACATCTCTCCCCGTAGAACAGTAACTATTTGTTAACTGCTGTTAAAAATGTTGGTGTAAGATGATTCGGGTCCATTCTTATTTCAGCAGGGCGTATGTTTCTTCTGGCTTTACTTGAACCTGGGCTGCATTTGTTTCAGTGGATGTGATGTCAATTTTCTTACCTTTATTTCTCGCATAATATCGCCGGTATGTCAAGACAATTGTAAGTACACCCGCACCTAATAGTAATAGATATATAGGTATGGTGGTATGATAGATGCTGTCATCGGAGATCTGGTTGAGTCTCACTGGAGGCTGCACTGAAATTTTCTTGTAACTATCATGGAGACTCTCGAGATTGATTGAGTTGAGCTGTACCATTGATTCTTCCGTCCTTGAAATAGTTTTCAGGTCTGGTGGTGCCTGAATTTTAAGCACTTGCCCTTTAATTTGGTCATTAAAGTTAGCGATGGTGAACTCCGTCGTTTTTATGAAGCAGTCCTTCGGTATTGTAGCCAGGAAACTTCCTTGAAGTGTTCTAAATTGTTCCTGTCTACAGGATGTCTGTACTCTTGTTGGGGCCGGGAAACTTAGTGTGTAGTGCCTTTCGTCAAGTTGTTCTAGGGCTTCCTTGTGTAAGATATTGATGTCAATGTGCAGGAATTGAGATGCTGTTGAGTGATGAGCTGTTGAACGCAATCTGGTTTATCCATAATTTTGTATCCAATTTTCTCTTCGCAGAGGTACCATGAGCTCTTTTCCGGACATTCTGCCTCTATGTACATAGAATATGAATCCTGAATCGCTATGAAAGGTGAGGAAGAGATGACGGCCAAATTATGTTTGTTAGGAACGATGGACAACTTGTATAGGATATAGGTTTTTGGTGAGGCAATTGGCACCTTTATGACTATAACTATTTTATTATCAGTATAATATGATCCTAACTTTAAAATATTATAATATTCTCGAAGATCAATATCAATAATTTCATCTTTCGAATATAATTTAATTAATTTTTACCCTAATTTACTTATCATAATTTTAAGATTAACTAAACTAATCGTAGAATGGGTAGCGCTTGAGGCGCCTATAAATGCTATCATGAATTCAATTTTATTTAATTCGTTTGGTAATGTCTCTATATTATCGTTTGAAATGAAAAGGTGCTGCGCGATATGGACAATGGTTACTAAATCTGCCTGTTTGGAGTTATCCTGACTTATAATATGGTTAAGTTTTGTAGCAATTATATTTTGATTTTCCACGATATTTTTAAGTACATTAGTGTGTTTTAACATCCATTCTTTAGTTAAACTTATGTGACTATTAAGTTCCGTTTTTAGTTTATTGTCGTTACCTTCTAAAACTTGGATGGCATTATTATATGTCATTGCATCTGTGTAGTCTAAATTCCCTGAAATACTCTTGATGAGTGATCCTAAACCATCAATGAGTCCTCGTTTAATTCGACTAGGCTTAAAAGTCTCTAACTGTAAGGATACCTTTTCAAGTTTGTCCGCGAGATAACTAATATGGGGTTCAAAAAGAAAAGACGTTTTATTGTTAACTAATGGCCTAAATTCACTTAACTGTAACTTAACTAAATCGATCTTTGACTGAATGTCTTCCAGATCAATGTAAAGGAGAAAAGAATGATAGTGGGATATAACTTTAGTTATTTCCAATTTAAAAGGAAGTAATCCAGGTCCATCTTCTAGGGGCTCAAGTAATATGTCCTTCGCCCGGACCAGGTTAACGATATCGTCAGTAGTATTCTGAAACAATTGTTTCGTGTTAGGTGTTCTTTTAAGACGTGATTTGGCAACGGGACCACGCTTTTTCTTAGTATATATGAATATGGAGATCAGCCAGTACTGTATCGTGTGTGTAACGGGGCTAATGGGTTCTTAACAAATACCTGTTGGTTTGGTTCGTATTCCTTTTCGGGCTCTCTATCTTCATTCCTATTTTCTACTAACTCCGTACGCTTATGGAGAGATGTTTTATTAATAACCTCGTATACCTTGGATATCTTATCTCGATGCTCTTGCACGTATGGTTGAAGCAAGTGCACAGATAAATCTATATCTAAGGGGTCGCGGGGGTCCGTATGACCAGTGACTACTTCAAGTGGTCTGCATCTTATGAAACTGTGTATACTACTGTTATACGCCAGTATAGCGTATGTCATAAGATTAACAATCGGTTCATTATGGTGTTGTAATTTGAAAATCCTTAAATGCTCTAACAGTGTGGAATGTAGGCGTTCTACCATTCCATTGTCGTTGGGAGTATGGGCCATAGTCTTATGGTGGTGAATCCTATGAACTCGAGTAAACTCTGTAAACAATTGTTTAGTGAATTCGGGCCCCTTGATCTGTGACTATGGATAAGGGAACGCCGTGATGAGAGCAATTTCAAAAAGGCTTACGACTCAAGACTACGCTAACAGCTGTGCCGTCCCTAATATGGTATGCCTAGGCGTATTTAGAAAAAACGTCGATTATAGTTAGATATTTCTCGTTTTGAGCGGTGAACAAATCGAGGTGAATTGTATCAAAAGGTTTTGACGGTGGTGGAACTATAGAGAATCTTTGTGTAATTGGGTTACGGTCGTATTTGGCCTGCCCACAGATATTGCAACCATTTATGTATTTGGAAATTTGCTCTCTCATCTTAGGCCAGTAGAACTTACGGGACAGGGCTAGATAACACTCACTAATACCACGATGATTTGTTTTACCCTCGTGGTATTTTTGAACAATTTCTTGCTGTCTCAGATATTCCTATTTTCTGCTTCGACTTTGGATAAAACAAGATTAATAGCAGAGCTTTTGAACTTTTCTTGGATTATCGGAATTATTTTATACATTGCTAATGGGGGGTGAATTATAATACCTATTTTAACTTTAGGATTTGCGAATTCTTGAATAGCGTTTATTACATCCTCTTCGAGGTTAGACTCTGAGAGTTGCATGGAAGTGGGAGTGTGGGTCTCAAATGGCTTAAAAACTGCTGGATGTTTTTTAATATCTCCTACCACTGTAAAGCATATTTATTTGCTTATTAAATTTGTTCAAGGGGTCATCTGAAATTGGTATTTCTAAGATTGGGTTTTCAGCGCTGGTATGGGCTGTGAGTGTGGAGGAACCGGCTAGAGATGGTGGTTTCTCAGATACGTTAACTTCTACAGAGCTAGTTTCCCGTTAATAAATTTCGACACGCAACAATGCATCTGCATTTGTATTACTTTTACCCTGTTTGTAGATTACTGAATAGTTATATTCACTAAGCTTAAGCCTCCAACGAGTTAATCTCGACCCGGGTTCTTTCAAACTCATAATCCATTGAAGTGGCTTGTGATCCGTAATAATTTTGAATTTGCGCCCGAACAAATAGGGTCGAAAATATTTAGTGGCCCAAACTATAGCTAAAAGCTCTTTCTCTATTGTACTGTAATTTATTTCACTGGTGTTTAACGTACGCCAAGCATATATGCTATTGGCTTATCCGACCCTACCGGTCCCTGTGAGAGTACGGTTCCTATTGCTAAATTTGATGCTTCTGTTGTAAGCAGAAAATCTTTATTAAAGTCGGGATATTGAAGAATCGGATCATTTGTTAGCAATGTTTTACATATTTCAAAGCAATTAACATAGTTGTTATCATCGTACGTTATTTTGGCCCCTTTCTTAAGACATTGAGTCATCGGCTTAGTGATTTTCGCGAAATCGGGGATGAATTTCCTGTAATAGCCTATAGAGGTATGAGGAACAGGGTGTAAAGTTCACTCATACTCTATAGAAAAGGGAGGATCTTCCGACCAGACGGGTGTTTTGTCTGGTGGGCAACTGCCCCACGATTGATGTCGGGATGTTGTATATATGTTAGTTGCGCGGTAAACTCTGCTTGCGCGATGCAGGATTTTGCGTGACGTCAGTCTGATGTGTAGCTCGCATGTGGCGTTGTAGATGCCGCTACAAGCCTATTAACCCTAGAAATCTTTTGATCTCTGTAGCTGTCCTAGGGATTGGAAATTTCTGAATGGCTGTGATTTTGTCAGGGTTCGGTTTAATGCCGTCTTTACTGATTATGTGTCCCAAATAGGCCGTTTCTAGTTGAACTCCGACTTGTCCATCTGGATTTTAAAGTTAGAGTCTCTGAGTCTTTTGAAAACTTACTCTAGATTAACAATATGCTCCTGTAAACTGGTGCTGAACACGATTATGTCGTCTAAATACACTAAGCAGATAGAAATTTGAAGGTCTCTAAGAACATGGTCCATTACCCTTTGGAAAGTCGATGGTGAATTTTTAAGTCCCATTGGCATACGTAAGAACTCAAATTGGCCATGTTCTACGTTAAATGCGGTTTTTTGAATATCATTTGGGCTTATATCAACCTGATGAAATCCACTCGCTAGGTCGAGGTTTGTAATGACAATTTCCTAATTTATCTAAAACATCTGCTATATTGGGGATAGGGTATTTATCGTCAATAGTCTTTTTGTTAAGCTTCCTGAAGTCTACTACAATTCGCCATTTGACATTACCTGATGCGTCGGCCTTCTTTGAAACTACCCAAATAGGTGAGCTCCAGGCAGATTCCGAAGGACGAATTCTGTACCTTCAGTGAAAAGTGATGTAACTGGAAAATCATGATTCTGAGAAAATTAATGTTAAAGTTTAAAAAAATCTGACTCTTTGTCTACTTCACTAAAATGAGTACTGATTACTGACATTGGTAAACCATATCTTAGAGCACGATTTAGTGTAAGAAGAAACAGATTAATTTGTTTAGTTTTTTTATAATTTAAAAAGAAATCCAGTTGTATCACCTAACACAACATGTATTAAAGTCGTTTTATGTGTAAATTAATTTAAAATGACTTGAACCATTTTACACATTATTTATTGGTTGGTGTTGGATGATTTTATGCTTTGTATTTTGGAAGGTTGCACTATAAGAAGTTATTCAAACAAAAAGTTGTAAAATAAATATGATTAACTTGAATATTAAAAATTGAAATTGATATTGTATTCAGGAATTTGGGAGTCAAATTGTATTTAAATTGTTATACACCTGTATCGCATTTAAGATAAAAAGTGATTAATGATACAAATTTTTCTTAATTTTGATACATTTTGAAAATGTTAATGTATTTATTGATACAAGTGCCATACAGAAATACGAAAATAGTAAGAATTTGTTAGATAGGTATTTGTTTGAGAGAAATAAAATCAACTTTAAACGAAAAACCAAAATTTCTTTTTTTTATTAATCATATTTCTTTAAAAAAAACAAAAGCTTTGGTAGAAAATTAAGTAAATCACATTAAAAAACACACTTAGACGTTATTTAAACATAATCAGTCATAATCAGTAGGTAATCTATATAATCAGTCTTTTTTTTATTCATTTATATGGTCTTTATACTTTATAATCAGTTCTTTATTATTTGTCATTAAAGCTTATTATCATAAAGACCTGTCAAATTACGTTTTTAATATAACACATTGTTAAAGTTTAAATGTTCATAATCAAGCCACAGATAAGCGTTAAAGTAGGTAAAGTCCCCGCCACGAGAAGCTATATATTTTGTAAACAAAGAACTTCTACTAAGTTACGTAGCGAAACAAATAATCCCAAATTCAATCAACTGAAAGTAACATACATATAATACGAAACTAACGAACAATTTCACTTGGTCGGGTCATATTTTTAGTAGAAGTTCTTTGTTTACAAAATTTATAGCTTCTCGTGGCGGGGACTTTACATGCCTTGTACTTTCATTCAGTTTCTGAGACGATATCTGGATCGACGTCACGTAAATTGCCATTAGTTAGCAAGTTATGGTAAATTCATGAACACTTGGATCAATATATTCCAGAAGGGATATTAAATCCTTTTTTTTTTGTACGCTTATAGGCACTGGTCCTTTGTAACATTTTTGGAGAGCATTTATATTAACAAAGCTATAATCTTTATTTTTCTTGCTATAAGACATCGAATAGTAGTCAGTATCACGTTCGTAACTTTCTTTATATCCAAAATCTGGAAATTGACTTTGAATAAATTTAAGAACTCGCACGTTTGACCATACAAATTTCCTGCCCTCAGTATTACACTTTTTTATTACAAAATTATATTTTGAAAAGGAAGCAAAATCGTAAAAATCGTTTTCAGACATTTCTATGACTGAGAATTTATTATTCCTATTTGAGGAAATTCTCACCAGCTGACACCAATCCCGCGGATGATGAATGTTCATCGAAGTTCGCTTTTTTGCCTTCTCAATAAGTGCATGATCACTGTCTACCTCCATGTGCGTATGGCCCGGTACGAGAAACTTATGTTCTATCACTGACAGTTGAGTAGATTCTTTTATAGCTAGCAATAACGCTGTACAAACTATAGAATTCTTATTCTGCCCCGAACATGAATCAGAATACATAATTAGATTTTCAGCATGTGGATGGAGTAAAGGCAGTCTCACAGTAATAAAATCGTATAGGCACGAAGCTATTTGATTAGCGCCTCTACCACCACTTGATTCTGGCCACATATAACAATACGCGTTGTTAGACATAAAATCATGAATAGTGAGGTTATAGACCCAAAGTTGTCTTTTATAAAATGCTGATTGGGTAGTTAACATAGGCGTGGGTAAACATTGTTGTAAGTCAAAGGCAATCACACAAGTATTAGAGTTATTTTGAGCAATGCCTTTATCTTTACGTTTTTCATTATAGGCACGTTCATAATCCTCCTGATGTTTTTTTAATTGTTCCTGAACTTGTTGGATCTCTTCAGGATCTGTCATATATTTAAGTTTATTTTGTAACAAGTTACATTTGTTACATGTATCTACGCTAGGTTTTTTGAAGGCTAGATTCATGTCTTTAAATACTTTTCCGTATACAGTTTTACAAACAGGATTATTATTTTCATTGCAATAAAGACGATACATAGCATCTAGTGAAAGATCTGCACTGAGGTACTTTTTAGCAGTTTTGGCTCGAGAATAGTGGTTTTCATATGCCGGAAATTTATTGATATGTTGTTCAATCTGCTTAATCGCTCTTCAGAAATTTTTTTGTAGCTCGCAGCACGTCCTCTTTCACTTTTAAGTACATGACCATACTTTTTTATTTTTTCGCACACAGTCTGAAGAATGCGATTACTCTCACCTAGTGTTTTCAAAAGACAACCTTTACATATTTTATACTCCTCAGTGAAATGAATAAGTTTGTATGTATTACTGTATTCTCGTTTAGTTTTCCCTCCCATAGTATGCATTTTTTTTTTATTAATATGAATTAGGCGTTCGGTGTATCTTGCTCGTTCATCATATGAACCCAAAAGCCAATACTCTTTAAAAACAAATTCTCTCACATTATGAGGTATACGACTATTGCACTTCATACGACAATCTGTTAAAGGAGTTAAATTTCTCCCAGGTTTTAATTTACCTAGTTTTGCGACATAACTTTTCCCCGCATTTCTTAATAATAATCTAGATTCTCTGTCTGCTCTTCTTTCTTTTAACGATTTCCTTATATTTCTTTTATTTGAATTTGAACACCCAGGTTCTGACTCTATTATGGTATTATCCGATTCAGAACTTTCAGGAACTATGACATTCAATTTGGTGTATTTTTTCTTTGGTTTTCTAGACGTGCTAGTTTCACTTTCATCTGTATCACTATTGGGTATATAGTTTTCACTACTACCAGAACTAAAGTCTAAAATTTCCGGCGACAATTCAGTTTCAGACGCTGTGCTTATTATGCTTACATTTTCTTCCATATTTTGTTCATCTTGATCCTTTTCTATCACGCTTATTCTTTCTTCCATCTTTTGTCCATTCTGGTCTTCTCCCTCTATCATGCTTATTTTTTCTTTTATTTTCCGTGCAACTTGATCTTCTTCCTGTATTACGCTTGTAATTTCTGTTATCTGCTGTCCAACTTGATCACTTATCATTGGGATCCCTTCTTTTCGCATAATGTTCTTTGTCCTAATATACTTCGGCATAACGATTTTGGCACAATTTGTTTTGGCATAATAATACTTCGGCATAATTTTTTTAGGCATACATTTAAAGTTGGCATAATCATCTTAAAGACTAATTTGTTTTGGCATAAATTTGATTCGCATAACGGTAGTAGGCCTAATGACTATTAGCATAATATTGTTGGTTAAAAATTAAATATGCTGTGCAACAAAAGTTAGTGACAGAACTGAATTGCTGCAAAACCGACTCCACGTAGTCTTGTTTGTCCTACCCCTAGAGTGTAATTTAAAATCGCGTAGGCACGTAGGGGCGAGGCGGCCCGCGGGCTGAGGAGCAGGCGGCTGCGAGCGAGCTTGCATGCTGCATGCTTGCTTGTTTGCTGCATGCTTGCTTGCATGCTGGCTTGCATGCTTTCTTGCATGCTGTATGCTTGCTTGCATGCTGTATGCTTGCTTGCTTCATGCTTCCTACAGCGAAAAAAAAATCCACAAAATTGTTCATAAAAAAGTTATGCTTTAGAACTTTATGCTTAATAAATTTATGCTTTAGAATATTATGCTTAATCATTATTATGGTTAGAGAAATTATGCTTAAAAAAATTATGCGTAAGCTGTTATGCGTAATTATATTATGCGAAAATATAATTATGCCAAACAAAATTATGCTAAGTTATATTAGGTCTTAACATTTTATGCAAATGGATAGGGAACCCTTATCATTACGTCCATCTTATGCCCATCCTGATTTTCTTCTTCTATTATTATTATTCTTTCTTGTTTTTTCTGATCCTTATGATCTTTTTCCTTTGTTATATTAATTAATTCTTCCATGTTCTCCTTATCGTGGTCTTTACCCTGTAGCAAATTCATCTCATATCCATCTTGATCTAATTTCTTCACATTATCTTCGTGCTCCTTTTTCTGAATGCCCTCCATAATCTTATCAATTCGAGTTTTCACTGTTGCCTGAAAATAAAAACAAATCAAAAGGCACTTCAAATTATTGTTATTGTATCTAAGTACGTTATTTTTAATAATAATATAAGTGTAAAAGTGAGTCCAGATTAAGTAACATGTGATACAACTTTGGTTATATACCACTTTGTTTAGCATTGCTGTATAACATTTTTATATATAACAAGTCTTTAGACATTAAAATAACACGTTATTTAACTATAAAACATGTATTATTAACACATCATCGTCACTAATAAAACATGCTAAATACTTTGTTTTATAACATGTCTTAAGTAAACGTTAATAAAATTAGGCCGATTAAATTGTCTCATTTTAGACATCAGCCATACCTGTCACTCATAAACGTTCGTTTGTTTCCAGTATTCCAAAAAACAAACCTAAATAAATTAAAGTATTATTAATATTAAATAATTATACTCTATAAAATCTAAAAAAAAAAAAAATTTAATGGAACTACATACCTACTATATAAAATTAAGTTTTATCACTGGAATCTGGTATTAAGTTAAATAAATAGGTAGATATGAATACTACTTAAGAAATATAGAATATACGAAAGGTGCTCTCAAGATAGAAGAGAAGGAAGTTTTGCCTCTAACAATTGTATAACAACAACGTTTACGTCGCAATGTGTTGATTAGGATTCGGATAGAAAGCTATTCCGATAGTTAGATAACAGGTACACTAATGTTTTTAATTTGTTAAATGTTAAATAAATTAAGATAGGTACTTATCACTAATAATATTACGAGATATTTTAAGCGTCACAATACTATCACATTTAATGCAATATAATTTGTGTAAAATGATATAAGTTGACTCACCTTACGCATCGTTTTGCGACAGAAAACACAACGCACCAACTAGAACGCAGGAGCAAGACTAACGTCTTCAACAGTTTTTCACTCACTCGTTCTTATTTCAATCTATGCATCTCACTCTTCGCGGGGAAGTGGGGCGCGAGCGGCGAGCGTGATCATTCACTGGCTGCTACGCTGCCGAGAACTTGTATCACAATACACTTATTTTATGGTATAAGAAAGTTCTATTTAAATTGTCAATGTTTGATTTAAATATATTCGTATTATTATACACTTATTCCAAAATTATGTTCATATTGATATTAATTAAATCAAAATCAGTTATCACATCGAATTTGATTAGAAAAAAAAATGTAAATTGATATAGTAAGAGTTGTATCATCTTACAAATTGTTTTGATAAAAATAACTACGTTCATTAAGATTTAAATATAATTGTACCGGTTTTCACAAAGATGACCAGGGGTAGTGATAGAATGTTTGTTAATATAAGTGTAAATATATCAGTTTGTACTAATTCACATCTAAATATTTAGATCGCGTAATAAGAGTCACATACATTTGTATTAATATACATTAAGGTAATTAAAATATTTGTTCAGTTCACATTGATATATTTTAAAATGTATTTTATTACACATTAATAAATGTAAAAAATGCTTAGTTAGAGCACTTTACACCAAAATAAGCTTGCTCAATTTTAATCTTAGAGGGGTACCAATCAGACCAAAAAAATGCATTTTTTTTACTGTTAAACTTAGTGTAAGAATATTAAAACTGATATATGTCAAGATATATCACTTTTCACTGAAGGTACAGAATTATCCTTTGTTTTAACATCTTTGTAATTTGACTGCGAACCTCTTGGCGATGTATCAACGGATATCTATATGTTTTAGTATAAACTGGGATTTCATCCGTAGTGCGAATGCTATGTTTTATCTTGTCAGTAGAAGTAAGTGGTTCGCCTTCTATGTAAAATACATCTGCGTATTGTGAAACTAAGGATTTTAAATTAGCTCGCTCCTCTTCATTTAGATGATCAGTGCGTAGCCGAGATAATATTTCCTTTACACGGGATAGAGATGGTTGTTTGGGTACACCTTAAGTTATTTATCTCTGCCCTAACGGGTTAGTCCATGGAAAAAATTAAGTCATTAGATGTTGGATTTGAAACTTCTAAATAGCCACGATTATCCTTGACGCTAGTGATATTTATGTGACAATTTGAAATAACCTGATCGGGAATTAATGCATCGCCATCTTGTATATTAATTGGAACTCTAACTTTGAAGAATTCGCTGGAATCACATCTTCATAAAAATTGCAATTACGTGAGTTATACATTTCTATAGAATTAACCGCGTGTTTCGTTACTAATTCATTGTTCTTAAGGTCAATTTTTGACTTCCATTTATTTAAAGAAGTTCAAAACCTAGATAAATTATCAATATTTTTCTAAAAAATTATCAATATTTTTCTAAAAAACTATCAATATTTTTCTAAAGAAAACTTAATAAGGGATCTAATCCAATCAAACCATCAAAGTAATCATGAAATTTGTAAATATAAAACGTTAAGTCGCTGACGTGATTGAATTCCTGACAACAGGGTAAATTAATAGAATAATCATTACGGCTGGTGGCATGCACATTTGTCACCTCAAAAAAGTCATAATTGTAAGGTAAGTAGGAGTAATATTTTTTTATAGCTTTAGGACTAATAAATTGATTGATTAATGATTAATGATTGATTCGCCCCGGTGTCAACAAGCAGTTTTAACGGTGGGTTTGAAATTCCTATGCTGTCGAAGAAAGGTATAACTAAGCAGATCGAAAACAAAATCCAGTGAACACGATGACCACATCTGTTAACGCCCCTATTTGCGTCGACCAATGAAACAGTAATATTTTGTCGTTTTAGTTTTTTTGATGTTCGTGTTTTTTGTAGGCTCTGTTACAATGATTAGTTAATCACAGATGTCTGACCTTTTTTCGACCACTAGGAATAGAACAAAAGAAACAAGATGAGAAAGTTTTTAATTTTAATGTTTTTATACTTTACATTTTGTTTCAACTAATTTCTCGGGTTCAGTCAGTTGCAAATTTGTAGAGCTTTCGGTAACAAGTTTCTCGCCTCTGTATTTAACAATTTAGGGTCGGGAAACATCTGGCAAAGTCAAATGCAGCGCGGTCGTCACTGCCTAACAAATATCCACCTTGCTGCAGTTGAAATCAAGTTTAGAATAAATAAACTTCCATTAGTTCGAGAGCGTATCTATAAGGGAAAAAGGTGCGCATCTCAAGTTATTTATATTCGACTTTATTTTAAGGAAAGCAATGTTGATGTTTGTTTGACTTAGAAATTGGTATTTTCACTTTTGTGATACTCATTATTTGTGAGTATATTATGGAATGCCATAACGGGGTACCCCAAAAGATTTAAGTGTAAACTGTAGATTTAGTAAAATATGACATAATTTGTTTTTTGGCAGCGTTACGCCTTTTGCTCACTGGTCGGTATGTCAGCGGTGCGGGATCAGCATGCTCAGTATATTCGGTACTGAAATGAATTAAGCGGTGCTGCACAAATTATACCGAAAACATAACGACAGGTACGTAAATGAAAGCAGTGCGGTATCGTTTCGGTATACAGAGCATACTATACCGCACTGCAGCTTACCGACCAATGACGAAAAATTAAAGCAGTGCGGTATCGTTTCGAAACAACCTAAGATTATTTTAAAGCGTTTCTTTAGGCACGGATTACAATAATTTTAAGCGGTTCATGAGTAAGCTCCTAGTTTATTTACTCAAACTGCTTTGTCTAAACGGTGATTGGTAATTAGGTGCATTCCTTGAAAAGCGGTTATGACTAGAGCTAATTTAAAACAAACCAATATGACCGGTTGTTATCGAGTTTTGCGCTTTTAAAGTATTATGGAAATTGTCCGCCTGTCACCAAAATACTGTTAATTGTGAGAAATCTACTCAACTGAGATGCTAATTTTATACTTTTCGGATAGCATAGAAAACCCATTCATCAAAAAAAAACCTTGTCCCAAACGTGCTCGAACTACGACCGAAGGAAGGTTCCCATTGATATTTTATTACCAATGAAAAAAACGCACCTTTTTTCATTTACAAAAACAAGGGACTCAGCAATAATCTGATACTGTGATGCTATTGGTTGATGAGATTTATATAGCGGCCGAGCGCTGCAAGCAAAAATAGTCCTTACGGTGTTTAGTTATGCCTTTCTTCGATAGTACGGTAGGTAGCGCTGTGTGTGTAAATTAAGTTCTATTTTAATTCGCTTATAGTCGGTCCTTTCTGAAAATTCTCCTCGCTAGGAGTCGCTGAATCTGCAGGGGGTTTTTCCTCGAGGGTTATAGAATTTACATCTGGACTTGCGACTGAATACTGATTCACTGCCGTGTTCGTAGTAAGTATAGTCAGGTTGACCATACATAACATACATATACTCTTCAGGGCTGTAATCGTAGTAAGGCTCGCACATAAAGGGATATTCATAGCACTCGTTAAAATTCATTTCCCTGTTCTTAAAATAATTAGAAGGGGGGGTGGATTGCCCTGCCTGGACCAATCATGACCACGGAATGGCATTGGTTTTGGTACGAAATGCGATACACCACTCATAGGTTTTGGTGTATCATTTGAGTTTGGTGCTTTGGGTGGATTCGTAAATGCATTATGTTGCGGATTGTAATTGAAAGGACGACCGCCAAACATTTGCTGCGTGTGTGACGGCCCTTGGAACTGTTGAAGTTGATTAAAACCTGATCTCCACATTTGTGGTGAACGTTGCTGTGGGGGTCCAATAGCGATAATGGGTCTGGAAGGACCAGGCATGTTAAAATTGAATGGCTTCTGCATAGGCATAGCAATATGTGGCATGACATTTAAATGGAAAATTAGGTAATTTAAGTGATGGTTTCTTAACCGGCAAGTGTTCATTACGTTGTTGTAAATAGAGGGTATTCATCTCCTCATGAACGAATTCTAGTGTCTTCTCGATCGTGTCCGGTCGCATGCATCTAATACGTGAGCCTAAGTGGTCCCGAAGGCCTCGCAAGTAAGATTGGAGGGTTAACTTCTTATAGAGAGAACGCTTTCAGTCTATTGTACTTTGGACCGTTTCGTGCAACTTAACGTAAGTCATGATAGTAGCAAATAAAGTTTGACACTTTTCGTAATATTTTTGAGGTGTAGAAGAGCCTTGAGTTAATAGTGCCATGTCATTATAAAGTGAGGCTCGCCCCCTATTACATGGGACTTAAACATAACTGCCGAAATGTGGGTGTACTATAGGTACACCTCTGCGTAATCCTTCGGGGAATAAAGGCATAATGTTATGTTATTATATTCCATCAATCAGTATATCATCTAGGTGAATCGTTGGTCGATGGAATCCGTCTCCATGTCTACCTACTCCTAAGTACCAGATCACGGATATTACGTGGGCACAACTTCCAATTGTGCGTCTGCCCGTCAAGAAGCATGTGCAGTAATACTCAATAATAGAGTCTCTACCTACTTGGTCTCTGTTTATTAATAAGTAAGTATAATAAGTTTAAGATCTTACGTGCCGTGATTATATACGCCCTCTAAGTAACCATACATGTGTTTGTTGTATATTAGTTATAATAGTTGCAAGTCATGTAAATTATTTTCACGGTATGTTTCGATAGTGTATACACCACCATCACGTAAGTGTTCACTACAGTATGATTTCGCAAGTTTAACTTGGTATGAGCCTAAAGAAATCATGAACACATCATCTTCACTTAATTGTTGAAAGTCGTCTAACTGTGGATTAATTAATTAATTAATTGTGGATTAATTGTCAGCTTCCATTTTTGTCCATGCAACTCTTTGCCTATAGATTTTTTAAAGTAACAATTATATAATTTGTTAGGTACATGAAGCTTCTCCTTAATAGCATTCATTATATCCTGTGCAAGCCTGTTATCGATTGCTACCCTGTAGAAACAATTTACAAGGGCAGCAGCTATTTTAAAATGAACAAATGCATGTGGTATTAGCTCTATCGAAATAACCTTGTCGAAGCAGTTAAATCTATTCTTAAACTTGCCATTTACTGTTTCGACCACCCAGCGACATATGGTAATTAATTTCGATTTATTGGCTTGCTCGTTCGTTAATTGAGTTTTATTTCTGTCTTTCGTCCGATGAATGTGTGCTTCATATCCCAAAGATTCAAGATCTGATATGCAATCCCCGAAGTCCCGGTCTAGGATGAAGACGTCGTTTCGGTACAACATCCAATGAAAGGGATTATTTTCATCATTGCATATTCTTGACATATGTTAGATTACACTAGAATACTAAAGGGCTAGACCAAGTAAAATACAGGTAGACGAATAAATTCATAGAGAGCCCATTGCGAGAAAACTACTAAAGGAACAATAATTAGTCCGGTCAAAATAGACATTTCAAATAACAAAAACTCCGACAGAGCTGAATTTTGCTGGAGACCTTGGGTACACCAGTAGAAATAAAATGCTAAAAGTCCCCATCGATCCCATGTGTGCTAAAAAAGTTATTTAATGTCAAAGGTAAAAAAAATCGGTTTTTTGGATTATTCTCGAAAACGATAAGTATTATCAAAAATATAGCCCAGACAAAAATTGTAGACTGTAAAATTATCTACAAAAAAGGTCCTAATACTTCTTTTCCTAACAATCACTATTCCTATCTTTGGAATCAAAAGCTGTTACTGCACGCATTCATTTTGAATATGATTTAGTTGCTGCTAAGGCTAAGTATCATGACAATTGCTACAATTCTTTACCGGGAAAAACCACCATAAAAAAAACGCGCCAAGTTGTAACCCGGCCCTTGGTGTTGTACAGAATTGGTTAGGAGACTGAGTGTTGATGGTCTCCTTCGGTGTTGTACTACTCACCACCGTGCTAAAGTAAATTTGTAGGGTATAATAAGCTGCTAGGGAAAAATTCAATTGAACAAGTACCTTACACAATGCAATGTTTATTACAATAACTCACACTGGAAGGTTCACAATATTGAATGTGGCTGGCCACATACCTTCCCCCATACACCTTGGCTTCCACACCAGTACAACCAGTCTCGGTTCTAGTTGTATTGGTGTGTTCACCTGCAATGAGACTATTACAATAACTCAGAGTCGCTATAGCGAGTCCGTGAGGTGAACCACTTAATAGATACTAGCTCAATCATACAAGTACCTACCTATCAAGGTTGTGCTAACAACGGGAACATAAGATTATGCTAAACAATCCACGACACAACACTATGGCAACTGGTCTCATCACCCAGTCCATACAATAGGCCTAACTCTCTCATAGACTAAATCGCTACCTTACCGATTATTCTCGGTGATCTCTCAGTACTAATCCCTTCACTTGACCTCTCAGTACTAATCCCTTCACTTGACAGGACTACGACCCTTGGCATCAAACACAGGATACCCCTGTGTTCGCACGTTACGTGGCCTACGGGTTAATAATGACGCTTCGTTACCTGGAGCGGCGAACTTCCCTCATCACCGATATCGGTTAAGTAAAGCCTTCCTGTCAAACGGATGACCACACCTCAAAGGTTGCCTGCACCCGCATCCATTCCAAACATCAGACCACGGGGCTACTCCAAAGCATCACGTCTCGATTATGTATTAAAGCTACAAGAGAAAAAAGGCTAGCATAAACAGCCAGACCGGATTCAGCTTCGAATGGGACTTATTGGAAACCCATCGGGTTATTTGGGTACAGTCTGTTCCTCCAGAACTAAGTCCCTATTCCAAATCCTATTCGTACCGTGTCACACGTTGCGGGTCTTCCTCATGCCGATCAATGTCACAAACCTTCGAGAAGCTTCCACTACCATAGACTAAATAGAATTCTTGTCTATTGGTTATTTTCCATTTCTTAGGCATTGTTTTAAATTAAGTGTGGGAAATTATGTCTGTATGTTTATTTATTTAAATTAACTAATACTCTTGTATATAATTTACATGACATAATTTCTCTGACACAAGATGTCGCTACTTGTTGCGTTATTTATTGATTTTGCAACGTCACAAAGTACTCTACCTCACAGGTGGTGTGGAAATGTGTGCATATAATGTAGAATGTATCACCTTCAACTTTTAGAATCACGATATCTTAGGAATGGTGATAGTTAGGGAAAAAATTATAGTACCTTTTTGTAGATAATTGTATGATCTACAATTTTAGTCTATATTTTTGATAAAACTTATGGTTTTCGCGAAAAATCCAAAATATTTGACCTTTGACCTTGAATAACTTTTTTGGCACACATGGGATCGATGGGGACTTTTGGCACTTTATTTCTACTGGTGTACCCAAGGTCTCCAGCAAAATTCAGCTCTGTCGGAGTTTTTGTTATTTGATCACTATTTTTATGTCTAATTTGACCGGACTAAATACTCACTTTTCAAATTACACTCGTTTATTTCTCCAAATAATCACACTTTTCCTATTTTTGATAATTTCTTAACAATTATCAATTATTTAGTTCAGTACTCGTAAGAATCACCCGAAGGATTACGTCCGAACTCGACAAGAGCTCAACTCAGAATGCCATTCCCCATTGCCGCAATAATGTCCCCACCCTTAATTCTAAAACGTTATTTAATGTTACTTCCGGACTAGCACGTGTTCAAATAAATGTTGCCATATTGAACTCTTAAAATCAAATTAAATACTAGAATTCTTAAAGAACCTAACAGATAATAGTTGCATCACTTGTAGTCGCAGCATATAGGCCAAGTACATCAATAATGTATCCATCACTGCATACTATTAAAATGTTTCAGCAAGTTTTAGAACTTGTGATGGCTATATGTTTGCCTTAGAAAAAGGAAGTAAGTACTTTTTTCTATATACAAGTAAGTACCATCACAGATGACAGTCGCTTTGTATTTTGAGCGTTTCCAAATATTTCCCTTGGCAAGAACAAGTTTCTTTCGAGCATGTTTTGTCTCGTTATATTAAGCATTCCTAAATGAATGAAAACCAAATCTGACATTAGTTTTTCCCTAGCTAATGCTAGTTTCCTTTCCAACGTTCTGCGCGAAAGATTAAAGGGTTTGATACTTAAGATAAACAGCCATAATATCAGCAGTTAAAACATCAACACCGTAAGACCAACGATTCAAAATCTCAACACTTCAGAATGTCAGCAGCTTAGTAAGTCAACAGTTCACCAGACCAAAGTTTAAAATCTCAACTTGGAAAGTATTAGGTAAATACTAATTAATGTTATACATGTTTTAAGTAAACATAATTTGACGAGGGGTGCTTACCTTTTATTTACTTTTTGATCGGTCAGGTATAGGTAGGTACATACTTGAGTAATTCTAATTACACAATATATTAAAATAAGTAAATAAATAACAATTGTAAATAAAAATCCTATTTAGTTTTCTTATAATACTTATATTGAAAAAAAAAAATATGTTTGTAAACTTCTTAAATAATTGATAGTTACTAAATCAGTAATACAAACTACGAAAACAATTTATAATAAAGCGATTCAAATCACGTTCTTTTATCATTTAAAACATTACGTACGTAAGTCAGCTACAAAAAATAACAAAAAATATTGGTAATTTTCATACCCAATTAAATATTAATTTGTAATTATTTAAATTTATATGTTATATAAATAACTATTTTTTTTTAAATGTTATTGTGTCCATTTCCTCTTTCTTCGATATAACCCTTTGTAAAGCTTCTTCAATTTTTTTTTTTTTTTACGTGGTGGTGTGCGTGGCACCTCTGCAAGGATCCTTTCTAGATAAAGCATTGTTGATTTTTGCTCTTTTATCAATTCCTTCAGAGTTTTCGACAAATTCCATTTTTTATTGCTCAATAATGTGTTCCACCTTCTGTGCCAAGCTTCAATTGAGTTCTGCGATCGAGGCATATCTTGGCACAAATTTTCATGGATTGACCATAGACTTGGGGCAAACAATGGTTCAGTTTTTTTTATAATAACAGTCGTTGAATTTTTGTTTTTTTTAGTTATGTGACCATGTACGTAATATCGCCGAAACCATTGTACCAATTCATGGGCTTTATCTGGAATTAAACTTTCCGCCATCAATCTATCAAATGCTTGAGGAATTTCTTCTGAGGGCAGAAAAGCCAAAGCAAATAAATATCTTATTTTCAGTGCAAAGCCAGAATCATTACCATAATCTGCAGCTAATCCAAGTTTTTGTATTTTTTTCCACACGTTTTGAGTAAAATGAAAAAAGCAACATTTATGGATACTCGATGAAAAAACACGTTTGCAGGCATTTATTGCAGCATTTTCAAAGTCGGTTAACACATATAGCGGACTTAATAACAGTTCGAAAGTATCACCACATTTTTTCACTTCTCGAAAAAATATTTCATAGCATATTTCAGTTTTAGACGGCAGAAAAGCATAAACCATTGGCAGTAATCGCCGTGATGACTCATCGTTTCCCACTAAAGCGTGTATTGTGTACATTTGTAGGAACGGAAGTGGAGTACACCTAAATGTACCATCCATAATCCAGTACAGAGCGCAATCAAGGAATTGCAAGTTTTGTTTTGTTGTAAAAATCAAAATACGTCCAACACCCTCAACTTCTTCATTAAAAAACAAAAATTGTTCGTCATCATCAATTTTACATGCCCAGTCGGGTAATTCGTTTAAAAGTAATGTAGATGTTGAATTTTGTCTTCTGACTCTGTTAATCATTTGACGCAGTGCATTTTTATTAGGTAAATACGGCGCACTGGTGCTGGGAACACCCTCTAAAGAAGATTGTATTATCTGCACCGGACAGTCCATAGAAGTTTCAGCAGTCGATTTTATTGTATCGATTACCTTCAAATTTTCTACACGGCTTGGATCAGGCATATGGTTGTGCTGTATTTTACAAATATCTGATGTTATAAATATACCATTGTCGGTACTTACAGTTTTAACAAGTCCAGAACAATGCATTTCCTTCGTTTGCGTACATTTCCAGTAGGTTGTATCTTTGCGTACATTGTTTTTCATATATAAATAACCATCAATATGCAATAAGTCACGCTTTTTCTGCGATTTCACGTATGTTGCAGCACGTAACATTTTATAGAACGATTATTAAACCGTAATGCGTAACATGTAATATAGTTGTCATTCAAATATACTTTTACCCTCATTTTCAAAATAATACAAAATGCTTACGCGTTACTACCTGCCTACATAAAAATAAAATAGCACTGCCACTACCCACAACTAGTATGCCCTACTCACTTTTTGCAATATTATAAATAGTTTTTATCTCCTATTGCTTCAGCTCAATATGATTCATGAATAATTATTATTTCCTGTAGATTGGTTCAAAACTATGCACAAGTATTTTAATATCGAAACTATAATAGATAGATTTACTGGACGTGATTTTTTTTGGTGTAACTGTAACATGTATAACATTAATTAGTATTTACCTAATACTTTCCAAGTTGAGATTTTAAACTTTGGTCTGGTGAACTGTTGACTTACTAAGCTGCTGACATTCTGAAGTGTTGAGATTTTGAATCGTTGGTCTTACGGTGTTGATGTTTTAACTGCTGATATTATGGCTATTGATCTTAAGTATCAAACCCAAGATTAAATAGTGTTGCAAGTCTTTCGTTTGGCTCTCCCATGCGAAGTTTTGATAAGTAAACACCGAGTACAGTTCGTGGTCGATTAGAAGCTTCCGTTAAAGATGAAGTTTCTTCCAAAACGGTGTTAAATTGTTGTATAGTGAGGTCAGGCCAAAAATGCATATCATTTTCAGTTATTGAGCCCATTAATTCGAAGTTCAATGTATTTACTTGATTAACAGCTCATATTAAAATATTTGACATGTCTGTGTCTTGAGCAGCATTAAAATTATGTGAAACGTTACAACGTCCAAGTTACAAGTGAGATCCATTCGTAACTTTGCAGGTGCTCGGTACAAGCTCTTGCATGCTCCAGAATAAACAAATGTTATGTGCTTAATACCATCAGTCTTATCATGTTAGAAATTGTATGTCGTTCAGCGTTATAGCAATCATTGAAAATGCACTGAATAGAGGTATTAGGGCCTGTAACGTAATCGGTGAGATAAAGAGTTTCTTGGTTACCGTCGCCGACCGTTTGCCTCCACTTGAATATGGGGTTCCCCAACATTTTCTTCTGCAGGCACTGCAACTTGAGGGTCTTGTACAAAATCGGCATTAATTCGCTGCCAGCAGCGCTGGCACACCTGTTGTGTATTATTGAACACAACCTGAAAAGACATAGTGTTTATGTTAAAATACGAAATAATACAATTAATATTTAATGTACAAAAAACCGGCCAAGTAACCACCATCACACACACACACCACACACAAACAACTTAACACACTGTAGTTGATAAATATGTTCTCCGATACATTCCAAGCGCAAACGTAATTTGTTCGACTAATACTCGTAAACTTGTATAGCCTACTTATCTGTGATAGTTTTCCTTTTAATTTCGTTATATAGTCTAAACTCTATATAACAACACTTAAGGGACTGCGCATTTTAAGGCGTTATTGAAAGTTGTCGTTAAATGGAGAGAAGAAGTGTCATTATTATTTTACAATTAAGTATTAATTAATAAGTTTGAAAGTTTGTGAGCAACTAATAGAATATGATAAATTAATAATAACGTATACATAATGCAAAATAACCTAACGACAGTCTAGCAGCCGAGGTTAATACGGTAATCACAACAAACAAAATAACGAATTTCTTAGAATCTTCGGTACGTAAGATCCCGACAGTCGATTTAAATACGTGCTAGACAATAAAGCAACAAAATAACAAATAAAAGCACGTACACAGCTGCAGTTTTTGTTAATTTTGTCAACTTAGAAAGTACTGTTTATTTGCTTAATAATGACGTATTGGTGTCGTTATTTAAAGTGTGATGTTACATAGAGTGTATCATTGTTCATTATATTGTATCATTTTACAACAAGGTAAACCAACCAAAGTCATGTAATTTTGACGTTTTAGGAAGTTTGTTGTTAAACCGAGTAGCGTTAAATGGAGTTTATACTGTATATACTACTCCCGTAATTTTTTCACACATCCAAAAGCAACCATTTACCTGGCAGGGGCACTTGACTCTTTACAATTTGCAATTTAATGCCTAATTTTACGCAAGCGGATCCCTGAATTTAAAAATAGTTTCTACAAACCAGTAATATTGTTGAATGGCCTATCCAATAATAATATAATAAGATACTCCACACCACGGGATGTACGAGAAAAAAGAAATTATTTTATTTTGCCACTTTTTCGGCGTGATTCAAATGTATATCTATGCCAAATTATAGTTTTTTAGTGCTAAGAGTATCTGACCATTCTGAGCTGCAGACGGACGGACAGATGGACATGGCGAAGTTATAGGGGTTCCTTTTTGCCTACGGAATCAAAAGGTGTAAAAAGAATCATCACATATCCGTTTTATCTATCTAAATAACTTAATAATATAACTGTACGTACCTGCACTAATGCATTTTGCTGAATATATTCTCCGAATTGCGGAAGACTTTCAGGAAGATCATTTCCTAAATCATGTTGTCTTGTCCGTAAAACGCGCTAACGTGAAGACATAACACAAGCTCTTTCTGCCATAGTAAATAACTCACAACTCACTATGAGAATGTCTGAAATCAGTGTCCATAAGCGTGCCAGGGTCAGTAGGTTTAACACTAGATAATGACGAAGTCGTGTACGTAAGCTAGTATCACAATCTAATAAAAAGCCAGGGTTCGTAAGTCGAAAAACAAGACGATTCTTAACAAACGTGTAGCGTAAACAATGTGCGAGTACCGAATACCTGCCCTGCCGGCTGCCTTTGTTTACCGAGAGACGCGGCGGTGCCCGGGAGAGTGAAATAGATATACTACCAGACACCACCAACTAAACCCTACCTGCATGTTGTTTTATAATCAGCTGCATGTACGCATTTCTTAATTCAATAAATGATACAAACGTTTCATGTACATATCTAAAATTATGTAAATATAAAAAAATAACCAAAACACCATTTTCGCTTGATTTGAACTGAAATACAATACTCGTACAATAAAATGGCAAATATACACTATTACCTATTATTTGGCATCACTGTCATAAGTGTTGAGGCAATTATAAATTCAGCCCAAAGTGCCCATGGTCTTTTAGGGTTTATTTTTTATTGTAACTGGCCACTAGCCCTACCAATGTGTTAAACTAATGTCGCCATTGTAGCGCCACGCTGTATATAATTTATATTTATTTGCTTAAAAAATAACTATTTATTAACAACTTTCGTAAAAAAAAAAATTATAACCTTCGCCAATATTTTGACGACCTGTAAATTTTGTCAGGTTTCCGCCATAATAAACATGCTTTTGTTACTTAATTTTAAACGACAACGATATTTACAAAGTTTCGCTCTTTCAAAAACAATAACCTGCATTGTAAGCATAGTAAGTTATGCAAAATTTAATATCAGTTTCATTGGGAAAACCCAACGATGATTGAGACAATAGCAAAAGCATCTTACAAATGTTTAATTCTTTCAACACTCTTTTTTGCAGGCTGCTCTTGGCTTTGTGCTGCGTTACGACTTTTGTCTCGATGTGGATTTCAAATACTGCTACTACAACCATGATGATTCCTATAAATTTCGCTGTATTAAAATTCTTTGAAGACGTGAGTATTCTTAACCATCGTTTTATTATTTACTATTGCGGCAGGCACGTTATGATCGCCGTTGAGCAGCCCGGATTTTGGATTTGTACCCGGTTTATAAATGAAAGTAGGCTCGCCTCATATTACATAGGACTAAAAATAACAGGTCAAATGTGGTGTGGGTACTAAAGGTACACCTCTGCCTAACCCTTCGGGGAATACAGGAATGATATAATGTTATGTTAATGTTATAGTCAAGTGCGGCTCGAATAAGTTTTTGAACAAAGTTATACGATAGGACAAAAGAGTCTTTAATTTCCTAGAAGTCTTGATTAAGAGCGGGTAGTAACCAAAATTGCCTATCTTCAATTTAATTTTTCATGAAATTCATAAGACTTAGGTATAAAATAAAAATAATATGAGTAACTACATGATATTTTGAAACTTTTTGTGGAACAGAAACACAATACGTTGAAATTTTCTCGATAAAATAACATCACGAAGTTACCCCTAATTTTCACGTTTTTTCAATTTGTACTTAATATGCTAATGACTAATAGGATAATTTTTTAATGATTATCTGTATCAAGACAAGGCGAAAAAAATTGTGCAGGCATTTTTTGAAATTCCTTTTTTTTTGGAATTATTACGACTACAAGCTTTAAGCACTTACGACGTTTTTAGTTCGTGGAAGAAGTCATCTTCCGTCGCACGTTGCGGGAACTTCAAGCATATTTTTGTTTCACAAATCAGTCGCCGTCGCTCTGTTGAGACGAGAGGACTGCGCTTGAATTTTCTGCTGGCCTGCGATTTAATTTATTTGCGTAAATAATATTTTCGTAATTTATCACATTGTTGGAATGAAACTGTGAAATACAAAACATGAAAAAATCACTAAAACCACTTCCGAAACGATTATTAAAATCGTTAAGAATTGATAAACTAAATAAATACCACGGCTAAACTATAAAATAAAAATATTATGATAATTCAATGTTGATATTTGAAAACTCAAGATGACATACAATTATTTGACAGATTTTTGACTGGTATAGTACAACTAGCGCCATTGTTCTCCACTTCAGTCAATTTGCTTGCGGAGAAAATTTACAACATAGAGTTCGTGCTGGAGATTTTAGATCTTATTACTATTACATAAAGAACCAAATTCGTTTACTCCCACTTTTGTTGACAAACTTCGTGTAAGGGTAACCTTAGACGACCCATTTCGAGCGACTTTTGACCAAAACCCCCGAATCAAGTTGAAACTTAAAATTTAACATATGGGTAGGTTATTGGTATAATTATATTTTGGAGTTTACAAAATAAATAAATCGGAAAACTAAAATAGGGTTTATTGCGGACACAAGTACGAAACGGTGTGCACGGGACATGACAGTTTTCATACGGATAGTGTTCTCGAGACTAGATCCCTTCTTATGGTGGGGATAAGTAAAGATTGTGACGGATCACAATGTTTGGGACTGTCGGCTTGCTTTTCAAAGCTAAAGTTTCAACAGTTACAAAAGAGGAACCTAATAAACTAATAAACTAATAGGCGTTTTGAATATCTAAAAAGCATGCTAGTGTAGGGATATTTCTCGATAATTCAATCTGAATATAGGTAACTACACGGGCTAATGGATCAAGGCATGAATAAAATGTCCTAAAACCAACTGTGCATGGTACAACCACAGATGATCACGAAATTTGCAGTCTTCTTGAGCACAGATATCAATGAATTAATCATAAAATTAGATATTATTCGTGAATTTTCCATACTAATATATTAAATATATTAGTATGGAAAATTCAGTACTGTAAAGGTGTAAAGTTCATGTACTGTCGCGAGCATAAATTTTATGCTCGCGACAGTACATGAACTTTACACCATTTATCCCCACGACACAGAATCTTAGTGTGGGGTCCAAGGTATTTGTAAAAAACTAGCACCTACTTTCTTATGTAATGTTACTAGATTTTTTTAAATATTGGACTGTTTTTTTCTGAACTGAATAATAAAGCTTTTATTTTTTTTATTTTATTTATCTCAAAACATCACTATGGCATTATACAAATTACAGAAAAATATCTTCATTCAATCAGCTATCTAACAAAGTATAAAAGTTCAAAAAATATTTAGAGGTGCCCATAAAATAGTCGATACCTTCTTAAAAGGTTCAATTATTATTTAAAAAAACTAGCTGGTACCCGTCGCGTTCCTGCCGCAGAAGAAATAATTTTGGAAATATCTACTAATATGACCTTCGCACAAGTGTAAAAAATAAGTTGACAAAGTTTTATCGCAATTGGTTAATTGGTATGGCAGCGCATAAAATGCGAACAAACACACATTGATTTTTATATATTAGACTAGCTACTGCCCGCAACTTCGTTCGCGCGGAAGTCGTAAGACACCACAATACACTTAAATAACATATAATTCTGTATAATTACGTTTGTAGTTTGGGCCTCAGTCGCCAAAATAGTGTGCGTATCAAAGGCGCGGCAACGGCGATATTTAAAAAAAAAAAATGCCAATATTTTGTAAAAATGTTAAAAAAATGTTAAAAGTTTATTCCCAAAACCATAAATTTGTCAAAGCTATGGTTAAAAAGTTAGAAGGGTTTGAACATGGCCGCGTCATTGAAACGCGGAGAACCGCGCGGCCACGGAGATCTTTAAAATTAAGCGTCGTAGAGACCTGAAATTTAGGTAAATAACAAATAGAATTTATAAAAAAATTGTAAATATATAGAAAAAATACTAGGTTTATATTTTAGGAGCTGTGAGACTAAAATCCCATGGCCGCGCCGTTAAAACGGTGAAAAACACGTTATCGCCGTTATCTCGCTGAACAAGCATCGCAGAGGTCTGAGGCTTATTATAAAACCTAGATTTGAATTTGTAATTTTTATTTTTTCAATACTGTGAAGTAGTCTAGGTTTATATTTCAGGAGCTGTAGTATGATGTCGCGTAGAAATAAGTCGTGATTATCTATCGAAGAAAGTAAGTATTAGCGAGATCTTTTTTGTAAACAACACCTATTAATATGTAGAACTACCGATACATACAACATACATTTTGTTTTTTCGTATTATAAAGCTTTCAATACGTTTTGAATGTTTCGATAAGGTGACCATGGATTATTATTTAAAGAAAACTTTCCACCTATTGTTTTAGAAATTATATCTCAAGGATTCTAAATTAAATTAAAATGAAATGAATACAAAAACATAATTATGTTTATTTCTTTAAATATCACGTAAGTCACAGATTGTTTACATACACTAAGATATATATTTATAGATATACATATTAATCATGCCAACAAAGCGGTAAAATAAAACAATGAAAAAAGATTTGGATTACCTCCTGTATATGTAAATCGCGGATGTTTTACTTTTCTCGTCTATCTCATGGTGTCGCTTAGTTTTAAAGGTCTCTATGGCCGCTCGGTTCTCCGCGTTTCAATGGCGCGGTTACATACTAACTCTAATAAGTTTTTAACCATAACTTTCACAAATTTATGGTTTTGAGAATCAACTTATACAAAGTTTTACAAAATCTTGGCTTAGTTTATTTTTTATATCGCCGTCGGCGCGTGATGTGTTTACGCAGTAATAAACCAGTGTCCAATCAAGACACTCGTTTACTTATTTCCGGACCTCCAAGTTAAAATTGGCGACGAGATCGAACTTAACCTCGGGAAGAAAAAATAAAATGGCGAAGACAAGACGATTTTAGGAAACTTAACTACGTTTGATTATAAATCTTGTGAGTGGTTAATTTACAAAGGCCGGTTGACTCAATATTTTAAAGTCAACGATATGAAGGAGGACAATAGAAGTGCAATATTAATCACACACCTATGAGATGATTCGTAATGCTTTGTGCGTAATTTAGCATATCCAGTCGATTTGGAACGACTAGACTATAAGCAGCTGATAGGATTGTTCGACAGTTATTTTAAGCAAAAACAATGCTCATTTTCGGACAAGGCAAAATTTTACAGAGCGAAGAGGAACTCAGGCGAATCATTGAGCGATTGGGCTGCTCAATTGCGAGGATTTTGTGAATTTGGAGCCGCCCTAGACACGAATCTTACGGCTTGTTTCGTCCTTGGCTTGGGAGCGGGGCCCGAACGTGACAAATTGTTTGAGCGGAATGCTTCTACCCTGAGTTTGTCGAGACCATTGGACATTACAGAACGAGTGGAATGTGCTAAAGAAGCCAGGAACGTATTGTCCGCAGATATGATTGTGATTAAAGAGGAAGCAGTGAACAAAATATCGTACAAAGGCGGCAAGCGATCGAGCAATGGGAGCGGTAAATATGGTAGCGGCGGCGGCGGTGGCACCGGCGGCGCTCGTACGAGCTCGCGAGATGGGCGTGCGCCGTCGTCGAGTCACGATCGTGACCAACGTTACGAAGATTTCCGTTGTTCGGTATGCGGTTTAAAAAATCATGATATGGAGAAATGTCAATACAAACATTATAATTGCCAAAAATGTGAAAAAGTAGGCCATAATTTTAATATAAGGTATGTAACCGATAAACCGTTGAATCAGAAAATTTATGTTGGTGAGGTAGCTGTGACTATGGAGTTGATTCCGGGTTTGAGTTGATTTTATTGATTCCGGGTCGAGTGTTTCTGTTATGTCAAAAATAATGTACAGTGAGCTGTTTGCTCATTATAAATTAACTAATTGCAAATTAAAAATATGTTTAATGGGCATAAAATTTCACCGTTAGGGTATTTCCAGGCCACAGTCGAATACAATAATCAAAAGCAGCTTATAAAATTATTTGTAGTAGATACTAATGCCCCCCCTCTGCTCGGTCGCGATTATATGTCCGCATTCAACTTGATTTTGACAAATATTTATAAAATAAGCCAATACGATGACATTAATGCATTATTGGAACAGTATCCGAATTTATGGAAGGACGAACTTGGTTATTTTTATAAATTTATAGTCCATTTGCATTTAAAGGATACTGCAGTACCGAAATTATTTAAGGCTCCACCTATACCATTTGTCTTTACCAGTTACCTTGCCTTTAAGACAAGATTGGAACAGAATTAAATCAAGTTTTCAAGTCTGTTTATACTTAGTCTTTATTTTTAATTTTTTATTCGTAATTTGACAATAATAAATTATTTCTCAGTTGTACTAAAGTACCCTTTGCAACAATTATCATAATGACCGACCGCTTTAATGAGTCCTCGCCCGCGGGGATACGACGACAAAGGGGACCGAGAGAGGTGCGGCCAGCGGGCGCGCGTAGCGTGATACACAAGAGGCGAAATGCGCACTGGCCAGTTCTTAAGATATGTGACGTCATAGTAGTTAAGGGTGAACTGGTGGTCATTTTTTATAAGAAAATTTATCGATGACGATACAAAATTTGAATGAAACAACTATAAATTATGTAACAACGACATCACATGTCAACATAAAATCAATCACTTATTTCCACTATAATAATAATATATAATATCACTGGAACTTGATTCTTCACTTTCGAAGCAGCCATCATCAGAATCATCAGAATCGTCCGGCACATTAATAATAAAATCAACAGCATCATCTAGACTTCTGTCATGTTTGCAGTATTCGTTCACGATTGTAATTACGTGATTAACACAATGCTTCCACTTCTCTACGAAATATTCAGCAAATAATCCCTACGTATATTTTTTTTTGGTCCGAATTAGAGTCGATACATTTTGTGCTAATTGTCCTTTATTATCACCCCAGACCAACTCAATTGGGTTCAGGTCTGGGTGATATGAAGGCAGACGCAACACTTGTCCGTCCGTTTCTTGTATGTCCGTTTCTTTTCAATAACTCGTAAACTTTGTAAATATCTTCTGTGAAATTCTTTTAATTAAATTTAATAAGTCATCCTTTCTAAGTTTTATCATAAAAAGCCACGTCATGTCATCGTAGCCACGCTTGCATAGCTGGCTTGGTAGAAGCCAAAGTCGGCTTTCTCTTCTCGAACCGAAAGCAGAATATACTACAGCTCTTATTTATAATAATTCTTGTAGTGCAATATTTTAACTCTAAATATTTTTTTATTTATAGCATGGTGTAATTGTTATATATGAGAAGACAAATGAAGGTTACGTAATTGCAAGTGATATAACAACGTGTTATTTTTGTGCGACTACGATTTCAGCAACTATAGGTTGGTAATTATTTCAATTATTTGTCTTAATTTATAGCAAAAGAAGCCACTCGATTAAGATGATAGAGATGATAAGGAATGGGATTATTCGGTTTAGGACAGATTCTGGTTTGGGCAGATTCTTGTTACGGCAGATTCTGTTTTTGGCAGATTCTTGATAAGACAGATATTTTACAGTCATCTACAGAAGTATTAAGTAAGGATTATTTACAAAAGTGTGCATTGATTGGAAAACTATAAATAAATTAAAAATTTGCTATAACCATAACTATTTTAACAATAAATATACTTTAAATTTAATCTCTTTGGTTCACAATAACATTATTAATCTCTTTTGTATAAATCATAATGATTTCCTTGTTGTTATTGGTGACTTGTTGTCATTCTTGTTTGAGTTGAGTGAATCTTTTCAAATTAATATTTAGGTCTGTCTCAAATACATAATGGATTTGCCTGGTCCTAGTGGTGAAGGTGATTTGCAGATTATTAAAAGCAAAATGAAAAAACCCGTTATACTTCACGGTGGGTACCGTTACAACTTTGCCGTGAAGAACAAGAACGGGACGACAAGAGGTGCCACAGTAAGCTAGAGTGCAATACTTCAATAACTTTGAATGCTGCGAATATTATCGTCAAGGAATCTAAGCTCTCCTGTATTCCAGACATGGCTAGAAATACTGTTGAGGCGTCGTTACACGGTTGTAAGAAAGAGATTTGCGCTAATCTAGAACAGATTCCAAAAATATACGAAAATTATTTAAACACATGCTGCCTAAACGCGGAAGATATACCATCATTTAATTCGAAAAAAAGATTATATAATGCAAGAAAAAAATATCTCACTGTGGATAGAACTACTTGTAGAAGCATGAAAAGTTTGAGATTACCCAATGACTTGTTGAAAAATATTTTTATGTGTGATGATAAAATGACCGACGATAAAATTTTATTTTTTGGTACTTTTTTTTTTTTTTTTGATTGGGAAATCATCAAATGACCTCTCCCGCTCTGGGCGGAGCGGAAGGGCGTGTCAGACTCTTACTGAATAAAACCCACCCGTGTTCCTTCAGTTGCCTGTGCGCCAGGGCCACGGTAACTCTTTCGAACAATCCGCGACCCCGGCAGGAACTACTACGTTGGCGAAACAGTATTTGAAGAAATTCCGAAAGTATAGTGGAGATGGTACTTTTAAAATTATCCCCACTCCGTTCTATCAGCTATTTACGCTACACGTTAAAATGTCGAATGAATATGAAAATGTGTATTTCGTACCCTTGGTATATACGTTGCTTCCAAACAAGGCGGAAGACACCTATGCAAGTATATTTAAGGTACTGAGAGACCAGTTCTCAGTGCAAATAACACATTACAAGTGTGATTATGAATTGGCACAAATTCAAGCAATAGAGCATATATACCCTGAAGCTGAGATTACAGGCTGCTTTTATCATTTTTCTCACGCCCTTTGGAAAAATAGTAAATCAATTGGTTACACTAAAACAGTCGATGGTTCAAAAATCACACTGTTGTACTCACAGCTCGCACTTTTACGTCCACGACTTATCCCTGAGGGTTATTTGGCTATTACGAGATACGAGATAGCTACGGATTGCGACGAATCGTCAAAAGTTTAAGGGTTATTTTGTCAAGCAGTGGTTTAATAAAATTACAAGCGAGACATTTTGCTGTTATCGTGAAAACGTAAGGACCACGAACTCAATTGAAGGATGGCATCGAAGGGTAAATTCGAAATTTCCTCGCGAGCCGTCGATATATCATTTTATTCAATTATTAAAAAAAACGCCACAGTGCAGGACAGAAATTTAAAAAGATATGAAATGTCTTGCGTAAGTAACAGACGGAACTTGAAACTATTTAAAAGAAAAATGCATAAATAATATTATAGAAAAAGCAGAATCAAATGAAATCACGATACTAGAATGTCTTCAACGTTTGACAACTTTTAAAAAATTGGTAAGACATTCACCAAGCAGTGTTATTTGCGGAGGTTATGCTTTTTTTGTTGTAATTACCTTTGCGTTGATAAGGTTTTTGGTTTTAAGTGTTATACTTATGTCTGAAATACGTTAAATCAATCGTTTGAGTTTGACTAATCAGGATCCAGTGCCACCAGGTGGCACTCGACAGAGTCTATAATAACATAACACTTGACCAGAGTAAAAGCAGAGTTTGTTGTTGGCGGTTAAGAGTACTCACGTTTAGAAATAGTCGCGCGTTCTATATAGTTGTGTGGTGTATCTATAGTGTGTAATTCACTAGTGTGATTAATTTGATCGTAATTTATAATTTGATTTGAACTGCAAACGGTTTTTCTATCGCGCAATAACCAGCGGGGTAATTACGTAACACACTAATAGTAGAAACTGGTTTCATATTGACAGTTCAACAACATTAATTACGTTATTTACGTTGTTGAGCAGATAATTTTTTCGAACTTAAGAAGCAATGGATTAGCAATAGGGTTCTAAATGATTTAGATTGTGATAGTGTGTTACGTAATTAGGATACCGCACTACCCATAGTACGCCCACAGTAGTTAAAATATGACTAATGATAACGAGAGAGACGTACCTTCTCCCTCACATATAAGATTGTTTGGTTTAATTTTGTTACCTTTGCTAAGTAACTATTAAAGTTTTTAGTTTGAAATTGACTTTAAATATACCATAACATAAATTATATGGTTTATGTTGGTCATGTTACTTCTGCCGTATAACGAATTTGCCAAAAATAGAATGTGCCGTAAGAAGAATCTGCCCAAACCAGAATCTGTCCGAAACCGAATAATTTAAGGAATGATCTTAGCTAGTCCGTCGTGGGCGCGAGACACGCGATTGCAGGGACCAAGACTCATAACGTGGCATGGACTCCGCACTGTGAAGCATGAACACTTTGTTCGCATAAGTACAGATTCTCATAAAGACCAGATTCTCATAAGGACAGTTTCGCATAAAGACAGAAAAGGTACAGTTATGCACACTTGTTCAGCTTTTTCTCGCTTGTTTTAATTACCATAAATAAGTGGTGTAATCAACTAGAAATTGCACCACATGCATTGCAATTGAGTCAAGTCAACAGTTGCAAGTCACTATTACTACTATTAGCCTGCATCATCCCATTGCTGGGCAAAGGCCTCTCCCCATGACTTCCAGCTCTTTCGATCTAGGGCTAAAGTGGATAGGCCCTTAACACTCTCACCGGCACGCATATATACAGTTGTCCAAAGCAGCAGGCCATGTGGCCAGGTGGTGAGAGTGTTACTAAGAATGTTGTAGCTGTATGTCTGGTACTTTTATGCATACTTTTGTACTTTTACACAGGTAAAGGTAGGTTGCCGAATCAAGGGATGGTGCTTCTACACGTTGGTCATAAATATAATTTTGTTAAGACAAATATGTCCGGTACAACTAATTGGCGATGCACTAATAAAAGTTTATGTAGCACATCCATAACTTGGATAAAGTTATTACTTTATCCAAAAACAAAGAAATTTTAAAAGAAGCAAAACATTTATGTTTTTCAGATTTTGAACGTAAAAAAAATTACTTACTTAACATTGGCATGTGCTAAACAAGTGGTTTGTTATAATCTATACCAAAAAAAATTGAGAATCATTTTTGCAAACATAGCAATGACAAACAGGAACAGAATTCTGATCAGCCACTATCGCAGGATGAAATGTTATCCCAGAGGAAATGCCTTTGTTCAATTCCAAGAAGGATACTCTCTATCGGGCTCGCTATAAATATCTAAAAGTGAAGAAAAGTAGTTGTAAGCATCCTCAGGATGAGCAATTGCCAGACCATTTAGTAAAGGATTTATTTTTATTTGGCGATGGATATAATGAAAAAAATACAAGTTTTGGGACTCAACTGGCAACAGCAACACTTAAAAAAAATCTTGTGTACGTCGATGGAACATTTAGATGTTATCCTCTTCCGTTCTATCAGTTATTTATATTTACATGCTGACACACATAAATCTGAACCCGAAACTGTTAGTTTTTGTACCATTGTTTTTCACTTTGTTGCCAAACAAAAGTCAATGTACGTACGGGAAGACTTTTTAAAACTTTAAAAGAACCCTTTGGCATGAATATTAGCACCTTAATTGTGATTATGAAATAGCTATTATCCAAGCAATCAAGTTAACATATCCTGACGTAGTAGTAAAAGGCTGCTACTATCATTTTATAAATGCGATTTGGAAGTCAAAAGCCATTGGATTCAGTTCTAATAAAGAGGGTCGTAAATATACTCAACTTTTCTCCCTATTAGCACAATTACCAGCAACGCTTATACCGGAGGCATACCTTTGTTTATGCGAGTTAACCCCTGGTAACGAGGAAAGCTTATTTTTCCGAGACTATTTCAGTAAACAGTGGATGACACTCAATACCAGCGATGTTTTTAGTTGCTATGGTGAAAACTTTTGAACCACGAATGCCATCGAAGGGTGGCACAAAAGAATTAATTCTAAGAGTCCTAAAAGACCACCTTTATTTTATATCATCACGCTCTTGAAAGAGGAAGCAAAACTGTCCGATCTAAAAATAGTCCGTGGTGGTTATTACTGTGCAGGAAAAAAAAGAAGGAAATCCGATATTTTGGTTGACAGTAAAATTGCGAACATTACATTGGATTTCACAAACGATAAAATATCGGCCTTATAGTGCTTACAACGCCTCGCAATACTGAGACGTGCAAAATGTGAACCGTACCAAACCTACAGTGACTAGGTTTAAGAAAAGTATATTTTTATGAATTGAATATACAATAAAATAAAAACACAAAAATACATTAAAATAACTTTGTTTTAGTTTAGTTTGTAAAAAAGAAATTAAATATATATATATATTCTTTTCAGGTTAACTGTACTTTGTCTTTATGCGAAACTGTCCTTATGAGAATCTGTCCTTATGCGAACAAAGGGCATAAACTGCTGCATACAGGTTGTGGTGTAAATTAAATAGAGGTCCAACATTAAGGGGTCGAAACATCATAATATATTCAGTTATCACATACCACGATTTAAACCATTTTTTTCGGAATCCTCTCCGTTAATACTATACTGCGGTGTTCTTTCTTTGTACCTATCTTAATAAAATAATACCTTGCAGGTGGAATCGGCACACTCCAGGGAACCGGTACAAATATATTATTTAAAGGAATGTTTCAGGAGTAAGTACTCAGTAGCTTAATCATCATAATCATCGGTCGAGACTCGTCGCAGTCCTTTCTTTTCTTTCAGTACTCGGTTTATAAAGTGCGTTTTGTTTGTGCAGATTATATAAATTTTCTTTCTTTCTTCTTCTTAAAGCCCCATTTACACGGTGCAAGTTTCTAAAACTTTCAAGAGCAATAATCGCAGGCCATAAAGCACGTTCAATTATTACCATTCCAGAATTGCATGCAAGTGTTTACACGCGTGCGGTTTCCATAAAATGTCATACTATAACTGAATGTAAGTTTTGTCATTCAATAATTGCGTGCGACTTTTGTTTACACCAAGGCAAGGCTATTAGTGTAAGGCGATTATTGCATGCAAGTTTTGACTCGTCTAAACAGAGTCACACGTCCTTGTACATTTTATTTTAGGATTTCTTGCTTCAAAAGAGCAGAAACAAATGAACAGATGCTCACTCGACGCACTGATGTTAGAATGGTAGAAAAAATTGATGCCAGAATTGAATGGGATTTTATTGAACGTGCAATTTTATTGTACGTTTATACCTATACCAGTTTTTAACGGCTTTATCGTGCAACAATTAGACGTGATAATGATAAAATAATAATAATAAATGATATAATTAATAATTAATTAATTTATAATAATTAATGATATAATTATACGTGATAATTATTGATTACGACGGTGCCAGTCCATATTTATGGTAAGCCACAGACAATAAACTTGCACCGAGGCTTTATAGTCAACAAAATAAAATCAAATAAAGATTACGTACTAATATTAAAAATGGTTTAAAAAAATACCTGCAGAGCTTATCAAACGACGATGAACAAAAAAAAGTTGTAATTCGAACAAGTTCATTATCACTTGCGGTGATTTTAATGTTAATTTATTAGAAAACTCTGGTTCTTGTAGTAAAATAAGTATAATAAGTCTGTTTCAGTCCTACAATCTTGTAAACCTATTTTTGGAGCCTACAAGAATAACCCCTATTAGTGCAACATGGCTAGATAATATTTATACAGATGTTATACCAAGCCACAAAAAATTTACTAGATTCTGATCATTGCGGGCAAAGGATTACTATCGAAAACGAAAACATCAAAGTGGCTAAAAAGGAACTCTTAACCAACCCCAAAACTGCAAGTCGCTTTGAAGCTTTTACAGTTAAAATCATTAATATGTTACTAGTTTTGTCTATTATTCATGCTGATCGTAATCATCTCTATGGTGTTTTTTTTTTATATATACTGTAAACAATTTGCCGTGTTTTAAATTCCATTTTACACGCGAAAACGATAAAAACATAATAGTGTGCAACATACTGTGACGTGGCTCTTCAAACTACCTACGTGATTGTGAAAACAGAACTAAACGATTGTTTACGCCTGCACGTTAATTGTGAAGACGTTCAGTGTTTGTGTTTGTTGTGCTTGCTATTTTAAAGGGCCAGGCGCCTTATAGATTTTATTTTACTTATACCGTCACAATATGTATTATTTTCTTCCAAATTTTCATCATCGTCGCGTACATGTACGCTCCGCATATTATTATTGTTTAATACAGTTTACACCAAATTAAATAACCATACCTCGATACGGGAGTTTCATTGAAGTTCACTGAAGCCCCAACACGATTATTAAACAAATTTTAACATTTTAAATAACGGACATAAAGGAAAATAGCACTGTGTCATCTAATTGGAAAGGATAGCCATGTCACTGAGTCATAAACATGGAGACCGATCGGTGCGGTGGCCTCGCCCACTACACAATGTGTCGCACAGTGCCCAGCTTTTGGAAAGGATCGCGTTCTGTTTGTTACTGTGTCAGCGTTCCACCTGCTTGCACTAACTTTGTGACCGTGCCGCGAGCGCAGAATCAGCGTTACCAATAATGTCGTTACAGCGCACGCCTCCATCAACCCAATCTACTCTAAGTAATACTCAGTCCGAATCTGACTTAAACATCGCCATGCAAGAAAGTGACTCCTCCATTGTAAACACGAAACGTAATAACAAACGCCTACGTTCAGAAGAGCCCCATTCACCCAGAGATCAGGCGCAGCAGGATCTGAAGCAGGATTTAATGGCGATGTTAAATAACTGGAAGGCAGATTTTGACTCAAAATTAACTGATATGTTTACAAAACAAAATAATCTTATATCTAAACTCTCCGCCGACGTATCTGAACTGAAGTTACAAAATTCCAACATGCAAAAAACCTTGGAAAACACAAGTCAATCAAATGTATTAATAAGCAATACAAAGACATCAAAGCGGGGGTCGAAAAACTGGACAGCCAACACTTCATACAGCGTAAATGTATTGAACATATACCGTTGGGTTGACTCGCTGCGCGCAATAAATAGCTAACGATGTATGGTTCATGGGTTTTCTTGGAAATTAAGAAAGATCATGTGTATGTGACTTGTGATGCAACTACTATGCCGAGCAGCAGTCCGTGGAGTGATCTAGTAGTACGAAATTTAGAAGGGACACAATACCAAGAGCCAAATAATATACAAATGGAAAGCGAAACTAGGTCGGAGAAGAGGAATGGAGACTAAGATGATACCGAATAGACAGAGGTGAAACCAAAGGAAATAAAGAAGTACAAGCTTGAGATAGATAAAATAGAGATATACATATCATATAGTGAGCAATTGCCTAAACAATTTGCTTTGGCCAGATTATTTAGAGATAACGGCATTACCGATATTCTAAGGGTGAAATATATGAACCCATACAAAGTCCGCCTCGATATGCCGAGTGAAGTCAGCGCAGAGAGATAAGAGAACTGTAAACAATTAATTGAGAAGGGCTGGCGTATACAACGCCCTATGGAAAACAGTATATCATATGGTGTTATAAGAGATGTGGATTTGGATCTAACCGATGAGGACATACAAAATACAATAGCGTGCCCCAAACCAGCCCAATTGGTGTCAATATTTCGACTCAACCGACGTAATTCGAAGAAAGGCTGATTACGAAGTGAAGCAGTTCGTTTATGTTTTAGGGCTCCTTTTTACCACCATATATATCTGTCGATGGTTTGAGAATTAAAGTGGATCCATACATCTTTCCTGTATCACAGTGTACGCAGTGCTGGAAGTTGGGTCATCCAACTAAAAGATGTCCATCAAGCAAAGTTGTCTGTCCGAAATGCGGAAAAAATCATAGTAACTGCGATACTACGTTATTTAAATGTGTCAATTGTGACGGTGCACACATGGCTTTGTACAAAGGTTGCCCTGTATTCCTCAAAGAAAAAAAGGTTAAGAGACATTATGGCGGAGTTTAATTGCACGTATAGAAAGGCCCTCACTATTTATGTAGCACCAAGTTTACCAGCAGATCGTGCCCCTAAGATGTCGTCTATCAAGCCGTTCTCTGCGTTAGTGCCCAAACCTTCGCTTGTGGAAGATACGTCATCGTCGCCCCGTGAATCTGCACCCGACGTTGAAATCATAACGACAAAAGCACAAATACACAAAGGGTAACATGTCGAACAACCCTCACAATCACCGTCCAAAAACCAAGGGAATCGTAAGGATTTTGCTTCTAATCGATCTGAATACGATTTCTTTTTAAATCCAGAGCCACAGCATACCAATAAACCAGAGGTGTGGTTTGAGGAAGTTGAAGAAAAGACAGAAAGAGAAGTGAAGTTTGGATAATTAATTAAAAGACTGAACGAAATAATCTTTTTGAAAAATACATCTATTTTAACGAAGGTTACAAGAATGATAAAGTGTTGCGTCGAATGGATAATTTCAGTTGTAGTGGATAATATTTCAGATTGGCCTATTAAAACAGACATTAAACTTCTTTTTTAGTAAATCATGAATTATAACAGCAAAAATGTAAAATTGACTATCCTCCAATGGAACGCGCAGAGTTTAAGGCCCAAGTTAGTTTTATTTGAAAATATTTTGTCAGGTAAGAAGGAGAAGTGGGTTTGTTGAGAATAGAGAACAACGTGGACAGTGCCCTCAACTCTCTGCGCTGACGAATGGGTAACCATTTTAAAAGCAGTCTGTGCGCAGACACATGGTCATACTTACTAAGATTAAAAACAAATCGAATGCAATTATTAAGAAGGCGGTCAAGTTTATTGAGGAGATCTGCATTCAGGTCATAGTAACACACATCACCATAGTCAATTATAGGAAATATTAGAGACTGTACAAGCATTGCCTTTATGTGTGACGGGAGAAGGTTTTTCAATCGATAGAGCGACCGCAACGTCCCGGTGACTTTTTGACTTACAGTCCTGACTTGCTTTCGCCAGTCAAGACAAGTGTCGACATGCAGACCAAGATTCTTAACATCGGAGCTAAACGGGATGACTGAGTTGTCGAAGATTACAGGCGGCACAGTTAAGCCATTCAGCTTCCTCATACTGTAGGAGCTCCCTACTATGATAACCTGACATTTTGTGGGGTTAACGGCCACGCCAAATCGATGAGACCAGTTTTTAACGACATCTAAATCCCGGTTTAACTCCGCAATCGCATCGGATATGTTGTCAATATATGCCCGGCAGTAAAGCTTTAAATCGTCAGCATAAAGATGATACGCAGTCCGAAGCTCGGTGGTAATGAGGTTAATAAAAATGGAGAATAAAAGAGGAGATAATAAACACCGGTGTAAAGGGAAAAGTTTATGATGTGGGAGATTGCAGGGAGGAGTTGATCAAGAGCCGTCACGATCATATGGCGGCTGATATTATCGCAGCCCACGGCTTTGGATTTAATGGACTGTATAATCTTTTTGATCTCTCCCGGGTCTACAGGGGTGAAGACAAAGGGGGGTAGATATTGGGACGACTCAGACCAGCAAGGTAGTCGAGTGTTCGGCATTTGGTTAGACTATCTAGAATTGGAACAGTGGAGAAATGGCGATTATGATCGTCCAAACCAATTGTGTTGGGGAGGTCTGAATGTCGCGATTTGCCGATGCCTAAAGTTCCAAGGAACTTCCAAATATCGGTGGGATAAGAAGAAGTGATATTACTTAGAACGTGGCGGCGTTTAGCATTGCGTATCATCTGATTACACCGATTCCTAGCAGCCTTAAAGAAGGTCTAATTGTCCTCCGAGCGATCCTTTTTAAATTTCCGAAACGCACGGTCTCTCCGTCGCATTGCCATCCGAACTCCCCTGTTCATCCACGGGGCAGGCGGACGCTTTAACTTTATTCTCTTGACTGGAGCATGGGCGTCATATAGCTTGACCACAACATCGTTAAAAAATCTAACTTTTTCGTCAACTGAAGCAGCTGCTTCCAGTGGTGACCAGTCAATATTGGGTGCATCTTGTTGAAGCCTCTCGCTATTCATCCGTGCAAAGGCACGCCTGTACTGGAACGTAGGTTTAGGTTTAGGGGGTTTAAGGACATAGGATAGGAAAATAAGGTCGTGACGGGAAAAGCCAGGAGCAACAAGTTGACCATGTGAGGAAACCAGGGAAGGATTAGAGATGAAGATCAGATCAAGCCAAGTATCATCACCTGTTATATTGTGATGAGTGGGTTGGAGAGGCAATACATGTAGACTGGCTGACTCGATAAGGTGCAGGAGTTTACAGGACCGAGGGGAGTTGTGGGCAAGGAGGTTGGTGTTAAGATCTCCCATAATAATGTGATGTGCATACTGCTAACCCAAAGATTCAAGAACCGATTCGAATTCAGTGAAGTAGTCAATGGAAGGGGGGCAATAGACGACACCAAGGACGGTTTTAGCTCCTTTGACACAAACCTCGATGAAAAGAAATTCTGCGGATTCATTGGGAGAAGAAGCTAGAATTTTAAAAGGAAAATCACCACGAAGGTAGATGGCTACACCACCACCCCTCTTACCGATCCCGGTCATTACGAAGAAGAACAAAACCGGGGAGTGGGTAAGTGGTTGAAAGCAGGTTAGGTTTGAGCCATGTCTCGGAAATCAGAACGGCGTGAACGTCATTGTCGGTAAAAGTGTCGTAAATTTCGTTGAAGTGACTGGGAATGCTCTGAGCATTGAGGTGGCATACGTTAAATAGCCGGCCAGAATTGTGGCTGAATTTTTGGCGTAAAAGAACACCTAAGGAGTCTGTAAGGGAACAAAAACTTTAATTGCTGGAAGATGCATTAGAATCGTTGGCAGAATAAAATGAATCGTTATCAGAAGTCATAAATATAAGTAAATTAAATAAATATCTATAAATATATAATTATATATAACGCTAAAAACACTACACGAATGACTGGTACAACGGATTGCATCTCTGCACCACCCGCCAGCTCACAACATCATCTAATTCTAAACATTGGAACTACATACAATAAAAAGCACACAGCTTAAACGTAAAAAAGACAGAATAACTGTCATGCGGAGAAAACAGTTTACCAAGGTATTGGTAATTAAAACACGATAAGGATTTTGGAATATTTATTATCAAGATGGCCTAACCTATATATACAATTTGACCGTAGGGGTAGTTGTCTTACCAACTAGCTAAAATATAAACGGACCAATCACGAGCGAGCCGGTGTGTGTCCCCTGTGTAGCTACTGACTACGTCACTCGCTCAGGCGGGCCGCGGGTGTTGAAAACACGTAAATAAGCGCGCGGCCGGCGTTGGCGCCTCAATGTGAGAAGCGCGCGCACCGCGTGAGGACGTCGATGTTTTCTTGCAGGTTAGCTGGTACAGTGCTCCCCTCCAGCGAAGCGTACTGTTGGTTTTGAAATTCTTCCAGATCTCGTGGTGTAAACAGCATCGCGGATGACGTCTGCATCCGGCTCAGGGTCCAGCAGGAATGCAGGTTTTAGTCGATCCACGGAGATATTCTTCGGTTTTCTATGGATTTGAATTGTGTACGTTTTGTCATTTCGTTGAAGAACTCGGTGTGGGCCGTTGTATGTAGGTGTGAGCGGCTTGCGGACGGCATCATTACGCACAAACACATACGTACACGTTCGTAGCTATCGAGGCATGTACGTTGTTCGGCGATCGGTGTTGATGTGTGCGGCGGATAGTTTTTTCATTGCGCTCGTTATCACGTCTTCGTTGATTGAGTTTGGTCGGTTATCTTCACGCCTAACATTTCACCGGGTAGTCTAAGTGACTGGCCATAAAGTGCTTCTGCTGCGGAGATGTCCGTGTCGTTTTTCATTGTTGCACGTAGTCCCAACATGACTGTCGGTAGCTCGTACGTCCAGCTTGTATTTTGGAGACGAGCTATTATTGCGGTTTTCAGTGAGCGATGCCACCGCTCAATCATGCCGTTTGCTTGCGGATGGTAAGCAGTCGAACGTGTGCGCTCGATTCCTAATCGCTTCATAAGGCTTCTGAATAGCTCTGATTCAAATTGTCGTCCTTGGTCGCTGGTCAATCGTTCTGGACATCCGTAGCGAACAATCCAACCTTCGTACACAGCACGGGCGATTGTTTCGGCGGTTATGTCAGCGACTGGGTAAGCCTCTGGCCATCTCGTCGTCCTGTCAATGATCGTCACACAGTATCGTTTCCCATCTGATAATGGCAGTGGTCCAATGATGTCGATGTGCACATGAGACAGACGGCCAGTAAGTGGAAAAGCTTCAAGTGGTGATACTGTGTGTCGTTGAGTCTTCGTTTGTTGACATGCGATACAACTTCGTGTCCAGTTGTTTATGTCGACATTCATGCTTGGCCAAAAAAATCGCTTCGTTATCAGATGTCGTGTTGCACGAATGCCGGGATGACTCATCTCGTGGATTGCAATAAACACTGTTCGTCGTAGCTGTGAGGGTATGTAAGGCCGGGCGCTGTTTGTTGACATCTCGCATAATATCTTGTGATTTGAGTTATTTGATTTCTTGTGTTCAAATCGTAAGTTTTTGTTACGCATGACGTTTTTAAGTTCGCTGTCCTCTTGTTGTTGTCGTGCCAACTCGTCGTAGTCTATCGGAGATGGTGCCGTAATTGTTTCGAGTCTTGATAAGGCGTTATGGAGATCTTGTTCTCCATGAGGTTTCTGTTCTTGTACACGAGATGACGGTGATGATGTTTTTGAATGTCCTTGACAGGTGCAGGAACAAACGGATTTTACTTCTGTGTCTTGATCATGCATTTTGTCTGCCATTGTAGCGAGTACGTCGAGTGATGATTGTTCACTAACTGCTAGAACTGTTCGTGTTGACATCGGTAGGCGCTGCATCCATAACATCTGAAGAGTTGAGTCAGGTATCTTCTCGTGAGCCGGTTCTCTCATGCGTCTGAGCAGTTGTGACGGTTTTTGATCGCCGAGTTCCATCTCGTTTAAAAGTTTGTGAAGCTGTTTGGTTTCTGACTCTTCATACACGGAAAGTAGCCTTTTCTTCGCCTCCTCGTATCTCCCGGTGCGGGTTGTGGACATAATGATATCACCGATCTGCTCGACATCCATTTTTTCCAGATGCGCCACCATCAGGCTGAATTTGGCTTCTTCGTTGGGCTTCTGTTGGTTGACAACAGTTTCAAATTGAGCAAACCATAGCGCCGGTTTGTCGCGCCAAAACGTAGGAATTCGGGCTTTGACGGAGATAGTTGCAATTTCTTCTGATGCCATTTTCGATTTTATGCACAAGAACGTTTGTCGGGGTCACCACTTTACCAAGGTATTGGTAATTAAAACACGATAAGGATTTTGGAATATTTATTATCAAGATGGCCTAACCTATATATACAATTTGACCGTAGGGGTAGTTGTCTTACCAACTAGCTAAAATATAAACGGACCAATCACGAGCGAGCCGGTGTGTGTCCCCTGTGTAGCTACTGACTACGTCACTCGCTCAGGCGGGCCGCGGGTGTTGAAAACACGTAAATAAGCGCGCGGCCGGCGTTGGCGCCTCAATGTGAGAAGCGCGCGCACCGCGTGAGGACGTCGATGTTTTCTTGCAGGTTAGCTGGTACAACAGTAATAATATCTAGAGAAAAAAACTAAGTTTACACAAGTAGTACGTGTAATAATTTAATTATTTATGGCGAGATAAAATAATAATTAATAAATCAAGAACGTATCCGACCAAGAATACGTCAAACTTCGAATCTGCCTTCTTGTCTTACATTATCTGTGGATATTTAAATTTTGGCAGATATGGCCTTTGACATATTGACATTTGCGTTTACTTAAAAGAAATAAAGTTGAAAAGGTTTTATTATTATAAAACTTGTTGAGGGTAAAATTCATTAAAATGAGCCAACTTAATTTCATAAGAGATTATGGGCAAATAACATAACTAATATTAGAAGGACTACTCAGTACGTAAACAAAGAAATGACAACGGTAAGTAATACTAGAATATAAAATGCATGCAAATTATTACCCAGTAAGTAATATACAAAATGATACCATTATTGACCCGCTTTGCTTTGCAGGCTATCTCCAGTGCCTTGGGCCTTCGGATCTTGGGCCTTTGGAAACTTCGCAAGCAGAGGACTGAGCTCATCCATTGAAGAAACTTTGTCTACTTCCGTCAAAGGCCTTCAGAACTATAACACCGTCTTGAGTCCAACACGACCGCATTCCAAAGTGTAAACGCGCCTTCCCAAAGATAGACTGCCTGACCCTTGTCAGGAACTCCTTGACTGAGATTGATGTTCCCTTTAAGCGTGTCTTAGCTTTCCACACCACGGATTTGTCATCATAGCTGGAAAATCTCACCAGTAAGGGCCTGTGATGTTCTGTATTGGCAGCACCAAGTCTGTGACAGACCTTTATGGAAGATGCGGAGTAGTTCTTGAGGGCAAGCTTATTGGTGATAACATCCAGGATGACTGCGGAGCTGTCTTCACTGTCAACTTCGGCAACACCTTGAAAAATCAGTGCTTTCCTCCTACGTCTAGTCTCCAATCCGTCAACCTGCTTAGCACACTCACTAATCTGCCTCCGGAGCAAGCCAAGCATGCTGAAAATAAGCTCCCTGAAAGTCCGGAACTCTTCAGCCACTCTTGCCACGGTATCCTTGGTAGGCCCTGCACATTGAATTTGGGCTTCCAGTGCTTCCATCTTCCGTGTGAATTTCTCTTCAAGGCACTTTTGTGCAAACAATACCTCGGCAAATTGGGACATAGTGATGCAGTATATTAAAGTGAATGTGAAGTGACTGCAGATAATGAGCTGGCAGGTGGTGTAATTTTAATGCTTGGGTCACATAAATGTGCCACAAACGTGGGTACCCGTGTAATAAGGTTATAAGGTATAGGTATATAGTTATAAGGTTAAGGTTGAGGTTATACACTTAAACTTGATAGAAATTTAGGCAAAAAACGGTGTAATTCTATTTTATTTAAATAAAAATTAAAAACAGAGATACGTCTTATCGTTTTCTACACCTACCCGCGAAAAAAAAAAACTATTTATCTCTTCAGTTTCTTGATTTATCTTCTTCAGTTCTCAACGCATAGTACTTTTGAGTAAAATAGTTCCCATCAGTTCATAATCGTAATAAATGGATGAACCCAGAATCTTCTTTTTCTTTTATATCTATTTAACAATAACAGCAGTGCAATAATCTTTTTGCGATCCATCTTACGCTTCCTAAAAACACGTCCAGTACGGCTGACTACACTTGAAGGAATGGTCGCCCTACCAAACGGTTTGCCGCACAAAATCGTATCGCATCACATCGCAGTTTTGTGTGGGAGCCCTTAACTGAGTGCACTAGGCCCTGCAGAGGTAGGTAATACCAAGTAGGTTTTGATGTTGTTCGCTTTGTCCCGTCTATCGTTAGTTTATTTAAATGTCTCTGCTTACAACGCTCAAATGCATTGGTCGTTTTTTAACATGTTTATTATGAGGCTAGTGGACAGTTTCTACCCTGCTATCTAACGGGGCTGCACATTGCTTATGCTGACTATTTTATATTATAACTAGCGACCCGTCCCGGCTTCGCCCGGGTAGCAAAGTATAATACAGGGTGATTGGAAGATGGGTGCAAAGCTTTAAGGTGAAGATAGTATAGACAATTTAGAACCATTTAAGCCATGGTTGTCTTAGACGAAGTCTTACCAAATTTTTTTAACCAAATTTTTAAGTTTTTTTTCGGAAATTCTCAAAATTTAATGTAAACTGCATAATTATGGCCAAATTGAATGATACATGAATTAATTTTTTATTTATTTAATTAAAGTAATGTGTAAGCAACCAAGCAAAACATGTTTTAGGCTTCTGTGTCATTAGACATTTTTTTTACAGATATTTAAAGCTCAGAAAAAATAAAAAAATTGTACAATACGTCTTTTAAACCTTATTTTAACCCGGAGATAGTGTAGCTTCCCAACAGTGAAATAATTTTTGAAATCGGTTCAGTAGTTAGCCTCAGAAACACGTGGTGGTTATGCTATTAAATTGTAGCTTATATGAAACGTTTGTATTTTTAACATAGCGCCATCTATTGAATACTTACTCAATCCAGTCAACAGATATCGCCATCTGTTAGAATCGTTTAGAGCAAACAGATAATTGTGACTGTCAAATAATAGACAAATAAATTGCAATAAAATAATATTGCGACTATAAATTGAGATGTATGAGTCCATCGCGGACGGACAACGTGACACGTAATTTTTATATACATATATGTATAAAGATGAGAAAATTCAGCTGTATAAAGCCACATTATCTCAATGGGTCAACAAACTTATCTTTTTAGAATACTACCATAAGGGCGTTTGTTCACCACCACCGTCAACGGGACGGCAACGAGAATGAGATAACGGCGCCCAAGTTACAATACATTCTTACAATATATACTTACAATTTTGATCTTTCGTCCGTGCCGTCTTTCTAATCGGACGCGTTAACTATTTTTTACTAAAATATTATTTGCATTTTAATGTTTCGGCACTCGGAAATATTTTACTGGACATAGAACTCTAAATTAAGTGCTATCTGTGTGGTAAAGTGAAGGGCAAGCCCGACCTTGTCAAACGTGGAGTGCCTGTGCGAGTAGCATATACTGTGTCAAAATGATTGTCGTCTTTGTCTTGCGCGCTCGACTGTTGAGTATCTAGCTGCTTCCTACACGGCGGCGCGCGCCCGGTGGCAGTGTAAACAAACATTCAAGTACTTCCATAACGTGCGCCGAAGAAAATTACTACGATCTAACGCAGCCGCACTTCTACTACAAATACTATGCCTACTACGGACACTTTGTTGAATAAATCACTGTCCGATACTGATGTAAACCTATTGGGAAATACTAATAAGACCCCTCCTAATTATGTTTTTTAACGAGTCAAGAGGAGCAGAGAGGATATTGATGATGATCTCTCTAGGCAACTGCAAGAATTTAAAGAAGAGATGAGGAAGATGATGTCTCTTTTTTCAGTAAATAAGTAATGAGATGTCAAAAATCTCCGCTACTCTGAAGGAAATTCAGCTATCAAATGCCAATATTGAGAGCTCAATAGCTTTTTTTACCGCGCAAAACGATGAATTCAAGAAAAAAATTCACCAATTAGAAACCGAGGCAAAGAAAGATAAGGAGTACATAGTTACATTGGAGAACAAATTTGAGGACATGCAAATCGGCAGTAGAAAATCAAACTTTGTAATATAAAACGTTCCGAAAAAAAATTACGAAACCAAGGATGATCTTATAGATCTGACTTTGTTCCTGTCGCAAAGCATTGATTGTAAAATTAACAAATATGACATTAAGGATATTTACAGACTGCGTGGTACCAACAGAGACAACAATCAGTCACCTATTATTGTTGAAACGAGTTCCACTCTTTTGAAAAACGAAATATTGAAGATGGGAAAAGCGTTTAATATCAAGCACAAAACTAAACTATGTTGTAAACATCTTGGCTTTAAAACGCAGGAAGATACCCCCATATTTATTACGGAGCATTTAACAACAAAAGGATCTCGCCTACATTTCCTCGCCCGAGACTTAGTAAAATCAGACGGCTATAAATTCTGTTGGACGGCCTACGGTAAGGTGTATGTAAAAAAAGACGAACAATCGCAGACTATTATTATTAAAAGTGAGGACCAGATTCACAGTCTGACTCTGCAGAAATGACTACATACATGTTGCCTCCGGTATTTATGTCACTTTAATTATTATACTATAAATATTGTATACAGCATCACCGCTTCGTCCCGCGTTTTTTATGCAATCACCCGCTTTTTACTGTATACGGCTAACACTTTATGCGCGGTGCTAATCACCATAGTTATAAACAGATGTTATTTAACATGTCGTAACTTTATACCACATAGGCTTACACATAACTCATATACATGCATTAAACACTTACACAACAATCATTTATAAAAAACAATCTTATTTCTTATAGACTTACACTACGCATCCCCAACCAAAACTCATTTATACATACACACATTGTTACGTTTACTTATAATACATTCAGTCGCTATTTACGTATACCTCACACTGTGTTGTGTATTATGGTACATTAGTAATATAAAAAGAGTAATCGTTCGTTACTATATAAATTCTGCATTATTTTTTCTTGTATCCATTAATTATGAGAGTACAACAATTACATTATTTACTTTAAGGTATTTGCTCCATGTAATGACATTCATTCTATTAATATTCCAACTAAATCAGTGATACGCTTGAGACAGTTACTGATATAGATAACTTTTGAGATTGCGCGCACCATTGAATGCGACAGTAATGAGCTGTCTAAACACATTTTTGTAAATAAAAGTGACCTAACTATTTTATCACAGAACATTAGAAGCATTTATTGTAACTTTGATGATTTTTTATTGTCAATGTCTACATTTGACTTCGAATCAGATATCATAATATTTACAGAATGTAGGTTAAATTCCAATAAACCTATTCCTCAACTTAAAAATTATAGTTCATACATGACTTCAAGTCAGTTAAACCAAAATGATGGGGTGGTCGTTTATGTGAAGAGTGCACTCGAACATCAGGTTACAGAAACAACATTATATCAGGCCTCGTGTCTAAGCCTGGAAATATTGAATAACGTCATTCTCTGTATTTACCGATCACCATCAAACTCAAACACCGACAGTTTTATCAGTTCGCTCAACAATCATTTGGAGACCGTATCACCAAATAAAAACATTATTGTGGCAGGCGACATAAATATTAATATTATACCTAAACTAACTGAGCAGTCCCATGAACTAAAAAATAGAATGAACTACCTCAACATGTTGTCTTTACATGGTGTCCTTCCAGGGCATCTGTTGCCAACGAGAGACAAATCGTGCCTGGACCACTTCATGCTTAAGGTAAATAAGAAAAAGTTTTCATCTACTATTGCTATCCTTAATACCACAGTAACTGACCATTACACAACCCTTCTAGTATTATCTAAGCAAAAATGTTTACAAAATGTTCGTAAAACCAAGACATTTGTTGACTTTGAACAGGCCCTACATTATTTAAAAGAAAAGAACCTGAGTGAATTTATTTTTCTGTGATGATCCTGATTCTCTGTGTACTCTGTTGATACAAACTCTAGCTGATTCCATCAAATTAAATACAATCACATTAAAGATCCCTAGTAAAAAACGCATTTTAAAACCGTGGATTACCAATGGTATTTTACGCTGTATACAAAATCGGAATAAACTCCAAAATAAACTTCGTCAGGATCAAACCAATGAAAGTCTAAAAGAAACATACAGACGTTACAGAAACTACTGTAACAATTTGATTAAAAAACTAAAAAGAGACTATGAAAGGAATCTGCTATCTAAATCAGTTAATAACAATAAATTACTGTGGAAAAACATAAAAGCTATTACCTACTCACAGAAAACAACTAATTATGATGCAGAATTGTTAAAACTTCAGCCAACCCCGTGTGATTCAGTAAATTTTATCAACAATTATTTTTCTAAAATTGGCCTTGACCTGGCTCAACAAATCCTTCCTACTGCCGTCAATTATGCCTTCGATCACAGCAGTAACGCATCAAATCTAGTTAACTCTTTTGTGCTTTTTGAAACTGGCGCCAACGAAGTATACAGAATATTAATTAACCTAAAAGCTGACAGTGCCCCTGGCTGGGACAACATCTCTACGAATTTTTTAAAGTATATAGGCATGGAAGCCGTCCCTATCATAGCCCATCTTGCGAACCTCTGCTTTAAGTCTGGCATCTTCCCTGACCCGTTAAAAATAGCCATTATTACTCCTGTGCACAAGAGTGGGAGTAGAGGCGATATTAACAATTATAGACCAATTTCTGTTCTTACTAGTATATCCAAAATTATTGAAAAATTAATAAATGTTAGGCTTCTTAATTACTTAAACAAATTCAATATCATCTCCGACTAACAGTTTGGTTTTCGGCAAGGTATTTCCACTGAGGACGCCGTCATATCACTAACGTCTTCAGTGGCAAATAATCTTGATAATGGAGATAAGTGCCTAACTGTCTTTTTAGACCTTAAAAAAGCATTCGATACCGTCTCTACGCCTATCCTTGTAAACAAGCTGGAAAAAATAGGTATTAGAGATATCGCACTTGATCTGTTTAGGAATTATCTTTCAAATAGGAAGCAGAGTGTCAAAGTGGGGCAGCATATAAGTGATGTCACAGATGTATCATACGGCGTCCCCCAAGGTAGTGTATTAGGTCCAACGCTCTTCTTGATATACATAAACGACCTGTGTAACATGAAAATTCCTAATGCCAAAGTCCTGTCGTACGCCGATGATACAGCTGTCATCTTCTGTGGTAGGTCATGGCATAATGTGCAGCGTAGTGCTGAATTGGGAATGTCCCAGGTTGCGAATTGGCTCAATTCTAATGTTCTCACATTAAATACCTCCAAAACAAACTTTATAAGTTTCAGCATCTGCAATCGTACTCAACCAACCGGCGATTTTCGAATCTTTATACACACTTGTGATAGTAATAATGTTGATAATTGTAACTGCTCTAGTATTGGCAAAGTTTCTAGCACAAAATATTTAGGAGTAATGCTGGATCAGAGATTGTGTTGGTATCCCCATCTTGAGCAGGTGGCGAATCGGGTCCGCAAGCTAAATTGGATTTTTAAGAATCTGCGTCACGTGCTCCCTAGGTCTATACAGAGTAGCGGTAAGCCTACTGTTCGAAATGTGCTCACTCAAATCTATATTTCTCTTGCGCAATCAACATCGATTACTGTATTCCTGTTTGGGGTGGGGCAACAAAATCTAAATTCATCCAATTGGAGCGAGCACAACGAGCCCTGCTCAAAATTATGTATTAAAAAAAAAACAGATATTCTACAGAGAACCTCTACAAACTTAGTGACGTACTGTCAGTTAGGAAACTATACATTACACAAATGATTTTAAAAAAGCACAAAACCTTACCTTATAATCCGGATATACTCTATAGGAGAAGAAAACACCATATAGCTCAAATACCGTTAACCAAGACCAAATTCGGATCTATGCAATTTAGTAAATGATCAGCTCAATTATACAACAAAATAAATAAAGAATTTTTCATATATGAAAAATCTTATCATTTATGTAAAGAAATGTTGATTGACTGGATAAAACCACTGACATATGATAATACTGAAGCTCTCCTACAAAACGTACTACTTAACAAGTATACGACCCGCTCATCCTACACATACATTCACACACACATACTCATACAATCACACATACAAAACACTCATGTACACTCAACAGCACATACACACTCATGCACACACTCACACAAGTTCACATAATTATAATTTGTTTTTTTTTTACTGTATTTTTTGTTTTTTTGTACTGTTTTTATTGTGTTTTAAGTAAGTACTTACTGTTGTGAAGGAGCGGAGTCCTCTAATATAGGCATTGCTTAAATGAAGACTCCAAACCCAAAAAAAAATTGTGTATAATTTTTGGACACAATAAACGTTATTATTATTAAACGTTATTATTCTCCTTTATTTCATATATATACATATAAATTATATTTTTAAATATTAGAATATAACAATATAAAAACATTTAAAAATATAAAAAATAGTGGCCCACCGGTATCGGGAACAGGGTCCAAGCTACCGGCGGTCAGGGCTCCAGAGAGAGAAACCTCCTAACAATGCGGGCCGTGTCCAAAAGTACCGCCTTCTGAATCAAGCCCTTGATCCAGCTACCCAACGAGAGCCTCCTCAGGTGTTGGTCGAGGCTCTTGGCTATTAGTCCATTGGCTGTAACGACTATCGGTACAATGATCGCTGAGTCCACATCCCACATGTCGACAACCTCGCGAGCCAAGTCAAGATATTTGATTTGTTTATCTTTCTCGGCTTTCACGAGGTTCTCGTCGTGTGGGACCGTTATGTCAACAATCATTGCACGCCGCTCTAATCGATCCACCACCACTTATCAGGCTTATTGGCAACAATAGTCCTGTCAGTGATGATGGATCGATCCCAGTACAATGTGATATTTCCATTTTCGAGAACTGGGTCGGGCACATACCTGTAGTACGGCACTTCCGGTTCTACAAGGCTGTATTTGAGAGCAAGTTGCTGATGGATAATCCTGGCTACAAGGTTGTGTCTATGCAAGTATTCTCAAAAAAATTAATTAATTATTTCTCAAACGTTATTATTATTATAAATTTACTATGGCCGCGAGTCCACTGCCCGTCCGTTACCCGAGCGTTAGGATCCCGGGCCACCGAATTTTAGAGTAGTTCGGCGCGACCGCTAGAACTCGTCTCGAGATTGTGACCGACAGATTTACCGGCAATAAAAACAATGTTGCCAAATGCTACCTTTAGTCAGAGCTAGACACTTTGCAAAAAGTTGCTAAATTGTCAGATTTTATTACTCAAAATAGTTGCTAGAAACAGCTAAATGAAAAAATCAGTAATTATTTTTATTATTAAAATATACAATATTTTCCGCAAGCATGAATTTTAAATTAATAACAACACAAGAAAAAGCAATGCAGAACAGAGAGCACTGTTAATTAAGAATAATATACAGTTTGAATGTAAACATCGGGGAGTTGGGGAGTTCCTAGCCTCAGATCCAATGCGTTTCATCAATAGTTCCTATCGCGTAATGTTGGCTGCACTGTTGTTGGACGAACATGAATACGCTACTATCTTCGCGTAGGTACGTAATACGCTAGGTCCGTTGTTAAAGTTTAACAGTAGAGCCAACATTACGGCAAAGGAACTACTTGATGAAACTATGGATTTATCGTATATATGCACTTTTAACTACGAAATCTCGAAAGTATTTACGTCATGTGAAAAGTTACTAGAAAGAGTAACTATAAAATTTAGCTACAAGTTTTATTAAATTGTAGCTGCCTGACACTGAAAAATAGCTAGATCTAGCTATAAAGTTGCTAAGTTGGCAACACTGAATAAAAAACACGTTTGATCTTGTCTTGTCCACACACTGCCGTCGTACTGGCAGCAGCGCCGTTCGCGCGGCTTTTGTTTTGCCTATCATGACATACTGAACCGCCGAGTTCAATTGCGGTGGATAAACAATCGCCGTCACCGGGAACTTCACGTTTGGTTCGAATAATCTGGTTTCTCGTTGACGTGGTGGTGCCCTTAGTCATTTATTTTTGTTTCAGGGATTTCCCGGCAGCTCCAGATTATTTATCCTTTACGAAGTTTTCCGCATTTACGGTTCCAGTATTGATTATCTCCGAATGCTTTATTTACCTCTATTTGGTGGTAATAAATTTTGGATTTTTAAGGTAAGTTTTTTGATCCTAAGTAAGTTTAAGTTAGGTTAAGTTTTAGTATCTGTTATGTTCGTGACAATGAAACACCGAGATTCAATACAGACTGGCATTTATTATAAAAGTATCTCGACATACCCTCACAACGTGTACGTATTATGCGATACAATAATACCCTACATAACAGTATCCTAGGTAAGTTTTTTTTTTTGATCCTCTTATAAACTTTTTGATGCTTGTTCACCCTGAAGCTCAATGCAATTACGACAAACTATATATTTATTATCATGATAATGCAATATTAAAACATGTAGGTGCCTCGTTTGAGACCTGGCCACGGTGCCAAACAAGGTCATGGTTATGGCAGTAGAATGTATGGATGTGGAATGGATGTATGTACCTTATGGTATTTATCTTGGACATTACCGACATCGGTTAAGGAAAAACATCGTGAGGAAAGCTGAGGGGGCCTAGACTAAGTAACATTCGATTAGCAATGACGCCAGTAGAAAATCAAAAAAATTTATGGGGTTGACATAAGCTATCGAACGCGATCATAGGTCAACGAATAGAAATTAGTAAGACAATGTTTTAATTAATTGTTTAATAAATTGTTTTAATTCGATTTTATGAAACGAGTCGACAGCGTCGAACGATTACTTCCATAGAGATGCGTAGCGAAGTGGCACGTTTTGACAAGCGTTATCGTTATTTTTCCATTCGTATGATGGAAACTGTTATGTTTGAAGTATTCTGTGAACTCAGCCATAGCTGGGATTGGTTGAGTTGTGAACTGTCAGGATGACATAAGCTCCGCCCTGTTGTCACTTAGTTTTATAATAAAGCGTTAGTGCGTAAACCATTTCCGTGTCTATTACTTGCCTTCTTCCTACAAACCTAACAGTGGCGACGAAGTATCCGCGTTTTATTCATTGTTAAGGAAAAAAAGAGTTGCGAAAGTATTACACTGCGTTGCGGACACTGGGTGGGGACAGTCATAGGTCTATATAAATAAATTTAGTTCGTGTAAACTAACAATGCTAACCTACTTTAAGCACCATTGTTACTAAAACCAAAATACTAACAAAAATATGGACCTTAGTCTGAAATAAAGTTTTATTATTATTATTATTATTATCGTTATTCGGTGTGATAACCAGTTTCGATCATAATGTGCAAACGTGGCAGGGACGTACAAGGGACGATTAGTACAGTGGATCATGGCTAACGCAATCAGCGCAACCAGTGACGCTGCGGGTGTTAAAAGGCAGGCCATTTTGTTAAGCGCAATCAGCGAGCAAACTTACAACCTCGCAACGGATCTCTCGCGGCCGAAAGTGTCGTCATCGGTGCCGTTTGTGGACATCCTAACACTTTTAGATAACCATTTCACGCCGAAGGTTTAGGATGACCTAGCTTTTAAGATTTATCTAATTAAGCACGGGTGCTATTACATGATACATTCTGAAGGTCTGACGATGACCAGGTAAGTGCTTATCAGTTCTTGTAACCATAAATATATCAAGAAGCAAAAAACTAGAGCACGAATCAGTTGTATTTGGTATTCTGACGGATGCCGCGGTTCTTCCAAAGGATGATGGGCAAAATGTATGGAATCTGGTACCCGCTCCAATAGAAACATGTTATACATCATTGAAAAGGTATTTTTGTGTAGAATAATGTAAACTTGAGCGCTTGTCTCAAATATTAGTATTTAAGGAGTTAGAGCGATTTTTGTGTCATGCGTTTTTGCTTTAACATGCGGGTGTGAGTAGTCACTAAGAATAAAAATACACGTTTATTTTTTTAAATCAGGCACGTATGACAAAAACGCATGACTCAAAGTCATTTTAGGCTCAAGTTAGTTATTTATTTGAGTAAAAAATAAATAATAATAAGTATAAATCAGAAACAACTTTATTTTTTATTGTTTTACAATTATAGACTGTTTTCGTTGTCTACAATGACATCATTGAGAAATGCTGCTGGAGCAAGGAACCCTTCGCGTCTGGCATATCCTAAGTACCATATAATAGAAATAATATGCGCGCACGTGCCCATTGTACGTCGCCCAGTTAGGCATGTGCAATAATAATGTAATATATTGTTGTTTTGACCTAGGTTACATTTTATCATAATATAACAATAATAAGTCCTAGAACGTACATGACGCGACTGTATTCGTCCGCGTAATAGCCAGACGGCATCATTTATACCATAGTCTGATAAGTCATCAAGGTTATGTTGTTGATATATTTCTATTAGATAGAGTCCAGTTGTTAAATGTTCGTTGCAATAAGAACGGGCGAGTTTCAATTGATAAGTACCCAACGAAAGTAAAATAACTTCCTCTTCAGTTAATTCTGGGAAGTTTTGAATATCATTAGCTTCTATTCTTTCAAAGTTAGCTCTACGCGCATTCAATCGTTTTCTTTCGACATAAGTATATAAAATATTTGGTGTATCTATTTTAGTCTCGATTATGTTGAGAAAGGATTATGTATGTATCATGTATGTTGTCGGTAATAGGAATATGAAAATGATTTAACATAGCTGCAGCAATTCTAAAGTCAACAAACATGTTTGGAAGCGTTTTATTAAAGTATTTTTGTCTTAAAAGTTTGAAATCGCGCTTAAAGCGCCCGTTAACCACCTCGACAACCCATCTGCAAATCGTAACTGAGCGCGACTCATTTGCTTGCTCAGTGGTTAATTGTGTCTCGTTTCTATTTTTTGTTGGTGGCATGTGGGGATCATAGTCATTGGCTTCAATGTCACCTACGCTGTCCCTGAAACCCCTGTCCAAAATAAATACGTCTTCTGGATGTAACAAAATATGTATGGGATTCTCCCCATCATTGATTAGATTAGACATAATATTCGCGTCCGTTTTTGTTGCAGCATATGGGCCAAGTACTTCTACAATGTATCCATCTGAACATACGATTAAAAATGGTTTAAGTAAGTTTTGGAACTTATGTAAACTGTAAGATTGTCTTTGAAATAAAAAATTCGAACTTTTATTAATATAAACATAAGTTCCATCAAATATTAAAATGACCTTATCGTTATTCTCATTACCGAACAAAGCTTTTGGAATTGAGAGATTCCTCTCTAATATATTATTTCTAGTTATGTGGTCAAAACCTAGGTGTCTTGAAACATATTCGAGACTAAGGCATTCTCGAATTATTTTCAAAATTCGCTCTAACTTTCTGCGGGACATATTAAATAATGTGGATAACCTGTTATTTGAATCCCCTGTTCTTAATTTTGTCAAATAGATACCTAGCGCATTTCTGGGTTCCTTGCATCTCACACTAAGAGAAGGTGTTTCGTCTAGTATAGCGTCAAACTGGTCTGGTTTCCGCCCTGTCCAAAAGTGCATCTCCTCTTCAGATAGTGCACCTCTTACATTGAAATCTAACTTTATTCCATTTTGTACAGCTGTTCGCAACATGTCACATATGTCAGTAAATTGCTGCGCATTAAAACTGTGAGAAACATTGCACAATTGAGGCAAATCATCCCAAGCATTGCCCTGAAGGTGTTCTGCACAGACTCGAGCACTATCAGGAATGTATAACGAATACGCACAAAAAATATATGTCTTGATAGAAGCTGGTATTCGGCATCGGGTTGCATGAACACAGCTGTTGAAGATACAATGTCTTGGTGTATTTGGTGCTCGCATATAACCTGGGACCTGAATCTCCCCATCATTTGGTCTTCTTTCGGGTGCAGCAGGTCTTCTTAAATCGTTTTCGATTCTCTGCCAACAACGGTGACACATACGCTGCGTATTGTTAAATGCCACCTGAAACCAACATGTAATACCTAATATTAATTAGTTTTATATAAATACTTATAGGTCTGGGAAGCGATTCCACTATTTGGTCATTACGTTTACAATGTTCATTCATTCATTGTAGCTACCTACATAAAGGCGTAAGCTTATTAAATAATATCAATATTAAGTGAATGCATTAGTTAATCTAATAAAATATACAAATACGCGCAAAGACTACGCCAGCTCCTAGCGCTAGAGGGATAGATAATTATATTACGTGTGTACAATTCATATCGGTCCTTAGATGCTTCTATACGAATGGCTTTGATAGAAAGAGATGGAAAGCAACAGAAAAATAGTTTTAAAGTTGAAGTTGGATGGTAAGAGGAAAAGTATAACAGACCTAAAAAGTGTTTAACAATACAAAACATTTCTTAGAAATGCAGTTTATTGAGCGCTTTCATGGGCCTTACAACAAAATATCTTTCCAGGTACTACCCGTGCGCGATAAGTTGGGACCTTCTAGGAATGCGACTCCCCCGCCCGCTTTCCCCGCACTTCCCCGATGGCGCCTGTTTTGTACCGTTTGCATCGTACACGCCATTGTGACGTCACCGCGCTCAGGTCCCAACATATCGCGCACGGGTAGTATCTGTTATAAATACCACTCCTATTGTTACCGCCTCAAGTAAAATCCTGCCATTTCATTCGAAATGAACTATCCGCCGTGTGTCTAATATTAATAAGTGAGAATGATTTAACTATTTATGATGTAATATCACTGATTAATGGTACCCATTCATAAACTAATAAACAAAGAACTCTATATTAAGACATAATGTCCTCGTATTAAACAAAAGTAAGAAATACAACTTTTACATACCTCTAAAACAGCATTTTCTTGAATATAAGCGGCTAAATCAGGACGCAAGCTAGGTAAGTCGTCACGTAAAATATGTTCCTGATATCTTTCATGATATAAACCTCGCCGACACATCACACAATTGTGATTTCCTTCCATTTTGGTAGAAAATCAAGTCCATAAAACAAGCCGAAGTCAACGATTTTAGCGGGTAACGGAGTCCAAAAGAAAAGCACGGGTCAATATGAAAGATAAAATAAAGTAGTAGAAAGTAGCGTAACGTAGTCTCACGAACGGAACGAACGAGCGACTGACTGACTGATAGATGGAGATGTATCAGCCGATCACGCGCACTGCACCCCCCACTCCGCTCCCGATATATCCCGTGGTGCCTCCTAGGTTGGTTGGTATCAGTAAATCAAGTTTTCAGTTGTATCGCTTAAGTTTTTAATATGATACTTATATTGTTATGTTGAACAAAGAAACATATTCATATATCAATATCTCTGAAGATACTAACATTCAGGTTTCGTCGCCATACAATTTTTTTCTCCTATAGGTTAGACCAATTCAATAATACAATAATTATTGTTATTGGACCGGGTACCAAAATGTCTCATCATCCATACCCCAGACTGGTCATTGCACTTTTGGCCATACCAGTACAACGGCGGATTTCCTCAAGGCAGCTGCACTCATTCGTGATCGAAGACCTAAGATAAACGAACTCGCTGACTTTCTCAACCGTCGAGTAGATTTGAGCTCGGAACAAGATGAACACGGTCTACCGGCATTACTTTTGTCTAGGCATGGTTTATCTTAAGTCCAAGTTAGGTTACAGGTAGTAGATTAATAGGTACACAATCAAAATGTATGCAACAGCAGTTTTTTTATATTTCAGCGTTAGTTCCTTTCAAAGTAAAAGTTGCTCATATTCAGGAGTACAGTGTTCTATAAAAGTGTTTCAAGGTATTTTGTTTACACCTTATATACAAGATCCACCACCGTCATTTTCAGACACCATGTATTTCCCATCATGCAGTAATAAAGTTGGATGTCTGATGATAACTAGTATAAATAAAAAATAAAAAAATAATTTTTGATGTTGTTTTAATGTTGCTATGCTCCGATAAGTACAAAATGTTTCCATTTACAAAAAAGTCCAACACGTTTCATTCCTATACGTTTCAAACTTTGTATAAGTACCACAGTAAGAATAAATGCATGACCACCTTTTTCTTGTTTTTTGGAAATAAAGTTAGCTTTATCAATAACTCGTCTTCCAGATATATTTTTGCTTGTGATTGTCCTTCTTCAGTAACTAAATCTGGCAAATCTTCATCTTGTTCAAGCTAAAACAAACATTTTAATAATATACAAGATAATATTTTAAGTGGCTCTGGAGCCGAAGTGCAATAAACTATGCTAATTGAAGAAACATAGGTATGCACCCAATAAAGGAATAACAAACATTTTATGATCTCGAAACTAATAAAAAAAACTAAAAAATAACTTCGGAGTCCACCATCAGGTAGGTAACATGATCAGTCACCAAGGTCTTCATGAGCCCTTTCAAATGAGTACAAACACGATGGGTCTACGTAGTGCCGTCAATGATATCCTATACCCACCTTCAGAGTCCACCATCAGGTAGGTAACATGATCAGTCACCAAGGTCTCCATGAGCCCTTTCAAAGGAGTACAAACACGATGGGTCTACGTAGTGCCGTCAATGAAATCCTATACCCACCTTCGGAGTCCACAATCAGGTAGGTAACATGATCGGTCACCAAGGTCTCCATGAGCCCTTTCAAAGGAGTACAAACACGATGGGTCTACGTAGTGCCGTCAATGAGATCCTATACCCACCTTCGGAGTCCACCATCAGGTAGGTAACATGATCAGTCACCAAGGTCTTCATGAGCCCTTTCAAATGAGTACAAACACGATGGGTCTACGTAGTGCCGTCAATGAGATCCTATACCCACCTTCAGAGTCCACCATCAGGTAGGTAACATGATCAGTCACCAAGGTCTCCATGAGCCCTTTCAAAGGAGTACAAACACGATGGGTCTACGTAGTGCCGTCAATGAGATCCTATACTCACCTTCGGAGTCCACAATCAGGTAGGTAACATGATCAGTCACCAAGGTCACCATGAGCCCCTTCAAATGAGTTCATATAGGATGGGTCTACGTATTGCCGTCAAAGAGATCTTACGCCCACCTTTGGGGTTCAAAATCAGATAGGTGACATCATCAGCCACCAAGGTCTCCATGAGCCCTTTCAAATGAGTCCAAACACGATGGTTTTACGTAGTGCCGTCAATGAAGTCCTATATTCACCTTCGGAGTCCACCATCAGGTAGGTGACATCATCTGTCACCAAGGTCTCCATCCACTGTCAAAGAAACGAAAACGAAATTCTCAAGATAGCTAAAAGCAATAAAAAAATAAACACTACTTATAGAAATTATGTATCTACTAAGAGGGTAGGTACTTTCCAATAGTTTTGGCGAGTTCGGCCACGCTTCACTCATGGTATAATAATATACTTCGCCAGGTATAGCATTCCGAGACACAGGGTGACACAAGCCTACGTCATCACTGCTGTGTTACCAGTAGTGTGTAATAATAACTCCCCAACCGCCATTATTACCTGTGCGAATCCGATAAACAATGAGGTTTTAACTAACAATTACGTTGGTAAATGTTTAAATTGAATTGTTTCACTTGATTAGAAAAACGAAATGACAATTTAAATGCTATAAATATATTTTTTAACAGAATGGTGACTGAAAATGTTTCCATCATTCGTGTTTTGTTGCAATAAAGTGGCAACTGGATAGTGACGTAAGCATGTGTCACTCCCGGAATGCCAGACCTTGTTTTTTTAGACTATGGCTTCACTTTACAATTACATTTACTTGTTAAATTTAGGCTTATTCTATGGTAGGTTCAAACAGCAAAACGAAATTAAAACTACTTTATATATATTTACAAACACAATTTCTATTATTATTTTACGAAATATTTATATTTGTACTATTTACAATAAGATTTCATTCATAAATCATTCCAAACGTGAAGTTTTGGATTTTATTTGGAAAAAATAACACGCGTACAATCCACCCGTCTCAAGAGTCATCGAGACACTGATGAATCGCGTCCCGAGTATTCGTCATAGGCCTTCTCGCACGGTACTGGTAAAGCTTCGGCTTTTTATTCATTATTTAAAAATATGAAAATAAATAAGAAAAAAAAAAAACAATACAGATTGTTAAGTACATTATTACATATTTTTTGTTACAAAATTCATGCCGAACTATTCAGCCGTTACAGAGAACGTTTGCAATTTAGGTTGAAAAAGGACCTAATTACTACAATTTTTTTCCAATATTTGGGAACGTTTATTAAAATTTTAAGCAATACAAACTGTTTGTGATGATCTTTACCTAACATATATTTTTTACATGGAAAATGCACAAAAGGATTCATCTACAAACTTCCTTAAACATACGGTGTTTTTGAGATTTGAGCGATATAATCCCCTTAACAGAGAACCTATGACTGAATCAATTAATGTCCGATGTGTGCAAATTAAGTTTCAAATAGATAGTGGGTCGGCTGTTACTGCGATTTCCGAAAAAACATTTCAAAGATGTGTCACTGACTGAAATGAATAAACTGCTATTATCTTATACAGGTAATAACTTTGAATGCTTAGGAATAGCTCGGGGTTACCTTTTACCTACGTGGGTAAAATGCGATCATTAAATGTTTGTTATTCGTGACGGCACGCGGTGGTCCACCGCTATTAGACAGAGATTGTATATCTGTGTATAGATTAGAAATGATTCCAGTAAATTATTGTGAAAAATCGACAGATATTAATGCGCGACTTCAATTACAATTTCCTGTTGTTTTTTGATGAGCTTGGCATATTTAAGAAATGTAAAATTAAAATAAATTTAAGGTAAGATGCAAAGCCAGTATTTTTTAAGCCGCGACCGATAGCTTTTGGGCTACGAGATGAAACAGATAAAGAGTTGGAGCGTCTAGTTCGCGTAGGTATATTAAAACCGGTCAAGTACTCAGGGTATGCATCGCCTATAGTTCCCGTTCCCTATAGCGCGATGGTTCTTGCGCAGATTTGTCGGAAGGTGGAGGCCCGAAACTTAGCACCCGGATGCCTCCGACAATTCCGGATTAACTTGAGAACTTTGGAAGATCGTAAGCCGGAACTTTGAAAGATCGTAAGCCGGAACTTTGGAAAATGGTGAGCCGGAACTTTGGACCCTGGAAATAACGTCCAGCATGTCATCACTAAATGGCCAATAAGTCATTCTTCATTCTTTCATCATCTCTTCTCAGTCATTGTGACACCAAGGCGTAAGCAAAGCGAGATGTACTATGCGCTAATGAAGGTCGTTCGTGGTTGTCACAATCAGTACGGAGTTTACAAAAATGGAAGTGAGAAGCACAACATTACTTGCACATTTTTTGAGTATGGAGCATTCCCATATAAAGCACAGAACCAATGGCAAATAGGTTGCATAATAAATATTTAAGCAGAAAGCATACTAATTTAAAACAATAAGTGGTAATGAGCAAAAAGGCACACGCTCTAAGATGACCTAGCTATGTAGGTAAACAAAATATAAAAGCGACATTGTTCAACACTTACCCAGTATGGGGTTTAAACTGAGTTGAATAGGCTAATATTTTGATTTTTTTTTAAAACGGTAAAACTGTTACCACCGTTGCTGTTCCGGAGGGCACACGTATGAAGGTCGCGCCGCTGAAAAAGAATAACGCAAACGCATGCCACCGAAGCCAGCATATGACGGTCTGACGATTCGGCACGCACAATCGACAGCCGGGCCTGCCAGGTCTGCTGGGGCGATGGCAGGGGAGAGGGAACAGGAGATCGCTAGCCAAACAAGATCGCCTATGGCAACCCCAAGATCACGCGCATTGCGTTGAATAAAGATGTTGGCAATTTGGTTTGATAAAAGTAAACATAATGCTTAGAAGAAGCCTATTTTAATGTTTTAATCAATAATGTAAGTAATTAAAAATAAATAAATAAATTTATAATTATTTAAAATAAACGGAACGTTACAACGTTACACTGTATAAGGGTTAATTATGTTTGTTGTATACCGTGCAGATATAATTAAATGCATCCAGATATGCAAATATCACATATACACCGATGACAACCAAGTATACATACCCTTTAGTCCAGATGAGTACGATAGTGCCATTAAAGATCTAAGCGATAACCTTCGTAGAATCGCAGTCTTGTTTGAAGAGAATTGCTTGTCACTAAACCCAACCAAATCCAAATACATGTTAATTGGCACAACACAGCAACTAGCTAAACTACCTGCAACGTTTCACCTGGAGTTAATGGGCAAACCAATTGATACTCTATGAAGCGTGTTATCTTGGTCTTATTATGGAAAAAAACTTAGTTTTGAATGACAATTTGACTCGGTAATAAACTGTTTTTACGTTAAAGTCGAATTTTCTTAAAACTTTTTGGCTTTATTGACTCGGCTCAACTTCATAGATTAATACAAATTAGATCAAGTTTTTTTACAATATTTTTATATAAATTTGTCATATCTTCCATTGATCTAAATGCCATATATTAAGAAAAAATGCATTGTAAATTTTTTAAAGGAGCATATTTGGTAGGGTAAACAAAATGTTAATTTTATATAGAGCAAAATGGTAAAGTTGTAAATGTTGATTATGCTTACTTGCTAGTTGTACATACATAAGTTTTCAAAATATCTCAGAATAAAGAACCGTGGTTGATAGTACCCATGTACGGTGTAGAATAGCGCTTGGTATGGACACTGAAATATTTATACTTACAAGGATTCCTGTGCTTGTTAGGATCGATGGGGCATACACGGACTGGTTCATCTCAAGGGTCGTTAGACCGGGTTGTGTTGCGTCACCGTGGCAGTTCAACTTAGAATGCGAGAAATAAAGTGAATGGTGCTGTTATAACAATGATATTAAACTTACATAATTAGAATCAATGTTTTGTAAGTCGTTACAAGCACGCGAAGCAGGGGCAGAACGCTATGCTACAATAAACTTTGTCTGGGTACGCTCTACGCTCTCTCTACGCTCTCTCTTTCTCTCTCTCTCTCTCCCTTCATTTTCCTTTAACAACTTTTCAGACCTAAGAGTAAAATAGCAAAAAAATCAGTAATTCCGAAACCCGTACAGCAAGCCATATCAGCAGTTATAGCCGCAGATGTCAAGAAAAGAGGACCAATATCGCAGTGGGAGACGGTAAGGTCGTAGTCAAATATACTACAATAACAAAAACAAACCGTGTATGCGATACAAGGATCTTGACGCGTGGTCAAAATCGGAACTAACGACACAATCTTGTTTTTTCAATACGATTTCTGTGAAAATCATTTCACGAATGTTTACCAACAACCATCAACTGATTTCCCTGTCAATGTCATTCAGGCGTCAAAAGATCCTTGTAGCACTCTAAATAATCTGAGATGATTCTGAAGCTGATCTACTATACGTCGTTTAATAGGTGTCCTAATTGAAAAACGCACCATAAAAACGCTGGACTAGACTCTGGCTCATTAAAATGGATCCTGAAAAAAGCGGCTTGCTTGGTGTATCACTTGAGTATACTAGGAATAAATTATTTTGATACTTGGCAAAAATTTACATAATTATTATATTGCGGGGAACATAAAAATAAATTAATAAATTAATCTGACACTATAAAAGTGTCAGATTAATTTTATCTGAATCATAAATAGGGTTTGATAAAACCTGAGTAAAAGTAGAATATCAGTGTTAATATTTTTTTATTTTGGAAATTAGTTATTATCTTAAATCTTTTAAGACATTTCCATCTCGCTAGAATATGATGTGCATGTGGATTGAGTGATCCTCTCTTCAATCTTAACAAACATCGAGGAAGATTTAGTAAAAAATAGTTAAAACCTGAGATAAAACTGATATGGTCAATAAAGTGGATCACTCAAACCGCGCGCTTTAAGAAAACGTCATAATGTATTTCTCAGAATATAAGCCTTTGCACTTCTTGTTACAATATTGAAAAAATAGTTCACTATTAACAATTTGAGAATTCACTTGCAAGTCCCGTTCCAAATTTATTAAGATTCTTTTGGATGACTCATTCTGCACACGGGCCGTATGCGTGCTCTTAAAAATCATTACTATACAGGCTGGATTTTTGACATGGGGCAGTAAGGGTAGCTACTTTAACCGTTGTAGCTACAGGAAAACGGTCTTAGGAGACTTTTGAGAAATTTTGATTTGCATTCAAAGATTTTGAAAAAAAAAATATAGTCTACAGGACATGGGCAATTTTCACAAAACCTTTTTTTTATGCCAATCGACCATGTTTCATATAAGGACCAAAAACCTCTATCGGACCAACTGAGGTTTGAGCACTAGAAAATTCAGACATCGCAAAAAAACTGTTCTCATACATTTCGTAGAAAATGAGACTACAAGTTACTTTTTAGTATGGATATACTAACCGTTACAATGAAGACTGGCCGAAAATAAACAAAAGAAATTACGCATCATAATTTAATTTGCTTTGAAAACAGAATCGAGATAGTATATTGCCTGGTTGCTTACAATTTCCGAAATTCTGTGACATAAATTACCCTTCTTTTCTGGGTGGGAAATCATCAAATTACCTCTCCCGCTCTGGGTGGAGCGGAAGGGCGTGTCAGACTCTTACTGACTAAAACCCACCCGTGTTCCTTCAGTTGCCTGTGCGCCAGGGCCACGGTAACTCTTTCGAACAATCCGCAACCCCGGCAGGCATCGGCCCTATCGGACCCCGTCAATTATGCTGACATCTTTTTGAAGCGCGTGTGGAACACGACGCGTTGTCGACCCGGGCCTGGGCCTTGCCGGACGGCAAGCTGCCCATTGCTCGCCGACCGCAAGCCCGCGCGCACGGTGGCCGGAAGTCGGCAATCGACTCCCGACGCCCTAGAACCATAGAGAGGTGAGTCCAAATGTAAAGTTTCAAGTTTTTAACTTTAAGGTGAAATAATACCCAAAGTAGAAGTTATTCGTTTTTCGATTAGTGTTTTTTGTAGCTGTCAGTTTATCGATGGTAAAACAGTAAGTTGTAAGTTTCATTTCCTACAAAATGTATGGGAAAAGTTTTTTGCGATTTCGGATTTTTCTAGAACTCTAAACCTAAGTTGGTCCAATAGAGGATTGAGCCATGGTTGTCTTAGACGAAGTCTTACCAATTTTTTGTAACCAAATTTTTGTTTCTTTTTCGAGAATTCCCAAAGTTTTAAGTAAACTTCTTATTTATGGCCAAATTGATAGATAAATAAAATAAAAATATTTTATTTAATTAAAGTAATGTACAGGCAGTCTGGCAAAACATGTTTAAAGCCTCCGTGTCATCAGATTTTCTTACAGACTTTTTAAGTACATAAATATTAAAATATATATTTATAATACTATGTTTAAACCTTAGGTATTTAAAAAAAAAACGGTGGGAGCTTTTTTTGTTCAAACCTTTTTACAAACATGCTTCATAATCGCTCTTTCTTTTGTGGTATCATTTACGTGGATATCTTACAAATTATTGAAATTAGGACCTACAAACCAATTTGAGGCAGACATTTTAAATTTTAGGCAGACTAATTAAAACAACATTAGAATTCAAATTATTTATTTTCCATGTACAAAATGACTGCCGTGATTCCTAATACAAGCACGGCTCCTTCTTCTCGCTTCTGTTAGTGTTATTTTCAACATCATCTCCAGCTTCATGGTTTCGAACGCTGAATTAATTCTTCTCTCGTGTTTATTTCTACATTCGTATATACCAGTTCCTTGGCCCGGCCCTACGCGGAAATGTCCAGTTGGTCACCGTAACACACCATTTGGTCGTTAAAGTAAGCATGTGCCTTATATTATAGTTCCCGAGAAAATTACCCATTGCAGGCAGGTATTCTTATCAATTTATAACATCTGTTTTTATGGAAATAATTTTAGATATTAGATACATCTTTTAAAGTAACCTTTTCAATTCCATTCAGATCAAATGATACCAAATTCGAAAATTCATATGTAATGGTAGCCTGACCTCTACACAAAACACACATTTTCGTCTCATTATCAACAGTTTACATCTCCCAGACAAAATACGTGCCAAAACTGTAATAATATTAATATTTATTGGCAGAAATGTAATTTTGCTACATATTTTGGCCGACATAAAAGACTCATTTAAGCACTGTTTTGTGAAAATGGCACTAAAAATGTCATCAAATACTAAATATTCAAATATAAACGTGATATTGCAGGCACAGTGAACATTAATATATTTACCAACGTCTTACTCTTTACTGCTGAAATGTTCAAGTGCCATGCGAGACACCGCATTACTAGAACGTCTTGTTGTGTAGGTACATCAGACAAACATTTGATGTATTTTAAAATTTTCACATCTCTATAGTGGAAGTGTTAGTTAACAAGATACTGTTACCATCGTTGTCCGGGAGAGAGCTCCCGTTTCCCGAGGTTCGCGTTTTTTATGAATTTGATACCTTGGATTTGGCTTGTTTAACGACTCCACCCCAATTTTCACAAAAAGGTGGTTTGTCAGAAAATATAAAATCTACTGGAAATCACTGTTACTTTTGGATAATTTTGCTAGCATTTTCTTTTACCTAAAGTATGCCACAGTAGTTAAAATATGGCTGATAATAACGAGAGAGATATAACCTTCTTTGCAATATACAAAAATACACTCCTTTGCAAAAAAAACGGGCACCTTACAGTCATTGGCTTTTCTATGGACAATACTAATATTTTTAGTATATCATTAGCATAAATTACTAGAAATTGAATGAGAATATACTTTTTAACACTTAAACCCTGGAATCGGTGTTTAGTCAACGTAGACAGAGAGCCTTGTTAAAATGGAAATTTTTATGAGTACAATGAAATGAATGACTACGAGTATTGTGATGGTAAATAAATAAAAAAAAGAAATTAAAGAATAAAAATTAATAACGAGTATGACCTCCCCTTGTAGCGATTACTGTTTGTAATCGTCTTGGCATGCTTTCCACCAGGCTTTTGATGGTGTCCTGTGGAATGTGTTCCGACTCAGCCGAGATCACACGTTTAAGCTCCCTGATGTTTTGTGGGAGTGTTTGGACAGATCGTACTTGCCTTTTTAGGAGGACCCAGATGTGCTCAATGGGATTAAGGTCGGGGCCCCCCTCTGCCTAATCCAAACGACGAATATCGACCTCTTGCATATAAGCATCTACGTCCCCAGAACGGTGGGCCCGAGCATTATCGTCCATGTAAATGGCATCTTCACCAATTACAGTCAGTACGGGTTGTGCATGTTGACAAAGAATTTCTATTATGTACCTTTGCGCATTTAGTGAGCCATTTTCAATGAATACTATCTCGGTACGATAGATGGAAGTTACGCCCGCCCAAAACATAACGGACCCGCCACCATAAGGGGTGGTTTCTTCAAAACACACGTCGGCATAGCGTTTCCCTGGTCTTCGTAATACTCGCCGACGTCGGTCCTCGCCATTCAGACAAATTCAAGCCTCATCGGAGAAGAGTACGCTACTCCAGTTACCTACTGTTCAAGATAGGCAATTTCTAGCTAACCTCAATCGAGCAATACGGTGCTCACGGAGTAACTTGGGGGCCCGCGCTGGTCGTCGACTGCGTATATTAGCCGCTAAAAGCCTCCTTCTCCCTGTCCATAGGCTAACTTGTGCTCCTCGTACCTCTTCAAGGTTTCTTTTGTGGTCTATGTAACTGCATTTGCAGTTCATCAGCGCCCGAGTCACTAAAAAGCTCTCGTCGTCTCGTCTCGTGTGCAATGTTTTCTCCCAGAACCTTGCCTTCTCTGAATGAAACCTGTCTCTTAGTATCGAGTTCAGGTTTTTTGGACGGTTGAATGACTCACGTTTAACCACTGTGAAACGTAACATTGGCTACACCCCTCTTCCAACAGCGCTATTATTTTACTAGCTCTTATTGCTATTTCTGCCATTACAATCGACACAAAGGTATCTGTTTTAAGTCACAATAAGGCAGGATTATGTGACAAACATAAATTATTCTACTAAAAATAACGAGAAGAGAGTTGAGAGTTGTCGAGAGTTTTCTAATAATCTTTTAACCACAAGCCCGCGAAAAGTAAGTAAAAAGTCACAAACTTTTTTCACTAAGGGTTTTTTTTTTGTAAAGTTTCGAATTTGGAATTAACTTTTTTTAATAATCAGACACTTTATTAAGTGCCAGTAACATAGTTTGGCTATTAAAACCTCTTTAGAACTAAATGATTACCAGTAATGTATAAAAATCAAAACCACCCGTTTTTTTTTTTGCAAAGGAGTGTATTTTACATGGGTGTCAAAAGATAATAAATTATGAAGTGTTTTTGTAAAATGGCTAGTATCGAGTCTTAAAAGTACGCGGTATATTGGTAGCTATTCCTTCCAAAATTGAAAATAATTATAGAAGCGTGTCAAGGACACAGGTTCGGCTAGCACTAAAAAAGATTAAGTACACTTCGATTCATAGAAATGATAAAAGCACGTGGCGGGTGAAAGGGAGGGCGCGGCGTCAATGAACTATCATCTCTTTCTTTCAATTCACTTACTTTATGCGTGTCTCATTCTAATAGTATTTCTTTCATTGATAAATTTCATTGATGCAATGGTATGATCCGTGACGCTGGCAAATGATCGTTGCGCTACGTACAGGTTGCTCCATGATAGTATTTTATAAAATAAATCAATAAATAATAACGTTTAATGAAATTAAAATTTCGCCTTACAATGAAAGCGCGAAACCGCATACATGTGTTAAATGAATGTCGCCATTGTAGCGCCACGCTGTATAGCAATGATTTTTTTTGTTGAGTCTTTGCTTAAAGAAAATGTTAATGTTTGCGATTCGGAATTTAATTTTGAACATATTACCTGTAGAGATATAATTAAGACCTATCACACTTTAAATGTAAAATAGACTGCAGACCTGTGGGGTAATTCTGTACAAGTTGCTAAGTCTATCTATTATTGATATTGTAGCACCTATTTTCCCTCTTATCTTTAATAATTGTATCGACTGTGGGGAGTTTTCTGACCTTATGAAAAAAAGTAAAATAATACCTTTGTTTAAATCGGGTAGTACTTCAGAGACCTATTTTAGTACTACCTACCTATAGTAAAATTTTTGAAAAATTTGTTTTAGACCAATTGCAAAGATTTTATAAAAAACATAAATTATTACATAGCAAACAGTTTAGTTTTACAAGGGGTCGTTCATATACTGATGCCGATGTTGAAGTTTTAGGACATATTTATAATGCATGGGAAGATAAATGCGATGCTTTGGGCATTTTTTGTGACTTGTCGAAGGCATTTGATTGCGTTCTTCGTGAAACGTAAATCAGGAAACTCCGCCACTATGGGAACCAGAACACCGCTCTGGATCTTCTTACTTCATACTTGAGTAATAGGATTCAGAGCGTTTACGTTAATGGAGAAAGATTTCCCGGATCTATAGTAACAATGGGAGTCCCGCAAGGCACTTTTTTTTGGTCCTTTCTTGTTTCTTATTTATATTAATGACTTGCCTTACCTCATAAAGGATAATCATGATATAGTGTTGTTTGCGGATGACACTTCACTTTTGTTTAAACTTACAACGTCAGCAGCTGGTTATTGACGATGTAAATGTCACGATCTCAAAAGTAGTTTACTGGTTGAATGTTAATAATTTACTTTGTGTGTCCACTAGACAAACGAAAAAATTAAAACCAGTAAGGTCAAACTGTCAGTAAGGAAAAAGACATGTGATTCATACAGCCTACGATACTATTTCTATTTTGAAATAATATGATTTTTTATTAATATTGACATGCATATATTATTTTATTTAGATTTCGGGTAAATATAGGTCGAGTTATATTAAATTAATGATAACTGTGCACTAATTCTATAAAATAGTTCGTTAAGGATTATTTGAATTCGTCTGTTTGACTGAATGTCACTTACTCATGTCAAATAAACACTGACCTCCAATAAAAAAAGAAGAATAAACTATACGGATATCAAGTTAAATATTTTAATGATCATTATATTTTTACCCTAGATAAACAAACTTATTTCATTATACATAATAAATTCTAAATAGAATTATGGACTATTAGTAGTTTCTGTCCATTTCAGGCATTTTTCGGGCGTTCCCCTTTGCTGTACCTACAACAAGGCTCAAGAAATTAGGTGGCTCATTCAAATATCAATCTATACGCTTTTATAATACACTTCCAAACCACGTTCAAGATCTAAGCCTTAATAAATTCAAATAATCCATTAAACGTAAGTTGTGCCAGAAAGCCTTTTATACCGTTAAATATTATATTGAGTACAAAAAGGCTTGAGATTGAGTTGCTCGAAATTTTGCATACTGAATTTTTTTATTTTTTTTTCATTTTTTGTATTTGTATTTTACATAATCTTTGACATTTGATAATTATTATATTTAAAATGACATGACAATTTACTTTCTGAAGTATAACATTATTTAATTATCGTGAATGTGAGGACTATGTGCATCAATTTTATTTTTATTCTTTTTCACTGTGTCATATGCCATGCTTCTACGTTGTTGGTACTCTGATGACGCTCACCATAGACGCACCACGTGTTAATGAATTGATCATTCCTGAGCCAGTATCTGTGAAAATAATTTCTGAAAGTGGTTATTTTTTTTATTTTTCATAATTTCTTGTATTTTTGCAGCCTTGTCCTTAATGTATTCCCATCCCTCACGAACATAGGCATTTGGCAGAAGCGGTAATGCACAACAAAGCCTGCAAAACCCGAAAACACGTAAGCGTTATGCAATTTTTGAAAGCAATAAACGAGGATGCAGAAGATGCTATTATGGACATTGCGGAAAATAAATGTAACCGAAAAGAAAGTAGCATTATCAACGATGCAGTGATCGTGGATGCTCATACGCAGTTAGTAACCGGTGAAATATCAATTGCCACTTTCCTAGAAACACTGCGATAAAACGACCAAGCACTCACGTCCATGCTCATTGCCAAAGGAGGCATGACTTCTTTTGTTTATCTTATTTACTAACTTGTTGGGTCCTTCCCCGTAAGTTAAAATATTCATATTATTTTATTGTTTAATTTATAGCTGTTTATATGTAGGTATAACTATATGGACAAAGCTGTTATTATTTTTTTCGAATCCAATAATTTATATTTAGCAGTATAACAAATAGGACTTTTTTTGTCCATTCTGTTATATTGTATAACTACTAGTATAATTAGACGGACTGACCCTAAATTTGGAACGGGACTTGTGAATTATCAAATTGTTAATAGTGAACTATTTTTTCAATATTGAAACAAGAAGTGCAAAGGCTTATATATTCTGAGAAATACATTGACGTTTTCTTAAAGCGCGCGGTTTGAGTGATCCAATTTATTGACCATATCATTTTTATCTCAAGTTATTTTTTACTAAATCTTCCTCGATTTTTGTTAGGATTAAAGAGGAGATCACTCAATCCACATGCACATAAAATATGACGTTACAGATTTATGTCGGTTTAACTGGGTGCCTCAGTTCATTAATGTCTGTACTGCGGAATCTTCAAAACATGAATTTAACTGAAGAAATACATAAATATGCCTTTTATATTATCTTAAATTAGAACATGTCAGTAAATTTGTAAAATTTTAAATCATCGCTCAACGCTACTATTGCTTGAAAAGTACCTAAATTAAATTCGAATTTTCTTAAAACGTTTCAACTGAGAGCCCAGTATTTTCGGCTTTATTGACTCGGTTCAACCTCATAGAAAAATATAATACACATAGATAGTTTCGTTACTACACTTGGGAGCAAATAAATCGAGCCACTACCTTTTTTCACGTAAAATGGTAAATATTTTTGGTAATATGGAACGTATCAATTCGAACTATATATCGCCTAAAAGTTTAGTTAATAACCTTTACAATGAGGGTAAATTATTGAATAATAACCTTATTGAATGATAAATTATTGGCTCTGCAAGAAAAATGGTAATTTTGATAGAAAATTTAGTAGGGCTAAAACAGTCCATAAAAACAATAAAAAAAAAAAATATTGCAAAAAAAATATTCTTAATAACTGGTATTACCCCCCCGGGCCCTGATACATTCTTGTAGCCTATTAGTCATCGATCTGATCAGCGTTACGATGACATATTGTGGTATGTTCTCCCACTCTTCAAGCACAGCGACTTTAAGCTCGGGAATGGATGAAACAGCGGGAACCCTGGCTCGGACTCTCCGTTTTAGCTCGTCCCATAGGTGTTCGATCGGGTTCAAATCGGGACTTCGTGCTGGCCATACCATTTGTTGAATCCCGATCGCAGACAAGTATTCCGTAACGATCTGCGCGGTATGAGGTCTCGCATTGTCATGCATAAACAAGAAATTTTCTCCGACAAAACCAGCATACGGCATTACGTGGTTTTCAAGAATGTCAGTTATGTATCGGTCAGCTGTTAATCCACGTCTACCACTGCCATCGTTGGCGGGGTCGACGAAGACAAGTTCCGTTTTTCCGTCTAGAGAAATTCCTCCCCACACCATACAAGAACCACCACCAAAACTCACCGTTTCTCGAATGCAACATTGGGCAAATCTTTCACCAGGACGTCTATACACTCGGTTTCTCCCGTCATTGCTAAAAAGACAGATTCTTGACTCGTCAGAAAACAAAACTGACCTCCAGTCTTCTAACGTCCAATTAATGTGTTCTCGAGCAAACTCCAAGCGAGATCGGCGATGAGCTACAGTCAATTTTGGGCCAGTTGCTGGTTTGTGTGATGTTAAATTTCGTTCTTTTAGTCTTCGTCTCACTGTCCACCTACTGATTGCGACTCCTCGAACGTCACGTAACGCTTGCTGTAGCTGAACAGCATTAAGTCCACGGTCGCGCAACCAATTGGTTGCAATAAAGCGGTCGTCACGTTCTGTTGTTGCCCGTGGTCGGCCAGTTCCAGGTCGCCGAACAAAAGCACCAGTCTCCAGATACCTGCGGTATACCCGCTGTACCTTTGAACGACTCAAATGAAGTCTGCGTGCCACTTCACGTTGTCCGTGTCCAACCTCAAGTAAAGCTACAACTTGGGCAGCTTCCGTCGGTGTAGTATCCATTTTATCAGGTTATTTTGATTACACAGACACAGATAAAGACAACAATAACAAGTAATATGGGTATGATTAACAAAAACCTCAAATTTAATCTTTTCTTAACAGAGTACAATAAAAATGTCATAAGCAAATTAAATGCGATAATTTTATTCTACCCTTTAAACTTTAATAAAAATGAAATTTTGACAACTAACTACCCTCATTGTAAAGGTTATTAAATACCCTTTTAGGCGATATATGTTTCGAATCGATGCGTTCCTTAATACCAAAAATAATTACCATAATGCGTGAAAAAGGAAGTGGCTCGATTTATTTGCTCCCAAGTGTATATTCTAATAAAAATTTGACATATCATCCGTTGTGCTAAATATGATACTTTAAGAGAAAATGCAATCATTATTTTGGTTTTCGTATAACCGGAGTCACACGGCATGCAATTTAAGTACATCGTATGTATGTGTGTGTTTGTGTGTATTATATGTGTGTACTATAGGTTCACCTATACCTAACCCTTCGGGAAATACAGGCGTGATGTTGTGTGTGTATTTGTAACGGTTGTTTTAGTTTTAAATTTAATTTTTTTATGTTAATTATCACACTCGCTCGGCTCATTTCGTACCTTTCCCTCTAGCGTTTTATTTTTTTTATTTTCAGACTGTGGTCATTTTGTTCAGCACTGCCATGGTTTTATTGTTCACAATTACTCCAGAAATATTCGGTGGCTGGGGTATCTTAATTATCAACTATTTCGAGTTACCGGTGGAGGAGTTGTATGTAGTTTTAACCTGTTTATTATACATTATTTTTAATTTATAGGGGGCGAGTCATTTAATGTTGGGTAGGTAAACTATTTATCTCTTTTCACTCAAAATATCATTAGGAATAAGGATAAGTTGAAATTGTAGTGGTTGTTTTTCCGCAGAGAAATGATTTTGGCTTGGTAGTACAATCGATTTATAAAAAATGGTTTACAAAATGGCAGATTTACTATTGTGAAATACAAAACTCGAAAGCTACGTCGAACATTGGTTCGACGTAGTTTCGAGTCGGTCGTTCACGCTGTGTTACTATTGAGTAACACAGCGTGAACGACCGACTGCGCGAGGTTGGTGCCAGCGGCGTGCGGTCGTTGACCCTCGCGTTGCAGCTGGCCCTGCCCCTGACCTGCTCTTCAGTTAACGAAACACAATACTTACCTAAAAATATTCCAATTTTCCCTTCATACTTTAACTGTCTTAGGGCCTGTTGTTTGATCAGTAGTCAAACATACTAATAGTTAAAATGCGTTAGTTAAACAAACATATTATTAAAATGCGTTATTTAAACAAACATATTATTAAAATGCGTTATTTAAACAAACATATTATTAAAAATGACAAAAGTATGTTGTTAAACAAATTAATGGTTAAGCTAACTACAGTTAAAAAAAATTACAATTTGCTATAAAAGTTAACCCTGCGTAGACAGACTAGTTAAACTTTAACAGCTATTGAATTTATGCAAGGTTATTTGTGGAAACGTGTTTTGTGAATTGAAATAATATGAATTGAAATATTATAAGACATTTTGAAGATTCTGAAAGCTCCTCTAACGATGACATTATTGTTGAGTATGTATTAAATCGCAAACATTCAGGAATAGAATATTGCAGCTGGACTTCTGTGATGAAGTTGGTTTTTCGAACGATATAAATTGTCCAAAAGTACTGTACTTTGGCTACACAGTAAACTCCTAAAAAATAAAAAAATCCTTGAAAAGGCCAACAGATTGAAACCATGCAGTGAGTTCTTTAGATCAAATTCAAAATATTTTGATCTAAAGGAGTCTCCGCATGGTTGGAGTAGCGTAAAATCTTAACGACAAAAGACGTTAAAATTTTTTGCGCTACTGGGAATATTCAGCAGTGTTCTGGAGATCTGTTTGGATTACACAAATCGATATCATGCAGACACCACGTGTCAAGAGTAATTTGCTGCAAATTTAGATCAGTGATTAAAATAACACAGAATGTAGAAAAAATTGATTTACAGTAGCATTTTTTTAAATATTGCTAAATTTCCTAGTGTTATAGGAGCTTATAGACTGTACCCATGTTCCAAGACTAAATCCAGCGGGCAACAATTCATAATTTTTGAACAGAAGACGGCTTTCAAGAGGTGGAATGACAACGGACTGCAGATGAACGTCTCAAAATGCATTTTTGCCCAACCAATACTTGATTTCCTGGGCTATACTATATCCACCGAAGGAATTAAGCCAACAAACGAGAAGATCAAGGCTATCACAGAAGACTGACTGCCTCAGAACATGGAATAACTTCGTCGTTTCCTGGGAACGATAAGCTTCTATAGAGAAAACATTCCTAACGCCGCCAAACATCAAACGGAATTATATGTTTACTTACGAGACTCGAAAAACGACAAAACAAAAATTCTATGGAGCGAAGCAGCAATAAAATTGCCTTCAACATATGCAAAGAAGATATTTCCAACGCCCGCACTATTGGCTTACCCAAGGTCGAGTCTACCTTTCGCTTTGATGACCGACGCCTCTGATACTGTTGCGGCAGCCGTTTTACAACAGAATATCAAAGAAAGATGTCAACCACTCGGTTTCTTCTCCAAGAAGCTCAACGACGCGCAGAAGAAATACTCCACCTACGACCGGGAACTGCTAGCTATGTATGTACATAGCTGTTCGACACTTTCGCGGGATGATCGAAGGCAGTGACGTCACCATTTTCACGGACTACAAACCACTGATTAACGCACTGAAAGCGAATAACACAAATGAAACACCACGTCGCACAAATTACTTGGAATACATCGGCCAATTCGTCGCCGACACGCTATCTAGGATGGAAACAATAACCTGTCACTCAGCGATAGACTATGAAGAGTTAGCTCAGGCCCAAACGCAAGATGAAGAGCTCAAACAAATATCGAACAACGACCGCTATACGTTCAAGAGAATCGAACTACCTGACACGAAGAAAAGAATTTACTGCGAGATATATCGTTCGTCCGTACCTACCCTCCGCGTTCAGAAAAGAAGCATTTGAAACGATTCACGACCTTAATCACCCCGGCGTAAGAGCAACGAGCCTAGTTACTACGCGATATTTTTGGCCATCGATGAAGACCGACGTAACACAATGAATACAAAAATGAAAAGTCTGTTAAAATGACAGATTGTTGATAGCATTATTTTGTCAATCTGTCATTTTGTCTATTCTTCCGTCAACAAAACCCGTTTCTATGGTGATAATGCGCGTGCTGCACGCGTCGCGCACAAATCTGTGCCGGCACTACAATGAGACGCAGAGCGGGACAGACACATGTCTGCGTCGTACGTGCCTGCGCCGCAGCGTACATTCATAGATTACGAAATCTCTTCTGTGCTGCGCTGCGTGGACCTGCGTCACCTGCGTCTCAGCATACGCTTAGCCTCATTCTCGTCGAATAATAACATATGCAAAAATCAATGAAACCTCATTTTCTCCCAGAAAAACCAACAAACGTTTTTATTCGGTAAAAATTTTATTCAATTAAAAAAAGAATCATCCAAATCGGTTCACCCAGAGAAAAGTTGTAAGCTAACTAACACACATAAAAAAAAAATTATGATTGAGAATTGAGAACGTCCTCCTTTTTTTTTAAGTCGGTTAAAAACCAAGGCTTTTCATGGTGATTTTGCGGTGCCTACATATTTAAATAAATTTAAAACAAACCAAAAATTGTATAACAGGTTTGTAACATCTGCATAAAAAAGTCGCTTACCCTTCATTTCGAGGAATACACGTAGAAAACACGTAGCAACTGATGTTTGATGTCAACTAAACTTAATCAGGTTTAAATAGGTCAAAAAAGCATAAAAATGTTTTTTTTTTACTCACGGTGGGTGGCACAATAGACGTGTCATACACTTCTACGGCGCTTGACATGACAGCCGTGTCCCGAAATATTTGTTAGCGCCACAACTAAAAATGATCGAACACGGGAGTCGCAACGAATCGGTTAATCAAATACATTTATATTTTCATATTAACTTTTTTTTTTCAACTCCCCTTTTTCCTATACACTTTTTTCCTCTCTCTTTTTCTGACGTTTTGTTCACTGTATTACAAGTTTAATTATTACTGATCTAACATAATTCTTCCATTTCCCCTGTTTATTATTCTAGCAACACAATTGACTACTGTTATATTTAACGCTGGTTAAAAATATGTGCAAACAAGGTATTTTTTATTTTAACTATTTGTTTAGGGATTAAATTGTCAAGTGACTAAATGTTAAATTTGCTATTGGTCATGTTTAAGTATGTATCAAAGAACGGGCCCTTAGGACCGTTATAAATAGTTTTTTACCTACAACTTATTGACAACAAAACTGAAAAAAGTTTAATCTAAGAAAAAAAAAATCTGTTGCGTCTTCGCGTAAAGGCAGTATGGGAGTCATAGTTAACCCTAAGCGTACTCCAAATATAATTGCAATAGTCGTAACGTCGATTCATTTTTGTAACGATAACACAAATTGATCTTAAGACGTTCCCGGGACAGCTGAATGAGTGCGCGGCGATGATAAAAATTACCGTTTTCGAGAAAAATCCAAAAAATCTCAAATTTTTACCTTTGACCCCGAATAACTTTTGTAGCACAAATAGGATCGATGGGGATTTTTAAAACTTTATTTGTAATGGTAAACCCTAGTTCTCCACCAATATTTGGCTCCCCGGCAATTTTTGTTATTTGACCACTATTTTTATGTCTAAATTGACCGGACTATTATTTGTTTCGTAGTTTTGTTTTAGTAGGTTTGTAGGTACCAAATTGTGTTTGTAGGCCGTCTTAGCAAGATTCCGTTTTACCTTTTCAATTAGATACTTAACTTAAATATAATATACTTACTTAACTTACGTTCGTGAAACAGTAAAACAAGGAAGGAAACCTTATAGTTTCTCCATGTCCGTCTATCCGAATGACAGCCCTATGAAAGTAGGTAAGAATTTTGAGCTCTGTTAAACAGCTTACATTCTGTTCGGTTATTTATTCATGTGCTATCCGTAGTCCATGCCATATCACTACGCGCGACAGCTTATTTTGCTTAATTTATAAATCGCTCTACATTTTTTCGGCAGCTCGCGGCGATGCATGCGGTTCGAGTTAATTTACCTACGTTACTTTTTGTGAGTTACTATTGTTCCTCATGATTTCGAGTTGATGAATATTTTTTAAATTATTTTAAAACAAAAGGCATGATTATTTTTGAGTTCAACTGTATGTTTGCTTTGATAGTAATTGAGTGCAAATCGTTCTGCTCCGGGAAAACAACCATTACAATTTCATGCTGTATAGTAGGAATATAAATCCGAACGAGAGATCTCGTAACGAGCATTTTGGCTATTAGTAAGTTCCTATACTTACGGTTAATCCTCTCGAAGGACCAACCATGTGGCAAATAGTCGGTAGTGACTGTATCCACATTATCTATGACTATCCGGCCACAGACTCTGGATAGCCCGGTTAAGCAGCCGACAACCTTCTAGGTTGACCTGCGAAAAGCAATTTACAAAAAAAATAACAGAACTCCGAGAGGCCGAGCCTCCTAGGTTGACCTGCGAAAAGCAATTTACAAAAAAAAAAACTGAGAGGCCGGAGGGTCGTTGGGGATGTGTGCTTGTCTCGTGTGGCACCCGTGTGGGGCTCGCTTGGTTAACTGTCTGTTCCGCGGGTTGCAGCGCTGTTGGCGCTTGCCCACGCCATATTGCGCGAGAGGTTATGATGCTGTGATTGGTCGGTCATAATATGTTCCCGCCACGCTCCAAATCTCTTTCTTATAATCAAATAACAATCACCTAATGTTTATTGTATAAAATAAGTAATTAATCTAACAATTTTTTAACATAGATTTTACAGACAAGTTTAAGTTTGTTTATTTACAGTGTATTTATATTTTCGCAGTTAGTCTTTTGGTGCCTTATACTCAATGGAAGTTAGGATAGATACACATTTAATACACAACTTGTCACTCGCGCGAGCAATATTTATCGTTCGGAACACTATTTTATCACTTTAAGGGTAAACCATAAATATCAGGGCCGTGCCCTGGACCTGGACAGACCATACTCCGTCAGGAGCTCAATAAATATATCGGTGTGTGCATTTTATAATTATGAACTCGATCACACACCGTCTGTGTTTGGGCCGGCCGCGGAGGGCGACGGAGCTTCAATGCCTTTCTTGTGTGGGCCACGGCCCTGTCACGTCCCGGACACGGTCCTAATGTGTGTGGATCTTTATAGAAACAGTAATTAGAATTCATATACGGCTTTCTATCAAGTTTTTGCAGCAAGTTTTCAATACAAACAAAATAATTTCATTTTTATATTCGTTTTGAATGTATTAACGGCCTAATGACAGACGACGCAAGGTTTATTTTTAGGAGTAGTAACAATAAAAAAATGCAACATGGAAAAGAAACATGAAAAAAAAATGCAACCGTTTGATGAACTTAATGAATGTGTAAATACAACTATTCTGAGAAATTAACTTAAATACGCTTTTTAAATTAACTACTGAGACAATCAATAAAACAACTAAATTAGTTTCTCAAAATGCGCTATACTTTCGAAAAATAAAATATTCGTAGGTTACAAATAGACGTTGCCTGTTCATTCAAACGCGTTAAGGAGCCACCTTAAAACTCAAAATCTGAAACACACGATACTATGGTTGTGTGTGTTGCTTAGGTAACTGAAGTGCAACATAATTGTGTTTTGTTTACAGAGTTAGAGAAGCTAACGTGGTTATATTTATTGTATTTTGGATGTGCTTACTCCCAAGAGACTCCAGCTTTTTTAGAAACTTTACCTGCAAATGTAAGTAAATTATTAAATAACAAGCCTTGTGCCCGATGGGATTTCTCAGCAGCAAAATTGAAAAACTACCCTACAAAGTTTTATCCCCTATTTCACCGCATTGGGCCACGAATTTTCAAAAATCCTTCTGTTGTGCTCATTTTCGTACTACATGGAACTCTAGCTATCATATAGATTAGTTCTGGTGGTAGCTGGGGAGCCGCGCTACCAAAACTTCATCGTATTTTAATATCTCATTACCTCGAGGAACAATTTTTTTAATTATTACACTACTTCTTAGCGTGTCGATGACAATATATACATGGTGTTTGGCGCATGGACCAACACTATTTTTTGGGGGATTGGAAGGTACTCATTTGAGAGGTACCCGAACTCATGATGCCAAGTTTGGAAGAAGGTGTGCCGATGGTTCTTCAAAATTACGGCTGTCCGGCACACAACCAACTGGCCGTGCGAGAGCATTTAGACCCAATCCATGAGTTTGGAAAGGCATTAGCTTTTCCAAAATCATGGATTGGTAGAGGCGGCCCTATTCCTTGGCCCGCACGGTTCCCAGACCTGACGCCTCTGGATTTCTACGTTTGGGGACGTGCAAAAGAATTGGTTTACCAGACAGAGGTGCCCAATAGGGAAGTTCTTTATTGAACGTATAACCGGCGCGTTTGAAATAATGAGAGAAGAAATGTGACTACGTACAACGACCGTTGAAATAAGAAACAGATATCGAGCATGCATACTAAATGTAGGAGGTCATTTCGAACAAGATTGGAACTTTAGTTAATAAAATCATAATAAACCTTAATAAGTCTTTTCTCAACCCCGACTCTTTTATCTAGTATTTTGACTACATAATGAATAGTTTTCTATGACATGTGGCATACCCTTAGAAAGGGTATAAGCTAAAGAACGTTTGAATGTAAAACTAAGTTCAAAATGGGTTTTAGTTTTTTTATAATGAATTTAGAAATTGTAATTTTTCACACATTTAAAAACAAAATTGTCTTTGGAAGCACATTATTAAGTATTTTTTTACAAATCAATTGCATCAAATAATGATTTATTTAGAATAATACTAAATTGCAAAATACAACAAAAGTAATTTCGTGTAAATACAACTATAAACGAAAAAGTAATGACGATTTAAAGGCGAGATTCCGGGTAATTTTGGAAAAAGATCTAAAAACATCATATCTTATTAACCTTAGGACATGGGGTCTTTAGGTGAAACCTCGTAAATGACCCTCCCAACCCCCCAAAAATTGTATCGGTCCATGCGCCAAACACCCTGTATACAGTCAGCCCAGAATTTGGCAACGAGCTTGGCGACTTCATTACACTTATCGTAAAGTACATAAATGGTACAATTTATCTACAAACATGTTCTTTTAATACCTCACTGTATTACACATAAATTGTGTGACAAAACTTTATTTTATTTTTATCGATATTTTCAATAGTTCATGTCTTTCTAATAGAGCAAGAGCCCACGACAGCCAGACCTTCGTTATTTTATAAAAGCTGAAAGTTTTTCTCTGCATGTCCCCTATACAGGTAAGAACGACCAGCGATTATAAGAGTTTGTATTGTGGTTACTTGGGCAGGTAACGGGTAGTAAAGGTGCATATAATAGTACCTTAAATTCGTGAAAGTATAAAGCTCAATTTTTTATATTTTATTCGGGATAACTTTAGAAATCTCGTCATCCATTGCCGGACGCTTATGACAGTTGCTACCCCCTGCTAGACACCCCTAAACTTTAATAAATTATAATTATACTTTCGTTATAGTATAAAAGCTAAATTTTCTATATGTTACTTGGGGATCCATAAAAAATGTTATCTCAATACAGTTTTAATGGTTTTTACATCTTGCCAGACACATAAGTAAAAACATAATAATAATACACAATAATAATACATAAAATACATATAATATACATAAAAACAAAATTTAAGTCCGCTGTAGGTGCGAGCGCGAGGTAGCAACTGTTCAAGCGGGTGCGAGTGAGATAGGGCGCTTAGTCGACTGCGATCTTTTACTGCGCATCATCTGTCATTTAGTAACGTATGTCATTTGTTCGGATGCTTACGAGTACTGGCAATAATTTAAGATATGTGGACTTAACCAAAATACATGCAGAGTTGGGACAGTTAATTTGTCAGAGCTTACCTGGATTTCATTCCATCACAGGTTGTGATTTTAATCCTGCGTTCTTCAAAAAAGGAAAATTAAAACCATATAAGACATAAATATCGAGTACCAGGAAGCTTTCAAGAACTTTGGCAACAGCGAATTAATTTAAAATTTAGATCATCAACAAAACATCTTTAATATTATTCAGAGATTTATATGCAATGTTTACAATGTCCCTAATATAATTGATGCTGATGCCGCTAGATTTCAATCAAATATTCATCGACTCGTATACAGTCTCCGATGTAAACGAAGCTTATGACTGAAAGAAGTAATTAAATTTTGACGCTAGCAATCTACCACCTTGCAAAAGCGAGCTATTGCAGCAATTTCTGCGAGCAAATTATATACAGGGTGGAAAAAATCAATGGGCCCTGAAGGGAAACCACTTTAAATCCTTAAGATAGATTATTTTACTTAAAGGAAACATTCCTTATTTTTAAAAAGAATCAAAACTGCATTCACAGATTTCTTGACAAGCTTACCTAAACCAGGAATCGAACCAGCAAAAATTAAAAAAATAAACACTCGCTATTTTATTCTACTAATCGATAGGATTATGGTTCAGGATAAAATCTCTCTAATAAACATTTGGTCTTCGAAATAAAAAAAGATTAAATTAAATTAATTATAAATTAAATTTTATTTTATGATCAATTCTAATATGAAGGACACGTAAACATGAAAGAATATTATTACCTAGCAAGTTATTGATACTTGAACTATTTGAAATTACAATTTGATACACTTTAATAATTTTACTGATAAGTTGTTCGAAATGAGACCCCTCGTTACGGATACACAAATTTGGAATTTTTTTTTTAAATTCACTGGGTCGGTATAACGTATTTTACCTCAACCCTTAGCTCTTCTACAGTCTCATAAGACTTTTTGTAAATAACATTTTTACATGGTCCCATAAAAATTGTCCAGACGTGTGTAAGACCTAATGTTTCTTGGAGAAATTTTATCTTTAACATTGACTGTATCGACGAGAGAAATAAAATAGCGAGTGTTTATTTTTTGAATTATTAGCAGGTTCGATTCCCGGTTTAGGTCAGCTTGTCGAAAATTCTGTGAATCCAGTTTTTTTCTTTTTAGAAATAAAGGAATGTTTCCTTTAACTAAAATAATCTTTATTAAGGATTTAACGTAGTTTCCCTTCAGGGCCAATTGATTTTTTCCATCCTGTATGTACCATTTGGAACAATGCTCATCTGAAAAATCCAACCACATATCGACCAGACAATAACGGCTGGGTATTGAAAGATGACAAATACCAGTTCAAATGGTTTGAAGGGGATCAACTACCAAGTTATGTTAGTGATTCGCTCAAAACTCAATCAGGTATGTAATTATTATGACAAATTGTTGTACATAATTTTTAATTATTCATAATTGTATAAACCTTTTTTTTTTTTTTTTCAGAAACTGACGAAGAAGGCTACATTGAAAAAGATCATGCCATCGACTGGAGGAGTAGTGACGAAGAAAATGAAGATATCGACGACAATGATGAAATTTATAAAAACAATTAAATATTTTATTGCATGTACTAATACTTTTTTTTGTATTTTATAACATTAACATAACATTTTTTACTTTATATACCATGGCAATGAACGTAATAAAATTATTTTTTATTGGATATCTTAAAAGATCGCAATCGACTAAGCACTCGCGCTCGCACCTACAGCGGACTTTCAATGTGTCTGGCAAGATGTAAAAACTATTAAAACTGTCTTGAGGTAACATTTTTTTATGGGTCCCCAAGTAACATATATAAAATTTAGCTTATATACTATAACGAAAGTATAATTATAATTTATTAAAGTTTAGGGATGTCTAGCAGGGGGTAGCAACTGTCATAAGTGTCCGGCAATGGATGACGAGATTTCTAAAGTTATCCCGAAGAAAATATAAAAAATTGAGCTTTATACTTACTTTATACTTCAAACGAATTTAAGGTACTATTTTATGCACTTTTACTACCTGTTACCTGCCCAAGTAACCACAACCCAAACTCTATAGTCGCTGGTCGTTCTTCTTCTTCTTCGTTCTTCGTTCGTTCGTTCTGTATAGGCGACATACACAGAAAAACTTTCGGCTTTTATAAAATAACGAAGGTCTGGCCGTCGTGGGCTCTTGGGCTATAACTATCACTACAACCGTGGGGTGCGCAATATAGAATACTATGGGTGATCCTTGTATGGTGATCTTTAAATGGGCGAATGGGTGCGGCTTACGGAAAGACTCGCGACATCGAATTTGCTTCTTTTCACAAGCATTAAATACCTATTACGATAAACTTTAATATTTTGATATTTTTCAGTTAAAGAAGATTTACCAAAGGGAAGAGTGAAAAGCGCTTTAAACTGGAAGTTAGTAAATGCCGCATGCCCATATACGTACAGTTTTCTATTAGGTTTGTTTTCATTATTTAACAAACAAGCACACGTCCATGGAACCAATTAGTCATTAACAGCGACTTGGGCGAGTAGGGGGCGGTTTAAGGTACATAGTTGACGTACGGCCTCCTAGGGAAGACCGGGGTAGGAAATCTTATAATTTTTTTCTTTTGAATTTTGTGCCCATTTCCTTAGTTTAGCAATGACATATATCAATTGACACTACAGTGTATAATCTTGTTTGAAAAGCAATAGACTTTTTCTCTAACATTATCCATTGAGGAAATAGGGTTGTGTAAGTTATGTGCCCCCAAAGGAAAAACTGCAGTACTTTTTACTAAGGTAATTTAAATTTTGTAATCAAATACGAAATTAGGCGTGGTATGAAGTTACTTTTAATATTTTTTTACTACTTTGACATGTTATAACTTCTCATTACTGGAGCAGCGACGATGCCCAGATCTCATAAGGGATCTCGTACCTACAACGGGAAAATTATTTTTGTTATCGATTTTCAGCCGGTATGAAATGACTTGCTGCTCAAACCACTAATGGTTTGAAGTCAATGTCAGTGAAATCATTTGTTTCAAATAGGCTCTTAAAAGGCTCTTAATAGGCTCTTAATAGGTACTTTAAACCGTCAATATTTACAAAAAAAAAAAAAAAATTTAGTTGTCCCTTCCAAAAGATTGTTTCGTATGGAGAAGAATGGGCATGAAACTCCACCGTTACTCTTTTAAAATGTCTTACAATATTTTGTATATATTAATTATAATTATCATTATTTGTGATGACCTAGAATAAAATTATTACACCAGAATAGGTAAAAATAATTAAAAAAAAACAATTATAAAGTAAAATATATAAAATATAATATAATATAAAATATAATGTCATCGGAAAATACTATAAATGAGGTGTTAAATCCTAACTTCCTAACTTATATATACACTGGATCGCAAAAATTCCAGGTAGCTAATAAAAACCGTTATATCTCCATAAATGATATACCTAGATCGCTAGAATTAATAATATGTAGTAAGCAGGTAACTAATGCTTGTTCTAAATCTCTAAAGATGTTTCATTTGTATAAGTTATAGATTTAAAAAAAATATTCTGCTCTTTAAAAAAATCAAAATTTAAAATTAAGAAAATATTTATTTTTTTGCTTTTGTTTCAAAACGAGCTGTCATTATAAATGGTTCTTTGGATTGATCAGAGTATTCAGTGTAATATCATGTTGTTAACACCTGAAGAATGTACACGGATTATTACCATGGTACAAGAAGGAAGAAGTCAGCGTAGCACTATTAGAACAGTAGGAGTATCTTTATCAACGGTCCAAAGAGTACTCCAGCGATTTCAAGAGACCGGCATGAACATCAGGAGACGAGGAAATAGCAGGCCAAGGTGCACAACTACACGAGAAGACCGATTCATCGTGAGCACTATGTTAAGAAATCGACATCTCACGGCTGTTCAGGTCCGAAACAGTTATTCAAGAAATTCACCACAACAATGTGAGCTCTGATACGATTCTGCGACGTCTTCGTAAAGCTGATATAAAGCAAACGGCCCCAAACTGCTCAGAGAACATCGAGTTGCCAGGTTACGGTTTCCTCAAGAGCACATCCAATGGATAGATGAAGAAGTCCAGATTTTGTTTATTTACGCACGACAGGAGACGAAGAGTATTTAGACGACCAGGAGAACGGTATCATCAAGCGTGTTTTGAAGAAAAGGTGCCATTCGGTGGAGGATGAATAATGGTTTGGGCTGGGATATCTTCATAGGATCGCACGGAGGTAGTGCTCATAGAAAACGGTTCTCTGATTACTGTCAGATACATATAAGAGGTTTTAAATAAGCATGCTGGTCCTTTCTTAGTGAATATCGGTGCAAATTCCATTTTTATGCACGATAATTCGCAACCACATACTGCTCGTTTGGTCAATATGTACATTCAAGGCGTCAGTATTACCTGCATGGAGTGGCCAGCTCGCAGCCCAGACTTAAATTCCATAGAACATGCATGGGACGAGCTCGGGAGATGCGTGAGACAACGCTCTCCTGCTCCCGTTACCTTACAAGAGTTAAGGAATGCGGTAGTGGAAGAATGGGCAAACATAGACCAAAATCGTATAACAAAATTGGTTTACAGCATGCCACATCGTCTTAATGAAGTGATACGGGCTCGTGGAGGAAATGCAAAATATTAAATTGACAGATTAAGATTTACTGCGAAGTGTAATTTTGTTGTCATAAGTTAGAAACTAAATTTCTTATTTTTTGTATTTAATTAAAGTTATATAGTATACAAAACGTGTTACACATTTTTTTATATATATATTAATCAGTCATCTACAATATACTATAGCTTCGCAAATTGGTTTTATGTATTTAAGAAACTATTACGCCATTTATTAGCGACCCGCAATTTTTGCGATCCAGTGTATATAGGTATGTATATATTAATATATATATACAACAATACGGACTTTTATGCGTCACAGTTGGTCCGCATTCAATAATTCTGGATTTGAATACGATCCTTTAATTGATTACAATAATCATACTTCAGTTGTTGTTGGTTGAAAGACTAAAAATGCCAGTTTTGTGATGCTTTTAAATGGAAATACGAGACCGCGGGGCTGTGTTGTTCCAATGGCAAAGTTTCCCTTCCTTCACTTGGTGAACCAGAAGAACCTCTGAAAACTCTATATTTATATGATGCAGATGAATCACGGTGCTTTTTTTAAAAATAGAATCAGAAAGTACAACTCATGCTTTCAAATGACATCTTTTTGAGTACATAGAGAGATAGAATGCCCGGGTTTTCACCAACTTTTACCGTATAAGGTCAGATATATCATCTAATTGGTTCATTTTTTTCAACAGAGAACGAACAGCATAAGTTGCAAGTTTATTTTATGGGTGATAAAGAAAATGAAATAAACCGTCACTGCCAATATATTCAAGGAGTTGACAGAGATACGGTATTAAAAATTAAAAGAATGTTACATAACCACTATATTTTGATAAATACCTTTAGAACCGCAATAGAAAACTGGCCTCAAGAAGGTTATAACCTCGTTATTCACGCTGATCGAACTCCGCGTGGTGAACATGAGAGGTGCTATAATGCACACACAATTAATGAAGTTGCTTTCGTGATGAGTGGTGACCAGTTCTCTTCGCGAGACTGTTACGAACACATGATAATAAATACACTTACACGCGTAGCCGATACTCGAAGTTCTATTATGCTTTGCAGTATCCATTCATTTTTAGCAAGGGACCGTCGGGATATTCATTTGATATACCACTCATTAATCCCATAAAAAAACAGCCAGTTTCCAATAAAAAAGATTCCTGCATGGATTTTTACGCCTACCACATAATGGTTTGAGAAAATGACCGAATGCAAAAAAAAATTATGAAAATGATCTTCCACCAATTTTTTGTAGTCATATATATCAAAGTCGAGAGCGAAAGTCTTCGTTACATTTCTTTAAACCAGAAAAAACTACGAGCTGAAAATTACATTCATCTGCAAGATGCGATTAGCACGGATGGTAATGTAAACCCCAACGATTTAGGCCGAATTGGTATTCTTCCCTCTACTTTGGCTAGCAGCCCCGCTATCTGAATGAATATACACAAGACGCTTTTCGCCTATGTACGCACTTATGGCAGGCTTGACCTATTCGTGATTTTCATCTGCAATCCCTCATGGAAGGAAATAACAGAAGAGCTTATGCCTGGGCAAAGAACTACTGACCGACATGACTTAGTTACCCGCGTGTTTCGTTTGCAGTTCCAAAAATTAATGAATGTTATTGCAAAGGGATCAATATTCGGAAACGTCTAGTGCCACGTATTGGTGTAGCACAGTCACTTAAAGAGCTACAAACCTATAAGGCAGGGCGATATGTCAGTAGTAATGAGGCAGCGTGGCGGCTTCTTGGATCACCCTTACACGAAAGACATCCGACTATTACACATCTTGCCATACACTTAGAAAATTGACAGCCTATTTTCTTTAATGAACGGAATTTCCAGCAAAGAATTTCATCACCTCATTTTATCACATGGAACACCTCAAGAAGATAGTGGAAACACCGCGTTCAAGGTACGCCTGTTGAAAATAAGATTAGCCTGGGGTAAAATCATCGAGGCTCTTGGTCGTGCCTATACCGTCCAAGTAACGGACTTTGAATGCTTTTGTCTGCGCCTGTTATTGCATCATATTTGAGGTCTAACTACCGTTATGGAACTTAAAATTGTTAACGGTCAGGAATGCGGAACTTATAGAGAAGCATGTGAAGCTCTACATCTATTAACGGTAACCATTAGAACGATAACCACTGGGACGAAACTATGGAGGAAGCCATGCAATGCCGATCACCAGACAAAATCAGGGAACTTTACGCAACCCTCATAATTATCATCTTGAGGCTTTTCCAATCCTCAAACGCTGTGGGTTAAGTACAAAGAGTATATGGCCTAAGACATATTGCGGCGACTGCAGAAAGTATATGCAGATATGTCTTTTAATGATGATCACATATATAACGATGAGCTGACAAAGAATGAAAACAAAGATATGACAATGGCAGAGAACAAACTACAAGATGTTGGAATTGTCAGCCCTCGAAGATCAGGTGAAAGTGACTTACTACGACTTAACAGCGTTGCAACAGCAAGTGGCCGAATTAGTTCCTCGGTTGCTTCCAGAACAAAGTCACGTCTTTCAACAGGTGTTACATCAAGTAGAGTCTGGCCATGGTGCACTGTTTTTTCTCGACGCCGGAAAAACGTTTTCGTTAAACTTATTATTGGCGAAAATTGCTGTTACCGTGGCTTCCTCCGGTATAGCCGCTATACTACTGAACGGCGGAAGCACTGCACATTCCGTCCTAAAACTGCCATTAAATCTTGCACACAGGAAAAGTCACCAATCCACAATTTCAGCAAAAATAGCTGTCGATGCTAAGACCGTGTAAACTTTTAGTGTGGGACGAAAGTACGATGTCCCACAAATAAGCTATAGAGGCGTTAAACCGAACTCTGCAGGAGCTGCGAGACAATACTGATATTATGGGAGGCACGGTAGTTTTACTGGCTGGTGACTTCCAACAAACTCTACCGGTGATTCAGAGAGGCACACCTGCAGATGAAATCTATAATTTGATGATGAAGTGTATAATTTTCAATATTCAAGTCAAGTCTATAATTTCAATAGTCAATTCTGTAATTTGATCGAAAACAGTGTGGAAGTCATTGCCGAAGTTTACCCAGACTTAAGAAGTTTACCCAGTAAATTTAAATTGTGATCAGTTGTTATGTGCCAGAGCAATCCTTGCACCCAAAAACGAAACTGATTGTAATGTAGGGGTTCTAGATTAAGGGTGGAGGTGTAGGTGTATGTAGGGTAGGTTGTATGCGTGCCTATGAGTACGCGCCGGTCATTCAGTGCACAATAAACCGCGTTACTAGCGACACGTTGTTTGGCCGGGGTATATTTAGAATGCCTTCCACTTTTTTGGGGTCTGCTTTGACTCCATCGGCCGAAATAATGAATCCTAAATATTCAACTGCGTTAGTCATGAATTTACACTTTTCTTTCTTTACATAGTTTCATTCCATTACTATTTAACCGCTCCAACACTCTCTCTAAAGTAAGTAAATGCTCATTAATATTGGGTGAACCTAAAAAACAACCGGAAAACGGAACCAACTAACCTAACATTCGGAATGTTGTTAAAAAGATTTGCCATAATTCGTTGGAATATACCCGGGATCGAAGATAGGCCGTAAACTAACCGTTTGTATTTAAAAAGGCCCTTGTGTGTATTAATAACTGTATAATTATCGGGATCTTCCAATTCAATCTGATTATAGGCTTGTGTCAAATCAATTTTTGTAAATATTTTAGCCCCGTTTAATTTAACCAGCAAGTCGTTTATACGTGGTAAAGGATATTTGTCGACTAATAACACTGGATTTAAAGTTACTTTGTAATCAGCACAGATACGGAGTCCACCATCAGCCTTACGCACCGGTACGAGCGGAGTAGCCCAGTCCGCGCTGTCCACAGGCTCGACGACGCCGGCGCGCAGCATGCCCTCGAGCTCTGCCTCGACGCGCTCGCGGAGTGCGTACTATACAGGCCGTGCGCGGCAGAATACGGGTGTTGCTCCCTCGCGTATTCGTAGCCGAGCCTTGCCTTCCGTGAACCGTTCCAGTCCCTCCGTGAACAAATCCTTATATCTGTGAAGTAATAGCGTTAATTGATTATTCCATGAGTTATTATAATTTGTTTCGCCTACCTTCATAGTAACAAAATTTTGGTACAGAGGTATTTTAATGCCTAATTCTGTAAGCCATTGTCGACCCAACAGTGAGGTGGTACCCCCTTCTATTATAAACAATTCCAATGGTTTAGACTTATTTCCATACTTGATTAATGGTCTAATTACCCCTAGTGGTTTTATTGACGTACCGTCATAAAATCGAAAAACTAAATTTGATTTATCTAAGGGTCTATAACTAAACAGTTTATCGTACATCGTTTTACTAATGCATGACACTAATGACCCCGTATCGATCTCCATCGATAGTTGGGTTTCATCCACCCATAAAGTCAAGCTCACCGGTTTATAGCTATTTAAACTGAGTTGATGTAAATCTTCTACCGCCTCCCAGTCCTCATTATCTGACAACGACGGCTCGTCGTCCCCGGAATTTATCTGGTTGGCCGGTCCGCTCGCTGCATGCACATGCGCCACCAGGTTGTTGGTGTCGCGTCCATCTCGCGGCTGCCTCCCTCCGACGTGCACCGGGCAAACCCGACGTAGATGCCCTTTCTGTCTACATCTACCACAGATAAATCGACTATCTACATCCTTCACTCTGATGATCCGACGCCCCACAAGGCGAACAATTGATTTTTGAATCGTTGGCGGTGCTGCTGCGCGTGCGACCCACCGCCAGCCCGCGCAGGCCGCCACGGCCTCGGCCGGCGGCGCGGCTGCCCGCCTGCGCCGTCGCCACCGCGTGCAGCGCTCCGGCCGCTGCCTCACCGCTTCCTCTCGACCCATTATTATTCACGACTGTTTGTTCCACTGCTGCTGCATCTCTCTCCGCCGCTTCCATTGCACATGCAATTTTGACGGCATTTGTATATTGCAGATTCTCTTCTGTAAACAGTCTCTGCCTGATTGACTCGCTTCGCAACCCGCAAACTAGTTGATCACGTAAGTTCTCCTCCAAAACGGCCTTAAATTCACAAAATTTGGACATTTTCTTCAATTCTGAAATGTACTGCAAAATCGATTCATCCTCAATTTGTCTTCTCTGTCGAAAACGATACCTCTCAGCCATGAACGACGGCTTTGGTTGCAAGTGGTGTTTCATGACCTCCACTACCTCCGCATAAGTTTTCGCACTAGGTTTGTCCGGACTTGTTAAGTTACTAAGCAGCTCATATGCTTCGTCACCCATGGCCGCAATCATTGTGGGTAACCAAAGTTCGTTCTTCACACTGTTCACTTTGAAAAACATTTCCATGCGTTCCACATACATAGTCCAATTCCCCGATCTTACATTAAACTCGGTTAGCTTCCCGATCGACATTTTGTGTAGGTATGTAAGGTTAATTAGCCAAGATGTGGGTAGTATTATTTATAAAACCTATCTAGTATGCAACCATGCATACAATGTATTAATATTAAATTTAGTAAATATTAGAATAGAAGTTATTATTATAACTGTCAAATATTAAATCGACTATTTAATTGTATCGAGTCACAGTAAATTATGGCAACACTTGGTATGACAATTTTGACGTTTGGAAGCGAGGTGATTTTTGATGTATTCGTTGTTCGATGGTTGAACCGAACTATTGTCAATAAATAAATCCGTTTATATCAATATAATCATCGTTTAATTTGAGAGATAGTGAATAGACCTTTTATCTCAGAAGTGGGATAAGTCAATTACGCCCACAATTCTGAAGAAATATTACCAAAAATAACCACGTGTTTTGTTGTGTACGAAAGTCTCTGTCTATTATTCGAGTAACAAATGGATAAAACTAGCGGTAATCGTAAGAGCAATCAGCGTAAACGTCGTCGTGACCGGAGCAGAGAAACAAGAACAAGAACTACGCAAAAGCGGAAGCAGCGAAGGCAGCGATCGAACGATCGCGAGGGTTCGTTGGACTCTCGTCGTAGTGGAGGCCGCAGTTCCCGTGAGAAGCCTACAAGACGCTGTCACCAAGCGAACCGGAGTCGCAGCCATGACGGGTATCGCAGTCGGAGCAGCAGCTATGAGCAGCGTCGGCGACATCGTCCCAGCCGGGGCTTTGATGGGAGACGCAACAGGCGAGGCCGCAGTAGCCGCTCAGAATCCAGCATCGAGCGTCACACACCTCCACTTCCTTGTCACGTGAGTACTCCCAGTGTTCTTAATAGTGACACGCAAGCGTTTCTTGCTACTTTAGTGGAAGCTTTAACCAATAGTCGGCCTCAGGGTAACAAATTTCCCATGCTAGGCAATGTGATTCCAGATTTTGACCCTATGGTTAAAAGTCAGACTATAGCTATGTGGATCAATAAAGTTGACGAATGTGCGAAGCTCTACGGTTGGGGCGACGACCAGATCATACACTACGCTCTGCCTAAATTGTCAGGGATTGCCAAATCGTGGTACCAGGCCCTTCCATCTATGTCGTATTCATGGTCTGAGTGGAAGGGCAAACTGGAGCAGTCATTTCCAAGTAGTGAGGATTATGCCGAATTACTCACCGAGATGCTGTCAAAACGTGTGAAATTTAACGATTCTTTGGAACATTATTACTACGAAAAAATTAACCTACTAAATCGATGCGAAATACATGGTAAACGTGCGGTAGATTGCCTGCTGTATGGGATTGAGGATCGGTCATTGAGGTTAGGCGCGAAAGCAGCCAAATGTCAGGAGCCGGAGCAGGTTCTCACATATTTTCAATCAATCAAGCAACAGCTTCGTGAACCAGATAGGTCAAAGGGGAACTATGATAAACGTAACAACGCTAGCTCTTCATTACCGAGTAATAGTTTTAGACAAACGGCTAACGGCAGCGAAACTAAGACTTCGAAGTCACACAATAATGCGTCAATTGTTTGCTTCAACTGCAATGAGCCTGGGCATTTCAGTTCTAAATGCACAAAAAAGATATTGAAGTGTAATGTTTGTGCCAAATTAGGTCATTTGTCAATTAACTGTCCTAGATTACCCTCTGACTCAGCTAATAAAATTGATAAACCTAAAGAAAAAGACGTGATGCGTATTGAAACAAATAATTCTAATGACAATAAATATTTAATGTATCTGAAACTCAATGGTGAAGTTATTCAAGGTTACGTGGATTTGGGCAGTCAATGTACGCTGATTCGTCACAGTGAGGCTGTTAGGAGGGGAATCACGTGGACTGATAGCAACTTACCGACTATGAAGGGTATAGGTGAGAGTATAGTTATGCCATTGGGTGTATCAAACGTCATTATTGAAATTCAAGGTATTGTGGAGGAGGTCAACGCGTACGTTGTTGATGATAGCGTTATTAAATATTCAGTTTTGATTGGACATAGTTTCACAGAAAAACCAGGTATAGTCATAACGAAAACTACACATTCATTAATATTTACTCGTGATCATTCAGTTAAATTACAATTAAGTTTGAAAACCGATATTGTAATACCCCCTAAGAAAATGTATCCGTTACCGTGTATTTCTACAAACAAATATTCGGGTATAGTACACGTTTGTGGCTCCTTACGCGGCATGTCGCAGAACGAATATTATTTGATGCCGGGTGAATATGAAATAGAAAACGGAGAGGTTACGATACTAGTGCAAAATTTTAGTGACAGTACGGTATGCTTAAATAAGGATACGCTCATTACAAGAGTTGTTTGTACCAGAGACTACTTGAGTATAAATTTATTAGATTTTGAAAATGCTGAGACTGATTTTACTTTTAATTATGGCAAACAGCTTAGCGAAAATGAGGTTAGCAAATTAAAAGAGCTACTCAAAAGGTATGAAACGTGTTTCTCGGATAACCTAAAAGACCTGGGATTGACTAATGTAGTTCAAATGGAAATAGAATTAAGTGACTCTCAACCAGTAGTTTACCGTCCGTATAGGCTCTCCTTTCCGGAGCGTAGACAGGTTCAATCCATGGTAAAGGAAATGATCGATGCAGGCATAGTATGCGAGTCAAACTCACCTTACGCTAGCCCAGTTTTACTGGTTAAGAAAAAGACTGGTGAAAACAGATTATGTGTCGATTATCGTGCATTAAATAATAAAACAAAAAAAGAACACTATCCACTTCCCTTGATTGATGATCAACTTGATAGACTAGCTGGTAATTCTTTATTTATAAGTTTAGACCTTGCATCTGGCTACTACCAGATTCCAGTAGAGGCAAAGTCCCAAGACAAGACTGCATTTGTTACTCCCGATGGGCAATATCAGTTTAAACGCATGCCCTTCGGATTGGCAAATGCTCCTTCTATTTTTCAACGAGCAATGAATAAAATACTGTCGAAAGTCTGTTATACGATCGTTTATATGGATGACGTATTGATTCCTTCACGATCTTTTGAGCAGGGAATAAGACGGCTAGAGGAGGTACTTACACTTATAAAAGACGCAGGTCTTACACTTAAGGTAAAGAAATGTAGTTTTTTTTGTACCAAGCTAGAGTTCCTAGGATTTCATGTTAGTGGTGAGGGGATACGTCCAGGAAAGCGCAAAATATTAGCTATAGAAAACTTTCCAGTTCCGCGAAACGTTCATGATGTCAGACGATTTATTGGCCTAACTGGCTTTTTCCGGAGGTTCGTTAAAGACTTCGCTCTGATTGCCCGTCCACTGACAGACCTGTTAAAGTCTAAATTCGAGTGGAAATGGACGGCGAAGGAGGCGGAGTCATTTAGAATACTGAAGGCAAAATTAGTTGAACGCCCTATATTAGCTTTATACGATCCTCATTTAGAAACCGAAATTCATACGGACGCTTCGAAGCTAGGTATTGCAGGGATTCTCCTACAGCGAGGTACAGACAGTTTATTTAGGCCAGTGGCGTATTACAGTCGTAAAACTACAGTAGATGAACAAAAATTTCACTCCTTTGAGTTGGAAACTTTAGCGGTTGTCGCATCCTTAAATCGTTTCCGAGTCTATTTGCTAGGGCTAAGATTTAAGATAGTTACCGACTGTAACGCACTTCGTACCACCTTAACTAAGAGGGATCTTGTACCACGAATTTCTCGCTGGTGGATCCAGTTTCAGGAGTACGACTGCGAAATTGAGTACAGACCGGGTTCGCGTATGGCTCACGTAGATGCTCTCAGTCGTGCCCCTGTAAGTGAACCAACCGATGTGGATACAGAGCATGTTCTTGATGTATTACACGTAGACGTTCGTGACTGGATTGCTTCTGTACAGGGTGATGATAGTGAGATAAAACGTATAAGAGACATCTTAGAAGATGATGAGACGAAGTTTGTAGCTGACGTGCGTAAGAATTATCTGTTGAAAGGTAGTTATGTGTATAAAATTTTAGACGAAGGATTGCGATGGGTAGTTCCGAGGGGTTGTAGGTGGCAAGTGTTGCGCATGAACCACGATGAGGTAGGCCACTTTGGCTTTGAAAAAACTTTAAGTCGTATCAGAAGCATATTTTGGTTTCCAAAAATGCGTAGGTTCACCAAGAAATATGTCTCAGCTTGTTTGGAGTGTGCATATCACAAGGCACCTGGTGGTCCCAAAGAAGGAATGCTTCATCCAATACCTAAGATAGAGAAACCATTCCATACACTTCATGCCGATCATCTGGGCCCGTTCATTCGCTCTAGGAGAGGCAACATGTATTTGCTTGTTATTATAGATGCCTTTACAAAATTTATCAATATACGAGCTGTAAAAGATACTAAGACGACCACGGCAATCAAGGTTTTTAAGGAACATTTTAGTTATTTCGGCGTTCCTTCTCGCCTTATAACGGATCGTGGCTCGTGTTTCACAAGTTCAAAATTTAAGAATTTCATGGACCAATTAAAAATAAAGCACATCTTAAATGCAGTAGCTACTCCAAGAGCGAATGGACAGGTCGAAAGGTTTAACCGAACCATAATTGATGCTCTGAGTACAAAATGTCATGGCGGAAATGACAACTTATGGGACGATTACATCGGTGACGTACAGTTAGGTATTAATACCACTATTAATAAGACAACAGGGAAGAGTCCCTCTGAGCTGTTATTCGGTTGCAGATTGACGAATGCATCGGAAAATGTATTATCTGACGTAATTACCGAAACAACTGAACGAATCGATGGTGAGGCGTTAGTAAAATTAAGGTCGAATGCTAGGGAAAGGATAGATAAACAACAGGATTATGCTAAAAAGCAGTTTGATAAGCATAGGAAAGGTCAGACAAAATACAACGTAGGTGATTTAGTCAGGATAGAAAGGACCGTAATAGACAAAAATCATGTTGGAAAATCACATAAACTCGTCCCCAAATTCCAAGGCCCCTATCGAATCCTCAAAATACTACCTAATGACAGATTTCTTGTCGAAGACACCCCATTAACAAGAAAAGGTAACAAGAGGTATGAAAACGTTGTTGCGCTAGATAAAATCCATCCCTGGATGAATTTTAAAGGTTACACCAGTGAAAGCACTGACAGTGATCAGAGTGAGGGTACAGCGATACAAGTAGAGAGAGAGTGATCCATTATTCTATATAGTAGGTGGGAACAATAAAATTATCCAATTTTGTCGATAATAATAATATGCTAATTTACATTGGTTAATCAACTTCCCTGATGAAAATGAGTAGAGATTGCGTGTCATTGTTAAGGAAATATACATGAGCAATCAGTGCAGATAATGAATGGCATTGAGAAATCGATGTCGCACATGATTATGATTGCAAGATAGTGAGTAAGATTATACGATGTGAGCACAATTTGTCATAAGAGGTCAGTGCAGATTATGAATGGTACCAAGATAACGGTGCCGCACAGTTGACCGCAGATCGTGACAGATTGTGCAAGAAAGAAAGAATGAGAATTGAATTGTGATAAAGATTTGTGACCTAGATAAAAACGATAAGCTAAATCGAGATAAGTAAACTTATATATAATAATATGAAACATGTGTGGGAGAAATAGGTGTCGTGAGCGTGTCCTTCTTGTGATGTGAGGTTACCTTCAGGGAACACAATTAAACGGTCCAGACACTTGAAACCAGTTTATTCTCACCATCAAATATACACAACAACAAGCACAAAGCGGATAGATATAGTTAATAAGAATAGGCGATCGTAAACTGTATGCGGAAGGATTAGATTTTTGCGAAGCCAGCGAGCGTGCGTCAACCGTGGTAGTGGGAGACGGACTGTTGAGAGAGGGCGCGCGCGTCGCTGCGCCGGCGATGGTTTCGGTGAGTAGCGGGACTTGGTGCGCGCTTACTCGGTACGACACGACGGCGATGCGACGTGGCGACTCAACGATGCGGCTATGCGATACTGGTAAGTTTTTAATATTATTATGTTAAGTGTTATTGTGCATGTTACATGTTTGTGTTTGTATTTTGTGTGTTTAGTATGTCAAGTATTTTATAGTGGATGTTAATATATACTTATATATTTACTAATACATATTTGTGTTATTTATTTATAAGAATGTATTGTGGCTACGCCACATGACTCCCCCCTTGAGACCATCCTAGGATGGGCAATAATAGTCAGGGAATCTCACTTTTCTTCCTGAGCGAGTAATTCTTACTTCTTTATCTTTGCTTACAGGGTTTGGAGTTTCATTTTCAAGCAGACGAGTCTCTGAACGAGAGTCTGGTGTTAGTATATAGGCTGGTTTTATCCTCTCTATCGATACTGTCTGTTCTTTTCCTTTAACAAGCAGCTTAAAGACTTTTATGCCTCGTTGCAGGACTAGGTATGGCCCAGTGTACGCCGGCTGAAGGGATCCTCTCACGGTGTCATCTCGGACGTAAACGTGAGTAGCAGAAGGTAAGTCTCGGAACACGAAGATGTTACGTCTGCTGTGTCTTGCGGCTGGCTGAGGGCGAATATTGTTCATAATGGCACGCAGTCGTGCTGAGAATTCGGTGAGGTCACTGGTCGTATGTTGGTTGGTGATTGGCTGCAGAAACTCTCCGGGCAGTCTGAGGGGTTCGCCGTAGAGAAGTTCGGCGGGTGACGCTTGTATGTCCTCTTTGAAGGCGCTTCTCATTCCTAGCAGCACTAGAGGTAAGCTTTCCGTCCATTTTAGGCTTCCATGGCACATTATAGCTGCCTTAAGTTGCCTGTGCATCCGTTCCACCATTCCGTTGCTTGCAGGGTGATACGCAGTGGTTCTGTTGCGTTGAAATCCGGCAAGTTCTGAGAGCTGTTTCAGCAGTGCGGACTCGAATTGCTTCCCGCGATCTGTCACGACTTCTGTAGGGCAACCATAACGTGATATCCAGTTGCAAACGAGAGCTTTGGCGACTGTTTCAGCGGTTATATCTTGCAGGGGGATTGCCTCGGGCCATCGGGTGAATCTGTCTACGGCGGTGAGACAATAACGGTAACCATCCGAGAGGGGTAATGGTCCGATGATATCGATGTGCACGTAGGTAAATCTGCCGTTTGGTAGCTTGAAGGTGCCCACCGGTGGAGTTACGTGCCGAGTGACCTTTGAGCGTTGACATGCGTGACAGAGCTTGGTCCAATCGCGACAATCTTTATTTATTCCTGGCCATACGTAACGCTGAGCCACTAATCTTGCAGAGGCTTTAGCGCCGGGATGGCTAAGTGAGTGTAGGCTGTCGTAGACTTGCCTTCTGAGGTCTTTTGGTACGTAGGCTCGTGGGTTTGGTGTGCTGTCGTCGCAGTAAAGTTCCAGTTTTGTTCCAGGTACAGTTACTTTGACAAGTTTAAGCGAAGTTCCACCTTCTAAGAGTTGCCTTAGTTCTGGGTCGTTGTCCTGTGAAATGGCCAAGTTCTCCGATTTGACTGGCTGTACTATTTCCTCTATTCTTGAGAGAGTATCGGCAACTACATTATCCTTTCCCGATATGTGTTGGATGTCCGTTGTGAATTGGGATATATAATCTAAATGCCGAAACTGGCGTGGTGAACACTTTTCTTTGTGACTTTGAAATGCGAAGCAGATTGGCTTGTGGTCTGTAAATACTGTGAAGTGCCTTGCTTCCACCAGGTGTCGGAAATGTTTTATGGATTCGTAAATCGCGAGGAGTTCCCGGTCGTACGGCGAGTATTTCTTTTGTGATGGGCTCAATTTACGGCTAAAGAAGGCGAGGGGTTGCCATTCCCCGTCTTTCTGCTGTTGTAGAACTCCACCGATTGCGACGTCTGATGCGTCCGTGACTAACGCTAGTTTGGCATCCATGTCAGGGTGTGCCAGGAGAGCTGATTGGCATAGACTTTTCTTGCAGTCTTGAAATGCTTGGAGTGCTGCTCCGGTGACGTTTATGGGATGATTGCCTTTTATGGATCCGGTAAGCAGGCTATGCAACGGAGTTTGGCATGAGGCTGCATCTTTTATAAAACGACGATAGAAATTTATCATCCCTAGGAATCTCCTGAGTTCTCGAACGGTTTTCGGGGTGGGGTAGTCCTGTATGGCTTGGATCTTGCTATCCAATGGTTTGATACCTGCACAAGATACGCTACAGCCGAGGAAAGTTACTTCTTCTGCCCCAAAAACACATTTGGAAGTATTTATGACCATCCCATATTCTTTTAATCGTTCGAAGAGGAGGCGTAAGTGACGGTAATGGGTCTCTTCGTCGGGTGAGGATATTAAAAAATCGTCTAAGTACGTGTAGCAAAAGTCCAAGCCACGCGTTATTTCGTCCACAAATCTTTGAAACGTTTGTCCCGCGTTGCTTAGTCCAAACGTCATAAAAGGGAACTCGAACATTCCGAAGGGCGTGGTTATAGCCGTTTTGGGGATATCCTCGGGGTTAACCGGTATTTGGTTATACGCCTTTATTAAATCAATTTTTGAGAATACTTGGCAGCCAGCTATGTTCTGAGTGAAATCTTGGATGTGCCGGATAGGATATCGGTCGGGGATCGTTCGTGCGTTTAACATTCTATAATCGCCGCATGGTCGCCATCCGTTGTCCTTTTTTGCGGCGAGATGAAGGGGGGACGACCATGGGCTCTCTGACGGTCGTGCTGTCCCTATTCTCAGCATTTCTTCGAACTCCTGTTTTGCGATCTTCAGTTTATCCGGGGCAAGTCTTCTTGGAGTGCAATATACGGGCGGTCCGGCGGTTGTTCTTATGTGGTGAACCGTATTGTGACGTATGACCCGATGTGTACCAGCTGGCCGGGTGATTTCCGGAAAATCTCGAAGAAGGTTCAAGTACTTAGACTCGCCTGTTATCGTTTTGACTGAAGTTATGGCATCAGATGCAGGAACTGGATTTGCTCTTGCTGTCAGGCTGGTTTTGTTGTCGATCAGGCGTTTGTTACGACAATCTACGATTAAGTCGTAGTACGATAAAAAATCGACTCCGATAATAGCCTTGGTGACGTCAGCTATTATGAATTGCCAGGAAAATGCACGGCGTAGACCTAAGTCAAGTTCCATTTGTTGGACACCGTATATGGCGATTGGTGTTCCGTTCGCTGCGAAGACGTTGAGTTCGGTTGTGCGTGGTCGCCTTTGTTTCAGGGCGGAGCGGGGAAAAACGCAGATGTCACTCCCAGTGTCTACTAAAAACTGCATTTTTGTTTTTCTATCCGTTATGAATAAGCGACCAGTAGTAGGACTACGGCAATCATGTGTCGCTACTGATGATTGCCTTTGGCTTTTCCCGACCCAAATTGTTAATCGCAAGGTTTCAGGCATCTTCGTGCCTTGTCTCCATACCTGTGGTGGAAAATACAGGTAGGATACTTCCTATAATTTGACTGGGAACGCGTGTTGCTTCTTCCCCTTTGACTTCTTTCTCTCGACCTGGATCTAGAGTCTCTTGTTGAGAGGGCTTGCACTTGACGGCTGAGCTCTGCAATCTCTTTTGACAATTTCTCAATCATTGAATTAGGAACTGCGTCCGTGGCGGCCACTTGCGGCGCGGGTGGTACGAGGTCGTGTACTTTATCAGCCAGATCTGCGAGTGCTGAAAGTGATGACTCTGGCTGCGATGCTACGACTATTTGTATGTTGCCCGGTAAGCGGCTAGTCCACACGGTCTTTATAAAATCGTCCGGTATGTTTGGGCCCGCTAGATGTTGCAGGTGACGAAGAAACGCGGATGGTCGCCTGTCTCCTAATTCCTCATGCATCAGCAACTGGGTTAGTTCTTTATCACGTGACGCAGATAACCTTTTGATTAGCTCACTTTTCAACTTTTCGTATTTGCCGCTAGCTGGAGGATTAATTAAAATATCTTTCACCTCTGCGGCGTAACGATTTTCAAGTTGCGCACTGACGTAATTATATTTGGTGTCGTCATCTTTGACACCTGAGAGTGCAAAACTTCCTTCTATTTGCGCAAACCAGACTGCAGGTTCCTCCGGCCAGAACGGTGGAAGTCGTACCCCAACACGACAAATGTCGGAAGGTATAAATGTCCTTTCTTTGGAATGCGACCTGCTTTCGTCACTTTGTTTGTCGGATGACTTGCCGTTTTTAGACATTTTTTAATCTGGTTTTCACTAGCTTACGGTTTTATGCTGCTCCGTGCTGTGTCCAAGATCCGGGGTCACCAATGTGGGAGAAATAGGTGTCGTGAGCGTGTCCTTCTTGTGATGTGAGGTTACCTTCAGGGAACACAATTAAACGGTCCAGACACTTGAAACCAGTTTATTCTCACCATCAAATATACACAACAACAAGCACAAAGCGGATAGATATAGTTAATAAGAATAGGCGATCGTAAACTGTATGCGGAAGGATTAGATTTTTGCGAAGCCAGCGAGCGTGCGTCAACCGTGGTAGTGGGAGACGGACTGTTGAGAGAGGGCGCGCGCGTCGCTGCGCCGGCGATGGTTTCGGTGAGTAGCGGGACTTGGTGCGCGCTTACTCGGTACGACACGACGGCGATGCGACGTGGCGACTCAACGATGCGGCTATGCGATACTGGTAAGTTTTTAATATTATTATGTTAAGTGTTATTGTGCATGTTACATGTTTGTGTTTGTATTTTGTGTGTTTAGTATGTCAAGTATTTTATAGTGGATGTTAATATATACTTATATATTTACTAATACATATTTGTGTTATTTATTTATAAGAATGTATTGTGGCTACGCCACACATGAAACTTCAGAAGTTTGATTGTGATGAGAATTTGTGACAGGCATAAATTGTGATAAGAATATAGTATCTTAGTTGAACTATAAAGTAAATTTGAATTTATATTGTGATAATGAATTATTGAAGAATTAAATTAGTTGTAGAAAAATGTATTCATAATTAAGTAGTTATTGTCTATATTTTGTTATTTTTATTTTTGTTTATTATGTACTGTGTACTATCATCAAATTGATTATTAAAACAATTTTTTACTAAACAAGTGAGAGGACTCACTTATACAGGATGGCCGAGTTGTAAGGTTAATTAGCCAAGATGTGGGTAGTATTATTTATAAAACCTATCTAGTATGCAACCATGCATACAATGTATTAATATTAAATTTAGTAAATATTAGAATAGAAGTTATTATTATAACTGTCAAATATTAAATCGACTATTTAATTGTATCGAGTCACAGTAAATTATGGCAACACTTGGTATGACAATTTTGACGTTTGGAAGCGAGGTGATTTTTGATGTATTCGTTGTTCGATGGTTGAACCGAACTATTGTCAATAAATAAATCCGTTTATATCAATATAATCATCGTTTAATTTGAGAGATAGTGAATAGACCTTTTAGGTAGAACACGCTTATAATTTGAATCCTCGTCGCCACTGAGGTGTTTGAGTAAAACAACGTGTCGCTAGTAACGCGGTTTATTGTGCACTGCATGACCGGCGCGTACTCATAGGCACGCATACAACCTACCCTACATTAAAGAAGATAAACACTGACATAACTATTAACTTGAATAAGATGCAGAGAGATATAAAGGAGTATTTGTCAATAGATACACCACCATAGACCCAGAACACAGCACTTCATATCCCGCTGAATTTTTAAATTCTCTAGAGCTGTCCCCTCGCATAAACTTCGATTAAAATTAGGTGTACCCGTAATGCTTATGCGCAATTTAAATGTGCCCTGATAATGTAATGGGACGAGGCTTCAAGGCCTCTTTTGGAAAAGGGTAAAGTGTAATTATACCTCGAATCTCAATAATCCCCACTGACCTGCCATTTTTATTTAAAAAACTCCAATTTCCAATAAAACTAAGTTTTGCTATTACAATTAATAAAGCGCAAAGGCAAATATTGCAAGTAGCAGGGGTGCGTTTGGAAAAGCCACGCTTTTCCCATGGCCAGCTATATGTAACATGTACGCGTGTGTCCAATGCCCAGAATTTACACGTATTAGCGCCAAATAGAAGGACATACATAGCACAGTGTTGAAGCGCAGTGTTGTTTAGGATGTGTTGTTGTATACAGTGTTGTCATATTGTGTATAGGAGCGTCCTAGAATAATGTTCCGTTTTCAGCCCATGATTGCAACAGCCAAACAACAAGAAGAGTTCAACCCGAATTGATTGTCAAATTCTAAATTAACGCGATTGAAGCCGCGGGCAAAAGCTAGTTACTCATAATTATGTTACTTTCGACCATAAAGCTCGAATAGTGTTTCGCTGCTGTTACAAATACCTGGAGTCGCCCAGTCTCTAAAAAAAATAAAAACTTTACGTAAATTTTGAGCAATTAAACCTTTGTTACACACCCAAAACAAAATATGATTATGTTTAAGGTGGTTCTTTGGGACTATGGGAAGCGTCCGATATCACCGGTTTGAACACCAAAATCGCCATTTTCACGAGGAAATCTTTAAAAGAGCTAAGCAATTCTGTGACTCTGCTGCTTATTATCGTCGCTACTATGTTTGCTACCAACATTGCTAACAACTTATCTATTTGTAATCTTTTTACACCAATGGCAGTGCGACTGGTGAGTTTCTTATTTCTTCCGTAATAGAACAATTTTTTTCAAAACTACTCGTCAATGGAGTTCAAAATGAAGTTGAGAGCTAATTTTTTTAGAGAATAATCTTAATACGCGATCCGAATAGGATCAGCACAGACAGAAAAGTATAAGAAAATGCCCGAGAACTTTTCAGTAATTAATTGATAAAGAACTTAATTTAAAACAAGAATTTGAATGCCTTACACAGGATGGATTTTTGAGATGGGGCAGCAAGGGCAGCTACCTTAACCGTTGTAGTTATAGGAAAACGGTCTTAAGAGACTTTACTTAACTTTTGAGAAATTTTGATTTGCATTCAAAGATTTTGAAAGAAATGTACCATCAGCAGGAAAATGGCTAATTTTCACAAACTCTTTTTGATGCCAATCGATCCTGTTTCATATAAGGATCAAAAACTTCTACTAGACCAACTGAAGTTTGAGTACTAGAAAAGTCAGACATCGCAAAAAACTGTTCTCATACATTTCGTAGGAAATGAGACTACAAGTTCCTTTTTATTATGGATATACTAACCGCTACAATGAAGGCTGGGCGAAAATAAACTTTGGTGGTTATTAAATGATAAATGATTTTATTTCTGTAAGTAGGTTTGTACAAACACTTTTACACATCAATCATATTTTTTAAACTAGACGAGGTCAGCGTTCCCTATCTGACTACTCTGAGAAGAAAGGCCGAAACAAACTCAGAGGTCACAGTCTCTTTTAAGGTCCAGACATAATCTTGGTCAGATCATGTGAAGACCCATGTAGATTTGGGTCCGAAATGGTCTTTTGAGGAAAAAATACCACACAGAATGAGTGGACCTGTCCAGTCAGTGCACGGATCTGTCAGTTATCGTGCAGCTCAACTCAGAACTTAAGGAGCTCAACGATTCGACACAATACTTGAAGACCATGTACATTGGTCTATTGGTCCACTATGTTTATGCTACCAAAATATCGTCGACAAATGAGAAAACTGGCAGCTCTCGTAAAACATTGTCGATGTGTGTCCGGCGACACATCGACAATGTTTTACGAGAGCTGCCAGTTGTTGTTTGGTCAGCGTTGCGCAGGCTGAAGTACATTCTTGTGAATTTATACAGGCCGAATGGTGTAATGATAACTGTTTTCATGATGTCTTCTTCACTATTTTGAACTTGGTAGTAGGCCTTCTTCAAATCAATCATGGAGAAGAATTTCTTCCCCAACAATGAGTAGGTGAAGTCATGCAGTCTCGGTATAGGGTACCGATCAGGAACTGTGACTGCATTCAGTCTTCTGTAGTCGCCGCATACTCTATTTGCCGTTTTTCTAGCCATGGTTTTTTTTTTTTTGCCAGTACCAGGTGTAGCGAACTGGACCATGGACTGTTTGATGGTCTGCAGATCCCTTGCTCGATCATTGACTGGAACTCTTCCTTTACTGCCTTGTACTTATGAGGTGGGAGCGATCTATCTTTGGCGTACAACAGTGGACCTTTTGTTTCGTTGTGATGTTCCACTTGGCTGTGACATAGCTTCAAATTCGGTCGGGTTATATCTGGATACGCAGCGAGCAAGTCATGGTACGGCTGCTGATCGTCCACGGTGTTGATGCTATTTTACGGACAACGGATAAACTTGTTTTTTTATTTGAGGCGGCGGCTGTGAATGTCCACTGTGAGTTGATACTTGTGAAGGAAATCAGCTCCTAATATTGGTCGACTGACTTCAACTTCACGAAGTTCCAGCTATAGGGTCAACGGAGTCCAATATTGAGTAATATCGATCGTTCGCCATATGAGGGTATCGATGAACCGTTGGCCGCGTAAAGCTGACTTGTAGGATGCATGTGCCTGTTTAATTTTTTCTTGTTTTTGAACTGGAAGTACAGACACGTTCGCGCCAGTGTCGATAAGAAAACGTAGTCCGGTTGACAATTCTTTGATGAACAGACGGTACTTCGTTAGTCCATTGACTTCGGCTCCCGTCGTAGCTGAAGTCGTCTTTAGTTTTCCTGTGTATGCTTATTCCTATTTTCGAAGTTGCACGGGCTTCGACACCGGTAAGCTTCTTTTCCAAACCTCTTGTGAAAATAGCATATGTCCACCGTATCCTTCGGGGACCTGGAGCGCGATCTGGATCCAAACCTGCTTCGGTATGGTCGACGGTAGTGGCTTCGTGATTTATCGATCTTCAACTCCGCTACTTCATGAGAGAGTGACTCGATCATATTGATAAGTTTGTGTTCTATTTTTGATGCCGAGGCTTGATACGAACTGTTGCTACCTACAGGAACAAATAAGAGTTGATTTCCTTCGCTTGTTCATCCATTTTGTCTGCCATTGCCGCTAGGGAATCCAAGTTCGATTCCATGCTAACGGAAAGTACCGCACGAGTCAATAAGGGGAGATGACTCATCCATAACATTCGCAGTGTTTCGTCGGGGAGTTTGTTTGTGCCAAATCTCGCATACGCCGCAGCAGCTGTTATGGACGTTGATCTCCGATGTCCACCTCATTGAGTAGCTTCTGAAGTTGCTTATTTTCTGACTCCTCGTAGACTGAAAGTAATCGCTTCTTAATATGTTCGTATCTTTCGGTGTTGGGCGGTGACATAATAATGTCATTTATTTGTTCCACGTCGATCTATCTTCTCTAACTGCGCGACTGCGAGACTAAACTTGCTTTCGTTGACGAGCCTATGATTTGTGACCACTGTTTCGAACTGCGCGAACCATAGTCTTAGTTTATCACGCCAGAACTGAGGTATTAGGGACTCACGGAGACAACTTCGACGACTTCTGTGCTAATTACTAGCTTCGGTGATTCTTCCTGCATGATTCCGTTCAGGGTAACCGCTTTGGTAGTTATTGTTAGATATAATGAAATTGGATTATATGGTAGTAAATCCACACGTTTAACTTGAGCAATCGCGACGACACTGCAAGGGGGCGTGGCGAGCGGTTCCAGGGCGTTATTCCCTCCGGCCGTGGCTTCACCTTTGGGACCCGTAAATACGGGCCCCTCATTATGTGCGCAACAATGGCTCTGCGGCTGGGAGAGAATCTAATCTCTCTCTCTCTGCTCTCTCTGCTCTCTCTAGGCTGTTGGCCTATAGAACGCGCGTAGCGACGCGCGCCCATGTGAGTGGTAGCTATTTGTTTTCTGTAGGCGCGCCACGACGCTAATACATAGCGCCGCTTTCTTCACGATACTTCGGCGGTCAGTCCCCTTCAGGTGAGACCCCTAGTTACCTTGGGGAGGCCCAACGAAGACGACTAGCGACGGAGGTGCCCACTCGACGCTCCTACAGAATAAGGTGTTTAACCCTCGCCCGCCCCGCTTCCAGAACTAGCCGGTTACGGTCCGGGTAAGGAGTCGTGTGTGTGTGTGTGTGTGTGTGTGAGCGGTATTGTAGTGTGTGTAACACCGCTCAGTGTCTATGCGAATCGCCGCCCGCGCATTGCCTTCACGTGTGAAATTAGGCGCATGTGTAGACGTGAATATCTGTAGTTCGTTAACGTAACGTGCCTATATTAACTTGGCACACGCTACGCAACGGATGCAAATTAGTGAGTGTAGAGTTTAGTTGATTCGAGTAAGCCGCGTGTAATCTGTGTGCTCCTTACGCGGGAGTCCAGTCCGGTGGATGGGGTCATTTGTCCGCTAACAGGTCGCGGTGCAGGCGTCTCGCGTCAGGGGGGCGCGCATGGCAGGGCGCTATCTGCTCGACATGAGGCAAAGCAGATGCGTCGGCACGCGCGAAATGTTCGCGCGTGCCGACGACGAGAGTGCCCTTCGCGAGATGCCGTGCAAACTCATCCAGGCTCTCAATCCCGAGGTCCCGGACAATAACATCGTTCGTCACGAAACGAGTAGCGTCGAAAATGGTCCGTAGCGCAAGGTTCTGCTGCGGGCGGAGCAGCTTCCGGCTCAACTCGCTCGTGAGGGCGAACCATACCGGGGCGGCGTACGTCAAGATTGGGCACACGTACGCTTTGTATACGCCCAACTTGACGCACGCCGGAATGCGAGACGAGAGCACCGGGCGAAGTAGGTTGCGGGCGACCTTACCCTGTGCGGCGACATTGCGGACATATGCCCCATCGTAAGCCAACGGTCGATGGTGACACCCAGGTATTTGACCCGGGGCGACCAATCGATGTCGGTTCAGGCGACTGTCGCAACCGCGTATTATGGCTACGTAGATTCCATATTACGTTACGGAGTCATTTTTTGGGTAAATTCCTGTGAATTACCTGACATTTTTAAAGCGTAACAGAGGTGAATTAGGTCTATATGCAATCTTAAATCAACAGAAAGTTGCAAACCGCATTTTATCTCCTTAAAACTACTAACGTTAACTTGTCATTACATATACGAGACCGCTTTGTTCGTAAAGAAAAACGGTGATTTGTTTAAAAAAAGTTCAGAACAAAGCTACCGATCCATAAGACCAAAATATCGACATGAATTATGCCTAAGACGTTCAAATACCACCTTTATGCACACATACTTTGCATGGCTCCAAAAATGTTTAATAAGCTACCAATTGACATAAAAGATTTACACTTGACACAATTTAAACGTAAACTGAATAAATTTTTGAGAGACAAATGCTACTTTGCCATTGACGAATTCCTAGTTGACAAAATTTCATGTGACTGATCATTTTATGTATTTATGTTTTAATGTAATATTATATTCATCTATTAATTTATTACAATATATTATATTTTTTTATTTAAGTTCTATAGATATGAACTACTTCATTATGGTTGTAATGTTTAACTTAATTTCTTATATTGTAATTTAACAATGCATGCCTTAATATTAATATTCCTTATATTTATATTAACTTAATATTCCTTTTTATTGAGCGCAACTGTGAGGTAGTGCAGTACCCTCGACAGCTGGAGCGCTGTGCTATGCTCTATGCTCTCTTCACGGCGATCATCGCGTCAATGTGAGCCGGCAGGGGCGTCAATAGCACTCTCCCCTGCGGCTGCGTGCTAGTCGCCGTTTGCAAGGCGCTTTGTATGCAAGCAGGGATATAATTCGCCGCTTGCTCCACGTCCGCGGAGGGGACGATAGGCCGAGTCAGCGTGGTGGTCTCTACTTTTTCCGTGAACATATTCCAGTCCGTTAATCGACGTGGCGCTATTGGCTTCAGTCGGTCCGGCATTCCCGATAAGACGATGATGGGCGATTCTTCGCCTCACTAGTACTACCAGACCACGAACCGAGCTTTCATCCTTCCTGTAAGCGAGATATCCCGGGAACCTAATCCTATCCTCAGGTCCCAGGAACGTCTCACTTATAAGCGCCACGTCCATGTTTTGTTCCCGAAGGAGATGGCGGAGGGGAGCGATCTTGTCCCTTAGGCCGCGGGCGTTCCAATGAATCACCCTTAATGGCCTAGCCATGATACAAGGTTAGTAAAGTGGCCAGGCCATCACGGATGACCATCTCAATATATTGTCCCTGCCTTATTGCCTTTATCAGATCCATTTATAACTTAATGGCGCAGGTTGGTGAAGTCTTTGTTAGTCTTTGTTGGTATGCGGAGCTTATCGCCAGTTAGTTCCGCCGTTTCTTGGGGCGCTATGCCAGCGCTAGCGGTAGCAATGACCGTACCTTTTGCCTTGTCAACAACCTGCGCCCTGTTTAAGGCAGGGACGGCCGTTGGGACCTCTTCCTGGGTCGCGGTGGGTTTGGGCTTCCTTCCTTTTCTTTTCCCCCCTCTCCCCTTCTTCCTCCGTTTCGAAGAGGTGGCTTTAGGCCGTTCTGTAGGCCCGTTTGCGACCGCCATAAACGTCGTGCTAGGGGCCTCTTCCGGTTTTGCTTGTGGCCTCTCAGTGGTCACTTGGGGCCGTCGTGAAGCTGCTGTAATGGCGGCGGTCCCTGCTCGCTTGTTTCGGGTCTCTGCCCGAAACACGGGGCACTTATTGTTGCATGCGGGGTGCGGGCCACCGCAATTTGCACATGTGGCCGGCTTCTCTCGCGGGCGTGGGCAATCGCGTGCCGCGTGCTCACCCCCGCATCGCATACAAGCGAGCGGCCGGTGGAACTAGCGCGAGCTGTGCCTGAACCGCTGGCACCGGTGACAATATGCGGGCCCACGTTTTCTTTGCCAAGCCTCGATCTTGACACCACGCATGTACATAAACACGGTGGTGTCATAGATTGCTCGATTTTGAGGTTTTTGTCCGCCGGCGACCGATGGTTTTGTGCGAACCAAGACAGGAAGGTACCAGCAGAGGGTATCGCAGCTTCTTCTTCCCCGGCGGTTGCTTCGATGTTGTCGAGGCGCCGGGGATATGGTAGTAGCAGGGGGCATGGGGTAAGGATATGGTACTCACCCCTGCGGTTGTCATTGTAGGTGAAGCGGGAGGCGAGCGGCATGCCGCGCCAGCGAAAGTAGGTGACGCTGGCGTATCTCGACTCCGCGGCGCGCTGTTGCGCTGTGGCTTCACCTCCTCGTGTGCCGTCTCATCGGAGCTCCTCCTGCGGCTCTGCCGCAGGGTCTGGGCTCAAGCCGAAACTCAAAATCAAACCCCAGCGATGGCGTTGGTGACGTCGGCAACATCATCGCGGCATCGGCGTCGGCTCCTCCCTCGATAGGCCGTCGCCTGGGTCGCGATGTCTCCGCGACCGGACGCGGCCGAGCCCGCTGATGCCAGTGACATGCTCAACCCTTCGCGCGAGGAGCATGCTGACAGCATGGCGGGCGAGTCAATATTGGAGGCTCGGGGGGCCGCCGGTGAATCGGGCGCCTGGATAGTCGTACGTGCCGGACGGATATACGGTTCGACACTTGCTGGCCGGTCCCGCTCAGCCATCGCCGGTCCCACCAGCGAGAAGCGGGGACCGGATGTGGCGGTGCGTGAAACTGGCACAGCCCGGGTCGTCTTGGGCGTCGTGTCGGGCCCAGCCCCGGCGGGCGCGGGCGGAGACGCATAACGCGATGGCGGCGCGGCGGTGCAGGCGGGTAGTGCGCGGGGGCGCGCGGTCTTTGCGGCGTGGGCGGTGCTGCGGCGGGCGTATGCCGTGCGCGGCTTGAGTACGTGGCAGGCCCCGAAGCCTTTTTTTTTTTGTTCTGGGGTGGAAAATCCTCATGGATGTCCTCCGTCCTGGGGGGGAGGAGGGGCCTGTTAGACTCTTACGGACTAAAAACCACCCCGGTGTTCCCTTCCCACACTTGCACCGGGGGTCATGGGCACTTGTGCGCCTTCCACGATTTCCAGCTAGTGCCGGCCCGCTTCTGCGGGCCTCTTCAAGTTCGCGGGGGGAGCGAGGTGTAAAACTCCTCCCGCGACGTCCAATAGGGGCGCGCGTGGAACACTACGCGCCGCCGCCTCAGGTCCTGTTATATGAGGGACGGCGGACGTCCCGAGGTCCGCTATCCCTCTGGACCCGTTTATGGGGGCCGGAAGAGGGCGTTATCCGCCCTCCGCTGACGCCCGGCACGTCTGCTGCGGATAGGGAGAGTGGCCTCGACCTCTCTCAACCTTTCCGCAGCCTCCTTCTGTGAAATGACAGATTCACAAAAGGAGATCACCGCATCCCACGACTCGGCGCTCCCGACCATCGAACAAGCGACGGCCGGAAGCGACAAGTTGGCTCCGACTTCTGACACGAGGGCACGGCGTGGCTCCTCCCATGCGGTACACTCTGCCAGCGTATGCCACGCCGTGTCCTCCGAACAGTTGACGCAGTGATGACACCGAGCGTCCGGCTCCCTGTTTATACGCCACAGGTACTTCCTGAAGAAACCATGCCCCGAGAGCACCTGCGTCGCCCTAAACGACAGGGAGCCGTGCCTCCTCCCGAGCCACTCGTTGAGCACCGGCCGGACTGCCTCGATGGTGACGAGGCCGGCGGTAGGGCGTGAGAGCCTGTACCGCCACTCCGTCACCAGGACCTCGCTGAGCTGCGACCGACGCAGTTCGATCTCTCGCTGCATCGGTCCACCGCCCCCCAACCGCACCTCCTCGCGCCACCGGTACAGAGACGCGAGGGCTCTCGCGTCTAGGTGCCAATCCGGCCAACGCACAAGCCGCCTCGTAAGAGATCGTGCGATACCCCCTGATAGCCCTGACGGCCATTGCCCTCTACGGTTTTCGTAGCATTGCGATGCTTCCGGCCGTCAGGTCAGAGACCCACACCGGGGCCCCGTACAGGGCCATGGATCGCACGACCCCTATGTACAACCTCCTACAGGCGGTGCTAGGGCCCCCCAGATTGGGAAGAAGCGTTGCGAGTGCGCGCGCCGCGCCCATCAACTTGGGCGCCTGCCGTCGAACGTGGGGGCCAGAGTCCCACCGGCTGTCAAGCACCAGTCCCAGGTACTTCATGGTAGCCTCGACAGCAATTCGGTTCCCTCCGACCACGATGTGTGATCCCGATGTTGGCACCCGCCGGGGGCTGTGAAAGACCACAGCCTCCGACTTGTTGAGGGCCACCTCCAGGCCCAGGCGCCGTATGCGGTTCGCTACCTGCGAGACCGCAGCCGTCGCCAGCAACGCTGCCTCCCTGTGCGAGCTCCCCCAGGCCGTGACCAGCGTGTCATCCGCGTAACACGCCAGGTCCACTCCCGGTTGGAGCTCGCCCCTCAGCAGTCAGTCGTAGCCGATGTTCCACAGGAGAGGGCCCAGGACCGAGCCCTGTGGAACACCGCACGACATGTCGCGCCGGCTACCGCCGTCCCGTCCCCTATGGGTGACACACCTTTCAGCCAAATAAGCCCCAACGATGTGGCGGAGGTACGGAGACACCCTATGGTAACACAGTGCCTCCTGAATACAGCTCCAGGGCAGGGTAATGAGCTGCGGATTGTTCGAAAGAGTTACCGTGGCCCTGGCGCACAGGCAACTGAACCCACACCCAAAAAAAAAAAAAAAGGGCAGGGTATTGAATGCGTTGTAGATGTCCAAGGACACCGCCAGCATCACACCACCCCGGAACACCGCTTCCTCCACCAGAACTCTAACCCGTGCCCATGCAGAAACCAGAACTGACTGTCGTCCAGATCCTGCCCCTCTCTGTACAGGTGGCCGACGAGGCGGCCCGTAATTATCCGCTCAAAAAGCTTGCCCACCTCGTCCAGCAGCACTATGGGCCGGTATGTGGACGGCGAGTCCACTGGGCGCCCCGCCTTCCTGAGCAGGACCAGTCGACCTGTTTTCCACTGGGCAGGGAACCGGCCCTGCTGAAGGCAAGCTGTGTAGATTCCTCTCAGCTGGGGCTCTAGCTCTTCTAGAGCGAGGACGAGCGCTCGACCAGGAACTCCATCGGGCCCCGAAGCAACAGTTTTGGCCCGGAGCCGCGTTACGGCCGTCCTTATCTCCGGCTGTGTCACCTCAGGGACGCTAACATCCCTCATCATCCAACTCTGTGGCTGTGGGCACAGCCATCGGCGGCGGTACGTGCTCTTCTCTAGCAGGGAAGAGGGTGGCGACCACTTCATCCAGCAGCTGAGGCTGCAGACTCTGTGAGTAGGGGCGCCCAGGCACGAAGTTTACCTCGGACCGCACGATAAGGGCGCACCCACGGATCTCCGTCTAGGGTCGCCAACATCTCCTCCCTGGCTCGAGTTTACGACTCGCCGACGGCCAGCCACAGAGTCTCCTTAGCCGCGCGTTACATCTCATACAGCGCGGCTTCTTCTTCCGGAACCCGACGACGACTCCTCCGGTATCTGGTGTACTGGCGCCTAACCTCCACGCACGTCACGGGCAATTGCGCGATGTCAGCGGACCACCAGTACAGCTGGCGCCTTGTGGGCTGTGTGCGGACACGGGGCATGGACGCATCGCAGATTTGCGTCATTGTCCCGCGGAACCACTGCGCCTCCGCTTCGACGTCGACGGGTTCGTTCCTCTGTGACTCCCGGACCCAGGCCTGGATTATTGCAGCCTCCTCGAGAAGTTCCCTGTCAATTCGCTTACGCGACCAGCGGGGACCATCCATCTGCGGGGCCGACGGACGGCCGCCACCCGTAGTATAGGTGGAGACGTCGAATCGAATATATCGATGGTCCGACAGCGTCTCCACTTCTACGGCAACTCGCCAGTCGCGTACACGGCCCACAACAGCGGAGCTAGCGAACGAGACGTCCACTATGGACCCGCCCCGCTGCCGCACGCACGTGTACACCAAGCCCCGGTTCAGGACGATCAGGCCGGTCTCGACCGCCCACTCCTCCAACACTTCGCCCCTAGGATCGGTGATCGGGGATCCCCACGCCGCAGCCTTGGCGTTTAGATCCCCGAGCAACAGCACCGGGCGAGGGTGGAACCGGCTGTCGACGGCACCTAGCTCGACAAGTAACCCCTCGAATTCAGCTCAAGACTCTTGTTGGGAGAGAAATATGCCCCAATCGTGACAATTCCGTCCGCGAAGGCGGCCACCCAGCCGTGTCCTCGGGACGGGCTGACAAGAGTCTGTGATGGTGGCCACCAAACCGTTCAGGTCCCCTGCCCATTTATCACGGGGGGGGGGACATAATACGGCTCGGTGCCCACAGCCACGTGGATCAACCACTCTGCCATGCTCTAGAGCAATAGATCCTGGGCTCTGGCAGCGTGATTGATATTAGCCTGGAGGAAACGGAATTGTGCCATCAGTGGCATTCCATTTCCTCGGCTCCTCCTTCCCTGGGCCGAGAGTCGGCTGTTGGGTTGCTAGGCTCTGGGAGGGGCGCAGGTCCTCCGACAGATTCAGTCCTCTTTTTTTGGCTTTGGATGCCTTGCATGCTTTCTCGCCAAGTCTGTGCTCCGCGGGCTTGCCTGCAGCTACGCAAAGACTGCATTTTGGTGCCGCGGAGCACTGAGCCGCCTTGTGGCCGGGTTGACCGCAGCGAAAGCATAATTCACTGCGATCAGTCTGCGCAGTGCATTGTGCCCGGACATGTCCCTTTTCCAGGCACCTATAGCATTGCACAGCCCGCCTTGGCAGGAGTTTGACCCTGGCAGACACCCAACCCACCAGCAGCCGTTCGCCGTCTACTACCTCATTCGCAGCCGCTACCGGACACCGCACCCAAACCGTGCCCAGCCCGGCCGCGCTGCTGCGAATTTTGCCCGCCCACACACTCGGGCGGACACCCGCCGTTTAGGGCGATGGCTGCCACTACTTCCTCCGGGGTCACCGAGTCGTCCAGCCCATCAACGCGCAATTCAGCCGTTATAATGGGCCTGGATACCTGGGCGTCCCCTGGTTTGAGGACTTCCCGGAGCTTGGCGGCCAGAACGTCCGCCCTCTCCTGGCTTGCAGCACCCGACACCTCAAGCACCCTGGCACCCGTGGCTGCCGTTCTAAAAACGAAGCCAGCCGGGGCGCCAAAATCACCAAAGATCAGCTTCTGCCGCATTTTTCCGCAAGGATCGACTTCCCTGTCAGTCACTCCCCTGTTTGCAGCTTCGGGTTGTAGCGTAATAACTACAGCCTCCGAGCACGGGATGGTGACCTTGGGTGGCGTTGTGCCCTCTGGAGCCGGTCCCTTGGGGGCTGCCTGTTGTGCCGCCTTCTTTTTCTTGCGATCCTTCTTCACCATCGTCGTCCAGGCCTCCTGGTTGGGAGGTGCGGTCGCCGAGAGCGCGCTCTTTTGGGAAAGGGGTGCATCTGCACCCGTAGCCCTTCCCATTGCGGCGGCCCCCTTTACCTACCGTTGCTTGGAAGGGAGAAGCAGTCGCCGGCAGCACGTTTGCTTGGAAAGGGGTCGCGGACGCACCCTTCGCGGAATTTTTGGTCCCCTCCACAGTCCTCATCCTAGTGGACTCCTCCGTTCTCCGCTTATACGCCGCAAGCGGGGGTCGGAGTATTTCGGTTGGGGGGAGTCGTGATTCCATGACCTCTAGTCGGGCACTCACCATGCTCCCACGCTGCAGCATGCATATTGTGGTCCGATAGGGCAAGTGCAGAAGCAGGCGGTGATGCAGGCGCGGGGGCCGAAGAAGGCGTGGCGGGAGAGAGGCCGATAGCCCCGATAGACATTCTTTTGAGCGTCATTCATTAATTCATTCATTCGTCTTGTTTTCCATAATATTTTTCCTTTAAAGGGTGTGGTCCCTTTTTAACCCCTGTTAACCCCCCCCAGCGCTAGCGACCGGATCCCCTCCGGCCATTCATCCCCTCGGCACGCTAGACCTTAGGATTGGGGTATTTTTTGAAGAGGTTGTCTTCCTCTCCGCGGCGGCGGTATTAGACATGCCTCCGTTCGCTGTTCGGCCAACCCAACTCAGCGAACCCGCCGAAAGTTCTGTCCTCAAGAGTGCTCTTGAAAGGAGAAACGACAGCCACGTCGGTGCGCCTGCACCATTGTTGCAGTGTCGCAAAATTATACAATTAAATTAGCAGCAACCAGTTTGATTTTGTCTACACTCTAGATTTGCAACCCTTTGGTTGTCGAGGCCACCCGTTATGCCCCCTCCCGTATCAGTCGTACCTGCCGTCCAAGGCATGTAATAGCCGATGCCGATGAACCCATAATCCTCCTCCAGGAGAGCAGTAGGGCCACCAGTATCCAGCCTCGCGGCCGAGATCCCTCGCGACGACCGCGACGTAACCTTGCTCGACGAAGCGCCAGCCCGCGCCGTAGCTGAGCCTGTAGCTTTACATTCCCCAGATAATAATAATTCTTTAAACAATTCTATCCAGCCTGTCCCACCTTGGTACCCTCCCCTCAGTGACGCCCTAAGTCGAGGTTCGTAACTCACTCAATAATATAAGAAATTCGCCCTGGCTTTGAGTTAGCTTAAGGCAGCCCCAGGATAGTCCGGTTAAGTAGCCATGACTTCTCAGGGTCAAAACTACGAGAAGCCTATTCCAAAAAAAAAAAAATTGCCTTAGTTGAGAAATGAATGCGGCGCAGTTAGCAGGCTCATGACGTCACTGTCCACGCTTCCACATCAACGAACATCGTCGCGCCCATGGTATAATAATATACTTCGCTAGGTATAGCATTCCGAGACACTGGTCACGTGGGTTACACAAGCCTACGTCATCACCGCTGTGTTACCAGTAGTGTGTAATAATAATTTCCGAAATACTGTCACATAAATGACCTGTGAAGATGAAGATGGCGCTCCGCCACACAACAGCCACCAAACCCGTTTTAATTTGAACCGGCAATTCGGGAGGCAGTGGATAAGAACATCTGGTCCTATACCGTGGCCACCTCGCAGGCCTGATCTCACGCCTCTTGATTTTTTATGTGGGGCTATTAAATACATGAACTTCATAAAAAGAAATACAACAGTGTTTAGGAACTCAAAAATTCACTTACCACGATTCACTATGGCATTCATCCTTTCACATTATCAGCTGCTACCCGCTCTGTAGTAGAGTAAACCTATGCCTACGTCAAAACGGCGACCATTTTGAGCACCTTATATCATAGAGCACAATAGTAAAAATTCTAGATGAGTTCAAATGTAAAGTTTCAAGTTTTAATTTTAAGGAGAAATAATACCTAAAGTAGAAGTTATTAGTTTTTGTTTTTCGATTAGTATTTTTTGTAGCTGTTAAAAATTACAGTCAGCAGGAAAATGGATAATATTCACAAAAAAAAAAAATAATGCCAATCGATCTTGTTTCATATAAGGATAAAAAAACCTCTACTGGACCAACTGAGGTTTGAGTACTAGAAATTTCAGAAATCGCAAAAACTTTTCCCATACATTTCGTAGGAAATGAGACCACAACTTACTGTTTTACCATCGATAAACTAAGTTGTGGTCTCATTTCCTACGAAATGTATGGGAAAAGTTTTTGCGATTTCTGAATTTTCTAGTACTCAAACCTCAGTTGGTCCAGTAGAGGTTTTTTTATCCTTATATGAAACAAGATCGATTGGCATTATTTTTTTTTTTTTGTGAATATTATCCATTTTCCTGCTGACTGTAATTTTTTTTCAAAATCTGTGAATGCAAATCAAAATTTCTCCAAAAGTTAAGGTAAGTCTTCTAAGACTGTTTCCTTGTAGCTACAACGGTTAAGGCCCTTGCTGCCCCATCTCAAAAATCCACCTGTATTTTGGAAAATTCTGGTTAGAAACTGTAAGCTTGAAAAAGATTATCTGATAGCTAGATATTTCAGGGTAACTAATAAATGCATCTTTTGCACTAATTGGGAATCCAAAGTGAGTTTCTTCTAGCTTTGAAATTATGGGTGCTGACTTTGACAATATATAGTTAAACATAACTTCAACCATCCGGAGATATTATTTTGCAAGATAATACTTAGATACTATCTTTCAATCTAAGTTCTTCGAGTAAGATGTTATGGACCCTCTCTCTGATCGCCTTGCTACCCATGATCAACTCAAATACGTCTTACTTTTTGTTTTTTTCTTAACCGTTTTTATCTTCTATTTTAATGCAATTAATAAAATTGCGCTCATAGCAACAGATAACATGGCTAAATCGTTATTCATCTTGATTAAGTATGACGTTTATATAATCATAAGTGTAATATGTAAAATTTAAGTACAGCATCATGTATGTAACTGTGATCACAGAATTTGACTGATATGGAATCGTATTTATTTGATAAATATTATGATAGTGTAATTGGGGCCAAGATAAAAAACGGTTAAGAAAAAAAACAAAACATAAAAGACGTATTTGAGGGGCATAATAACAGATAGTATTATATCACTTGAAATATCGTTCACATGATATAATTTTCATATGCTATAAAAACAAATAACCTAATTTCAAGTGATCTAATTTTAAATTTCATATAACTTTCTTTTACTCTAATAACATTTAGTATAACGTTCATTTCACGTATGGACGCTACAGTTGTAATATGGACTCGGTCAAGTCAGTTTTGATAGTCACGCGTTAGTAGCGATGCCGAATCGATGCAGTCTCGCATTTGCATCGATGCAGAAGCGACGCTGAATCGATACTATGTGATTTAGTTGCCGCTGAATCCACTGACCTCTTATATACAAGTACGCTGGACTTCATAATTTCGATGTCAAAATGAAGACATTTGATTTACGCTATTTTGGCGCTAATAGCAACGTGAGCCTCCATGGGACTAATATTAGAGATGGAACACAGCCTTCGATAAAAATATACTTTTATGGACTTTATCGAGCGTGAGAGTAATACATTACGTAAGAGACAAAAAAAACACTCCCAGTTATTTTTATTATGCTTCATTTTTAAGTAAGTAACATAATAATTGCTGTAAAGGTTAACTGAAAAATATTTTCATTAGGGCCCAGTCAGATTGCAAGCAAACTAGCGGATAGCGTGTTAGTAAAGTTATAGCGCATGACTATCAGATCAGTGAGCTTTAAGTAGGGGATAGGCTAACAACTTATCCTACCTAGTACATTTGAGCAAGTATCTCCTCGTCCAACTACACTAGTTTTACGAGCTGAGCTGGAGTCTCAATAGTTCGCAATGTGAACCAAAAACTATTGAGCTATTACATTGCAATTTGGCTCTAACCTAGTAAATGAAATGGCAGTTGTATTCTTCGTGAGCTATATCTGCCTACTGAAGGAAGAAAAAACACAATAACACAATAAAATTATATTTTGAATCATTGGCGAGCCCAAATAATATGAAGTGATAAAAAAATCCGTCTCACCAAATCACCACTTATATAAAGCGAGTAATTTTTGGTAGCAGCGTACAGTCTAATATCTATGTATTTAGTGATAATTTGTTTTTCAAGAATATGAAAATAACTTGCAAAATAATTTAAAAAAATGTAGGGACACTGCCATTTTTATAAAGAGGTACGTGTAGCGTGTTTAACGAAACAGTCATTAGTGAAATGTTTACTACAAAGATAATCATTAGACTTGAACTCATAATAATTTTCATAATAATTACTCATAATCATTTTCCATTTTCATGTTTTTCTGCCATAATTGCTTAGTTGATTCGGTGGAAAACCTGAAGTATTGTATTAAAGTAAAATTTTCGAAAGTGTACAATACATTATAGATGGTAAGTTTTATTTCGATGTTAGTTCTTTTATTCGGAAACAAGTATAAATTACATATACACTTTATATTTTTAAATTAGAAACTACTGTTTGCTAATTTATTTAGCTAATCAAATTGCATATCCGGCAATAGTTAATTTGTAAAAAAAAATAACGCTCGAGCGGGGGGTGCTTTGAATCGGCACAAAAATCAAGTGTCATTTATTATAGTTTATTTAGTCCAGCGTACATGTATATTAGAGGTCAGTGACTGAATCGCTTCTGTCGCCCGTTCCAAATGCGACAAATGGCGAAAAGAAGCGATACAGCCGCGCGTGAAAAAATCCGCGCTACAAAATCACCGCAAAATGTCGCCGTGGGCGACCGCCTGCCGTTATTTGAAGTAGCACCAAGTTTTAAGGTCATTGGCTTCCGCATTAAGATTTTTCATACATACTGTCACACCCTTTCCCCCCATTGATTTGGGGGTTGCAATTTAGGTAGGGTTATTAGAAAATCTAGTGGCATGCAGCTTGTTCGTATCGATTACTAGGTTTTGGTCCATATATTATACTACAAAGTCCTTTTGTCGCACAAACCGGATATTGCTGCTACTGAGAAAGAAGATCGGGTGCTGATGTATGGACTCTGGTCCAAGAAGCTACATACACACTGAAATGCTAATGGTTGTTTTCCCGCAGCAATTTTGATTTTTATTAACTAACGTACTTTCAAATACGCTATTTACAAAGAAACGAGTAGGTACTTACAGTTCCCGGTGACGCGATTAATTGTTCGAAGTGCAAGCCACTGCGTTCAATGTACACAATCGAGCACGTTTTGTTTTTTATATATAATAGTGTTTCAGCTCTGTCACGTCTTACTATATTAGAAGCGTCCACTACCACAGTTATTAACGCGTCTCTAGTTTCATGTTATTCACGGTAGGTCCCATTTGTTCTATGGAACAAAACGTAATAGAACAAATTGAGAAAATATTGTCCCTATTTGTACTATGGAACTACATACTAGCTTTTGCTCCTGTTTTTATTTGTCTGTGAATGCACAGAACTAAATGAGAATCGCTTTTCCCAAATTCTTCCATGATGAGATATATAAGACGTGAATGACATTAATCACTGACGTTAATACCAGGTACAGTTCACTATCAAAAAAGTGAAACTACTCGCTACATAATTTTTTAATTTAAAAATAAAAGCAAAACAGCAGTTTAACAATACGTGTTTCTGTAACTACAAACTAAAAACAATTATTCTTACCGCTAATATATTCTTATATTAAACATTCCGCGATAAAAACAAATGAAAACCATTCCTTCTTTTAACTAAAACATTCTTATATTAAATAGTCCCCGGAATATACTTATTTTGTAGGAAGAGTTCTGCAGCACAAAATTTACAATATAAATCATAAATTTTGATGGTTTCATAGTCATTGTGCATCGGGTACCGAAGATGTAGGCAGTCCTGGCAACGAGCCGTGGATAACATACCCTCTTCACTCATAATTACACTATAATCTTGCAGAGAGTAAAAAAATAAATCTATCAAGATTGTTTTTGGTAACTGCAACTGTTTTAACATAAAATACATATTTTCAATATTTTCAAATATTGACGCCGGGTTGTTGAGAAAACAATCAATATTTGATTTCATGTACTTAAAAAAACTTGTCAAAGACATTTCATATAAAGTCTTTGGTTGTTTTGAGAACAATTTACGGATTACTTCAAGCCTGTTCATTTTAATTTAGTTTCTTTTAGTTTTGTCAAAACAAGAATTGACATTTTCACTTATGTTTTGTGAAATATTTTGTGAACAGCCAGTGTGCTCTTTAATGAGTCGACAAGTAAATAGTTTTGTTCAAAAACATTTCTACGCTAATTTAATTTGTACTAAATATATGTATAAAAAATAATAATTTGTGTGTACGTTAATTTTCTAATATGTACCTGTCCAGGTTAATGTTTTTTTTTTCTCGTTTAGTTAACGATTTAGATTTGTTTAACACTTTAATTGCTTTCATTTTATTCAAAATTGCATCCTCAGCCATTTTTGTCAAAAATATAAACGATGGCGGAGTTCTTTTAAAATAGCCCACAAAATCGTGATGCCAACTCTCCACACTGTTAGTGGTCCTATGTTGAACTCCAAAACAGCGCCAAGACTTACGAAAATCATATTTTAACCAGAATGATTCCATGTATTTCACAAATTTTATTAGGTTATCGTTTGAAAAAGAAGCCACTTTCGCTTTTATATATAACCAACCATTGTCGAGCTCTGATAGAGGTAAAAGCGGCAATACTGTACAAAGTGACACAATTCTTTGCAAGAATATATCATTTGAAAATTGCAGTTTTTTGCCTTTCGTCGTAAAATGAAAGTAACAGCCATGGTAATTCGCATTTGGGAAAACTTCTTGAACAGCAGCGATTGCAGCCCTCTCAAAATCGGTTATAATTTCTGTCGGTAAAAATTCCGGAATAGTAGATTTTATCAATTCTAGCATACGCACATACATTTCTTTTGTTTTTTTGGTAATCAGAACATATAGTAGTGGAATTATATTAGTAAACTCATTAGAACTACCTAAATCCCCATGCATGGTGTAAAGTTCTATAAATGGTGCAGGACAAACTTCGAAAGTGCCATCAAGTAGTATTATTTTAATATAATATATTATATTAATTATTAGTATATTACATTTTTTTTTTTTTTTTTTTAGTTTTATTTGGTTTTATTCGTCTGGCTTCTTTTGAACAAAACAGTAAAATGCGGTTGTCTCCATCGTTAAAATCGGCAAGTAGCATATCGGTATACTGAGTGGGAATTTCTAACGCACATGCATCATTACAAGACAGCAAAGTAAACTACCTACCTACCTAGTAACTTGAAAGTGTTCATCCCTTATACGATAAATCGTAGATTTGACTTCTTTATAATAAGGTATATTTTGTATAAAATGTATATCTTTGTCGTGAAATGTTGAAACCACTTTTTAAACATTCGGCACAGTATCTAGCCCTAGAGAGCCGCTTCTTCGACACACGTTGCTATTACGTTTTTTGTAATTTCTTTTGTTTCCTCCTTCACACAATTTATGTGGTGTGGTTTTTTTTCATAATTAATTTCTCCGTCTAAAAATAAAATAAATATTAATTTTATAAAAAAACTTTTTAAAGCTGAAAATTGAAAATAAAATATTATTTACATAATTAACTCACCATAGAAATCTTCATACTTCCGACATATTTCAGTTTCCGGTAATTTATACATCGCCATAATGACATTCCTCTAGTATAATTTGTCTGTAGGTAATGTTCTTTATCACTATGCTGTAAAACTTTTCTACGACCCCGTTGCAGAAAATTCAAACTATCAAAAGAAGATGGCCAAAAATTGTTAGGACCTGTACCTCAGAATGTACAGAGATGAAATCTATGTCGTTCAATAGGGCAGATCTTCAATAATTAAGAATTATAAGTTACGTATCGCTATGCAGTCGTGGAATAAAGTTAGGAAGGTTTGATAAAGTTGATTTTTTCACTCAGTTTTCGTCATGATTTTACAATTTATTCATAAAATTGTAACTTCCTGAACGTTAAATAGTAGTTATTGAGGTGTATATATTTGTCTTGGTATTATATATTATTATATTATATATATTATTGTATATTGGTACCTATATCATAATAAAACTTGGAAAAACTGGTACAGCAGTTACTAAACTTTTTTTGTAGCAAAGGTATGTTGGACAGAATAAAACCAAATACATTATTTTATACATTTAATCATTCAATGTTACTAGTACATTATCCAGAAATGCAGCTGGTGGAACAATGCTTTCTTGATATCTCGCCCATCCCAAGTACCAAAGAATGGTCATTATACGTGCACAACATCCAACAGTCCGGTTTCCAGCTATACAATTACACCAATAACCTAAGACTGCATTTCTAGGTTGGTCTTGACTTCTTTGTCTTGACTCGAGGGGTGCTCATCATAAACTACATAAGTATAATACTCACGTCTAGAAGTATGTCTAGATTTAATGCGACCTCTTAAAAGGATAGGATGGTTACCTCCTATGTACATTACAAGTTCCTCGGAAAACTCCAGCTCTGGACTTATCTCTATTTCATAAATACCTCGGGCTCTGATATGTTCGCCATAATACGAGCGAGCCTGCTGTATCTGGTAAGGACCTAGTGAAATAAGTTTCAACTCATTTGTATTTAGTTGCGGAAAAGTATTAAGCGCCGGCAGGTTTGCACCAATACTTCTAAATAACACTCTTCTTCTGTTTAAATTATAATTTTGTATAAACTGACCCAAATAATTAGGCAAGTTTCACTTTGTGGTTGCTATTTGAACAATTTCATCTGCATTTTCGGGATTTTCTATGACTTTGTGAAACTTATTTATAAGGGCAGCACCAATCCTAAAATCTTCCATCATATGTGCAGAAGCTAAATAAAAAAAAACATTTCTAAACAGTTTATAGTCACGCTTAAACCTGCCGTTTATTATCTCCACAACCCACCTACAAAGCGTCACACATCTGCTTTTATTAGCTTGTATAGTAGTTAGCTGTCGTGCTCCTTCATCTCTTCATCTCTTCTTCTTCGTTTCGACTTAAATTTTCTAAATGCACATTCGCATCGAATTCAGTGAAATATTTAGGGCACATTATTCATAACAATTCAGTACTCCCAATAAAAGATAATTTAATATCAATTAATTTCCCAGTGCCGCAAAATCAAAAAAAATGAGAGTTCTTAGGAAAAATAAATTCTTATAACGAATATGTGCCAAACAATATTGGATCCACTACACAACTTACTAAGGAAGAATCAAAAATTCATTTGGACAGAAGAATGTCAAAAATCCTTTGAAAAAATGAAACCACTGCTATACTCCCAACCTATATTAGAGCTATTTGACCCAGACTTAGGAGGAGGAGGAGGAAGAAGAAAGGAGCAATATTGAAACAGACAACAAATCACAAAAGAAAAACCAGTAAAATATTTTTCCAAGAAACTAAATAAAGTACAGAAAAGGAAAAAATACATTTATTTAGAATGCCTAGAAATAAAAGAAGCAGTTAAATATTGGCAACACTGGCTCATAGGTAAACGATTTACAGTATTTTCTGATCATAAACCATTGGAAAAAATTAACATTAAATCGAGAACAGATGGAGAACTCTGAGACTTATTACCTTTCTCAAACTGACTTTGAGATAAAATATTCACCAGGAAAAAATAATCTTGAAGCTGACTGTCTAAGCAGAAATCCTGTATTAGAAGCACATGAAAATGAAGAAGAACAGTTGAAAATGGTTAATTGGATAATGCTGGAGGATGTCATTGGTGATCGGATCAAGAAAATAACGAGGATGTACAAAAGGAAAAAAATATATTAATGTCAAAGCACAACAAGCAAACAATATCATGAACATCAAGAATAAAGAAAAAATTGTTTTATTAGAAGACTTTTCATCAAAAAAATAAATAACGAATACTATCACATTGGAATTACACAAATGCAAAATAAAATAACACCAACCCACAAAAAAAAGAAAAAAAAATTAAGACAATATAAAGAAAACATGTAAACAATATGAAATTTGCATTATGAACAAATGAAGAGGTCAGGATAAATTTGGACTAATGTCTCATCTAGGACCAGCCACATATCCTTTTGAAATAATGTTACACAATTGGTGGATTCGGGGGCTCAAGATCGACAAAGAAGTATATGCATCTCTTAGTGGATCATTTTACTAGATATGCATACATTGTCAATTCAAAAACACAGAATTTAAATGACTTTATAAAACTTATTAAAAAAAAACTTTATAAAACTTTATGTCACAGAAGATAATATTATTGATATGATCTTATTAAATCCGTGCACAGGAATAAATACATAAGATTTTATAGTATCCTAGAGGAAAAATTATTCCGATTGTTTTCACAGCAGTAAATGCACCTTTTTCAAATGAAAAAAATTGCATGGACGACGATAGCACAAAAATGCGTGGAAAAGTACAATGAAACTGATCACACTGTTACAGGCTTAGCACCTGTGTACTTGTTACAAGGAAAACATATCACATCCACCCAAATGAGTTAAAAGAAGAAAAAACAGAAAAAGATTTATTGAGAGATAGAAATTTGGTACTGAAAAACAGTATAAAATCACACAACTACAATAAAACACTATATGATAGAAATAGAAAATATTATGAGTTAAAGTAGGAGACATGGTATTTGCAGAAAATGGCAATAAATTAAACAAGAAAATTGGATGAGTTGAAGATTAGACCTTATGAAATAATAGAGAAACTGTCAAACTCAATATACAGAATATAGTACATAGAAAATCAGAATGAAATCTCTTCCACATCACCGAACTAGTCCCAGCTCCTGCATTTGGAGAAGACATTTGATGTTGTGATACAATTCTCTCCCCGAAAAGGGCGGGGGGGGCGATGTAAACAAATGATTACCTACTTACATACCTATCATTTCCTTAATTTGAATTTACCCGCGCTCATTCAAATGCGAATGATTAGGGGAATGACCGATTAGATAGATTGTATGAAGGTGGAATGAATGACTGACTGAGGTGAGTAAGACATGGCACTAATGACAGTATTGCGCACGTCATTGTGATTTGAAGGATATAGAGAAAACAGAAAACTTTATTGTTAAATAAAATACCTGAAGGATAATTATGAAGAAGACGATATTCGTGAAATTAAAAGCTTTGAATGTTGTTTCTTTAATTACAGGTAAAGTAATATTTTGTAAAGCAGTAAGTACTTACTTTATAAAACAATCTTTTATAAAATAATAAAAACTTAAATTACAGAAACGCAGTTGAATGAATAATAATAATATTTTTTTAATTAAATTGCAGTTTTACAATCACATTTACAGACATCGGACCTTGAATAAGATATCATTATATTTGTATTTATTTTTATTTAAGTTATTTCTTATCTAGCCAATTGATTAAATCTGTTAATTAAATTTTTAATAATTATTATTTATTTATTTATTTATTTTTAAAAAACTTAGCCTATTACAATTTTGTTTTTTTTGGTATATCTTAAACCAACGGAATTTCGAACTCAGTGTTGCCAGTAAAATAAATAAGTTTGTATCCAGTCTTTTATAGCCTCAAAAGTTTTATTTTTTACTTGTGATCTGAGCTCAAGCACCTAGTGTATCGTGAAGAACCGGTAGGTCCCATTTGTTCTATGAAACATGACGTAATAGAACAAATTGAGAAAATATTGTCCCTATTTGTACTATAGAACAGTTTGTATTTTTTGTCTCAAATTGTTCCATAGAACAAACTAAGTATATAAACTTCTTGAAGTTGATATGTAAACTGGCCACTCGAGAATGATTTGCTACCACTTGTCTTAGTGACATTGATGATTAGATGGTTACTCACCCACAGAAATGTTAACGGATTTTGAGAGAGCTGCAGTCGCAGGGTACTCGCTTCTTGTTGTTTGTTTATAATGATTGGATTGGATCTTTGCTAATCGTAATGGAAATAAACCTAAAAGAGATGGACAAAAAATTCCCCAAGCTGTACACAGTTAAAAGTATTACAATTAATTTAATTAAAATAAATGAAGAATTTATAATAGCTAATAACATTTCATAGCAGTCACTGAAAAAAATACAAAAATAAAAGAATTTTAAGCGATTTTATCCGTTCAATTTCACTGTATCTTCAAAGTTGCTATTTAATAATATCAATGCTTACAGGAAAAGATAACTAAATGCACGTAGCAATTAAAATGTTCGTTACAAAATATTTATTTAAATATATTTTTGACGGTAAGTAATCCTTCAAACCAACCTTCTCTTAATGATTTTATAGATCAAAAGTCAAAGTACATACATACACGTAAGGAAAGGATCTTTTATTTATTTAGATATAGTAACGTCGGGTATTACAAGTTTGACATAAAGTATTATTTGACTTAATTACTAGCAACACTCAATGAATCCGATAAATGTCAAAACTGTCTTTGTCGTTTCATTGTAATGACAATGAAACGACAAAGACAGTTTTTCAGGTTCATTTCGTTTCAGGTTTGTGTACTGTGAAACCATGAGCTTCTAAGTTAGAAATAGAATCTCTAAAGAAATGACAATTACATTTAATTGTCATTTCTTTAGAGATTTTTTAGTTAATTTAATTTAAGTTTAAGCTTTCCTTCTTTACTGCTTCTAATAATTTTGTTAAATGGCTTATGTGTTCGGGAAAGGATTTTGAAAAAACCAGTATATCATCTATGTAATTTACCGTGAATTTCGTAAGTCCGTGTTTTCTCATAATATTACTCAATATTCTTTGAAATATTGCTGGAGATGTTTTTAGTCCAAATAGTAAACAGGTCCAATGAAAATGGCTATCTTGTGTTATAAAAGCTGTTTTTCTCCTGTCTTCGATTCGTAATGGTATCGACCAGAATGCAGAATTTAAATCTAGTATAGAAAAATATTTGCAATTTCTTGTTTTTACTGCAGATCTTCAATTAGCGGAAAAGGTTGTGACTGTGAGTTATGAATAATGACACCGAATTCAGTTTACAATCACTGTTATAAAATTATATAAAAGAACACGATAAAAATGTATGAATGCACCAAAAGAATTATTTACGTAGAGGATGAAAGTGAGCAACATTCAATCATACTCATTTACCATCAAGGTAAAACTAGCCATCGTGGCATCAATGAAACACTTATGAAAATAAATCGGCATTATTTTTGGCAAAATATGGACGTAACAGTTGCGACCGTGCTTAATTCTTGTGAAACCTGCAAAATGTTGAAATATGATCGTAAACCATTAAAACCGGAATTACAGCTAACTCAGACACAGGAAAAGCCATTTGCCGAAATGTTTATGGATCTTTTTTCAATAGAAGGAAAATATAGACTTATATAGTCTTACTACAGTAGACGCTTTTAGTAAGTTAGCCTTTCCCACTGTAAAACCGCTCCACTCCCGAAGTAGTCCGTGCACTTATCAAATACTTCTCTTTTTACGGTATTCCAAACAAAGTAAATGCTGAGCCTGGCTCAGAACTTAATAATACTCTGCTGAAAGAAGCTCTACAATTTTATAAAAAAGATCTCCACATAGGGACACCGCATAACTCTAGTTATATGGGTTTAATAGAGCGCTTCCACTCAACTATTTTATAGATATATCGTATCGCTAAATATGAACAGCGTATTACCGACGCGGCCATCGGTCTTTGGACATATTGACTCTAACAGTACTTTTGTAGCAGACTTTAATAGACAATACACTCAACAATTAGTTCTAGATCATATGAAGCGTACGAAATATCTCTACGAATACCTAACAAATAAAATAGTATATACTAAGGAAAGGGTAAAAGACAAACGCAGCGGTGAAACATGTTTTGAAATCAAAAAAGGTGATACTATATTTATAAAGGAGTCAATAATAGGTGAAGTAAAGATAAACCGCGTTTCCAAAAGGCGCAGGTTTCGGGTGATATTTATAGAAATGTTTGTCCCATTATAATAAAAAATCGTGACACAAATGTGCCAACTAGAGACATTAAACGGCCTTCAAGGGCCATCCCTCGCGACCCAGGCTCTGCGCACCAGGATGCGCGTCCTTCCACTTCAAAAGAGTAAAAAGCACACTAGTGTGATTATCTTATGGATAGATCCCGCTAAAGTAAGCTGGATTAAGCTGATTATTATTTTCTTTTATTTCATATATATACATATAAATTATATTTTTAAATATTAGAATATAAAAATATAAAAACATTTAAAAATATAAAAAATAGTGGCCCACCGGTATCGGGAACAGGGTCCAAGCTACCGGCGGTCAGGGCTCCAGAGAGAGAAACCTTCTAACAATGCGGGCCGTGTCCAAAAGTACCGCCTTCTGAATCAAGCCCTTGATCCAGCTACCCAACGAGAGCCTCCTCAGGTGTTGGTCGAGGCTCTTGGCTATTAATCCATTGGCTGTAACGACTATCGGTACAATGATCGCTGAGTCCACATCCCACATGTCGACAACCTCGCGAGCCAAGTCAAGATATTTGATTTGTTTATCTTTCTCGGCTTTCACGAGGTTCCCATCGTGTGGGACCGTTATGTCAACAATCATTGCACGCCGCTCTAATCGATCCACCACCACTATGTCAGGCTTATTGGCAACAATAGTCATGTCAGTGATGATGGATCGATCCCAGTACAATGTGATATTTCCATTTTCGAGAACTGGGTCGGGCACATACCTGTAGTACGGCACTTCCGATTCTACAAGGCTGTATTTGAGACCAAGTTGCTGATGGATAATCCTGGCTACAAGGTTGTGTCTATGCAAGTATTCTCCGTTAGCTAGACTAGAACATCCGGAGATAATGTGTCTGATTGATTCACCTGGACGGTGGCATGCCCGACAAATGTCAACCGTGCCGTCTTTCACAATAAATCTCCGGTAGTTGTTTGTCATCATAACTTCGTCCATAATTGCACAGACAAAACCTTCGGTTTCTCCAAAGAGATCACCGAAACGCAGCCAGGCTACGGACGCTAGTTGATCTATATCGGGTCCATGTAGGGCCCGAAAAAAGCGTCCGTGAAGCTCCTTACTCTGCCATACTTCCATGCGATCATTAGTGTCAAGCACTACTGGCTTGCGCCAGTTCTCTTTAGCCAAGGAGAGCGGGGTGAGGCCCTTGTCCACTTTGACCACATCTCGATGCATCCCCACGTCGGCCTCTAAGAAATATTCCCTGAGACTGCATATGTCGCGATTCTGGAGGGTCTTAGCATTTAGAAAGCCTCGACTTCCACATTTTCGCGGGATATACAGCCTCATTACCGATGAACGTGGGTGATGCATTCGATTTGCAGTCAGCAGTGTACGGACCTTCCTATCCAGGGCGTCGAGTTCGGTCTGAGTCCATTTGAGTATGCCAAAAGAGTACATCAAAACCGGCATGACCCAACCGTTAAAGGCGCGTACCTTGTTTCCGCCTGATAGAAGACTATTAAATACTTTTTTCAGGCGGCCAAAGAAGCGTTCCTTTAACGATTGCTTCATGTCAGTATCATTGATGCCCAATGCTTCCGACATACCCAAATACTTATAGGTTTCGGATGCAGAGAGGGTTCTAAGGTTTATAGAATCCGAGAGTTGGGTTCCGACGGATTCCACAATCTCCCCTCGCTTTACATGCATGACCGCACATTTGTCTACACCAAATTCCATTCTAATGGCGCTACTGAAAATTTCAGTTACTTTCAGTAGCTCCATCAGTTGCAAATTGTTGGAGGCAAAGAGTTTTAGGTCATCCATGTAAAGGAGGTGAGATATAACCTGACCACCTCTCCTCAGGTGATAGCCTAGACCTGAATCTTCCAGCAGTGTGCTAAGAGGATTCAAGGCTAAGCAGAACCAAAGCGGACTCAAACTGTCACCCTGAAATATGCCGCGCTCGATCCTTATTGGTTCGCTATTCCTCTGGATATTTCGACATCCTGGATAGTGAAGGACCGTTCTCCATTGCCCCATACCTGACATCAGGAAGGTGCGCAGAGTTGCATCTACTTTATACAACTCCAGCACCCTCATAAGCCATGTATGTGGCACCGAGTCATAGGCCTTCTTGTAATCTATCCAACATGTCGAGACATCCTTTCGGGAACGACGAACTTGTTGGCTAATGGCCATATCAATGAGGAGTAGCTCCTTAGTACCACGGGACCCGTTCCTACATCCATTTTGAGAAGGAGACATGATAGAGTTGGTGTCTATATGTTTGTTGATTTTAGCTCTCAAAATGGATGTAAGAACTTTATAGACCGTCGGTAAACACGTGATCGGTCTATAATTTTTGGGTTCCGCAGTGCTACCTGATTTATGGAGCAGGTGGGTAACTCCTGTTGTTAGGAACTGGGGTAGCGAACCAGACTCCAAAGAAGTCTGGTACTGAGCCGCCAAGCGAGCGTGCGACCCAACGAACCATTTGATCCAAAAGTTTTGATTATTATTATTATTAAGGATTTAGATTTAAGTTTCATTCAACAGAATTTAGAATTAAATGTTAGATATAAAAGCATACATGTCAAAGGAAGTCAAATAACGTTCGTTTGCTACCCACCTTTAATTAGGAAATACACTTATTACAGAATAACTCCATACCTATAACCTTATCTTTTTAACCAAACCACACTCCCAAATATCCTTACCTCTCAGTAAAAGGTTCTTGATTGTCTTGCAATGAGTTCTACAGGGCGACCTTCTTATATTACGAGGACGAGCTCCAGCTACCGATAGAAGATACATGCGGTACATCGTCGAAGAGATTCTCCACAGACAGTTACTCTTGCCACCTTGTACCGTCGGAATGAACTCGTTTAATATACGATTAGAGTCCGTAAAACGATGACTAGATTCTGTAATTAAGATGACACCAAAAACAGCAATATGAAGAGAAGTGTTAGAACCATGCTGAAAATTCTCCACTACTACGAGCACTATTCCACCAAATGGTTATAAACATTCCTGGAAAAGCAGCAGTCGAGCCACCACTACAACAGCGACCCTTGACCTGGACAATAACGACGCGATCAATCCCATTCAAATCAGTGAAAGTGTAGTGAAAAACACAGTGAAAAACTAGTGCACGTATAGAAACCTTAGCTATTGTTGTATCCGTAGGTTTAAGTAAACTTTAAGCATAAAAGTATTATTATAACTTCAAATTAATGTAGTATCTATCGAAATAATCGAAGTAACGATAATCACTCCAGTAATAATCATTCCTCCGATAATTTCGGCATCTCGCCTTGTGTTAGCAATAATTAATGTTTGGTTGTGTTAAAAAGGCCCACTTGTACTGAAGTGCCATCGCCGCCATAGTGATTGCACTATTTCGTTCTCATGGCACTCACAAACTAAATGCATAATGGACGAGTTTTTAAGGGTCTGCCAATTAGTGTGGACAGACATAGGTTAAGAATTATTAGCGATAAGTAAACTAGTGTAAGAAATAAGTTTTAGGAAGTTAGTTAAATAAGTAAGTAATAAGTACCATCCGAGTAAGACTCCTCGTTTTACTTCCAAATTCCTCCGGCAACGCTCCCAAAAGTTAAACTACCTCTACAATTTATATGGCTCGACAAACTAAGGTGCAGTGATGCAATTACTAATATAAAACACAAATTATGTTTTGGAAAATGCAAACCGGAAATACTAATAGGACAAGACAATTACTATTTGTTATTGCTTCTAGAAGTTATTCGAGGCAATCCTACCGAACCTTGTATACTAAACCTTGTAAACTCGTACTCCGCTGGGTTGGTGTTTACATGGCCGCACGTCCTTGCACGTGAACTGTCGAAGCAAGCATTCAACTTTGGTTTTTAACTGACGCCGATAAATCTCAAATAGAAACTAAATGCATAATGGACGACTCACATTAAGAAGTCCGCCACTCGTTTTCAATAGAAGCTATGGGCATATCAGGTAAACCTCATCTAAACGTAGAAGATGAACGAGCAACAGCCCACCTCGAAAGAACTTCTTCCCTGAAGGACGGCAACGGGTACATAATAATAATAATAATAATAAACCCGCAGGGCAGCATGTGGCGAGCTGTTGGGCAGTAGCGACCCCACGGACCCTGTCTCCCGGGAGAAGTCTTGTTCCTCACCTCTGGCTTGCCTTTATTGGCCGGCTGGAGTGAATAATGACGAGGAACAGAGCTCCCACCTCTTTCTTGCCTTTATTGGCTGGCTTGAGTGGAGATTCGCAAGAGAAAACGTGCTCGGAGGAAGGAAGTATTTCAGTAAGTGCTGGTAGGGATCTTGACCATCTTCCGGGCTCTGGGATTGTTCTGGTAGCCGTGGAATACCTCTCCACTCCTCAAGCACCTCAGGAAGTGTTGCCCCCTTGTCGCTACGTCACTATGTGCTAGCGACGGTTTTCGGAGGCCCATTATTGAGTGTGCAAGTCACCACCTGCCATTTTATCCGTGTATTTTATATATAAAACATTGGTCAGGCAGGGGCCACAGCCATTCCATAGTTCTTCGTAACCAGTCCATCTTAGCCACAGAAACCCATAGTCCAATATCTTTTTTTTCCATATCCTGCAATAGTCCAACATCAACCGGGGGTTGTCCTTGGGTGCACTTGCGCAGTGCATACAGGGATAATCGCCGGCTTGTGCTTCATTTCCTTTACTTATAGAATTCTAACGGGCCTCTGCGAGTTGGCTTCGGCCCCTCGTATGCCTACCAAAGGTCCGGGACCTCATGGTCCCGAGATATGCGAAAATCTTGAAAAATAATAATAATAATAATAATTCTTTATTTCCCAAAAACATATGCAGAAATCGCACTATAGGTTTACAATTTCTAATTTATGGTAGAGAACATAAACATAAAACATTTGGATGCTGCAAAAATCTGTACACAATAGATTGAACTCTGTCTCTTAAACTAGGGTATCCTGTATTTTAAGAGACAGTGTATCACAAAGAGGTTCCAATTGATATATGTATGAGTGGACTGTGTCGATTTACGTTCAGAAGGGAAACAAGTTATAATTTACTTTAATATTTAAATTATGTATGAGTTAGTGAGAGTGCGAGGGTGAGGGTGAATGAGTGTGAATGTAGATGTGCAGGTATTTGTATAAGAGTGAGGATAAGTAGGTGATGTGGTGTTGGTGTGTAAGTGAGTGGGGGATTTGTATGTACGAGTGTATATGGATGCAAGGATAGAAGTATTCGTGCAAGCATAGAGATTAGTGTGTGCTTATTGGGCAATGTAGGTAAGTAAAGACTCCGTTGCGGCATAGTCATGTTTGAGTAGCCATTCCGTCACTTTTAATTTTAGGTTGTGTTTGTTGAGGTCTAATATATTCAGTTTTTTATGAATCTTTTTGTAAATGCGAGCGCTAATTACATAATACTGATGCCTTGCGAAAGTGGTCCTGTGTTGGGTGCCTGAGGGAAGGTTTGTGCGTTTTGTTGGGTTAGACGGGGGAAGGTTTGTGTGTTTTGTTGGGTTAGACGGGGGAAGGCTGCTATGTTTCCTAAGGATAGATTGAAGCACAAAGAGCTGACGGACTGTAGGAACCTTGCAGTCTGCGTAAAGTTGTGTTGTTGGGTATCTATGGGGCTTCCTTGTCATTACTTTTAGTACGGCTCTTTGTGCTCGCTCTGCCCTCAGGATATGACCTTTCGTTGCAGCACCCCATATTGAGATGCAATATCCTATGACCGATTGGCATAGTGCATAATACACCATCTTCAATAAATCGGCATTAGCAGAGTTTCGGAGGGATTTAAATATGTGTATGAGGCGCAAAGTTCTAGTCGTGACAGCGTGAAGTTGTTTTTTCTATGTAAGTCCGTCATCTATGTGGACTCCTAGGTACTTTACGTTGTCACTTCTAGTTAGTGCTGGGCAACGGCATGGTGCTGATCGGTTTGAGCATAAATGGCCAATAATTGAAAAACTGTGTGACGGTGCGGTCTTTCGCCTAATTGCAAATGGGATGAAACAGGATTTGTTTATGTTTAAGGTAAGAAGATTGAAGTTAAGCCATTTCATTATTTCCGCTACTGCCGACTCCCCTATAGATTTGATAGCATCCCAAGTAGGACCGTGAACTAAGATCGCGGTGTCATCAGCGTATGTATATATCTTAGTACTTGAGAGATTCATTTTGCAAAGGTCGTTCACATAAATTTGAAATAAGGTGGGGCCCAGTATGCTGCCTTGAGGGACGCCGAAAGCAACAAACTCCTCTTCACTGAGGTGGTTATCAATTTTAACTCGCTGGGTGCGATTATTGAGATAATCTTTAAATATTTCAAGTGACACGCCACGTACACCTAAGTGTTCTAATTTTGAGGTTAGGATGGGAACAGAAACTGTGTCAAATGCCTTAGAAAGGTCTAGGAATATACCTAAACATTTAGTTTTCTGGTCTAGATTTTTAGCTACCTCTTGTGTTAATCCTAGCACAGCATCTTCTGTTGAAACACCAGCTCGGAAGCCATACTGGTTGTCTGCTCTAATTTCATATTTTTGCAGAAAGGTCCTGAGACGATTGTTTAAGATCCTCTCAAGGATCTTAGAAAGTGTCGGCAAAACTGATATAGGCCTATAATTATTGACACAGATTCTGCTCCCTCCCTTGAGTATAGGATGCACTATCGCCTTTTTAAGAGCATCCGGAAAAACGCCCAATTGTAGACAGCGGTTGTATATGAAGGTAAGTGGCGGTATCAGTACGTGGCGACAGTTTTTCAATAAAAGAGGCGATATACCATCCCATCAAATAGCACAGTCATTGCGTAACTGTAGGATTAGCGACTCAGTTTCAGCTTCATCTACTTCTAAGAGCGCAAGAGAGTTTACAAGGGGGGGGTCCATACTATTTAGATGAGGCTGATCGTTATTCTGAGGTAATGGGGTGTGGTGTTGTGATATAATGTTGTCAGCCAGCTTTTTGCCAACATTACTGAAAACATTGCATACCTCATTTACGGAAGACTTAGGGTCATTGCGGATTTTTAATAGCTCAACGGGGCTTGCACATATTTTCGTGGTATTGGTTATATCCTTTATTGTTTTCCATAATAACTTTGGTTTATTACTTGCTTTCTCAAGTTCACTCCTTTCGTATGATATTTTTAGTTGTCGAAGTAGGTCATTACAAAAGTTACGGTAGCGATTATAGGTAATTTTGAGTATAAGGTTGTCTGGTACTTTCTTGGACTTTGTGTAACTTATCTGGGTGTTTAATGCATTTTAAAAGACCAGGGGTTATCCAGGGTTTTAGAGTTCTTTTTTGTCTAGGGATTTTAGCTTGAGTTGTGTGTTTGGATATGACCATTGTTACGATGTCTATAAATTTGTTCATAGAAATATTAGCATCCTCCTCAATGTATATACTTGAAAAGTCGGTATTTTCCAGTTCAAGCTTAATTGCTTCATGGTTAAGGCGGGTTGAAAGGTAGTATGCTCTGCGCGCAGGGTTAGCGTCTAGGATGTCGAGGAGAATCGGCTTATGGTCAGTAATATGGGACTCTAAAACTAGTGTAGTCGACAAAAGTTTAGTCTTTAGAAGTATGTGATCTAAGCTTTTTTCAAGTCGAGTGGGAAATTCGTGAGTGGGCAATAACCCTGGAGGAGCATTTAAGATGAGATAGTCAAGACATTTGTTGTCCTCATCCCGTTTGATTATATCAATGTTTAAATCACCCACTAATACTATATTTGGGCAGGCGGATATGGTATCGTAGACATTAGTCAAGCTAGTCTTAAATTTATCAAAATCATCGTTGGACTTGTATGACGGAGAGCGATAGATAGCCACTATTGCTAACTTGTTTTCAATTTGACACATGAGACAAGTTCCGCCCCCAAAGGTAGGTTCCCATACATTAGCTTGCAGTCCCAATTTAGTATAGATTATAACTCCATCATTTTGATTAAGATTTATCGGCCTACCCTAGAAAGATGAAAATTGCAAGATGCCAGAGACATATACCACTGCCTTGAACAGACTAAAAGGAGTTGAAAGAAAACTACAGGAATGTGAGAGCTACGCGGAAAAATACAAAGACAGAATAAACCATCTACTACACAATGACTACGCACGAGAATTGACCGATGTCCAAAACACGCCAAAAACCTGGTATCTTTCACACTTCGGCGTGGACAACCCCAATAAAAAGAAACTGCGGTTAGTTTTTGACGCCGCGGCGAAGAGTCATAACGATTATATACTAACCGGACCTGACTTACTTGGATCATTATAGGGAATCATGTTGAGATTCCGCGAAAGCAGAGTGGCTGTGACTGGTGACATACGCGATATGTTCCCGAGAATTAAAATACAAAGTGAGGACCAAAACGCACTACGCTTCTTGTGGAGAGATGCACCAGACGATCCTGTAAGGAAATATGCGATGACGTCATTAATCTTTGGTTCGAATTCGTCGCCCTTTTTTTCAGAATTTATAAAGAATAAAAATGCTAAAAGATTCGAAACAACTTACCCCGCAGCAGTTAATGCTATCTATAATCAGCACTTCATGGATGACTATATAAACAGTTTAGAAGACGAGTCAATAGTGGTCCGATTAATAAAAAATATTGCATACATCCATAAATGCGGAGGTTTTTAATTAAGAAACTGGAATAGCAACAGCGCGGCCGTGTTGAAAACTTACCGAAAAGAAACCTTAAGTTCTACTGCAGTACGTTTTAAAGTCGGCCAGCAAGAAGCTGGAGAACGAACTCTTGGATTAATCTGGTACCCGAAAGAAGATACGTTGGGATTCGATACCTCATTTAAACTCAACTAATCTCTGACACATTTGTTATAGCTTTACGTCGCATGGCCGCGAGGAGAGGGTGGCCACGACATATGTACTCGGACAACGGGACTAACCTGAGAGGGGGTCAAAATGAAATAAGAAAGTCGATAAGCGAACTTGATGAAGATACGCTAAAAGGATAAGCTGCTAACTATGGCACTACATGGACTTTCTCTCCGCCTGCCAGCCCACATTGGGGTGGGGCGTTGGAACGCCTAATCCGTTGTGTAAAAAAATCAATGACGGTCATTCTGAAGGAACGAGCACCCCGCGATGAGGTTCTAATTACTCTGCTGGCAGAGGTGGAAAACATGGTGAACAGCCGTGCGCTGACCCACGTGAGCGTCGATCCGCATTCCAATGAGTCACTTACGCCTAATCATTTTCTGCTTGGCTCTTCATCTAACCTACTTACGATCGGGATATACGATAAGTCAGATACATACCTACGGAAACAATGGCGCATCTCCCAAAGACTTGCATATTTGTTTTGGAAGCGTTGGGTGAGGGAGGTAGTACCAGATATGCGACCTAGAACCAAATTGCATCAGGAACAACTGCCCTTGAAAGTGGGTGACCTTGTGTTAATCGTCGATTCTGATTCTCCGCGCAATGTTTGGCCGCGCGGTCGCGTGCGGGCAGTAATGGCAGGCAGAGATGGACGAGAGAGTAAAAACCAAGAATGGTATGTTGCGTCGGTCAGCCGCACGCATCGCCCGAATCCCGACGGAAGATGAGTGCTGACGCACTGGGGTGGGGGATATTAACCGTACGAACCTATGTCTACCTAATTTAATATATATATTATTTGTATCCATTTTTTTATAATAAACTTATAATCTATGTTCGAGGAGCCTTGTTAGCGTTCGGGGGGCTGAAGAACGCGGGCGCGGGGCAGGGGAGCGCTATGCGAGCCAACGGAGTAGTCGTCGATGTTGTCAAAGCAGCGCGCACGTAAATCCTCCTCGTCCGCGACATTTTCGAAATCTATCTTTACTCTTGGTTTCTTCATTACTTCCTCTACAATAAGCAAACAAAAGATACAAAAATTTAGTTGATAAATTGGATTATTCGATTATTAAGATACCTTAGTAAATAGGATACCTTACTACCTATTATATTTTAAAGACATGCCTTCGTACTTTTGTAATCATGGTCACCCTACTCTAATACAGTTTCATACTACTATATTTCAGTGAATATCTCCTAAAAAAAAAGTATCTCCTAAACAAAATTATTGAACCTATTTTCTAGTTTATTTGCTGCAACAAATTAGCAACTAATTGTCCATACACATAAGCCTCTATTAATTTGATATTTGACTTGATAGGGTGAGATACCTAATTACCCATAACCTGGAAACTAAATAAAGCATAACTTACTTACTTACTTTGTTTAATTACGTTTTGACGTTTTTTTATTTTTGCAAGAAATATAACAAATTAAGACCTTTCTTTTGATGCATCATTCGCCTATCAGCATTATTTAGCTTCTGTGTAATAAGAGGCGATGACTACAGCAAGTGGCGGTTCTAGCGGTCAACAATTTTTGGTCATAGCGTCTTTTTTGCAACAAATTTAGGAAAAGAGTTGTGTATAGTAACAAATTACCACTAATTCCTGGCAAAGTTTCGTCAAATTTTATGAGTTAGCCGCGCGGCTGAAACGGACATAAATTTATTAGAATATTAAAAAAACAATCCGAAATACATCATAAGGTAAAAATAAGATAGGAATTCGGTCGTTGAAATTGTACGAATATATATGATAAAAGTTAAATAAATAAAACTTGAGAGAAAAAAATCTTAAAATATGGTACCGAATACAATATATAATACAATAATTAGGTAGGAAGTTAAGATGACAGATAAGTTGAATCAGAACTTTAAAAAAAAATCTCTTTACGATGTAATACTGTACACCTCGTCTAATGGGGTTCTTGCGCGTTATAGCGCCACACGAACAAGTTATTTAGCACCTGATGTCCCAGCTGACGCTTGAGAGATGAACCAAACTCGGCCACCTTCCACGGCAACGGATCCGCGGTATCCGGACCGGCAGCCGGCATATGATGGATGAAGTCAGGCGGACAGTAAGGTGGCAGGGTAAAGCCAAAAAAAGGTGGCCTTTCGATGAATCTAAGACAAAAGGAATTCTTCTTAGATCGAAGAACAAGGCGCAAATTAAAAAGAATACCGAACCAATGAAGGGAATACTTACCAAAAAAAAAATAGAAGAAAAATCGTGGGAACGGGCAGACGATCGATGATTGCAAATTAATGCTTCATAAAGAAAACTTCACGGTAGTAAATCAAGCATTTGCTAAACATATTTGATAAATCTTTCGCTTTAATAACTGAATATTTTTTTTTATGATTACATTAATAATTCCAACGACAGAATGGCACTATGAAAATTTTCTGACATGCTTTTTTGGAACAATTGTCGATTTTTGAATCATCTAAAAGATTACGAATAATAACAAGCTGACCGATTGACGCGTATAAAGTACCTATTTAATCGATTTGTGAACAAAAAGTATGTAACAGCAGGAATAATATTGCACTACGTTAGGTCTAGTAGATTACAATTGTTTCTCACGCTTTCGAGTCGATGCATATTTTTAAGCTATTGCATAGCTTTTATCGCGGGCTTTGTGCGCGGCGACCGAATCAAGAAATTCCGTAACGAAAATAAAACCTAACACCCCCCACTCCGCCTACCATGTAGCTCGGCCGAGCGTTCGCTTAACGTGTATGTATATAGTACGACTGTACTTGAATTAATATCAAAGAAAAAAAAAATGCATAAATAAAAAATAAATAAATAATTATAATTGCATAAGTTGATAAAAAATGCTATGCAATAGCTTTACCGCGGCAGTCCCCGAGTGCCACACGTGTTTTTTTATTATTATTTGAAAACCAAATCATTTTTATTTTTTTAAGTTTATCTCTATGGTTCGATAGTACTACTGAGGGCAGGCAAATCGTTCTGCCGCGGGAAAACGACCAATAAAATTTAAGCGTATATTGTACCACAATACTTACTCAAATTATTGTTCTGGTTCTGAATGATGCTTTCAAATAATCGAAGGTCCAGGAAATCGCTTAAAAAATGTTTTATTGATTTCCATTTAAAAAAATGTTTTCAATAAGCTTCATGAAATTTGGGTCTCGTTCATTGAAGCAGGTACCACCCTATCTTCATTCTTATGGAAAAACTTCGCCTGGCCTGGGAATCAAACGCAAGATGGCATGCCATAAAGATTTATTGTCTACAAATAGTAGACAATAAATCTTTTTCTTTTTCTTTTTTTTCTTATCTTTTTTTTTATCAAAAGGTCATTAGTTTCAAGTAAATAACTTGAAACTGATGACGTTTTGTTCATTCTTGGAAGTTTTGTTTCAGGCGCAAAATCTAAAGAGGAATCCATTGTCGTATAACATTGCTTCGGGATTAGCGTCGTCCTTATGTTTTATGACTCCTGTAGGAAATACTGGAAATACTCTTATACATAGTATTGCAGAAATTCCAATATCTAAAATGGTACCTTATCGTCCTTTCTCACATCGACTTAATTGACTATAAAAGCCTATGTACATTTTTTTAACGTGGATTCCATGCAACGCGCGTCGTCGTGCATCAACAGTGCGTTTTCGGTCATGCAAAAACAGCGCCAGTTGCGTTTGCAGCGCGTCTACGCGCGTAAAAAAAACGCTGTGTGCATTGGCCCGAACGCATAAAAATATACATACAATTTATAACAATATAAAAACATACTATTTTATCCCTTTGCAAAAAAAAAAAAACTTGGCACGTTCTAATTTGCACACGGTGGTACCAGATAGATTTTTGAAACGGGAATGATTGTAGCTACAGTAAAACGTTGTTAGGAGATTGTCGTTATATTTTTCATAAATTTTTGAACTACTTGCATATTCCCCTATTGCAAAATTAGATTATTTAATACTCTTCAGGGTCAACTAAGGTCAAAATGAGCAGCTACCAGCAATCTAAAATTCTCGAATAGAGCCATTGAATTCTTTACTGACATAAATCTCGCCTTTGCGATCATTATTTAAAATTACGTTTTTCTACCATTGATTTAAATCTTTGTTTTCTACCTGAGCATTTGTTACAAAAATCCGTAAAAGAAGTTAGCAATCACCCAAGAAGATAAGAAAAGTCTCCTTAGAATGTTTTACTGTAGCTACAACGGTTAAGGTACCTGACCTTATTGCACCGTCTCAAAATCAAACTTGTATAGCCCAAACAATTTTATAACTTTCATGGAGAATTATGTATTATACAAGGTAGAGACGACAATACGATAGTAAATTTAATCTAATGACATTCCCAGTCTGCAAACGGAAAATTAATCAAATAAATCCAATAGTTTAGTCACTATGGCTAGTTGATTAAGTTAAGATTGGCAAAATCCATAGTCGGCCCATCACGACTACATATTTAGTTTACTCGAAACTCGTTTTCATTTTCAATGTTATAATTTATTTTATAGTTCCTAAATACTCCTATGCTAACGACAATAAATTAATACACTGGTAATACTAACGTATTGCCAGTATTTTCATTTATTGTCGTATGTATTGTCATCTCCGCATTGTACATTATGAGCCAATTTTGTTCCGCTGCAGGTCAAATCCCCCTAATATTGATATTTTTTTTCCAGGTGTGTAACGGATTAGGGCCTACTGTCACCACCGTTATCCTATTGTGGTTGGCTATGCTGTTCTGGGCACCCGTTATTTGGCCCGATTTACCAACATTGCCATTTTGGTTCCATGAATGTAAGACTTCTTCCGCATTCTAACAATTTTTACAACAAAACATTCACCTTCCAACCCGTAAAAATTAAAATTTGTTTTACTAGTAATAATACTAGTAAAACAAATGCAGAGTTCTTTTCGCGTCGACTTAATAATAAGTCGAGAAAAGAACTCTGAACACGTTACAAATTATTATTCGCCCTAAATATGCTTTAAAAAAATGTCCAAATTAAATGTTTTGGAGACGTCCAATCGTCAAGTTATTATTATTTATTTTTATTTATAGTCGTTTCAACCGCTTCGTATTTTCGAAATCATTTATAGTGATTGTAAAATATCGTTCACGTTCGCTTAATTCGCATTATCTAAATTTATTTACTTGTAATTTAGTTCTTGTCGTTCAACCCGCATCAATTAAATATGTTAGTAGAATTACATTCGTTATCGTAAAACCAAATCGGCATAGAACCTATTTATTTATTAATTACATTATTTCGATCTACCCGCCTATATTTAGGTACTAGGAAGATATGTACATTCATTCATAGAATATTATTCTAGATTCTTTCGTAAAGGAAACAGACGTAACCTACTTAACAATAAGTAGTAGTGGGTACTTGTTGCATGCCTACCTACATTAGAGGTATTCTGTTCTCCGTCGCAACCAACCAGATAGGTTGAATCGTTATTTCGTTAACAAGTTAGTTAAATAATTGTAGGTACCTGGTAAATATCATTCCACTAAAATGGCACCTACAGATTCATCTGCAACTTTGAAATTGTTATACGCTAAGAGAGATAGGATATTTTCCCGTATGCAAAGTATTTGTAACCATACTAAGGATATCGAATCAGATTCGTCTGAAAATGTTTTTATGTGAAATTGAAACCGTATATACTCATTACGGGAGGATTTTGAAAGTGTGCTGGATAAAATAGCAACTATTGAATTAAAATCAAATCCCGATAATGTCGTTAATTACCAGTCGCTTTCGTCTTTTGAAGACCTATTAGGTTGCGTGAAATGAGCCGCGAATAAATTTAATCGAACGCGTATACGAGTACTGGCGATGAGTGTAAGTCATCAATCAAGCCAACATAGGTCTCTTAGACTACCTCCTATTGAGATCCCTGAGTTTAACAGTGATTATAGAAAACTGGCCTATATTTTTCGCTAGCTTTCAGAATGCCGTTCACAATAACTTATCACTCACGGATTCTGAGAAATTATACAATTTCTCAGAATCTGTGAGTGATAAGTGATAAGTTATTGTGAAATAATACTATTTGATAGGTAAATTAACTGGTAAGGCACGTTCCATATGCGCCGGAATTACTCCTTTTTCAGAAAATTATTCGTTGATATTTGATTTGCTTATAGCTAAATATATGAAGACAAGCGGTTTTCAGCTACTTCATATTTGGACCAAATATTTGATTTTAAAACCTATCTCGTCAGCAAACCCTAACAATCTAGAAACTTTCTTAAATACATTTTTAAATTTAAAGGTCGATGACCTTTCGGATTTGGTTTTCTTGTATATTGCATTTAAGAAGTTAAACTCTGATACCGCACGCTCGCGCTCGTTTGAGTCGAACAGATGTAGCTGTAAAACACCATTATTCGAAGACCTAGTCTCGTTTAAAATATTACAGCTTACTTCGTCAGTAAAGTATAATACTACAAAGATGAATCGTCGAAAAATAGATACAATGTCTAAATTGCATAAGTCGTCATTTACGTGTGCTTATGTGAATGCCACATCTTCGGAGTCAACTTCGTATCCTTTGTGCAATGGTCAACACGATTATATTTATAAATGTTCAGTTTTCCTAAATTATAAACCAAATGATCGTTTTAAATTTGTAAAAGCAAATCATTTGTGCATTAATTGTTTGAGTAGTGGCCATCGTATTTCTAATTGTGGGTCTGATTCTTCATGTAGGAGGTGTAATTCTAAACACCATACTTTGTTGTGTTTCGGCAGTGAACCCGTTGTGAATGGCTCGCATGCGCCGTGCGCGCTGCTGACCGCGGCCGAGGTCCCGCCTTTTGCGGGACATAGTGACGCGACTACTGCGCCCACTCGCTCCGCTCGTTCTGACGATGTATCCCTTTGCGCGTAATGCGCGTTATAGTAGGGGAGCCCAAGCGGGGATTTCGGGATTTACTAAAGCGTGGCAGATTAATATACAAGGGGATACCTTGTACCCGGTTAAGTATCTCCACCAAATATGAGCCGAGCGTCGCCTCTGGGGTTGTGGGGAAGTCGTCGTTGTAACGCGAGTAACACGCCGGCGACACGCAGCTGCCTTGCGGCACGCTTACTAGCACCGGGCGGGCGCTTGATAGAGCTCCGTCGACCACCAGCCTAAACGTCCTGTTGGAGAGAAAAGTAGAGACCACTTTAACGACGGGACGGGGCGCGTCTGATGTGGCCATCTTATATATACGGTCGTTGTGCTACATACGGTCGAAGGCCTTCTCCATGTCGAGGAATACTGCCACCGAATATTCCTTCTTATTGAATGCAGCTGTGAGGTTGCACAGTACCCTCGACAGCTGGAGCGTCGTGCTATGCTCCGCCCGGAACCCAAACTGCTCTGAGTGCGGCGCAATGTGTGGTAGTAGGTGTCGCAGCAGGAGTGTTTCGAACACCTTGGAGACCGTCGGCAGCAGTGATCGAGCGATAGCTCTCCGGCTTCAGAATGTTCTTTCCCGCTTTGGGCAGCATAATGACACGCCCTTCCTTCCACGAAGCGGGAAAGGTCCCCGTGCGTAGTATCCCCGCAAACAGGCGCGCCAATGCCGCTACCATACGGTACGGCAGGTGACGCAGCGCTGTATTGGTGATACCGTCAGCACCACGGGCCTTTCTGGGCTTCGTCCTAAGGATGTTGCGTCTGACTATGACCGGCGAGAAATAGACGGCGTCTTCATGGGGAGCTATCGGCGTTAGGGAGTAGTCTACCAGGTGTTTCTTAACTGCTGCGACATGCTCGATGTCGTGGGTCGGGTTGGGGTGGAACTGACGCTCCAGGTGCTCGGCGAAGACCACCACCCAGTCCTCCGCTAGGTATTTAAGCGCCCCGTCGCGGTTGAGCAGCGAACGCACCAGGGGTGGGGTATTCGTAAGCTGGCCACTGAGTTTATGTACGGACGGCCAGCTGTCATTCGTGGCGTCGATTCGTTCCTCCCAACCCGCGGTGGTGTGCATCTGTAACTCGGCGTTTACCTTCTTCGCGAGACGCTTTAATTGTCTTTTCAGTGTAGGGCATCTCAACTGCTGCCACTGCTTGCGAACGCGCCTCTTCACGTCGATCATCGCGTCTATGTGCGCTGGCAGGGGCGGCAATAGCACTCTCCCTTGCGGCTGCGTGCTAGTCGCTGTTTGCAAGACGCTTTGTATGCAAGCAGTGACATCATTCGCCGCTTACTCCACGTCCGTGGAGGTGATGATAGGCCGAATCGGCGTGGTGGTCTCTACTTTTTCCCTGAACATATTCCAGTCCGTAAATCGACGTGGCGCTATTGGCTTCAGTCGGGCCGGCTTCCCGATAAGACGACGAGTACAGGCAGGTGATCCGATTGTAACTCTTCGTCTATCACTTGTTGCGTGATCTGGCAGTGTAGCTCTCGGTGGACTACGATGTCCAGCACGTCCGGTATGTACCTCGCAGTATCTGGGTAGTGGGTAGGCGTCTCTGGGCTGGACACCGTATACCCGAAGGCTTCCGCGTCCGCGAAGAGCCGCCTCCCCTCCCCTCTGTTTATTGTGAAGGAGTTCAACGCTGGGTGCTTGGAGTTCCAAGTCACCAGCGAGCATGTTAGCGCTTTGTGATGCGTCTAATAAGGCCCGCAACTCAGTGAGTCACGGGCGGCTTATAGCAGGCGTACATGTTGATATTCTCGCCGGTTATGTGTAGCTGGACACCCAGCGCGTAAAACGAGTTGAGCGACGGCAAGGGGAGTTCTTGGTAGACGACTCTTCGCCTCACTAGTACCACCAAACCATGGTACCGTATGTGAGCCGACCTTTCATCCTTTATGTAAGCGAGATATCCCGGGAACCTAATCCTATCCTCGGGTCCCAGGAAAGTCTTGCTTATAAGCGCCACGTCGATGTTTTGTTCCCGAAGGAGATGGCGGAGGGTGGCGATCTTGTCCCTTAGGCCGCGGGCGTTGCAATGAATCACCCTTAATGACCTAGCCATGATACAAGGTTAGTAAAGTGGGCCAGGGCATCAAGGATGACCGTCTCAATATCTTGTCCCTACCTTATTTATTGCCTTTATCAGGTCCATTAATAACTTCATCTCACAGTCAAGGCCCTCGTCCAGTTGAAACACACAATTTTTCTTATTGTACTTCTAATCACTCATCATCACATATGAACATCTTTTTGGTCATTCTTCTCTCCTACAATGTTAGCGTACAAGAACAACTCCACACATTTATATTTCTTTATGACTCCAGTCCAAATCACAATCAATCAGTTTGTCCGTACAGGGAGATGTAGTATGTAGATTGTTGATGGATACGAATCACACGGGATGTATACAGGAAATAAATCACTGTTTTGTGTCCGTTACTGATTGATCGATTTATTAGTTAAAATTTTAAATTATATACAATATTAGTTTTAGTATATGCGAAACCCGAAACACGTGTCTAGTATTTTTATGTAAAGAATCTACGAGTATTTACAAAATTTCAAAACTATATCATGAAAAATCACAAAGTTATAAGCTTGTTATATTACCTGGTTGTCCGTACAAAAACATGGTCACCATGCGGCGCCAACGCACCGCACGCGTTCCCGCGTCGTCTCGCGCTCATTGATAATAATTTGGCAGTAGGTACCTAACCGTACGGCGATTGGATTGTAATTATCCGGTAATAACATTTTCCATCACACTTGCAGGCTTTGGACTGTCGTAATGGTCTAGTGTAGATAGATATTATTATGTACTTTATTCGTAAATGCAGCCGTAAGTGATAAAATGTCGTCAATGCGATTTGTTGCACCTTATGCCAAACACTTAAAGTTCAAAGTGGATAAAAATTGTTAAATATCGCATTACTTAACACAACAGGCTGTAGGTTTGTTGGCCATGTAGTCCAAAATTCCGTCTTGGACTGTGGTAGGAATTCGACTCACTCCTCTATCGACTGCTGTCGAAGGCCGAATGGTACCGTAGTCCCTAGATTTTTGCGTGGCGGAAAGCATTCTCTTTCACGATACTCTGATGCCGAATTGCTCCTCGTACCGCCGCACTGCCAGAGATACGTTATCATCACACACCGCTAGTGTACGTACCATTTGTGTGTACTGGACGTTTGTGTATGAGAAAGACATGGTTACACGACACTTTTTACATACGATAGGTACACGGTACACGGTCAACCGAAAGACAACTGTAAGGCCCACGGCGGCCGCGGCCGCGCTATCGCGAGCCTCGTATTATAACTGAAAGTGAACGTAACACGTGCGCGTCAATCTGTAGCGTCCGGGCGACTGAAGGGATTGTTTTACCCCCGCCTCGCTGAGCGCCCGCGCCTAGTGCCGCTTTAACCTGCCGTGATCTGTGTTGTGCGCGAATGATTGCGGATAGGTACTTAGCGTCGCTCGGTGTCCAACTTGTAACATTTTTAAAATAATCTTGCGACAAAATATAACATGGTTTAAAAATTATTGGAATCGATTCAGTTACTTATTCTGAACAAACTATATTCAGGTTTCGCATATACTAAAACTAATGTTGTATATATACTCGTAAGGTAGGTTAATTGTGGTGGGTGCGATAGATAGCTTGTTCAGCGAATGTAAACAAGTAATCGGCGAATAAGCAAATGCTTGTTAAGGTAAAAACTAACACAATACATTTCATGTGGCGATGCTCGTACATCCTGCCACCTTTAAAACTACAATTTAGAAGTAAAACGTACTATACAAAGTAAGTAAAAGTATGTAAAGAAAGTTAGTATATTCTGTGGTCTCCGCTGAATGGCATTGGCGATGTTTCGCTGTCCACCTTGTTGCCGCCGCGCACCATGCATCCTGTCGCTAAGGTGATTGTGCCCGTATTACGTAGTGTCTGTGACGTAATTCCAGCTGGACAGAAAATGCGCATAGTGCATTCCTCGCAACACGTAAATAACCAAGCCCCCTTGCTGTGTAGTTTTTCCATTCATTGCTGCGATTTGATACCTCAGTGCGGCAATTTGATACTCCTCGGTTGTTTATTATGTCTGCTTCGCACATGCTTGTGGCTTGTTTTGATACCATATATATATATATATATATATATATATATATATATGTATTGTTCACCAAGAACGCGTTTAAGGTGGTGTTTCATACTCTTGACTGCTGCTGCCCACGTTCTCTCTTCCCTTGCTGTTTCAAAGTGCCCCGTAAAATCCACGCCTGTGTGTGTGAACGGCCGTGAAGGTGTAACTCGAGGCGTTGGTAAGTCGGCGATTTGCTGATTGCTGCGTTGCGTTTTGCAGCGATGACAGGTGACACATTTGTTAACTTGTTTCTTGATTGGTTTCATGCCGCCAAGTATCCAATATTTGTTACGAAGGTGTCCCAAAGTAAGCCAGGCACCACCGTGGAGGGTGTTGTTGTGGGCTTGGTCAATCAAGAGTTCTGATAGCTTATGGTTGCTAGGTAAAATTATCGGGTGTTTTTGGGAGCTGTTTAACTTGGCATGTTCAAGTCTTCCCCCACTCAAAGAATGCCTTGTGCGTCTAGTGTCGGGCTTAAACTCAAAAGTTTGCTTGTGGCTCGTACCTTGTTATGTTTGCGTAGGTAAGCTATATCATCGCCAAAGCAATTTTTCTGTGTCATTTTTACGAGTAGGTTTTGAGTCAGCACTATGTCTTCTGTTGATTGATTAACGTGCACGTATTTCCATACATTTTACAGACGTGGACGTCCACGTCACGTTAGAAATTATAAAACGCACAATTTCCAGTTCTTCTGTCATCTGTCTCGTCTCCTCATATTGACAAACAAAATGACGAACTTCCATACAAACTTTCATGTCCTTCTTAACTCTTTCGTTTTAGGGAATGAATTTTGAATAATCCCTATTATTTAATTTAGCTACCCATACACATATCCTATGAATAAACCCTTCAAAGTGACTGTCAAACCCATAGATATCCGAGAGATATGCCTTTACTCTATATTTGGTCTAGTTTAAGTGTCACCACCTTTTCCCCACTCCTGAAACTCACACATAAACAAAAGAAATAGATACGGCACACATGATGCGTTTTGCGATGCGATGCGCACACAAGTATGAAAATATGCGTAATACTTTTGTGCTATTTTATTGCACATTTGCTCAAAAGAGGCAGGCACTAGAAAGTATAGATACAGTCACTGAATGCACACATGTAACTGTAGCATCAACTAGGGAAGAGGGTTGGTATAAATATGTGATCGATAAAAATATCGATGAAAGCGACTGCAAAAGGAGGTGTGTTTTGGACGTATTTTGTATCGTTTATTTTTTCTGCTTTTCGATGTGGAATATTAAAACACCAATAACAACAAAACAAGTAAAAATATAATATTTTCGTTTGCAAATAACATTTAAGGAAATCAGTTTCTTCAGTTTCTCTCTTACTTTAAATTAAAATTATTCACACATAAAACAACAATTCATAATTATAGGTACTTATTGAACATAAAATCAAAATCAAAAGTCATTTATTCAAATTAGGCTGAGACTCAGCACTTTTCGAACATCAAAATTACATAAGACAGTCCCCCCAAAAACACCCGCCCTTCACCACTTCCTAGTGCATTAGCTGGTGAGAAGAAGTGGCGCAACAAACTTCCCAGCAGCACATATAGTTTTGAAGAATGACGACAATTGGTTTGCCTAAAACTTTTGCACATGCAATAAAAGTTAACTTACAGTTTCAAATATGTATCTTAATTTGAGTGTAGGTACAGCCCACTCAAAAAGCCTGCGTTTTTTCGCGGACGGCTTAAAACAATCTTCTTGAAAGTGGGAAGAACAAATTACACTTTGGTTTGAGGGGAACCAATTAATTACTCTGCCTGTTGCATCTATCCATTTATTTTTAGTTTCTGGATCTTTCGGGAAACTGAAATAAAATATGATAATTCTTGTAAAACAGCACCCTAATTACGTAACACACTATCTATCACAATCTGGATCATTTTGAAGCTTAATGCTAATCCATTGCTTCATTAGTTCGAAAAATAAAAAATAAAAAAAACTGTAAAAATGAAACCCATTTCTACTGTTAGTGTGTTACGTAATTACCCCGCAGTTTCTTAATATAAGTTTTGATTTAGAATAACTAACAATTATCGATATCCACATCTCAGCGCTGCGCATCACTAATGCGTCGCCTTGACATGCGTCAATCATTAGGCAATAAGCTGACGCATGTCAAAAATATTTCACAACCAGATAATTTGTAAAATCCTTAAATATTGTAATTCATTCAGTGATTTTTTACTTACCGGTGATAAGACACCCCACTTGTCCTAAGGTTTGTTGTAATTGTCTTATTTTTGCAAATAAGGACGGAACAATTCGGCATTTTGTAAAAATATAATATCACACTACACGTTCCGATGCAAACATTTGACTAAACGATGCTCACCGAGTCATGCGTATTTTGGGTCAGTATGACCTAACAGAGGCGACATGTGCCACGCCTCCAAGCCATATCCCTCGATATCCGTGGTCAAACCTATGTCTGAATTGATAACAATACCTGTCATTGAAGATATCTTTTCTAAATAATGTGTTTCACAAGTCGACATTTACTTTTTTTCTAGTTTCCGATTTCTTGACTGTTTCCACAATTTTAAGTTTTGTCACCACGTTATTGATACTTCCTGAAAAGTGGATACACCGTGAACAATATTGCTTTTTTTATAAATAGTCGAAAAGTATCAAGTTGTTTTAATAGAAATTCAAAAAACTAACCTAAATGTGAAATTATTGAATCCAGTAGTCGTATTTTCTCTGCAGATTTCTGATTCAAAACACCGTTTACGTCTTTATATTTCGGAATTATTTTAAACAGAAACAACAAAAATAAGATACACGTTGTAAACACAAGATGACTCAAGTACGAAACGTCAATGGGACAAATTAGATAGTCCTAAAATGTTCCGTTACTAAAAATTTGAAAATAATTCGTGGTCACCTTTCATTGGCCAACCTCTATTTCAAGTTTCTCGAGCAGAAGATAAATAAAAATGTTCCTTTAAAATCTTATATTAATGTGTGGTATGACTGTACCATTTCTGTTCTTTTGTTTTAAGAACCAATTCCTCGTAGAACGATTTGCTAATAAAATGCTTGACCTGTCGAAAGCTTTCGACCTTGTCTCCTATGATGTGCTATGGGACAAGTTGAGGGGCACGGGTGTGCCGGTGGAGTACACAGCGCTTCTCCGGTACTGGTATGCTCACCAGACAAATCGGGTGAGATGGGTCGGTACTCTGTCGGATGAGTATCGAATGGAATGCGGTGTAAGGCAGGGGGGGTTAAGCTCCCCCCTGTTATTTAATTTATATGTAAATGAGCTCATCGAGCGACTGAGCAGCACACATGTCGGCTGTCATATAGACGGTATATGTGTCAATAACATAAGTTACGCGGACGACATGGTGTTGCTCAGTCCCTCAATGAGTGGACTGAGGAAGCTTCTCAGGATCTGCGAGACGTATGCGGAGGTGCACGGCCTTAAATACAATTTAAAAAAAAGTGAGGTGTTAGTGTTTACGGCACCTAAACAACAGCCCCGTCGTGTACCTCCGGTATATCTCAACGGCGTTGAACTGAATGTGGTAACTCAATTTAAATACTTGGGTCATGTTGTCACCAGTGACCTACGTGATGATGGGGACATAGAACGCGAGCGCAGGGCGTTGGCGGTGAGGAGCAATATGCTCGCTGCACGGCAGACGTCAAAGTTAGTTTATTTAAAGCGTTCTGTCAGTCCTTCTACACGAGCGGCCTATGGGTGTCATATACGGGCCGAGCCTACAACGTCCTGCGCGTGCAATACAACAATGCCTTCAGGATGCTGTTGCGGTTGCCGCGACGTTGCAGTGCGTCGGGAATGTTTGCTGAAGCACGTACGGATGGCTTTCACGCCATCATGCGTAAGAAAGCGGCTTCCCTACTGCAACGTTTGCGTAGCACTCGGAACGGCATCCTGAAAATGATTGTTAGCAGAGTGGACTGCCCCATCCAAAGGCACTGGGTAGAATTAGGTATAGGTTTATGTTAAATAGAATTAAGTACTAACAACAATAACATAGCATGTAAGCACAGTTTGTTACTAACCACTAACTACGTATGGACTGCTTAGGTCTGAAATAAAGATATTTTTTTTTTTTTTTTTTAATTTATTATTAGGACATTTTGCTAAAGGTGTCGTTTTGGTTATAGGTCGTTTTACGATAAGGAGCAATTTGCGTTGCCATTAAATTCAGTATTTTAGATATAAATCGCGTTTGTTGAAGAAATTCGGGCCTATTCTTTACTAACATAAAAGTCCACTTGGCGATCATTATTTAAAATTATGTTTTTCTACCATTGATTTACATCTGTTTTTTACTTTAAAGAGATTAATATTGTTACTGTGCCTTCTCAGTATATTTATGAAAATCTAATGTATGCACATAAAAATATTAATCTGTTTAAAAAATACAGTGATATCCACAATATAAATACTAGGAACAAACACAAATTTCTTGTTCCTACAACCAGGCTCAAGAAAATTGGTGGCTCCTTTAGATGCCAATGTATACGTTTTTATAATAAACTTCCTAGCCAAATTCAAGATCTAAGCTTTAATAAATTCAAATCTTTTATAAAGCGGAAATTATGCCAGAAAGCCTACTATACTGTGAAAGACTATATTGAGGACAAAAAGGCTTGGGATTGAGCTGCTCCAATAAATTTACACAGTGAATGTTGATTTTAGTGTGCTAACTCTTTTTAGACATGAATATTTACTATACAAAGTATTATGTTATTTTCATTATTGTGAATATGAGGACTATGTGGGTCATTTATTTTCAGTTTTATTCTTGGTCTGGCAGTTTAAGTAGTTTATGCGGCCTACCCAAATGTCCTTTCTTTGGTATTGTTCGTCGAATCGTTGAGCTGCACGGTTACTGACAAATGCGTGCACTGACTGGGCAGGTCGACTTAATCTGTGTGGGTCTTTCCTCAAAAGACCATTTCAGACACCGATCTACATGGTCTTCAAACATTATTACCGAATTTATATATACACATTGACATTGATAAATTTTATATATATGACATGAGTATTTACTTGTAAAGTATTATATTATTTTAATTTTGTGAATGTGAAGACTATGTGGGTAATTGCTTTTTCTTTTCTAATTTAATTTTAATTATGATCTGGCAGTTTGAGTAATTTATGCGGCCTACCCAAATGTCCTTTCTTTGGTATTGTTCGTCGAATCGTTGAGCTCCTTAAGTCCTGACTTCCTGAGTCGAGCTGCACGATTACTGACAAATGCGTGCACTGACTGGACAGGTCCACTCAAACTGTGTGGTTCTTTCCTCAAAAGACCATTTCAGATACCAATCTGCATGGTCTTCGCATGACCTGACCAAGATTATGTCTGGACTTACTGTCAAGAGACTGTGACCTCTGAGTTTGTTTCGGCCTTTCTTCTCAGAGTAGTCAGATAGGAAACGCCGACCTCATCTAGTTTAAAAAACATGATTGACGTGTAAAAGTGTTTGTACAAACCTACTTACAGAAATAAAATCATTTATCATTTACCTGAGATTTTTTTTCCAAAATTGGTAAATGCAGTTAACAATCATCCAAAAAGATAAGGACAGCCTCCTAAAAATGTTTTCCTGTAGCTACAATGGTTAAGGTACCTGACCTTATTGCCCCGTCTCAAAATCAAACCTGTATAACCCAAACTATTTTGTAACTTATTTCATGGAAAATTATTTACTATAAATTATGAATTATATCAGCGAATGTTGCCCCATTGCACATCAAATCTCTCAAATCGGTTTTTTTTTTCAGATGATTACGCCGACTAACAGATTTGGGCCTACTTTTTCCACCATTAGCCTAATATGGGTGGTAACTATGGTCTAAGTACCCGTTATTTGACCCGATTTACTAATATTGGTTCACGAAAGGTTTGTAATAGAGACTTCTTCCGCATTCTAACAATATTTACAACAAAACGTTTACCTTCGAAGCTGTAAAAATGAAGATTTGTTTTCCTTGTATTATTAAGCCAATGAACGCGAAAAAAATCTCTGAACACGTTACAACTTATTATTCGCTTTGAATACGCTTTAAAAATGTCCAAATTAAATGTTTTGGAGTCGTCCAATCGTGAAGTCAGGCCATGTACGAACACGGCGTCCTCACCTTCAGCCTAACTCAGGTCCTCACCGGGCACGGTTGTTTTGGGAGGTTCCCGTTTCGCATAAGGTGGGAGGAAACGCCCGGGAGTTACCACTGTGTAGTTCGACCGGAGGACACGGTGGAGCATACGGTGAGGGTCTGCACGGCTTGGGCGGAGCACCGCCGTGTCTTCACGGAGGTGATCGGCGGCGGCGATCTCTCGCGTCCGGCCCTGGTCCAGGCCATGGTACGCAGCGAAAGGGCATGTGAAGCCGTCACTTCCTTCTGCGAAGCAGTAATGATCGTGAAGGAGGAGGCGAAGCACGTGAGGGTGAGGCAAACTTTGCGCCCTTACGCCCCTAGTCGCCGCAGCAGGAGACGCCCTGGGCGTCGGGAGCCGATAGCCGATTCCCGGCCATCGTAGGCGCAGGGTTTCGGATGGCGATCAATGGATAGCTCACCGTCCGATCAGGACCAGGCCTAGTTCGACGGCGCGTTGTGTTTCACGCGCGCCTCAAAGAGATGTCAGCACTAATTACGGGGTCCGATAGGACCGATGAGGCGCCAGGGTCGCGGATTGTTCGAAAGAGTTACCGTGGCCCTGGCGCACAAGCAACTGAAGGAACACGGGTGGGTTTTAATCAATAAAAGTCTGACACGCCCTCCTGCTCCGCCCTGAGCGGGAGAAGTTATTTGATAACTTCCCAAAACAAAAAACCAATGTAAGAAAATCAACGGCGCTGAACATCGCGTTTTTTTTTTTTGATTGCCTGCCCGCATAGCTCATATCTGAAACTTTTCGAAAACATTTTCGGCATTCTCTCACCATACCCCACCTCCTCCTCAGCTATCAAGATTCATGCTGAAATGCTTACCAAAAACACTTTTACCACAAAAAAAAAAAATCTATTAATAAATATTCCGTAATGAATATCCTAGTATACAACGTGAATTGTAATTTGACGTATTTCTTCCAAGACATGATAGTATGACCCGTTTGCAACAATTAAGCACCCCAGCATAGGCAAAAATTCATGGAATTCGAGAAAAATCAACTATCATGAACTTATTTAAATTTCCCAGAATTCGTCACTAAATATCACTTTTCTCTAAACTCTCTAATTGAATAGCCCTCGTTGCTATTCCATCGAGTACTTAAACACACCTTTCGATGCAACCATATTTTCTAAACAATCGAAACAGTTAAAAGATAAAGGAAGAAGTTTATTAACCATTTTCCAAAATCATCTACGTACATGAACTTTGACACCAGTTATCTCAAAATGTCACTAAAGCATTAAGCTTACAAATTACGGGAAAGACATCTTCATTTTATCAGCTATCTAACAGGTACAAATATTTAGGGTTGCCCATGAAACAGTCGATAATGCTGGCAAAGGTCGAGTTTGCAAATTGTTGAAATATTTAAAAATTGTGTGTCAATCAAATTAACTATTTTACGTCATCCCACTACTTTTTTACCACCCAACAATCTGTGATAGAGATCTGCAAAATAATAAGTACCTATACAATACCTACACTAAAATAGATACAGAGATATATACATATCCTAAATAATAGATACATAAATGAAAACATACGAAGATCTTTAATAGATATAATTCTTAACAATGTATATATATATATATATATATATATATATATATATATACATATACATTGTTAAGAATTATATCAATTAAAGATCTTCAAAATAAAACCTTTTGCTTATCAAAAGGCACGATAATTTATATTTTTTCTAAACGCATTCGTAATTTTAATTTCTTTATGTGCTAGTCTTTTACTATACTTGTAATCGATTTTATTTCTAAAACGAAATTAATTCGCAGGCAATGCCAACCATTAAACTCGTGCTAACTATTTAAATAAGAAAGCTACTGGCAGAATTTGATGCTTCTGATAAGTAAATTGTTTTACATGACATAACATAACATCACACCTTGCTTCCCCTAAGGGGGTTAGGCAGAGGTTTACCTATAGTATTGTCACATTTCACCAGTTACATATGTTAAGTCTTTTTTTATAATTCTAAGTCTTGTTTCTAAGTCTTAAGTCGTAATTATCTTCCTGCCCTCGTCCCATGTTACTTGAGGTCGTCACGAAACATTTTCGTGTTTTTTTGTTAAGTCCCATGTACGAGGGCGGCACTGAAAATTTCGGGAATCAAGGAAGTGACACTACATTACTATTTAAAAATGTATTTATTGCTTTTCGAAGTATTCTCCGCGAAATTTGACACATTTTTCCATACGATGGAACCAATCATTGAAGCAACCATTCCATTCGGAAGTTGGGGTCTCCAAAATAGCCGTTTTGTAGGCGTCCACAGCTTCTTCAGGTGATGAAAATCTCTGTCCACGCAATTTATTCTTTATTTTAGGGAAAGTATAGAAATCATTAGGGCTTAGGTCGGGGCTGTACGGCGGATGGTCTAACAATTCTATGTTTTCTTGCTCTAAAAACTCTTTTGTTCTGTGCGCGGTGTGAGAACTCGCATTGTCGTGATGGAGGATGATGCAGCGATGATGATGCGGCGGTTGCAGTTCTCTTTACAGAGTTCAGAAACGACCTGTGGCAAACAAATGCTAGCATACCATTCTGCATTAACCGTTCTTTGTCCCTCAAGAGGAATAGTCGTAACATAGGTCGTAAAATAGGTTTTGCAACACTCCGTGAACGAACAATTTTTGTTGGCTTTAACTCATTTTCGAACACCCAAACTCGTGACTGGTTTTTTGTTTCGGGTTCGTACGCGTATATCCAGGATTCGTCACCTGATACGATGTTGTATACAGCATTTGCGGATCCTGCGTGGAATCTTTCGAGAGTTCGCGAGCCGCTTTTTGCTCTTCACAGAGCGAATGCGGTATCCATCGGGAAAACAACTTTTTTACACCTAATTGTTCATGCAAGATTATTTGTATTTGACTCATGCCAATGTCTAAAGTTGCCTGAATTTCGCGGTATGTCACATGTCGATCTTCCTCAATCAGCTTACGCACAGCATCTACGTTTTCTTGGGTGACTGCAGTTTTTGGACGACCTTGACGGGGATCATCACTGAGCTTGACACGTCCACGTTGAAATTCAGCAAACCAGCGATAAATTGTGGTTTTGGATGGGGCTTCATCACCAAATGCAGAAATCATCCGGTCAACACACTGTTTTTGTGTTAAACCACTTCGAAAGTCATAATAAATCATCGCTCTTGAATTTTCTCGAGTCAATTCCATTTTCTCAACGACTAAAAAAGTTTGACAAAACCTTGTGACAAGACCGAGATTCTTTTTTTAAATAAATAAATGGTATTCGATTTTTAAAACCAAGGAGTTTTCAATTAAAAAGATTTTAATATGACAGGAACAGTGGAAATATTCCATTCCCGATACTTTTAGTGCAGCCCTCGTAATAGATAAATGAAGCCAATTTAAGAATTAACTAATGTACGTTTAAAAACCAGTATTGACATAAATATATCGAATTAAAAAGCCTTTCTTTTTTTGACAGGTAAGTACGCAAAAGATTTTCACGTTTTCGAGCAAAATTTACTATGGAAAAAGCTAGTACTAGCATCAATTGATAAATTTCACAAATAACTGTTTTATGGGACCTTTGTCAGCTATTCGTATTTTTTTTTGGCGCATGTTATCATAGTTGACCTTTCACACGGTGTTTATAATATCTAAATAAAGATAATCCCGCTGAGAACTTTAAACATCTTTATTTTCGCACGAATTAACTTATTAATAACAAAAAACATATTTTGGATATATACTCCGTACTACTAAAAATATATTGAATGCAATTGGGTAATGCAGTATTAAGTATTATCAAGTTATAGTTATAAGATTTTTCTAGTCCAAGCATGACATCCTAGAAGATTGGCCATTGTTCTTTTTGATTACAAAAGTTATAATAAGATACATTTTTCTAAGACAAATGTTTTCTTATATTATATTATTTTACTATATTAATCCTCCGTCGAGCTGTTTTTGCTGCTACTCGACGAGTGAGCACGACGTTATCGCGTCAACTCATTATGTATGAAGAACTACAAACCAGACGTGCGTAGTGCGATACCCCATGTTATCAACTTGTACACCAAACATCTTCGCGGGAATTTTACATATGAAACTGAACGCAATCAGCACATTTAAACTGCGTTAATAATAATAATAATAATATAATAATAATTATGGAATATTGACACTTACAGCTCTTGAACGTGGTTAAGATGTAATGATCGCGTTCAGTTTCATTAGTGAAATTTGCCCTAAATTAAGAGCGCTCAGCGGAGATAGAGCAGCAGCAAAATTTGCATGACGATGTAAAGATTTGCGTTTCAGAGACTTAGGATGTAACACGAAAAGCTGCGCTTCGCGCATGGGGAGTGTTCCTTATATTGTAAAAAACATTTCGTATTGTGAAATAAATATTAAATTGTTTTTACTTATTTTGGTTTCATTTAATTTTGAGCTTACATACATACCAACCTGTCCACGCTAGATCGACTGAAATCCACTTCATATTTAGATAATATAATAGTTGTGCATTTTAACCTTTTGAACGCCAGAGCATAAACGCACGCGCGTGCCCTCCACGCTAAGCCAAATTTTCACCGCAAATACCTACAAAAAGAATAGGGATTCCAAAACTTTATCAATAACCAATATTATTATAGCATTTTTGTCTGTAATTTTCAAATAAACACTTCTCATGACATTGAAATTGTATTTAACCTCGCACTAATTCCCACTATAGTAGTCATTACACGGCATTTACAGAGTTTATCAATGTAAAAGCAGACATTAGGAGACAAAAAAATAAAATACATTATAGTACCTACAGCACTATTCTCGATCTGCTGTCTTGATATTGTGACAATGGCGTGGGCTGCCAGCCATTATATGACTTCCTCGCATCTGATTTAGGGATGTAGCAGTACAGAATGTCGCTTATCGATTATATCTAAAATCAAGTTTCGTAAAAAATCCGATAAGTATTTACAGTAAATATCAAAATATCCGATATTTGATAAATATGGAAATTAGGGATCTAGCAACATAACATCAACATCTCGCTTATCGATACTTTGTGCTATGATATTAATTTGTAATAATTAAAATAATAAATAATTATCGATTATATCTAAAATCAAGTTTCGTAAAAAACCGATAAGTATTTATAGTAAATATCAAAATATCTGATATTTGATAAATATCGAAATTAGGGATCTAGCAACATAACATCAACATCTCGCTTATCGATACTTTGTGGTATGATATTAATTTGTAATAATTAAAACACATTTTAAATTAACTGTTAATAGTTTTTATTTTAATCAGTTGGTATTAGAAATAAACAATATTCGAATAAATAACATAAAAATCAACAAAGTAAAATATGTACTAATAAACAAGCATACCGTAGGAGAAGCAAAGTAACCGACATAGCCCGAAGAATTGGCAAATTTAAGTGGCAGTAGGTATTGCTCACAGAACAGATGGCAGATGTGGCCGAAAGGTTCTGGAGTGGCGACCGCGTACCGGAAGGCGTAGCGTTGGAAGGCCACCCACAAGATGGACCGATGACCTCGTGAAGGCCGCAGGAACCAGTTGGATACGAGAAGCACAGAACCGGTCGAGGTGGAGGTGCTTGGGGGAGGCCTATGTCCAGCAGTGGACGTCTTTCGGCTGAAATGATGATCATGGTGAAACAAGCATTATAAATTATTTTTCTATTCAATAAATCGTCTTTAAGTATTTTGGACTTCTTGTTATCCACTTTGAACTTTAAGCGCTAAAACTGCGTAAAGCGGGCGCCCGCGACGGGCGGGCACTGATGCGCGGGCGCGGGGCCCGCCTCCCCACGACGGATGCCCACGCGGGTCCCCGCTACGAAGCACTTTTGTATGGGACCGCGCGGGCGTCCGCTTAACGCAGTTTCAGCCCTACGTGGTTGGCATAAGGTGTAACAAATCGCATTGACTACATTTTATCACTTTCACGTATAATAATGGTGCCGATTCTCTTTTCACATAATTCTCTAAACTAGACTAAAAAATCTCAAAAATTTCATTTATTCCTGTCAAACGACGATGCCCCATTCTGAAATAGACTAAAGTGACACAACTTAACTATATTTTAGTTTGACAGCACTATGATGGCACTGAGTTAGTAGTTTAGTGAAAATTGCAATTTTTCTATTCTGAATATGACGTTTTTCACCAAAAATTTTGGTTGTTTAACTAAATCTGGCCAATTTTAATCGCGATTAAAAAGGTGTGGAATAAAATTAGTTGTCGTGAACTAAAATTCACCACGAAACCTCGACTTCAGGTGCAAAAACAATACTGTATCTTTTATTTTATTTTGCTTATATCTCGAAAATGGTGTGTCCTATAACAAAAATAATGAAAATTTCGATTACGGATTTTTTTGATTTTTCGATTTCAATTTCTATGGAACCCTCAAAACCCTAAAATTCTACATGTAGGGAATATTTTTTTGTTATTTTCCATACAAAAAGTGAAAAATTCCATATAAAACACGTCGAGGCTGCCCCCCATGCACACGTCCGGCTCTAAAAAAATTCACGGTGTAGGGCAAACAATTACCATGGGGAATCGTGATTGTAAATTAAATTTTAGTTGCATCAAAATTATTTTTAAATTTAGAGATATATTTTTGCAGAAAAGCTTTAAGATTCTCATAGCCAAAAGTAAGGAATTTTAGTGACAGTTTATTTAGTTTAGTTCGGTGTACAAGAGAATCGGCACCAATATCTACCTACACTTGATCATTACGACAGTCCAAAGCCTGCAAGTGTGATGGAAAATGTTATCACCAGTTAATTACAATACAATCGCCGTACGGTTAGGTACCTACTGCCAAATTATTATTAGTGAGCGCAAGACGACGCTCGCGCTGGAGACGCGCACGGCGCGTGGGCTAATGTGAAAAATAAGATAAATGAAAAAATATCGCTTTAGATTTTGAAATAATATTAATTTATATATATTATTTAATAGCTAGGGATTCGCGATGTTCCATGTTACCTTTGGACATTGACTCAGCAATCGGCCCGGCTCACGCTCGGCCCAGTTAAAATATTGATTTGTTAGCAACTCACACGTATAGAACACAAAGAATTTATATAATAGTGTGTGTCAAGAAATTGTAGTATATAAGCTGTAACATATTGTTAATAAATCAGATTAGAATTGTATATTCTTGTCTCGTTACCCCTCACTGTGGCCAAGACACCTTTAGCCATCTCTGATCAGTCTCGTGAGTCTGCGGGACTGGCAGTGAGTGTACCCTTCCCGAACCTGGAAATCCTGTCTACTATCCGTCTGTAACCTTAGGTCGCATGGTGCAGACATCCAGAACTTATTTATATACTATCTATCATACTAGGTATATGATAGGTTAGGGCTGTAGGACTTATAGGGTTTAGAGTCGTAGGGACTGTTAGGCTTGTAGGTCTTAGCAACTTCCTTGACTTATCATATATTTTTCATGTATTGTCACACCCTTATCAGTATTGCGACCTTACGTGACGTCTGTTATGGGTGGATGTACATTTTAGTCCTTCGAGCATTTGAATCACGCGGTCCCCTTGCCCACTGTAGGGATTGAATTTGACAGACTGACACTTCAGAGAACTAGGGGCTGGTGTACTCAACAAAGTATCAGTTTTTCAGTAATCTGAAGTACATCTGAAGTACTAGGGTATTCTGTCGGAAAGCCTCTCGTTGCGGATCGGTCACTGGCCTCCCACACGCGGGTTAACCAGTTGATTGAGAAGTCGCACAGATATAACAAGAGCGCAGATACCATTAGTAAAGACTTAACTACTAGGGTAGGGCCGTTAGGGAAGGAGAAAAAAGAACACTATGGAGATACAAGAAGTTAACGAACTAATAGGAGCCAGGAGGCGGATTACCACGAGGTCAAAAGGGTATTGGCAAACATTAAAAAGGACTCGCCCACAAGGAAAACAGAAAAATACATCAACGAAAAGAAAAAACCGTTTGACCACGTTTTTCAGCGAGTTCAGGAAAACCACTTAAGACTATAAGAACAGGAGGTGTTGTCAACTCATAAATATATTACTACAAACTACTTTGGCAGCATAAAAAATGATACGACGAAGGAATCGACTACCTTAATAAGTGCGAAGAAAGGCTACAACATGTGCAAAGTGTTCATGAACCACGACTTGTAGATGAAGAGGAGGACAAAAACGTGTTCAGTAGCCCAAAACTGTTTATAAGACTATTCCGAATGTCGCAGATATCTAAAAAAATATCTCAAGCTAAGGAATCCATTACTCAAGACAAGACACCACTGAACTGCCCACGTCAACGCGTGACCTTGCTAGGATCGCCCCGGAACATTCTTTGTCGGCGCGCCACGGGGCGCCCCGGCAGTTATACACGACTTGTAAATAAAAGATTTCTATGAATCGATAGTAAACTAATGACTGTTTCCTTTTGTGGACAGACCAGGCCTAATTATGCAACATGTTTTAGAACAATAGTTTTATTTTTTTTAACTTTTTTATTATAAAAAATAAACTCGTTTTATTACCGTTTATTACACCATTTTTTTTTTCGAAAGCGCAAAGCGCAAAGCGCGAAAGCTTTTTTTTAGCCTAAAATGAAGTTCCACTCATTAAATAAACAATGAAATCATAATATTTACCAGGGTTCTTTCAAAGTTTTTAAATATTAAGAATTTAAGGGTCGTTCTCAGAAAAGTGGCACCGCTCGAAATTATTTTTCAATTTTAAGAAATGTGTCAAATATTGAGTTTTTTGTACAGAAATCCATTAAAAGTGTTTATCGTATATCGAATTGTTTTAAAAGAAATAAATTTTCACATTAATAGAAGAAATACAGCGTTTAAAAAAATCTGCCTCACAGGTTAAAGTGATAACGAACAGGTTGGTGAGAAAATGTTACCAGGTTAATAATAATTAAACAGGTTAAAGGAAAAAACAAAGGAACTGTGCAAAATCAGCTTTATTATTAATAATTACTGCGAACAACACAGCTTTACATTAAAAGAACTACTCTAAAATTAAAATATGCCTTGATTAGGATGCTAAACATTTCTTTCGACGAATTTATGGCTGATTTTTTAATCGTCCGATAACTTATATCTGAGAACTAAATATAACTATTAGACAGTTTCTGGAAAAAAATATATCAAACCGACATATTTATTCTGCGGATAAAAGTTACCAGACGATAAGAAAATCAGCAATTGGAGAAAAACAATATTCAAAATTAACAATCTCGTCTGTAAGAAATAAAACAGTATTTCTCCTTACATTAATTAGCCTCAAAAAATCAGTTCGTCAAATAAAAATAAGGTATAAAAATCAACAAAATTCTAAAAAAATATTATTTAAATTTCTCTATCATTTACTTATTATTTTAATAACTGAAAACAATAACAGCTTTAAAATAAAGGCTTTAAAACTAAAGAAACATTTAAAAAATCACCTTTGGATTAAGTACTAAATTTTTCTGTCGATACATTTAGAAAAAAATAATAAGCTATATTAATAATCTAATCTCTAAGAAATAAAATAGAAACAATCTCCTTACATAATATACAATAAAATAGAAACAATCAGTCTGAAACAATCAGTTCGTGAAATAAAATAACGTGTGAAAATAAAGGAACTTCTTAAAAATATTGTTTTTGGTTCTGGAAAACGTTACCTTTGGTTCTGGAAACCATCAAAGTAAAAGATGTATAAATCAGAATCACTATCGCTATCAACAACATGCTTAGCAGAGCTCAAATGAGACTATTACATTTGCAGGCCCTTCATTTAAAATACTACCTAAAGTCTTCGTTGAAGTTCCGGAGGCAACTTCATTTCAGATAGTGCTGAAAATGGTGTAGATCTATGAAGAAATGTTACAGATTCACTTAAATTGTAATCTTCCGCAACAGACGTACCTGGCGCAACAAAACTGTCACCATCCGACACCAGGCAAGACTCTAAAACTGGAGCAACGGTCACAGCAAAAGCTCTTATTGTATTTTTTGCGTTTTCACTGCGGAGTGCTGACTTGTCTTCCTATAACTTCGTGAAAACGAAGGTGTTTACCGTGATTATAATAACTAGCTTAAGTCAAACACGTTTCTTTGGTACAACTATGGTTTCTCAATACAAAAAATGTACTTGTGTTACACCATACAATTTGGTGAACTTGCTGCGTTCCCTTTAATGGCAGTAATTTATTCGGCAGTATCATATCTTTTTCAAAGATCTTATATTCTGAAATAGTATCTATTACGATGTTTCTTAAGTAATGTTTTAACAATTGGAAAAAAGCTTCGAAATCCGAAACATCAGCGCCATAATTCACACAAGCATCAGCAGTACGCTTTAGAACGGCTCCAATCCCATCTGGAGCTCCTTTACCATAGTCGGATTCAGAGTAATTCTTTTTCTTAATTTTTGGCATTATACCTGCAAACAATAAATAACTGGGTGAGAACAAAACTTTATAGACAGTGAATAAGCATTTTTCGACAAAACAATAAAAATGACCCAATCAAAAACTTAAACAAAGTAACTTTTTTGTGTACCATAGGAAATAGTAAATTAATATTCCAAGTATTCCCACCAATTTGTAACTTGCTTTTTACAAAAAGACGAGTTTTATATATAAATAGGCAGAGTCTCTTTAACCTGGTCTCATTCTCATTAACCTGTGCATTCCAAACAGGTTAAAGGTAGTCAGGTTATCGAGAAAATGAAGTTTATGATCTGATAACAACAAAACGGTTAAGTTTGTGGAGTTTACCCTGTTAAAATGAGAAGTAAGTTCTAAATAACATACTTTAACGTAATCATTTGCAAAGCAGTTTAACCACAACTAAAAATATTTAAGTCAGATAATAGATAACATACCTGTTACAAACTCCGATTGTAGTGCTTTGACGTAATTTCTAAAAATACGACACAAACTCCGATACAACTTGCCTTGCTGGTGGTTAGCCCGACACCGCCTGGTCAATTTACGCTAGGTAGGGACGCTGAGTGCGTAATAGTGTTTGTGTGATGCGAGTGAGTGTGCAAACACAGGAAACAGAGAAAATCACTCCGGACACAATTTGAAAATGAATAACTCGGAAACTAAGTTTATTCTCAATGTAATGTTTACTAAAAGTTAAAATTTATAATATGATTATCTGTATTTTAATAGTTTCATGCCATTATTTATATTTTTTAATTTTTAATTTTACCTCAAAGTGTGACTCATGGTGATTGGACATGTCAAGTTATAGAGAAACAGATGTAAAAATAATGTTTTATTATGAATGTATCACTTCTTTTTTTTTATTATTACTCAGCCTCTATGTAAAAAGTATCTTTAAGTACAATAATGTGCAGAGTTTGATAAATAACATTAAAAAAATCATACATTATAACTAAAAACTGCCCGACAGGTTACAAAGCCACTTTTTTGAGAACAACTCTTAAAGTATTAATTGACAGAACGCAAGACCGCGGCTCAGATTACGAACGGATTTTCAACCACAGATAACTTATTTAATAATTCCCGATACACACGAACGGATTGTGGCAAAAATATGCTACATTTATCCACCTTTCAAAAGAACCTGAAACGAAAGAGGTGGGGGTCCACACATAAAATTGTAAAAAATAAAAAATTTGAAGCGGGAACGCACGGTTAGCCGCCATTTTGAAGTGGTGAGTTTCGTGAGTTCGGGCGTTTTAGGGTTTTCTGAACTGGTGACTTTGTAGTTTCGGTCAGTTCAGTGGGCACATACAAACACTATTACAAACTTTACAAAAACAAAACTTCGGTAAAAAATCGAAGAAACGCACATCGGACTACTAATGGCCGAAAGTACATTGGACAATAGCTACTTCAGAGATAATTGTTTCGAAAATACACAAAAAGATTATGATATTACTACGGAGTTATTGGAAGAAAGAATCTTTCAGAACTCGAATGAAAAAGGTGTTTTGTCAAAATCCTCAGGGAAACTTCCACGAATAAATATTCCTATATTCGCGGGGGACTATGACTCGTGGAACACATTTCAAGATTTATTTAGAAAAATAATTCACGAATATAAATAATTTCTTCTACAGAAAAAACGCAATATCATAAAACACACGTAAAAGACGATGCAGCAAGATTAATACGTCATCTAACAATAAGCGAAATAAATTATGAAACAGCTTGGAAATTGCTTACGCAGAGATATGAAGACGAGCGCATGATTGCTACTAAGTTTATTGACAAGTTATTAGAGTTACCTAAAATGCAACGAGCAAACGCGGCACAATTACGACACATGCAGGACACTATAAAGAACAATGGCAACCGCCCAAACAAAATTTTGCTGACATTTTTTTTTGCGTCTGCCTATGAAAAATATGTAAAAATACAGAGTTCGAATCCCTAAACAGTTTTGTCTTCAATCATACTTTTATAGGAAGTCAGGAATTAAAGATATTCCAGTTTGAAGTTCTAGAGGTTATGTCTAGTCAACAACAGACCCTAATCGAAAAAGAAATATAGAAATACTACTTACCACTTAAAATATAATTCATAGAAATGCATTTCTTTTGCAAAATAAATTACGGACTACGGCTTTAGAATTGTAAGTCTAGCCGATCGCGACGTGCGAAGGTCTGCCACATAGCCCACATGCGACGTAGGTACTTTACTTTGACTGATCGGGACGCCAACGCTACCAGGCAGTGCTCGACAGAGTCTACAATATAATGCTCGAGTAAAGAGGGTAAAAGCAGACCAGTCCGATCACTAAGTTTGGCTAGCCGATCCCTTGGGAGAAGCGAGCTAAATACCTAGGTGTGGTCCTCGACCACCACCTTACCTTCAGTGAGCACATAAGGATGGCTCGTTCGCGCGCCGCCTTCGCTCTCGGTAGACTTCAGTCCCTATTAACCGCCCGCAGTAAATTTTCTCTCAAATCCAAATTGCGCATCTACACCGCAGTCATCCGTCCCATCATGATCTATGCCTGCGATGTATTTGCACACGCAAAGCTCCACCATCTTCATATGATGCAGACCCTACAGAACCGTTTCCTCAGAAAGGTTACTGGAGCCCCCGTCTATGTCCGAAGTGTGAATCTTCACTTAGACCTTCGAATGCCCACCATCCAACAGTTCATGAAACGCCTTTCAAAGCGTTTCTTCGACTGCGGCATAAAACACCCCAACTCCCTGATTAAAGCAGCCGTCTGCTACACTCCCTCCCGCATTAGTAAGATTCGCCGCCCGAGGCATACCTTAGTCGACCCCGACGATGCCACTACCCTCCTCCAGGAGAGTAGTAAGGCCACCAGTACTTTAAAGATACACAAACACAGACGGTCGTGCTTCCGTCCTCGCCGCCGAGGCCCGCCGCGACGCTCCAATCCACGTCCGCCCCGACTCTTGCTCGATCCAGCCCGCGCCGCTGAGCCTGTAGCTTTAAATTCGTCCCCTAATAATAATTTCGATTCCGCCTGTCCCTTGCTGCCCTCTCCCAGCGTAGCCCTAAACCGAGGCTCGTACCCCGCAGGGGGTGCCCTTAGCGTGTTGTCGCCTAGTCTGTAAGTCTTTTAAGCCCTGGCTGGGGGCCTTAATTTAGTAGGGCAACCACAGACATGTCCAGTTAAGCAGTCGATAACCTCCTAGGTTGACCTGCGAGAAGCCAATCACAAAAAAAAAGAGTAAAAGCAGAGTTGGTCGGTGGCGGTCAAGCAGTGAACACGTTTAGAAACCGTCGCGCGTTCTGCACAGAACACTATTACTCCTTGGCGTTCTGTACCTATAGTTGTGTCGTGTACTTACAGTGTGCGATTCGGTAGTGTGATTAATTTGTTCGTAAATTATAATTTGGTTTTAACTGCAAACGGTCTTTCTATTGCGCAATAACCAAAACTTCCCATAGTACGCCCACAGTAGTTAAAATATGGCTAATGACAACGAGAGAGACGTACCTTCTCCGTCATATATATATGATTCATTATATGGTACGGGTATAGGGGATAGATTAAAAAAAAACAAAGTATGTATATTTTTTAATAAATATTGCTCATCATCCACAACATCATCAAGAAAACCTGCCGGTGCTAATTTATTTGGGTAATGTCTGGCCCATACTAGATACCATAATTACAGTGATTGTATGAGTGCAACATCCAACAGTTCGTCTTGCAACTAAACAACTACAACAGTACTCTATTATTCCTGCTCGACCCCCTTGTACTTGGTTCAGCTTCTTCTCTGCCAGAAACTTCTCTTTGTAAGTTATTATTAACTGCAGCCATTGCAAGATATCTGCATGCCTCGTAGACATAGTCATCTTCCAAAATCTAAAAAACGTAAACGATAATACTCTTAGTAAGTTAGAATGATTTATTAATATTTCTAGACCAATGTCATAGACGTACTTAGTAATTAAAAACTTGTAAATTGTAGTTCAAGATATTTATGTTAAAAGCAAAATACGTTGCTCGTTTAAAAAGAAAACACTCCTTTGACCTTTATTTATTACAAAGCTTTAAACGGCTACATATTTCATTTAAAATCATGATTTTTAATAGTTGGCCACTAACAGAAATCAAACAATGTTTTCAACTAGGGTAAATAATCTTGTACTATACTTGTTACACAGTTTTATGCAATGAAGATAATCACTATCTTGTAACGACTAGTCGCCAGAAATACTTACAATTTGAGGGTATACCCAGCTGCAGATTAAAGCAGCGACTATCGTGTAAGTGCCAATGTCGGGTATCTGCACAATTTATTTACACATAATGTTGCAGTTGACATACATGATGCGTGTAGGCTTGTAGGCCTTACACGGCTTCCCATCGTGGTAAACAAATAGATGCACACACAACAAAATCCAAGATATCAGACAGAATCGTAATCCAGAGCCACAAAAAAATGTCGTCGTATAGGCAAATAATCAGAATCCTTAGGCAAGCACTAGTTAACAGTAAATCTCAGAGTCCATAAGCAGAAGCAGTCGATAAAGTGGAAAATCACGGCAAATCGATGGGAAACACAAAATAACGAGAAACACGCGCAAGCAACAAACGACAAGTTGTCAGAAAATTGTACTCTGTGGTTGTCAGTAGGTCGGCCGGTTGATTGACAAAAGAAATGTCATCTGTTTTTTGTTGGCGATGTTGCCATACCAAATTGCACTCATTTCCGTGATGTCAAATGATGTCAAGTCAAATGATGACCGCTTTATTCTAAGCACAAACAGTTATATTTATCTTCATTTTTATATTCTGATGCAGAAATGTATTTCCTAAGTATATTAATGCAATACGTAAAGCAAAGCATTTTATGTAACTTGCCAAGATTTTTATTACATTGCAACATTAAAAGTTCAGCTTAGCCAAAACTCATGAAGTCAAGCCAGAAAAAGAAAACTAAGCCATGATTATTTTTATCATTAAGAAACTAGTCAACTAAGTATTCATTAATGACGATTTTTTTGCCAGACTTCGAAAGGCCAAAAGCTTAATTTGATAAAACTTAGTAAATTATTTCGTCGGTATCTATCACGGTCACATAAGTAGACGCTTACTAATTCTATCAACAATTTCCTCGCCATTGTTCTTTATGCATTGAGGCAGTAAAAAATCAACGAATAAACACATTCTCTTGGGGCCCACTATTGATAAGAATATTCAGTAGAAAATGGGATGAAGAAACAAATACGAAGTATGAACATCAACTGCAAAACCGGAATAAATTACAATCCTTTGACGAGATGTTGAAATTCATGGAGAACCGTTTCAATTGCCTTAAGTCTTTTGACGGGTCTACGCAATACACTAACAGTCAACTATCACGTAATAAACAAACATCAGAAACATATAAACGCTGCTGGTATTGTCAAAATAATGATCATATTATTCATTATTGCCCTAGTTTCAAGGCATTAAGTGTTAACGACCGATACAAGGCTGTCGCGCAAAAAAGAATGTGCAAACGTTGCTTAAATCATGGCGATCAGAGAAATTGTGTGAGTGCAGTTCAATGTGAAATTTGTCAACATACGGGACACAACGCATTATTGCATCAATCTAAGGCGTTTCAAAATAGTGATAACGCTAAAAAGTACATACCAAGAAATACAGGGACAGAGAGGTCGCAAAATATAGCGACATCAAAGGTCATTGGGTACCTTAGTATGGAAACCATACCCATGGCGGACACAAATGAAATTAGTAGAGTGTAATGATATAAGGCTCTGATTTACTATGGCATTAGTCACATTAATGTGAGCCACGGGAATCTTGAAAAATTCAAGTGTTATAAACTGATATCAGGAATATGAATAAAATGCTAGTTCATTAAAATATTTTTATTCAATTTGATCCAAATCAAGCATAAGATCATTTAAGAAGGCAGCAGGTGCGTCTGTTGCTTCCTGATGTCTGGCCCAAGACAGATAATAAACTATGCTAGCGATATGGGCGCAGCTCCCGACAGTTCGGCGGCCGTGTATACATGAGCAGTAGTACTCTTCTGTACTTTGTCGTCCGTGTTGTGTTGGGTTTAACAAAATATATGTATAGTACTGTTTCGATCGGATATGACGTGACTGGATTCGCCCTCTGATCAAAATCTTAGTATCAATTAAATGTTGATGTCGATACATTTCTATTAAATAATCCCCGTTTGGTCTTATGTGCTCGTGACAATAAGACCTTGCGATTCTCAAATGGTATGAGCCCAACGTGAATAAGATCTAATCTTCATAGGTCAGCTATGGAAAATCTTCAAAGTCTGGACTGTTTCCATCTAGAGGCACGAATGCTACTCTTTGTTTGTTCAAGTTATTTGTTGATACGTATTCTGCTAACTCATTTTCTGTATTTATATTTTGATTTATAATATCGACAAACTGATCGGCGTATATATTATCTTCATATGGCCGTCGAGAAGCGTTGATAACTGCCGCGGTTATTTTGAAATCGGTCATCATATTTCGCATCGCAACATTAAAATATGTATGTCGAAATATTTTAAAATCTTTCTTAAATCGTCCATTAATTGTTTCGATTACCCAACGGCACATTGTAATTAATCGAGATTTGTTAGCGTCAATTGTTGATAACTGTTCTCCTCTTCCTCTAGTTGGCGGCATGTGGGGATTATATCCACGTTCTTCAATTGCAGGGATCGAATCCCGAAAGCCACGGTCCAATAGAAACACGTCGTTAGGTCTAAGATACCAATGCCAAGCTGAATCTTCTTGCATCAGGCTGCGCATAATAGTTGCATCCGAAGTAGTCGCTGAATATGGTCCTACGACTTCTATTATATAACCGTCTGTACATACGATCAGAAAAGGCTTTACCAGGTTGCGGAATTTGTGTAGGCTGTAGGTTTTTCTTTGGAAAAGGAAATTCGCACTCTTCTGAAGTTAAATATATGTTCCGTCGAACACAAGAATAGCTGCCGGTTCAGTTTGGCTACCACCAAAAATATGAGTTGGGATACGAAGATTTCGTGCCACCACTTCTTCTCTAGTTATATGATTTAAACCCAGGTAACGTGGAACAAAATCTTCAGTTAAGCATTCTCTCGCTGTTTTTAACTTCCTCTCTAATGTTCTTCTAGATATTTGGAATTTCGTAGCTAAGCGCTCATCAGATTGACCAGTTCTTATTTTAGTCAAATACATTCCTAAAGTGGTAGCAGGACGATCAGACCTGTTACGAAGAGACGGTGTTTGGTCTAAAATAGTCATGAACTGATTTTTAGTCAAAGCCGTCCAAAAATGGAAGTGGTTGTCATCAATTGTTTCAATATTTTCAAAATTCATTTCAGACCTGCTTTCTAATCCCCATTTATACAAATTGATTATGTCAAGTACATGAGCATTATTAAAGCTGTCATGTATTGTCGGGGCATTCACAAGTTCTTCCCAATCATTTTGAACTACATGCGGGTGGCAAACTCGTGCAAGTTCCGGTATGTATAAATTGTGATTGTGCAACAGATAGAACTTGGCGTAGGTTGGCACGCGATGTGTAGTCATACCTCTGCAGTTTAGAAATATACAGCGTCTCGCTGTATTTGATACACGTCTATATCCAGTAACAGTAATAAAACCAGGACCTTGTTGATCCCCGACTTCTATTTGTTGGACCGCCTCTCCAACTTCTCCTTGATTTGCGCCTTCTTGTATTGGCTCGGGTGGCACATAATCTAATTGCTGGTTTTGCGATGCTCGATCATATCTCTGCGAGCAAGGGTGGCATATAGATCTTGTACCGTCAAACGAAATCTGAAACAAGATAAAACATTCTGCACATATATATAAAAACTAAACACCCAACGACGAAATTATTAGAAAGTAGTTTCGAAAAGTCATTTTTATTGCACTGAATTCCTTAATTGCTGTTCTTTATGCATAAACTATAAGTTCTCAGAACTTTTGTAAGGTTAACTGGTATAGGTAAAATAATTAGCATTACGTTTGCTTCTGTACAATAATAAGATTGTGTAAAACAAAGCATAAATAAATAAACAATAAATCGGTCGATAAAGACTCGCTTCCTACCGCTCTGCTCCTGCCTGTTTTCTTAGTAAATAGATAGATAGACGGTGTACTGACAGAGTACTTACCTCACGTGGTATGATTTCTTGTAATAACATCACTACAAGATCCCGGTACCTTTCGAGAAACACTCCATTAAGACAGTGTTTTCTTCGACGTAACACAGATCGATTGCACGACACACAACTGTTTTGTCTTTCCATATCAACGAAAATCTAATCCAAAAGCAAGTAACCAGAGTCCATAAAACACGCTAACGTAGTCGATAAAACAATAAACAAAACAAAACAGATAAACGTACAGGTCGCAACGATAGCTAACGAAGGACTGCGCAGAGGGCGGTGAGTCAGTGCGCGAGCGCAACAAAACTAGTTTGGCCCAACTAATGTGCGAAAGAGACAGCGTATACATGCCTCTAAATATCGGCTCATCAGTGCACCATGCTGTATGCTATCGAAATTCTTTTATGCCTTTAATGATGGAATAAAATCCGCTGAAACCGTATGTTTTTTATTTTTTTTAAACGATCCTGTACATTTTTCTCCATCGATTTTTAAATAAATAACTATATACAATGAAAGGTCATATTATTCCCCTTAGTTTAAAACTATTTTGATTAATGTCCGCCACTCTTCGCAAAGCGGGTCAGATACGCCCAATGACCTTTATCAGCAACTAACTCCGATGCTAAAAATACAATTTTACTAGCTACTGCCATAATACGAACCACCTCGTATGATGGGATGCCGCAGTTGTTGAGAGTATTATGTGATCAAGGATCAGAAGCGGCATTTTGCACGGAAGAAATAGCACAATTGTTGTCTTACCCACGACAAAGAATCCAATCCGAAATAAAAGGTATCGGATATGAAAAACTAAAAACAACAAATTATACAATCAACATTACTTTACAACCAAGACACTTTAGCGATTACAAACTGCCAGTAACGCTAATAGTACTACCGAAACTAACAAGTTCATTACCAAGGAATGATTTACAAAAATTATAAGAAAAAATCTTGGATAATGCAATTATAGCAGACCAACTTATTATAAAAAGGGGCCAGTTGACATAATACTAGGTGCCCGAGAATATAGCAGAATATTATTACAGGGTTTCGAAAGACTACAGGACGGAATAATCGCTCAAAACACAGAACTTGGGTGGATTTTATCCGGGTTTTATCCCAATGATACGAAGAATGGAGTTAAAATCCTGAGTATGGTGGCTTGCACCGAAGATGTACGGCAACTTACGAAATTTTGGGAATTAGAAGAAATACCACAAAACTACAAACTTACACATGATGACCAGACTTGTGAAAACTACTACAAAGAAACAACAATAATAAACACAGGCGGAACGTACACGGTACGACTTCCTTAAAATTAAACGTAAAAAACGTAAACTTAAACATAAACAGCGAAGCACGCAGAAAAGCCGCTGCACGACTATTACAACTAGAACGACAGAAAAATATTATGGAGATTTTCTCCCAAACACGCAATTAGTGAATATGAACTTACAACAGTTACCTACGGCACAACTAGCGCTATCTGGCGAACATTGCAACAACTTGCTATAGACGAACAAAACAATTACCCAATCGCGAGTCAAGTTACATTACAAGATTTCTACGTGGATGATATTTTATCTGGAGAGTCCCAGGAAAGTGCAGCTAAAGATTTGCAGAGTCAGTTAATATCCATGTTAAACAAGGGTGGTTTTAAACTTCGAAAATGGTCGTCAAGTAGTTCAGAGCTACTCGAAACGAATATACTAGCGGAAGATAAAGACGACCAACTGCTCAAACTACCTTAAGGCGAGTCCAGAAAGTCATTAGGCATAACATGGTCACCACGGGAAGACAGTTTTTACTTCCAAATAACTCTAACGGAAAATAAAACACCAACAAAAAGATGGATTATGTCAGAAGTTGCGAAAATAGTCGACGCCCTGGGTTGGTTAGCACTAATTATAATTAAAATGAAGCTGCTTATACAAGAACTCTGGACGAACGACATAGGATAGGATCAACCTGTTGATCACGTACTCCAGAAAAAATGGCTTGAATTACAAAACCAACTTAAAAGTATAGAAAAAATTTAAGTTCCACGGTGGTGTTACATAACAGACAGCACAGAGATTGAGCTATATGGTTTCAGCGACGCTTCCGAAAAAGCTTACGGAGCAGTGGCATACAGCCTTGTAAAAATCAATAACAACTACCTACTACATTAGATTATTACAAGCAAAATTGAAAGTGGCACCAAAGAAACAAAAAACTATCCTACCTCGACTTGAGTTATGCGCTGCACTATTACTAGCCGGTTTGATGGCAAAAGTTAAGGAAGCGCTTAATTGCAGGAACATTACAATATTATCTTGTTGGACGGATTCTATGATCACCTTAGGCTGGATAAGAGGCGAGCCTGAACGATGGCAAACGTTCGTAGCCAATAGGGTGTCACAAATTCAACAACTGTTACCGAACGCAGAATTGAACCATGTAATTTCGGCTGATAACCGTTTATAGATAAGATATCGTTTCAAGAGGTCCAGAGCCGAAAAAATTAGTGAACTATTATTTATGGTGGAACGGCCTACAATGGTTAAAAACCGGTCAGATTCCTATCACGAGACGTATGCCGCAGCCGAATGAAGAAATCAAACTGTGTCATACAACTACAACTGAGATTGAGAAGAATAATCTCTGGAATAGATTTTCCAGTTCAGATAGAATTATTTATTTATTTATTTATTGTTAATTAAAATGGTAATACCAATTACATTAATTAACATAGAGATCGAAACAGGTATAGTAAACAAAAATATTGCATATACTAAAAAATAATGGAGGACACCCTAGCATACTTTCTCTCGCAAAACATCAGACATATACGCATAATTCTACTCAATTCATCAGCAAACAGATCACATTCAGGATTGGTTGTCAGGAGGGCGTTGAGCATCCTTAACGTACGACACATAGGGGACTCAGCTCTGGCAACAGTTTTAGATGACGGCGGCGCGAACAGATTACGTCGACAACTCTGGCGATGTCCGATGTATTTGTCAGGAACAAATAGCCGACAGAAAAGATCGTGTAGTTCGGGACTGTCGATGCGTCCTCCAAGTGTTTTACAGGCTACTGTGAGCTGTAGAAAGCCTCGTGTAACCTCCCAAGATTTGAATCCCAAAACTCCTAGGAAGTAATTAGTAGGTTACATGGAAGGATAGAACTGAAACGTCTTTTTATACAGAAATCTCAGGAAAGTTTTCTGTACCTTTTCCAGCGTTAATGTTTTAATCGCTGTGTAAGGATGCCAGATACAGGGGGTCTACTCTCTAAGCACGAAGTCCGTAGCTTCGGCCTTCGTTACGGGCGTTTCCTACTCCGTATCACCTACGGACTTACGATTAGTCCCGAACCCGAACTAAGAACGAATGATAACACGATTTGACTGTTGACCCTACCCCCGATGTGTTTTTGCCCGTCCGAAAAGTTGAATTTGACACTTGTATTGACGGATCGTTATGTCATTTGATACGACATCAAAATAGTTATCGTGCTGCCTACGAAAGTTAAAGTTTGCCAAAAACTCGAACCTATGGCTGCATTTTGAATGCTCGATGAAGCTCTACAGGAAGAGCGGAGGCGATGCCGATTATACTTGTGCCAAAACTTTCGGTTGGCGAGTATTTCCGACGTTGAGTTCTTAAAGAACTAAAGGCTGGAATTATTTGAAGACTTGTGTGAGGTTATAGTACCTCTTTTGCCTCAACAAATACGACGAAATGGTGTGGATCCAATAATGAAGGTAATTGTTTGATACAAGAATGAAGGATTAAAGCTAATATTATACTTATTTATTGAAGATTCTGCAATTTATTGAGTTGTATTTACTGTTGATTTTGTTTACTTTTAGATCCTTGCTGCACTCAACTTTTATGCTCGGGGGAGCTATCCAGGTGCAGTGGGCCTTAGCAGACTTACATTTGGAATTTTAAAAGGCTGATGGAGATGCCTCTTAGCAGCTAGAGAGCAGCATTATAAACCCATCCCAGCAGGTATTTGTCACAATTTACACTATAATTATATTTTTCCTTATAATGCATTAAACAGGTGAACAGTATTTTTTTCATAAATTTCAGAGCAAATATTATTTTTGCAGGTTAAATTGTCATTGCCTGCTGTTTTACACAATATGTGTAATCGGGCAGGTTTAGAAGCAACTTCCCTCTACGACTCTCTGAGGAAGGCCTACAATTAGAGTTCAGTAGACAGGGAGGACAGCGATATGAGTCTATGCCCGCTCATCAAGCTCTTCAGCAAGGGCAAAGAGCGAGAGACAGATTACCGGAATTGCTGGACATAAATAGGTACTTATGCAGTCTCACAAGAAAACTACTCTACTAATAAAACATGTCATTAATAGATAGGATATTTGTATTTATAATATTGATTTGAGTATTTATTTTACAAACTGTTTATTTTGCTTTCAGGACATAATGGGTGTTGACTGGTGCGGGGCGATTCTGATATAAGAAAAAAGATTTCCACAATAAAAGTATTGTTTTTATTAACAAAATGTTTTCTTTTTATTTAGCACCAATCAAATTGAAAAACAAAATACATTCAACAATACACTGTAACAATCAAAACATAGATTTTCTTTTATTTATCTATTGTGGTCTTAGATTATTACTAGGAACTTAGTTTCTCTTACTAGTCTACTTCTATACCTAATATCTGAATAAAATTAACAATCAACAATACACTATATGTTTTCTTTTATTTATCTATTGAAGTCTTAAATTATTACTAGGAACTTAGTTTTTCTTACTAGTCTACTTCAGTATCAAATACCTAATATCTGAATAAAATTAACAATCAACAATACACTATAACAATCATAACATAGATTTTCTTTTATTTATCTATTGAAGTCTTAAATTATTACTAGGAACTTAATTTCTCGTACTTGTCTACTTCATTCTCAAATACCTAATATCTGAATAAAATTAACAATCAACAATATATAGATTTTATTTTATTCTAGACTAATCTCAAATTAAGAATACACATTATACAATCAAAAGATTTTTTTAACCAATCCACACATGCCATTTTTTATTACTTGTCTTTTTGAATCTTAAATAATTGCTAGTAGCAGACAAGCTTTCATTCAGTGAATTATTGAGTTTGAAGACCGGAGACTCTAAGCAACAAAAGAGATTAGGAGCTCGGGAAATAAATGTTGCAACATTATGAACAATATTGCAATTATAGAGCATTGGGAAAAACTGCTTGCATCATCCAACTGCTGGGCAAAGGCCTCTCCCCGTGACTTTCAAGAGTTATATGTATACCTAGCAATTTAAATGTTTCTAGTTATGTACTAAGTTACGAAGTTCCACAATGGCAACCCTTATTTCATCAAGCACCACATTTCTCCCGGTTTCAATTAGTAGTCTTTGTTCTTCCACCTCAATAATTTGACTTCTTGCTGAGTCGGCAGTGAGGTGTTGCCGAACTCGTGGATGTGCACGACGAGAATTTAATGTTGTAAACAAAATTAAAATAAATTTCAGTCAGTTTTAAGTAATTTTCTGAAACATGGTTTACATAATCTCTTTTCTACTGTAGAAAATCGGTATGATACCAATTTCCACTCAATCGGGAATCGAACCCGTACTAATAATTTTATTTATTAGCTTTTAAGCGTGAAGCGAAGCGTAAGCAGAAGGATGAAAGAAAGATGCAAGTAGAGATGAAATGAAGAATATTATTAAAGCGATGGAAAATTATATTTGAATAAAATTAAACTGACAACCATTAAATTAGAAAAATAAAATCAAGTATACAATATAAAGCGCGGCGCGGTCCGAATGGTTCGGAAGGCGGTAGAACGTAGTACTGTGTGGTGTCCGCAGCCCGGCCCTCGTAGTGGTAGATGTGCGTGCACGCACACTTCCGCAGTCCAAGGCCGTTGTCGCCGTCGCCAGTATAATAATCCCGCGCAGCTGATGTGTGCGCGGCGCGTGTAACTAGTTGCGGTCACTCGGTGCAAACATCGTACGATAATATCGTATGATCTGCATGTATGGCCCAAGATTCATAAGCGGAGCGATTCCGCTCTAAAATGTAAGGTGGTGGTCCAATTGATTTATTGTTCCGCCACATATTCCCCCCGGCCAGACCGTAACTACGGTCGATAATAATCGGGGAATCTTACTCGCCGCCCACTTCTTGTCCTCTTCTCTGTGTCTGTTGTTGTAATGGGTGTTGGAGCTACCGCTGGTATTGATTTGACTTCTGGTTGCTTTTCCTCGTCCTTCAAAGTGTATGCGGGTTTTAATCTGTCAACAGAGACGTTAGTTGGCTTTCCTTTTACCTGTATTGTGTAATACTTTGCATGCCTTTGTATCACTTTGTAGGGGCCGGCGTAAGGTGGTTCCAGTGGTCTTCGGACGTAGTCTCGACGTAGAAAGACGTGTGTAGAGGAATGCAGATCTCGTGGTATGTAGAAGGGAGAAGTTGTGTGCCAGGAGGTTGGCCTGGGAGTGAGTTTGGCCATGTGTGCACAAAGACGTGTTGCATACTGTGTGACATCGGCTGCGGTGTAATCTGTAGCAGACAGAAACTGGCTAGGTAAATGAAAAGCTTCACCATACACAAGCTCAGCAGGCGTGGCTTGGATGTCTTCTTTCCACGAGTTACGCATGCCGAGTAGCACCAGCGGTAGGATTTCTGTCCACTGCGACGAAGTGTGGCACATGATGGCTGCTTTGAGCTGGCGGTGTAGCCGCTCAACGATGCCATTCGCAGCTGGGTGGTAGGCGGTGGTGCGGAAGTGGTTTGCACCAACCATGGTAGTGAGGGCCTTGAACAGGTGGCTCTCAAACTGGCGACCACGGTCTGTAGTCACCCGTGCTGGACAGCCGAATCTAGCTATCCAGCCAGTCACCAAGGCAGCTGCGCAGGTCTCCGCGGTTATGTCCTTCAGCGGGTACGCCTCAGGCCACCGAGTAAATCGATCGATGACAGTTAGGCAGTACCTGTAATCAGAAGAAATGGTTAAGGGCCCTACGATGTCGAGGTGTATATGGGTAAATTTGGAAGAAGGAATAAGGAAAGAGGAAAGAGGAGTTACGGTATGGCGGGTTATTTTACATGCTTGGCATTGCAAGCATTGTCTTGCCCACTCTCTACAGTTCTTGCGGATCCCAGGCCACACAAAGTTTTGTGTCACCAGTCGCACTGTAGCAGAACATCCAGGATGATGTATGTTGTGCAACGATTGGAAGACTTGCTTCCTTAGTTGTGTTGTGACATATGGGCGAGGCATCGGCATTGAAGTATCGCATACAATGTGTGCGTTTCCCGTCAGTGTAGCGATCTTTTCTAGCTTAAGTGAAGAGCCGTTTTGAATCAGATCTTGCAGTTCTGGGTCTGTTTCCTGAAATTTTGCAAGATCCTCAAAGTTTATTGCCGCTGACACCTCTTCAACCCGGGATAATGCATCAGCGACGACATTGTCTCTTCCAGGTATGTACCGTATATCCGTAGTGAATTGGCCTATGAAATCTAAGTACCTGAATTGTCTTGGCGAATGGCTGTCTCTGTTGGTTTTGAAGGCAAACACTAGTGGTTTATGGTCGGTAAAGATGGCAAAGTTTCTAGCCTCGACCATATGTCGGAAGTATTTTGCAGCTTCATATGCCGCTAACAATTCGCGGTCGTATGGGCTGTACTTCTTTTGAGCACCACTAAGTTTGTGTGAATAAAATGCTAGTGGTTCCCAGTCGGTTCCCAGTTCCCATGGTTAACTCGGCTGATGGATCTGGATGGGCCAGTAGAGTTGCGTTGCACAATGAAGTCTTAGTGTCTTCGAAAGCCTTTAATATTTCTGGAGTCATGTCAACTGGATGTGCTCCTTTAATTTTGGGACCAGCAAGGACAGCATTCAGTGGAGCTTGGAGCTTAGCTGCTTTTGGGACAAATCGGCGATAAAAATTTATCATACCCAAGAATCGTCGAAGCTCCTTGACCGTCTTGGGAACCGGATACTCCTGGATAGCCTGTATCTTGGTCTCGAGAGGTTTCGTACCTGCAGCTGACACACGGTATCCTAAGAAAGTTACCTCTGAGTGTCCGATATTACACTTTGATGTGTTTACCACTATACTGTAGCTTTTCAAGCGGTCGAATAGCTGCCGTAAATGCTGCTTATGCTGTTCAGGAGTCTGTGAGAACACGAGAATGTCATCGATATATCCGTAGCAAAAATCCAAACCAAGCAGAACTTCGTCGATAAACCTTTGAAAAGTTTGAGCAGCGTTCCTTAAACCAAAGGTCATGTAAGCGAATTCGTAAAGGCCGAATGGTGTAGTGATGGCAGTCTTTGGAATGTCATCTGGGTTGATACAATTTGATTATAGGCTTTGACTAAATCAATAGTTGAAAATACTGCGCACCCTGATAGCTGGTAGGAGAAGTCATGAATGTGGCGGATAGGGTACCTGTCTGGTATTGTTCTTGCGTTTAGTGCTCTGTAGTCACCGCATGGTCTCCATCCGTCGTCCTTCTTCCTAACCAGGTGAAGTGGGGCAGACCAGGGACTCTCCGATCGTCTGGCCACGCCACTGGCAAGCATGTCTTCGAACTCCTTCTTCGCAACTAGCGTTCGAGCTGGATCAAGTCGTCGAGGTTTGCTTGATACTGGTGGACCTGGAGTTGTCCTTATGTGGTGTAGCGTATTATGCTTACCCGGTAAATGTGTTCCTGGAGGTCGGGTGATTTCCGGATACTCGCGAAGAATTTCATGGTAGTCTGTGTCACCAACTACAGCCTTCACGGATGCAATATCGTCCGTTGACTTGCAATGAGCTCCTGTAACTGATAGTGTAGTTATGTTGTCTATTAGGCGTTGGTTTCTGCAGTCTACGAGTAAGTTGTAGAAACTAAGGAAGTCGACCCCTATGATAGGTCGTGACACATCTGCTACTGTGAAACTCCAGGTGTAGTCCCTTCTGAGACCTAAGTTAAGTCGCAACTGTGTTGGTCCGTACGTATGGATCACAGTATTGTTGGCAGCGACTAAATCAAATTTTGATAGTTTAACAGGCATCTTTACTGCCGACCGAGGGAAAACACACAAGTCTGAGCCAGTGTCCACGAGGAACTGCATTTTCGAAGTCCGGTCGGTTATGAATAAACGGCCTGTTGAAGTAGGGCAGTCGTTAGCCGCTACTTGCGACCGCCCTTTGAGTTTTCCGAATTAAATGTGCAGGGTTGCTTGCATTTGCTCGCTTTCTCCCCAAAGGTGTAGTGGTAGAAACAATGTGGGTGATTTGGTGGTGGCTGCTGTGGTCTACAGCTATTAGAGCGACTGCGATCATACCTTTTTTGGTTGCGTTTGGATTGTGAGCGTGAGCGGGAACGTCCTTTCCAGTTGCCGTTCATCTGCGATGTCAGTAGTGCCACTTGCTTTGTGAGCTCGCTTACTTGCTTGAGCAAGTCTGGTGAAGTGCTGGTAGAAGCAGAGGCGGCTGCTACTTGTGGAGTGGATGGTACAATTTCGTACACCCTGTCAGCAATCTCCGCTAGTTTTTCTACCTGTAAGTCAGCAATCTGAGAAGCAATAACAGGTTGTATGTTTTGTGGCAGGCGGTTAGTCCAGAGACTTTTTACAAAGTCCGAAGCTCCAGCAGGTTCTGCTAGGTTTTGTAGATGTCGAAGGAACTGAGACGGCCTGCGATCGCCTAGCTCTTCATGTATTAAGAGTTGCTGTATCCGCTTTTCCTGTGAGGCAGACAGGCGATTAATTAGCTCACTTTTTAATTTGTCGTACTTGTCTGTCTCCGGAGGTTTTGTAATAATGTCCTTTACTTGGATTGCGTATTTAGTTTCCAGCTGTGTCGTTACGAAATAGAATTTCGTCGTGTCTCTGGTTATCCTCGACAGGATAAATTGGCCCTCTAATTGGGCGAACCATAAAGCCGGTTCCTCTGGACAGAAAGGTGGACAGCGTAGTGGTCAGCAGTAACTTTTCCTTTAGCGTTAGCATCTTCAAAATCCTCAGTATCCGACTTCGTTTTAAAAAAAATATAAAATCGCTCACCGCTTTTGTATTGGACCACAGCCTATTTTTTCTTCGCTTCGATGTAAACAAACTATCACCTGTTTAATCACCGAACGTCTTGATTCACTGGAACTGCTTGTTCCTTGCTGCACTCCGAGTCTTCAATATGCGCGGTAGTCGAGGGTCACCAATGTAGAAAATCGGTATGATACCAATTTCCACTCAGTCGGGAATCGAACCCGTACTAATAATTTTATTTATTAGCTTTTAAGCGTGAAGCGAAGCGTAAGCAGAAGGATGAAAGAAAGATGCAAGTAGAGATGAAATGAAGAATATTATTAAAGCGATGGAAAATTATATTTGAATAAAATTAAACTGACAACCATTAAATTAGAAAAATAAAATCAAGTATACAATATAAAGCGCGGCGCGGTCCGAGTGGTTCGGAAGGCGGTAGAACGTAGTACTGTGTGGTGTCCGCAGCCCGGCCCTCGCAGTGGTAGATGTGCGTGCACGCACACTTCCGCAGTCCAAGGCCGTTGTCGCCGTCGCCAGTATAATAATCCCGCGCAGCTGATGTGTGCGCGGCGCGTGTAACTAGTTGCGGTCACTCGGTGCAAACATCGTACGATAATATCGTATGATCTGCATGTATGGCCCAAGATTCATAAGCGGAGCGGTTCCGCTCTAAAATGTAAGGTGGTGGTCCAATTGATTTATTGTTCCGCCACACTACTAAACAATAATATTTACTTCACTAATTTTGCATTGGCAACTCCCGCTCCAGTGCTTCAGTCGATATTGAGGGTTCCTCTTGGGAAAGTGGGTTGGCAGGTGTAGCAGCAGATATTTGGGTGGGTGTGATGGCTGCCGGGTCTTGCCTTACAGGTGGACCTACAACAAAAACTGAATATCATTGACGGATACAACAAATATATAATTATGTATTTGTTATTTATTAATACTGATTTTTTTTAAAGTCACGGCAAGGACTCCATGCAACAGCATTATAAAAGCATTAATGCTGTTGTTTTTACCATTCAAACAAACATACTATCATAAATTATAAATTTAATTATTACTTACCGATGGAAAAGCTGGCACTCTTGCCTTGGCTTGTGGCTGTCCAAAACCCTCTCCCATAATTGATAATATCCTCAATTCCACTTGCGAGAGGGTGGTTGCTACCGATGGGACTCCACCTGTAGCACATGCTGACCGTCTGGCAGCTTCAGCAGCTTTATTGGATAAATGTTTTTTTCAGCTCGCACCACCTCAAGTTGGTTAATTTTAATTACATAAAAAACTATATAAAAGCCAGTATACTCGTAGGCCCTCCTAGAGATAATCATTTGGAGGATGACCGATTATCATTGTATGCACTTTACTGATGACAAGACTTAAAATCAAATTAATATTGACGAGTAATGTAATACTCACCCTTTGCCACTGCTCCACAGACTGTGCAATTTCCCATTGAATTAAAGGAGTTGCACAGGTTTTCCCACAGCTTTTTGAACGAATTCTTTCGTCGGCACCCCTCAGTAGTCTGCGTACCAACTCATTGTTCTCACTCATGAAATTGAGGAGGGCATCTATTTGCGCGTGAGTGGCTGCTGGAGCGGTTGAGGCCATTTTACAACATTAATTAATATTTAATAACGAAAACATCCCGCGTCGTGTTAATGAATTGCGAATTGATGCAATTATATAATTTGGTTGTAAATAATAAACACTAACATGACATTTCATTTGAAAATTGCCGTCAAAAAGAAAAAAGGCAAAGGTATTAACAGGGTAAAGCTACAATCCGAACAAAAATGGTCAAAATAGTCCAGTTCTATATTTGGAAACATAATAAACAGTTTTTTGTTAAAAATGTGGTAATTTTCAAACGATAACAATATAAATTTTTGTTTTTTAAGCTTGAAAACCACAAAGTAAGTAAACCGGTAATCGACCGATAAAATAGCGCAACTCTATCGTCATGCGCCATTCGTTCACGAATATTGTCTATGATTCCGTTCGAAACCTAATAATCCGAAATCAATAGGGAGTAGGGTTGTCTGCTTCGTATCGGACTACCTTCTGACGGGCCCGTGTCGTCGTTGACGGAGTTAGAGAGTAGACCCCCAGGCACCAGCCTCAAGTTTACTACGAACGAAAGTGGTGTACAGCAGCTTAATTACATTTGGGTTGTGAAAACACGGGCGTTTCGCAAAACAAAACCCAAACGCCTAAAAGATTCTTTAGCAAGAGTGGAGACATGATCTCTAAATGTCAGACCAGTGTCAAAGGTCACACCTAGGTCCTTTACTTTGGTAACACCACTTGTTACTTCGCTACCCAACCTGTAGTTATAGTGGAGTGGTTGACGTTTTCGGCTGTACGTCATGACGCAACACTTGTATTAAAAAAGAGTTTCTTGACCATGCTCCACTCATATATAGCATCAATATCCCTTTGTATGAGTATACAATCCGCGACATTATCAATTTGAACTACTAGTTTCAGGTCATTGGCGTAGAGCAAGCATTTTGTGAACTTAAGCTTATTTATAAGATCATTGATCATGATAAGGAAAAGCAATGGACCAAGCACCGATCCCTGACTCACACCTGAGCGGGTATTATAAGGTTCAGACTCAAAGCAACCATGCCTAACAAACTGCCTGCGACCTCGCAGATAATCCGCAAAAAAAATCAGAAACTCAGACGAGAAACCTGATGCCTCCAATTTCATATTTTAGAAATCGAAATAGAGGACATCCTCTTGCTCCCCATAGTCCAAAACCCTAGAAACGTAATCAACGTGAATCATCAGATTCGAATTGACTGAGCGGCCCTGGCGAAAGCCGTGCTGGACATCAGATAGAAACGCATTTATTCGTTTATAGATGTGCGTGTGGAGTATGAGCTCGAAAACTTTTGCGAGAGTTGGCAGGACAGCAATAGGCCTGTGTTCCTCCACTAATGATTTGTTACCAGTCTTTGGGATGGGAATAACATGCGAGATTTTCCATTGCTCAGGGTATACACCGGACTGAAGTGCTAGATTAAAGATATGGCAAGAGGAGTTGCCAGGATATCATGGCATCCCTTGAGAATAAAAGCTGGGATGGAGTCGGGGCCGATCGAGCTATGAGGTTTAAGTTTAGCAATACCTTTAACTACGTCCTGTGAGGTCAGGATCAGGGTGTCGTCGTGATAAGGGTGTTGTCTTACTGCTACAGATTTGCATACAAACAAATAACAAATAAACCAATTTCTAGTATTGAACTGCAAGTAACGACAAAACGAATACTTCTGAAACTATAACAACAGGAATTCGAATACGTATTGAAAACTATACAAAGTGGACAACCATTGAAGAAAAATAAAAAAACAATCTACTTTAGATCCATTTATAGACGAGGATGGATTGCTAAGAGTTGGAGGAAGGTTACAAAACTCCGAATTGCCTTACAATCAAAAACATCCTATACTTTAAATGATGCACATTTAAAAACATTGCCTGGAGGCAATAAATTGACTTTAGCTTATTTACGAAAAACATACTGGATCATTAGTGGAAAAAGAAAAGTTAAGAGTATAATTAACAAATGTGTGAAGTGCATACGATACAAAACAGACACAAACTCACAAAAAATGCGAATAATACCAAAAGCACGAGTAACGTAATCCTACCCATTTAGTTATACTGGAGTTGATTATGCGGGACCAAGACATACAAGAACTATGAAAGGGACAGGTCAAAAGTCATACAAATCATTAATTGCTGTTTTTGTATGTTTAGCAACAAAAGCAATACACCTAGAACTGGTGGGAGATTTAACAACAGCAACATTTATCCCGGCGCTACGCAGATTTATGGCATAAAGAGGTCACGTTTCACACATGTACAGTGACAATGCAACAAACTTCGTAGGAGCAGCCAACTTCTTACATCAAGAAATACTATAAATCCCGCAATCGCCGCAATTTCAAAACGCAATAACAAACATAGGAACTCAGTGGCATTTTATTCCGCCGGCATCACCACATTTCGGTGGCATCTGGGAAGCTGGCGTAAAGTCAGTGAAACATAATTTACGTCGAGTAATCGCAGACTCGACACTAACATACGAGAAAATGACAACCTTTCTCCACCAAATTGAAGCGTGTCTGAATTCAAGACCATTGTGTGCGCAAACCGAAGATGTTAATGACAACACAGTACTAACTCCAAGCCATTTTCTTATTGGCCGAGAAGCAGTAGGGATACCAGATCCGATGGAAAACATCAACACTGACCTAGTAAACAGATGGAAACATATTCAAAAAATGAAAAAAGATTTTCGGAACAGTTGGACAAAAGACTATCTACATCAACTTCAGCAAATATACAAATGGAAACAAGTACATGTAAATGCTAAAAAGGAACTGTAGTACTAATAAAAGATGACAAAATAAGTCCAAGCAAATGGCCGTTAGCAAAAATCACAGAAATTCACCCGGGAGATGATGGTGTAGTTAGAGTGGTAACTCTTACAAAATCAACAGACGCTTGTCAGAAAAGATCAATTAATACAATGATCCCGCTCCCCGTGAACGAAAACAAAGAAAATGGTACAATGAGTAAAGACAGACAAACGTTTACGCAATGTAACATGTCAACAGCCACAATAAACAAAAAAGGTACACGATCATCGAAAAATTGGATAAAGGGTTTACTATTACATACAATAATTATTCTATTAATTGGCACCGTGTCGAGTACATACTCGTACACATTAAAAATTATAAATCCAGAACTATATGTTGAAAAAATAGGAACCACAACTATTAATCGAGAAACGTTTAGAATTGAAACAGATTACGAGAGACAAAACTTGGAACTAGGCCAAAAAAGGATTGAAAGAATTACATCACAATTTCAAAAACTTTGCAAGGATACACAAGACATCATGATGGAGACGCATTGCAATGAATTTTATCATCATTTAAACGAAGAAAAAACTAAGTTTGAGAAAACAAAGGAATACCTAACAGAGATAAACAGTTTTAGGAAGAAACGAGGTATCTTAGGACAACTATTAACATCGATGTTTGGAGTTAATGATGAAGTATACAGAGACATAGATACATTAAATAACAATCAGCAGAAACTTGTAGACACTGCCAACCATCAAACAAAGATAATAATATCTACTATCACAGGTGTAAACCAAACAGAAGAGAAAATCCAGAAAAAGTTAGAGAAGTTCCAAGCAAAATTAAATGGAGAAATTTCGTTCATGAATGGAAACAATGTTTAGTATAAATCAATTGACAAAAATCATATTAAGATACAAGTAATGCAATCCTGCGAGTTAGCAAACAATTATATAAATGAAATTATGGACTACTACACAGGGTTACTTGAAATTGATGTACAAAAAAACAACTGTACATAGTATATTAACACCAAGACACATCAGCAACATCATAAAAATGGCTAATCAAAAGCTTCCATCCAATTTAAAAAAATATTCAGGGTCAAATAATACAGACTGAGATGAACGTTAATACTACGCACATAAGAGTGTACACTTACTTCCCAATATACGAAGTAACAAAATATACTCTGACACACGTTACGCCGATTCCAGAAAGAAAAACAGACGGATCATTCAAGTGCTTGACCATTCAGCAAACATTCATGGGTTTTGATTACAACCACGAACGTTACTTTGAACTAAGTCAAGAAGAATTTAAAGACTGTCTTCGTAGTAATACAGAGTTTGTCTGTTATCCTGTAGCTGTCAAGACCATGCAATTAAATAAAAATTGCATAGTTGAACAACTCTTTAGAACTAAGAACTACACCCATACCCAATGTACATCAAGGACCTACAAAATATCGACAGATGTTGTATGGAAACAATTATTCATGCAAAACACCTGGCTCTTCATTACAACAAAATCGGTAGCCATATCAATTGCGTGTGACAGTCAAAGAAAAGAAATTACAATTCAAAATATCAGAGTTCTACATATCTCCGAGAATTGCGTCATTAAACCACTTAATAACATACTTCCCGCAAAAAGAATATCAACAATGACAGTGCTAGCTTCTTATTCTAAAACAACTAAATTCTCCCTTAATACGCAGATTGTACCAACAAACGTAAAAGATTAAGAATAGAAGAATTAGTATTAGACAAGTCAAAAGGAGTTTTCGACCATTTAGTCACATCCGAAACAAACTTACAAACTCAGTTATATAACACAATTTGGAAACAAATAAAGTCTAACACATACATAGCGAGCATCAGTACTTCACTTGTAATCATAATTTTATCATTTATTTGAATTTAGTTCTGTCCAAAGCGTTTGAATCAACTTCGAGCCATCATTGCGGCAAGAAGAAACACTGCGCCAACTGTGCGACAACCAACGATCATCAGCAGCATATCACATACGCAGCGAACACAGCAGCCGTACGGCATACCACGCAGCGTGCCCACTCAGGCACAACAACCTGAACACGGCCAGGTCAGACCATACGAGACCATCTAGCTGTACCAAATAGGGTCCTGTTCCTGAGAGTCGCCAGGATGTTCAATGTTACCTTTGGACATTGACTCAGCAATCGGCCCGGCTCACGCACGGCCCAGTTAAAATATTGACTTGGTTGCATCTCACACGTATAGAATACACAGAATCTATATAATAGTGTGTGTCAAGAAATTGTATAAGCTGTAACATATTGTTTAATAAATCAGATTAATTTAAAGTTAAAGTTTCACTTTAATTTTAGGAAGGATTTATTGATATTATCAATCATACGTGACGTCACTAGCGGTCACATATAGACGACTTTAGCGTGTGAGAACACTCCTTTTTAAACGTTTAATTTCTCCTTTTTGTCATCAAATTTCTCAATATCCATGGTATAATTTAATTCGTTTCAAGCAATTAAATATGGACAAGAGATTAAATATTTAAGGTATACAAATAAAAATACACAAAAGTAATGATGTAATTGTTTATTTCGTGTTATAGTACACCGCATTTTTGTCACATATTTGAGTTGTTGGCGTTCAGGGCACGCGCTTGCTTTTCACCACGGATATCGAGGGATATGCCTTGGAGGCGTGGCACATGTCGCCTCTGTTGGGTCCAACTGACCTTAGATACGCGCGACTGCAGTGAGCACCGTTTAGTCATATGTTTGCATCGGAACGTGTAGTGTGATTTCGTATTTTTATGAAATGTCGAATATTTCCGTCCTTATTTTAAAAAATAGCACAATTACAACAAACCTTAGTACAAGTGGCTTGTCTTACCACCGGTAACAAAAAAATCACTGTATTAATTATAATATTTAAGTATTTTACAAATTATTTAGTTGTGAAATATTTTTGACATGCGACAGCCTTTGCCTAATGACTGACGCATGTCAAAACAATGCATTAGTGGTGCGTAGCGCTGACATATAGATATCGATAATTGTTAGTTGCTCTAATAGGAAATTGTATTAAGAATTTTAAATAAGAATTAATACATTTTATTTCAGCTTCCCGAAAGATCCAGAAATTAAATATAAATGGGTAGATGCAAAATGCAGGGAAAATAATTGGTTTCCCTCAAACAAATTTCAAGTGACTTCAAAGTTCATAAAGACGCTGCTAGTCCCAAAAGCTCTTAGACACTTTGTCAGTACAAATATTTTCTCATCAACTGATTTTCACCAGTTTGAGCAAGACCCGATGGATAATAATATTATCCAAGTGACAAAATGTGTGATGGAATAACATATTGATATTTGCTTACATTTTTTGGTTACGAACGGAACACCTAAATTATGAAAGCGTCAGATATATGTAATGTTCAATAAGTACCTATTTAAATTGCTGTTTTGTGTGCGATAGTTGAACAGTTTTAATTTTAAGTAAGGGCAGCCCCGGATCTAGGGGGGGCAAATTCAAGCGTGGCAGACAAGTACACTACTCAGCGCACCGCAACTCTGCGATAAGTGAGATGCACAGTACTTATTATCTTTCTCTGCGGGTGGCACACTGAGGAAATCACTCCGTGATTAGCGTAGGCATACGAGTAGATCGTCAAACGGTGTGAGCTGGTTGCGGGCGAAACAGTTGAATTTTATCAGGAACTCTCCGTTTTTAAAACACATGCTCCAATTTTATTTGGCGATACAAAAACGTTAGCTTTCCATCTCTTGCAACAGATCTATGCCGTGGCGATCCTGAGGAGGATCAGCGCCTCTGTCACGTCTGTGGGCAATAATTTAAGGAACAAACTCTTTATTTTAGAAATTTTACTTCGCGAAGCGGGGGCGCCGGACGTCCCGCCCTTTTCGCCACCTTTATGTGCAAAGGCGACACGATTTCCTTTAAGTTTTTACCACAGCGCTGGCGCAGCAGTTGGATTGGAGCATTATCGATCGATAAAATTTTACTAATATGTTTCTGGCAAAATATTCCTAGCCTAGCGACTCCTAATTCTTAAAACTTTTCGGACTTAAAAAATCTAACTTATCTGAGGCAGTGCTAAAATTTTCGCGCTCGCTCCGCTCGCTGGTACATTCTAGATTGTCTTAATTGGTGTTAAGCTTTTCTGCATAAGTCGGGTGTGATCTTAGCAATCGAAAATCATGACAATCAGATTAATTATGACAATGCCATCGATTTTTTTGCAGAACAAAAGGCTCAATGAGTAAAATATTTATTCTAATCTTCTGCTAATAATAAAGCTGAAGAGTTTGTTTTGTTTGAACGCGCTAATCCCTGGAACTAGGAGTCGGATTTGAAAAAATCTTATTGCATTTGATAGCCCAATTCTTGAGGAAGGTTATAGGCTATTTTTAACATCACACTACAACCCTTAGAAACCGAGCAGTAAGAAATAAGGTCAGAAAGAATGCTAAGCAAAAAGGAAGTAATATCGTGGGCGAGTGATGCGCAGCGACGCGGTGGGTCAGTGGCCGAGGTTTCACGCGGACGAAGTCGCGTACAGAAGCTAGTATGCGATAATCTCACGATTTATTTCAAATATGTCCTGTCCTATCCTAAATAATTGTTCAACATGTCCATGTATATTTAAATAGATAAGGCTTCATGTAAAAGATTAAACAATTGGCGGGGCGGGGAGCGGCAGATTACAGTTTTTGCCCCGCCTCGAATAAATTCTAGGTCCGGGGCTGAGTAAGGGAGAAACTGAAGAAACTGATTTACTTAAATGTTATTTGCAAACGAAAATATTGTATTTTTACTTGATTTGTTGTTATTGGTGTTTTAACATTCCACATCGAAAAGCAGAAAAAATAAACGATACAAAATACGTCCAAAAAACACCTCCTTTTGCAGTCGGTTTTCATCGATATTTTTATCGATCACATATTTATACCCATCCCTCTTCCCTAGTTGATGCTACAGTTACATGTGTGCATTCAGTGACTGTATCTATACTTTCTAGTGCCTGCCCCTTTTGAGCATATGTGCAATAAAATAGTACAAAAGTGTTACGCATATTTTCGACAGCATATTTTCGCAGATCGACGATAACATGTCCTAGTCGACCCCGATGACCCCATAACCCTCCTCCAGGAGAGCAGTAGGGCCACCAGTACAGTGCACAAACACAGACCGCCATCGTTCCGACCTCGCCGACGAGGTCCCACGCGACGACCCCCCCGCATCCGTTCCCCCCGTCCCCAGTCCGATGAGGCCTCAGCCCGCGCCGTAGCTGAGCCTGTAGCTTTAAATTCCCCGATTAATAATCATGATATTATAAACCCTTCGATCCAACCCGTCCCCAATATCCCGCTGCCCTCTCCCGATGACGCCCTAAGCCGAGGTCCGTACACCACAGGGGGTGCCCTTAGCGTGCGGTCATCTAACTTGTAAGTTTAGTTTAAAAATTTTCCGCTCCTGGCTGGAGGCCCTTTAGAGTAAAATCCAAAAGGCAACCACAGGACAGTCCGGTTAAGCAGCCACGACCCCCAGTGGTCAAAACTGCGAGTTGCCATACCAAAAAAAAAAAAAAAAGCAAACGGGTTGTTGAGTTCGAGTGATTGTAGAGTGCGCACCTCTAAGTCTAAACATAAAATGTAAGTAACTATGATTTATTATTTATTTTATGCAACAATGAATGTTAATATGATTTTGAATGTTTTTCTTACATATTATAATAAAATATAAATTAGTGAATTCGAGTTTGGTATATTTATTTCACACCTACATTTATATTCTTTATGGTCCACACAATTTAAAATAAAGTAATATAGATTAGGTAAGATTGTCCTACAAAAGAGTACGGTGACCTTACAATCATGCCATGGGTTCTTAGAGATTCCATAACTGGCTTTAGTAATTTAAAAAAAATATATGGAGCAGTGCATAAACCAAACGGTAGACAGTTAAATTCATAAAGGGTATTATTGTATTTAAAACGGAGGTATTTGCGGTGAGATTTATGTATGAAAATTAAGAAGTAAGTATATTTTAGATCTATTGATGCCTTATAACAGTTTTTGTTATAAGCTTTAAGACTGTACAATAATCCTCCATCTTGAAATGTTTGTTTTCTACGAATTTGTTTAAACATTTAAGGTTCAATATGAATCTCTTGTCGCCGTTTGGTTTTGGCACTAAAAACACACTAGAAATAAATTCTTCTTTAACAGAATTACAATAAGATATTACTTTAAGATCTACTAGGTTTTTGATTGATTTATCAAAATCTTGGACTTCTTGAATATTCTTAGGAAAAACATTAGGAGAATCAGTACGATATGATAAACATTTAAAAGGTATATTGTACCCTTCGATCCATGATACAATCGTTTCGTCAGTAGTGCAAATTGACCATTTTTTTTTTATGCTTGAGCCTGCCATCTTTCACTACCTAATCAGTTACTTCCGGTACGGTGGCCTCGTCGGGGACAAGAAGCGGCGTGAACTGCCGCTGGTTTGCGGCAGTGGCGGAGGCCGATATGCAGGGCGAGTAGCTCGCCTCGTGTTGTTCGGCTTGTTGTCCGTCTTGCGGTGAGGGTTGAGGGTTGAGGGTTGTAGTTTAAATTAATGTTGTAGTTCTGTACACACACGTAACTCACACACACTAACGCACTTAACATATTTGTTCAGATCCGATTCCTACTTCCGCTCGCGCACCCGTTCTTTTTCCGTCTCAAGTCGCTTTCTACGAACGGAACGGAACGGAATTATTCCGATTTGTCTCCCTACTTTGTCCCGTTAGAGGAAAAGATCGAAAAAAAAAGTTTCATCTGTCCCCCTGTTAGCAACGAGGGGACAGTTCGAACTTTATTCACTCGTATCTATCCACCTATCAATGATAGGGGGACAGATGAAACTTTTTAATCCTGTTTGTCCCCATAGAATTTCATATATTAATTTTTTTTAAGTAATGCTACACATTATAAGCAGCATTACAAAAGACAAAGATCATTAAAAAAGACTATTGGTTTGGATTTATAATTATCTGTATTTTCATAAATTACAAAATAAATCACAGTAGGTATTGTAGCTACAATTACAATCAATACTATTGATTTCGTTAATTTGTTTTGAGATTATTTACAACTATAAGTTTATTATTAGTAAAAGACAATGTCCAGAATCACCCTGTGTAATAAAAGTATCGGACTTACACGATAATTAATTATCTATTTTATTAAATAACTTGCAATTACTTTTACAACACGGATTAGCTGCATGCCAAAATGAACATTAAAAGTATTTTACGCGACTAATATCGTTAATCACCGCCATCTTCGCCAAACGTTATGTCATGTCATGTTATGTCGTGTTGAAGAAGATTAGGGATGCCCAATCGATTGTAATAGACGATTTTTTTTTTAACGGTTGCATATATTTTAATCTGAATCAGATTTTGAATTTATTTCGATTATAGTGCAAATATAAGCTACAATAAAACCATTAAATCACCATTCCATTATTATTATTCACTAAAAGTATAATAAATAGGTAAGTAGGTTTTAAATAGGTTGTCGGAATCAATATTCTTACTACCTATTTAAAACTACTGAAGTGAACAAAACCTACATATTTCATCATGATAAATTATTCAGGGTTTTCTAAGATCGTTTAGAAAACTGTGTGGGTTACTACTAACGAAACAAGTTTACGACGATAATATTTAAAAAAAAATACTTATCGTTACTGGATGAAATATAAATATTACATTAAAAAAAAGCGATATTGCTGACTAGATACAGATGTTATTATTAATATTGTTACAAATATAGAAGAAGTAGAGAAGTATGGTTTTATTATAAGGACATTGTCATACTTGTAATGGTATTAATATTATCGGATGACAAAAGTTGATGTAATACTGTAACGTATGTCCATAGTAAATCTTAGGAAATATGTTTTTTAACGTATCGTATTTGCCACCCCTATTTTTGACGTCACTAAATGGTCGCTTGTCATTATTACTTAAGCTTTAGAACAGAAACAGCATACCTAATTATCTAGGTAGGTATTAAAAATAGCTAAATACATTAGGATATAATTTTTCAGTTTCTTAAAAATCACTCGGAGTCACGGAGTTATGAAAACCATAATATTAGTGGTTCGATTACGAGTATAACCTCAAAATCTGATACTTTTTTTGAAATTTATCTATCGCTATAAATATAACATCATACAGGAATTTACTAATGATCGACAATAAAACCCATAATTTTCCATGGTCTTGGTTCCAGGGCGAACCATATATGGGCGCAGAGCAATGTCCTTTAAAGTTTTTATTTGTAACTAGGGTATATGAAGTCAACACAGAAGACTGATTGTAATATGTATAATACCTACTGTGATCTATCGGACTGTGACTGATTGATAGAGAAACAAAAGTAATATTCTTATTATTAGTACTTAGGGTTCCGTACCTCAAAAAGAAAAAAACGGAACCCTTATAAGATCACTGTGTTGTCCTTCGGTCTGTCTGTCCGTCTGTCTGTGAAGATCCTTTATCTCGGAAATGCGTGGAGGTATCGAGTTAAAATTAAAAACTCAGGTCAACAGTTCCTTGAAGCTGTGAAAACATCGAACTTCTAAGTTAATGTTAAAAAAAGATACAGCCGTTTATGCCGCAAAAAAGTATATTTCAACACTCACAAGGGAATCAAAATGTATAGAGTACTTCCCGTTGACCTAGAACTATGTTTGGCAAGTAATATCGTCTTATACTACAAGTACAGGGAAAAATATGAAAACTGTACATTTGTAATTAAATCATTATATTTTTTATGATTCAATTACAAATGTATAGTTTATGGGGGGGGGGGTATCGTATGAAAGGGCTTCTGTGGCACAAGCTTAAAGAGATTTTTAATTATTTTCTATGACGAAGAATGAAAATAAAAAACTTTTTCACTCTTTTATGTATATATAGGTATCTAATAACTTTGGTGTATGTAGTACCTAACAGTTTGCACTGTTATGCGTACTTACTTAGTCCTTTTTTAATTTTGTAATTAAACACAATCCTAAATAGGCACCTACCTACTTAAGTGTCTTGTACCTAGTAGTATTATACATATTATATTTTAATAGGATATTCCATAAAATTCACCACAGGCTGCATTTACTTGGCTTTGGCCCGTAAGTGTAGCTAAAACCAGCCTAAAAGCTGAGAAAAAAGAACACTTCCGATAATAATTATAACGTTTATTTATCAAAAGGTAAGAATACAATATGTGCATGTTCGGTGAGCCACAAACTAAGCATCGCTTGTATCTTGTGGCTCAATGGTCATAAATTATTGCTGTAATAATTTCTATTATGTTTCTCAGCTCCATTTGAAGCGATTTATTGTTTACGTATTGTAGCAGCGCCTCCATGTACCAGCCTTGCACAGATTTTCAGAGGTAAGTAAAAGTTTCTTTTTTGTATCTTTAATTTCACTAGTGTAGCGTAGATTAGTGAATAAGTAATAAATACTAACAATAATAATTTACTTATTCTGTTAAAAATAAATATTTATGTATATATGGAAGGACAAGCAAACCATGTTTCTTATTAGTGACGAAAGCGGTCGGCCGCCTGACCGCTCCATTGTTTAACGCGCGAGGTGGGGACTCGCATTCCTGAGCCGCGCCGCGCGACAGTGCACGCCGGCTGCCCGCTAGTCAGCTTGTTGCTATCCAAGTGACCACTGTGTCGTTCGGTCCGCCACCGCTTTCGCTTACGAACTAGATGTCTTTCTGTACTGTGCTTTCTAACTGTCTACTCCTATCTATCTTTTACTACTCTTCATTCTTACTGTGCTGTGAACTTTAATCAGTGTACCCATCAATCTAAGTTCTTCTAATAAACTATAAACGTTCTTGTGTCAGTGTAAAAAACTTTTACTTATCTCCACACACCCGCATACTTCAAGAATAACACTAAATTGGTGACCCCGAGTAAGAACGCTACAATGACAGACAAAAGTGAGCCCAACGTAATCGCGGCAGCCCAAGATAGCGGTGAGAAACACTCGGAAACATTCCGCGTGGGAGTGAGGGTACCACCGTTCTATCCGGAGAAGCCTTCACTTTGGTTTTCACAAATGGAAGCACAATTTGCGCTTTCAAACATAAAAGCAGATGACACGAAATTTTATTACGTCACAGGCCACTTGGATCCGCAGTACGCTTCCGAGGTTCAAGAAATAATCGAAAACCCTCCAGCTACCAACAAATACGAGAAGCTCAAGGCAGAATTAATTAAAAGAATGTCAGCCTCGCGCGAGAAGAAAGTTAAGCAGTTACTCATGCATGAAGAACTCGGCGATCGTAAACCATCGCAATTCTACCGCCATTTACTAAATCTTGCTGGACCGGGTGTTCCAGAAGAATTTCTCCGCACCATTTGGACGAGCCGTCTACCAAGCGGGACGCAGGCGATCATCGCTTCGCAGTCCAAGGCCGAGATGGAGGAATTGGCGGAGCTTGCGGACCGGATCAACGACGTCGTCGGGCCCCAGGTAGCATCTACATCCGCCATCTGCAGGTCAGCATCCTCGAGCAGTGCGAATCCAGAGATAGCCGCACTGGCCAGGCAGGTTGAAAAGCTAACCGCAAAAATCGACCGCATGTCACGCTCCCGGCAACGATCGAGCAGCCGTTCAAGTAATCGTTCGAGTTCGTCGAGATCGCAGTCGAGTTACAGCAAGTTCCTACTATGCTGGTACCACCAAAGGTTTGGAGAACGTGCGAAGAAATGTCTGAAACCGTGCGACTATAAAACGGCGGAAAACTCAAAGGGTAATCAGTAATGGCGGCCGACGATTGTCCGAGCACCGGTCGCTTATTTGTGACGGATCGACGATCAAAGACACAATTTTTGGTCGACACCGGCAGCGACCTTTGTGTTTACCCACGATCAGCATTACCAGGGCGACGTGAAACTACGGATTATCAACTGTGCGCGGCTAACGGTACACCCATCAAAACGTACGGTCATATTAGTTTAAGTTTAAACTTGGGGATGCGCCGCGACTTCACTTGGTCATTTATTGTAGCCGACGTTACGAAAGCGATAATAGGAGTGGATTTTTTGTCATTTTACAATTTAATTGTTGATTGCAGGAACCAGCGTCTATTAGACAACTATACAATGCTTGCGACCCCGGCTTCACCTACCCGTTCGTCAGACATTATTTCCTCGGTTAAGGTAATTATTGGTGACACCACATACCATAACATATTACGGAAATATCCTGACATTATCCGACCACACGGTATACATCGTACATCAACACACAATACAGTCCACCACATACAGACTACACCTGCACCACCAGTTTCATGTACACCACGACGTCTTGCCCCCGACAAATTAAAAATAGCTAAAGATGAGTTTGAAGCGATGCTGAAAGACGGCACCGCCAGACCCTCAAGTTCACCATGGTCATCACCATTACACCTGGCTCCTAAGAAGAACAGTGGATGGCGACCCTGTGGTGACTACCGCATGCTGAATTCCAGGACAGTACCCGACAATTATCCAATTCGTCATATTCATGACTTTGCACATAGTCTGTCGGGATGTTCGGTTTTCAGCACAATTGATCTAATCAAAGCATATAACCAGATTCCTGTAAGTCCAGAGGATATTCGCAAGACCGCTATCACCACGCCATTTGGTCTATATGAATTTCCTTTCATGACTTTTGATCTTCGCAATGCTGGACAGACTTTTCAGAGGTTCGTCGACGAGATACTGCGGGGACTGGACTTCTGCTACGCTTATCTCGACGATTTCTTAGTCTTCTCGAAATACCAGAAGACCCATGAAGACCACCTACAGCAACTTTTCACCCGCCTACAGGAATATGGTATGGTGATCAATACTGCTAAGTGTGTATTCGGAGTAAAGGAAGTGACTTTCTTGGGTTATAAGATCTCGGCCGATGGCACCAGCCCGCTGCCCGAGAAGGTGGAAGCCATCACAAAATACCCGGTTCCCAAAACTGTCCGGGAACTTCGCAGGTTTTTAGGTATGTTAAATTTCTACAGACGATTTATACCCGACGCAGCTCAACACCAAGCCCCCTTAAATGCTATGTTGGTAGGGTCCGTAAAAGGCTCGCACCCAGTGCATTTCACCACCCAAGAAATGGAAGCCTTCAATACCTGCAAGGGAGGTCTTTGCAAAGCTGCGATGCTCGCCCATCCCGACTGCGAAGCCAAACTAGCAGTAGTGACGGACGCTTCAGACATAGCAGTAGGTGCAGTATTACAGCAGTGTAAGGACGAGGAACCATGGCAACCGCTGGCATTCTACTCCCGCAAGCTAAGTCCGGCACAAAAGAAATACTCGCCTTACGACAGGGAATTACTAGCAATCTACGAAGCGATAAAGTACTTCAGACATATGGTCGAAGCACGAAACTTTGTCATCTACACAGATCACAAGCCCATATGTTTCGCGTTCCACTCGCGAAAGGAAAATTGCTCTCCAAGACAGTTCCGGCACCTGGATTACATCTCACAGTTTACGACAGATATAAGACATATATCAGGCAAGAACAATGTCGTCGCTGACAGTCTCTCAAGAATCGAGGAGATAACTCAGCCGGTAGACCTATACAAGCTAGCTGAATCACAGAAGCACGACACTGAACTGCAACAGCTACTCGACAGCAATACGTCCTTATGCCTCACTAAAGTAAATCTGCCAGGATCAGAGACTGAACTGTACTGTGATGAGAGAAGCAAGATCCCTCGACCATATGTCACAAAAGAACACCGTCGCAGAGTTTTTGAGAGCATACACTCGTGGAGTCACCCTGGCGCCAACGCAACAACCAAAATGGTTACTGAACGGTACGTTTGGCCAGCAGTAAAAAAAGACTGCAGAGAATGGAGCCGTTCTTGCTTAGCATGCCAGCGATCCAAGGTAACCCGTCACGTCTCATCACCATTGGGAACCTTCAAGCTGCCGAGGGCTAGGTTCAAACACATCCACATCGACCTCATAGGCCCACTGCCGCTAGCACAAGGATATCGTTATTGCCTCACAGCCATCGATCGGTTCACACGTTGGACTGAGGCGATACCTACATCCGACATAACAGCAGAAACAGTGGCAAAGGCTCTGGTAAGTGGCTGTATTTCTCGATTTGGTTGCCCCGTTGATATCGTAACGGACCGCGGTCGACAGTTTGAGTCGGCACTTTTCAGGCACCTATCGGAGATGGCTGGATTTCACCTCAAGCGTACCACGGCTTATCACCCCGCTTGTAACGGCCTCATAGAGAGATTTCACAGACAATTGAAGGCTGCTATAACCTGCCACTCAGCAGAAAACTGGGTCGAGTCTTTGCCACTAGCTCTACTAGGTATTAGGAACGCGTACAAAGAAGACCAACGAGTAGGTTCTACGTCAGCTGAACTTGTATATGGCGAAACACTCAGGCTACCAGGGGAATTATTTCAGCCTCAGGTCGATGACACAATTGACATGTCAGACTACGTGGCAAGGTTAAGGGCATTTGCAAGAAAATTGCAGCCTTCTCCAGCACCCCGACATGGTAGCAGATCAACATTCACGTTCAAAGATTTGGGAACATCGAGTCACGTTTTCCTCAGAGATGAGACATCAGGCTCCCTAAAATCACCATACACGGGACCGCATAAAGTCCTGCAACACGGGGACAAGACCTTCAAGCTGTTCGTCAAAGGCAAAACAGTCACAGTTACTATTGACAGGCTTAAACCAGCCTACATACTACACGATCCAAACACTCACACAAACTCGCCATCACCCACACTACATAAATCAGCACCCACCACCAAATTAACTGGAAACACAGGAACTAAGGTCAGAACGACAAAATCTGGTCGTCAAGTCCATTTTCCAGACTATTATCGCCCGTAGCGACGGTCTCTGGAGGGGGGTGATGTAGCGTAGATTAGTGAATAAGTAATAAATACTAACAATAATAATTTACTTATTCTGTTAAAAATAAATATTTATGTATATATGGAAGGACAAGCAAACCATGTTTCTTATTAGTGACGAAAGCGGTCGGCCGCCTGACCGCTCCATTGTTTAACGCGCGAGGTGGGGACTCGCATTCCTGAGCCGCGCCGCGTGACAGTGCACGCCGGCTGCCCGCTAGTCAGCTTGTTGCTATCCAAGTGACCACTATGTCGTTCGGTCCGCTACCGTTTTCGCTTACGAACTAGATATCTTTCTGTACTGTGCTTTCTAACTGTCTACTCCTATCTATCTTTTACTACTCTTCATTCTTACTGTGCTGTGAACTTTAATCAGTGTACCCATCAATCTAAGTTCTTCTAATAAACTATAAACGTTCTTGTGTCAGTGTAAAAAACTTTTACTTATCTCCACACACCCGCATACTTCAAGAATAACACTAAACTAGCAACACTGTATCCGTTTACCCCTACTTTGCCCCCACTTTACTATTTCTCTTTAACGGTCCGCAGCCATTTTAATATCATCCCGCGTCTCCGCGGTGAAGCCTGCGCACGTCTCCGCACCAACAAATAGATCCAGCTCCTCAAAATGGGAAAGAAAAGGAAGATCGAAAAACTCAAGAGGAAATACGACGAAAAATCTATATATATAAAAATTACGTGTCATGTTGTTTGTCCGCGATTGACTCCTAAACGACTGAACCAATTTTAAATTTGATTGGCACACCGTGTGCAATTTGATCCAACTTGAAAGATAGGATAGGTTACATCTCAATCTATAGTCGCAATATTATTTTATTGAAAATTATTTGTGTATTATTTAACAGTCATAATTATCTGTTAGCTCCAAACAATTCTAACAGATGGCGATATCTGTTGACTGGATTGAGTAAGTATTCAATAGATGGGGCTATGTTAAAAATACAAACGTTTCATATAAGCTACAATTTAATAGCATAACCACCACGTGTTTTTGAGGCTAAGGTATAACCTAAATTTATTTTGTAATAAACGAAAGACAGTGAAATAATATTATAAAGAGAAAAAATATGATTGTTTGTTTGTATTGAATAGGCTCCGAAACTACTGAACTCATTTCAAAAATTCTTTCACTGTTGGGAAGCTACACTATCTCCGGGTGACATAGGCTATATTATATTATGCTTTGCTACCCGGGCGAAGCCGGGGCGGGTCGCTAGTACAAAATAAATTGCAGGCAACGACTAATCGCCGTATTAATTCTTCATCCGAAGAAGACTTACACAGTAAGTTACATACTATTATCAGTGATGCGAGGTTACTAAGTTCGGGTCTCCTCTGTCATTATATAAAGGAGTCCGGGGCAGTGGTCCAACTAGTTGGACCATGGGTCTTTACTAGGAGCAGTTGTCCATCTTTAAAAATAGTTGGTACACAGCACCTTTTGAGAGTTCCGTGGTCCAATTCATTTAAAAAATACATTTAGTGTAACGTTTATTTCACATAATTTCCAATTTGTATAATGCTCTCTTTATATAACGTTCAGTGGACCTAATTTTCATATTTACTAATCTTCAGCCAAAAACTGTAATGAATAAGTAACTATCAGGAAACATCATACTGTTATAACCTCATCTAATCCAAATATTTCACCAACAATAAAGGGGATCTGACGCTCGGCGGCTGCTGCCGCGGCACGCTCGCTACGCTCGCTTGCCTTCGCGCGTTAATGGTGACTGTTCTAACCTAACCGAACCGTAAACTAGTAGGTACCATACACGCATAAAGATGCAGTTGAGGTTTTTAGAGTAGGCAAGTTATTTTTTAAATGAAATGGACCACGGAACTCTCAAAAGGTGCTGTGGTCCAACTATTTTTAAAGTTGGACAACTGCCCCTAGTAAAGACCCATAGTCCAACTAGTTGGACAGTGCATTTGGACCACTGCCCCGGACCTATATAAAGTGATGCGTACTGCCATACTGGGGCTGATACTGTCACATAATCATTAAGATAATACTTAACTAAGTGTTGCGAGGCTATCACGCTTGGGTTTCCTCTGTCATGATAAGAAGTTTTGTATTTATTACCGAACGTATTCTAAAAAGAAACGTTTTTCGCAGACTTTTCAAATCATCAACTAGATGTGGATTGTGGTATGGCACAAAATGAGGACACCTGCTTGTTGCAAGCTTCGCCACTTTCTGCCTCGCCACGTTCCTCGCCACGTGCCTCGCCATGTGCTCGCTCTCTGGACCCTGCTTCGCCACCACCAGCTCCACCACCGCTATGTACCACGCCTCTTTCACCTACACCCGGCACCTCAGCAGAAGCACAGTTAGAAGTGATGGAAGACCAAGACTTAGATGAAGACACTCTGCAGTTACTCGGTGATGCACCAAAGACTAAGGGCTTGGCTAAGGATGTAAAGGAAAAACTTAAAAAAAGTTATGTTGTCCCCAACAATTGTGACCTACTGTTAGCGCCAGCTCTCAACCCGGAAGTAAAAGCGGCTCTGCAGGATAGTCTAGTTAAAAGAGATTCGGCGCTCATGTTCAAGCCAAATCAGCTTGGTATAGCATTGTCAGCTTTAGCATCCGCTACTGACATGATTATTTCAAATGAAAAGTCCAAACAAAAACTTGTAAAACCAATCAGTGACGCTTGTCATATATTATGCAACAGTCATTTTTGGGAGACAAAAGCAAGACGTAACTTTGTCATTTCATCTATTAGTATAAATTTAAAGGATGCCTTGCTTGAAACAAAAAGGGGTAGTTTATTATTTGGAGATAATATTACCGACAAGGTTAAGGCCGCCAAAAAAAAACAGCAATCAGGAGATGCCTTGAAACACGCCCTTAGACCAAAACATAACAAGCCCAAGTTATCCGTAAATATCCAAATAAGGGTAATTTAAACTACAACCCTCAACCCTCAACCCTCACCGCAAGACGGACAACAAGCCGAACAACACGAGGCGAGCTACTCGCCCTGTGTATCGGCCGCCGCCACCGCCGCAAACCAGCGGCAGTTCACGCCGCTTCTCGTCCCCGACGAGGCCACCGTACCGGAAGTAACTGATTAGGTAGTGAAATCTGGCAGGCTCAAGCATTTAAAAAAAAATGGTCAATTTGCACTACTGACGAAACGATTGTATCATGGATCGAAGGGTACAATATACCTTTTAAATGTTTACCATATCGTACTGATTCTCCTAATGTTTTTCCTAAGAATATTCAAGAAGTCCAAGATTTTGATAAATCAATCAAAAACCTAGTAGATCTTAAAGTAATATCTTATTGTAATTCTGTTAAAGGAGAATTTATTTCTAGTGTGTTTTTAGTGCCAAAACCAAACGGCGACAAGAGATTCATATTGAACCTTAAATGTTTAAACAAATTCGTAGAAAACAAACATTTCAAGATGGAGGATTATTGTACAGTCTCAAAGCTTATAACAAAAACTGTTATAAGGCATCAATAGATCTAAAATATACTTACTTCTTAATTTTCATACATAAATCTCACCGAAAATACCTCCGTTTTAAATACAATAATACCCTTTATGAATTTAACTTTGTCTACCGTTTGGTTTATGCACTGCTCCATATACTTTTTTTTAAATTACTAAAGCCAGTTATGGAATCTCTAAGAACCCATGGCATGATATTATCAATTGTATATATCGATGATATTTTTTGCATTGGTACAACTTTTCTTGAATGTCAAAATAACGTTGACTTAAAGCAGTCTACACACCAAACATGCATGGAGTCGTCGACACGCGCGGGTACAAGTCGCCGACATGATTCTTTTGAAATAAAGCCACCGACATCAAGCCACCGGGGCTGTGCCGGTGGGTCGGCGGGTTTGTTGTGTAGACTGCTTAACAATAACATTACTTAAAAACTTAGGTTTCATAATAAATACAGAAAAAAGCTGCTTGGAACCGCAAACGAACGAACGCAAAGTTTTTAGGTTTAGAATTAGACTCGAAAAATATGTTATAAAAATTACCTGACAAAAAAACAAGCTCAAAAATAAAATAATATATTTCTAGCTTCTTGAAAAAACGTAAATGTAAACTTCGTGAATTTGCTTGGTTCATAGGATTATTAATTTCAGCTTGTCATACAATTCAATATACCTACTTGGCTTTACACTAAACTTTTTGAACAATTTAAATATTCCTGGTTACTTACCAATCCTAGCTACAGAAAGTTAGTTCGGCTCCCCAACAGTTTACATAGAGATATATTGTGGTGGTTACATCATATTGATCATGGCTCATCTTTAACTTGTGATCAATATGATTTAGAAATCTTTTCCGACGCGTCATGTACGGGTTGAGGAGCTTATTGCAGCACAGATGAATGTTTTGGCTATTGGAAAGATAGTGAAAGAACCGTACATATTAACGAGTTAGAGTTAAAAGCAGCTTTTATCGCACTTTTATGTTTTGCCCACAAATTATATAATTTAAAAATACTATTACGAATTGTTAATGTAACTGCAATATCTTGTATAAACCGCATGGGCAGCATACAGTTTGAATACTTGCATAATATCACTAAAGACCTATGGCAGTGGTGCGAAAGGCGTGGAATAAATATTTTTGCATCTTACATAAAGACGATAATTATGAAGCAGATCAATTATCGCGCATGAAATTTCAGAACACTGAATGGGAACTCAATGACGATGCATTCAGCTAAATAACACATTATTTTGGATACCCTGAAATAGACCTTTTCGCGAGTAGGTGTAATGCTAAGTGTCCCAGGTACATAACATGGAAAAACGACCTTGACGCTTATGCAATCGATGCTTTTATCATTCCATGGAAAAATAAACTATTCTACACATTTCCACTTTTTTCACTTATCACAAAAACAATGCAAAAAATAATTAGTGACAAAGAAAATGGCATAGTAGTTGTACCATATTGGCCAACACAACCCTGGTTCCCTGTTTACCGAAAATTAATTTGTACCAACTAATCTATTTTGAACCAAACGTAAATTTGTTAACTTCTCCTTTCAGAACGCCTCACAATCTGCACCGCACCCTGACATTGGTTGCCGCGAAGCTGTCAGGCAAACATTATTAAAAAGGCATTTATCTAATAAATCTATTGAAATTATGTTAGCATCATTATCTGATTCTACTTATAAACAATATGATTTTTGTATAAAATCTTGACTAAAGTATTGTATTATTACAACACTTTAGCCAAGATTTTATACAAAAATCATGGTTACAATTATGGTACAACATGGTTATGATTATTGCTCGGTTTCAGTTCCTGTAGTCATTCATTTTCTTACCACAATTGCACAATTACAAAGTGGCAAAATACGATACTGTCAATTCATATAAATCTGCATTATCTTGTAAACTCAAAATTGTTGATCGAAATTTAGAGGTTATCAAAGTGTAAGCAAAGGGGTATTTTTTTTTTTAAAAAGCTTGTAAAATCGAGTTAATTTGTATGTAGTTTACTTTCAGTTGATATGCCAACATTTTAAAGGTAAGTAGAAAATGAGCTCGATCATGTAGCCATAATAATATTTTTTCTTGGGATTTTATTGGTGTTTTTCATTGTATTGTAACCTGTTTTAGACGCCATATTTTTTGTGTTTTGTAGAATGGGGCTTTTTGGCACAAGTTTGGGCTATTTGGAACATAATTCCAAATAACCCCTGTTTTGTGTATTTTAGTTTTACGAAGTTTAAGATCGCTGTCTCAATTGGCCCTAAATGTGTATTATTTAAAAATCAAGTGTATATTTAAGGGGAAGCATTAAATTTGTTTCTTATTTTAAAATTATTACAGTTCCGGAAATATGGTGCGTATTTATCAAAGAAAGTACACTAATTCCAGAAATGGTAAATCTTTTGCACCGTATCACAGTTATTCGAAAGAAAATTTGGAAAAAGCGATGGAGGCTGTACAGTCTGGAAAACTTGAATAAATAAAATAAAATAAATAGATAAAAATAAATACTTCAAGGTATCCGATGCTGCCGAGTTTTATGATATACCAAAGAGCACGCTATGTGAATTTCATGAAATTTAAAGGAAAATTATAGCCGTTAAGATAACTTTATTAATGTAGCAGTAATAGTCGTTGAACTTGGGTGTTGGATAATTTTGTACCCAATACAAAATCCTTAGCATTAATCCTTTACAGTGACTAAGATGAAGTTGTTGCTTGTTTATAACGGTTACAGACTTGCACTGAAAAACAAAATATGAAATAAAAAGACAAACACAATAAATTGTCATAAGTTTCAAAATACTGCCGCTAGATTGCGCTGTACCAACGGGTTACGATTTCATTCGAGTACCTATAGAAGTCACAAACGAACTTTGTTTAATTTTCGAATTACAATTTTGTGAATTGAAATAATAACTTGGCTGCAATCTTAGTTTTATCTTTATGCTTTAGCAGGAAGAAAGTGGTTATTATTAGTTAATGTCTAATCTGTTTAAATAATTATCTTCGAAAGTCAACATTTTGTCGTTTGTTCAGTATCGCTATTCGATAACAGATGGCGTTGCGCTATGATGTCACTTGTAGATCGCGTTGTTAAGATTTTCTTGAAAGGTATGACCTCCATGGTTACGTTATGTGTTAAAGTTTTGTTTTACTCTGGACACCTTTCTGTAATACTGCAGTATTCAAATTAATGCGTGACGCACATTATCAATCTTTTTTACACCCATTTGCTTCTACACGAGGTGGTTCTCTTATAGATAACGTTTTTTCTAAATTCCCATGTGAAGTCGGATTTTATAGCTCATGTTTTGGCTACCATCGTCCTTTGTGGAGCCGTGTTTAAGCGCTTAAGACCATCACACTTCTGATCGACATCCCCGCATGTCTTACAAATGATAATTCAAATTGAAAGTCGATTTTTGTTGTTATTATAACCATTAACTCCTAATATCTTTAACATTACTTATATTCAGAATAAAGAACAACAGAATCGTACTATATTGTGATAACGGGGTACTACGGAACCCTACACTGTGCGTGGCCCGACACGCACTTGGCCGGTTTTTTTAATAATAATATCGTTTTTGCTAAACTGCGAGGCAACGCGCTCGTAGCGCTACCCGTGGCTACTCTCGGCAACCAAGCGGCTATCAACCGGCCGGTGGTTTGCTGGCCAGCAGTTGTGCGAGTGGGAAATCATATGCTGGAGTGAGAGCGCAAAATTTTGCAAGCTGTGATGATTAAACATATCTAGTTATTGAAATACTAGCTTTTCCCCGCGGCTTTGCTCGCGTTAATTTAGACTTTGACTATCAATTTGGGTTATATAATTTAATCTTGATTTGAAAGACACGTGGCGCCATCTATTATCCCAAGAACGTTATTGTTGTTCTCCTCGGGAACAGTACTTTTTTGCGGGCTTTTTTTCTGTTTCTATACACCTGACAACGTATATGCAAAATTTCAGGATGATCGGTTCAGTGGTTTAGGCGTGAAAATGTAACAAACAAACTTACTTTCGCATTAATTATAATATTAGTTAGGAAGTTAGCATGCAAGTTTTTTATTTAATAACAATACATTTTGCAGATTGAGCTAGATTTTGTCCAATATAATTGCTAGTCTCCAGTTAGAGGTATTCCCAAATCAAATCGAAATTATCGTTACCCTGCTGGACCATTGTATGAGATAACATCATTCTTGAGATTAGACACGTTGAAAACTGTTTTGAGCGTAAAACGGTATGTCATTCTAATGAGGTTAATATGTCGAATAAATGGATGTTCACACCGAAATCCTAGCAATTTTAAATAATGAGATAACAACGTACAAATTAATGTTTCAACCGCGCGGCCACGTACTTTTTGGTTTGGACTGATTTCGTGTGTTTACACACACGAAATCAGTCCAAAATCTAAGGCAATAAATACTACCAAAGTTTAGTTAACCTTTGGTAGTATTTATTGTCTTAGACTTTGACAAATTACGACAATTTTTTGGCGAAGTTTTGTTTTTTAGATAATTTGGCGGTGCAGTCGTAACGCACACCTCAGTTATAGCAACTTATCAACGGAAAGCAACAGAACATGTCAACAGTCCAAACCAAAAAGTACGTGGCGGCGCGGTTGAAACATTAATTTGTACGTTGTTATCTCATTATTTAAAATTGCTAGGATTTCGGTGTGAACATCCATTTATTCGACATATTAACCTCATTAGAATGACATACCGTTTTACCCTCAGAACAGTTTTCAACGTGTGTAATCTCAAGAATGATGTTATCTCATACAATGGTCCAGCAGGGTAACGATAATTTCTATTTGATTTGGGAATACCTCTAACTGGAGACTAGCAATTATATTGGACAAAATCTAGCTCAATCTGCAAAATGTATTGTTATTAAATAAAAAACTTGCATGCTAACTTCCTAACTAATATTATAAATGCGAAAGTAAGTTTGTTTGTTACCTTTTCACGCCTAAACCACTGAACCGATCATCCTGAAATTTTGCATATACGTTGTCAGGTGTATAGAAACGGAAAAAAGCTCGCAAAAAAGTACTGTTCCCGAGGAGAAAAACAATAACGTTCTTGTGATAATAGATGGCGCCACGTGTCTTTCAAATCAAGATTGAATTGTATAACCCAAATTGATAGTCAAAGTCTAAATTAACGCGAGCAAAGCCGCGGGGAAAAGCTAGTATTTCAATAACTAGATATGTTTAATCATCACAGCTTGCAAAATTTTGCGCTCTCACTCCAGCATATGATTTCCCACTCGCACAACTGCTGGCCAGCAAACCACCGGCCGGTTGATAGCCGCTTGGTTGCCGAGAGTAGCCACGGGTAGCGCTACGAGCGCGTTGCCTCGCAGTTTAGCAAAAACGATATTATTATTAAAAAAACCGGCCAAGTGCGTGTCGGGCCACGCACAGTGTAGGGTTCCGTAGTAGCCCGTTATCACAATATGGTACGATTCTGTTGTTCTTTATTCTGAATATAAGTAATGTTAAAGATATTAGGAGTTAATGGTTATAATAACAACAAAAATCGACTTTCAATTTGAATTATCATTTCTAAGACATGCGGGGATGTCGATCAGAAGTGTGATGGTCTTAAGCGCTTAAGCACGGCTCCACAAAGGACGATGGTAGCCAAAACATGAGCTGTAAAATCCGACTTCACATGGGAATTTAGAAAAAACGTTATCTATAAGAGAACCACCTCGTGTAGAAGCAAATGGATGTAAAAAAGATTGATAATGCGCGTCACGCATTAATTTGAATACTGCAGTATTACACAAAGGTGACCAGAGTAAAACAAAACTTTAACACATAACGTAACCATGGAGGTCATACCTTTCAAGAAAATCTTAACACCGCGATCTACAAGTGACATCATAGCACAGCGCCATCTGTTATCGAATAGCGATACTGAACAAACGACAAAATGTTGATTTTCGAAGATAATTATTTAAACAGATTAGACATTAACTAATAATAACCACTTTCTTCCTGCTAAAGCTAAAAGATAAAACTAAGATTGCTGCCAAATTATTATTTCAATTCACAAAATTGTAATTCGAAAATTAAACAAAGTTCGTTTGTGACTTCTATAGGTACTCGAATGAAGTTGTAACCCGTTGGTACAGCGCAATCTAGCGGCAGTCTTTTGAAACTTATGACAATTTATTGTTTTTGTGTTTTTTATTTCATATTTTGTTTTTCAGTGCAAGTCTTTACCCGTTATTAACAAGCATCTACTTTATCTTAGTCACTGTAAAGGATTAATGCTAAGGATTTTGTATTGGGTACACAATTATCCAATACCCAAATTCAACAACTATTACTTCTAAATTAATAAAGTTATCTTAACGGCTATAATTTTCCTTTAAAGTTCATGAAATGCACTATCACCGTGAATTTTTCCAGATTTTTTAAGCCAGCAGTTAAGCTTTTAGAGGAGGGGGAGACTGGAACAAAAATTTGCACTAATATATAAATGCGTAAATGGAGCATTAAATAGAAAAATAATTGTAGCAACCCCTTAGCCATTTTAGAAGACCTATTAAACGATACCCCACACGATGGGGTAGATGACGAAAAACATATTCATCCCCACTTCACATGTAGAAGAGCTACCCTATAAATAAATATTTTCCTATTTTACTACTTGGTCGGCGTAAGTGATATACACACTCCTACAAAATTACAGCTTCCTAGTACTAACGGTTTCTTAGCAAAACCTCGGCAGATAAACAGACGGACATGACGAAACTATAAGGGTTCCTTATCAGAACTACGGAACCCTAAAAATGAGGATTACTGCATACATAAAAATAAGATGATTGAATTATTACGTTTCTTTTCTACGAGTAAGAGAATTCACAGATTTACTTATTCATTGGGCATGGGTTGCCATAATGCAAATTTGTATCAACTTCATTGCATTATAGCAATTTTTTAAAATGTGCTGTTAACAAATTAAATTAAATTAATTATTTATTTTATTTAACAAATTTTCCTTTACAAAATATAATATTAACAAATACATGTGCATTTAATTTCGTATGTTTTTTGCGCTAGCCCTCAGATATTAAGAAAATACATACATACGCGATATATTTGACAATTATAGAAATAACGATGTAACAGGGTTTTGAAAAATCATATGCGATTCTGTTAACAAATTTAACCATGCTCACTTAAATGTCTCACTGTTGGTGGCGCGTGTGTTGGATCATTCGGTTCCCTACAAAATGGTTGAGCTGGATGGTGCTGATCCACGCGTCATGTTCGTGAACGGGCGCCGTTAGTTGAGACTCGTCATCTCATCAACTGCCACGGCTTATTTTTATTATTAATCTTATATTTTGAATTGTTCCTTTATTTTATTTTTTTCATTGTTCTCGCATATAGAAGCAACAAGAATAATGTACCCAGGATTTTGTAATATCTTGATTTAAAAAGAGTGTTGTTAGGTCTATGATCCTTGCGGAATAAAAGTGGACTGTATTTTCATTTACTGGTATATTATAGCAAAATTACATTATTAATCCCGACAGTAATTTATCGTACAACGCGCGCGTGTCTCACTCGGGCGCGCTCGGGCAAGTGGGGGGCCGCGGAATGTTCGGGATTGCGACGACGACGGCGGGCGGCGGGCGGTGTGCGGGAGGCGCGGTGTGTGCGCCTGGGTCCCGCGGGCAGAGCGCCTGGGTCCCGTGGGCTGCGCGTAGACATGCTCCCCGGGTTGAAGAGACGATCTTCAATGGTTGTTGTCTTCTTCCAATGGCAGGGGACAGAGGTTGTTCCATCCTCTTCTGATAGTTCCCCTTTTAGTTCGGGTCTCTGCGACCCTGTTGATACCATCAATGCCTGGGTATACCTGCACTACTCTTCCAAGGTTCCACCTTAAAGGTGGACAGGTCTTGTCTTTAACAAGAACAAGGGAATTCAGTTTGATGCCGTCTCTATCGCTACTTGTCTTCCACTTTGTTTTCTGCTGTAGCATACAAACATATTCATTAGAAAATCTTAACCAAAAATGCGATTTTATAGCTTCTACTCGCTTATGGCGTTGCAGTAAGTTGACGCTCTCAATTTCGGCCACCTGTGGATCAGGCACAGTAGTTAGGGTTCGTCCAATTAGGAAATGAGATGGGGTTAGGACAGACAAATCGGAAGGGTCACTGGATAGAGGGGTCGACGGTCGAGAATTCAAAATAGCTTCTATTTGAGTGAGACAAGTAGACATTTCTTCATAGGTTAGATGAGTTAAATTTAAAATTCTACGTAAATGATGCTTTGTAGAACGAACGGCGGCTTCGGCCATCTCGTTGAAATGAGGGGAGTAAGCAGGTGCAAAGAGAAAGTTAATACCTTCCTCTGCTAGTTTATCAGCTATATCTAGTTTAGATAGAAAGGATTGCAATAATTTACATGCGCCGACAAAATTGGTTCCATTGTCAGACGTGATGCTGTGAGGCTTGCCTCGACGGCTTATAAAGCGATATAGTGCAGCCATATAGGCCTCTGTGCTCAGTTCCGTTACAAGCTCCAGGTGTACTGCCTTGACTGTCAAACAAACAAAAATGCAAAGGTAGGATTTTAATAACTTGCAACCACGACCTTTTCTATCAGCTATCAAAATTGGCCCGCAATAATCGACTGCACTATGTAAAAATGGGAATTCTAATTTAGTCCTACATTCAGGTATTTGGCCCATAATAGGTTTAACTGTTTGAGCTTTAAGTCTGAAACATTTAATAAATTTTTTAACTATAGACCTAGCTAGATTCCTTCCACCTAGAGCCCAGTATGTCAATCTGACATTAGCAAGGAGCAACTGTGGCCCTGCATGTAAAAGTTCTAAATGTTGTTTAAGAAATATTAATATTGTTATATGATGTTTACTACATACTAATATAGGATGCTTTTGGTCATAAGTGTATGGGGAATTATCTAACCTTCCTCCAACTCTTATGAGATCATTTGAGTCAAGAAATGGAGATAAAGAAATTAACCTATTATTTGATGACAATGATTTTCCTGATTTTAAACTAAAATATTCATCTTTAAACATTTCAATTTGACCTAATCTTAAAATAGCAAACAAGGCTTTTTGTAATTCATTTGCAGACAAGTTTGTTAATTTGCTGCCTTTGTTCTTACAATTAAATAAAAATCTTTGTATGTAAGCTACTACGCGAATAAGACGTGTGAGGTTAGAATGTTTTTGTATGAGTAATGAGATAGCATTACTATCTGTGACATTATTGTTAGTTGAGTTATGAGTAAAGTGATCCGGTAGATCTCCTTCCTCCTTAGGGTTCGGCATTTTAGGCCAAGTGTTTTCATGATGTTTTAAAAACTGTGGACCAGACCACCACAGAGAAGCTGAGCTGATAAGATCAGCCTTCACCCCTCGGGAAACGAGATCAGCCGGGTTGTCGAGAGACGGCACATAATTCCACCGGGACCCCACGGTGTTCTCAACTATTTCATTAACCCTATTGCGAACAAAAGGTTTAAGGCGATGCACAGGTGTTGATAACCAGCCCAAAACTATTGTCGAATCACACCAATACCTGCATGTAACTGGCCATGTTATTGACTGTAATACTTTAGTACACAATCTTGTAGCTATAAGGGCTCCACATAACTCTAGACGCGGTATCGTGGTTGGTTTTATTGGTGCTACTTTATTTTTAGATATTATTAATTGCGTATGAACCGTGCCGTTATTGCTTACCGACCGGGCATAGATGCAAGCTGCATAAGCACGTTCAGAGGCGTCAGAAAATACATGTAATTCAATTGTGACAATATCGTTTTGTAAAATCCAACGTGGTATCTTTACGTTGTTTATGTATGGTAATTTATTTACGAATGTGGTCCATGATTCTTTTATGTCGCTAGGAACTTCATCGTCCCAGCTTATTTTTAAAGTCCAAAGCCTTTGCCTCCACAACAACTGGACCTACGATTCCTAGCGGGTCAAAGATTTGACTTATGACTGATAGTATGTTACGTTTTGTGAATTTTTCATGTTTTTCAATATTTATAATAAAGGATAATGTATCTGAATTCGAGATCCAATTAAGACCTAAAGTTTTATTTATAGTGCTACAATTGTTATCTGATAATTCTAAAACATGATCCGATTCTGATTGGTGTCCGATAATATTTTCCAATATCTCTGGAGAATTTGATTTAAATTTTCGTAAATTAAACTTTGCTGAAGATAGGACAGATATTACTGTTTTAGTTTGTTCTATGACGCTATTTATGGACATCCCTCCACTAAGGTAATCGTCCATATAGAAGTCTCTAGAAATTGAGAATTTGACAGATGGGTCATCCACTGTTTCTGCTAAACTAGAAAGACATTTTCTAGCCAAGTAAGGAGCTGATGCAGTACCATAAGTGACTGTGTTTAAAGTGTATGTTTTAAGTGGCATTGAAGGTTCTGGCCTGAATATAATTTGTTGAAGTGATCGCTGTATAGGATTGAGCTCAATAGCTCTATACATCTTTTCAATATCTCCACATATTACATATTTATGTTGGCGAAACCTAATAAGAATCGACAATAGATCATCTTGAACTGTAGGTCCTATCATCTGAATATCATTGAGGGATATTCCTGATGTAGTGACAGCAGATGCATCAAAGACTGTACGCAATTTAGTAGTGGTGCTAGATTCACGGATAACACCATGATGTGGTAAGTAATAATTGACAAAATTAGGACTACTGTGATTGGGAGTTGTATTTTCAGTCATGTGCCCTAGTTGTTCATACTCCTGCATGAATCCTAAGTATTGTTTTTTGAAATTAGAGTCTCTTTGAAATCTACGCTCAAGAGAGAGAAATCTAACCTTTGCCCTAGTATATGACTCACCTAATGTATGAGGATCTAGTTTAAAGGGCATACTGACTACGAAGCGGCCTTCTTTATCACGGTAAGTATCTTTTTTAAATGATTTTTCACAGGCACGTTCTTCACTAGCCACTGGTTGTACTAGTCGTTGGGTAGTGTACTGCCAAAAAAATTTTTAGGGACTTACGTCAGTGGTACTACAGTGCCAATATGAGGAACGTTCGAAAACACGAATGTATTGTTGAACTACGGCTCCTTCATACGTTATTTGTGTGTTTTTAATACACAAAAAGAAATATAGATGGCTCTGAAACCAAGTGCCGTGCATTTTTCAACACTCTGTGGTTGTAACAACGAATTGAAGTCAGGTATGTTTCGTGTGTGAGTACGTGAAAAGTGTCACCGTAATAATGTCGTAGTATTTTTGTTTTATTGCATATTTCTAATAATGTAATATATTACATTTTTCTAGACAATATACACGTTCTAGTAGTGTATAAATAACTTACTCTTATATCTACAAAGTTGATAAATTTAGCAAAAGAAGTTGTCGAGTAACTGTGTTTGTTTACGATCGGGTTCTGGTTTGTTTACGGACTGTAGAAATTGGTTGTAAGGGATATAATACCCTAATTTCATTAAATAAACTATCTAGAATAATTAGATACATAGAACAAATCAATTACGTTTATATTTTTATATTAATTTTTTATATTTTTTCGCGAGGACCGAAGGTCGGGCCGAGGAGTCTTGTTTTGAAGAATTTATTTAATATACTTCTCATTAATGAAATATAAATCTTTTGATATGGTTTTGAAGGAAATATAGCCTACTTTATTTAAAAAATAATATAACTGTTACAGATAGCATACTTTAATTACGTAAAATAAAATTGCCGGAATATCAGAAAAAAATATTTACTTTCTTAAGTTTAACATTTTTTTTTAGTATGGACATGTCGGTTGGAACCATATATTTTTACTTAAATTTATTCTCTATACGCTAATGTAAACAATGGTATGTTTTATATTGAAATTGCTCTAATAATTTTGTTTTGGCAAACGTTTTTATCGGGGAAGATCCCGCGGCATTTTAGACGCGCTGGCAATCGGTTGCGCTGCGACGTTAGCCCCACATTACGCCTCGCAAACGCCGTCGTGCCAGTGGCTAGTTAAATAATATTTAGAGGGAATTGAATCTAGTTCCCAAAATTTTGAGATACTATCTTCATGATTGACAAAATTACATTGGTGTAGTGACTTATTTTTTGTATTAGCTACAGGACCAGACACTAACCAACCAAGCTTAGTCTCATATAATTTTGGTTGTTTTTTCCCTAGATTAATGGAATTATTACATATGACATTCCAAAATAGTTCTGCACCCACTAGAATATCTACTGTACCCGGAACATTAAATGACGGGTCTGCCAGCTGTATACCTGAAGGTATAGCAATATCTTGTATCACTACTAATTTGGACGGCAATGTTTTAGTAATTTGAGGTAATATTAAGCAATCTATCTCTTCTTTATAATCACTATAAAGAGATTCTATCATAACCTTACAAGATTGTGTACTCTTACAAAACTGATTGTATATACCTGATACCGTGGACACTGTACTGTGTCTCGACAACCCCAGCTTACCGCACAGCGCGGCTGTGATAAAGTTTGCAGTGCTGCCATTGTCCAACAGGAGCCGTGCTGCGAGTGTGCTGCCTTTGTTATCATGTACCTTCACCAGCGCTGTGGACAGAAGTACATGTGGCGAAGTAGTAGGCTGTATGGCATCGGTTGACATTGTGACATTTTCTATAGAGTTATCAGAATCTGTAATGGCTTCATTTATGTTGGTGGCTAACACAACATTCTCTTGATTTGACACAGAGGACTCAGGCTTATCATCATTTTTATGTAGTAATGTATTATGTTTGTATCTACAATACCTACAGTGTGGGAATCTACATTTCACATGAGAGTGACCAGGGCGTAGACAGTTAAGGCATACCCTAAGGTCATTGGCTTTTTCTAGGCGTTTTTCAATGGTCAAATCTCTAAATTTGTCACAGTGATACATTGTGTGGTTTTCTTTACATATAGGGCACTTGAAATTATTTTTGTTTTGTGAGTTGTTTTCATTTGACATTGCTAGAAAAGATTTTGTCTTTCGAGTTTCTGGTTTTAACTTTGTTGTACTATTATCCTCTATGGATTCCAACAGGTCTGCTCTGTTATGCAGAAATGTAGAAAATTGTTCTAGTGTTGGTGGATCACACAGTGTGTTTCTATACTCTTCCCACTTCCTTTTAGTTGTAGGATCTAGTTTGCTAGACATGATGTATATTATTAAGGTATCCCAGTGCTCTGTAGGTTGCTTAAGAATAGTTAACGCTCTAATGTTTTTGTTTGTAGTGTCAACTAACTGTCTAATTGATTTACTTGACTCCTCTAAAATGGTGTCTACTTTGAACAATGCTTGAACATGATTGTTCACTAGCAACCTAGAGTTATCATAACGTTCACATAATAATTTCCATGCTGTTGAATAATTATCTTTTGTGAAATCTATATTCTTAACAATTACTGCAGCACTCCCATGGAGAGAAGCTCGCAAGTAATGAAATTTACTAATGTTATCTAATTGATCATTTTCATGAATCATTGACATAAATGTATCCCTAAACTCGAGCCAATTTTGATAAGTACCATCAAACTTTGAAATGTTAATTTTTGGTAAATGGAAACGATTGGTATGGTTGCAAGTCTCACCTGATTTGGCATCACTGACGCTTGATTCGGAGCCTGAGCCCAAACGCCTTCGCTGGCTTCCAGCAACTTTGTCAGCGCTGGTTGCGAGAAGAGTTTGGGCCTGAGCGACGAGCTGATAGTACTTGTTTTCAGTTTTCTCTCTGTCAGCATGCTGTTCGTCTGGAGGGCCGCAGAGGTACTCAAGCTCTGTCTGTATAGTATCAAATTCTGAAATTAAATTTTGTACTCGTGAAAAGCGTGATTGTAGTTCGTTAGCGTGCAGATCGCTAAGCACTTCATGTGAACTTGCAGTATTTAAATAAGTTTCGAAGTGGGTAAGCTTTGCTTTTATGCTAGCTTTAGCCTTTTTTAGCTTAAAAATGCGTTCATTCTTGTCCGCCATTTTGATGATGCAATAAGGCGCGGTCGTGCTTATGGCATGCGGTACCTACCTAATAGCAAATGTGCACACACCAAGCGGATTTTGTAATTTTTTCAATATTATTGCCCCCACAGACTGCGTGCAAGATGCAATGAATATGAATATAGGTAATTCACGTGTGAATGTGAAATATAGCTTTAGAAAATAGGTCTCACTCAAATATTCACTGAATAGGAATTTACGAGAAGTTTCAGATGAATAGGTTTGGTAAGGATAATTGGAACGAACTCACAATACCAGCCGATGTATCAGGTGCACGTGGTCCGTTGGTATGCTTTGTTGCGTTTTGTGACTTGCATGGCGGAAATGCAGATGGAGATCACGAGGCCGGCGATGCGGTGTGCAGTATCTATGCTGTAGACCCGCTGTATCGTAGATTCCACTGAAGCTATCTTCCAACCGCCGCTCCGAGTTTTTTCCGAACGCGTGGCAACAACGTGTCGATGGCGACGAGAATATGTTAATGCAATTTTATTGTTTCCTTGAAGGACCAGTGTTAGGTCTATGATCCTTGCGGAATAAAAGTGGACTGTATGTTAACTTACTGGTATATTATAGCAAAATTACATTATTAATCCCGACAGTAATTTATCGTACAACGCGCGTGTGTCTCACTCGGGCGCGCTCGGGCAAGTGGGGGGCCGCGGAATGTTCGGGATTGCGACGACGACGGCGGGCGGCGGGCGGTGTGCGGGAGGCGCGGTGTGTGCGCCTGGGTCCCGCGGGCAGAGCGCCTGGGTTCCGTGGGCTGCGCGTAGACAGTGTCCTTGGAGTTTCTTGCCCGTTCTTCTCCATAGAGATCTACATTTTGGAATGGGCAACTAGCTTCAACTTTCTGACTAACTGACCGACTCTTTGACAATTTAAAAGTGCCTGTAAATGGTTTAATTGAAATAAATGCTTTGAGTTTGAGTTAAATATGTTGAGGCAAACAGACTGAGAATAAAAATTGCTTCGAAATATTTCAAAAATATTCGATATAGTTGTGACTGTAATGCTAAATTTATTTATGAACACATCGTAAATAACATTATTTTCAACGCTAGTTCCATTAGAAATTGTTTCAATAGTACGTGCATGAATACGGAACCATCAGAGAGAAAACATGTATTTCTACCATTAAATTTAGATATAATAAATATTTTCACAATTAACAACTTGGAAGATGCTATTATTATGATGATGCAGAAAATGCAATTAATTAGTTGAATTTACTCATACCTTATCAAAAATAGTAACATTTGATTTAACCCTTAACCACCTGACGCTGGTCTCAGAGACTGGCGATTTTGTTTTTAAATTATTCCGTTACTGTGCACGCGACGCAATTGTTTGTCCATGTACTTTTTCCTCTCCCCCGCCAGTACGCCCCATACGCTCAGCAGCTCCAGACCTGCGCGTATTAACCATTATTGGTAATTTATATTTCGCTTGCGGTCCGTGAGACCGACGTCAGGTAGTTACGTTAGTTTGGTTATACTGTATATTTTTTGTTTTTATTGATTTATAATGTCTGAATTAAACGTACTACGATGGCTAAATTGTACCAGAACTTCCGGATGAAGATTGCAGTGACGTAGAAGATGTTGCAGCGGATCACATCATTGAGGGCGAGTGTCTGAATCAGAAGTAGAAGGTGACGAGTCTGAGCTTCAATCTATTGAAAATGAAAACAACACTATGCCACCGATGGAACCTGCTAAAAAAATGTTAAACCTGTGATTCTAAGAAAAAATGCAAAACAGCTTACATGTGTTTTGCATGTAAGAATCCGATTTGCATTGAATGCAGCCAAAAAATGTGCTTATAATTGTCGTCGCAACTTGTGAAAGTTTGTGGGTTGTGATTTTGTAATAATTGTGTCTTAATCGTGCCAAAAATTATGTAAAGTTACAGATTATATATCGAACTTGTCGTAAAGAAGTAAAAACTATTGAGTTATAGCGAAATTTCCTACTCAGATCTCAGATTTTCAATATTCCTAGATTTTTTTGCTAAAATTTATATAATTATGTTAAGTGTTGATTTTTGACAAGTAAATGCATACTTTTGCTTAGTTTAAAAACTTATAATGAATAAAAATATAATAAAAATACAGTTGTGACTTTTATTATATTATATTTAAGATAATTTATAGTATAATTTATATATATAATTTATAATAATTTTATAATTAATTTTATTATATTTTTAAGATAATATTTTAAATAATGGTTATTAAACATGAAAAATACGCAAGCGGTCTCCAGGACCGACGTCAGGTAGTAGTGTCACTGACAAACACCTCAGGCTAAGGGTAAATGGCACACAAATGTTGTTACATGACATACCTCAAAATATTATTGTTAAACAATAAATTTATACATTGTTAGATGCTATTAAATATATTCCTCCAATCCTTGGAACAATACGTCACTACAAATGTAATTTTACAAGAAATGCCGGGATGCTTTGCTACGACGACAACTAAAATAAATTATGTGAAAGTAGAAAAGACCCTGTTTGCATCCATTTTTTCACATATGGTTTTGTAGAGGTGTAAACAGAATTATTATTTGATTTTTCATATTCTTAAAAATGGTTCTGTAGAGGTAGGGAGTTTTATTTTCTTTGTGGAAGGAATTATATTATATTTCATGATTTTTGCAAACTGTGATAAATAAATATAAGTATATAATCATTGAAATATCCAAGTTTTTTATTTAATAGCAATACATTTTGCAGATTGAGCTAGATGTTGTCCAACATAACTGCTAGTCTCCAGTTAGAGGTATTCCCAAATCAAACGTAATTATGGTTACCCTGCTCAACCATTGTATAAGATAGGTAATATCATTTTTGAGATTACACACGCTGGAAACTGTTCTGAGGGTAAAACGATTTGTCATTCTAATGAGGTTAATATGTCAAATAAATAGATGTTCACCCCGAAATCCTAGCAATTTTAAATAATGAGATATCAGCGTACAAAATAACGTTTCGACCGCGCGGCCACGTAGTTTTTGGTTTGGACTGATTTCGTCTGTTTAGCTAAACTTTGGTAGAATTTATTGCTTTCGTTAGTTTTGAAAAATTAAGACCTTTCTTCTTGTAACAGTTTCACTGTTGGAAGTCAAGTTTTAAAGAAATAATCAACTATAAAGAAACAACGAGTGAAGGATTGCGCGGCCATAACTTCCAAGGTTAATATTTCGTAAAATATTGATCTAGAGCTTATAATTCTATTTTCGACAAATTTTGACAAATTCAGTCTTCAATTGACAAAAAGAATTAGATCTCTAACCCAAGTAGTTGCTGAGATCTCCATGGCCGCGCAATCCTCCACGTTACGTTTGCGCGGCCAACTTAAAACCCGTATAACTTATTCTTTTGACAAATTTTTGGTTTGTTCACTTCGATTTTGACAAATTCCGACAATTGTTTTGGCGAAGTTTTTTTTGTTTGGATAACTTGGCGGAGCAAACGTAACGCACACTAATTGACAAGCCTAATTGAAATAAATGCCTAGTGTTGTATTTGTGCTTTTCTTCTAACAATACTTTCCCTACACACCGTATTTATAGGTTCTTTTGTACACAGTAAAAAAAGTGTTCTAATTAAGTGGATATCCTTAGCTATACATATTATTATAGTTTTCATCACCTTTCTAAAACACCGTTCTAACATAGGCTTCTGGTTTGAGAGCCCATTTGTTCATTAAAGTGTTAATTAATATTTTAGAAATGCATGGACCTTTGCTGCAAGTTTTTAGTTTTCTTAATCATTTATATTTATTATTATTTTAATAATATGTCTCAATTTGATTCGCAAGGATTTAAAAAATGAACCCTTGTTCCAGATGCACATTGGCTCAGGGGGGCCAGATAGATAGAAGAATATTATGGTAATGCCTTTTTCTTTTAGGACCATTTGCTCGGCAGGAAGATTTGCTATTAGGACATTTTATTAGTGTCGTTTTGATTATAGGATTGTATAAATGCTAGAAACACGTCATAATTATTGTGTGCGAGGGTATTGGCTTAAAGCTTATCAGGAAAAAAAAAATACATTTTAAGATTTTAAATACGTACTTTATTAGTAGAAAAACCAAAGGCTTGTCCTGTATAGCATAACACAAATTAAATTACATCAACTTTCTTAAACATAAAAAGTAACTTATAAGTTAGGGGGCGGGGGCAGGTTCGGGTGCGGGTGCATCTTCTGCAGGTGGAGGAGCCCCCCCCTCGACATTTGAACCAGGCAGTACTGGTAAGAAGCCCACTCCTTCAGGATCCCACAAAAATGGAGCATACACGATTACAGCTACATATAAAATTATGGTGCACATTATAACAGACGGTATGGAATACTGTACCTGTAAAATAAAATAAATTACTATATTATTACCTAGGTAGTTTAATACGTACCTACCTACATTAAATATACACTCAGATAAGACCACGAAGTGAATATAATATGTTAATTAACGAAAGCGTTCCCTTTAACTAGTGATACTGTAGCGTCACATAATCTACTGTTCCAGTCACTTTAGCTCTTACCACTAACAATTCACCCACATCAAACGAGTCCTTATCAAAAAAGCATATTATAAAATCAAAAAGTCTTTAATTTTATAACATGCTTTTGAAGACAAGGAAGTTTGGTAATAATTCCTGCTGCACATGTGGCTTCCTTAACTCATCAAGCGTCGTTAATGAGACACAATTGATTATCTATTGTTTTGGCCCTCTAGCGGGCCACCTCGAGCTTGACTAGAGGCATAATTTTGTAAATGTCTATTAACTGTTCAGTTTGTTAGTTTTTTTATTTTAATTTTAATTTTTACATACTTCCTTGACATAATAATCTCATATTATTTGAAATTATAAACCTTCAATTTTAATTTCAACCTCGGACCAATTATCCTAGCTATGGCCGGAGCATTAGATGAAATCTTAGTGTCATTTTTTGTTAATGTGCAGAAATAGGTTTGTACCTGTGCGTGACTAGGGAAGGGTCGACGCTTCAAAGTATGTCGATAAAATTACAGTAATGGGTAAAATATACAGGATATAATTTAAATAAATACACACGTAATTTATTTTTGTTTGTTATAGGAAAATTCATTCACAGGCTGAGGTTACAGGTTTTTTTTTACTAATGACCTTTTAATAAAATCAATTTGTTGTATAAATTTCTAACACTGTTTTCGATCACAGTGTTTTTCATTATAAATTGCATTCTAAGTTGCAAATACTAATACTTCTCGCATATAGATTTTATTAAAAGATATTTGTGATCCTGCATAAAATTAAACTCTAATACATGATTATTTAGAGAACGAAGTATATTTATATTATAAGTATATAAGTAATATATTTTTGTAACTAAAAGAAGTAGTCACTATAACATCGCGGATCATTGTATGTACAACTTTGCTGTTAATTTTGCTATAATGGGTGGATATCAAAGATTTCCGCAAAACTTTTTCACATAATTTACAAATATAATAAACATTTTTCATGTAACCGTTTAGTGCTGAAATGCATTCTTCACATGCCAGGAATTTTTTAGATTTTTTTAACCAAAAACCCCGATATGTAGTGTATAACCTCCTCAGCATACTCAGTAAGTTCGGATGGGTCATTTATGTAATTATTATCATAATTGTGTATGTCTTTTCCCCTCACTTCTTCTGAATCATCCAACATCCTATGTTGTCGTAGAGAATTATTTATCATACTAATGTACTGAGATGTTTTGGTAATATTTAAAATAGGAATATCCTCTAGAGGAATACAATTTCCTTCTGCAGCTTTGAACTTGGCATGGAGCAATAATTTTTTATATGCCGCTCGAAACTGCTTTGCTAAAGGATTATTATTAAAGCCCCCCATTGACCTAATTGCACCAAAAATAGCTCAAGGTGGTCTTGTGAAAATTTGTATGTACAAATAAATTTCATTTTTGGAGGGCCTTTCATAAGTAAATCTTCGGAAAGATTTTTTATCGACTGTAGGCAAATGATAAAACCTAAGAACCCAACTTTTCTCTGTGAATTAATGACTAAGTTACCATCACCTATACCTACCATATAATGGGTAATTTTAGCCCCTTGTACAACAATCTACTATTCCTGGACTAATGGGAATGTCACCAACGAACAAGTTGGCCTATAATATCAAAAGTATTTCAAAACATATTTACCATTTTCGTGATTGGTACTTTTCCAGTGTTATGGCAATAGTAAGCCGGGGTATATTGAAAAGGCAAGCAGAATCCGAAATTACATGCTATCCCCACACCTAATGCCGGAAGATAAACCTGTGATGGCCAAGGATGAGCGCCATCAACTGACTGCAAAAAGAAGAATAAACCATAAACGCAGGCAATAATAAAATATCATGATGATCTTCGAATTAAAAAGATAATGACCAAAATTAATGCACATGGTGCCTTTTTTTCTTGGCGGCCATTCATGCAACTGTAAAAATGAGGTAGGCACAATATAACATTACTAACGAACTAATATACTTCTGTTAATCATAAAAATCAGTTCGGACTGAGTAATACCAGTTTATACAGGGTGATGTTTGTGATGGCACATAAAGGCTAAATTCGAAACTATGGGTAGCAGAGCAAAGTGGTCAAAGGAACCATGACCTCGATTTCGGAGGAAAGAAAAACAAAACGTTACATAACTAAGCATTTATCACCCCTTCTATGCCTAAAGGCCTATTAACATAATAATTATAGTTCAACTAATAATATGTATGCAACGTTTGTAACTTTGTAGTAGCCGAAAATAAATAAAATACATTTATTTACAAGACATATTAAATAAACGTATTTTATTTATGGGCAGATGCTCGTCATCATCAGAATCGGCCATGTTTTCAAGAAATGGTAATGTTGGTAGGGACCAACAAATAATCACTCGAGTCACAATCAAAAGTTATTTAATCGCACAAAATATCTTTCTTACAAGATTTCACTAAAATCTATCCACTAGTTATTAGAAAATCACTTAATCGATCGGTTTTAATTATTTTTGAAACAAAAAGGGACAAAATTAATCGGAACAAAAGCGATTCGTCAAATACGTGGTGCGCTCGCCGTTGACGTTCGGAATCAACTGAAGTTCAACATGGCCACACTGAGCATCGACTCGACGCTCCGCCATACTGACAGTTTTCAAATCTTATTCCGATGTATCTCTCAACAGATGGCACAAGCAATGCGCCGTCACGGCCAGACTGACTTTCGACCGTGCGCGGGCGCATCAGATTGCAGTCCTGTAACAATCACTCTCATCTCAATCGAACGGGTGTAAGTAAATTTGCCCACTCGCCCAACCTGACAAACTATGACTAGTAGACAATAACATTACTCTCACACTAACTATCTCACAACAAAAGAAAGCGTGTGTCCTTCCAGCTACCTTTAAACAGTTAATAAGAAATGCACTTTAAACTCTATCAGCATGTCCTATCAACCATCCCTTAGGTGTGGCCCGGACGATACCGTCGTGTTGCGATCAACTTTCTACACAATATTAACCTGGACCGGACGGGTGTGTCCTTTCGATCAGTCACTCATGCATGGCCCGGACAACACTGTCCCTTTCGACCAGTGAACACTTAAGGTTAGAGACCGGATGAATGTGTCCCCTCGACCAGCCGCCATCAGCTGCAGGGTCCGGACGACGTTATCCCTTTGAACACCTTCACATTATTCGATGACTGCTCCTAACGTCTCAACATAGTTAAGTAGAGTAGTATAAGTTCCGGACTGTCTTGCTCTGCGTGAATTTGGACCATTGAGCATGATTTCATGATCTGAGATGTTACTAAGGGCATCAGACCCTGCTGTAAGTGTGTCTGATCCTGCGGATAGGGTATTGGAGCTTGCAGTTTATGTATCACAACTACTTAGTCTGTCGAGGTGACCATTTTCCAGTTCAACGTTTTCCGGCGCCGTCATGGCCTCCTTTTCAATCATCAAACTAGTAGATATTTCAACTATCCCGTCATGACCCCGTGGTACTGGGCGGAAGTTTTCATGCGCGTATTTAAAAGTACGATGTGAACCGGTTATGCTTATCGACTCGTAACGATCATTTTGTCTAATACTGCGGTTGTTGCATAAGGACCCCTAAACTTCCTATCTAATTTAGTTTGATTTATTTCGCTGCTTTTGATAAATACGAAATCACCTTTAGGAAACGGCTTGATAGTGGCTCGACCTTGGTTAAATCGTAGAGTATTGCATGCGGCTGCCCCTTTTTATGTTATTAGACGCATCTTGCCTAGCTGACTCTAGGTCGATTCGCTTTTCTTCTTCTGGATCTAGACTTGAAGACCTAATTTTCGACATACCTAGAGATTGGGAACGGATACCGAACATGAGTTCTGTTGGCGTAAATTTGGAGACTGCAGACTTAGTACTATTAAGTGCTAACTGAACATTTCCTAACTCATCACGCCATGCTTTGTTAAGATCGTTTTCGATAATCGTTAGCAAACTTTTCAAAGTGCACATCACGCATTCCACTTGCCCGTTTGCCCTGCTGGAGCCCGTTGCTATAAAATGCAGCTTAATATTATATTCTGAACAAAAGTTCTTAAAATCCTGGCTAACGTAACACCTGCCCTGATCGGCTGTTATGCGCTTAGGTGCTCCAAAAAGGCAAACAGCATTTTTAAGGGCTCGTACAGCACTGGCTGCGTCTAATGAAGAGGTATGCTCTAATAACACGTATTTAGTAAACGCGTCGATAATTACCGAACATTACGAGTATTCCTTACGGTCACTTTTTCCACTTAGTTTCCCGGTGAAGTCTATATGAATCGTGTGCCACGGTACCGGAACTTTTGGAATGGAGTGTAGCTGCACAGGCTGATCACCTGAGGGACCTTTTAATGGAGTGTAGCTGCACAGGCTGATCACCTGAGGGACCTTTTGATGCCTTGCAGACAATGCAAGAGTCAATAAATTTCCTAACGCACTTGGACATCCGAGGGAACCAGTACTGTTAAATGATAAATGATTTTATTTCTGTAAGTAGGTTTGTACAAACACTTTTACACGTCAATCATGTTTTTTTTTAAACCAGATGAGGTCGGCGTTTCCTATCTGACTACTCTGAGAAGAAAGGCCGAAACAAACTCAGAGGTCACAGTCTCTTTTAAAGTCCAGACATAATCTTGGTCCGGTCATGCGAAGACCATGCAGATTGGTATCTGAAATGGTCTTTTGAGGAAAGAACCACACAGACTGAGTGGACCTGTCCAGTCAGTGCACGCATTTGTCAGTAATCGTGCAGCTCGACTCAGGAAGTCAGGACTTAAGGAGCTCAACGATTTGACGAACAATACATTTGGGTAGACCGCATAAATTACTCAAACTGCCAGATCATAATTAAAATTAAATAAGAAAAAAAAAAGAAATCAATTATCCACATAGTCCTCACATTCACAAAAATTAAAATAATATAATACTTTGTTATTATTATGTTGATACAGTTGATCCAGTGTTTTGTTACTACCCAGATGTTGTAATTAATTATGAACGTGGTTGATCAAGGAACGAGTTGATTAAGGAACGAGGGACGACTGGCAGCCATGAAATAATCGTGTTTCTTACAACCTTCCTATAAAGAATGCCATCCCTAACGGGGTCTAGTAAGGGATTTCTAGAGAGGTAAGCCGCGTGTTCCATGCCACGACCTTCGCGATATACGATGTCGAAATCGTAAGCTTGTAAAAACGCCCACCAGGGATGAACACGTAGGGTTTGATCAGTTTTATATTTTGATGCCTATAGTCAATTACAGTCCGTGAAAACCTTGAAACATCGGCTGTATAAATAATGCCGGAAGTGTTCTACCGCTCGTACGACTGCCAGCGTTTCTAGTTCATACGAGTAGTAGTAAGACTCTACTTCAGATGTACGTCGGCTAAAGTATTCTACAACATGAGGGAAGTCTTTCTTTTTCAATATAAGAATTGCCCCATAGCCCTCGGACCTGTCGCTATGCAATGCAATTACTATTATAAATCACTATAATAGTATTACGAATCTTTTCATATTTTTCTTCCCATTTTACAAGACCTTTCAGTTTTTTTAAAGCATATAACGGGCCAATAATGTTTGTAAATCCAGGGATGAATTTTCGAAAATACGACGCAATACCTAAAAATTTACGTACTTGCGTCGCAGTTTTAGGCTGGGGAGAGTCTATTAAAGCCTGTATCTTGCGTGAGTTTGGTGTCCCACCTCTCGGCACTGGAGGAAATAATCCAAGAAACCAATTTTATTTTTCATAAACTTACATTTTTTAAGTTTTATTGAGAAACCAGCGGTAGAGAGATCATTTAAGACTTCATCAAGACGTTTAAGACCCTCGGATATGTCGCCAGAGTAACATAATACGTCATCCATGTAAATCAGAGGCTTATCCTTCAGCTAATGGATAGTCTTTGTGATGCAGCGTTGATAAACTGAAGGGTCATTGCGTAAGCCGAAGGGCATCGCGAGATATTCGTACTGCCCCTCGGGCGCTACAAATTCTGTCTTTTCTACAGAGTCATGGTATATAACAATTTGGTGAAATTCTGACGCCATATCTAAGGATGTAAAATAATGGGCACCACTAAGCTGATCTATTTGTTCCTCAACACGAGGGAGAGGGTAGTGTTCGGGTCGTGTATTTGTGTTAAGTTCCCGATAATCGCCACACATTCTCACGGTGTTATCTTTTTCTTCACCAAGAGAATTGGACTCGCGAATGGTGATGAGCTTTCCCGAATAACACCCACATCGAGGAGCTCCTGAACCTTTTCCTAACAATTTGCTTTTCAACTGGTGCTAACCTAAATAGGCGTCTTTGTACAGTTTTATGTGGGTCTACTAAATCAATTTCTTACTCTCCTGTGTTCACGCGCTTATGAGGAACACCCTCTACGGAGCAGCTAGCACATTGGTTCAATAGGTTAATAAGAGCGTCTCTATCATCACCTGTCAAATCCGTATCTATCTGAGTAAAGTCTGGCTGGGTAGCAATCGACTCACAAACATTAGCTTGTTCCTCAAAATGAAATATCAAGTTATCATTGTTAAGTTTGACGCCCACACCGTTTTATAAAATGTCCCTACTTATTATGACTGGGTCCATAACACAAGAGCCTGGTACTACATGAAATGTCAAGATTTGTAAAATTTCTCCAAGATTTACTTCACTCGAAATTTGTGACGCACATTTTATTTCATCGCCGCCAATGCCCATAAGATACACGAGATTATTGCGCGCAGTACCTGGGAACTTACAAGAGAAGCTCTCTTTTATCAAAGAGCAAGAAGATCCGCTATCAAATAAAAAAGAGATTGGCTCACCGGATGACGTTCACAAGGTACTCGACAACCGTTGTTTGCAGAGATTGACCTCTTTCCTTCCAGCAGCTCCACCATCTTTTCCCTTTTCTTGACAATTCGTTGCTATGTGTCCTGGATTACCGCAAATGTAGCAGGTTACGGCAGTTGAGGGATTTTGCTGTTTAGTCATCGCAGAAGAATCTTCTCGTCGCTTTCTACAGTCGGCTTGCCGATGTCCAGGGAGTCCACACCAATGACATTTACCGGGAAATCTTGCGTCTGCAATTCTAGGTTGCTAGAAATCAGGTTCTCGGATTTCAGTAACCTCCAATCTTCGCTTTAGTGAAATGTCGCTTAAGATTCTAAATAGCTGAACTTTGGTAGTGACAGCATGTGCATTTAACTCACGGCGTATCAAACCATCCTTCTGACATAAGACCGATATGACCAATCCGGTTATAACATCTTCTGGCATTTGCGTCTTAGGTATACATTCGATCATATTCCACAAGCGTAGGCCAGTTTCTGACGCGGTTTCCTTTGCTCCAATTTGAAATCGCAATATATCATCAAAGAAGTCTTGAAATAATTTCGGTTTACAAAATCTGGCCGTTAAAATTTGTTTTACAGCCTCCCATATAAGCTCATTCAAATTTAACTTGGTAAAGCAAGAGGCTTCGTGGTCTTTTACTGCACCGCTAAGAGCCACAAGCAAATTCTCACCCTCATGTTTACTCAAGACTATACATTCTGTAATCTTGCACCAACCTTCTATATCCGCGTGAGCATCTTCCGGATTATATTGTACGAGCTGCACTGCACTGGGCTGGGCGCTAGGACTTGCCACCGGCGGTTGCGACGTTGCTAACATACGAGTAAGTAGGGCTTCCATATTCCTCAACAACTTCAAGGCGCTATTGTCGTCAGGCGGTCGTTTTTTCTCGTTCGGCAGCACATGGGATCCCACGTCTGATATGGGCAGATGCCCGTCATCATCAGAATCGGCCATGTCTTCAGTAAGTGGTAATGTGGGTAGGAACCAACAAATAATCACTCGAGTCACAATTAAAAGTTATTTAATCGCACAATATCTTCCTTACAGAATTTCACTAAAATCTTTTCACTAGTAATTAGGAAATCACTTAGCCAATGAATTTTAAATATTTTTGAAACAAAAAGGGACAAGATTACTCGAAACAAAAGTGATTCGTCGGATACGTGGTGCGGTCGCCATTGACGTTCGGAAACAACTGAAGTTCAACATGGCCGCGCTGACCATCGACTCGACACTGCGCCAGACTAACAGTTGTCAAATCTCGTCCCGATGTATCTCTCAACTGAACAGATGGCGCAAGCAATGCGCCGTCATATTGATACCGATCTGCTGTAAATGTTTCTCATCACCAGTTTACTCAGAGACTGTACATTAGCAGCCTGGTAAAAGTAGGTATACCAATCGCGCTTTGATAACAGCAACTTCACCATTATGATTAACAGCGTTGCTATATTTCGAAATTTAGACTCTCTTTGGCTACACTGTGATGAAACTAGTAGAAAAGAGGGATATATTCGAACGGCTTATTAGTCGATTCGCATGAATTTGCTCGCCCGAAACGGATGAATTGACAATTTTAAATAATATATTAGTTTCTGAAGGTGATAGAATAGAATAGAATAGAATACTCTTTATTATGTACACCATAAAAAATAACAGATATAAATGTAGACATTTCGCACGAAGTTAATTTATTTGTGGGCGAATCGACAACTCCAAAAATGCGGATTAGGCATTTGGCACATTTTGAATTTGTATGCAATAAAGATAAGAAAAAGTACACTAGTGCACAGAAGTAATAAGAGTAAAATATTTTGAAATAATAAGTACGAAAAATTTATAAATTATTCTTTAGATTAAAGGTAGGATAATTTACTTGAAACTGTGAAAATACTATATCTAAGTTATTATCACTTACGTATGCTTTATGATACAAATAATAAGGGTGAGACCACAAATAATCAGCAATGTTAAGAAAAGTAAGTGAAGTGAATGATTTTGATTTTATGTATTTGATTTTCTCTTTTACTCTTACAAACGCTGTCTACATCCCTTTATCTACTTTCTTATCGCATGTATGCTGGAAAAGATTTCTTTATAAATAAGCATCACTTTTGTATCTTTTATTCTGTTCTTTTATTCTTGTCTTCTTATGTATGTGTGTACATAAATGGTTAAATAAATAAATAAAAAGTGAAAAAGAAAGCACTACACGTTATGACGCTCACGTTCGTTGGATGCTTGTGGGTCTTTCTTATCATTCAGTTTAGTTATGTGTTACGAGTTAACTATTTACGCTATTTGAACAAAATTAATTGGGTTTAAACCAATATTGTAAATCAATCATATGAATATTTCTAAGTGTTACGTGAAGGCAGAAAATCAAAAGTGCTGGTGCTATTTATGTTAGTAAACTAAATATTTCTATTTTTTTGTAACATTATTGTAGGCCCTTATACTGTGCCTATTTAATTGAAGATTCGTAATTTTATCGGCCACTGCCAAAGGAGAATGGGCAAAATTTTATGGAGCTTGTCCTATTCGCGGCCAACAATGATTTTGGTATTTACTGATGTAGTTTAGACCTTAAATTACTATGTAGAAGTTTTATTGCTGAGATTTTCTTAGGAAGTGAGTAAAATAAACTTTAGGTTTAGAAGATTTTGCATCGTTTTACTAAGTAACAGGCTTCTTTCCGAGCAAAAATTAAAATGTTAAAACAAAAACGGAACGTATATGACTTTAAAATATATTTATTAAATAAAGTTGTGTATAAAACAAAGTCGCTTTTTTTGTCTGTACGCATAAATCTTAGATAGATACGCATAGATTAACTACGCAACGGATTTCAATGCGCTTTTCATAAATATACAGAATGATTCAAGAGAAAGATTTATATGTATAATACATGCATATTATAGAAGGGAAAAGCCGAGAATTTTAAGGATGTGTAATGTGATGTCGTAAAATCATATTTTTGTGCGCTTACATTAATTAAGAACGCTGGCTAAACCTTACGAAATAAATCATAATAATTTACTACGGAATTGTATATCTTAAAAAGATCTATAAAAAGTCCCTGATGACATATGTCTATCTCCTAAGGGTAACCCACAGTAACCATTTTTATCTCTTACTGAAGCGTAGAGCTGGCTGCTAACACGCCGGGGACTCGAACCCCGGCGTGAGGTAGCTAAAAAATCAAACTCACACAGCTGGTACACGTAAAATTTATTATTAAAAAGAACATCCGAAATAAATTATATATTATTATATTTATTTATTTCTAAAAAACTTAGCTTATTACAATTTGGTTTTAGCCACCCAACAAAAACCTCTCAGGGTTTATCTGTGAGCCGGCGAGCCGTTCATTAACATTTTATAATGATGATTATTATTACTTGAATTATTATACACACATACTTTGGGAGAAATCAAGTGAGGAAACGCTTAGATTTACACTTAAAACTTTTCGAACTCGTTTTGTATAACGTTTGCAAGTCTTCAGGGAGTTTATTAAGAAAAAAAGGTACTAAATATTCAGCAACCCTCATCCCGTACACATTATTAAATTTTGGCAGGATGTATTTATTTTTAAGTGGTATCGTCCTCAAAAAATCTGGTCTTGTTTTTTCGGTTAGCAGCTCAGGTCTATTGACTTCCGCGAGAGTAAAAAATTCGACCTTGTTGAACACATTCATAACATTACAGTATTTAAAGAGATCGTTGTCACTGTTTTTAACTTTCTTGTTTATATGTTTTGGCGTAATTACTCTTAATATTCTTCGTTGTAACTTATAAATATCTGTCAGGTATGTGTGGTAAGTTCTCCCATAGCTGCTGAGTCCGTAGTTGATAACCGAGTCTGCTAGGGCCATGTATAACATTCTAAGCGTTTTGTAAGGCAGTTTATATTTAAGTATGCTAAGCTTACCTAAAATAGACCTCAGTTTGCCACACACGTAATCTTTGTGCGGTCCCCAACAGAATCGGCTATCAACCATTACACCGATATACATGTGTTTATCGACTACTTCTATCAACGGGCATTTGCAAGGCTTTGGCGAGCTATGTAGGCAAGTGTGTTCGTGTGCTACAACTGTAGGTATAGTGGAGCATTTATTGTGTGATGAATTTATGTGAACAACTTTTGTTTTTGTTGCGTTTATTACTAATCCTACGTCATGAGCCCATTTACACATTTGGTCGAAGTTACGTTGTAGGCATTCCTCAGCGTCATGGATGTTTTTATTAGCGACCAATATACACGTATCGTCTGCGAATTGGTATACAGAACCAGAACCTATAGCATTAATCATGTCATTAACATAAAGTAAGTATTCTGTCGGACCTATAATTGAACCCTGGGCCGTTCCTTGCGTGGATGGAAGCTTAGTACTATACTCATTTTGTATTTTAACTGTGTTGTATCTGTTTGTGTGGTAATTTTTTATTAATTCTAACAGTGGCCCTTGTATCCCACTTTGCGACAGCTTGTCAAAAAGTGTATCACAACGGAGCATATCGAATGCTTTGCTAAGAAATAACAAGTCAAAAATGTTAATATTCAGTCGTTGGAAATTGTAAAAGGCTACCAAAAAAAAAAAAAATATCACAACAAGATTTTCGGAGAACAAACTTATGGATGTTTTCAAATATTTAGGAATCTAAGTATATAGACGAATTTAAATTCGATTGCAATCGTACGAAATTCGTGCCGCTCTATAAATTATTTAACACAAATAAGCTCAAGATTAAGGTTTTTCTTTACATAATTTCGTTAAGATAAATTTTAAAGAGAACAAGATCTGATATTGAGAATTTAGGAAAGCACCTTAAAATTAAAATGTCACACGACGGTATAACAAATGACTTATTTAGCACCTGATGTGTCCGTTAGGCACCTGTGTCGTCGACCTTGCTCGGCAACTATCCTGCGCTTCTCTCCGCAAGCTCGGTCGGACTTCGGCGGCCGGCAGACGAAGGAAGAAGACAAGCGAACAATAAATGGCAGGGTAAGGCCAAAAAATGTGACCTTTCAAACAATCTAAGGAAAAGGAAATCTTCTTAGATTAAAGAAGAAGGCACAAGTAACAAGAATACGGAACCTATAAAGGGATTACTCACCAAAGGAAAAGTGACGAGAAATTCCAGGGAACGTACAGTCGATTGTATCCGCTGACTACTCACATATCGTGGTTAAAAATTTGAAATTCCAGGGAACGTACAGTCGATTGTATCCGCTGACTACTCACAAATCGTGGTTAAAAATTTGAAATTCACTTTCAAAGAAAGATTCAATATTATTGAATAAAATATCCATTCAATAGGAATTCCAACGACAGAATGCGTTACATTTTTTCTTCTTGACAATGTTCAGAACATTTGTCAATTTTTGAATAATTCAAAAAAACACGAAAAAGTAAAAAAGCTGACCGAATGACTCGTAAAAAGAATTTAATCGAAATGACAACAAAAAGTATCTAATTGCAGGAATTATACTGCATCACACCCATTCCAGCAAAAAAAAAAATATGTCGATAAAGGAACAACAACTCAATATGAGTCGCGACACTAAAATTAGGAACAACACCTAAGGATTGTTAACATGAAAAAATAGGAATATCACTATAAGAGTGACAATACCATAGAAGAATGTGTACGAAGTATGTGAAAGAGGGAAGATAAGAAAAAAAATAAAAAGAGGAATTAAATATGTCTAGTAGATAAGTTACATAAACCTAATAAGCAGCATCGAAGTGCAGCAGATAAAGAATAAATTTGAAGCGCCTCCAATCTAAACGTTACCAGTGCGAGCACCTGATGTGTCCGTTAGGCACCTGTGTCGTCGACCTTGCTCGGCAACTATCCTGCGCTTCTCTCCGCAAGCTCGGTCGGACTTCGGCGGCCGGCAGACGAAGGAAGAAGACAGGCGAACAATAAATGGCAGGGTAAGGCCAAAAAATGTGGCCTTTCAAACAATCAAAGAAAAAAAGTGACGAGAAATTCCAGGGAACGTACAGTCGATTGTATCCGCTGACTACTCACAAATCGTGGTTAAAATTTTGAAATTCACTTTCAAAGAAAGATTCAATATTATTGAATAAAATATCCATTCAATAGGAATTCCAACGACAGAATGCGTTACATTTTTTCTTCTTGACAATGTTCAGAACAATTGTCAATTTTTGAATAATTCAAAAAAACACGAAAAAGTAAAAAAGCTGACCGAATGACTCGTAAAAAGAATTTAATCGAAATGACAACAAAAAGTATCTAATTGCAGGAATTATACTGCATTACATATTACAAAAAAAGTACTGGGTAATTATATATATTATAATTATTATATTATTATTTCCTTTATTTCATATATATATACATATAAATTATTTTTTTAAATATTAGAATATAAAAATATAAAAACATTTAAAAATATAAAATATAGTGGCCCACCGGTATCGGGAACAGGGTCCAAGCTACCGGCGGTCAGGGCTCCAAAGAGAGAAACCTCCTAACAATGCGGGCCGTGTAAAAAAGTACCGCCTTCTGAATCAAGCCCTTGATCCAGCTACCCAACGAGAGCCTCCTCAGGTGTTGGTCGAGGCTCTTGGCTATTAATCCATTGGCTGTCATGACTATCGGTACAATGATCGCTGAGTCCACATCCCACATGTCGACAACCTCGCGAGCCAAGTCAAGATATTTGATTTGTTTATCTTTCTCGGCTTTCACGAGGTTCCCGTCATGTGGGACCGTTATGTCAACAATCATTGCACGCCGCTCTAATCGATCCACCACCACTATATCAGGCTTATTGGCAACAGTAGTCCTGTCAGTGATGATGGATCGATCCCAGTACAATGTGATATTTCCATTTTCGAGAACTGGGTCGGGCATATTATTATTATTATTATTATATTATATGTATTATTTATTCCTTATCCAATTAAATACGTTAGATACGTTGTTCATTTAATGTAGATCTTTTGATCTACATTAAATATAATTATAGCATATAATTAAAATGACTATCTTAGAAGATATCAGAAATTTAAAATATAAGTACTAATAAGTAATTTCCCAATCAAAAAAGGAGGCTGAATTACATATTAATATTTTAGTACTTTAGAAAATTTTACACTGAAGAAACCTTACGAAAACATCCACTTCTGTAAAAGTACAAGAACAAATTTCCTACTACATTCATAAAAAAACACTTTCAAATCGATGCTAACGCACTTCGTAAATCGTTTTCAAGGCGCGCAGAGCTGAGTGAAAAGGCCTGGTTGTGCTGTTAACTACTGTAAAAAGCATTCAAATACGTCAAACTTACATATGCAAAAACGGAATAACCTCATAACTAAATATTGTTAAAAAAAAATACATATTAAGTCATTTTAAAAAATAATATTTAGTCAAGTTTTAATAGAAATAAAAAATCCTAACCTCATAAAACTCATAATACATTTGGGTTTTTCATTCGCATCAACCATGATTCAACATAAAACAAGGCGTAAGTTGAGTATTTTTCGCTCATTGCTTTTGTGACGTCAGCTAGTCTTGCCGCACCTCGCTTATGCTCGTAAAGTTCAAAATATTTTTATTTTGCATTACGAAAATATACGCCAAATCAGTAAAATTGACATGCACTTCACATGCGATTTGACATGCACTTAGTAGTATTTTTTTTTCAATGTTTTACATTTCTATTCAAATGGTTTTGTAATTGGAAAATTATTTTGTTTTTGTTTTAACTAAAACCTATTTTATTATACTTAGAGATTAAATGTTGGTACTTTTATTTAATTGTAGTTATATTTTCTCATTTCAATGATTATATCGTAGATAAAAATGCTTGGCTTAATGCTGGTCCTGCTCCGCAGCCACTTGGGCTCACTAGTTAAAATTTGAATGTTTGGAAGAGATAAAAATATAGAGAGTAAAATTTTATTAATCTCTCAAATACATAGCAAACTTTAGTATAGTATAGTATAATTTAGAAGCACTTTTTAATTTTGTAAATGTGAGTACCATAGATTCGTTTATTCTGTCATAATTATGTATGTTGACTTGAAAGCATGGCAGTTGCGACTATGTCATGCTCACTTAAATGTCTTACTGATGGGGGCCCGTGTGTTGGATCATTTGGTTCCCTACAGAATGGCTGAGCTGGATGGTGCCGATCCACGCGTCATGTTCGTGAACGGGCGCCGTCGGTTAAGACTGGCCATCTCTTTTTTATTTTTTATCTTATATTTTGAATTGTTTCTTAATATATTTTTTTACATTTATTTTTGATTTAGGTTTTGGAATGGGCAACTAGCTTCAACTTTCTAACTAACTGACCACTCTTTGACAGTTCAAAAGTGCATGCAAATGGTTTAATTGAAATAAATGCTTTGAGTTTGAGTTTGAGGTTATTATAGATAATTTAATTATGCATCAGCGGATTTATTTCATGTATTAAAAGCAAAAGACTTCTCGTTTCGGGCGAGCAGTTTGTTTTTTTTTTTTGGAGTAGCTACCGGTTCCCCGCCAGAAGTGACAGATTTGTTTGATCCGAATCTTGCGCTTATACCTTCTCCAATGTTATATTATCTAAGTTCAGTACGTACTAGTGTAGATACTAAAACACTAACTACTGTTATAATTTTTCGTAATTTGGTCTTTAAAACCAATAGGTAACATACCTACATTTTTTTTTTTTTGTACGTGTCGTTCTGTTGTTTCTACCTACCCCATGTGTAAAAAAGTTACATTACCATGAGCAGCACAAAGCAAAGCCACATTGAGCACGCTGCCACTGCAGTGCATATGTTGCATAGTATCGACGCTATAAGAATACATATAAATATCCCAGCATGCCAGGAATGGCTGGTAACTTTTGTACCAATATTTAAGCCAATAACATGATCCAGATGAGTTTCTGTAGCGGCATGAAGAAGGGCAAAAGCACTCCCTGAAAAATAAAAACATACAACCTTATAATTTATAAAAATCTCGCTAATCCCTTATTAGCCACTGTTTAGCTTACTAATTATTTAGCTCTTAATCAGTGATTAACTTGTCTTTATTTATAAATGCTAGTTAGCGGGTTACTATTCGCGAAACGAAATAGAGGTGAAATTATGCGTTCTGCACAGATTATAATCAAACCAGTCAACTAAAAATAGAATTTTAATAACAAAATTGTCAAAACCCCGATGTTTGTATCTGTCGTGACTTTGACAGACTAAAGTCAAAAAATTCATTGGAAAATTTAAATTTGTACAAAATAATTTTATTAATATTAATAAAATAATTTTATTATTATTAATTATATATATTTCATTAATTGATATTAATATTTATTTCATTGTGTTTGCGATAGTAGCAATGAAAACAATGAGCTCCGCAATGAGCACGCAGAGTTGCTGTATCCCAACCTTGTGTCATGGCCACGTTGCAGATGTACCACGGCATGGATAATTTAGCTGACCAATCCCGCAGTGGTCGCCCAACTGCTCTGACTGCTGCTCAGAAGCGCCATATCAGATTGCTGGCAGCCCGTGACCCAATAATCAACGTCACTTAAATAAAACCAGAAGTGCGGGCCACCTGTGGACTTGAAGTTAGCACTCACACCATTTGGAATTGCTTACACCAGGCTGGACTACGAGCAGAGGTCTTGGCAAGCACCTCTGAATTCACGGCAATGTCAGCGACAGAGATTGCAGTGGGCTAGGCTCCGACAAAATTAAGAATATGAGGACGAAAACATTTGGCAAAACTGTCCCTTCGTTGATGAATCGCGAACCAGTACTCATCCAGATAACCGACGTGTCCGTGTCTGGAGAAGACCTGGAGACTCGTGAAAGGCAAAGAATTGCCACTGTAACCGTTCAGCAAGGCAGGAAATCGGTGTCCTTTCGGGGTGGCATTATGATTGGAGCTAGAACGCCTTTGATCCCGTATCGAGGCTCCATGACGGCAGATAGGTACAAAACAGTCGCTATTGATGGAATTGTCAGACCATTCTGAATAAACCATGGGCACCAATTCGTACTGGTCGATGATAATGCGCCCCCACACATCGAGTCAATGCTGCTCTCCGAGAATACGACATCACAAGGTTAGACTGGCCTGCTGGCTCGCCTAATTAAACCCAATAGAGCACGCGTGGGATGCTCTTAAGCGAGCTGTTTGGTACCGTCAACCACCTCCCCAGACTGTGCCAGAGATCAGGGAAGCCGCTATTAAAAAATGGGACAGGTTACCGCAAGAAATGCTGGATAACTTGATCCTCAGCATGCCCAGGAGGAGGACTTATATTATATTAAATAAAAACCTTCCTCTGTTTCTTTTCTTCTTCTTCTATTTGTTGTATAAGTTTGGTTAAACGTTACAATTACATTAGTATTGAATTACAAAAAATTTGAAAAATGTTTTATTTTTTAATGTCGAACAGTGTTTTTCTATTTAAAACAAGATATAACACTTTCTTGACAAAGATAAATTTTAAAAATATGTCAGCTTTTGCTTGTGATCACAAATTTATTTTAACGAGTGTAGGTAGCAATTATTTAACGATAAGTAAGAAATAGTAGCAATAAGGTAGCAATTCTTAAGAACCATTTCGAATTGTTATACGAATAGTGACGGTCAATCCTGACGTTGACCATAATTTCACCTCTATTTCGTTTCGCTACAAATCACCTGCTAACTAGATAAAGAAAAGTTAATTATTGATTAAGAGCTAACTAATTGGTAAGCTAATCAGTGGCTAGTCAGTGATTAGCGAGGTTTTTATAAATAAGGCTGAAAGTGTTTGTATAAACCTACTGAAAAAATAAAATCATTTATCATAAATTCCGCTCTTATATGAATTCGCCGAATAATAATTACTCGGAAAAGAATGACGGAAAAGTAGTCAGCGTCGATTTCTTTTCTACTTTGTACTCATCCCTTCCAGGACCTTAACGAAAAAAACTATGATAACCCGGCTACCCCGGCTAGCCGGATTTTAAGTATAAAGTATACTTACCACTTCGTTCTACTCTTTTAAGCGAATTGCACTCAACCATAATATAAGATTATGAATTTTAGAAAATCTATAATTACCATATGTTAATATATATCCATAGTTTACGTTTTTATCAATAAACCGCCACCATAGAATGGCTGATTCTGGTTTTAGGGGCGGCAATTCACTTTTTTCTGAAACAAAAACATGTCATGTTATCTACATTAATTCTTTTGTTTGCTGTACCTACTTTCGTAGCCAAAAACTAAGGGAATATTACACTTTAATAACATGGACATAATAAATATACAGGATGGCAGGGACATTGACGCGCAAACTGTAACACTGAATTCAGCACAATCATGATTCGAAACCTTTTTTTCTTTGCTGGGAAATCATCAAATAACTTCTCCTGCTCTGGGCTGAGCAGGAGGGCGTGTCAGACTGACTAAAACGCACCAGTGTTCCTTCAGTTGCCTGTGTGTCAAAGCCATGGTAACCCTATCGGACAAACCCTTGACCCTGATCCCTGATCTGGATCCCGTCAATGTGTGCTGACATCTTTTTGAGGTGCCCGTGGAACACAACGCGCCGTCGACCCGGGCCTGGTCCCTACCGGACTGTAAGCTACCCATTGCTCGTCGTAGCTGTTAGCATAGCTGTTTACCCATAGCTGTTGCATACATTTTGACCGCGTGGGTACTGCCCTTTTATATGAAACAGCAGATTCTTATTATCATGGACTAGAAAAAAAAAATTTTTTTGGTTCAGATGTGGTGTTGGTGTGTGTGGTGTGTGGTGGTGTGGTGTGTGGGTTTGGTTGGTGTTTTAAGGTATATTTTTGTTGCTGCAATGCCAATAAACTCATTTTTCTTTATTTTCTTTCTTTCAGATTCATGTACTGAATCCATGGTGTAACAGGTTACGCGTCGATATACCTGCCATCCTGTTTAATAGGAGAGGTACTGCTCGATTTTTTCGTCCAATTTTATACTGAATAAATTTAATTGCTAGCAGTTTTTTATCATTCAATAACCATCAGAATGAGAGTCAACTACCGCACCCAAGGGAGAATCCAAATAAACAGCATATCAAAGTTGAAAAAAACTTAAAAATAGGTTTCGATGGACAATTTTTGGGATTATCTTCATCCCAAAAGAATATTCGGATGCATGGAAGTGAGGGGAATATTATGTCAGTCGCGTAAATGAACATGATTTCGCTATGGCAAATCAAAACATATTTTTAAACAAAATTAAATGTAAAATACCGGTATTCAGATGCATCCGGTAAGACTGGAATCCCACCCCCAAAGGTTGGGAAACCGCTAGTAATTTATTAAAGTCAGACACAGTGATCCATATTCATGTTAGTAAATTTCATGATACATAAAAAATATGTAACTAACTATGGGTAGTTGGGCAACATGGCCAAAGGAACGATGACTATTTTTATTTTGTTTATTTCAAAACCTTTTGCCTAAGCCGTGGAATAGTTCCCTTTTGTAAAAAAACATTCTGTATTTCTGTATTATTATACTAAGCAATAGTGTTGGTAAAAATATGTTTAGGAAAAATATTTATGTAAGTTATGGTACGTGAAGAAGAGTGGAATTTTGTTTTTACTGATGAATCTTGCTTTGGTATGAGGCCAGATACTAGACGTATACGATATTGGAGGACTCATGAACGCCAAGAACGTTTAAAATCATGCCAGGAAGTCGATGCATACAGTGGTGGAACATGATGATTTGGGCGGGTATTTGGATCGGCGGAAGAACCGAACTGATTTGGATCAGAGGCAATCTCAATGTACAGATTTACGCTGAAATGATTGTACCAGATGTTGTCATTTCTTTGCGGAACCAACATGGTGCTTCATGCATGATAATGCACGTTCACACACTGCCAGAGTCGTTGCAAACACAATTGCCACAGCTAATGTCAACGTCCTACACCATGGCCTGCTCAATCGCCAGACTTGAATCCCATTTGTTATAAAATATCTAATTGTTATATGAAAGTGGGTACATGGTACAGTAAGGTAATTTTCTTCAAAATTTTAGAGTGATTAGGTGAAGATCAGAAGGACATTCATGATCGACGTAAAACTATAAGTAAGTCATTGCAATGTAACGATTATCTCGGTAAGGTAAGGTTAGTCTTAGAATAATAACGTACAGAAACCTAGTACGAGTGCAAAAAGTGAGGCAACTAAAACTTAGCCATAGTGGCTAACTTTTCTCGGCGAGCCGTCAGTACTCAAGGTCACGTTCCGTCGAACACAGCTCGCGAGTAAATAATTTAAAATAATTGAAAATGATAGTTTGTAGCGTTAAGGGATGTCATAGCCCTTCAGGAAAACAATAAAATATGTGAACAAATTAAATTTCACAAGTAAGTACTTACATTTTATTATTTATTACATCATTTTTACGTAAAGTGATCATCAAACAAACATTCTAATAACCTAACTTATCACAATACAGGGTTGCTATTTCTACGGAAAAAAATATCCACACATTCCTTTCGATTTGGTTCTTATATTTGTTTAGCAAAAAAAATTGTTTTTGATGTAAGGTCAACCAAAAGTGATAAGTAACCAGGGTCGTTGGATATAGTTGAAGTTTAGTAAGAAACCGATGGACGTTTTCGAATAAAATTAATTTAATTAATAGAAAACAAGCAGTTAGGTAATTTATCAAATTAAATTTCATTCAAAAACATCCATCGGTTTCTTAATAAAATTCAACTGTATCCGACGACCCGGGTTACTTTTTACTTTCTCTTTCGGTGACTGTACCTACTACAGTTGCAACTGCAAGGTTTTTAAATGATAAACATAAAATGTTGGTGCGAAGAGTGGTAAAGATTAAAGTAAAGATTACAATATTATTGATTAACATGTTTTTGACTTTAGTAATTTTCTCAATCATGCTTTCCTATTAAAATATACAACACTTGCTATTAACTGATATCAAACCCGATTTTTTTACATGTCAGCAATTAATACATGCCTATAATATTACTATAACACATCACACATCAAACATTCTAAACGCATTGAACGATATCTTCATGCGATTAATGGTTAATTTATTTATTTTTATTTTTAAATATTTAAATTGAATTTTACCTTCCGTAAAAAATATGTCATATTACATGAAAAATCAACTTTATCTTATCCAGTTCCTGATAACCTAAAAAAATTGTCATGATTTGATCCAGCAACATAGTACTTCGTTTTTCCTTATTTTTGTGGGCAACGGCCTGCGGGGTAATTGCGTAACACACTAACAGTAGGAATGGGTTTCATTTTGATAGTTCAACAACATTCATTGCGTTATTTACGTAGTTGAACAGGCAAATTTTTCGAACATATGGAGCAATGGATTAGCAATAGGCGTCAAAATGATTCAGATTGTGATAGTGTGTTACGTAATTAGGGTGCTGGTACTGGTATCTCTGAAATCTATATTTGTGTGCGTTTAAGGAACGTAGACACATTCGGTTTACGCACACAAAGAAAATTAAGTGGACACACGATATCGCTCGTGTTTTTTTCTAGACGCGGCTTCTATGCGTTATTAATTTATTCTAAGGTTTAAATTTAAAACTCGGCAATGAGTTTTATCAAACTCACGGCAATCATTCAAATGTATAATTTAATATAATGAGATAACGAGGTACAGTGGGCTGCATCAGTTCGGTACCCCAGTTGAATTAAAACTAACTTTGCTACAACTTTGCAATTCAAACATATACATCCTTAAGAATAATACATAAATGATTCACATGCCCGGACGAGATTCGAACCATCGAATCATAGGTTATCCTTTGATTACCGCGAGGTCTTACCAACAAAGCCAGTTAAATAATTAATCATTCGATGATATATTAATCTACTTGGCGTTATAATTCTGTCTTTGTCGAATCGATATATATGAACTCGCAGAAAACGCATAGTTTGTTAATTGAGGGTAGTTATGCATACATTTTACTAATCTATAATGAAGTTACCATCTAATGAGTTTAGTTTTGTATCACCTTTCGCATACTGTACGTGTTCGTGCAAAAACAATAAAAAAAAAATGAACAATAATTTCTTGAGAACAAAGATTGTGGTTCTTTACGAACAAAATGCAAGCATTAAATGTATTAAAATGTATTTTCTACACAGAGAAAAACGGTGCGCATGTGGATGCGATGTTATTTGGATACTGGTAATGTGAACTCAAAACCTTTTGGGCCGAGAAGTTCAGGCATCTATACAAACAAGTGTGAACGCCACCGTAATATAGTAAATGTTCATTTGAATTCGCCTGTCGCAACCACATGCTCAAGTGCTCAACGACACGACATCTCAATCGCCACAGTGCGGAGGCACTTGCACGCAGCAGGCATTCACAATTATCGTCCAGCGAAGAAAATTCATGTATCAGAAGCTCATCGGGCAGCAAGAGTTCGGTTCGCACAGGAGCTTACGGACTTTGAGTGAGAAAATAACATCGTTATTTTCACGGACAAAAAACTCTTAGGTCTGATAATGATGGGAAAAAAACACTATGACAGAAACCTAACGAACGCTACAATCCACAAAATATATTACCGAATAGCTCCAGTGAGCAGTGGTAGAACAAAATTCGGTAAATAAACTGATTTATTAAGTAAATAAATTATAAATTTCCTTGTTATGACAGATTTAATTTTATTGACATTATTATGAGAAATGAAGCTATTATTTAGCAATATTTATTTCCACAATATCTTAAACGTTATACTTACTACTTAATAACAAAAAAAACATATTTACGTACGTTACAAAAAAAAACATAGGTATTTTCAGTTTACAGGGGATGGATGTAATCCTTATTTATGGGAGTAGGCGGGTGCATGAATGGCAATTTTTGTCATAGCTCATTAACCCGCTACGCGATTAACGACCGCACGTGTTGACAATTGCGGAGGCTTTGTGAAAGTTACATTTTATTTTTTTTGTTTTTTGGGTGGGAAATCATCACATGACCTCTCCCGCTCTGGGCGGAGCGGAAGGGCGTGTCAGACTCTTACTGACTAAAACCCACCCGTGTTCCTTCAGTTGCCTGTGCGCCAGGGCCATGGTAACTCTTTCGAACAATCCGCAGCCCCGGTAGGGTGAGAGTTACACATGAGATTACATTTTCGGATGAGTCGAAAAATACATACATTTTCAGACATAAAATTAATAGTCAGCGCAAGCAAATGGCTTTTAATGTAAGGAAGCTTTTAGCTTTTTAAGGGACATAGACACAGACTTCTAAATATGATGACTTCAAAAAATAAATCCCCACTTGTCCTCCAACTGATTGATTTTCTCTCAAATCTAACGAGCCACTGCATCCCCAAATGATTCATTTGCTCTGCTCCAGTTTATAGAACGTTGGATCTCCGTTGGAAACCAGGCAATATCAGAGTGGTCTGAGATGAGAGTTACCATTTTTTTTATAGGACTAAAATTTTGACATTCCCTGGACTCTTTTATATAACTTATACTTGTTAAATCAAAAGTGGTTCTCGCCAGGGTGTATGACGTTATTAATCTATCATTTTTGCTAATAACGGGTCTCGTTTTTTAATACTTCCAGAGCGAAAATAATGTTAACTTACTTTTAACTTGCCAGATCTTCACAAAATTAAAGCTTTTAGGTAAAATATGTAATATAATAGCAAATATAGCTCCAACTGTCGCATCTTTCAATCTGAAACAAAGGAAAGTTCTGAGTTGAGCTGCACGATTACTGACAAATGCGTGCACTGACGAAGTCCTCTCAATCTGTGTGGTTTTTCCTCAAAAGACCATTTCAGACACAAATCTACATGCTTTTCACATGATCTGACCAAGATTACGTCTGGACTTTAAGAGACTGTGACATATCAGTTTGTTTCGGCCTTTTTTCTCAGAGTAGTCAAATAGCAAACGCAACCTCATCTAGTTAAAAAAATATGATTGCCGTGTAAAAGTGTTTGTACAAACCTACTTACAGAAATAAATTATTTATGATTGTTATTACACCCCGACGTATAAAGAGGGGAGTTGTAAATCTGACAGCTATGTCGATCTGTGTGTGCCTGTGGCATCCATCGTAGCTCACAAACGAAAGGTCCGATTTAAATGCGGTTTTTTATTAGAAGTCTGGTTTCTTGGATATTATGCTTCATGAAAAACTGTTCAGCAATTTTAAAGATAATCAGGTTTTTTCTAATTGGTGTAGGCATATCAGCCAAAAAAAGATCGTAATTTACTTCACTTTAACTCTTCCCATCAACTTGGTAATTTGCAACACTATAATTATGTGGTAACCTTAGCCTGGAAAGTCTGCAGAATAACAACAACTTACAGTAGACATTTCGTGTTTGGGATCATTCATTTGGTCTCTATGAGTAGTAGACTTGGAGATGGTGAACATGTGAACATAGTCTGATGATGGAGCAGGAAGGTGGTAACAGGTCCTTGGCCATATAAACTGTAGACCAACCTAGTTTCGACACGTTGGATTGGCCTAGTTGGTAGACAGACGGTGAAATGGGACTGATGATGTAGTAATGTTAATTGTTACACTTCGGTCGCAATTACTAAGTTATTACCCTGGTATAGAAGGCTCAGTTGCGTCTTTAGAAAAATCAGCCCATCCTGACATCCAGTAGTTCCAGCGGAAACATACGACGAGCAAAAAAAGGATCGAAAAGAACGCGGAATACTGCAACAAAAAGAATCGATGAGTCAGGTAATCATTGAGAATACATTACTTAAGATAAGGAAAACAAATAGTAAAAAATCAAAAATAATAGGAAGTGGACATTTACGAGTAGGAGTGAATAAGTTGTACTCGTCTTTATGGCGCCATCTCCACGGGCGAGAAAATCGCGGCGATAGTCATGCCGTGCGATACTCTCACTCGTATTATTCTTCGCTTAAGCAATATACAAAAGCGAATAAAAAAAATACTGACAGGTAATTTGAAATCCCAACACAGCTTTCGTTTATTCGTAAACTTTGCAGGAAATATGTTGTCATTTTTGAAAGTGAAATGATAATAGGGAATCCTATAAAATTTTGGAATAAAACCGTGAGTGGCTGAGTTTTTTTAACTCAACGCTAGTCAACGTTACCGTGAATACCCTTTACCCTACCCTTACCCTTTTTTTATACCCTTTTCAATAAAAGAGTCACATTGTTATGATGCGTGATGCTAGTGGAATGAAACCGTGAGTGGCCTATATAGATTTAGGCAGATTCCTGATTTTGCGAGACACCAAAATTTTACTTCATGGTTCGACCGCTCACGTAAAATTTTGGTGTTTTACGACTTTCAAAGGACCTCGCGAGCTAAGTCAAGATTTTTGATTTGTTTATCTTTCTCGGCTTTCACGAGGTCCCCGTCATGTGGGACCGTTATGTCAACAATCACTGCGCGCCGCTGTAATCGATCCACCACCACTATATCAGGCTTATTGGCAACAATAGTCCTGTCAGTGATGATGGATCGATCCCAGTACAATGTGATATTTCCATTTTCAAGAACTGGGTCGGGCACATACCTGTAGTACGGCACTTCCGATTCTACAAGGCTGTATTTGAGAGCAAGTTGCTGATGGATAATCCTGGCTACAAGGTTGTGTCTATGCAAGTATTCTTCGTTAGCCAGTGAGAGATAATGTGTCTGATTGATTCACCCGGACGGTGGCCTGCCGGACAAATGTCAACCGTGCCGTCTTTCAGAATAAATCTCCGGTAGTTGTTTGTCATCATAACTTCGTCCATAATTGCACAGACAAAACCTTCGGTTTCTCCAAAGAGATCACCGAAACGCAGCCAGGCTACGGATGCCAGTTGATCTACATCGGGTCCATGTAGGGCCCGAAAAAAGCGTCCGTGAAGCTCCTTACTCTGCCATACTTCCATGCGATCATTAGTGTCAAGCACTACTGGCTTGCGCCAGTTCTCTTTAGCCAAGGAGAGCGGGGTGATGCCCTTGTCCACTTTGACCACATCTCGATGCGTCTCCACGTCAACCTCTAAGAAATATTCCCTGAGACTGCATATCTCGCGATTGTGGAGGGTCTTAGCATTTAAAAAGCCTCAACCTCCACATTTTCGCGGGATATCCAGACTCATTACCGATGAACGTGGGTGATGTATTCGATTTGCAGTCAGCAGTGTACGGATCTTCCTATCCAGGGCGTCGAGTTCGGTCTGAGTCCATTTGAGTATGCCAAAAGAGTACATCAAAACCGGCATGACCCAACCGTTAAAGGCGCGTACCTTGTTTCCGCCTGATAGAAGACTATTAAATACTTTTTTCAGGCGGCCAAAGAAGCGTTGCCTTAACGATTGCTTCATGTCAGTACCATTGATGCCCAATGCTTCCGACATACCCAAATACTTATAGGTTTCGGATGCAGAGAGGGTTCTAAGGTTTATGGAATCCGAGAGTTGGGTTCCGACGGATTCCACAATCTTCCCTCGCTTTACATGCATGACCGCACATTTGTCCACATCAAATTCCATTCTGATGGCACTACTGAACATTTCAGTTACTTTCAGTAGCTCCATCAGTTGCAAATTGTTGGGGGCAAAGAGCTTTAGGTCATCCATGTAAAGGAGGTGAGATATAACCTGACCACCTCTCCTCAGCCGATAGCCTAGACCTGAATCTTCCAGCAGTGTGCTTAGAGGATTCAAGGCTAAGCAGAACCAAAGCGGACTCAAACTATCACCCTGAAATATGCCTCGCTCGATCCTTATCGGTTCGCTATTCCTTTGGACATTTCGACATCCTGGATAGTGAAGGACTGTTCTCCATTGCTCTATACATGACATCAGGAAGGTGCGCAAAGTTGCATCTATTTTATATAACTCCAGCACCCTCATGAGCCATGTATGTGGCACCGAGTGATAGGCCTTCTTGTAATCTATCCAACATGTCGACAAATCCTTTCGGGAACGACGAACTTGTTGGCTAATGGTCATATCAATGAGGAGTAACTCTCTACTACGACCCGCTCCTACATCCATTTTGAGAAGGAGACATGATAGAGTTGGCGTCTACATGTTTGTTAATTTTAGCCCTCAAAATGGATGTAAGAACTTTATAGACCGTCGGTAAACACGTGATCGGTCTATAATTTTTGGGTTCCACAGTGCTACCTGATTTATGGAGCAGGTGGGTAACTCCTGTGGTTAGGAACTGGGGTAGCGAACCAGACTCCAAAGCAGTCTGGTACTGAGCCGCCAAGCGAGCGTGCGACCTTACGAACCATTTAATCCAAATGTTTTGCAGTCCGTCCGGCCCTGGAGACTTCCAGTTAGGCAGCGGACGGACTGCACGAGTTACATCTTGGGGGCAGATGGTAATAGCCCCCATTTCTGGTATTGGATCGCAGGCTCGCTCGACTTTCAGAGACCAATCGCCTTCAGTGTGACTGACAGGCACCGACCAGATATTGCGCCAGAAAGAACACATGGCATCATCATCTGGTAGGCACGTGTCAGCCACATCTTGAACCGGTCGCTCCCAACCCCTATAAACCCACCTTTGATCGCGTTGGAAGGTGCGATTCTGAGTGTATCGCTCCACTCGCCGCTTATACCTACGAATACGGTTCGCCCATGCATACACTTTCTGTTTCAGGAAGTCGATGCGCTCTGTGACACAGGACATATAGTCCTGAGGGCTGATATCAGTCCCTGCGAACGCACGTCTCACAAAGCGCATCACTCTAGGGCGAGTATTGCCCTCCCTGAAGCAGATTAGTTTGCCGATTAGCGTTCTGGCCCCACCAATACGGCGTTCAATTCTGCACTGCCAAGCTGGTACGGCTGGTTTCGGTCGTGTAGCTCTAGAATCAATAGCAAATTTGACGTGAGCTACACGACACGCCGCTACAGCCACGCAGTACAGAATCGAATGAGTATCGGCGAGGTCTACGCAGTCATCAAAATAATTTGACAACTGCGCATCCAGGACTGCCACCAGCGCCCTATTTTTGTTATGCATGGGTAAACGAGGTAAGCGTGGTCTAAGTTCGGGGGATATGAACCGATATTGTCGAATCGCATCCTCCAAAGCACTCCTCAATTCCTCATTGCACTGGGTACTTACGTTTGTAGTCCTGTCATCACTCTCCTCGTCTTCTTGACTTATGTTAGACTGTGGTAGAACTACAACGGTCTGAGACGGGGGGGCGATGACATGACTACTCTGCATTTCATTTCGCAGGCGATCAAGTACAGTGTCATCCAACATATGATTACGTTGGATGACCCGCACCTGATACGACAGTCGTTGTGCCGAAACGTTGATAGCTGGCTCAAGCACCTGAAATAGAAAGAGCATCTGGACACGGTACGCGGTTTATTATATTATTACTTATTTTATCTACTTATTTTTTACTTTCGGTTAAAACCGCAGTAATAAGTTTGTTTTTCACAGTAATTATTTACAAACTTATTTGTGGTCGATAAAACCAGTAGTGTGCGTGCGTAAATATTTATCCCAACTACGAGACCCTTAACTGTGCGTGGCCCAAAACACACATGGCCGGTTTTCTTTTTAAATTGCACTTGTTATTTTGTAGGAAAATACCTTTGAATTTTGCGAAAGTGTAAGGTAAGTTTATGCATAAATTATTAGTATGAGCAGCTCGGCAATAATGTCCGATTTCGTGATTCATCCATTAATTATGAGGATTTTTATTTTTTATTTGTCGTAGGCATATACAAGTGACAGCGCAAATATGTGACATCGAAGGAACACCAAAACTATCTGGCGAGAAAAGTGACGCAAAAATATAGGATGTTGCATCGGCTTCAAAAATATGTGTCAATGCGATATTAACGGACATGTCTTGCGTCATAAATATCTGCCTACCCAGTTAAATTCAGAAGAATGTGATATTTCGTTGTGATCGAAAATATCTGACTTCACTTTGGCAGCATAAAAACTAACATTCTTCTTTAATGATTTCCTGCCACTTTCATTTTCTTTTCTGACCGCCAAACTGAGTGAATCTAACGAATAAATTCGAAACATCTTCAATATTAGTGGGCTTGTTTTAAATTGGGGTGGGTAGAAGTGATTATGGTTGAGAAGGTAAAAGTTTTATTACAAAAAAGGGAAAATGCGGAACGGCGTGTCAGTCTCTTACTGACTAAAACCCACCCGTGTTCCTTCAGGTGCCTATGCGCCAGGGCCACGGTAACTCTTTCGAACAATCCGCGACCCCGGCAGGCATCGGCCCTATCGGACCCCGTCAATGGTGCTGACATCTCTTTGAGGCGCGCGTGGAACACGACGCGCCGTCGACCCGGGCCTGGTCCTTACCGGACGGCGAGCTGCCCATTGCTCGCCGTCTGCAAGCCCGCGCCTACGGTGGCCGGGAGTCGGCAATCGACTCCCGAAGCCCAGGGTGTCTCCTCCTGCGGCGACTAGGGGCGCGACGGCGCAGAGATTGCCTCTCCCTCTAGCACTCCGCCTCCTCCTTCGCGAGCATTACTGCTTCGCAAAAGAAGACGGCTTCTCATACCCTCTCGCTCCGTCCCATGTCCTGAACCAGGGCCGGACGCGAGAGGTCGCCGCCGCCGATCGCCGCCACTGGACGCACCGCCGACACGTGGCTAAGGAAACTTTCCTCACCGTATCTCCGCTCCATCATAGCTCACCAAGCAGGTACCATCATCATTTTCGTGTTCTAAATTACAAGTATATGCCCATGGGTGACGGACTTAAAACTTGATTTAACTTGCAGATAGCATAAAGATTTTATTATATTTAATACAAAACAATCCTTTGCAGAAATACATGCTAGTAAATGCCTGTCACTAATGACTACGCCTTATTATTATTCGACACAATTATACTGCAAAACATTATTTTTGTAGGTATTTTAATTATGTTGTTTATGAAATTATTACTTTATAGTGTATATTTATTTTGTAAATTTGGTTCATGTTTATTAAAGTGCTATTAAATACATCCCTTTCCTATTGCCTTTATGTGGCAATAACAATAACTTGACAGTTGAGTTGTTTACCATGACATGACAAGGATTAGGGATGCCAATACATTAGATCCGTATCGATATAAATTTTAAACAATTGATACCGTTCTGTACCCAGCGTGTTTATTCTATTTGAAATATTAAATGCATCTCACTTAGGGCTTTTGTGCAGTACCTTGTATTCCGTTCGTATTCGTGATCCATGTAAATACGATTCGAAATAACCTTCATAACAAATGTATGGTTGTGTTTGTGCACTGCTTCGTTTTCGTTTTTATATTCGAGTTTCTCACATCGAGTCAGTTTTGGATCGAAGTAGCCGTCATGCTTAATATAGGACGTTTGGTGCACTCACTCGTATTCGATTCATATTCGTGTTTTTAACGAATACGAATCGAAAAAGAGTGAGCGCAAAATGCTTATTATTAATACACACATTATGAACGCGATCTCAGCGCACAGCGCCCATTCGTGAATTTCTGATCAATTTGTATGCAGTTCGTAAAAAACACGAATATGAATCGAATAGTAGGTAGTGCATAAGATCTGAAAAGACTCCTTGGTCTACATTGGTATTAAATATGAAAGCTAAATGTAGTGCAATGGTTTCGATGAGAGATCCTCTGTAGATTTAATTTTAAGATCTTTAAAAGCTTTTATAACAGCTTGGGGGTTTGTATGCTGAAACCTAAACTCCAAAGGGCATGCCTTTTGGCACGCCACAACTGCGGCGGTAAGTCTCCTTTTTGAGGAGTGGATTGAGAGGTGCCACGGCGTCCTCACTTTCCGCCTGACGCAGGTCCTCACCGGACATGGTTGTTTTGGGAGGTTCCTGTTTCGTATAAGGCGGGAGGAACTCCCGGGTGTTACCACTGTGTGGATCGCCCGGAAGACACGGTGAAGCATACGATGGAGGTCTGCCCGGCTTGGGCAGAGCACCGCCGTGTCCTCGCAGGGGCGATCGGCGGCGGCGATCTCTCGCGTCCGGCCCTGATCCAGCCCATGGTACTGAGCGAGAAGGCATGGGAAGCTGTCACCTCCTTCTGCGAAGCAGTAATGCTGCTGCAGCAATGGGTAGCTCGCCGTCCGGTAAGGACAAGGCGCGGGTCGACGGCGCGTCGTGGTCCACGCGCGCCTCAAAGAGATGTCAGCACCATTGACGGGGTCCGATAGGGCCGATGCCTGCCGGGGTCGCGGATTGTTCGAAAGAGTTACCGTGGCCCTGGCGCACAGGCAACTGAAGGAACACGGGTGGGTTTTATTCAGTAAGAGTTTGACACGCCCTTCCACTCCGCCCAGAGCGGGAGAGGTCATTTGATGATTCCTCACCCAAAAAATAAAAGGGACATCGATGCGCAAAATGTAACCATGAATTCAGCACATGATTTTAAGCCCCCCCCCACAGTCAGAGTAGAATTTTTTTTCGGTTATAAAAAAAATCTGCTGTTTCAAAGAAACGTGCAATACCTTCGCGGTCAAAATGAATTGAAAAGCAATTTTTATTTCATAATTGATAAAAATTTCAACGCACGAGCGGGCGTTCAGAATCATTTACCAAATCCACGGTAACAGGTTGCGAGTGGATGTCCCTGCCATCCTGTATATAGAAGAAGATATAGTATAGATAAATTCGAAAGTAAGTCTGTTTATCTGTCTGTGTTACCTTTTCATGATTCAATGAATTAACGGATTTGGATCTTTCTATTTTCAGTGTCTTAAGTTAAGACACTGAAAATAGAAAGAGAGCAGTGTCTTAAGCCAGGTCATGGGTTAAGACACTGTTCTCTTTATTCATAAACGTTGCTTAGTTAAGAGACGTTTAAACGATGGTCAAACAGTCGCTTATCATTACTGAACTTTAAGCAACTATTATAAATAAACCCCTTTACATCATTAATGTTTTATACCTTACCATTTCATGTAGACTGAGTGAACTTGGTATGGTGCTATTCTCTTTCTCCATAAACCTCTTTAATTCTGCCGTTTGAACTCCTGACTTGCCTTTGGGAGCAGCCCTATAAGAATATATTTAGTATGATTTAGGCCGTAAGAATATATTTCGTTGGATTTCGGCCGTATGTAGACCGGGGAACTTTGCGTGTCCACTGACGCGTTTTTAGCTAGATGTGGCCCGCCAGAGGGCCAAAACAATAGATAATCAATTGTGTCTCATTAACGATGCTTGATGAGTTCAGATGTATGAAATCATTGGAGCACTTACAGATCGCCGCACAGCGGGAACTTACAATTGCTCTTCCAAAGGCGACCACAACCGCAAACTGCGCAATCGCCGTCCAATCGCAATGATAGACTGCAGCGACAGGACTGGTTTCTATGCAGCTCTATGTAAACGCTTCCATAGATAGCGACATCAATCCTTGTCACCGTTTTTAAAAGTTACATAGACACCAGGGCGTCAAGTCTACTATTTTCAATAATTAGTCAGGACAACCATAAGGCCACGCCTATTACCAATGTGCTAAAAGTTCATAATTTACTGAATTCATAACGGTATGTCAAGTGGTCAAACGAAATCGCAAAATAATAACAGATTAAGACCTGTACGGAGTGTCAGTGGCACGTCATAGGAAAATCAAAATGATGCCTTTCAATTAGGAGATTACCAAAACTGTTAAAATCTACAAATACGGCAACGATTGGCCATGCCGAAACAATGTTTTGTGCTCACCAGTTGGCGTCACTGGCGAGTAAGGTCCTGTTGCAGTACTTTTATTTGATATTTTGGATATGTTTAAGTACCCATAAATTAATATTATGTTTATTATAATACATTTTAAAACTTCAAATGAATATTAAGGTTATAATGTTCCTAAAATTGGCAAGCATAAAGCAGACAAATCTTATTCTTCCTTCAAGTGCTGCCAAATTAGATCCTAACTTTTTACTTAAAATCTTAAGCCATGATTAATCACGAATGGCACAACCATTACTAATATTATGAATCATACATTAAACTCCATGATAAAAAATCCTGCAAATAGTGAACATTCAGTCATACTTTGACATCTAGAGACCTTACTCTACACTAGCGCCTCTATCTGGGAACTCAAGCGCGATAGCCCTCATTGCGTTAGACTTGGCTCTTTAGTGTCACTGCAGTTTTTCATTGCGAATGGATGGCGTTGCCGCTGCAGTTTATGGTTACGGTGGCCTTCGGTAGAGCACTTACCTTAATCCTAGATTACTAATCATCGCCTGATATGCCACCTGCAGTCGGTATTTCTTAGTTTATTTGAAATTTCGGGGACGCATTGGGTTTTACGTTTGTGTCAACTCAGGGTAATTTGCATCGCGAGGGCGATCCCGCACCCGGCTAGCTTTCACCGTCGGTTATTCCGTATATCTACCCTAAAACAGCCACCCTAGGGTGTATACTCGGAAATGCATGTCCGAGAATCCATCCTAATCCTATAAATTCCATTTATCCAACTAGGCCTAGTATGAATTCTTGGACATACGTTTCCGCGTAACCACCTTAGTTAGAGTGGATTTTTGGGGTGGATAAACGAAATAACTCGTTATAAGCGGTGGTAAAATAAGATTTGTATTGTAGGATTAAGGGTTAAATCACCAGATCAGACATTCAGAAGTACAATTATTGAAACAAATATACAGATTGTACAGAACAACAAGATAGATTGATTGTGATTGTGTAGATTTGTGATTGTGTAGATTTTATTGTATAGATTTGTGAAACGTAGCACAAAAATGTGACACACGTTGAAACAAATGAGACGTCCAAATGTATGCAATGCAACATATCCGTTTGATACATTTTTATAAGAGCGAGAAGAGCATTTGCACTTACCTAAAAGCACAAACGAGGTTAGCACTAGCCTAGCGGGACTTTGATTGCTTTAGCTTTGATTTAGTGCTAATTTGATGCCTTCTAAATAACTAAACTGGAAATTTGATACGAAGTAATCTAAGGGAAATTTTGCCAAAATGAGTTATTTAACCGTTCGTCTCAGGATTTCTTGCTGTATCGATTAGTATATTTAAAATCGCGATATCTCAAAAAACATACCTTACATCACATATTTCCATACATAGGCCTAGATAATTTTAATTAAATTTTTCTTCTGAAAATAACATTTCAAATTTATATTTTTTAATACCAAAGTCTCTTCCCGCACAGTATTTTGTCTTTATATCTAAACATAATCGAGTGGGTAGGTACATTTTAACAACACGTCACTAAGTTACTCCATAATTTGGTGTCCGTTACTCCAGCAGGAAAATATCGTCGTTTTGGAAAAAAGCGGAAAAACGAATTCTGCAGGAGTAACGTTGTTCCAGAAAGAAGATTTTAAACGAATGACCGGAGAGGTAAATAAAGTACATCGGCAAATAACTTATATTTGTGCGTAAAGGTGCGCCGAAAATGAATTTTTTGCGTTTTATTTCCTGCTGGAGTAACGTTTTGCAGAACCCTGTTTCTCGGAAACCAATTATTGTGCGCCCGTAGTAGAATAAACGTATATCAGTAGATCTTAATTTGTACATACTTTTGCATTAAATAGGGTTTTAGAAATATTTACCGTTTTCAAGTAACCATGCATTTATGAAAACCCAAAAAAAATCCTAGCGCTTAAATTAACAAACAAACGGTATTCGGTTCTTCTTGTTATTCTTAACATTCATAAAAAAGTTCAAGACTTAAGTATCCACGCGTTTATGAATAATATCACTTCAACTCAAAACTGACAACGTCGTAGCATTGACGTCACAATGCAGGAAACAGAATCAACCCAAGATTTTTGGGTATAAACTGAAATTATGAGCGTTTTGTGAAATATATATCCCAAAAATTTTGCTTCAAAATATGTCTCGTATTATAATAGATATAAACTAAAATCCAAAAAATCTGCTAGAAAATCCAAAACTTCAGCTAGATTACTGGTTATCCGACCTTATTCGAATGACCACAAAAAAGAGTGTCCATGGAGTTTCTTGGCCGTTCTTCTCCATAGGTACCCCTACTACGTTTTGGAATGGGCAACTAGCTTCATCTTTCTGACCGACCCGGTAGGTCCCATTTGTTCTATGGAACATGACGTAATAGAACAAATTGAGAAAATATTGTCCCTATTTGTTCTATAGAACTACAGCTTTTGCTGCTGTTTTTATTTGTCTGTGAATGCACAGAACTAAATGGGAATCGCTTTTCCCAAATTATTCCATGATGAGATATATAAGACGTGTATGACATTAATCACTGACGTTAATACCAGTACAGTTCACTATCAAAAAAATGAAATAATTTGTCTGTAGGTAATATTCTTTATCACCATGCTGTAAAACTTTTCCACGACCCCGTTGCAGAAAATTCAAACTATCAAAATGTAGGTTTATTTCCATTATGATTAGCAAAGATCCTATCCAATCATTGTAAACAAACAACAATAAAGAAGTGAGTACCCTGCGACTGCAGCTCTCTCAAAATCCGTTAAAATTTCTGTGGGTGAGTAACCATCTAATCATCAATGTCACTAAGACAAGTGGTAGCAAATCATTCTCGAGTGGCCAGTTTACATATCAACTTCAAGAAGTTTATATACTTAGTTTGTTCTATGGAACAATTTGAGACAAAAAATACAAACTGTTCTATAGTACGAATAGGGACAATATTTTCTCAATTTGTTCTATTACGTCATGTTCCATAGAACAAATGGGACCTACCGGACTGACCGATCCCTTGACAATTCAAAAGTGCCTGTAATTGGTTTATTTGAAATAAATGCTTTGAGCTTTCGAGTTTTTTTGTTTTTTTTGAAAAGCGACGATAATGATAATTCGACACTGGAAATATGAAATAACGTAAGGGACAAACCTCGGGTTTTCAGGAGAGCTAAAATAAGATTTTGGTTTTACAAAACTGGTCGTAACTTCTTATCTACAAGTTCTATTTATAACTGTCTACGACAAGTAAGAAAGTTATACGTTTAGAAGTTTCTTAGATTTGTTTAGTCTTTTAAGCTAAAATAGTAAATCTTAAATAAAGCCTTTAGTTTTAAAGATAGCATGTCCATTACGTTAAAAAATAATGAATAATGGTACCTTACGTTAACGAAATTTTCGGTTAAAACTAGCAGTGTTGATATAAGGAACATTTGGGAAATAAAAAACTAGAATTTTTCAAAGTAATAGTATCATAATGGTGTACTCTACATAGCATATTACTGTCAACAAACAAAATTAATTAAATCTATCATAATAATGACACACTATATCTATGCAACATAGTTCAAAATTACTTGCTGACATAAAAGATGTACTAAGAATATGAAACCAATAAAACAGATCAAAACTTTTATGAATGCACATGAATCTTCTTTTATCGTGCTTTCCGAGGCACGGAGAGGTCTCGGTATGAAATGGATGGTCACCCATCCACGGACCGACCGCGGCAAGGGTAGTTTACCTTATTGGATCGACCCATGCCACGTTTACCTACTTATTAAAATAACACGCTTATCACACTCACTCATTCATCTTTTATTAACTGCTTAATAATTGGCAATTTATACAGTATCATCTACAGACGGGCTGGTTACCTATAGGGCTAGGTAGACTACCTGCCAAAAACTCGCCAGCAGTACTACTTTTGGGTCTCTATTAACACTCGAGGATGCATCTCGGTATCCCTTACATTTGTGCGGAGCAGGGCATTGCAGTCGTCCACCGTTTAGTAGTGGTGACATGTTTTTGATTTATCAAACACGAAAGTAAAATTTTACTGGCATACCCATCCTATATTTTGTTGCGAAACGTACATATTTATTATTAACTATTTTCTTAATAATGGATCATTACAGCATGGTGTTATTCTCTAGTCGAAGTCAGTGTGTAGGTTAGCAAAGAGATTAATAACTTTTTGCGGGGCAGGTTGACTAATACTGATACACCAGGAGATGTTATAGGAAAGATAGCATCTTGGTTATTTTTGTCAAAAGAAGCGTTATCAAAACTCAAAATCAAATTATTTTATTTCACAAAAACCTCCATGAGCATTTATTTATGAAACGTTAGAAGCTAGGTGCACGGTTCCAATTGGTCATTTCCTATAGAGAAAAGCCGGCAAGAAACTCTACGGTTACTCTTTTAAAAATAATTGCTTTTACAATATTCCTAAATTAGAGTGTTAATAGGTATGGGAGGTTAAAACGGCGGTAAAAGCGTTTGTTATCAATTAAAAAACTTTAAATATACTTGAGATACGTGTCTAAAGGAAAACAAGGAAATGAGTCTAAAAGTATGAGACTGTCAATTAATAAAGAAATAAATATTTTTGGTACAGACGTTCTAAAGTTAGAATTGATTTAAGTTGTTTAGTTTCTTGAGGCTTATTTAATAATAATATTGTTTTGTTACTTATGCCTTCTCATGATTTCACACTTCCTTAATTACTGATTTAGATAACCTACCCTGGACATACATAGACGATTGTACCGGTTGTACGGACCGTTGTTGTACTGGTTGACTAAGAGTTCGTGTTCTAAAATACAAATCCAACAAATAAGCCTAACTAGGTGCGAACTGTAACAATTATAGATAGATGTGGGTTGTTTTAATTAATTGTGTTATTATCTGCGCATAACGTAGTGCATGCTGTTATTTTCTATAAGAAATGAGGCACTTAGACTTAAGTTTGCAATGTACAAATTGTAAAGTAATAGTGTACTCATATAGATAAATATTTTAAAAGGTTAACTGTATTAGTATCAAACAATGTCGTTGACGTATACGACGGATTGCGGTGTCTTATTTAAGTTCATTGTAATGTAAAGCACAGGTAAATCGTTTTCAGTGCTGGAAAATTAACGTAAGGGTCAGTATGACTATGATAATTTAAGTCACAGTGACTCAAAATATCTAACGTAAGGGACATGTTAGTTTTACTTGCTCAGAGAACACAAATGTATGGGACAAAACTAAAAAAATGCTCAAATTATGGAGTAACTGAAGTGACGTGTTGTTAAAATGTACTCGATTGTGTTTAATGTAAAGAAAAAATACTGTGAGGGAAGAGACTTACATTGGTTTATATACAAATATCAATTTGAAATGTTTTTAATAGAAAAAGTTTTTAATAGAACTAGGCCTATGGAAAATATACGATGTAAGGGACATTTTTTGTGAGATATCGAGATTTTAAATATACCAATCGATAGAGCAAGAAATTCTGAATCGAACTGTATATATAACTCATTTTCGAGTCTCGTCGTGCACACTTGCAGCGTTCAGACGTGTTTGTCAGCAATATTTGATAAATAATTGATTTAATAATAGTGACCTACTTTAGTGCATTATTGTTGTAATGCTAGTCTAAAATTTTGCTTAGTGTATAGTTTTGTTAATGATGGACAGGAAATAGTGAATTTGTATTAAAACAAAATGGATAATAGCCCCTTTAATCCAAGGGGCCCAGTGCAACCTTCCGCCTCGCCTTCGAAGACGACGACGCAAAACACAGCCCTCGAGTCGGTCACCGTTGATGTTATCTCGACGCCCGAGATACAAAAATGGATGTCAACCATCGAACAGCACTTAAATGAAGTTTGCTCTATTGCCGCGGATGGCAAACTCAACTCGGAGCAAAAAATGAAAATTTCTACCCTATGCCGTAAAGTTGGATCTGGAACCTCACAAATGGCAGTCCTGTATCAGTCGCTCAAGCAGAAAGCCATTCACGCGTATAACGCGGTTGATGCTCTTCAAGAAAAGCGTGACCTGACGGAACATATTTCGGAGCTCAAGCAGACGATAAAGGACTCTGGTTCTGCAGGAAATGCTTCTTTTGCCGATATGGTGAAGAAGGGATCAAATGATTTCATTCGACCCAATAATCTAAGTTCTGTTGCCATTTATCCCAATGATAAATTTAAATCAAGTGACGAAACGAAAGAACTCGTGCAAAAAGTCATACGACCCGAGCAAATGAAGCTGCACGTTCGAGGTGTCCGAAAAACAAAAAATGGAGGCGTAATTATCAGTACCGAGACGAAACATGACGCTGATAAGCTAAAGCACGCAGTCCAGCTCTCTACATCTGGACTTACCGCCGACGAACCCAGCAAGCGCAAACCTCGGATCGTGGTTGTAGGAGTACCGACTTCCTTGGCTGAAAATGAGGTGTTCAGGTGCATTTTCGAACAAAACGTAGCCGACAAGTTACCTGCGATGTCCTTGGAATCCTTCTTGACCTGTATAAAATTAAGCCACAAATCGGGGAAGAGAGATGCTACGACCTGTAACTACGTTGTTGAAGTTTCAGCTGAAATACGTAAAGCCGTAATCACTCAATCAAGACTTTTTATAAATTGGACGTCCTGTCCTGTCAGGGACTTTACTTTGGTAACACGGTGTTATAAATGCCAACAATATGGACATGCAGCAAAAACTTGCCGTGAGATCATTTCTACATGTGGTCACTGTGGTGACGCTGGCCATTCAATGTCCGAATGCGCGAAAAAAGCCAACATTCCGAAATGTGCAACTTGCTCGCGCTTTAAAAAACCCAGTGATCACAAAACGGGAGACGCTGATTGCCCTGCTAGGAAAATAGCAGAATACAGGTATATTAACTCCATTGATTATGAGGGCACCTAGTGCGTCATACTCAGGGCCAGACTTCCGTATCGCTTGTTGCCGACTCAACAATACAACCTGACCATTGACCTGTCCTACTTACCATCGATTTGCTGCTGTCTAAGCACATTAACCGACTGTTTCAAAAATCTAAAGTAGCCTTTAAGGTGATTTATGCAACATTTGTTTTAACCTAGTTAATAATACTCATGTCTCAATCATATTCGTGTAACTAAGTGCTAATAACCATTTTCCGTAAATATTATAGACATTATCTACATGTTTAAGACATTAATTATTTCAAATTCAAATTCAAATTCAAATTCATTTATTTTGTGTACATAGGTTTGAAGATGTTAAAATATAGATATTACAGAGTCCGTCTATGTCCCGCCGATAGGCATACAAAAATTCACAATTTTCAAATAAAATTAAATCATGTCATTTATGTATTCACAATTAATTAGGTCTACAATTTATAATAATAACATGTCAATTTTCAAATCAAAATCATACAGCAAATTCGCAATTAATTAGATAAATATACAGTTTCTAATGATAACATGTCAAATTTCCAAATTAAATTAAATCCAACACTAATAAATTACATTACATTCATACTAGTTACTTACTATATTAGTGTTTAAGTAAATTATATCATAATAAATTAACTAGCTATGTCACTATTCTTAAAACTGTTGTTAAATATTGTTAAGAAATCAGTTGTCCTATTAGTAATTGTAAGACCACATGCCGCCTGTGATACAGGTTTATCCTAGTACAGGCATCATACTTTGTAATACTTATATTAATTCTAAGATTTATACTGTATTTTACCAATTTTTATTTTTGAATAAATATTATTATTATTATTATTTTCGACAAAATATCCCTTACGTTATGTCATGTTTCCACTATCGTATAGGTACATTTATTCTACGGGCACACAATCCAGGTGTTTAAGAAACAGGGTTCCGCAAATCCTTACTCCAGCAGGACATTAAACAGGGCACGCCACAATTGCGGCGGTAAGACCCCTCTTTGAGGAGTGGCTTGAGAGGCGCCACGGCGTCCTCACCTTCCGCCTGACGCAGGTCCTCACCGGACATGGCTGTTTCGGGAGGTTCCTGTTTCGTATAAGGCGGGAGGAAACGCCCGGGTGTTATCATTGCGTGGATCGACCGGAAGACACGGTGGAGCATACGGTGGAGGTCTGCCCGGCTTGGGCGGAGCACCGCCGTGTCCTCGTGGCGGCGATCGGCGGCGGCGACCTCTCGCGTCCGGCCCTGGTTCAGGCCATGGTACGGAGCGAGAGGGAATGGGAAGCCGTCACCTCCTTCTGCGAAGCAGTAATGCTCGCGAAGGAGGAGGCGGGGCGCGAGAGGGAGAGGCAATCACTGCGCCCTCGCGCCCCTAGCCGCCGCAGGAGGAGGAGACACCCTGGGCGTCGGGAGTCGATTGCCGACTCCCGGCCACCGTAGGCGCGGGCTTGCGGACGGCGAGCAATGGGCAGCTCGCCGTCCGGTAAGGACCAGGCCCGGGTCGACGGCGCGTCGTGTTCCACGCGCGCCTCAAAGAGATGTCAGCAAATTTGACGGGGTCCGATAGGACCGATGCCTGCCGGGGCTGCGGATTGTTCGAAAGAGTTACCGTGGCCCTGGCGCACAGGCAACTGAAGGAACACGGGTGGGTTTTAGTCAGTAAGAGTCTGACACGCCCTTCCGCTCCGCCCAGAGCGGGAGACGTCATTTGATGATTTCCCACTCAAAAAAAAAAAAAAAAAAGCATGACATTAAACATCTGTAAAACCGTAAGCCACACAAACTTTATTTCCGGCGCACATTTACATAAGCTATTTTCCGATGTACTTTATTTCTCTTTCCGGTCATACGTTTAAACAGTTCCTGTTGGAACAACGTTACGCCAACAGGATTCGCTTTTATGCTTTTTTTCCAAAACGACAGCATGCACAATTATTTTATTTGGCGCATATTGACAGCGGATTACGCTGTAATTATTCATTGAATTGAATTCTTTCTAGAAGAGACTTTTATGCAAGAGTAAAAAAAAAAAAAAATCTGCATCCACATCAAAATTACTTTTTGTGGATCAACGTTTGCAAGTGTTAGTGGGCAAGAACGGATAACAAAAGATTATTATTATTATTTAGTAAAGTTACTAAAAGTTACAGAAAGTTAATTTTATCTATGGTTACAAAATGTTGCTCTGCACAAAGTAACTTCGGTGTAGATGCACCTTAATGGACAACATAATTTGAGATTTTGTCTAGTTTTGTCTTATACTACTACTGTTTCCTGAGCAGGAAATGAAAAATATCCCTTACGTTATGCAGGGTGCAAAAAGACCCACAAAAATAATTGCTGGGAAAAGTCTTTAATTTTTGGTATGAAAATTTGCTGTTTGCGGTAGTGCCTAATTTATCACACGCTAAACATTGTGCTTATAGCGGGAAAGGGGTCGTGGGGGTATAAAGTTGTTTTATAACATTAAAAACTTGTTTTCGTAAAAAAACGTCAGTAAAGTTCAATTTTTGACCCTCAATATATCCGTAACCAGAAGGTTCCCAGGTGTGGTCCTCTACAACAAAGTGAAGTGACTGTCGGCTTCGTTAAATGTCTTTTTACAACCATTATATTCTCAGCCATGAGACTTAAATATAATCATAGTTATTTATATTGACCCTTATGTTCATTTGTCGGCATCTAAAATAACTTACTTGCGCGAATGGGCTCTTGTGAGAATGGACACTTGCGCGAATGGACACATGCGCGAATGGACACATGCGCGAATGGACACTAGCGCGAATGGACACTTGCGCGAATGGACTCTTTGCGCGAATGGACACTTGCGCGAAAGGACACTTGCGCGAAAGGACACATGCGCGAAAGGACACATGCGCGAAAGGACACATGCGCGAAAGGACACATGCGCGAAAGGACACTTGCGATTTTTCCTGCAATATTTGTACTTCCTGGCCCTTTCTTGTTTAACTATTTATGTCGCCGAAATTGACTAACATTTAGTGTAGGCTACCAGAAGGATACGTTTCTATCTAGCTGGCTACCCTGAGCCACAGCAACGAAACCGGCGTAGACTTTGTTGAATGTGCTTGTCTTAACGAACGAAAATATTCAATGTAGCCATTAAAGACAGAAATGGCGGTTAATTTCGGTTTCCATCCGTTATTTTATTGCTTAGATACTTGAACATTATATTGGAGATACTCCTTTCAATGAACCTTCTAAATTATCTATTTATTGTTAAAATCCTTCGACAGTACAGCAGCAATTACATCCGAAAGCTTTTTCTATCCAGTGTCTTTGTATCCTTAGTATTCATAAGTGAAAGCACGCCAAATTAAAGCATTTTTATTGTACCTACAAGTTTAAAAGCATAAAGTTTCGTTTATGGGGTAGGTAGGCAAATAATAATGCACACAGAATAATATTATATTTTGACATATAAATAAGAATATTTTTCAAAGCTTTTGATTGTAAATTATGGAAAGCGGTATTTTATTTTTTAATATGAGTCTGTTCGACGGCCTAGTCAGTACCACAGCACAGTTTAATTTTCAAATAATTGGTACCTACTTTCTGATATACGAAAACAATTTGGTTATGTTTTTTTTTTTTTGCTGATCATAAATGCTATTCGATTTCGATACAATAGATTATTTTTACTTAGCTAGCTTACGATCACTCAGCTGATATCAACATCATGAGACAGGCCTTCCAGTGCGTCCGTGCAACGGAATTTAACGGAAACTCACATTTGCACGGAACTCAAGCGTATTTTTTCTGCAATAAGTTTACACAACTACAATTATTTATTACATCTAAAAAAACGCGTATAATTCCTAAAGGTACATTGAAAAGGCTTTAATTTGATGAACTGCTTTCATTTGTAAATACTAAGGGGCAGAAACGACACCCACGGATAGAAAAAAAAAACTGTTTTTGACAATAAATAGATAATTTATAATAATTGTTATAGTATTACGAAGGGCGTGAGCAGTGCCACCTATCTTAAGTTATTCGTAAGTGTTATGAGTTGGTTTCCGCGATCGCACCACTAAGATCGTTGTATTCACTGTCTTAGTTTAAATATTAGGTCTTTACCTATGAAATTGCCGTTCTGCAGTACTGGCCATTTCAAATCAAAATAATTTTTGTTTGGCTATGAATTCTAATTTCAAATTAATTTTATTTTAAAAACATGGATTTTTTTTTCTAAAAGTAGTCATTTCTTTATTGATTAGTGTTACATTTTCATCGCATTTCAATCTTTTTCGTCATCATGGATACGTTAAAAATTCGAGTAATTATGGAATATGAGTACCGTCGTGGCAGCAACGCGGCACAAGCGGCACGCAACATCAACGACGTTTACGGAGCTAACTCTACAAACCAACGCACCACCTGTTATTGGTTTGCTCGCTTCCGTTCTGGAAATTTCGACCTGAAAAATGAACCTCGCGGTCGTCCGAAGACTTTGGTCGACAATGACGAATTAAAGGCGATTGTGGAAGCTGATGATACACAATCTACGGCTGAATTAGCAGCAGCTTTCGACGTTAGCGTCAAAACAATATTGGTCCATTTGCGTCAAATTGGCAAGGTAAAAAAGCTTGACAAATGGGTGCCCCACGAACTCAATGATCGCCAGCGCGAAGTACGCGTCGAGACGTGCCTTGCACTGCTCAACAGACACACAAATGAAGGAATTTTGAACCGCATTGTTACCTGCGATGAAAAATGGATTCTGTTTGATAACCGTAAGCGCTCAGCAAGTTGGTTGGATCCTGGTTCAGCACCTAAACAATGCCCTAAACGAAAACTTACCCCTAGAAAAGTGATGGTCACTGTTTGGTGGTCTAGCGCCGGTGTGATTCATCACAGCTTCTTACCAAACGGGGTGAGCATTACTGCAGATGTGTACTGTGAAGAACTGAACACAATGATGGAGAAGCTGGCGCATCTCCAACCAGCATTGGTCAATCGCTCGTCTCCGCTGCTCCTGCACGACAACGCGCGACCTCATACTGCACAGCAGACGGTCTCCAAGTTGCAAGAACTGGGGTTGGAAGCTCTCCGTCATCCGCCCTACTCACCAGACCTTGCGCCTACAGACTACTACTTTTTCCAGAATTTGGATAACTTCTTGGCGGGAAAAAAATTTAATACCCGAGAGGCAGTACAAAATGCCTTTGAAGAATTTGTTGCCTCCCGTCCAGCTGATTTCTTTAAGAAGGGCATCAATAAACTGCCACTGCGATGGCAAAGATGCATTGATTGCATGGGTGATTACTTCGATTAATACAAATAAAAAATTCATGAAAAAAATTCGTTTAAATTTTTTCATACAAAACGGCAATTTCATAGGTAAAGACCTATTATATGGTTTAAAACTGGCGCTAGAATGTTATAGTATCTCTTAAGTACCGCAGGAGAGAAACCATCCCATACAGTGGCTGCATTGGATCTAAGGGACTCAATTACTGATTTGACTTCATCAATATCCGTGTGATCCAATATAAATGATGATGAAGAAAAGGTAGTGTCGGAGCAAGGTGAGCTGGGTGAAGTATGGTCGTTAATAATGTTATCAGCAAGTGTTTTACCTATGTCAGCAAATAATTTATTAAGATTACTGCAAGACGGAGTGTCAGAGTGTGAAAGTAGTTGTGTAGATGCATGTTGTTGTTTTTGTATGTTTGTGATTCGTTTTATACGTTTCTCAAAGAACCTTAGAGTTATTTCCAGCTTTATCTAGCTCTTGGGTGTCGAATTGTCTTTTGACCTTTTTTAATATTTTATTGCAAAAGTTTCTGTATCGCTTAAAGGAAATTTCGAGCGTGATATTATTAGTCGATTTCTTCAATCTTTAATGTAGCAAGTCTCCGTGTCTCATACACTGCAGTAAGCCCGGAGTGATCCAAGGTTTGAGGATCTTCTTTTTAGATGGTAATTTTTTGGTGTAAGAATTTTCGGATATTGCGGTAACCATGAGACCAACCACCGCATCAGTAGCAACATTGGAGTCCGACATAGAAAAGGTGGATGCAAAGTTTAGTGTCGCCATAGTCTTGACATCCATGGTTTCAAAGTCAATTTTGGTGATGGACTTAACAATATTACCATGTGTTCTTTTACTGGAAATGCATAGCAAGGAAGAACAGTGATCAACAACATTCGTATCGAAGACTAGTGAGACAGATGTCCTTGTGGTTTTTTAATAATAAATGATCCAGGCAGTTGTTTCCTCTGGTCGGAAAAGTATGGGTAGGAAGGAATCCGTAGAATGCAAAGGTGTTGAGGTAGTCATGGGAGCGAGTATCAAATGACATCGGGTTTGTATTGAAATTAATGTTACCAGTTATAGCTACAATTTTGACATTGGAAAAAGTGGGAACTAAGTTATTGAGTGAGGATAGAAAATTATCAATGTTGCTTATCGACGGCGGCCGGATATGCACAGAATGGTAATGTCAGATCCCAACCTGATTGATAATCCGGTGGCGGATCTACCAAAGCAAAGTTTTTCACAGGTTGGACCTGACATAGACCACAACACAATCACTTTGATTTTTTAAGTTTTTGGCAGTGCTGTACATAATAAAGTTTTGGATATTAGGGATGTGGTGGTTACTCGAACACAATAACCAGCACTCCGTCAACACCAAAATGTCACAATCCATCGACAGTCGTAGTAGTGTTTGTAGACTAAAAAAATTACAATTGATTGATCTAATATTCTGTGTAAGGATTTTTGATAAGGTTTTGGATGAATAATAACAATTTAGCCTGCTCCGGGGTGTGAATCCGATACGAAAAAATTATCAACAGTGTCCAAAAGGGCATTTGCGTTGCCAAGCATTTTTTATGGTAAGGACAAGGGTCGTATGTTGCCTATAAAGCTTGAAAAAAAGGTTCGAATAAATTACATAAGAAGCAGGTTGTATGAAATGTGAGCGTGTAGTGGGTATGGACTGATGTTTAAAGTTCTATGTTGTGTGCGACTGTTTGTGAACCATGAGTTAACATTTACCATCAAAAAGTGAAACAATCTATAACTACTAATTTTAAAAAGTAATGAGATACTAAAAAAATAACAACAAACAAATGACATTTTGATCTTACTATACTAATTAGTCATGCATTAATGGGTTGCGACATTTGTTAGTTGTTGTTGTTCGTTTTTAACTAATATGTACTGACCAATTTGGAAGTTAAATTGGAAGAAGTATCTCCAACAACACTTTCAAATCTCTAAGCCGCCGAAGAGGCCCGCCGGATGGAAACAGATATTAAACGGCGTTTCTGTCTTTGTGGCTACATTGAACATTTTCGTTTTTTTTTTTTTTTTAAACATTTCCCGCTCTAGCAATTTCTCCTGTATTGTGGGTGCGTTTACAAACATTTAACACTCACATACACTAACAGCCAGACCCGGAACAACTACTTGTAGGTCATACAAATATTTGTTCCGTGCGGGAATCGAACCCGCGACACGCAGCGCAGCAGTCAATCGCTTAACCACTGCGCCAACCGTGCCGTCAAATTAGGATATAAGTACATTCAGCATGCTAACAGCCAATATATAATAATATTATTATATAATAATAATAACAGTATAATATTATTATACTGTGCTAACAGTCTACACTAGTTTTGTTGCTGTGGCTCAGAGGCGTTCAGCTAGACAGAAACACATACCAGAAGGTAGGTACATCAATAACCATTACGATATTATGCTAGAGTTTTATTTTGCTGCTCGGCCTGCGGTGACCCTTATATTTCGCTCTAATTTATTGATAATAAATTTATCTTGACATTAATACTGTGCATTTTTCAAGGGTCCAGGGTCCCGCTAGACGAACGTACTTACTTGGTTTACGATATTAATTATGGTAATGTCTAATTTAGATTATTATTTAACTTACCAATCAATAAGTAGCATGTGGTAGCCTAAATTACATATAAACATAACAAAAGCTACAGGAAACGCAAACGCCGAATATTGTAGATAGTTAAATATATCTGCGTACTCTTGGTTAACCGGTGCCAACCTGCGAATAATAAAACAGATGGTGAATCAACAATGACGGAATGAGCTTAAAAAAAACTTTGAAACGTGGATTTTGGAACATGGAACACTTTCATAATTTCAGGTGTATAAATAGGGTTTTATGTTTTGATTTACCTCTAAAATTTCTGAAAATTAACCCCAAATTAAAAAAAGGAAGGTAAAGTACCTGTTTTTTGAAGCAATTTTTTTTGCTCTTCTTATTTTATTACTATGTGCCGAAGGATTCAGAGACTAACCCGTGAAACGAAAAACCAATGTTATCATGATTTAGACGCAGTTTTTTCATTACTTTATTACTCATTCCTTGTTTAAAGATACCATATTGCGGTAAATTGTGTGACTTACCATTTACGTACTTTAATGTACGTGTTATTATGAGAAAATAATGTACAAATAAAAATAAATATACAGGTTGGCCGGAACATTGACGTCCAAATAAAAAAATTCGTTTCGTCGTATCGTGATGGGTATCCGAATCACCCCCATGTATGTTCCGCGACTTTTCATAGTTTTCGAGTTATGAATATTTTTCATAATTGTTGGGAGCTTTCGACCTGACCAACTTAAAAAAAAAAAACAAAAAAAAGTAGAAGACTTTGTCGAGATTTTTTTTTTACAAGAACTAATCAGCTTCGTAACTGTAATGAAAGTTATGAAAAAGTTGGTCTAAAATGAAAAATTTGCGCATTCTTGAGGCCTACTTAGGAACCATGAAGTCACCTGTTTAGTTTTTTTTAATTTAAAGTTGAAAATATCAGTCATAAGTAATAATTTTTCGTTGATGATTATTTTAATGTAATGTGTTTTTTTATGATTTAATATTTCTATAATGTATGGACCATGTCTGAAATGAATGAATTATTATTATAATTAACGAACGTAAATTTTTCACTTTAGACCAACATTTTCATTACTTTTATCCCAGTTAAAAAGCTGATTATTTAATGCATAAAGTACTACGCATGAAGATTCAGTTGCAAGAAAAATCTCGACAAAGTCCTCAATTTTTTTTTTAAGTTTTTGACCTAGCAATCGCGAGGCGTCTCCGTTTCAGCTTGGGCAAAACTGCTTTCGTATGTCCAGATGGCTGTTCTCCTCTACAGGTCGCATTCCTCAAACAATTTTCGTGAAATTTTGTGAGCAGGTTCGATAATTAGTTATATGGAACATTTTTGCCAGTTCAGTTTTTCGAAATTTTTCAATATGGCCAATTTAAAAAAAGATATATATGTATATATTTCAGCCATTTCGCTCTTTTCGTTTAAAGTGCGCAGTGAATATTTATTCAGTTTTAAGCTTTGCAAAGACAGACTCGCGAGCTCTACAGCTCTCAGAGCCACTAGTTTTAGTTGGCCAGTTCGATAATTCTCAAAACTTCAGAAAAAACTCATGTTTATTGTTTATTTTTAATTTTATTGATAAAACAACAACAACTCGAAAACTATGAAAGTCGCGGAACATACATACATGGGGGGTAATTCGGATACCCCACGACACGACGGCCCATATTTTTTTTTTGGACGTCAATTTTCCGGACAACCTGTATATAAAAGGTAAAATATGTAACTAATTCAATGAAATTGACTTTCAGTAGTTATAGAATACGTACTCATGAAAACATCCCCGAAAGAGAATATTCACAAGAGAAGAATGCAAAACTGCAGTACTACCTGAAAACAATATTATTATTTATTATTAGTAATTATTTATTATTAGTAATTATTTATTATTAGTAATTATTTATTATTAGTAATTATTTATTTTTAGGTTATTATATTAAGAAAAGCAAGAAAGTACAAGAACAAAAATTACTCAAATTAACAACGAAATAAATCAAACTTGGAGCAATTAAAAAAGCTTTTAAGGAGCTAAAAAGAAAATTAGAATGGGAACCTAACATAAAAAGGTAAAGCTGGAAAATAAGTAACGAAAAGACCGGAAATATTTAAAGTGGCAACAGACTACTTTCTACAGCGCTCTCTATGAATCTCAACGAACCGTCATCAATAAGACTACAACCTATGTATGCCATTAAGCACGACTCATTAATGAATCTAAGGCCCACTTAGAAAGAAAGAAAAAAAATACATTTATTTGCGGTAAACATGACGCAAAGACAAAACACAAACAAAAAATAACGAGTTGGGGGAAAATATGCGTCACATTCACGCAAAACGGCAATCGCTCAGCATAATAATAATGCTACGACCCTATGCGAGACAGAGCCCCAGCGCTGGTTTTCAGTGATAGCCGGCGCTGACGTGATGACGTCAACCAGTGCAGCATACGAAAATTAAAAACAAACATTAAAATAAGAAATAAAATAAATACACTATAACCTAGTTCAAAAAGTATATAAACATAAGATTTATAAAGTGGTAACATTCCGGGCAACTTGTGCATTCATTCATGGGTTATCCTAAATAACTCGGAGTTAACAGCTAACTCAGGGTTTATCAAATAATTCATCTTGCGCCACCAAGAGTTAGGGGTAAACCTAGAGTTAAACTTTTTAAATATTAAGCCTGCCGATGTGGGAGAGTTAAGTCGCTAAACTCTGGGTTTGTGTTAGTAATGTCAAAATAATTCAATGTAATGAGGTACCGCTGATAACTTACTTTTGTATTTTATATTGTTTGACAAGTAAGTGTATATTGTAGTAAGTGAAAATTTGGTACTATGTCAGCAGGCAATATATTCATGAACTCGTTTCTATATAAATACAAATTATAAAAAACTTAAAACATATTTTATATAGGTATAATAATTTCAGTTCATTGTTCGTTTCATTAATTTATTATTGATTATTATTCATTTATTTATTTACATCCTTATTAAATACATTTTTAAATATGTTTATAAAAACATTTAAAAATATAAAAAATTGTGGTCCGCCGGTATTGGGAGCAGGGTCCAAGCTACCGGTGGATAGGACTCCAGAGATAGGAACCTCCTCACAATGCGAGCCGTATCGAGGAGTACTGCCTTCTGAATCAGGCCCTTGATCCAACTGCCTAACGAGAGTCTCGAGAGATGCTGGTCAAGGCTTTCGGCCATCAGGCCATTGGCCGATACGACAATCAGCACAATGATAGCCGAGCTCACATTCCACATGTCAACAACCTCATGTGCTAAGTCGAGATATTTAATTTGTTTCTCTTTCTCAGCTTTCACGAGGTTCTCGTCATGCGGAATGGTAATATCGACAATCATTGTGCGGCGCGCTAATCGATCTATCACCACTATATCAGGCTTATTGGCGACAATAGTCCCGTCAGTAATGATAGACCGATCCCAGTACAACGTGATATGGTCATTTTCGAGAACTGTGTCGGGCACATACTTGTAGTACGGTACCTCAGAATCCACTAGTTTATATTTCAAAGCAAGTTGCTGGTGAATAATCCTGGCTACTTGGTTATGCATGTGCAAGTACTCGCCTTTAGCTAGACGAGAACAACCAGAGATAATATGTCTGATGGTCTCACCCGGACGATGGCATGCCCGACACATGTCAACCGTCCAATCTTTCATAATATGTCTCCGGTAGTTATTCGTCAAGATAATTTCGTCCATAATTGCACAGACGAAACCTTCAGTTTCCCCGAAAAGGTCACCAAAACGTAGCCAGGATACGGACGCTAAGAAATCTACACCGGGCTCATGAAGAACCCGATAGAAGAGTCCGTGAAGGTCCTTGCTTTGCCATACCTCCTTGCGGTCATTGGTAGTAAGTACCACAGGTTTGCGCCAATTCTCTTTAGCCATGGAGAGCGGGGTGGGTCCCTTGTCCACTGCTACCACATCACGGTGCATACCCACCTCAGTTTTAAAAAAATATTCCCTGAGACTGCACATTTTGCGGTTGTGGATGGTCTTTGCATTTAAAAAGCCTCGACCTCCGCACTTCCGCGGTATGTACAGTCTCATCACCGATAATCGTGGGTGATGCATCCGGTTTGCAGTCAGCAGTGTACGGACCCTCCTATCTAGGGCGTCGAATTCATTCTGAGTCCATTTGAGTATGCCGAAAGAGTACATCAAAACCGGCATGACCCAACCGTTGAAGGCCCGCACCTTGTTTCCGCCTGAAAGAAGACTAATTAATACTTTCTTCAGGCGAGCAAAGAAGCGCTCCATCAACGATTGCTTCATGTCAGCAACGTTGATGCCTAACGCTTCCGACATAACCAAATACTTATAGCTTTCGGATGAGGAGAGGAATCTAAGGTGTAAGGAATCCGAAAGTTGAATTCCCTCGGATTCCATAATCTCACCTCGCTTTACATACATGACTGCACATTTGTCCATACCAAATTCCATCCTGATGGCGTTAAAGTTTCAGTTACCTTCAGTAGCTCCATCAGTTGCAATGTGTTGGGGGCAAAAAGTTTCAAATCATCCATGTAGAGGAGATGAGATATGATCTGACCACCTTTCCTCAACCGATAGCCTAGACCTGAATCCTCAAGTAGTGTACTTAAAGGATTCAGGGCTAAACACAACCAAAGTGGACTCAAACTGTCGCCCTGAAATATTCCCCGTTTAATCCATACAGGCTCATTGCTCCCCTGGATCCGTCGACACCCTGGATAGCGAAGAACCGTTCTCCATTGCCCCATACACGACCTAAGGAAGGTGCGTAGAGTTGTATCTATCTTGTACTACTCCAGCACCCTCATGAGCCATGTATGTGGCACTGAATCGTAGGCCTTCTTATAATCTATCCAGCATGTCAACAGATCCTTGCGGGATCGACGAACCTGTTGGCTTATGGCCATATCGATGAGGAGTAGCTCCTTAGGCGCCAAGGCGGTTGCCTCCCCGACGCCTTCTTCTTCGAGCAGGATCAGCCCTCTCCCGATCCCGCTCGGCGGCCTCCTTCTTGACCATCACGGTCTTACAGAAGGAGGCTACTGCCGTCCAATTCTCTGTCACTGCCAGCACAGCCCTCACTACTGCCGGCAGAGATAGGTCTCGCCCGATCCTGGCAACCAGGACCCGCCGCTCGGAGGCCCACGCAAAGTACTCCTCGAACGTGTGATGTGCGGAATCCGGGCTACCTCCACAGTGGTAGCAATTTGCCGTGGCCTCTCTCCCAATTCTGTTCAGGTACTCACCGAAGCAACCATGTCCGATGAGCACCTGGGTGAGCCTGAAAGAGATGCGCTCCCTTCTTTTCAGCCAGGCTTCGAAGTGCGGCAGAACGGCTACAACAACGCGCTTGCGTGAATATTGCGGCTGCTGTAGCCGCTCGCGCCACCGCTCGAGCGCTTGTCGCCGCTCCCAGCGCCTCAGCCTTACGAATGCGCTTCCTGGCACACAATTCCCGCTTTGGCGGATATCGCGAATCTGGTCGTAGACCTTCGCGTTCATATCCGCCAGGATGTCCAGCGGCGGCAAGCGTGCCAGGAGAGTTGCCGCCTCAAAGGGTATAGTTCGGTATCCTCATGCGATACGAATGGCCATTTTCCGCTGCAGTCTATTGACTTTAGTCTTGCAGCGTCGGATGCAGACAGTCAGTCAGACAGTCTACCTGACCAAACAGGCACCCCGTAAAGGACCATCGATCGCACGATACCCGCATAGAGACGGCGAATTTCCTCTAGAGGTCCCCCGAGATTGGGCAACAGTCTATGCAAAGCACCCACTGCCTTCTCGATCCGGGGAACAAGGCGCTCGAAGTGCTCTTCGAAGGCCCACCAACCGTCCAGGATAAGGCCAAGGTACTTTATGTATCGGCCCACCTGGACATGCGCATCGCAGACGTTTTCATTGATGGATCGTGTCCATCTCACGCGCTACACACTTCCGCCGGGAGCTGGGACCCTATCAGAGGCCAGTGGGCCTCGAGGTCCTAAGCCGTCCGGCGGCCGTTGTCCGCCACGTCGACGAAAAGATGGTGGCGTCGTGGGCGGGGAGAAATACTCGTCGCTCGAGCTCGACGCAACTACCGCGGCCGGTGTCGTCACAGCGCTCACAGTGAGGCTGGGTACCGGCGGGGGCGAAGCGGAGCTGAGCGAAGAGTCCGGAGGTGGTAGGCGTGCTCGTAGTGCGGCCGATCTTGTCATATCTTCATTTTTCTATTTTGTCCTTGTGATTGTTATATCGGAGGTGACAACAGTCATGTCACCTCCGATTCGGCAGTTTTTGATCAAAAATCTATTTCAAGATGATTATGATTTATTATTATTATTATTTTTGCAAGAAAACGATACACCCGTGCTTCCTAGGGCGCGTCTGAGCGCGGAATGACAAACCGCGGGTAGAAAATGTATGAAGAAATTTGAGAGCGTTCTTTATTTCTCTTATAAATAAAAAGTTATTTATTTATCTACAAATTATTAAGTATATATAGAGGACTTTATAAGCCACAATTTGATTATTTTGAAGTTAAAATCTTTAGCTGATCTAGCTATACTGGTTCCTATACAGACCCCATTTTTTTAATTTTCTGCGATTATTGTGATAGTGAAAAACATATTTGTGTGAAAATTTTGCATCAGGCTATACAATTTTTATGGTGCCATTCAGAAGATGTATATTATCTTTAATTTGAGACCGTGGTTGCTTCGCAGTTGTGATTCCTATTCATTTAATTGATGCCCGAAAAACAGTGGTATTTGTAGAAAAATGTGATAGCGTCCTTAAACGTCTATAAATTATTTTCTAAATCGATTCTCAATAGAATAAAAAACACTTTAGATGAAAATCATCCAAGCGAGCAAACAGGTTTTCAAAATAAATACTAAATCATGAATCACATACAAGTGGTAACTTAAGCAATAGAAAAATCAAAGGAAGTAAAATATGAAAACACATAATATGTATTTTGTAGACTAGAAAATAGCATTTTGATTCATTGAATCACAATATGGGGAACGCTACAACATGGTGTCCACGCGAAATACGTAACTGTACTACTGGAAATATACAATTTGGTATTCAAGTATGTATAAGTATAGGTATACTTTTTGTAATATTACGTACCAATACCCGAAGAGGTTTGAATTGCATTATTGACTATATGACGTACAGCAAATATGTCTTTACTCCCGACGCCTTCCTTTCCCTCTTCCCTTTCCTCTTCCTTTGCCGCCTCCTGAAACCCAAACATTAATATGAAATAACATTATAATTATTAAATTATTATTATTATATTAACATTATTATTATTATTAATATTTATTTATATAATATTATTATTAACATTATTACACTGCCAAAACTATCGTGTAAATATAGAGAGCACGGTGTGACGGTGTGCGATTTTATACATATATACATAAACTCACGCGTTTTTCTCATGGAGGTAGGCAGAAACTGCGTTTTGTCTTGCAGTATTATCAACTGAATTAATTCCTAAATTAACTGATGAAGTATTTATAATAAAACAGGGAAAAATATTTGGCACCACCCGTAGACGTAGCAGATTCCCATTCAGCAACACTAAAACCTCGTCTACACTTTCGACAGTAAGTATCACACGCCACACACATTAAAATACTAATAGAAGTTTCAGGTAGGTTTCGTTTATATATAATATTAGCTTGTTAAAATCAAGAAAGAAATAGATAATATTATAAACTGATTTCACATAGTGTTGATGACACGTCTCATATTTTGTTAGCCCATTATTCTGCCTCACAAACGGTGTGCAGGTGTTAAGGCATGCTAGCTAATATATGTGAGATATGGAATCGATACCACGTTGGATATATAGATTATATCTTGGTATCTTAAGTCGAAAGTTTTAATTTGGTTTCGTTGTGAAAAATTGTTTGTTTAAACTTTTAATTTGTTAAAATGGAAATAATAATATAAATAGTTAGTAAAAATGTACTTACGGCCACTTTTCCGTACGCTTTACTTATAAGGTCTGTGAGGGTTAATGTTGTTATTAGCCGACTACTAAATATCGAAAGAAAGAACGCCGCAGCACCACATTTGAAAACCATTCTAAAACAGAAAAACAACGTTTTCATACAAGTGAGCTATATTTCAACTGAGTTCCGCAAGCGCTTCCTGAACACCTTATGAAGACTTATCATTTCGGTGTTATTATTTCTACGTCAAGAAATCCCTTCTCGTCAAGGCTTCAGGACATAACGGCTGCGGAATTCGCGCAGATACCTAGAACCTATCGGTGTGGGAGGCCAGCGCCGCCTGGACAGGAAAACCCTAACACCGGGATAAACTTGGATAGGCAGACACCCTCCTTACATATGTACCTCGCGTACAGCGATCACGCCCGTCCGGCACAAATGATAAGTAGGACGTTTTTCTTATTGTATACCGTCAACCCGTTACTTACAATAGTAGGTCTGTTACGGTGTCGGAAAATGGTAAGTATATTCATTCATACGCATGCCTGACGTGTTACGGATGCTACTACACACATGTTTTGTTCGGCACATTCGATAAGACCATGTTTTTTTAACAGCAAAGCCGACGCGAAGAAATTACTACACATATTCGAATTTCAAAACTTCGTTCGGCATCTACCCTCGCTTAATCATGTTCGGGTAGATTTTGCCTGCCGGCTGTGTCAAATCATGCCGTATCGAACATACGTGTAGCACCCTTTGTGGAAAGTAGGTACTAAGTTAGTGCCCACTAAGTACTTAATTATTTGGCTTAATCCCATTTTCCGTCTTCATGAAACGTAGCTTTCCTGACAACTTCCTGTACATGTAATTATAAACTGCCTTTAAAAAAGTCGCCTTTCGTGTCTGTCTGTGTGATCACGTTTTTTTTCTAAACTACGCAAAAGATTTTGTTACGGTTTCCACTATTATTTAGCGAATTTATTCTGGATATTAAACTTACATGTAATACAAAATTTTGATGTTTTGTCAAGTCTAACTATATGCCGTAAAACGTACTTACTTTTGTGCAGAATACTGACTAGCATCTCCAGAACATAAGAACCATAAAGAAATGCGTTTATCCAAGCCTGAATTATTGAGCAGTAATATTATCCACCCAGATAATATGAACAGCATGGTAGACTCCTGTAAATTAAATTGTTGTATAATCATGGGTTATTTTGTCGACAATATTATACTAGAAACGGATTGTTTACATAACAAACTGGTGAAAAACATGATGCAAGGTAGAGAATGCTTGATATTTTAGATAATTTAGTATAACTTAAAACCGTAACTTTTCGTGAAAAATAATATTGTGCTTTATTAGTGGGTACTAACCCAAGCTATCACCCGTTGCAATGTGTTGCACTATTTACTGGACCCCCTGTCTAGCATCTAATATTGCATAGGCGAGAATTGGGTCTCTGTGGTGTTAATTACCGGAAGACGTTGGTCCAGGTAATAGGAATGACAGATAGCTAATTGTAGTAATACTATTAAAATATTAATTTAAACAGCTTACGTTCATGTAGGATAAACAAGTTTCACGACCATCCAGTATACCACCCATGGGCAGTATAAATATAGGGATTAGTGATGTGACGGGAATCGCAACTGGTTGGAACAGGTAGAACCACAGCATCCACATCCACGTAAGCTCAAGTTTTAAAGCTTTCTAAAACAAAATAAGTAATATAGTAATACAGATGTACGGTAGGGGCCATAAATCCAGTAGCAGTTTCATAAATCTATCGCATCAAAACAAGTCGCACTTATGACCTTTTTCTGTAACAAATATTTTGCACACATACACGATTTCGTATATCGCACTCTTTCATCATTATCTAGTCAGAAAGAAAGCGACATAATGATCATTTGCCTTAGTGACAAGCCTGTCATGTTGCGACGGCGTATTAAGATATTGGTATTTAATTTCAATCTGAACAATCGTGTCTATCTGGCTTAGCGGTTAACGTTTTAACATGGTTCGCACGTTGTAGCCTGCGTTCGAACCCCAGTGACAATGCCATTTTTGTGTTTTAATTATGACTTCTGAACGTCTGCGATAAGTCAGACTCAATAAGATGTATATGTATTAGTTGAACTTATTATTAACAAAAAAGAAAAAGATAAGGGTGAATGTGAAACAAACTCAACTACTGGATTGAATAAAGAAACGACGTTGCTGGTAGGTGAACTTTTTTAGGAGCGTTTGTGTTATTATTGCGATTAGCGTGCTGTTTGAATATCTTTAAATTCAAGATGCAAGCAAATGTTGTCGCTTTGCGTAAAAATGGGCTTAATATTTCTCAAATTTCAACTGGAACAGGCTTTTTTGTAAGTTATTTTTAAAGATTATAATTATGATGATAGTTGTGGTGTGTGGGTGTGTGGTTCGCTAGCAAGTGTGTAATAAAAATTATAGTTTCGTTTTTCAGAGAAATACTGTGAGCCGTTGGGTAAAGAGGTTTGAGGAAGAAGATAGTCGGAAGATTCGTGTAAGAAGTGGAAGGCCGCCGCTTATTAACCCGATTCAGCGACGTTTCATGGTGGAAGAATATGAAAAAAATGGTTTCATTCCAACTAGAATGCTTGCAGATCAATTTGATATATCATTGCGAACTGTTCGCTGTGCACTCCATGCTGAAGGCGTACACCATCGGAAACCAGCTAAAAAAACATTTTTGAGTCAGGTAGAATAAGTGTGAATATGTGGAGGTGGATTAGTGCTCAAGGGACGGGTGAGTTGGAATTCATACCTACGTGTGCCAACAGCTCTAATTACCTCGAAGTTTTAAGTGACATAATGCTACCTACTGTGCGTAATGATTACCCCTCGGAAGACTTTAGTGAACTACATTTTGTTTAAGATAATTGTCCGATACATCGTGCCAGTGTTGTAAAAGAGTGATCTCGAACGTCGTATACGTACAGATTGAAAATTACCGGACCCAGGATAGAGCCGAGATGGCCACACTTTCTCTCGCTTTCAGCGTATCCTTGATGAACTTGCCGGTGCGAAGGATCTATGTGCCTGTTTCTCTGTTTTTGGTAAAGTCATGTTGGAACGGCGGTTGAAGTCTGTCGGCCATCTGACGCAGGCGCGATAAGAACAAGCGTTCGTGTAGTTTACTCATGATGTTTAGGAGAGTGATGGGTCGGCACGATTTGGCGTCCCGGTGATTCTTACCTGCTTTACGTAGGAAGATGCACCCTCCGAATTTCCATCTATTAGGATAATAACCTGTCAGTAACAGGTAGGCAGCTATCACTTTGTACCTGATGAGAAAGGGGACGCCTCCGAGTTTGAGAGTGTCTGCTTTGATTTTGTCCAGACCAGGCGCCTTCTTATTTTTAAAGCGTATCAGCACGCATCTGATTTTCGCTATGGAGGTGGGATCAAGAAGCTGAAATGGTGTGGTCTTCTCTGTGCTCTTATTTTCGTTATTTATCTCGGCTTTTGTAACTATCGCTGCGTCGACCAGGGTGTCGATGGTTTCTTTCTCACTGTTGCAACCCTCAATGTGGGGGAATCTCTGTACTGGAGCCTTCAGGTTGCGTTGGATTCGCCACATCTGGGCTCTGTTGTTCTGTGGATCATGTATTGTTCGTGTCCATTTGTCGCTGATATATTCCAAGAGTGCTTGTTGGACCTGGTATTTCTGATGATTGTAGGTTCTTCTTTGTTCCGTTATTCTGTCCTGGTTGAAGCGTAGTCGCCACGCTTTACTTTTTGCTTGGTCTCTTTTGTCGACCAATTCATTAATCTCTTCTGGAAGTTGATCTCTTCTGTTGGGTTCATGTAGTGGCGGTGCATACTCATACAAGGTTTTTGTGATGGCTTTTTCTAGTTGTAGTATATATTTCTCGCATTCTGCGTTGGTTGTGATTACCTTTGATAGGTGCGTGGTTTTATCCCAGTTTGTTGGAATTGTTGTCTGATTTCTTCGTTGTTTGCAATAGCGCGGTTATTTCTTCCAAGTATTTTCTCTCCGTCCACCAGTATGCTTAGGTCCAGTAGCCAGGGCATATGATCGGAGTCAACCGGTGTTGTTTGTCGGCATGTTATGGTGTAGAACGCTTGCGCATCGTGCGAGAAGATTGCTGCATCGAGGATGCCATAGCCCGCACTGTTAGGTCCGAGGGTAGGCCTGTGTAGTGTATGATGCAGACGTCGGTGTTACAGAGGTCGCGGATGAGTATTCCCGCCCCTTCGTCTCTCGTCTGGTTGAGTGCGTTCATTTTAAGGTTGAGGTCCCCGATGGTGATGTTTGGAGCTTCGGTTATGATGACTTCTAGCTCATCATTAAGCGCTGTGGCATCGAAGTGCTCTGATCTGTGCGGTATGTATATCCCCTTAATTTTTGGGGAATCTCCGGTCAGATGATCATAATTGAGGTTGATAGCGACACCTTCGATAAGGCGGTCTCTTTCTTTGGTGCCTGAAGTTACGTCGGTCTGACTCCAGCGTATTCCTCGGATCACATACATGGCTTTAGTTAGATGTGACGCGATCGAGTGCGTGATCTTGTCGTAGTTAAGGAGATTCATGCGGATTTTGGAGAAGTCCATCCGGCACTCCTTGACCTGTGCCACATTCACAGGTCACATTTTCTTCACTTTCAAGTCCTATAATTATCGGCCTGTACTTAACATTTAACTGTCCGTTGCACTTGCGGCAGTCAATCTTATTTATTTTGCAGAAATTTATATTACAGGAATATAATATTAATTTCGTTTACACATCACTAGGTGTCCGTTTGAAATATTTGCTGAAGTTTTATAAAACATTTCACTGCACTTCTCTTGTTCGCACAATTTAGAAGTTAATTGTTTAATCTTAGTTTGGAGTCCCTGCCACTCATAGAATTTTTTAATTACGTTAGTTTTTGCGCAGTACCAACAAGCAACTGTGTATTGCTCTTCATTGTCCGGGGAAAGTTCACTTACACTGGCTAATTTATAGTCACTGTTCTTTTTATTGTTCTCAATTGCACTGTCCGTGTCCAATTCACTAGTTTCACTGTTTTTGGTAGGCCCTGAAGGGCCTCCCTTAGTCACACTCATATGAGCGCAAACTGATGTAGGTAATCTTATAAAAATATTGCGTCACTCGAGACAATAGGCACGAAGCGCGCAAGAGAGGTCGGCACGCACGTCCGCTTGTCACGGCTACCGTCGCCGAACCCGGTCTGTAGCATATGCTTTAAAATGCATTAATATTCACGTTAAAGGACCTCACCTGTTAATCAATTTCTTAACATGGACGAATTAAAGCAGGTATTATAACAAAACAAAAGGGATTTACAAAAAAGCAGTCCTTTAATCAAGTTTAAAGTTTTCTTAGATGAAAACAAATTAATGTGTGTTGGAGGTCGTCTCACATATTCACAATTTGTTATGACAAAAAACACCCGTTATTATTACAGTCCACACAATATATTGTCACAAAATTGTTATTGAAATATAACAATGCACAGTAATCTTATGCACGCGGGACCGCAAGTATTGTTAGCATCCATTAGAGAATATTACTGGCCAATCGGTGGTAAATGTTTAGCTAAATCAGTTTATCGCAAATGCCTTTTGTGTTGTCGTATGAAGGGACAGACAGTCTCTCCTGTCATGGGTGATTTGACACAGCAGCGTTTGAATCCCGGAGGCTTCCCTTTTGAACCAGTCGGCGTTGATTATGCTGGACCTAAAATGTCAGCAAATAGACAAGGACGGGGTTGTCGCCTTACTATAGTTTATATTGTTATTTTCGTATGTTTTACAACCAAGGTAGTACATATCGAATTGGCGGGTGCATTAACAAGCAATATTTTTTTATCGGTTGGTTCTTCGTAGATTTGTGTTTCGAAGAGGCAACCCTAAGCACATTTACTTTGATAATGGGACCTCGTTTGTTGGCGCGTGTAACGACATTAGTAAGTTCATAAAGAATAGTTCCAGAGATTTAGCTAATGAAGAAATAGATTTTCATTTTATCCCTCCTTGTGCTCCTCACTTTGGAGGTCTTTGGCAGGCCGGTATTAAATCTACTAAATATAATTTAAAACGAGTACTGAGTAATTGTAACCTAACATTCGAAGAGCTGAACACTGTATTGGTTCAGATCGAAGCTTTGCTGAATTCTCGCCCACTTACACCACTTACATCAGATTCCAGCGATTTGTCGACGCTTACGCCTGGACACTTTATAATAGGACGGCCACTCACAGCACTGCCTACGCCAAACCTTGCAGATCGTTCCATAAATTACTTGATCAGATATCAGAGAATCGAGCAACTTCAGCAGCACTTCTGGGCCAGATAGAGCAAAGAGTACGTCTCAGAGCTACAACATCGAGTGACAAGGCGATCTTGAACTAAGCCATTGGAAAAGGATACTCTCTTACTCATCAAAGATGATAATCTACCACCCCTAAAACGACGATTAGGTCGAGTAACAGCTGTTTATCCTGGAAAAGATGGGATTAGTCGCGTCGCCGACATTAAGATAGCGTGCGGAGTGGTTCAGCGAGCATTCAGCAAGATATGCCCTGTTCCGGTATCACCTGAAGAAAATTCTGGTTCAGAGAAAATCTCTCAACGCCCGGGGGGATATTTATTCTTAGTCGATTAGTTTTTAGTTTATTTACAATTTTCATTTAAGTAGCAACACTATCAGTTCTTTTCTCTGTGGCTCATGTGTGTAAAAAGGGAATACAAATCTCCGGAAGCTTTATTTGCCTAATCCATTAAAAAAACCGAAGGTTATAAAAAAAACAAACAACAAAGGTTAACAAAAGGTTATTAAACAACAACAGCCCCAACACAGGTTATTAAAACTTTAACTTATTATGGGTAGTAAGTATGTACAAATTATTTGAGGATAAAAAATGTATTATTTTCAAATTTCTCTATTTTTTTTCCCCACTATTTTTTGCACGTGTAGGTATTTCGAGGTACACGTTTGAGTAAACTTACACGGTACTTGCTTTTGTTAACCTCCTTTATTAAGCTCGGCGTTAAACTAGTTAACTTATAAAAAAATGATAACATATTGCGATCTATGTAACTTGATGATGAATATTCAGGTATTTGTACTCACATTAAACTTTTCTATTCGGGGTAGTAGTACAAATATTGGTACTATTGTGCCAATTAAACCCCTAAAGTTGTTTTTCGCTATATTTTTAGCTCGTTCGCCGAAGCCTTCGATTGGTGTTTTTTTAGATTTGCTAAAACAAAATTATTATGTATTATTGACTGCAAATGCTCCGGCAACTCCACTAGCGACAATCCTATAAAAAATATCTCTTGACTGAGAAGGAATTTTGAATAACGGCTCAATAAGCACCCGCGGTAAGTGTGTTTAGAATTTTCGAATACCTTTTATAAACTTTCATATTGAGACACGAGGCAACAAAATTCGATCTAAAGAAAAGCGGCCACATTCCTCTAGATCGTATTTTGTTGCTTCGTGTCTCAATATGAAAGTTTATAAAAGGTATTCGAAAATTCTATCTACTATTCTCGAGATAGTATTACTTTAAAGGAGTGGCACTAGTGGACCCGTGAGTGCCCTCTTAACTCATCCAATAGATCAAGGTTGGTTAGTTGGTTTGGTTAGGTTTGATGAGACAACCATTTTTAACTGTCATTCATAAACCTCATCCCAGATCACCAACAAACAGGTTGTTTTTATTGTGTAACTTTTGTCGGTATTCCAGAGGTAATTTCATCGGCCGAAAACTATGATGGATAAGAATAGTAGTTAGATATATAATTATATATTTTTTGTTTTTATAATAGGTTTATAGTATACTGTTGAAAATTTTCGTTGTAAGATTGCGGGCCGCGGATATCACACTCGCTCCAAAGCACGAGCATAGTGCCGTCGCGCTCATACTCACGGCTGAATGTTTTTGGTTTCTGGGGGGATGTTTGGTCCTTACGATTTGTCTGGCTGAACAAATAGAATTATGTTTGAAATAGTCCCCTAAGTAACATAACAAATCACGCGTTAGAAAAGTTAAGTTAAATAAAAAAAATTGGGTGCTTTAAAGCGTCTGGCGGAAGTTATGGCCGGCGGAAAGTATCTGGCAATGTCGCATATTATTTTATAATAATATATAATGGAATATATTTAAAAATCAACCATTAGAATTTGAGATAAGTTAGCCCTATAGTTAGCTCTCTCATCTGGTACCTGTAAATCAGCCGTCTAACCAACTTAGCAGGGTATGAGGGCGTCCATTGTACATATGAACACTACTCGAGGCCCCCACATTTTATCCTTTACAAAATAAAGTATGTCTGGCAGTTTTTTTTTTTTTGGGTGGGATATCATCACCACGACCTTTCCCGCTCCGGGCGGAGTGGAAAGACGTGTCAGACTTATACTGACTAAAACCCACCCGTGTTACTTCAGTTGCCTGTGCACCAGGGCCACGAAAACTCTTTCCAACAATCCGAGACCCCGGCAGGCATCGGCCCTATCGTACCCCGTCAATTATGCTGCCATCTCTTTGAGGCGCGCGTGGAACACGACGCGCCGTCGACCCGGGCCTGGTCCTTACCGGACGGCGAGCTGCCCATTGCTCGCCGTCCGCAAGCCCGCGCCTACGGTGGCCGGGAGTCGGCAATCGACTCCCGACGCCCAGGGTGTCTTCTCCTGCGGTGACTGGGGACGTGAGGGCGCAACGATTGCCTCTCCCTCACGCGCTCCGCCTCCTCCTTCGCGAGCATTACTACTTCGCAGAAGAAGGTGACGGCTTCCCATTCCCTCGCGCTTCGTAAGATGGCCTGGACCAGGGCCGGACGCGAGAGATCGCCGCCGCCGACCGCCGCCACGAGGCCACGGCGGTGCTCCGCCTAAGCCGGGCAGACCTCCACCGTATACACCACCGTGTCCTCCGGTCGATCTACACAACGATAACACCCGGGCGTTTCCTCCCGCCTTATCCGAAACAGGAACCTCCCGAAACAGCCATGTCCGGTGACGACCTGCGTCAGGCGGAAGGTGAGGACGCCGTGGCGCCTCTCAAGCCACTCCTCAAAGAGGGGACTTACCGCAGCAATTGTGGCTTGCCCATGTCTGGCAGCTCTGGGCTCTCAGTCTATAAGCTGCGTTTTTCACTTAGCGTTCTGAACAGTGAGCAAGCGTTTGTGCGCGCAGTAAATAAAAACACTTGAGTGAGCGAACATGTTTGTTCAATGATGATCGGTTGGACTCGGCGAAAGATTGCTGGCTCGCTCATTCTTCCAGTGAAAACGCACTCACTGGCGTGCGAGCTGTGGCTTTGTGCATTCGCTCGACGTTGGACGTGCTCACTTAGTGTCCGATCGTTTTTTACGAGTTTCTGTTTATAACTAGTGTTCGTTTTCTCCTTGTAAAAACAGATGTTTTCTGTTTTGAGTGAACATTCGCAGAGCAGCAAACATTTGCTCAAAGCAAAAGGGTAGTGAAAACGTGGCTTTAGAAACCGCCTTAAATCCCCTCCGCACTCCACCGACTTCTACTCCTACTTTTTCACTGTGCACGCGGTTCGATTGTGAAAATTCACTTCCGTCTGAACATTAGAGACTGCCAAACTGTTATAGAGTGAGAACACATCTTTCCACTTCGTCATAGTAGCGTATGTATTACCTAATTATTTCTATTTTAGTGATATTTATTTTAGAAATATGTATGTACTAGCTTTTGCCCGCGGCTTCGCTCGCGTTAATTTAGACTGACTATCAATTCGGGTTATAATTCAATCATGATTCGAAAGACACGTGGCGCCATTTATTATCATAAGAACGTTATTGTGGTTTTCCTCGGGAACAGTACTTTTTTGCAGGATGAAAGGTACTCTATGTCCGTTTCTGTACACCTGACAACGTATATGCAAAATTTCAGGATAATCGATGCAGTGGTTTAGGCGTGAAAAGGTAACATACAAACAAACAAACTTACTTTCGCATTTATAATATTAAGTTACAATAGGATGTCCATATATTCTCTTAATGAATTGTGTTTTATGTAAATAAGCTAATTGTTTTTTGATTTTATGTATTTTATTTTTTCTTCGACTCTTACACACAGTGCCTACATATCTTTTTATCTAATTTAATATCGCAGATATGCTGGAAGAGATTTCTTTAGAAATAAGCATCACTTCTAGCATTATTTTTCTGTTCTCTTCTTCTTCTCTGTTCATTTATGTACATAAACAGTTAAATCATAACGTTTCGCGTCTACTTCGTTGACATCGGAGCGTACGAAGCATAATACCTTTATAGGGTGGATTTTTGCGACGAGGCTGTAAGCGTAGGTACCTTAATCGATTTAGCTACGGGAAAACGGTCTTAGGAGACTATCCATAACTTTTGAGAAATTTTGATCGGCATTCACAAATAAAAAAAAAATACAGTCAGCAAGAAAATAGGCAATTTTCACTAATCTTTTTTGATGCCATTCGATCTTCAAAAAACTCGGTTGGACCAACTGAGGTTTGAGTACTAGAAAAGTCAGAAATCGCGAAAAACTTTTCCTACACATACATACCGTAGGATATTAGACTCCCAAATTACTTTTTATAATCCCGTCCGTTTCGCCCATCCCCACGTTTCGTGTTTACACCAAGGTATGAAACATTAAATTATACATGATATGTAGTCCTGTTTTCGTTTATTGGCAACACCTACAACTTATTTAAGCGGCTATGCGGACATTTACAAATTGGCATACTCGTTTTCTGACCTGTTTGTTTACAGTGTCATAAATACTTTTGGAACAGAGTATAATTTAGAGAATTTATTCCGGAAGGTTTATGTGTATAATGCAAATATTAATTTACATAATTATAATAAAGAAATCTTGATGTTTTGTCAAGTCTTAAAAGGGGAGTCATTAGTCCTACTATACAACATGTCTCGGAATTAACGCACACTACCAAACAATCCAATTAGAATATTATGATAATTATAATCATACTGTATACTATACAATGAATTTTAACTATTATGTATAAAACATTGTTTATTTATTAAATTAGTTAGTTATACTGACTGTGGGATAAAATTGTGATCACATTACAAATCTCGCACAGTCACACGTATAAGGGTCTAGCGTAGTAGGTACTTCCTCCATTTTGGTTTGTTTTGACTGTACAGCGAAAGTGTGACTGTAATTGACGTAGTTTTAATTATTTTTGGGATAAAAAATTTACTACATTATATTAATAAAAATGACAAATCGATTCAGTAAGCGTTTCTGATCAAACTACTTTCATAATGTGCATTAATTCAGTTTCACGTTACAACGTGAAACTGAATTTACATATTTTAATCCTAACTTCCTAATTAATATTATAAATGCGAAAGTAAGTTTGATTGTTTGTAACGCTTTTACGCTAAAACGGCTGAACGGATTTGGATGACATTTGGCACACAGATAGACCATGACCTGGCTAAGGACATAGGCTACTTTGATCCTGGATCGCAGATAAGTTGCGGGAAACCGCTAGTAATATTATAAATGCGAAAGTCTGATATTTGTTACTCAATCACGCAAAAACGGCTGAACGGATTTGTATGAAATTTTCCACACAGATCTGAATTAACACAGGACATTTTTTATCCCGATAATACGTTCCCCCCTGAGATAATTTCTGACCTCCACGCGGGCGAAGCCGCGGGCAAAAGCTAGTATAAAATAATTTGATTACTTCGTCGTTTTGATTATAGATTTATATGTGAGTCGTTTTCAATGTTTTTGTTGGTATATTGGCCCGTGCCAGCTGACATTATTGAAAATAATTTAATTTAATGTTTTGTGTTTCGTAATGATAATTACTTTGCACACTGTTGTAAAGAATTAAGTTCCTATAACCTAACACACAGCTTTGCTGCTGGGGAGTTCATTGCGCCACTTCTTCCCAGCTAAAGCACTAGAAAGTGGTGAAAAGGTTGGGCATTTTGGGAGACTGTCTTATGAATTATGACGTTCAAGAAGTGCTGATTCTCAAACTAGTCTGAGTAACTGGTTTTTGATTTTATCCCTAGTTTTGATAGTTTCATAAAATTACAAAACATGTGTAAAGTTGCCATAGTAGTATAGAGGTATGAGGAACAGGGTGTAAAGTTCACTCATACTCTATAGAAAAGGGAGGATCCTCCGACCAGACGGGTGTTGTGTCTGGTGGGCAACTGCCCGACGTTCGATGTCGGGACGTTGTATATATGCTAGTTGCACGGTAAACTCTGCTTGCGCGATGCAGGATTTTGCATGACGTCAGTGTGACGTGTAGCTCGCATGTGGCGATGTAGATACCGCTACAGTAGACGGAGCCAACCACACTTGCAGTCGGTGCTATGTTACGTTACACACAGGAAACAAATTTAACCACCTCGCGAACTGTTACCATGAATTCAGCATAGTCAACATTTCTACGCCGAATTTTTTTTATCTTTGAATTCAGCATAATGATTCTAGACCCCCTTTTTTTTGGGTGGAAAATGACTTTTCCCGCTCTGGGCGGAGCGGGAAGGCGTGTCAGTCTCTTACTAAAACCCAGCCGTGTTCCTTTAGTTGCCTGTGCGCTAGGGCCACGGTAACTCTTTCGAACAATCCGCGACCCCGGCAGACTTCGGCCGTTTCGGACCCCGTCAATGATGCTGACATCTCTGAGGTGCGCGTGGAACACGACGCGCCGTCGACCCGGGCCTGGTCCTTACCGGAAGGCTAGCTACCCATTGCTCGCCGTTCGAAAGCCTGCACCTGCGGTGGCCGGGAGTCGGCAATCGACTCCCGACGCCCAGGGTGTCTCCTCCTGCGGTGAATAGGGGCGTGAGGGTGCAACGATTGCCTCTCCCTCACGCGCTCCGCCTCCTTCTTCGCGAGCATTACTGCTTCGCAGAAGGTGACGGCTTCCCATTCCCTCTCGCTCCGTACCATGGCCTGGACCAGGGCCGGACGCGAAAGATCGCCGCCGCAGATCGCTGCCACGAGGACACGGCGGTGCTCCGCCTAAACCGGGCAGACCTCCACCGTATGCTCCACCCCGTATCCTCCGGTTGATTTACACAATGGTATCACCCGGACGTTTCCTCCCGCCATAGCGCACAAGTTTTTCGTCGGTTATCTAAAAAAAATCTGCTGTTTCATAGAAAAGTGCAATTCTATTCTATTCTATTCTATCTACGCGGTGAAAATGTATGAAACAACAAATATTTATCATTTTTATAACCGATGAAAGATTTCAACGCTAGGGGGCCTAGAATCATCATTCTGAATTCATGGATACCAAATTTTCGGCGTAGAAATTTTTAATATGCTGAATTCATGATTTAAAAAAATCCTGTACAAGAGCAGCGTCACAAAAATGCACTCAAGGCCATGTCCATGGGTTTGTCACAATTATATTTTAAGTATAATTCTTCGTTGACTAATCAAACAGATTTTTACAAGTCCAATTGTTTGGACAGCCTACTTACTTTTTTTTTAATCATTGGTTTAAAGTACCTTCTTTTTATTTTACTATCCAATGCAGAAGCACATTTTTGTTCAGAGGAAGGATTTTGTGGAGCCTGTAGGTACTTAATGTAAATGCATAATCACGTGCAATACTTACGATGACATTGTTGTGTAGTAATATTTTTCCACAAAACACTTAGTATACCCGTATCTTTACCGATTTATATCTCCAACTTTTAATATTAAATAATTACTTAGTCTGGGTATGATCTATTTTGCGTTTGACTTGGGCGGTTGATATTTGACAAGTTTAGAAAAAAAAAATGAATATCTCGTAAAACAAAAATCGAATTTTTATGAGGCATGTAGTTTTCAATTTTAATGAAGAAGTTTGTGAATTTGAGGTTTTTATAGATCTCTGGTTGATGGCTTATTCAAAAATTTCGCCCCCACTTCCCCGCGCCTTGTATCATTCTATCCCGATAGCTCGCACTGTCAAACTGATTCGATTAGGGTTAACTGAACTATTGTTGGCAGGATGCCAAGAAATAAAATGATTAAGTAAACTTAATATTATTTTATTACAGTAATTTAAATTTTGCTTTCAAATTATATGTACAGTGTATATAAAATTATGGCCTTTTAAATGGGCAGGTAAATAATAAGTATAACAAAAAAACATGGGAGGCCTTCATCTTTTGTATAGAAACAACGACAAAATTAAATAGATTAACATTTGTGGCGAGTAGCGACGTCGATACTGCCACAAACGAACTACGCAAGACATGTGACTGGCGTCAAAATTCACATCAATTCAATTCAACATCACGCAAGCAAAGTTTACTGCGAAATCTGCAATATACCGGATTAGTTTTCAATGACCGACCAAAGAAAATTGCTTTGCCGCCATATGGCGGCAAAGCAATTTTCTTTAATCAATATATATTGTCATCCTAAAAGAGCGACAGCCTAATAAAATGACTTATCTTTTTGCTGATTTTTTTGCCAAAAAATAGGCAAGCCCTATTATTATTATTTTCCTTTATTTTATTATGTACATATAAATTATATTTTTAAATATTAAAATATAAAAAATATATAAAAACATATAAAAATATAAAAAATAGTGGCCCACCGGTATCGGGAACAGGGTCCAAGCTACCGGCGGTCAGGGCTCCAGAGAGAGAAACCTCCTAACAATGCGGGCCGTGTCTAGAAGTACCGCCTTCTGAATCAAACCATTGATCCAGCTGCCCAACGAGAGCCTCCTCAGGTGTTGGTCGAGGCTCTTGGCTATTAAGCCATTGACTGTCACGACTATCGGTACAATGATCGCTGAGTCCACATCCCACATGTCGACAGCCTCGCGAGCCAAGTCAAGATACTTGATTTGTTTATCTTTCTCGGCTTTCACGAGGTTCCCGTCATGCGGGACCGTTATGCGGGACCGTTATGTCAACAATCATTGCGCGCCGCTCTAAACGATCCACCACCACTATATCAGGCTTATTGGCAACAATAGTCCTGTCAGTGATGATGGATCGGTCCCAGTACAATGTGATATTTCCATTTTCGAGAACTGGGTCGGGCACATACCTGTAGTACGGCACTTCCGATTCTACAAGGGTGTATTTGAGAGCAAGTTGCTGATGGATAATCCTGGCTACAAGGTTGTGTCTATGCAAGTATTCTTCGTTAGCTAGACTAGAACATCCGGAGATAATGTGTCTGATTGATTCACCCGGACGGTGGCATGCCCGACAAATGTCAACCGTGCCGTCTTTCACAATAAATCTCCGGTAGTTGTATGTCATCATAACTTCGTCCATAATTGCACAGACAAAACCTTCGGTTTCTCCAAAGAGATCACCGAAACGCAGCCAGGCTACGGACGCTAGTTGATCTACATCAGGTCCATGTCGGGCCCGAAAAAAGCGTCCGTGAAGCTCCTTACTCTGCCATACTTCCAATCGATCATTAGTGTCAAGCACTACTGGCTTGCGCCAGTTCTCTTTAGCCAAGGAGAGCGGGGTGAGGCCCTTGTCCACTTTGACCACATCTCGATGCATCTCCACATTAACCTCTAAGAAATATTCCCTGAGACTGCATATCTCGCGATTGTGGAGGGTCTTAGCATTTAAAAAGCCTCGACCTCCACATTTTCGCGGGATATACAGCCTCATTACCGATGAACGTGGGTGATGCATTCGATTTGCAGTCAGCAGTGTACGGAACTTCCTATCCAGGGCGTCGAGTTCGGTCTGAGTCCATTTGAGTATGCCAAAAGAGTACATCAAAACCGGCATGACCCAACCGTTAAAGGCGCGTACCTTGTTTCCGCCTGATAGAAGACTATTAAATACTTTTTTCAGGCGGCCAAAGAAGCGTTCCTTTAACGATTGCTTCATGTCAGTACCATTGATGCCCAATGCTTCCGACATACCCAAATATTTATAGGTTTCGAATGCAGAGAGGGTTCTAAAGTTTATGGAATCCGAGAGTTGGGTTCCGACGGATTCCACAATCTCCCCTCGCTTTACATGCATGACCGCACATTTGTCCACACCAAATTTCATTATGATGGCACTACTGAAAATTTCAGTTACTTTCAGTCATCAGTTGCAAATTGTTGGGGGCAAAGAGTTTTAGGTCATCCATGTAAAGGAGGTGAGATATAACCTGACCACCTCTTCTCAGCCGATAGCCTAGAACTGAATCTTCCAGCAGTGTGCTTAGAGGATTCAAGGCTAAGCAAAACCAAAGCGGACTCAAACTATCACCCTGAAATATGCCTCGCTCGGTCCTTATCGGTTTGCTATTCCTCTGGACATTTCGACATTCTGGATAGTGAAGGACCGTTCTCCATTGCCCCATACATGACATCAGGAAGGTGCGCAGAGTTGCATCTACTTTATACAACTCCAGCACCCTCATAAGCCATGTATGTGGCACCGAGTCATAGGCCTTCTTGTAATCTATCCAACATGTCGACAGATCCTTTCGGGAACGACGAACTTGTTGGCTAATGGCCATATCAATGAGGAGGAGCTCCTTAGTACCGCGGGACCCGTTCCTACATCCATTTTGAGAAGGAGACATGATAGAGTTGGTGTCTATATGTTTGTTAATTTTAGCTCTCTAAATGGATGTAAGAACTTTATAGACCGTCGGTAAACACGTGATCGGTCTATAATTTTTGGGTTTCGCAGTGCTACCTGACTTATGGAGCAAGTGGGTAACTCCTGTTGTTAGAAACTGGGGTAGCGAACCAGACTCCAAAGCAGTCTGGTACTGAGCCGCCAAGCGAGCGTGCGACCCAACGAACCATTTGATCCAAAAGTTTTTCAGTCCGTCCGGTCCTGGAGACTTCTAGTTAGGCAGCGGACGGACTGCAAGAGTTACATCTTGGGGGCAGATGGTAATAGCCCCCATTTCTGGTATTGGATCGCAGGCTCGCTCGACTCTCTGTACCCAATCGCCTTCGGTGTGACTGACAGGCATCGACCAGATATTGCGCCAGAAAGAACATATGGCGTCATCATCTGGTAGGCACGTGTCAGCCACATCTTGATCTGGTCGCTCCCAACCCCTATAAACCCACCTTTGATCGCGTTGGAAGGTGCGATTCTGAGTGTATCGCTCCACTCGCCGCTTATACCTACGAATACGGTTCGCCCATGCATACACTTTCTGCTTCAGGAAGTCGATGCCCTCTGTGACACAGGACATATAATCCTGAGGGCTGATATCAGTCCCTGCGAACGCGCGTCTCACAAAGCGCATCACTCTAGGGCGAGTATTGCCCTCCCTGAAGCAGATTAGTTTGCCAATGAGCGCTCTGGCCCCACCAATACGGCGTTCAATTCTGCACTGCCAAGCTGGTACGGCTGGTTTCGGTTATGTAGCTCTAGAATCAGTAGCAAATTTGACGTGAGCTACACGACATGCCGCTACAGCCGCGCAGTACAGAATCGAATGAGTATCGGTGAGGTCTACGCAGTCATCAAAATAATTTGATAACTGCGCATCCATGACCGCCACCAGCGCCCTATTTTTATTATGCATGGGCAAACGAGGTAAGCGTGGTCTAAGTTCGGGCGATATGAACCGATATGCTCGAATCGCATCCTCCAAAGCACTCCTCAATTCCTCATTGCACTGGGTACTTACGTTTGTAGCCCTGTCATCACTCTCTTCGTCTACTTGATTCGTGTTAGACTGTGGTAGTGTTACAACAGTCTGAGACGAGGGGGCGATAACATGACTACTCTGCATTTCATTTCGCAGGCGATCAAGTACAGTGTTATCCAACATATGATTACGTTGGATGACCCACACCTGATCCGACAGTCGTTGTGCCGAATGGCTCAAGCACCTAAAAAAGAGAGAGTATCCGGACACGGTACGCGGTCAGCTTGTTTCCCCCCTCTGTAGCCCATAGTATGAGCGCATGATGTTTTCATTGATGGATCGTGTCCATCTCATGCGCTGCACACTTCCGCCGGGAGCTGGGACCCTGTCAGAGGCCAGTGGGCCTCGAGGTCCTAAGCCGTCCGGCGGCCGGTGTCCTCCACGTCGACGAACAGGTGGTGGCGTCGTGGGCGGGGAGAAATACTCGTCGCTCGAGCTCGACACAACTACCGCAGCCGGTGTCGTCACAGCACTCACAGTGAGGCTGGGTACCGGCGGCGGCGAGGCGGAGCTGAGCGAAGAGTCCGGAGGTGGTGGGCGTGCTCGTAGTGCGGCCGATCTTGTCAACATATCATATCATTTTTTGATCATTTTTCTATTTTGTCCTTGTGATTGTTTTATCGGAGGTGACAACTGTCATGTCACCTCCGATTCGGCAGTTTTTGATCAAAACTATTTCATTATGGTGTATATATACTCTTTTTTGGTGTAAAATTGATTTTCAGGTTTTATATTAGGTTTAAAATGGAAAACTATTGCAAGGATGGTTCAAAATTATTTTCACTATTGATATTTAGGAAAAATTATTATTATTATTATTATTCTTTATTAATCAGACAACAATGATCCAGCGTGTTAGTAAACAATAATATAACTTAATTACTAGTGTTAGTAGTTACAATACAATAGAGAAGAAGATAGAATAAGCTTGTATTGTGAAAAGGACACCCCCAAATTATTGTTTAGTGATTGTCCTTCTCACAAAACTTTTGATAATGGGAGAGTCGATACTCTCCGCCATACTTTTTAAAATGCTGTTGCCACTCGCCCGCAACCTTGACAACAGCGACGCAGTTTTCTTGCGAATGACGGCGTGGAAGCCGTCCGTTCGGTTTTGCACAAACATAGTAGACGCGCTGCACCATCGTGGCAGTCCCAACAGCATCCTAAAAATATTATTATATTGAACGCGTAGGTCATCCAGCGTTCTTTTGGTATAGTTGACCCAAAGATTCCCCGTGTAAAAGCACTGGCAATATGCCTTAAAAAGTGTTACTTTCACAAGTATGCTACACCGAGCGAATCTTCGGGCCAACATGTTACCTCGGACTGCCAATGCCCTACGCTCCCTTTCAATATCGACATTGTCCTTAAGGTCGTCAGTGAGAAAATGCCCTAGATATTTGACTTTAGTAACTCTTTTGACGTTCAAGCCATTTAGGGTAATGTCAGGTATAGTATCTGGGCATTCACCGCCAGCCTCAAAGACAATATATTCGCACTTTTTAATATTGTAAACAAGCCCGTGTGAGGCAGCATACGCCTGACAGACCCTTAGCATTTCATTCACGGCACCTGCCGTCGGCGCCAGCAGTGCCATGTCATCAGCGTAGCTGATACTATTTATTTTAACACCATGGATCCGACCCGCATATTGCTGAGGTCAACAATTAGGCCATCCATATATGTGCTAAACAGCCTAGGAGATGTCAGACCACCCTGCCTCACGCCGCACTCTAACCTATATGTTTCCGAGAGTGCATTGGACCATTTTACAACATTTTCTTGGTTCCCATACCAATACTGCAGGATCCTGAGGACCCTATGGTCACGTCAAGAGTCAACCAACCGCTTAGCGATTTCTCGAAAAACTAAGTGGGCACACGGACCGCATGGCCCTAGGCTATAGCGCAATACAGCTGGAACATATAAGTCCCAATAAGATTGGAGTATTTGCGCCATTTGAGCCGCTCCAGCACAGCCCGCCGTGCTAGGAAGATGGGATGGCGCAAGGGAGTCAACACAAAATGTTGCATCACACACCATAGGCCGACCTAACTTTCAAAGCATTATGGTAAATCCGTCTGGTCTCTTCCCATCGTCGCGTGTCAAGCCATTGGGTTCTAAAACAACTGGCACCCTTACACAAACGAGAGCACGCAATAGCTAAAACGCATAATAATATGTCATAAGACTGATGTCTACGAAAGAAATTAAAAAAAAGACAAACATAAAGAAGATAAAGAATTTTAAAGAAGTTTTTTTGAACGAACACATCATTTTTTTTTTAAAGTACGAGTTTTGAGGAGGCGGACAATGACAAAAGAAAGAAACATTTATGTGAAATCCCTTAAATCCCTCATTTTTATATTTCGTATATGTCTGGGATCACATAACTCTGGCAACATGTAAACATTTGTTAATTTCGGTTCCATGAATTGTGCCCAAAAATTATCGTATTTCTGTATAATTTCAGTTTTGATATGATTTTTGCATACCGACCGTACGCCAAAAATACATATTTTCCTACCAGTTATGTATAGCTGTCCGTGCACCTGACTGTACCAAGTAATTTTTTAATTTATGGAAAGTCCATCTGTCGTTTTTCTCTCAAACCATTTTTTTTTATTTATGGCATCATCCAATGAAGTCCTAAATGCAGAAATTGGACACTTTATTTCCCGTATTGTGTCTTCTCCCTGCACAACGCCGTGCGGAGTTGCACCTGAAAACAAGACATAGCTATTTGTATACAAAGTGACATTTCGTTTCTCCATTTTTGACATCGCACTGTAAAAATCCTTCTACAATCCGTCATTTTGTCTTTCATTTCTATCGATCGTTGTCTAGGTCCTTTTACATGTAGACTATTTCAGAAGAAAGTTTTCTATCCCAAACGTCAAAATCACACTGACAACTGACAGTTGTCTAAGGTAGTGAAGACAATTTGATTTTATAGTCGCCACGCTAAAGACAGCAGAAAACGTTTTACTCGACGGCCACAAAGTAAAAATGAAATGGGAAAATGGAATTTTTCACTTTTTGGATGGAAAATGTGAAAAATTATTACCTACATGTTTAGTTTTAGGAGTTTAAGGGCTTCATAAAGGGGGTCGAAATTTTTCATTATTTTTGCGATATTACACACCATTTTTGATATATAAGCAAAATAAAAGAATAACGTGAATGAACTACTGAATTTCGTAAAAAGTGCAGTTGACTCTTTCTACTTTGCTGCCATCGTACTGTCTTCACGGAACGTCATTTTTGTCTATTCTTCTGTCGATAAAACGGTGCTTGTTGCCTCCTGAAAAAGTAACTCTTTATCACTAAAAAGTAGTCACCAAACGTACCAATTCGTCAAACTTCTTCGTCTCTGGATCCGCCGGAGCACATAGATCGCACATTAACGAATATGTAGTTTCACCCACAACCGTAATTAAGAACGACACACACAAGTTATCCTTTATCTCATTAAGTAATATATACTGTTTGACACGACGAATATACGTAGGCCAGTGCTTCGAATTAATGTCAAATGGTTCTAGTCGACCGATCGGCATTGTTAGTAACAATTTAACACGCAATTGGAATTCGAATCTCTCGTCGCCAAATGGGACGTCAATTAAATACCGAGATGTATGGCTGTCTATTTTATTCAATTAAGCGCATACCCACAGTACTAATTATAAAAGCAGATACAATACCCTACAGATTTAATACCAGTTGCACCTCATCAATATACTGAGTCACTTTGGCTAAACTCAAAGTTTATAACATTATGCATAATATAAGTAAATGTTCTAAATGATAAATGATAAATGATAAATGATTTTATTTCTGTAAGTAGGTTTGTACAAACACTTTTACACGTCAATCATGTTTTTTAAACTAGATGAGGTCGGCGTTTCCTATCTGACTACTCTGAGAAGAAAGGCCGAAACAAACTCAGAGGTCACAGTCTCTTTTAAAGTCCAGACATAATCTTGGTCAGGTCATGCGAAGACCATGCAGATTGGTATCTGAAATGGTCTTTTGAGGAAAGAACCACACAGTTTGAGTGGACCTGTCCAGTCAGTGCACGCATTTGTCAGTAATCGTGCAGCTCGACTCAGGAAGTCAGGACTTAAGGAGCTCAACGATTCGACGAACAATACCAAAGAAAGGACATTTGGGTAGGCCGCATAAATTACTCAAACTGCCAGATCATAATTAAAATTTAATTAGAAAAAAAAAAAAAAAAGCAATTACCCACATAGTCTTCACATTCACAAAATTAAAATAATATAATACTTTACAAGTAAATACTCATGTCATTGTATATATAAAATTTATCAATGTCAATGTGTATATATAAATTCGGTAATAATGTTTGAAGATCATGTAGATCGGTGTCTGAAATGGTCTTTTGAGGAAAGAACCACACAGATTAAGTCGACCTGTCCAGTCAGTGCACGCATTTGTCAGTAACCGTGCAGCTCAACTCAGAACTTAAGGAGCTCAACGATTCGACGAACAATACCAAAGAAAGGACATTTGGGTAGGCCGCATAAACTACTTAAACTGCCAGACCAAGAATAAAACTGAAAAAAAAAAAATGACCCACATAGTCCTCATATTCACAATAATGAAAATAACATAATACTTTTTATAGTAAATATTCATGTCTAAAAAGAGTTAGCAAACTAAAATCAACATTCACTGTGTAAATTTATTGGAGCAGCTCAATCCCAAGCCTTTTTGTCTTCAATATACTCTTTCACAGTATAGTAGGCTTTCTGGCATAATTTCCGCTTTATAAAAGATTTGAATTTATTAAAGCTTAGATCTTGAATGTGGCTAGGAAGTTTATTATAAAAACGTATACATTGGCATCTAAAGGAGCCACGAATTTTTTTGAGTATTCCTTCGCAATTGTTACGACGACGCGATAGTATGTTAATGCTTTCCAGGCTAGATAATGCGGAACTATTAATTATTTCTGAAATTTCCTTTTTGTTGGTGTCAAGTGGCAGAACAGCAATGTTTCTGGTTACATTATGGATAAGTTGATAAACAAGATTCTTTTGTACAATACTCTTTAACATCAGCACTATAAATTGCATCAATCATGATTTCATTAAAAAAAATTGTCACTCTACATTCACAACTTATTTCGGTGATTCCTCGGATATCTATGGTAATCCCTCTCGATTTTTTTTTTAAAACTATTGCATAGCTTTTATCGCGGGCTTTAAGCGCGGCGACCAAATCAAGAAATTCCGTAACGAAAATAAAACCTAACACTTCCCACTCCACCTACCACGTAAGGTACCAAACCGAGCGTTCGCTTAACGTGTATGTATATGGTACGACTGTACTTGAATTAATACCAAAGAAAAAAATACTGCATAAATAAAAAATAAATATAATTGCATAAATTGATAAAAAATGCTATGCAATAGCTTTACCGCGGCAGTCCCCGAGTGCCACACGTGTTTTTTTAATAATGTTCTGGTCAGTGGGTTGTCTTAGGAGAGGACAAGCAGGAGTTGCAGTATACGCTTAGAAGCACGATGAGCAGTAAGGAGAACAAAAAAAGAAATGTGTAAAATATTTTATTGGGACTATATTTTGCACCAAAAATTAAAAAAAATAGGTAATCTATCAATTTTATTGCAGTATCGGGTTAACCTTGACCATTAAAACCATTTAGGTTCTGAGAAGCATCGCCCTACGACGCACGTAGGCGAAGTCGACGTACTTCTAAAAAGATTATAAATAATAACCACGAAGGGGTGCCCCAAGTCTCGATCTCGCTTTGCTTCGCTTTTGCATCCTAAGTTGCTAATGCTATTATGTTTAGTAAGTCTAATAGGTATACTATATCCATATATTATTATCCCTAAACAATTGGTTTCAGATCTTGTGGGTAATTATACATTTCATCGTAGTTCTAAGCAATTACCTGTACCCTCAATTTTCGATATTATCCATATTTTAGAAAATATATCCGATGTATCCCGTTATTATGCAAATAACAAAATAATATTTGTGTTACAAAAGCCTTTAGTAAATACAAAGGAATTTGACTTGTATCTTATTATACCGTATCCTATTGCCCTTAAAACTGTAAACAATACATTGTATTCTACAATAATACCATCCACTAAATATTTGGGCATAACTAAAGATCATCTTATTGCAAATTAAATTCACTTAATACCCGTAAAGTTATAAATACGCAATATTATATTTGTGAAATATCCAATGTACTCCACGTCAACCGTGCCAATATGTGAAACTGAGGTTATTTAAAAGCCCTGAATTCCGTTCCGCCACTTTGTAAAACTGAATTCGTTAATGGTAATTTCGAAACCTTTCATAAACTACATAATAACCAGTGGATATACATGATTAGTCAAAATTCTAAGATTACAATAGAATGTAATAATCAAGATCCATCTGAATCTCCTATTTCTAGTACTGGTATACTAACTATAATACCAGACAATAATTAATATGAATATAATAATGTATTAGTATTTATTGGCTACATTTTTGAGTGATTAATTGCAATTTAGTTAAAAAAATATAACGAAATTTTTAGTAGGTATCTACTTAATCGTAAATAATTTAGAATACGCGCAATATTTGTTACTGGATTTATACTACCAGGTCATTTTTATCAAGAACTTAATTCTTTTTTCAGCAATATGCAATCACGAAGCGCAAGATTAGTTAGTGCTGCTTTACGCAACGATAATGGCGTAGGCGAATGGTCTCCCGAGCCGGCAACCAGTCACAGTGGCGTTCAACACTCGGTGCAAGCATCAAGCTCGGAGCATGTTGTGGCACCGCTATCTGTGTTAGATACAGAATCTGATTTTGATTCTGATGACTCAGTATTGGATAAAAATTATGAATTACCAAAAGTACGGGAAAAAAACAGCGATACAGATGCGTCTGACTCAGAAGACTTTATACCATGCTCGCAGCCAGTTCCAGCAAAAACAATTTTAGAATCATCGGCAGAATCAGATGAAGAAACCAACCATGTTCAGCTGACTAAGAAAGGAACTATTAGAAAGCGCAAAACTTATAACGTTAGCATAAAGGATCGGAAGAGACTGAAGGCGGAGGAAAAAATAAGAAACAAATATTTTGTAAAACCAGGTTGCCGCGAGGATGTCTGCAAAAAAAAATGTTCAGCGCGCTTTTCAGAAGAGTATCGCAAAGTAGTGAATAACAATTTTCGAAAAATGTCATGGATGGAACAAAAATACTTCTTTTTGTGTCATACTAGTCAAAGAAAACCGGGTAGGCCAAAGGACAGAGAAAATAATGACAAAAATAGTAAACATTACATACGATCTAAAACCATATCATATTTTTTGGCAGACGAAAATGGTGACAAAATTCCAGTATGCAAAACATTTTTCTTAACCACCCTAGGCTATAACCAAAATAATTGTAAGGCTGTAAGAAATGTTCTTGATAATAAGAATAATACATCGTACCCAGAATCCCTCATTGATGGCCGCGGACACAACCCAAATCCAAGGAAAATAGATAATACTAAAATCGTTGAGCATATAATGTCATTCCGTCCTGCTGTGTCCCATTACAGGCGAGAACATGCCCCTAACAAAAAGTATTTGCCTTCTGATCTCAGTATTCGAATCATGTATGACCACTACTGTGAAAATGCGCCTGAAACGAAAGTATCGTACGGTTTTTACAGAAAACTTGTAAAGGAACTTAATATCTCATTTGCTAAATTAGGCCACGAAGAGTGTGAGCAATGTGAAAAATTTACAATTCATAACCCTAACTCAGAAATTAGGCACAGGGGTTGTCAAGCATGTAAAAGTTATGAAGAACATCACGAAAAGTATATTTTAGCTCGTAAGAAGTATGAAGAAGATGCTGATAACCAGACTCAGAAAAAGAATAATGCTGATACTGTTATTTTTGCTGTAGACCTGGAAAAAGTTATTATGTTACCCCGTATGGATGAATTCAAAACCGTGATGTTCTGCCCGCGGCTTATTGTTTTCAACCAGAGTTTTGTGCCGTTAGGAGACAAAAAAATACACGAAGTTAGTCACACTTTTGCCGTTTTATGGCACGAAGGAACGTCTGGCAGAAAAAAAGAGGACATTGTAAGTTGCTTCAGGGCTTTTTTTATAGAAAACCGAGACCTAAAGCACGTAATTTTGTGGCTTGATAACTGTGCAGCACAAAATAAAAATTGGACGCTTTATTCTTATTTGATATATCTGATAAACTCTGCTGAAGTTAGTTTTGAAAGTATTACTTTGCGGTATTTAGAAGTTGGTCATACAATCATGGCTGCTGATGAATTCCACACAGAGTGGAACAATCTCTTAAAACAAAAAAACGTGTATACGACTTTGAGGATTTCTGCAAAGCTGTATCTGATACTGGCTCTTGCACAATAGTAAAGAAGATGATTATTCAAGATTTTTTTGATTTTGAAGACTGCTCTTCAACATTCAAATTGAAAAATTCCAACCCTCGAGCTTATTTGAATGGTATTGCCGAGGCAAATTTTCGCAGGGGATTCCATTTATTATTTTACAAAAATAGCCATGGCACTGATGAGTATTTTGAATTAGATTTCCTTAGGTTAAAAGATCTTAAACAAGGTATTCCAGCACCACGCCAAAAACTTACTCCGAGGGGCATCACGAGTGAAAGGAAATCCGCTATACTCACTAAACTTGGACCACTTATGCCTGCTAATCGAAGGCATTTTTGGGAAAGCTTACCCGTAAATGACCGCTCAGCTGATCTAACTCATATTTATGAAGACTGATTGTTTTATTAATTTACTCATTTTGACTGAAGTTCTAGTTATAAGTGCCTTGATGATTGTGATAACTTACCTAATTACTTAACATAATAATGTACCTAAGGTTTTTTATTTTTCAAATAGTTTTTTTTTTGTTTATTCTTATTTTGATAATTTTAATGTTGTTCAAAGGACATGGCTAGAATTGTTCAAAAAGGTTATAACCTTAAAAATGTTAAAACATTATTATAAAACTTCTACTAGTAGCTGATTAAATATCCTTTTTTTATAAAAAAAAAGAAACTAATACCTAAGTTCCTTGATGAAGGTTTTTCCTTTAATTTTTGAATTAGTTTGTGTTCCTATTTTGATAATTTTAATGTTGTTTGTAGGGCATGGCCAGAATGATTGTAATTGTGATAACCTTAAAAGTGCCATATTTAACAAACATTCTTATAAGACTTTTAGAAGTTGATTTAATAACCTGACTGTGATTTAAAAAAAAACAAATAAGTTTCTTGAAGACTGGTAATTTCAGTTAACTAATGTAATTTTTTTAAAGTTGTGAGACGATAATTTTTGTTACCTTTTTAAAATAAAAAAAATATTTTTATTTCCTAATTGTTTTATTACCTGTTTCTTTTTGTATAATTATTAAAATGAAAAGACACATTTTAATAAATATGCCTTTTCATTGTAATATTTCATATTTTTTCCCAAAATGTCAGAATGAAAAGTCGCAATTGGTTAGTTATGCCCTTTATTCGTAATATTAATAACTTTAGTTAATTTTCTTTGTTACTTTGAAAGGGAAAATGTTGATTATTTAATAAATAGTAATAAAATAATAACTTACATTTCATTAGTTGTATAAGAATCGTGATAATGAATTTATTTTAATTCATCTATTTTCGAAAAATAATGTGTAAGTCAATATTTTTCACCAAAAACTAATAAAAACTTTAAAGTCGATTTTCTCCATATTTATAAAATGTTAGTTGTGCCTTTTTTCATTATGACGGCAGAATTGTATTGCCTACTGCAACGACACTAAGTTAACACCTAAACATAATATTGAAATAAAAATAAAACCGATAGTATTGCATTTCAAATTAATTAACGATACTTGTTGTTGTCCTACTACATATATAAAGATAATATTAAAATTCCTTACGTAAATTAAAAAAACACAGTCAATTTGCTCTCTTTTTTCAAATTAAAACAAACCTTAATGGAGTAGGTAATTAAAAAGCCTCATATTGTCCTTTACGGTAACTATTATTCCTATACTACTGTTATTATAAGCATAACTATAATTTTAGTTATTTTTTATAAATTGTAATGCAATAACATTACAAGTTTATAAAAAATTACTAAAATTAATTGTTGATGAGTTAGTTAAGACTTCTAGATGTAACCCTATACCAAACACTCCCATAGAAATGGATTCCTTAAATCTCGAAGATATTCCTGGTCCTCGACTCCGAGTAACCTAAAAACCTGGAAAAATTTACTTTTCCGTCCGCCGGCAACTTACCCTTCCACCCGTAAGTTTCCTCCTAATCGGGGGGCTGTTACATCTTACAACTTTACCTCTTCTGGCTTACTCAGCAGTCTACGCTTCATTCTTGTTGCTGACGCAGCTTCCTCTCACTCCTGTTTCTCCCTCCTCACAGTCCAGCACGGTAGTCGTCTCCCAACCATCCTACCGTGCACTTGTATCCTGCACTCGTGTTTTATACTAATACATAGTTTTATTTCAGCTTCAAGTGGTTTCTTTTTAAAAACCTAATCTGGAACCCGGTTATAACAGTTCGTGTACGTTGAGGGTGAAGCGCAGGCCACACCGCCAGCTAGCGAGCGAGCAAGCGAGCCGAGCGAGCATCATTTCACCTCTTTTCATAGTTCAATTCACACCCCGAACTACAGAGATAAGCTACGTCAGCGATACAAACGATGCGAACGAAATATCCGACGATACCAGCGATGCTATTCGTTCACCTCGTTAGCGTTGCTTAGCTCTGTAGTTGGCGGTGTGAACCAAAGTATGAAAAGAAGTGCTCGCCCGGCTCGCTCACTTGCTCGCTAGCTGGCGGTGTGGCCTGCGCTTGAGACGGAATGCTCTACTCGCTCTTCCGCCCGCCCGATCGCTCGCCCGTCCGTCCGTAGTTTTCGGTGTGAACCCACATAGTTTAGCTCGCCAAAGCTTCGCTTAGTTTATAAAGTTTCCCTCGCCTCGCTCGCTAGCTAGCAGTATGACCTGCGCTTGAAGGTCGTTGTACGCTGCAAACCAACAAGTATTTCCCAGCGTTTATTCCTTTGATTTTAATTGCTTATTCTATATCATGATTGGATGGTTAAAGGACAATGATGTTTTATAGGACTAGATCAGCAGTGTACGGCGCTGACGTGTTACCACTTCGTATATGTCCACAGGCATATCTGACTTCAGTTGTCAGCATGACGTCAAGTGAGCAATTGCTTAGCAATAAAAAATATCAAAATGGTAAAATAAGCTGTTAAAATTTGTATGTCATGGTCTGAAAAAATCAATTAAGCAAGTGGTGTTACATTTCACAAGTAAATTTGCTAAATTTTCTTCAGATTATCCAAAAAAACATTACGAGACGAAATAAATTTATCAAACATTGCTTTTGCCATCAGTGCTACCAGTAAAAACGATTTTGAATTTGCCAGATTGTTGGGAGTTTAGTGAATGATGAATTATGTTCCTGTAATTCTAATTTATAATATAATTCCATTTCAAACAAAAGTAATTTGACACGATCTTTATAGTTTTTAAATATAATATTTACGTTGACGCATTTGTTTCTTTTATTATTTTATGTAGGTACCTAATCCTTGTCAATTTCTATAAATCTATTGGTAGATCCATAATACAACCTTTCATAATAATTGATTCAATAAATACCATAATTAATTCTGGGGAAATTATGTTGATCATTGGCAACCCTGGCCATTTTTCCGATAGCAATGTCTTGTCTCATTCCAACGTAATTAGTTTGACGGTAGAAGAAATGAGACAAACATAGATTATTTTGACAGATTGATATATTTATGTATCCGTTTCAAAGCTACGACTTTAAACTCTTAAGTGGTTACGTTTTTTTGAAATTGTTAGTAGGACGTTGCTCCTCTAGTATTATATAACCTCATTGTTAAAGGATAAATGTCTTCAAATAAAAAGTAGATCACTTCTTTCCCAATACATTCGATGAATCCACCAACTTTGTGGCCGTCTATAATAATTATAATGCTTTACTCGATAATATTATTATCGAGTAAAGAATCTATAAGTATATATATGCTACACAAGCGAGAGATACTTCGTCCGACATCGTGGAGTTACAAACCAAGACTGCGGATAGATCCGGGTTGTCGTTACGGTCACAGTGATGTGGACTTCTCGTACACACTAGAACCTGGTTACTGTACCTATTACAGGTTGCTTAAAGAGTACGCTCAGTGAGGGCGCTCGATGGACATCCCGAGTGAAGATCTTTTCACGCGTACACACTAGAACCTCGGTAACTATATCTGTTCAGTTACAGTGATAGCTCGCTATTGAGTATCCGACTTAAGAGAGCATTTACAAATTCAAATGGTACTAGCCTCCATATTAAGATTTCCTGTGTCGTGGAGACTAGTCTCCTTCGTCTTACAAGATTATAAGATAGTGGGTAGGCATACAGCATCGGTCTGTAAGTGTGAACATACGAGCAGCACGCGTCAACTGCAGAGGCAACTGCATTCGTCAACACGCGTCGATGACAGCCGTCGACGGGTTGACAGCGAACATCATTGTCGAGTAGGTATTAAATCTATTAAGTATGTATCTATTAAATGTATGTATGTAATTCTTAAAGAATTGTTTATCACAATATTCACAATTAGATGCGAAGCCGGTTGACTACGTTGTCTACCGAGCGGTAGCTAACGGCATTTAACGATAACAACCGTTGTCTACCATGTTCGATGGCTTGAAATAGATAAAAATCTGTTTTTTTTTTATGGAACCAGTTTTTTCTCTTAGGTAATAGACAGAATAAATAGTACTCTTAGTAGTAATCTTTACGGTAATCTCTAGTAGTAATCTTTACGGTAATCGATTGTTTAAAAATAATAATTATAGATTCTTTATTACAATGTAAAGTAACTTTTATGAGAGATTTATTTTAGCGTAGGTACCTTTATTTTGAAATGATTACTTCCGAATTGAATAATTGGGAAGGTATCATAGGCAATTTATGTACACACGGCTACACATCAAGCTACACATTTCCAGTATAAGCTGATCTCGCATTGTATATGATTTCTGTACAGCGCGAGATCAGCGTAAACTGGAAATGTATAGCTTGATGTGTAGTAGTATGTACCTATCGCGACCTTGGAAGTTGAAGAGCACGACGGGCGGTGACGCGACGTTATCTCGTCGTGCGACACGGACAGCCGGCTAGCAGCGGGGTGGGGACGGCCAGAGACTGTTAAAAAATTTGTTCCGGAACAGTACCGATAAATCGCGGCATTATTTTTCGAGATTACACAGTTGATTCCAATAGACGATTGACACGTTAGATATCGCTTCTTACTCGCGGAAACGCTATTGAACTGGAATGATCATCGGAGTCGCCACGTGAGTAAGACGTCGCCAATTCGTGCGGCCGGTTCGCGGTAGCGGAGCGGCATCGGAAGAACGATGTAGGTACGACACGACAACGTCCCTCACGATCACGGGAAGACCCGCGCGCAAGAGTTTGTACCTTATAATTTACGAGTTTCGTATTATTAACGTAGGAAGGTAGGTACCTACCGGGTAAAACGGGGTAGAGACCCCGCAGGTGAATAGATATAAAACTTTAAACAGGTTTTCAAGGTTGAATTAAAGTAGTTTATTACTAACAAGGTAAGTATCAAAATTCGTAATTTTAATTCAGTAAAAAAAAATATTCTTTGTAGGCAACAAACAACATTTCATCATCGTGAAAACTATTTTTAAGTTACAAATAAAATAATTAAGGCTCAAAAACATAAACAAGCTTTTCAGCTTGTAGTCGGATAAACGACCGGTAGTCACCCGTTGTTCATAGTTTGTTATCGGCTACTTTGGAAAAATACTCGTATCAGTTATCTACCGCTGTTTTACAACTTTAATCACAATACAACAAAATAACTGTCACGATACGTCACTTTAGACTCTTTTGACGTTTTGTTCACTGTGTTACCAGTGTAATTATTACTTTTCTAACATAATTCTCCCATTTCCAAAAAAATATGTTCAAACAACGTATTCCTATTTTAACTATTTGTTTAGGCATTAACTATTGTCAAGTGAATAATTGTTTCACTGTTTGACTAATTGGTCATGTTTAACTATGTATCAAACAACGGGCCCTAAGTCTGACATTCATTTTAATCAAATAACGTGAAACTATGGCATAAATCAGTAAGTTAAAGTCATATCTCCTTTATGAAACTGTATGTTTGAATAAACTCCACTTCGTCTAAATTATAGGTAACTGTTGCCCGCGATTTCGTCTGCGATCTAGGATGAAAAGTAGCCTAAGTATGTCCTTTTCCAGGTCATGGTCTATATCATTTAAATCCGTTCAGCCGTTTTAGCATGAAAACGTAACAAAATCAAAATATTTATTTCATAAAAACCTACATAGGCACTTATGAAACGTCAGAACCTAGGTGCACGGTTCCAATTGGTTGTTCCAATTGTTTCTGTTTCCTGTTTAACAAACAATGAAACTCATTTTCGCATTTATAATATTAGTTAGGATTTTATTTTATAATTTCTTCTACCTCAGGCAGCTGCATAATGACGCCCCTTTCGCGTACTATTAGCGTCTGTGTTATCAGATTCCAAAAAGTAAAAAAAAAACATCTCCATTCGCCGTCTAAAATCAAACAAGTTTATTGACTCATGTACATACTCAGATCGATGACCTGCGCACTTAAAATGACCATCGATCAGAATGCCTTTAATTTTGACAGTTCAGCCACGATCATTGCATTATTTATATTTTTGAGCAGACGAATTTTACAAACCTATAAAGCAATGGATAAGGAATATCCTTAAAAACCCTCGGATTGTGATTGAAAACGTGTGTATTTTCTTTCTTTTCTTTGAAATTATAATGTACAAAAATCTCTAGATTTGTTGCAAACGCAATTCAATCGACAATTTTACGATAATACATATCATAATGCCTGCATCCCCTGACGGGTAGGGCAGAGCTGTTTAGTACACCCACATACGTAAATAATACCTACGTTTTACTTACCTTATATGCACCGCCCCCCGACTGACTGCCCTGTCGGCTTCGTAGTCGCAAGCACGACTACACAGCGTTCGGGGGTTCCTGGGTTCGATTTCCAGTTCGGGCAAAAGTGTTATTGGGTTTTCCATTAATAATTATTATATTAGATATCGATACCCATCGTGTCTCCGGACTTCTGCTAGCTAATTAAATGTGATCCTTCATGTGTGATCCAACATGAATGATTTAACCAATATTTTGTTACATTATAATTATTATTTAAAAAAGTGTTCATGGAGTTTCTTGTCCGTTCTTCTCCATAGGAACCTTCCACGCGTTGGAATAGGAAACTAGCTTAATTTTTCTGACGGACCGACTCCTTTGAAAATTCAAAATGCCTGTAAATGGTTTAAGACGGCGCACAACGGTCCACTAGCGCCACTCATTTAAAAAAAAAATCTCGTGACTGAGAAGGAATTATGAATAACGTCTTGTAAGGATCCTGTTGTGAACGCTGTACTGGCTGTAGTGGACGCCTTAAGTTCTTTTATCTACATAAAACAAATTCGTATAATATACGAATTTGTAAGAGAATTAAATTAATTATTTAATTATAAATATAAATATAATATTTAAAATATATATTAAAGATGCCACTAACCCATCACATATTTTTATTTAGCTATTAATATAGCTTATTTTACAACAGATCCTCGGTAAGTGTATCTAAAATTTTCTAATATCTTTTATAAAGTTTCATATTGAGACACGAAGCCATAAAATTCGATCTAAAGAAAAGCGGCTACATTCCTTTTGATCGTATTTTATTGCCTCGTGTCTCAAAATGAAAGTTTACAACGGGTATTAGAAAATTATAGACACACTTACCAAGGATCCTTACAAGCCGTTATTCATGATTACTTCTCAGTCACGAGATAATATATTTTTAAAGAAGTGGCGCTAGTGGACCGTTGTGCACCCTCATAGAGACTAAGGCCTAGCGTGCACTACGATTTTGTTTATTGCGACACGATTTAAGAATCACGCTGTAAAATATCGCAGAAAATTCATTGCGCGGATTGGATTGTTTATTCTCAATATGGATTTCGTACAAGTTGCTTGTCTTGCCTTGCATCTTCGGAAAAGGCGTAGGAAGAAAACAGAATTCATAAATATTGGATTCACCCTTTCACAGCTAAAAGATTCTTATGATCTTCGACTACATCCCAGAAAATTCTTTGGGTAATTATAGAATGAATATTAAAACATTTAACAAATTACTGAGAATTGTTGGACCTCTAATTAAATATAAAATACTAAATGGCAGTATGCAATCTCAGCTGAAGAAAGGTTGTCCGTAAAAATGTGTAATGTATGTCAATAATAAAATGCTCCACGTCTCCTCTTGATACTCCACTGGAGAAACAAGCGCCGACATGTTTACGCTTGGAGAGCGGAATGCCGACTGAGGGCCGCCGCAGGGCCCGGGGTGCGATTTTACTACCGCAGTGCGCGCGGGGCAATACAACTTCATATACTTATGCTGCAATTCACTTTTGCGACGATCGCAACGCGAGCAGACGCACCAAAATATGAAAACCTCAATTTTAAAATGGCGCCAGCATTTTCACGTGTATGCGCGCACTGCTATATAAACCAATAATAATAATAATAAAGTTCTTACATCCATTTTGAGAGCAAAATTTAACAAACATATAGACACCAACTCCATTATGTGTGCCTCTCAAAATTGATATAGGAACGGGTCCCGCGGTACTAAGGAGCTACTCTTCATTGATATGGCCATTAGCCAACAGGTTCGTCGTTCCCGAAAGGATCTGTCGACATGTTGGATAGATTACAAGAACGCCTATGACTCGGTGCCACATACATGCTTCATGAGGGTGCTAGAGTTGTATAAAGTAGATGCAACTCTGCGCACCTTCCTGATGTCGGGTATGAGGCAATGGAGGACAGTCCTTTGCTATCCAGCATGTCGAAATATCCAGAGGAATAGCGAGCCGATTAGGATCGAGCGAGAAATATTTCAGGGTGATAGTTTGAGTCCGCTTTGGTTCTGTTTAGCCTTGAATCCTCTAAGCGCACTGTTGGAGGATTCAGGTCTAGGCTATCGGTTGAGGAGAGGTGATCAGGTTATATCTCACCTCCTCTACATGGATGACCTCAAACTCTTTGCCCCAAATAATTTGCAACTGATGGAGCTACTGACACTAACTCAAATTTGCAGTTGTGCCATCAGGATGGAATTTGGTGTGGACAAATCTGCGGTCATGCATGTGAAGCGAGGGGAGATTGTGGAACCCGGGGGAACCCAACTCTCGGATTCCATAAAACTTAGAGCCGATCCATCCGAAACCTATAAGTATTGGGATCCCTTCTTTTCGCATAATGTTCTTTGTCCTAATATACTTCGGCATAACGATTTTGGCACAATTTGTTTTGGCATAATAATACTTCGGCATAATTTTTTTAGGCATACATTTTATGTTGGCATAATCATCTTAAAGACTAATTTGTTTTGGCATAAATTTGATTCGCATAACGTTAGTAGGCCTAATGACTATTAGCATAATATTGTTGGTTAAAAATTTTATATGCTGTGCAACAAAAGTTAGTGACAGAACCGAATTGCTGCAAAACCGACTCCACGTAGTCTTGTTTGTCCTACCCCTAGAGTGTAATTTAAAATCGTGTAGGCGCGTAGGGGCGAGGCGGCCCTAGGGCTGAGGAGCAGGTGGCTGCGAGCGAGCCGCCGCGGCTGAGGCTGGCCGGCGAAGCCGGCCAACAAGCCGAAGCTGCGGTAGTGAGCGAAAGCCATCTGCGACGATTAGCACGGGTGGGGCCGCCGGAGGCCCGCAGCGCCGGAGCCGTGACAGAAAACCTGCCTGCTGCATGCTGCATGCTTGCTTGCATGCTGCATGCTTGCTTGTTTGCTGCATGCTTGCTTGCATGCTTGCTTGCATGCTTGCTTGCATGCTGTATGCTTGCTTGCATGCTGTATGCTTGCTTGCTTCATGCTTCCTACAGCGAAAAAAAAACCCACAAATTTGTTCATAAAAAGTTATGTTTTAGAACTCTATGCTTAATAAATTTATGCTTTAGAATATTATGCTTAATCATTATTATGGTTAGAGAAATTATGCTTAAAAAAATTATGCGTAAGCTGTTATGCGTAATTATATTATGCGAAAATTTAATTATGACAAACAAAATTATGCGAAGTTATATTAGGTCTTAAAATTTTATGCAAATGGATAGGGAACCATAAGTATTTGGGTATGTCGGAAGCGTTGGGCATCAATGATACTGACATGAAGCAATCGTTGATGGAGCGCTTCTTTGGCCGCCTGAAGAAAGCATTTAAAAGTCTTCTATCGGTCCATCGATGCATCGAGATATGGTCGCAGTGGACAAGGGCCACACCCTGCTCTCCTTGGCTAAAGAGAACTCGTGCAAGCCAAAAGTGCTTGACACTAATGATCGCATGGAAGTATAGCAGAATAAGAAGCTTCACGGACGCTTTTTCTGGACCCTAAATGGGCCTGATGTAGATCAACTACCGTCCGTAGCCTGGCTGCGTTTCGGTGACCTCTTTGCAGAAACCGAAGGTTTTGTCTGTGCAATTATGGACGAAGTTATGATGACAAAGATTACCGGAGATTTATTGTGAAAGACGGCACGGTTGACATCTGTCGGGCATGCCACCGTCCGGGGACATCAATCTAACATATTATCTCTGGGTGTTCTCGTCTAGCCAACGAAGAGTACTTGCATAGACACAACCTTGTAGCCAGGATTATCCATCAGCAACTAGCTCTGAAATACAGCATTGTGGAATCGGAAGTGCCGTACTACAGGTATGTGCCCGAGCCAGTTCTCGAAAATGGAAATATCACATTGTACTGGGATCGATCCATCATCACTGACAGGACTATAGGGACTGTTAGACTTGTAGGTCTTAGCAACTTCCTTGACTTATCATATGTTTTTCATGGATTGTCACACCCTTAACAGTATTGCGGCCTTACGTGACGTTTGTTAAGGGTGGATGTACAACATTTAATAATAATAATAATAACCCCCACCGCCGTATCTCTACGTTGACGTCGTGGTGGGGCTTGCGCGCTCCTGAACTCTAGGTCTGTACCGGTAGAGTTTACTTTGCTGAAACAGGTCTAGGGTGAGGAGCCAGACCAAAAGAGATACAGGAACCCACAGGGCAGCATGTGGCGAGCTGTTGGGCAGTAGCGACCCCACGGACCCTGTCTCCCGGGAGAAGTCTTGTTCCTCACCTCTGGCTTGCCTTTATTGGCCGGCTGGAGTGAACAATGACGAGGAACAGAGCTCCCACCTCTTTCTTGCCTTTATTGGCTGGCTTGAGTGGAGATTCGCAAGAGCAAACGTGCTCGGAGGAAGGAAGTATTTCAGTAAGTGCTGGTAGGGATCTTGACCATCTTCCGGGCTCTGGGATTGTTCTGATAGCCGTGGAATACCTCTCCACTCCTCAAGCACCTCAGGAAGTATTGCCTCCTTGTCGCTACGTCACTATGTGCTAGCGACGGTTTCCGGGGGCCCATTATTGAGTGTGCAAGTCACCCCCTGCCTATCCGTGTATTTTATATATAAAACATTGGTCAGGCAGGGGCCATAGCCGTTCCATAGTTCTTGGTAACCAGACCATCTTAGCCACAGAAACCCATAGTTTAATAATTATTTTTGTTTCCATATCCTGCAATAGTCCAACACCTACCGGGGATTGTCCTTGGGTGCACTTGCACAGTACATACAGGGATAATCGTCGGTTGGTGCCTCATTCCATTTAAAATTGTCTAAGAGGCCCTGCGAGTTGGCTTCGGCCCCTCGTACGCCTTCCAAAGGACCGGGATCTCATGACCCCGAGCTATGTTAACATATAAAAACAATAATAATAATAATAATACATACCATATTATGAAGGACGGGACGGTTGACGTGTGTCGGGCATGCCATCGTCCGGGTGAGTCCATCAGACATATTATCTCTGGTTGTTCTCGTCTAGCTAACGGCGAGTATTTGAACAGGCATAACCAAGTAGCCAGGATTATTCACCAGCAACTTGCTTTGAAATATAAACTAGTGGATTCTGAGGTACCGTATTACAAGTATGTGCCCGACCCAGTTCTCGAAAATGACCATATCATGTTGTACTGGGATCGATCTATCATTACTGACAGGACTATTGTCGCCAATAAGCCTGATATAGTGGTGATAGATCGTTTAGCGCGTCGCACAGTGATTATCGATATTACCATTCCGCATGACGAGAACCTCGTGAAAGCTGAGAAAGAGAAACTAATTAAATATCTCGACTTAGCACACGAGGTTGTTGACATGTGGAATGTTAACTCGGCTATCATTGTGCCGATTGTCGTATCAGCCAATGGCCTGATGGCCGAAAGCCTCGACCAGCATCTCTCGAGACTCTCGTTAGACGGTTGGATCAAGAGCCTGATCCAGAAGGCAGTACTCCACGATACGGCTCGCATTGTGAGGAGGTTCCTATCTCTGGAGTCCTAACCACCGGTAGCTTGGACCCTGCTCCCGATACCGGCGGACCACTATTTTTTATATTTTTTAATGTTTTTTAATGTTTTTTTTAAATATTTAAAAATGTATTTAATAAGTATATAAATAAATAAATAATAATAATACATACATAATTTGTACTGAGATCGATCCATCATCACTGACAGAACTATTGTTGCCATTAAGCCTGATATAGTGGTGGTGGATCGATTAGAGCGGCGCGCAATGATCGTTGACATAACGATCCCACATGACGGGAACCTCGTGAAAGCCGAGAAAGATAAACAAATCAAGTATCTTGACTTAGCTCGCGAGGTTGTCAACATGTGGGACGTGGATTCAGCGATCATTGTGCCTATAGTCGTGACAGCCAATAGCTTAATAGCCAAGACGTTCGACCAACACCTCAGGAGGCTCTCGTTGGGTAGCTGGATCAAGGGCTTGTTTCAGAAAACGGTACTTCTTTCTGGACACGGCCGGCATTGTTAGGAGGTTCCTCTCTCTGGAGCCCTGACCGCCGGTAGCTTGGACTCTGTTCCCGATAGGTACCAATGGGCTACTATTTTTTATATTTGTAAAAGTTTTTATATTTTTCTATTCTAATATTTAAAATATAATTTATATGTATATAATGAAATAAAGGAGATAATTATAATGTATTTAGCAAAAATAATGAATACAATGCATGTTACGTTATTAGGATATCACATTTTGTGAAGAAAATCCTGTGTTATAGGGGCCATCCATTCGTCTGCTAGGATTATTTTACAAAATTAGGGAAGCTTAAACGTTTAACAGGAGCAATGGTATGTGAGTAAGCGCGTGTAATGTGGAAAGTGTATGAGTGTGTGATGTGTGTATGGGTGTGTGATGCGTGATGTGTGTATGAGTGTGTGCGTGTGAGGTGTGTCGTGTGTTTAGAGAGGGAAGGTGATTTGGGGTATCTGTGGGTGTGTAAGGGCCCGTTGTTTGATACATAGTTAAACATGACCAATAGTAAATTTAACAATTAGTCACTTGACAATAGTTAAAGTTTAACTACTCTCTCTACGCATGGTTAACTTTTATAGCAAACTGTCATTTTTTTTACAATAGTTAGCTTAACCATTTGTCAATCAACATATTTATGACATTTTTAACAAATTGTTAGCTTAACTAACGCATTTTAACTATTAGTATGTTTGACTACTGATCAAACAACGGGCCATAAGTGTTAAAATAAAACTATTAACTAATAAATTATTTATTTGTATAGGGGTTTCATCAGTGCTTCTGTTTCATCATAATCTAGGGTGAGGAGGAATTATTTAGTTATTTTTTTACATGTGTGTGTATTTAGTGTATGTATGTTATGTTTTTGATGTATTTTATTATATATAGGTATAATAAATGATAAATGATTTATTTTTATTTCTGTAAGTAGGTTGTACAAACACTTTTACACGTCAATCATATTTTTTAAACTAAATGAGGACGGCGTTTCATATCTGAATACTCTGAGAAAAATGGCCGAAACACACTCAGAGGTCACAGTGTCTTTTAAAGTCCAGACATGATCTTGGTCAGATCATGTGAAGACCATGTAGATTGGTATCTGACATGGTCTTCTTAAATTTAATAAATAATAATGAAAATCTTAGGTAGAGGTAGTGACGTCTCGCCATTCGCTAGACGTCACTACCTCTCCCTAAGATTTTTTATGAGTTTTTGTATGTGTTGTGGGACAAGCCGATTTGGGTCTTCTTACTGTCTGGCTGTTATTTACGCTGTATGAAAATAAAAACGTTACGTTGCATTTCTGCGCCAAAATAATCGCGTGATGAAAATTGTAGTGCGCGCTCGCAGTATGTCGTGCTCAAATAGTACATACTTATTTCGATGGCCGTGCTATTTATTGGATACCTGGTTACATGAGCTTGAGCAAAATTCATAACATAGTTATTTAATTTCAAAAATGTTCACACTTTATTCCATCTACTAGCTTTTGGCCGCGGCTTTGCCCGCGTGGAGGTCGGAATAAAAAAACCTGTATATAAACTTCTCCATGAAAAAGAACCTATAGGTATATGCCAAGTTTCATGGTGATCAGTCAAACGGTGTTGGAGTTTACCAGTCTCTTACAATACCAACATCCATTTTTATATATTTAGAGATAAAAAAGTAAATAGACAAATGGCAGTGTTTATTTAAGGAATTATAACAATTAAAAATTTCATAACACAATTCACGTATGCACCTATTACCTATACGTTCATAAATTCGAAAGACACTTAACTGTATCCGGCTAGGTACGAACATTAACTATTTAGTACGTAGCACGTGAATAAAATCGTCACTTATCACTTCTCGATATGCTTTATATTCGGGGTGGGAAACCCAAGTTCTTGGATCAGACGGGCGTCGTTCTGCGATAGGGGTCGGTGCCCACTGCACGGTCGTGGCGCGGCGGCGGCAACTGTTCTTCACCGCCTCTTGCGCCCGCACCGAAAGTCACCATTTCTTCTTCCCGTGATGGCGGAGGCTCCACCGCCGAAGTATCTAGAAATCGGCCGCTTGCCACCGACGCCTGCGACTGAAATATTGACGCACTTCTTAATCCACTCAAGGTATTAGCGCTTTGAGGCACCTCTTTGAAATCTTCAAAATAATTGTCACAGGCCGTCGGTCGCGGCGCCGCCGGAAACCCGTACAGCGTTGACGACGACAAATCCTTTAACGATGCTGAACTTAAATTTATTCTTCTATTTTTATTATGTATTGAACAATGTGGCATTTCATCGCCGTCGAACACGAAGCGCCTTCGCTCTCGTGGTGTCGCAGCTGAAGATCCTGAAGGAGGGTATGTGTCCCTTTTCATCATTCGCCTTTCTAGTAATGTGGAATCTCGCTCTCTGAATTCTGTGAAGGCATACTCACGATCCCACGCACGGCAATCAGCTTTGGCTTTTTCAGTTAGCTCTGTTATCCAATCTTTCTGGTACCACTGAAGAAACAGGAATATAGCTGAGGTGCCTGCTAACTCGGCAGCCACGAAGCCACTAATGTATAACCCAAATGAATACCCGTAACTATATGACATTCTGGGGGTTTCAAAATAAGTCATGTAGCGTAACTTGTGGCCTACTTGTGATTTAAAGACGGATATGTACATGACGATTCCGGTCAGCATTATTAAACCTGAAATAAAACAAATTTTTGATTGTTTGATGAGCAACTATTTGAGTAGGAGGAATAATAGTTGGTCTAACCAACTAACAGAGTCAAAATTAGTAATAACGGAATCGCTATCCCCCAAACTTGATTTTACATCTATTTTAATTTGGAATATGTGTTTGGTATTTTTTTGAGGTGAAGAAAATACTTATATGTTCATCCCTTGCCTAAGTAGTTTAAACGCGTATTTACAAATGGTTCTTTAATTAAACACTTGTAAGGGGGTTGTGCTAAAGAAGCTTTTAGACAGGATAAATACGAGTTACAAAAATGCTACATGAGGTTTGTTGAGGCCTGGGATTTTAGGTTGAATTTATCCAATCCAAAGTTATATATGGTCACTAAATGTGATAAGTAACCAGGGTCGTCTAATATAGTGGAAGTTTAGTAAGAAACCAATGGATATTTTCGAATAAAATTGAACTTAATTTAAAGAAAACAAACTGTTCATTTATCAAATTAAATTTCATTTGAAAACATTCATCGGTTTCTTACTAAACTTCAACTATATCCACGACTCTGGTTACTTATCTTATTTGATAACTGTACCTACCTAGTTATACCTACTATATTTTTTTTTAGCAGGTTTGATTTCTAGTATGGCCGAGTTTTTGTAGGCAAAAGTTTGGCAGGTACTTAATTTTGATATAAAATTTAGGAAATGTCACTATTATTTATATCTTACTACATTCTTGAGAAATCATAGGCTGAAAACAGGAAATATTTAATTTCGAGGTACTTAGTGCTACAGCAAAGTTTCAAATATAGAGACGTAATCATCAGACAGTCCATTATTTCTCATATAAATATTTTTGAGAAGTTAAAATAGATAAGAATACGAAACACATTTAATAATAATAATAAGACATAATAATACATGCATAATTTGTACTGAGAGCGATCCAACATCACTGACAGAACTATTGCTGCCATTAAGCCTAATATAGTGGTGGTGAATCGGTTAGAACGGCGCGCAATGATTGATGAGATAACGGTCCCGCATGACGGGAACCTCGTGAAAGCCGAGAAAGATAAACAAATCAAGTATCTTGACTTGGCTCGCAAGGTTGTCGACACGTGGGATGTGGACTCAGCGATCATTGTGCCGATAGTCGTGACAGCCAATGTTTTAATAGCCAAGAGCCTTGACCAACACCTGAGGAGGCTCTCGTTGGGCGGCTGAATCAAGGGCTTGATTCAGAAGGCGGTACTTCTGGAAACGGCTCGCATTGTTAGGAGGTTTCTCTCTCTGGAGCCCTGACCGCCGGTAGCTTGGACCTTGTTCCCGATACCGGTGGGCCACTATTTTTATATTTTTAAATGTTTTTATATTGTTTATATTCTAATATTTAAAATATAATTTATATGTATATAATGAAATAAAGGAAATTATAAACAATATAATGTTAATAAAATAAAAATATACAGACTTCAAGTTTAGATTTAAATCCTCCACAGTGACAGCAATAGGAAATCTGTTATTGCCCACAGTCCAAAGAAAGGTTTTAAACTAGTAACGTAGAAACAGAACAGACAGATCTCATGCATGACAGTTGTGTTGTATTTAAGAAGCATACGTAGGTCATACATGTAATTAGCCTGGCCAATAGCTTCTTTAGCACAACACCCTGAAAATGTTGCCATAAAGAAACATTTGTAAAAACGTCTACGTTCAAACAGAACGCGTTTCCTTTTTCGCCACAACACAGCTCAAGTGTTGTGTTGAAGAACCATACGTAGCGCGTATTTACAATTTGTCTGCCCAAAAGCTTCTTTAGTTAGCCCCTTACAAGTTTTGGCATGAGGAAGCACCTGTGAACACGTGTGTTTAAACATGACTTGAAGCACAATTATGGTTAATAATAATAAGCAGACATTATACGTATTCAACATTTTAATATTTCTTCTTTCTATTATGTTACTTATTGAAGAATACAAGCCCAGTAATGGGTTCTCTGTAATATTAATAACTTCTGTGCACGATTACCCTTTTATAGGCTGTACGTATATCAGCGAGGTAATTGCGTAACACACACAGTAGGAATGGCTTTCATTTTGAGAGTTCAACAACATTCATTGCGTTATTTACGTTGTTGAACAGACAAATTTTTCGTACAAATGAAGCCATGGATTAGCAATATCCTTCAAAATGTTTCAGATTCTTATTAATAGTGTGTTACGCAATTAGGATGCAGGTTCCAGACAAGATTGTCCTTTGCTTCTAAAATAGAAGGTAGGGACGACAATACGACAACAAATTAAATTGCGCATATCTAATCAGTTCACGTTCCTAGCCTGCATACGAAAAATCGATCAATGATATCCAATGATTTAATCAAAGATTGGCAAAACCCATAGTCGGCCAACCACTACTTAGTTTGTTTGAAAAATAAATACTTTTTTCATTTCGATGCTAGGATTTATTTGATAGTTCCAAAATACTCGTATGCATTAGTATTGCCGGTGTTTTCATTTATTTTCGTATAATTGCCTCCACATTGTATAATTATGAACATCATTGCTTCTGTTACTCGTATTCTTTAAGTTACACCGATCGTCTATTTTAAACATTCGGGTTTTTGATGTATGTATTTTTTATACCAACATCGGTTATGTACGAGCTTAAGGCATTCTGTGTTTTGTGATTCTGTTTAGTATAGTGAACTCAGTTTAGCACTGGGACGACAATTGACCAGCTTTCATAAAATAAAGTGGAGTTCTTAGGAAACCCTTTAAGAAAATATGAGTCTCGTTGGGGAAAACAAATGACGGCATAATATGCTATTCTATTAGCCAGCATTTTCTGCCTAGATCCTACCTACTCTTACGGATTAAAAAGAAGTAACAATCGAAACAAATTAAACCTCAGAATGCTCAATTACTATTTACTACATTTTAATGATGTACATAGGAAACCTACAGCAGGCGGCTTTTCCTTTTGTTAGTTCCTACAAGTAAGTTAGGTGAATTCAAAACGCATTTTTTCATCGACTGTACATGTACTTGATCAATAGCGTATTTAGCAAATTTCATAATTGGAGAAACAAACGATTTGACGAACTACAGCTTTGACCAATGTCAAATTTGATGTATTGTCGATTTGACGAATATCAGACTTGACCAATGTCGTTCAACCCGTTACTTCGACCGATCTGTCTCATGGTCGGCGTTATTACTAAATTAAATTCCAATATTTTATCAGAATATTCTGATTTGGATACAGAACCGTACACTAAAATCTATTATTGGAGAGTTATGAGGTCAACCCTTAATAAAAAATAATGTTTTTTCGTTTGCATCAGGCAGCTGTCCCATCGCTGGCGATGAAGCGACTAACTATCGACTTTTAACATTTTATTGCTCAAGAAACGTACAAAATATTGTAGGTCCCGTGTAAGTAAGAGATACATATTTATATTAATTTGTTGATTGCTAAATCTTCACAGCACCGGCGAGAACTTTGTCAAACAAACAACTCAATTCTAGTCGCTATCTCTACGCGCTTCTCGCTAATCGCATGCGCGGGCGCGGCGGGCGCGGGCGGTGGGACAGATGCCTTAGGACCGGCGCACATCTGGTGAGGCGTAGCGCAGCGCATTCGTCACAGCCCAACAAATATCGACCTTGCAGCAGTCGAAAATAATAAATTTGAGAGAGAGTGAGAGCGCGTCTAGGCGGAGAGAGGCGTGCGTCTCAGATTATTCATTCTTAACTTTATTTTTAGTCACACAACGTTCATATTTGTTTGGCAGTGACAACCGCGCCGCGCTGTGCCTCGCCAGGTGTGCCCTTACTGTACGTTACTGCTTCTAATCCATAACAAGTTGAGTATTTACCCACCAGATATAATAAAGAGGACGCCCGCAATGAATGTGCAAAGCCGTCTTCCTTTCACGCAGTGCCCTAAGACGCAACACAGCGCTCCAACCGCTTGGGCGAATACAGCAAGAAGCAGTGGAGCTGCCGACCGGGTCACCACATCTGAAACACATGCAATACCTATTATTATTATTGTGTAATTACTGCACAGGGCGAAGACCATTTGGCGTACAGGGAAGAAAGGAGCATTGTTATCTTAATTAAAAATAATATAAAGGCATGCCCTTTGGAGTTTAGGTTTCAGCATACAAATCCACAAGCTGTTATAAAAGCCTTTAAAGATCTTAAAATCAAATCAACAGCGGATCTCTGGGGAATATCTGTGAAAGTCTGTAGATCTCTCATCGTAACCATTGCGCCCTATTTAGTTTTCATATTTAACACCAGTGTAGACCAATGAGTCTTTCTGGATCTTATGAAACACAGTAAAGTAGTTCCATTGTTCAAATCCGGTGGTAGTAAAGAACCTAAAAATTATAGGCCTGTGTTAATTCTGCCAGTTCTCAGTAAGGTGCTTGAAAAGTTAATGCTCAATCAAATGTTATGTCACTTTATTAAAAATTCCATATTTCATGAACAACAGTACAGTTTCACCAAAGGGCTTTGTATCACTGTCGCCAGTATCACCCTAATAAAGAACATTTTTAACGCCTGAGAAGAAGTACAAGATACCATTGGAATCTTTTGCGATCTCTCTAAGGCGTTCGATTGCGTAAATCATGTGACACTTCTGCTGAAACTGGAGCACTATGGGATTAGGAATACAGCTCTTGATCTACTAATATCATACCTGAACTGTAGAAAGGTTAAAGTTCAAGTAAACAGCATGAACTCATTAGGGTCTGAAATGACAATGGGTGTTCCTCAAGGTTCGATATTGGATCCATTCCTCTTTTTAGTTTACATTAATGATTTACCCCTATTACTGCAAAATCAACCAAAGATGCCGTTATTTGCAGATGACACATCATTGATCTCTAAAGTAGATTACAAAATCTTGACAACGTGAATTCTTAAGGTCCAAGATTGGTTTACGTTAAATAATTTGGTACTAAATGAAAAAAAACTAAATGCATTAGATTTAAATTACCTAATGTTGGAAGTTGCGAATGTGACATCACATCATATTGAATGGAGAAAAATTATAGTTAAATCAGACGGTTTTCCTGGGAATCATACTAGACGAGAAATTACAATGGAGACCCCATATATCATCTATTACGGGGCGGCTAAATAAAATAAATAAAAATAAAATATCTTTATTTCAGACCTAAGCAGTCCATACGTAGTTAGTGGTTAGTAACAAACTGTGCTTACATGCTATGTTATTGTTGTTAGTACTTAATTCTATTTAACATAAACCTATACCTAATTCTACCCAGTGCCTTTGGATGGGGCAGTCCACTCTGCTAACAATCATTTTCAGGATGCCGTTCCGAGTGCTACGCAAACGTTGCAGTAGGGAAGCCGCTTTCTTACGCATGATGGCGTGAAAGCCATCCGTACGTGCTTCAGCAAACATTCCCGACGCACTGCAACGTCGCGGCAACCGCAACAGCATCCTGAAGGCATTGTTGTATTGCACGCGTAGGACGTTGTAGGCTCGGCTCGTATATGACACCCATAGGCCGCTCGTGTAGAAGGACTGACAGAACGCTTTAAATAAACTAACTTTGACGTCTGCCGTGCAGCGAGCAAACCTACGGGCGAGCATATTGCTCCTCACCGCCAACGCCCTGCGCTCGCGTTCTATGTCCCCATCATCACGTAGGTCACTGGTGACAACATGACCCAAGTATTTAAATTGAGTTACCACATTCAGTTCAACGCCGTTGAGATATACCGGAGGTACACGACGGGGCTGTTGTTTAGGTGCCGTAAACACTAACACCTCACTTTTTTTTGAATTGTATTTAAGGCCGTGCACCTCCGCATACATCTCGCAGATCGTGAGAAGCTTCCTCAGTCCACTCATCGAGGGACTGAGCAACACCATGTCGTCCGCGTAACTTATGTTATTGACAAATGTACCGTCTATATGACAGCCGACATGTGTGCTGCTCAGTCGCTCGATGAGCTCATTTACATATAAATTAAATAACAGGGGGGAGCTTAACCCCCCCTGCCTTACACCGCATTCCATTCGATACTCATCCGACAGAGTACCGACCCATCTCACCCGATTTGTCTGGTGAGCATACCAGTACCGGAGAAGCGCTGTGTACTCCACCGGCACACCCGTGCCCCTCAACTTGTCCCATAGCACATCATAGGAGACAAGGTCGAAAGCTTTCGACAGGTCAAGGAAACACGCGTATACCGGCGTCCTCCTCATGGTGTAGTACTTGACGGTGTGCTTCAGGCCGAGAATAGCACTCTCGGTGGACACGCCCGCCTTGAATCCGAACTGGGCGTCGTGCACTTTAACATGTTCTGAGAGGCAACCCTTCATCAGACCGTCAAGCACCTTAGCCATGGTGGTAGCTAGTGAGATGGGTCGATAGTTGTTCATATCGGATGTGTCACCAGTTTTGTTTTTAACTATAGGGACCACAATCGTCCGCATAAGTGGTTCCGGTAAATAGGAATGACCAAGGCACAAAGTGAAAAACAGGGACAAAACTCTAGGCAGATGGACTCCCGCATGTTTAAAATGTTCGACACTGAGACCATCGTGACCCGGCGACTTCCCACGCTGCATCCTCGAAATAATTGAAGCCACACTCTTGGCAAGTATTTTCGCGTTCCGCTCAGTCTCAATGGTCTCAGCTCCGTTTACTCCACGAGACGCCGAGCCCAAGAGTGACCGCACAGAAAAGTGGTCCCTAAAACCGTCCGCAATATTCTTACGGTCAGTAAACCCACCGACGCTCACCGGGAGACCCGGTCTCACATTCATGTTATTCGTGTTCTTCCAAAAATGCCGAAAGTCTTTGTTCGCGTGGTTGAAAGCAAGGAGATTCATTTTAAGCTGGTCCTGCCTGTTCTGACACCACTTGAGTTTAGCCTTAAAATGTCTCCTTGCCTCCGCCATATCATGAAATATAGGACCATTGGGTGGGCGACCAGCCATTGTCCACACCTGGAATCTAAGCCGGGCCTCGCGGTGAGCGCCTGCGACATGTTTGTTCCACCCCGTGACATAGCCACCCCTCCTTCGACACTTTATCCTATAAGTCTGTACGGCTGCCCGTTCCAGTATATTCACAATATCAGAGTACATTTTGTCAAGAGCTGAACAATGCTAAGCTCGGCCGCTTATGCTGTTCGGAAGTTCAGACAGTCAAAAGATGTAGAACCCGCGTGTTTGGTCTATTTTAGCCACTTCCACGGTATTACGACTTCTGGCACTTAACTGTGAGGTCGGACTATTGACATGGTATCCATTTTCATTTTGCAAAAGAGAGCTGTCAGGGCCATTTACAATCTACGTCGCCGCGAATCTCTTAGGGAACTATTTAAAAAGATTAATATTATGACGGTACCTTTCCAATTCATTTATGAAAATATTATGTATTTAAGAAAAAATCTACATTTTTTTAATAAAATAAGTGATAGACATCATTTTAAATCTAGAAATAAAGATGAAATAGATCAACCATTTTTCAGATTATCTAAAGTACATACATCTTTTATGGGGTACTGTGTTAAATGTTACAACAAAATACCTTGTGATATATTGCAATTCAATTAAAGAAAATTTAAAACTCTTATTAAAAGTACACTTTGTAAACAAGCATATCATTACAAATTAGAGGATTGTATCCTAGATAATAATGCTTGGAAACATGCTGATCCTGCTCCATAGGACAATCTAGAGTCTAGACAAAATCAAACTGGTTGGTAATTTAATTGTATAATTTATAATTTTTATGACATTAATTTTTACATCCTGAAACTACTTTAACTCATACACTAAATTATTAATTGTTATCATTTTATATTAATCATCTAATTTCCAATATTTGTAAATATTTGAGCACCATGTATCTATCACGTAATTAATTTACCTATCATTGCTTTATATTTAATCTTTTCACTTATTGTTGTATACGAGTAGTAATTTTATTATAAGTGCATCGTCTTCACATATAATTAATGTATATTATTGTAAAACATTTTGAAAGAGTAACGTTGGTTTCTTTTGCCCATTCTTCTTCATACGAAACTACCTTTTGGAAGGGGAAACTAGAATCAATTCTATTTCCTTGTAAATTTTAACGTTCAAAAGTGCCTTTTCTGTGCCTATTTGAAATAAATGATTTGACTTTGATCAATGTAAAGACTGTTTGATGACTTTTAAAGAGAAAACTGTCTGTGAATGTGAGTAGCATTCAGGCTACACTGATTATCATTTTAATATTGTGAATGTGAAGACTATGTGGGTCATTGTTGCTTTTTTTCTCTCCTCAGTTAATTTTAATCATGGTCTGGCAGTTTGAGTAATTTTTGTGGCCTACCCAAATGTCTTTTCTTTGGTATTGTTCGTCGAATCGTTGAGCTCCTTAAGTTCTGAGTTGAGCTACACGATTACTGACAAATGCGTGCACTGACTGGACAGGTCCACTCAATCTGTGTGGTTTTTTCCTCAAAAGACCATCTCAGACACAAATCTACATGGTCTTCACATAATCTGACCAAGATTATGTCTGGACTTTAAAAGAGACTGTGACCTCTGAGTTTGTTTCGGCCTTTCTTCTCAGAGTAGTCAGATAGGAAACGCCGACCTCATCTAGTTTTTTAAAATATGATTGACGTGTAAAAGTGTTTGTTCAAACCTACTTACAGAAATAAAATCATTTATCATTTATCATTTGTACCACGAAGTGACCAACTATACAGTTCTAAGAAATAAAGAATGAAAAGAATAGCACTTTATGATGGCAATTAACTTACTGGGTATACTAACTACTCGGTATTAATTTGTATACAGAGTGTATTCTTGTAACTATCATATAGATTTCGAAATCCGATTCTATAGGAGAAAGGGGGAAACTATCCTATGCTCTGGGCTCTTTATTCATGAAAACAATTTTGGCAAACTTGTTTTTTTGTTCAATTGCGAGTGGTCCATAAAAACATTTTTTTTTTAAATACTTATGAAATCAGTTACTTTTAGAGATCATTAATTTCATCGTATCAGAAGAAAAACTGGACAGCAGAAGTGGCTCTTTAATAAAATATATTTCGTACAATAATGTAATAAAATTTTGTAAGAAATCGGATATCTGGTGGTCTGGTATCTGGTCTGTTTAATGCTTCGGCATAAAAATAACCGTTCAATATGGCTTTTAACTCGAAAACTTTCAAGAATCGTGGAACATACATGGGGTATTTTCGGATACCCCTAGGCATTTGGTTTTTGTTTTTTATGACGTCGCTATTGGACCCCCTGTATACTTCATACACTGAAAGTGAAAGCCGTGGGCACAGTTCGTTTTGTTTAGATAACGTTTTATAGTTGAAATTTAGATCAGTGGAAGGAAATCACGAAATATTTCGTAAAGAATTCTGCAGACTCATCTTCGTCCGCCTTCACCCGCTAGGACCATGAAACTGTCACCAACGAAAAAGTCGGCCGATAGTATGGAAGTATGGGTTATTCATTAAACAATGTCTGACGTTTTATTACTAAATAAGTTGACTACCAAATAAGCGGGATATTCTTAATAATTTTTTGTACATTGTACTTTACATTTCTACACCAAATTGCTTTGAAAACTATTATTCTTATAATATTGGTTTAGTGGTATTGAAGATATGGCTCAACATTTGCAAAAAACCGTTCCCGCCCCCCTTATCTCCTAGGTTTATAAAACAATCATTTTAGAAGAGAGTTATTAGATATTGTTTTACAGGAAAATTATAGCGGATTGACTGAACTGGCCCGCGAGAAGCCCGGACCTAAATCCAATTGAACACGCTTGGGAGGTGTGTAAGAGATCGAACCCCACCCCAGCTATACTTCGAGACCTGAAACATGCTTTAGTGGAAGAATGGACCAATATCCGCAACATCACATAAGAAACTCAATAAACAGCATGCCCAATCGACTGGCAGCTGTGAGAAGAGCCCGTGGAGGCAATACAAAGTATTAATTTTGTTTTAAAGTTCGTTTTTGTGTTGTATGTGAGGTACCAACCAATTATTATTTTTTCAACGTAAAAAACATTGTCATTTTGCGTTTTTATGTAATTTTGACGATTAAACTAATAATGTGTTCAACATTTGGTGTTGTTTTATTAACTGGTAAATGATCTACAACACACAGTTTCATTCATGCCGCTAGCTCTATTATTTTAAGACTAATTTTAGTTTTTCATATTGACTCGTATTCTTTGTCCGCGAGTGTATATTTTTTATCAAATAAAAATTATTACTTAGCTGAATTATAGGTATAGTGCAGATCCCTTTTTTTCCCTGAAACCATGCCATTTAGATATTGTATAGTTTAGGAGCTAGCGGATGTTTATTGATTGGCTGGCCAGCGACGTTCCAAAAACTGCTAAGTCCAGTTTAGTTCGGAACCTTCACTGTGTGGGTCAGACTCGCTCTTGGCCAGTTCATCTTTCATAAATTTTTATTTTTCGCTAACGTTTCTATTAACACATTGAAGTATAATATCTAAGACAAAAGATTGATAAAAATAAAAATTAATTCTAAAATATTCTAATTCTAAAAATAATTTGTTGAGTTGTGTTTAATACAAGTAAATAATTAAAAAATATACAATGTGGAGACGACAATACGACAATAAATGAAAACACTGACAATACTAATGCTACGAGTATTTTGAAATCAAATATATATCAAATAAATTAAAACATCAAATATAGAAATTAAAAAAATTCAAACAAACTAAATAGTAATGATGGGTCGACTATGGGTTTTGCTAATCAGCTGACTAGCTATAGTGACCAAATTATTGGATGTATTTTATTGATTATTCGTATGCAAACTGAGACAGTCATACACGCAGATTAATTTATTGTTGTCTTCACCTTGTATTTGCACGTCGACTTCAGAACCTCTTCCCTTTTTCGTCGGTTAAAAAAAGGGATACAGCACTGAAATCTAGATGTTTTGGGTCTCCAGTTGAAAATAACACTCATAGAAGCAAAACTCACATGGTATTGCGTTCGTAGAGTCGCTTGGGTCAGGCTGCCATTGTGATAATGGAAAATATGGAATGTCGAGACACCGAAACACCGTGCTGCCAGCTGAAACACATTAAGTTCGTAAAATTAATACAAGGTGTAATTGAAAACTAAAAATAATAATGTTGAGCAGTTTAAGCACTCAATATTATTAATATGTAAAAAAAAATTGGGCGTTTTTCAATCCGTTTAACAACTTCCGGATAAAATTACTGAAGTTATTACGATGCTAAATGGTCCCTTAATTCGTATTTTAATTAAATAATGGATATAAAATCAAGTTTTTAGTACCACAAAACTTATTAGGATATAAAAAATGAGATATCGTCACGCTTTACTAAGAAATGTTTCGGCCATAGCTCGGAAAGTCAATAACACGAGACTAAAGCCCACTTGCACTGCCTATCACTAAACACGTTTAGCACTAAACGAGTTTTAAAAATAATTCTGTCTCTATCATCTTCAAACATTTGACGGAAACAGAATTATCTAGCTATCCCTCATAGCTGCGCTAGAGCAGTCGAAAGCTTGAAAACTCGAGAGTATTCAATGTTTAATTTCTTGCAACTGCTCGATCGCTCGAATTTGGCTATGCCCGTGACCGTAGCAGTTGCAGCTTATCAAGCAGTCTGGTGTATGTCAATCACAGGAAATAATTTATGACCGCTCTAACACAGATTCAATATTATCAGTAGACTTGAAGCTACGCAATACCATACGGCCTTCTTCATAGATTGGTCCCGTATAAAAAGCATCATTAAAATAACACACAAAGCCTGTTATTTAACGAAGGAAATGAACTAGTCTCAAATGGGAGTCCCACAGTTACGGACGCATCAACAGACTTTGTAATAGAACGAAAGTGGGCCGGCTTGGACTGTGGGACAATGCATTTCCCACGTGCCGCGACGGAACCGGAACGCATTGTAGAACCGCGACACACGCGGAAGTTTCCTACCCTATTGTACTAAAAAGTACCAACCACGTTCTGTATTCCAAGCCGATACATTTTATGTGTTTTTCTACGTTTGAATTCTAGAGGCTAAGGGATGCCTCATGCAGTGCGTGAAAAAGTTTTGGTGCAAGGAGAGCGTTAAATATGTATCTAGGATGTACCTATATTGTTTATATTATTTGAACATTTATATTGCTGTCAGACCTGTGCCACACGGGTGAAAAATTAATATCAACCTAAATGGGCTGAAAAAAAGCTATATTATGTAGATATAATAATATAATTTTATAATGATGTTTTGAAAAGGTCAAAAAACACTTACGATCTGTGTGGCATATCCTCCATAACCCGGACACGGTTTGCTTTGCAACTAGGTCATGTCTTCCCGTGCCATTGTACAAGGGGTTCAGCATATTCTCCTGTGTGTGAAGCCAGTTGTTAGTCGATACTGCTACCAGAACTGCCACCACAGCTGTCCCAGCTGACAAAGGCGTCAGTAACCAGAGGCACGCTACTGAAGAATCGATTTGAGCCACTAAAGTTGGTGACGGAGGAGACGGCCTGAAAATAACCAGAAATTTATGTGAACAATTTGTGAGGCAAATAAGGTAAACACACACATAGACAGTCAAATTATTTTCTTCAAAATGAAGTCTAATACTTTGCACTGACAATCGTGACGGGAGCGGAAAGTAGTCTAGCCGATTAAACAAAGTACACAAATGCTAAAATGAATTGACTGCAGAAAAATGGCTATACAGACATCCAATGAGGTTATATAATACTAGAGGAGCAACGTCCTACTAACAATTTCAAAAAAACCTAACCACTTACGAGTTTAAAGTCGTAGCTTTGAAACGGATACATAAATATATCAATCTGTCAAAATAATCTATGTTTGTCTCATTTCTTCTACCGTCAAACTAATTACGTTGGAATGAGACAAGACATTGCCATCGGAAAAATGGCCAGGGTTGCCAATGATCAACATAATTTCCCCAGAATTAATTATGGTAGTTATTGAATTAATTATTATGAAAGGTTGTATTATGGAACTACCAATAGATTAAAGATTTATAGATATTGACAAGGATTAGGTACCTAAATAAAAGAATAAAAGAAACAAATGCGTCAACGTAAATATTATATATATTTAAAAACTATAAAGATCGTGTCAAATTACTTTTGTTTGAAATGGAATGATATTATAAATTAGAATTACAGGAACATACATTCGTCATTCACTAAACTCCCAACAATCTGGCAAAATCAAAATCGTTTTTACTGGTAGCACTGATGGCAAAAGCAATGTTTGATAAATTTATTTCGTCTGGTAATGTTTTTTTGGATAATCTGAAGAAAATTTATCAAATTTACTTGTGAAATGTAACACCACTTGCTTTATTGATTTTTTCAGACCGTGACATACAAATTTTAACAGCTTATTTTACCATTTTGGTTTTTTTTATTGCTAAGCAATTGCTCACTTGACGTCAAGCTGACAACTGAAGTCAGATATGCCTGTGGACATATACGAAGTGGTAACACGTCGGCACCGTACACTGCTGATCTAGTCCTATAAAACATCATTGCAGACATCGGTATTCCTGCAGGTCTGCTGCACCGCGACAACGCTCTCTCTCACGTTATTTTAAGATTTGTCTACAATTCTGAAGTCATCGTAATGTCAAACATATACGTCAAGCTCAAGAAGGCTAGAAAACAGTATTTTGACATCGCGCCGCCGCGCCCATGAAATCTTTCTACAATCTGACATTTTGCCCTTCCATTTCTTCCGTTTCTAGGCAGTCGCTCCATGTGAAATACTGGTATCCAGCTGCATCCGGTTAGACTAGAAGCCAACCTCAACATAGTTGGGAAAAGGATAGGCAGATTGATTGTTTCTTCTGTTTCTACGGTGGTCATACTACGCGTGGGCCTTGGGTTGTCCAAAAGAGGACTATTGAAGTAAACGCAGTGAAATTTGGTTTTTATAAGTTATATGTATATTGCGTGCGATATAGAATATCAAAGATACACAGAGTAACAAGTGTAACCTAGCAACCACAACACAGATCATACTTCAATCCATGGTATAATAATATATATGGGCGCCAAGCCATTATTTGATTTTATTTTTAAGTTTGTTTTAATTTTTTCGCACTTAATCTGACTTCCATGTTATTTATTAAATTAATACTTGTATTTCCGGTTAAGTCTATGTTAAGTTTTATTTTGATGTATTTAAAATATTGTAGTTTCCGTTTGAATTTATATAGTTTTTGTTCTCATACTTCCTTTTGATTGAATTAAAATATTGTTAGTTTCCGGTTGAATTTATAGTTTTTATTCTCATACTTCCTTTTGATTTATTTGGTAGTTTCCGGTTTAATTTAAATAGTTTTTATCCTCGTACTTCATTTTGATTTATTTAAAATATTGTTCGTTTCCCGTTGAAATTATATAGTTTTTATTCTCATACTTCCTTTTGATTTATTTAAAATATTGTTAAGTTTCCGGTTTGATTTAAATAGTTTTTATTCTCATACTTCCTTTTGATTTATTTAAAATATTGTGCGTTTCCGGTTGCCTTTATTTTAAGTATCTATGTTGGTATTGAAAGATTTATTTTGACACATCCGCTTGAATTATTTAAAATGTTATATCCGCTTGATCCCCGAAATTGTTCTCTAACGCATTGAAGGATGTGTTTAAGACGCTGAACTGGGAAGGACGCGGCATTAACATCAACGGCGAGTACATCTCACACTTGAGATTTGCAGATGACATTGTCATATTGGCTGAATCGCTGTATGACTTGCAGCAGATGCTGGACGGCCTAGTTGATTATTCTGTACGCATTGGTCTACGGATAAACTTGGACAAAACCCAGGTTATGTTCAACGAACACGTCACTCCGTGATCGATTGCGATCAATGTCGGTGCTCTCAAAGTCGTTCGAGAATACCTTTACCTCGGGCAAACTCTGCAGTTAGGTAAGAACAACTTTGAGAAGGAGGCTAACAGAAGAATTCGGCTGGGCTGGGCAGCATTTGGGAAGCTTCGTCGAGTCTTCTCGTCACGTATTCCGCAGAGCCTAAAGACTAAAGTCTTCAATCAGTGCGTCCTGCCTGGTATGACTTACGGAGCCGAAATGTGGACACTCACGATACGGCTGGTCCATAAATTCAAGGTCGCTCAGCGAGCTATGGAACGAGCTATGCTTGGAGTCTCTCTGAGGGATAGAATCCGGAATGAGGTGATCCGGCAGAGAACCAAAGTTGTTGACATAGCTCACAGAATAAGCAAGCTGAAGTGGCAGTGGCCGGCCATATTAGCCGTAGAACCGATGACCGTCTGGGTAGACGTGTTCTTGAGTGGAGACCGCGAATCGGCAAACGTAAGGTAGGACGCCCTAAGGCTAGGTGGAGCGACGATCTTCGCAGGGTGGCTGGTAGCAGCTGGATGAGAATTGCCGGAAATAGAGCTAAATGGCGTGCAATTGGAGAGGCCTATGTCCAGCAGTGGACTGCTGTAGGCTGATGATGATGATGATGATCCGCTTGATTTATATAAATTCTACTTGGCGGTAAAGTTTCGCGGTAATTTTGTGTATAAAAACTGTTGTACTGTGAATGGAAGGACATTCTTTGTTCGCTTCTCCTGGAATAAACACCCTGAATTGAAGTAATGTATTTTCTTTGTACTCTCTTAAACATTTCTCTGCCATTTCCTATTTCTGTGTATTTTTGTGATATAGTGGTGTATAGTAATATGTCCGACTCCGACAACGACGGCGATCATGCGCCGACAGCAGCGGTGGGATCCACCTCGCCCTTACTGAGGTCTTCTGGATTCCGGGTTCGCAAACCAGTGCCTGCCGCTCAGCCAGACCCAACTTTCTCGATGGAGCAAGTGATGAGTCTGGTGACATCAATTACGAAGCAAGCCACATCCAGCGTCGTGGCCGCCGCGCTGTTCGCTACTCCAGCACCTTCACGGGATCGTGGCAATTTCTACCTACCGCCATTCGATCCCGATGTGCGCTCACACGACATCAGGGACTGGTGTGCCAATGTTGATCAAACCATTGCAACTATTGGCATATCTTTGCATGAAGCTCGCATGAAGGCAATACTGCAGCTGAAAGGAAGAACGAAGACGTGGGCTGATACGTGGTCCCTACAATCCACCACGTGGGAGCAAGCTAAGCAAGACCTAATCCAAATGTTCGGCGAAGAGTTCCGGTATGCTGATGACGTCCAGCGGTGGCGCGACTACACGTCGGAGCATGCGAGCAACTACGCGGATTACGCAACCACGGGATGGACGCTGTTCAAGAGAGTGCGGCCTGAAGCCGCGGACACAGAGGTTATCGATGCTCTTATCACTGGTATCTACCCTGATTTTGTGAAATGTGAATTGTTACGTAATACTCCTGACTCTTTGCCCAAACTAGTCTCCGCTCTGAAAACTTTTCGTAAACGTGACCGACCGAAAACTGACAGTACAGACAAAAATCATCTTAACAAAAAACCCCGGCTTTCCGAAACCCCTGGTTCGTTATTAGGTCAGTCACCAATTTGTTTCAAATGTAAAAAACCTGGTCTACACAAAATACAGCCTCTAATATTTCTGCAAAGCTAGCCTCTCAGGTTACGCCAGACAACCGTAAGTTTATTGAATGTAACTATTGCCATAAAAAGGGTAATTTAAAGAAAACTTGTTTCCGTAAGCAAAATGACGAAAAATCAAAGTCAACAGATCAAAGATCCGTTAATTTTTGTGGTTCTATAAATCGTTGCACGACTACCGTCAAAATTGGAGCTACTTCATATCCTTGCCTATTTGATTCCGGCGCGGATTGTTCGTTAGTACGTAAAAGCATTTCTAATTCAATTCCGGGCAAAAGAAAGACTGTCAATACAGTTTTCAAGGGAATAGGTGGTGTGAATATCACGTGTTCCCAGAGTATCTCAGCGATTGTCGAGATCGATCAAGTTACTGTAGAATTAGATCTATTTGTTGTAGAAGATCACCAAACCCAGTTTAATATTTTAATTGGCTATGATTTAGTGAAAATTCCGGGTCTTACTATCACATTAATAGAAAAAAATATGACTGTCTCGAGAAATATGATTATTTCTGAATGTTCTTTAACAGAGTCTGAAACAAAAGTAAATACCGACCTTGCTGATGCTTCCATGTTAGAAAAATTAAATTTTATTTTAAATAATTTTAAAGATAATTGCACTTCTGGTAATAAAGTTTCCGAGGTGAAAACTGGTCAATTGACTATAAGATTAAAGAATAAAGATAAAATTGTTCAACGTAGACCCTACAGATTATCGCCAATGGAACGCGAAAAAGTCAAAGACATTTTAAACGACCTTAAACAAAACGGTATAATAAGAAACAGCTCATCCCCATTTAGCAGACCCATTTTATTAGTAAAAAAAAAAGATGGGACTGACCGATTATGTGTCGACTTTCGGGAATTAAATGCAAACACAGCTAGGGATAATTTTCCATTACCATTGATTTCTGATCAGATTGATAGGTTAGGTAAAGCGCGTTATTTCACTTGTTTAGATATGACTGCAGGGTTTTATCAAATACCAATTTCGGTAGATTCTATAGAAAAAACCGCGTTCATTACACCTGACGGTCAATTCGAATTTTTACGCATGCCATTTGGGTTATGCAATGCACCGTCTGTTTATCAGCGTGTCATTAATAAAGCTTTGGGTGACTATAAGGATAAGATTGCTTTAGTTTATATTGACGATGTTCTTGAGATTTCTACAAGAATATAAGGGTTACTTGGCATTAGTTTTAGAAAGATTAACAAATGCAGGTTTTTCACTAAACATAAAAAATGCTCATTTCTTACAAAATCGGTTGAATATTTAGGAAATATAATAGAAAATGGAACCGTTAAGCCTAGTCCCAGAAAATTAGATGCCCTCTCTAAGTCTGCTTTACCTAAAAACATTAAAGAATTACGGCAATTTAACGGCATTTTTCACATTTAAGTTGGTTGGTAACTGTTACTTGGTTAATCTCAACTTTAAGTCAAAATCAAAGTCAAAGATTTATTTGCAGATAAATATGGTTATAGAAGTTTTTACAATGGTGGTATAATGGTAGCTTAACATATTTAATCATAACATAATGACATGCAAATTTTTGGTACTTATACAATTAGATAATTTTTATTTAAACTGAAGGAATTATTTTATTGTATAGAAGAAATTCTCAATTATCCAGCTGCGTAAAGCCCTTCTGAAGCGGACCATTGGAAGTTCTTTAATTTGGTTAGGAATCTTATTATAAATCTGAATACACATAGGATAGCCACTTTGCCCATATAGTTCCGTTTTCATTCTAGGAGTAATTAATCTATTAGGATATCTAGTTTTAAAGTTACATTTATGTCCCAGTTTTTCAAATATCTCTGTGTGAGATTTGGTAAATTTACATACTTCCTCAATATAAGTACCAGTTAATGTAAGTATTCTAAGTTTTCTAAACAGCGGTTTACAGGATGTAAGTGGGTCTACATTACAAATCGCACGTATATACCTCTTTTGTGCGATGAAAGCTCTTTCGAGATGCACCGAGTTTCCCCATTCCAGTATACCATAACGCAGTATTGAACCAACATATGCATGACAAGCCTGTAATGTGGCTTGTCTACTTGTTAGGTTAGATAAACGCCATAGAACATAAGCAAACCTACTAAGTTTTCCACATAACTTATCAATATGATTAATCCAAGAACACCTCTCATCTAGATCTATCCCAAGAAAAGTCATACTATCTGATTGTTGTATTTGTCTACCTTTATAAGTGATGTTTAAATCCATTTTATTCCAGTTTTTGTTGCGAAATTGTACATATTTTGTTTTATCTATGTTAGGTTTAAGGTTATTCTATTCCATCCAAGTGATTACTTTGCTTACGGTACTATTTATTTCCTCATTATAGTTTTCTTTATTTTTAGGGATAATTACGGCCACATCGTCTGCAAAGAGTATGCAGGAATTATCAGTTACTTTTGTCAGGTCAATGATATATATAAGAAAAAGTGGGGGGCCTAAAATACTGCCCTGTGGAACGCCTGTGCAATTGTAACTTAATTTGGATTTAAATGACAGTTCACCGTTTTGATTTGGTAATTTCTACAAATTGCGATCTGTTTGTAAGATAACTTTTTACCCATGTATTTGCTTTACCGCGTATTCCATATTTATCACATTTTTTTAGTAGTAGTTCGTGCGATACAAAGTCAAAGGCTTTTGACATGTCAAAAAATACAACAGTTGTCGGGTTTTTCTGGTCAATATTTTTAGTAACTATGGAAATTAAATTAAATGCCGCTGTGTTTGTCGATTTCATTTTTTGGAATCCATGCTGTTGTTCATGTTTCAAAATTTGGAACTTATCGATAAAATTTATTAATCGCGCATGCATGGCCTTTTCGTAAACTTTCGCCAAAATAGGCAAGAGGGCTATAGGTCTGTAATTATCAACAAGTTTTTTATTACCTTTTTTATGTATTGGTTTAATAGTTGTCATTTTCAATTTCTCTTGAAACACTCCCGTGATTAATGATAAGTCTATTAGATGTACTAGTATCGGAGTAATAATAGGGCCTATGTACTTTATAATTTTTGTAGGTATTTGATCATAACCTGTTGAGTTTTTATCCCTGAGTGATTTTATTACTTTTTGTATTTCGCCATAATGATGGGCACTAATGAGTGGGCATTGAAAACATACTAGAATTAATAGGATCAATGTCATAATTATTAGTGTTAATGTCAAAATCGTTGTTCGTCAAATTGATAAAATAGTCATTTACATAATTGGCAATGTCCGTGCGGCTTGTTAGTGGTCCGGTTTCAGTTTCTATCTCCTTAATATTTGATTCCTGAATTTGATTATTATTGGAATTATATTTAATTAAGTCCCATGATGCCTTACATTTATTTTTAGCCCTGGTTATGTACTTTGCATAATGAATTTTTTGTGCTTTTTGTACACATTTCTAAGTAATTTATTATAGTTTAAGTATTTTAATTTACTGCCTTTGTCAGATGAGAAGTAGTATTTGAAGCGCAAGCTCCTTTTGGTTTTAGCTGATTTTTTTATACCTTTGGTAATCCATTTTGTATATTTTTTCACTAGGTTGATTTGATCTCAATTTTAGGGAAGTACAAATCAAAGAACAAAACAAGTGTATCGTGAAACTGATTAAACGCACTGTCAGCTTCCTGATTAGAAAATATTTCCGTCCATTTTAAATTTGAAATACAGCTAAATTATTTTTCTTTATTTTCTGTGCTAAAATCACGCTTATAAATTGTGCGAAAGCGTAGAGGTGGAACTTTCTTTTCTATTTGTATAGATATCATCTGAGCTGTTTCATGATCTGACAGTCCCAGTGGTATAACCTCACATATTGCATCCTTACAGTTACTTATTATTTGGTCCAGACATGAATTTCTTCTCGTTGGTTGTTTTATATGTAGTGTTAAGCCAAAATTATTTACAATCCTAGTTAATTCGTCTATGCATTTTTTATTTCTATCGATTTTTTCGCTCAAAATATCAATATTAAGGTCACCTACTATGACTAATTGTTTTTTTGATTTGTTTCGAAGGTTGCACAACATTACTTCTAAATTACGTAGGAAAGCAAAGGGGTTTGAGCTTGGCGTACGATATAAAGTTATTATTATAATGTTATATTGTAAGAGTTCAATTCCACAACACTCAAACTCATTTTCAGACGCATATTTTTTAATTGTGTCGGTATTTTGTACCTAATGTGATTTAAGCAGTATATACAAACACCGCCTCGCTTTTTATTCTTTCTTGAGTACCAGTCTCCTAATTTGTAGTGATTTAAGGTAACGCTGCTCTCCTCACCTGCCTTAATAAAAGTCTCCGTCAAGCATACTACATCAATAAGTAACCCTTCATTTAGAATCGAGTCGATCGCAATTTCTAAGAGTTCTTTTTTACTTCTTAAGTCTGCGATATTATGATGAAGAACATTTAAAGAGTGGCAATTAGTTCCGTCAATGGAATTTGCGCCTTTAATCTTACTTAATTGATTATCATACAGGTTTTTTAATGGTTGACAGAGCGTTTTATTTGCAGGTAATGTATATTACTAGTATTACTATGTGTATTACTTAGTAATGTATATTACTATGTGTATTACTAGTATTTGCGAAAAAAAGTATTATTTGGGGTGCGTTTATATTTAAATGATCTTATTGGTGGGTAATTAAGCTTTGTGTCCGGTTTGTAGTAAAATATGTGGACAAATCGGAGCATTTCGACTGAGCAGTTGGTTTTTTGTAGAAGTTTAGGTATTTATTCTTATAATCAATTGTGTCGATCAGAACATTCAGTTTATGACTAGTATTGCTATGGGTACGTCAGAAGTAACGATTTTCGTTATTATTACATATTAGTTCTAAATTGTTATTCAGTAACTTTTCATTTAGATATTTATTTTCCAATACACTTAACACGATAATTGGACAACTATTATATCTCTTTATAACTATTATACATATAACAACACACATAAGTGTACATTCTTACATTGTACGAACCTCCATACTTGTCCCGAGTACCGACTAACTTTGTCTTACCGGCAACCTTAAATAAACATGACCGAGTATTTGATTCAAAGGAGCTATTCTCACAAAAACCTTGCGCGGCTCGCACTGAGAACAACTTTCTTTATATGCAGGGAACATACTCGTACCAAACATTTTTAGTAGTAATTTTTTAGTTTTGGCCATTAATGTCAGCTTTTACTTGTATTGAGCCCTTTCTGATAGCTTCAACATTTTCATCATTTGCTGTCATTACTCTGTAAGATTCACTAAAGTACTCGAAAAATACATACTGACCTCCTCTATTGGTTACATGACTAGTTGCTCCATCATCTACGTACCATGAGTCTTTATAATTACTCTCACCAAGAGATAAAGCTTAACTTGTCAATGTAGCAGCATTTAATGTGGATTCTTTCGGAGGTTTTTGGGGGTCTACCATCTGTTTTCCATTTTTTGCATTGCTTTACTCAATGTCCGTTTGCGCTGCAATAGTTGCACTTGAACTTCTTTTTGTAATCTTGCTTTCTGTTATGTACTATCAGTACCTCCGTGCTGGTTTCACCTTCAGCTTCAGATTTATTTTTATCTTCCAAAGCTCTCTCGTGAGCGCACAACTGGATGGTCAAGGTCTCGATTGCACGATCTTTCAATGTAATCAGTAGCCAACTAGATTTAAAAATGAAATACTCTTCAGGCAGCGAATCCAATATCTTGCATATAAAAAGAATTTCTGGTAGCTGGTTCCAAACTAAAATATTCTTTATCGCAGACATATGCGAACCCATGTCATGAGTGGGGTCTTTCTTTAGTTAAAAAGTTGCATAGGTACACAGATCGTAGGTTCGGTCCTGTGATCTTCGTTCGTGAAGACGGTTTAATTCGTCCCACATATCACTCGCAGTTGTAAAACGTATTACTTTGTTCAGCATTTCATTGGCCCTATTAGTGGTCAGAAGTAATAGTGCAGTGCTTTCTATTTTATTATAGCTGTCACACTCTACTTTGTACTTTGTAAGAGCTTCCGCTTTGGCTCCTTCACCCGGATGTGCCAGCTTTACTAGAATACCCTGCACCGCTTTTAAGGTGCCTGTATTACTCCACAGCAGCAACAACACTTTATATTTCCAGGTCAGCTAGTAGCTTCTATCGAATAGTCCTATTTCGAGTTTCATTTTTGAAGACAACATGATTCACTCTTCCGAACTTTTACCCTTATGGAAATAAATTAAAAAAATTAAGCTCCTGTTTTTGCACGCTCTGCTACCATATTAAAGTTACCGCAGTCGAATTTGGTTTTTATCTAATATATAAAAATCTCGTGTCACAGTGTTCGGTATCGAACTCCTCCGAAACGGCTTGACCGATTTTTATGTTTTTTTTTTGTTTATATTTTATAGGTCTGAGAATAGGTCATAAAATATAATTTTATACCGCTGCGGGTGAAACCGCGCGGCGCAACTAGTAAGATATAATTATATTGCGTGCGATTCAAAATATCAAAGATAGATTATTATTTATAGGCCCCTTATTTTTAAAAGAGTAACCGTAAAGTTTCTTGCCGGCTCTTCTCCATAGGAAACAACCAATTGGAACCGTGCACCTAGCTTCTGACGTTTCATAAGTGCCCATGTAGGTTTATGTGAAATAAAATATTTTAATTTGATTTTGATTTGAGATAGCGTATCGAGTGTAACCTAGCAACCACAATACAGATCATACTTCAATCTAGAAGGGAAGACTTCATAAAATAACACTGGAAATGTTTTCCTAACAAGGACAACAGGTTTTGCAAGTAATATCACTAAGTTATTTAAAAAATAATTGATTTTAAACTTATATCATATCGTATTCAACATAATAACTGCTTCTGGATGCTGTTGAGACTGCCACGCTATTGTAGTGTGTCCAGTATGTTCGCTTTTGGGGATACCGATGATTTTTACGCCATAATGCGCAAAAAACAAATTCCATCTTGTCAAGAGCGTGGTTTAGTTCTAACGGTATCCTAAGTATGTAGATAAGTACGACGCACCTAGATTGTCGCACGCTGTGAAGGTGCTGGTCAGAAGACCCCACAGCTAACCTTACAATGTTCTTATTATTTTTGTTTCTATGTTTGTTTACTAACAATTGGGCCTAGTTGCCACAAATAAACAAATATTAAATTTAATTTAGTATCTCAAGCATTTAAGAAAGTTGGATATGTTGGATTATGTAAAAGCTTTTCAGCTTTTAACTGTTGTTATTATATTGCGATAAACCAGGACCAAAATGATCTTAGTGTAAAGGACAGTCTTGGGAACGAAAGTATTGATTTAGTTGTAACATTTATGACTGGTTTTCGAATAAAAAATGTTTTTTTATTTTATTAAGGCCTTCAAAATCTCCATAACCAAACCGTTCCCAGGACAAAAAAAATGCGTAAAGGTGGAAATCATTTGTGATTCTTTGCTTCCTTAAAAGGTCTTTGGACAACCTGTATACATAGTAGTTTCTATATAAGAAAAATGGGTCCATATTGGCTCAACTAAAGTTCTTTACCCGAAATTGTTCTTCCTAACGATTTGTAATCCGAATGATCACTCTTCCTAAAATTTTTCATCCTAAAGTTTTCATTCATACTATTTGTAGTGCTACCGGCGATGTTCATAACACTCATGTTTCCGAAAATTATAATTAATAATATCATTAACGTAAATATATTTAAACTCCTACTGTTTTTTATCATAACGCTTTTATCCCTAAACATAATTACCATAATATTTTCACCCAACTTATATATAACCTACCCACTATATTTTAAACCAACTGTTTAGAATGATTAAAGGTCGTTTGACTGATTTTTGTCTTAAATGAATGAAATTCAGGTCAGAGTGTCGTCTTGGGGGCACTATGAAAAAAATACTTAGAAAAATTTCGCGACCAATTTCGAGGTAGCGCTCGCCGGCCGCTGCCGCGGCACCGCTCGCTTCGCTCGCTCGGCTCGCGCGTAGTTGGTCACAGTTCTAACCTAACCTAACCTATGGATATATTTGCAGGTACACACCGCTATAAATAAAATGAAAGCATACGCTTTATTCTTATATGTTACACATGTTATGTGAAAATAAAGTTACGCAAAATTTATGTATATAATACTGATTATTATGAATAAAAAGAAATCTAAACAAAAAAAATATGACTTTGAATAATAGTGTATAAGATGGTTATGTTGAGAAAATATAGGAAAACAAATACAAGTATAATAGATGTTTATTGCTACTAACATTATGAAGTTGAATGCTTCGGAATTATGAACATTAGAGACAGAGTAGTTAGGAATTGTGATTATTAGGATGAAAAATGTTAGGAAGAACATTTTCGGATTACCAATTATCGGAGTTGAAAATTTAGGTGAACTTTGGCGCACCCAAGAAAAATACATAAAATAGTATGATAAAAGAGCACAATAGTAGATCCGCCTACCATATAATATTATATAAATGTAAAAGTTGGATGGATGGATGGATGGATGGATGTTTGTTTTCTTTCACGCAAAAACTACTGAACGGATTTAGATGGAATTTGGAACACAGATAGTTTATAACCTGAATTAACATGTAAGATACTTTTTATCCCCGTAGTACGTTTCCGTCGGATAATTTCCGACATCCACGCGGGCGAAGCCGCGGGAAAAAGCTAATAGTAGATAAAGCAGTAACGTGTGTACATTTCATGGGCGCTAGGATTTCCGAATATGTTTTTTTGTAAAAGTTTTCATACAAATTAGTTGAGGTTCCAAATTCAAATCGCATTATTGACCAGCACGCGTAGCATGACCACCATAGAAACGGGTTTTGTCGACGGAAGAATAGACAAAATACTGCCATTTTGTCTATTCTTCCGTCGACAAAACCCGTTTCTATGGTGGTCATGCTACGCATGCAGGGGGTTATAATAGAATTCAGAACAATATCATTGCCCGGTTAGATCCCAGGCCTATTCTGACTTACTTTAGGTCTTTGGGTTAGGTTCGCATGACATATAATTTGACATTATCGAGCAGGTGGTGTGAAACGTTGTTTGTTACCTGGGCGGGCGGCGGCTGGCGATGGCGCCGCTGAGTGTGGGCGCAGGCTGCGCACGTGCGCCGCGAGGTAGCGAGGCATGCACGCACTGCGCACCGCCTGCCCACATTCCTCCCTTCCGCTTCACTGGAATACATATCGAATTCGAATATTAGTTACTTGCACATCTTAACTGTCGTGATGTACCAGTGGTTAAGACTTCGCCTCTCATGGACGAAATGATGGTTTCAAATCCGGGCAAGCATAAATGCGATGTGACTTTTTCAATTCATATGTACCTACTTTCTAAGTTTATCTTAGACATCACTGACATCGTTGAAGGAAACCGGGACTTATAATTAACTAGCTTCTACCCACGACTTCGTGCGCGTGAAATTTCTTTTTCCCGCTGTCCTTCCCGTCGCATCACATTGCTCCGCTTTCGCTTAGCGTTCTTTTTGCTAGGCTCCTAAGGGTCCTGACGTGATGGTAAATTGCAAAAATAGTTTTCTAATCCGACTCCAGAGATTAGCGCGTTCAAACAAACAAACAAATTCTTCAGCTTTAATATTAAGAGAGGACATAGAGGTAGGTAAGTCTGAAATCAGTACAAATAAATTAAATTAAAAAATTTCACGTTGTAATCCAATAAAAAATCATATTCCACTTATTTAACGCATCAAAAAGTTTACTGTCCACCACAGTACCAAATTGAATCGATAGATTTATTTATTATTTGCAGTGCACCTGCACAACGTTACATGCTCTTAACCTCTGGTCTGCCCGACCTCCGTTTACCTACCTTGCGCTAATTGTCAACGTAATCTCGAGGATAATTGGAACAATGGAATGGATAATGGAAGTTATGAACCTATGAGGTTCAGTTGACATTACGAGCGGTTTCTCTTATGAACCTATGCGGTATCGTGCGACACGCAAGACGTAGTAGTTGTTCTTTCGAAATTGGCTAGATGGCGCTGATATAAATAAAAAGATTATTCAAGTTTTATTTTAAAGTAATTTATGCAAGAAAAGAAAACTTGATAATCTAATACTTGAAACCATGTTTGGCTAAGTATGATTAAGTATTAAACCCCTTGGCGGTAACCCTCTAGCCAGTAAAAAACAACGCTATCTTCATTCATAATTATGTGTGTGTGTGTGTGTCAATAGTCTCTGAATAAAGTGGCTATGACATTCAGGTGGACAGAAAGGCGCAATTTTATTATATCGAGACATCATCTAGTTTCAAAATATTATTATTTCTTTATGACATGTAATAGCGTTTTTAAACTAATTATCAGTACCTAATAAATTACATTTTATCGTCATATCTAAGAGTCGTTTTTGCCTTTTGGCCGCAGATTCCAAAAAAATTAAAGTTCAACTGAACTAGTGATCGCAGAATTCAGGTTACTGTTTAAAATCGCAATTATACTTGTCTTCTTTTCGACTTTTTGAGCAACTTTCGAGCATGTTTCAAGCACATTTCAATCACTTTCACTGCACTCATGGAAGCGGCTGGACAGTGGACAGCTGTGTTTTGGATAAAGGCTCTTCATTCATTTTTATGGTTCCGTACCCAAAGGGTGCCAGCGGGACCCTATTACTAAGGCTCCGCTGTCTGTCCATCTGTCACAGTGCTGTATCTCTTGAATCGTAATAGGTAGACACTTGAAATTTTCACAGTGTGTACTACTATAGCCGCTGTAACAACAAATAATAACATTAAATAAAGTAAAAACATAAAGAGAGTCGCCATACAAAAAAACTTATTATCTTTAATACCCCTACTGTGTTCATCTCTAGAATCTGGAACTCTGTTGTCTTCCTCCTGGAGGTGGGCGTTAATGGCTGCGACACAGTTTTCCAACTAATGTAGCTATTTACGTACGCAACCAATTTGTAAAATGTGTTTTTATTCCAATAAAGATTATTATTATTATTAAAATAATAAAAAAATTGTAGTTTTAAATATTGTACGGTGGTACGGAACCCATCATATGCGAGTCCAACTCACACATGGCCGCTTTTTTTAGCAACATTTGATGTTCTTGCAGCCTTAGGACTTCGGATAACGTTTGAGGCGGGTACATATATCTCCGCAGCTCCGCCGTGAAACCATAGCAGCGAAACCGCAGTAGTTCCGCCAGGACTTGTCCGTTGCACAACAAGCGAAACTGCCTGTTCTAACACATGGATATGATTATGATTTTATCGTTTTCCCGCATGATTTCACCGATCTACTCGAAAGCCAGTTACACCTTCACGCTCAGCCCGCTATCGTGTTGACGTATCTCTGGCAGTCGACAAGTTTATAAAGCATTTTTTTTTTGTGTAAACTCGTTTGTGATTTTACGGAAATACTAATCTAAGAGGTCCGAAGTAGACCTGTACTGTATTTACTATTTCGAAATCGATAATATTTTACTACAATTCAAATGACTCGCATGATGTTCCACTACTCAAATCGTGACACAATGTAGTAATGTTTCTTAGCGGAATTTGTAAAGCGGTTTCCCATCATTATTTTCGCGTCAGAGATGTGCTAAGGCCTTTAACATTTTGCGTTATTTAGGGAAGCCGCTAAACGAATTCCTCTGTGAAACATTACTAGGTACGTATTATGTCGCGATTCGAGTAGCGGAATATCATCGAACAACATTTAATTGTAGCAAAGGGAGCAAAATGTCATCGCTTTCGACTTAGTCAATACAGTATAGGTCAACTCCGGGCCTCTTGGATTTGTGTTCCGTAAAATCCACAAACATTTTACAAAAAAAAAAAGTTTCGTTTTATAAACTTGTCGACTGCCACAGTTAACGTGCTAAACAAACGTGGCATCGCAACAAAATGGCGAGCTGAGCGCGGAGGTGTAACCAGCTTTCGGGCAGATCAGCGAAATCACGCGGGGAAGAGATAGAATCATAATCAAATCTGTATGTTAGAACAGACAGCTTCGCTTCTGTTTCCGTGTCGTAAAACGGATAAGTCATGGTGGAAGTGCTGCGGTTTCGCGACGGATGTGTGATACCTGCCTACAGGACAACGTTAATAGGTTTGTAACTGAATATTTCCTAATCCTAGCACCTGTACCTAGGTGGTATTTATGTTCTTCTGGTAATTTAACGTTAACAAGCACCTCCAAACCATTTCTGTACCTACATATCCTAAAAGTATTTTTGTATGTAGGTAGGTACTGAAAGCTGTGCATAACATACAGAGTACAGAACATGATGGCCTATAATAATAATAACAGTTCCCAATTTACAATTAAATATTTGAATTAAAGTCTTGAGGCGATGGCCCAAATGTGGCCAAGTGAACTTTTTAATTCATAATGTACCTACTTTCTAAGTGTATCTTGGACTTTAATGACGTCGGTAAAGGAAAAGCATTGTGAGGAAACCTGGACTTATAAAGTCCCCGCCACGAGAAGCTATAAATTTTGTAAACACACATTCAGGGATTCGCAACCTTTAGAACAAATGAAAAAAAAAACACGTGTGGCACTCGGGGACTGCTGCGGTAAAGCTATTGCATAGCATTTTTTATCAACTTATGCAATTATAATAATTTATTTATTTTTTATTTTAGCAGTATTTTTTTTTCTTTGATATTAATTCAAGTACAGTCGTACCATATACATACACGTTAAGCGAACGCTCAGCTGAGCTACATGGTAGGTGGAGTGGGGGGGTGTTAGGTTTTATTTTCGTTACGGAATTTCTTGATTCGGTCGCCGCGCTCAAAGCCCGCGATAAAAGCTATGCAATAGCTTAAAAGAAACAGTTTTGTAATAATTTTTATTTTTATATAGGGATATAAGTATTATAACAAACAATATAACCTAAATCGCGAAAACAACACAAACAAACTGAGACGCATTCGAAACTCGAATGACAGCATTGACAGCGTCAGCGTGAACTTACTTCAAAATGGCGGCCCAAATGTTTACGTTCCATGAGTCAGACGCGTTCCAGTACCACAAAACATTAGACGACAGCGCTTTATATCGCTAAAATATAACCCGACCAAGTGAAATTGCTTGTTTGTTTCGTATTACACGTATGTTACTTTGAGTTAATTGAATTTGGGATTATTTGTTGTTGATTGAATTGTCGCTACGTAACTTAGTAGAAGTTCTTTATTTACAAAATTTATAGCTTCTCGTGGCGGGGACTTTAGTTAATAAATCTGAAATCACCAACCCTTCTTGAGCAGGCGTGGTGATCAATGCTCGTGTCTTCTCTGTATGAGAAGACGCCTTTGCCCTGCAGTGGGATAATAATAGGCTGCAATATCTTTGCTGTTATACAATAGACCAATGCTATGGTTATCAGTATCCAGACCGTTTTTTTATGTGAACCTAAACAGAATTCCAAAACATTGTCACAGGTGGATATTGTTAATATAATATTGATATTCAATAGTAATTCCGAAGATTTTTTGTAGCGACATCAGCACAAATCGCTCTTGGACTAACGCTATACCTCCAATGTTAATAATGGGATCGTCCATAAATGATAAATGATTTTATTTCTGTAAGTAGGTTTGTACAAACACTTTTACACGTCAATCATATTTTTTAAACTAGATGAGGTCGGCGTTTCCTATCTGACTACTCTGAGAAGAAAAGCCGAAACAAACTCAGAAGTCACAGTCTCTTTTGAAGTCCAGGCATAATCTTGGTCAGATCATGTGAAGACCATGTAGATTGGTATCTGAAATGGTCTTTTGAGGAAAAAACCACACAGATTGAGTGGACCTGTCCAGTCAGTGCGTGTGTTTGTCAGTAATCGTGCAGCTCGACTCAGGAAGTCAGGACTTTAAGGCATAGTCATATTACTCTATATTTCGTTTTACTGTTATGATTTTCCATTTTCCTTAGTTTTCCTGTGATTATTTCAGTTTCGAATACTAAAAGTGAAATTACAACTGTTATTTGATTGTTAAAAGTAGTAAGTTTTAGGGGTGTGTTTGGAAATACATGTCTGATCTACACTCACAGCAAGGTACATACCCATATCATACCCATCAACTCATTTGGGTTTCATTTCTCTGTTTTTTTACCGACTTAAAAAAAAGGGGGAGTTTTTTGAGAATACTATGAAATACAAACTTATTTTTTGCGGTCGATAAAATCAATATTGTGCATGCTAACATGCTTATATATTCATCCCAACTATGGAACCTTTCACTGTGCGTACTGCATGCACTTGGCCGGTTTTGTATTAACGATCCAGTATAGTTACCGTATTTCTATTTCGTATAATATTAAGTACTTATTTCTAGTTTGTGTTTGAATTGGGTGGTGAGGTTTGGTTAACATTTTAATTGTTTTTTACATTTTAATGTTCTTGGTGGGATACTTTTTATCCAGGAGAGTGGCTTGTGACTAAGTCATAACAGCCGTAGGGGTCGATCGATCAGGTTAAGCTACGCTTGCCGGGGTTGGTCCGTGGATGGGTGACCATCTTTACATACCAAGACCCCTCCGTGTCTCGGAAAGCCCGACGACCAGCCTTAACAAGGGGTATCGTATTACCCAGTAACTGGGTTGTGGAGGTTAGATAGGCAGTCGCTCCATGTAAAATACTGGTATCCAGCTGCATGCAGTTAGACAGATGATGACTTTTATCCAGATAGTTTTCGTTTCCGTGGCATAATTTCCGTCCTCTATGCGGGCAATAGCAAGTTAATTAAACAGTAGATACGAATTCGATATAAGAATATTGTAACAGTATATCAGCCCCTTACAACGAGTTAAAACGCAGGCACATGATACCCCGTAGCCATGAGCCACACGCTCAAGCGACTCGCGTCCTTGTGACAGCAACTACGGAAAAAATAAACGAAAGTAGTTGTTTAGATCATGCCACGAATTACCGGAACGCGATTTGCGCAGCGACGACGGATGGAAAAAGGTGACGCGCGCGTGTGTCGCTTGACGCAAGTCGCATCCCTCCATGTCTAGACCCGCAACTTCTAGTGAGTGCAAGCGTACTTGAGAAATCGCGACTGGCGTATGATTGACAAAGTTTGAGATCACCGCGCACGTCGCCGCGCCGCCGTACGTATACGTGCGCCACTTTTCGATAGATGTGGATACTATGGACATACTATTATCTATTCTGTGGTAAGTATGGAGCCAGCCTTCTGAACAGCTATCTATTTTGTGCCAACAGGTAGATACAATGTGTTTCAAACTAGATAACGTAATTTATTTCTCAACAAACAAACTTCGCGACTTTTAAGTCGCCCAACCCTGCGTTTGAGCAGAACAATACTCCAAAATTGTGTTTTTACCAAAATATAAATAACTAAAGCGAATTTTAATATTAATCAATTACCACTTCCAAAAATCTTTACCTTTTGTTGCACACAAGTTTCGGAATCATTTAATATAAAGAAGCCCAGTTATCTAACGGAAAAGTTAACAAGAAGTAAATCTTTGTGACTGTTACCAACCGGGGGAGTTTCTTACCTTTATGTCTGACTTGTGGGAAAGGGAGGGTAATGATTACACCTTCCAGGCATTGTTTTGTTTGCCGTTGTACCTACTTGTTACTTTGTAGATATTGTGGTTGCTGTGTCGGCTGCGTGGTTTACTTGTGGCCCAGATTTAGATCCCGATTCGCAAACAGTGCGGTAGACTCGGGTTTTGGCGAACTGTCTCTTGTAGCTAAATGAGCGTTGAGCTGCAGATTATAATCGTACAAAATCACGCACTCATACTAATAAATACCATCTTGAGTTTATGCAAACTTTTTGTTGGGTATTCACCAAAACGACGATTTTAGTGATAAAATAAATATCACTTTATTTATAACTGAATACGCTTCGCTTTTTGTGAAGTGTACTCAATTTTTTTTGACGTATGGGAATACGACTTAGAGGTAGAAACGTAATTAATAATTATGATATCATTAATTTCGTTATAATTATTATGTTGAACGAGACTGATTGTGACATTCGAAATAAAAGCGTTCTTACGCATCAAAGCAATTATTGTGTGAGTTATTTTTTTCTTTCCATGGTTTTCAATAGTTTTTCCCCTCTAGCTGCCATCTACAACCGTGGGTGCACGATGTGGAATACTACGAGTGATCCTCGCATGGGTGATTTTCAAATTGGTAATCCACACGGAATGCCTCGTTGTGATATCTAACTGTCAGACGAATATCTGCCGGGCAGACTGGTTAGTCAGTCGTTCTCATTAGTCGCGCATAACAGAGGCGCGCTCTTGACTGATTGCTGTTCACCATGACGACTCGCATGCATTTTTATTTGAATCCTGAGATAATGGATACCGATTATTTATTCCCATTGCATAGTAACGTACAAGTTAATGTTTTATTTTTGTATTTTTTTTTCCTTATAAAATATGACACCGAAGATAAATGTCGCATCACTAACCTCCGGCACCACAACAAACTATAAATTCCTGTATTTTAAAGGCATACAAAATTACATACAAAAGTCCTACTTTCAATCTTCCAATACGTCAATCAAATGCACAGCCTTGATGGCAAGACGACTGGGGTTATTTAGCGAGTTAAAATTGTGTACCTTTTCTCACCTAAAATGAGTGTTTTCTAAGAAATATTAGGTACAGTGACGTATGGTACAGAGTCTGAAATATTTTGTCTCACTTGAAACAAAATATTTAACCCACAAAATACATCTGTCTAGTTGACATACTGATGGAACGCCATACGGCACACAATGTTTGGGACATTGTCTCAAGTTCTTGCTTGTAGAAAAAGAGATATTAGCCCATTAAGGCGCTAGTTTAGGTCATTCACCTTGATGAGCACATCCTATAGGCTCAATTTACATTGCAGCGGAACTGAATGAAACGGTAGCGCCAATTTCGCCTCGTTGCACGAGAAGGCGCGCGAATGCTCGAGGTTGTCGCGACTACGCCTTGATGAGGCTGTAGTACGTGTACGTGCTATACTAGACGCTTGACGTTGCACTACACTTCCCTTCGCGCCACTTCCCGTTTATTTTCCAGACACCGCCTACACAACGGTAGCTGCGGGGATTCCCGAGAATGCCCGAAAATTCTCCGGAAGACGCGCAACCTGTTTTTTGGCTCGTATCTAGTTCGTTATGTTATGTACAATTTTCAGCTGCCATTGCAAAATTATGCAAAAATTCTTTTGAGTAAATGCTTCAGAAATGAATGCGTAATCACTCGCCATGACGAACGCACTTAGAAAAATCTTACATATCATGGCATTGCTCCAATCTTAGGTAAGTATTATTCTTTAATACAGCCTAGGTGTAAGTTATAAGAAACAATTCGATTTGACGTAGGCCCCGTTCACGATCTCAGGCGATGCGACTTGTGACACGATTTGTATCAAGCGACACGCGCGTGTGACATGCCATACCATGATCCGTCAGTGGCGACGGACAGCGACTTGTCAGACCGCGCTCGCCGGTCGCTCCCGCACTGAATTCGCGGTTGCCGCGCTGTTAGCTACTACATTTGATACACGCTAGCACCCGTGCTTGCACCAAATCGCTCCTCACCTGTTTCCTTCGCACTATTAATACTCACGGGGTTACTCTAAACAACTTCTTTGATACGTTTTTTCTGCAGTCGTTGTCGCAAGACGCTAGGCATTTGAGCGTAGCGTAGGTTGTGGCCAAGGGGTTACGTTCCAGTCAGGAGTTTTAATGAAGTGTACAACTGAACTGTACAGTACGTGGGTGTACAGAGAGTGGTAATGGATTATTAAAAACAGAGTGAAGATTTGTTATATTTATAACATTTGAAAGAAAAGGAAAGGAAATAAATGGTTAACGCTCGATCAATCTCATTGCGAGCCAACATAATCTCAGATTAAATATTGCAAAAAAGAAAAGAGAAAACGATATACGTACTAAAATGCAACCCACGGGTGTGTGTAATAGACTTTGATCGATGGTTTCATGAATTTAAGCTATTTATGTTTTTGCTCCATTCATCTTTAAGAGGCTTACAACAGCTAAAGCGCGGTCACTGTCGGACTGCATAGAAAAGAAAGAGAAGCGCGATGACACAACGCTGGTAATTTATTGCAAAATACGAAGTAATTATCTGTTTACATAAAATCTATTAATTGGATTAAAAAATTAAAACACTATTACGTTATTATGTTACTTGCATAATAATCTGACAAAAAATCTGAATGATTTAATGCATAGTAGTATGGTTTTTAAACGATAAAATAAATTTTTAGAGGTATCTTCGTGATTTTTTTCTATCGTATCAAATTAGTTGTATTATGTTTTCAACACACTATCTAATTAGCAAATATCCTGAAGAATAACATATATTTTTCTGATTTTGTTTCCTGCAGTGGATCATATACTTTTAGGCATTATAAAACTTACGTTTAGGTCCTGTAGTCCCCTTAAACATTATTTTCGTGTCTGTGTGACCACGTCGTTCCACTAAACCACGCGATAAATTTTAATGCGGTTTTCACCATCGTCTAGATAATTTACTCAGAAAGGTTTATGTGTATAATACATTCATATTTAACTTACATTTATGTTAGTCCGGTCAAATTAGACCTAAAAATAGTAGTGAAGCTACAAAAATTCGCATAGAACTAAAAATTGGGAGGAATGCTCGGAGCATCATTATATGAGAAATCTGAAAGTCCCAATCGACCACGTGCTTGGAAAAAATATTCAAGGTCAAAGGTCGCAAAAATGGGTTTCTCGCGTTTTTCAGCAAAATGGTAAGTTTTACCAAAAAATTTGCTATGACAAAAATTGTAGATCATAAAATTATCCTTAAAAATATCTCAACACTTTTTTCCTAAGAGCCATCGTTTCTGAGATATAACGGTTCAAACAGTTGAAAAAGTTGTATTTTTCATAATATGCATAAATACGCCACGTTTATACATCACTGAAGCGGTGATACAAGGAATAGTAGATTGATATACAAGGGTCGAAAGGAATTTATGACTTCCACCCGTGTTAAACACTCTACTTTTCATTTCGAATATAAGGAAACTAGAAAATAGCAGATTTTCTAAAATATTTTTTGATAATAATAACATGAGAGTAATTTTTAATCAAATATTAGTCTACAAAAAATATTTATTTTTTAAAACCAGGATACGGACAACATCTGTCGGAAATGTATTCATCTGAAAGTTTATCTGCTTTTGCAAAATGTCAAAATCATGTATTATTTTTACACGCAATAACTGTTGCTGTGATACGACATCTGCATTTTTCAGGATGGGTAACACAACAGTTTCTAAAATGTTTGAAAAACAAGATTTAGTTCAATATTTTTTTTTTTTAAAGAGTTACTGAACTCCGCAAGAATTTATGACCAACGGAGTTAGCTTTCTTCTTTCTATGTACTGAGCTTCTAAACAAACTACCTGTTTAGATAAGCTTCGATACGCATGTTTTGTTAAAAACACTTGTAATAAGAAACGAGTGCAATTAGCTTGTCTTCCTCCAACCTCTGCTTCTGCTCATCAACATCTATTTCGGGTATATTATCAAGTTCAAATGTGGCTTGGTCATCAACTAGACCCAAAAGACTGGGGTTGGAAGTTGATCGACAATACATTGGAACCAGTCCAGACTTTACTTCCTCCTTCGCCGGAGAAACTCCTCAAAACAATTTTTTGCAACTGTATAAAGGGATGTAGTGCTAAATGCGTCTGTAAAACAGTTGGATTGTTCTGTTCTCTAGCATGTACTAGAAATCAAGGCCAGTCGTGCTCCAATACTCGTATTGAATCACCAACAGTACAGGATTCGAATGATATCAATGAGGACACATGTGATGCATAGCTATTGAGGCAATTTACTTGCACCCAGCAAGAAAAAGAAGAAGAAGAAGGCGAAGGAGAAGAACAGGGACCGGATGAACGAGAAGAAGACCAAGAAGAAGAGGAAGTAGAAGTATTAGACGATTATGATTCAGACGCATAATTTTCCCCAGTTTTTTTTATAGTTACACCGCTTTAATATTTTTTGATACTACGTTTTTTTTTATTCAATATTTTCCAATTAAACAGGATCACTATAGACCGTGGAATATACCTACCGCGGAAACCATACTAAAAAAAACGCGCTAAGTACACTACCTCACGGATGGCGTAGAAACGTGTGCATATTATGAAAAATACAACTTTTTCAACAGTTGGAACCGTTATATCTCAGAAGCGGTGGCTCTTAGAAAAAAAAGTATTGGAAGATTTTTTATAGATAATTTTATGTTCAACAATTTTTTATCAAGTAATTTTTTAATAAAACTTAACAATTTACAAAAAAATGCGAAAAACCCGTTTTTGACCTTTGATCTTGAATTTATTAAAGAAAAAGAAAGAAAAAGTATTTATTGAGACTCGCACGGGATTATCAGAAACTAAACTAAATACGCTCGCCGTGGCACTCGGGCCGCAGCTGCTTGAAGCGGCTCTTGCTCAATCTAGGGGGTCCAAACGACTCCTCCTGGAGGCTCTACGCGGGAGTCATGCGGTCTATGGCCCTTTACGGGGCACCGGTGTGGGCGCGTTCATGGAGGCGCCGACCAGCCCGCCGGTTGAACGCGTCCCAAAGGGTCATGGCCATTCGGCTGGTCCGAGGATACCGCACGGTCTCCTGCGAGGCGCCGAGCCTTCTTGCCGGATTGCCGCCAAGGGATCTGGGGACAAAAGTCCTCGCGCACAGTTGGGAGCGGCGCGAGGAGGCGAAACGCCGGGGCGTAACTACGCTGCCGCGAGACATCGCGGCACAGCGGACAGAGCTCCGAAGGGATCCCATGGTGGCATGGAGAGTGCGACTGTCGCAACCCAGTTCTGGGCAGGCCACAATCACGGTGGTAAGTCCCCTCTTTGAGGAGTGGATTGAGTGGATTGAGAGACTCCACGGTGTCCTCACCTTCCGCCTGACGTAGTTCCTCACCGGACATGGTTGTTTTGGGAGGTGCCTGTTTCCATGCCTGGTGCCATAAGGCGGGAGAAAACGCCCGGGTGTTACCACTGTGTAGATCGCCCAGACGACACGGTGGAGCATATGGTGGAGGTCTGCCGGGCTTGGGCGGAGCACCGCCATGTCCTCGCGGGAGTGATCGGCGGCGGCGATCTCTCGCGTCCGGCCCTGGTCCAAGCCATGGTACGGAGCGAGAGGGCATGGGTTGGTGTCTCCTCCTTCTGCAAAGTAGTAATGCTCGTGAAGGACGAGGCGGAGCGCGTGAAGGCGAGGCAATCGTTGCGCCCTCACGCCTCTAGTCGCCGCAGGAGGAGACACCCAGGACGTCTGGAATCTATAGTCAATTCCCGACTAGTAGAATAGTTTCTGCCTACCACAGTTTATGTATGTATGTTTAATGTATCTTTACAATCTAAGCACATGGCCATTATATTATATGATACCGCATATTAAATTTTGATTTATATATTGTTATTCACTTTGGACCCAAGCCTTTAGGCCACCAATATAAAACCAGTTATTTCCTAAGGATCTTATTTTATTATACATACTTAAATATTGTATTATACTAATTTACATAAACGTGGGTATTACACGTAGTTTGAAACTTTATTATAATAGACGTTCATGACTGTTTTAATTCACGAGAACTATTCCGGAATTAGGGACACGTTCTATCCAACGATTAAAACATTATTTTGTGCACCTTGTAAGTACTTGCGTATACCAAAATATCTAAGAGCGGGTGAAGCCGTGGAATAATTTTGACAATAAACCAACTAGGGACAACCCTGCTTGAGAATTAAACGTCAATGTACACGTGGGAGCAGTGGTGGCTTAGTAGAAACGGCCGCGACTTACGATTTGTAGGTTGTGGGTTCGAATCTAGGCAGGCACTTTACTTTGTGTAATTTTTTCATCACCACTGCTCTTAAAACGGTGAAGGATAACATCGTGAGGAAACCTACCCGCACAGGGCCCGCGAAGAGGATTAATGTCCCAGCAGTGGGAGGTTAATTATGTGTACATGTATAAAAAAGCACTGCACGGGATCAGCATCGCCTCAACTCGAGCCATTCAGGATACTTCCTATAAAACTGCATACTGCAACGCTCACTACTAAGCGTCGTAACGGCATCGCCTCGGCTTAGGATCAGCTAGTACAGGGAGAACGAGGAGAGTTGTTACAAAGTCCATTTCTCCGATTCTACATATAATCGTTCGCGAGCAGGCAATATTGCGTTATGACTGTTTTTTGACGCGCTAGCCGATGCAGTTTGTTGCAGCGGCCTACGGGGAGTAGATGTGACTGTGTGACGTCGATGGCGAAAAAAATCACGATTGTACGTTTTTCACAAAAAATATATAACCTACTTACTCATCGTTACGTGTTTTAATGTTGCTTATTTTTTTTTGTTACCTATATTCTTAAGCATTGATATATAATCTAAGTTTCAATTCATGATAATTATTAACCTCTTAGCTTCACTGCACATATCGAGTTTATGTGACATTATTCTGAGCCAAGCATGATTTTTTGCGCCTAGGAGGGTTGTGCCAAGTACAACAACCTTCCTATTTTAAGACTTTGTAACGTTTCTAAATGCGTTTTGGTGTCTTTTTGCTTCGGTTGTTGTTTTATTGTTTCAGAATGCCTAATAGATGTTCGGAAGACAGATAAAGGCATGTCTTCGACGGAAACACACAAATTGTCTCAATTTCGTACCAAAGTGTGATTCAAGTTATTAAAGTATTGAAATAATGTGATTTTTTGCAGATTTTTCTTATTATTGAAAGTTTATTAAAGTTGATTTATAATTAATGTTGCACACTTATGTTTATTTGTCCAATTAAATTAAATTTATTTCCTTTACATCTCCAAATCCAACAGTGTCACAACTTACCTCAACTTTGCTCAACAGCATTGAGGTGGCCGGCGTACCGGAGAGCAAGGATGAGAGCGCCCTGCACCTCGTTAAGGTTCTTGCGATAAAGCTTGGTGTCGTCATTGATGAGAAAGACGTAGTTCATGCTGAGCGAGTCGGATACACGCGCCGTAATCGAATTGAGAACTCTGACAGCCCCATCTCTGCCGACCCCGCTGCGCAGCGACCGCGGTTTATATCCGTGCGCTTTTCAAGGCGCGCTACGCGCGATTCTCTACTGCGCGCAGCTCGGGTTCGCCGTGGTATGAGTACAGGTGACCTTGATATCACTGGGCCGCCGCACCGAGTTTATGTTAACGAACGTCTAACTCGAACAAACCGCCATGTATTTTATCACGCTCGTCAGGCAGGGAGTCAAAACAAATGGAAGTACGTATGGACAAGGGAGGATTCTTCTTAGCTCGCAGAGATGATCACGAAAAAGCAGAACGTATTAGGTGTGAAGACGATATCTGTATGATTTTTGGATAATGGTCGGTTTGTACCACATCCGAACGCCTTCTGTAAACATGATTCGTTTAACTATTGCTCCTTTGGGTGTTAACAATTTGATTTCCTTATTATTTTGTTTTGCACGTCAAGGACTTCTTATTTTTGTTTTGTTCTATATATTATGTGATATCACAAGGCGCTGGGTGTGTGTTTCCTGTGCTACCGAGTGGTAATCTATTTTGCTCTCAACGACATTGGTCAACACTAAGCAAAATATATTCTAAGAATGTTGATTATTTTGGTCAATTATGGACAGTTATACTATTTTATAAATTAATGTTAGCTAACACTCTTGGAAGTATCAATAACCCCGCAGAACTCCGTGAATGTGGTGAATAGCTACTTCTCGAGTATAGGCAAGGTTCTCGCTGGTAACATCGTATCACCTTCGCCCTCGGTAGCTAATTGTCTGGATTCTAACTCATCCTCATCTCACCGGCCTCCAGTTTCATCTTTTGTTCTGCTGGATACTGATCCTTGCGAAGTTCATTCCGTTCTGATGAGCTTGAAACCACATAGTGCCCTGGGTTGGGACAAAATACAAATTAGTTTTCTAAAAGCTGCACACGAGCATGTAGTACCAATCATTACTCATTTATCAAACTTGTGCTTTGTGCAGGGTATTTTTCCAGAGCCTTTAAAATTAGCACTGATAACGCCGGTGCACAAGTGCGGTGACAAGTCTGACCTGTCAAATTACAGGCCAATCTGAGTGCTCCCGTCCATCTCTAAAATTCTTGAAAGACTGATAAATTCCCGTTTAATTAAATATCTGACTAAACACAAAATACTTTCACCTTCTCAGTTTGGGTTTAGGCAAGGATTGTCTACTGAGGATGCGGTCTCAGTGTTAACTTCTACTATAGTAGACAAAGTGGACAATGGTAGCAGGTGTCTGGCTATATTCCTGGATCTTAAAAAAGCTTTTGATACGGTTTCTGTTCCCATACTTTTGCACAGGCTTGAAAATATTGGCATAAGGGGCCCTCTGGAGCTTTTTAAATGTTATCTGACCAAACGCAAACAGATGGTTAAAATAGCGGAGTTTACTAGGTTAGAGGAAACTGTTACGTACGGTGTTGGGCAGGGGAGTGTCCTCGGTCCAACATTTTTCCTTATTTATATAAATAACCTTTGCAAAATGAAAATAGACGGGGGGCACATATACTCATACGCGGGCGATACTGCTATAATTTTTGCTGACAGGACGTGGGAAAGTGTTGGGCAGCTAGCCGAGAAAGGCCTGTCGGAAATAGCAACTTGGCTCAATCTCAATCTCCTCACATTAAATGCCTCCAAACAACAACAAACAAACAAACCAACAAAACGAACTCCAAACAAATGTAGTTAGATAACTACATTTGTTTTACCAAGTATAATCACACGCAACCATCATCTGATTTCCAATTAAAGATTCACAACTATTGGACCTCCCTAGATCCTGATCTCGGTTGCTCTTGTGTCAAAATAGGCAGGCTACAACAAACTAAATACTTGGGTGTAATGATTGACCAGCGACTGTCATGGCACATGCATACTGTACTGCTCATGAAAAGGGTTAGGAAAATGATTTGGACATTTAAAACCCTCCAACACGTAGCTACAAACAATCTTCTTAGGCTGGTTTACGTCTCTCTGGCCCAATCGATCCTCACGTACTGTTTGACATGCTGGGGTAGGAACACTAAAATAAAAATTTTAGAGCTAGAGAGAGCTCAGAGATCCCTCCTTAAGATTATGCCCTCTAAACCTTTCAGATTCCCTACTCAAAACCTTTACCTATCTTCTGACTTTCTGTCTGTAAGAAAGCTTTATATCCTCCAACTCATTCTTAGAAAACACAAATCCCTACCGTATGTTCCCTCAATGACCAATAGACGAAGGAAACCCGCAGCCGCCCCAACCGTCACAGTAAGATCAGCTTTTGCTAAAAGATAGTACGTGCGGCAATCAGCCCACCCATACAACCTCATTGACAAAAAATTAAGCATATGCTCTCTGAAATTGCACAACTGTAAAAATATTGTATTAAATTGGCTTAAGACTAAAAGTTATGATGAAGTTGAGTCTATGGTATCAAAGACTCAATAAAATTCTCTTTATTGTACACCATAAAAATTGCAGTTATGATTGTTGAAATTTTACTTGGGTTGACACAACAGCCTTTTCTCAGTTCCTGTCTGTAACCATTGTGCGGTGGTTACGGTTAATGGAAGAGGCAATGACTTCTTCCGATCCCAAGACGCTGTCGTAGGGTTAACCACAATACCTAATTAATCAAATTACACTCATTACTGTACACCGTCACTCATCCCCCTACACTCACACACACACACTCTCACTTACCTTACACTACCCTTCACTCAAGCGTGCCTCTTTTTCTTTTTTGTTTATTGTTTAACTCTACTTGCATGTGCTTTTTAAATACATGTTTTTCAATTCAACATAATTTGGATAAAGATAAATTACTAACACTAGCATTTCCTTGCTTAAAAGGAGTCTCCAAATCATATAATGCAAACCAAGTATGTTAATTGAAATAAACATCTTTTTATTTATTTATTTTATAACAGTAAGTAGTGGTTTAGTGGTTTCAAGAACAGATTACTTGAATTCAATAAAATATTATTATGCAGATATTATTTACAAATACATTACTGATATTTACACTTTTAATACACGTTTTCATAGCAATTCGATGATAATGTCGAATATGACTTTTAACTTACTTACAAAGACTATATTATACAACTATTGTTCACACTGGCTAAAGTACAATTATTATTTGCAATGTCTAATATACAATTTTTATTTACAATTATTTACTTGAAATTATTATTTACTAGCACTTAAGTATATAAAACCGTTATTTTTAATTTTTATCTTTACAATATTGTTTTTATTTAGAATAATTATTATAATTATCGTTATGAATTTCAATTCCTTGTTGCCTACACATATTTGCAATATTTCCATAGAATTACACATTGTAATTTTATTTTATCTCCCTCGCCAAATGCGAAAACGCCAACATTTTACGTCTGCAACTGTGTTTCTCTGTTTTGTTGTATATTTCATTACATGAATGCTTGAAAAATATGGTTTGCTGAACGTAGGCTCCCTTGGCACACCCCGATGATTTAATAGCAGCAGTGGAAAGGCATTATTTCGATGGAAGAGTTGCGAGGGCCCACTGTGCCAGGTTACCGCCTGCGCCATACACCACGACCGCTGTTTGTACATGGGGGTCAGGGGGATGGTGTGGGTTATTGCGTGTACGCGGTCTGACCGCTCGTACCTGATCTACCCCAGTTGACCCTAGATACGATACTTTAGAGCAAATGTGGATTACCCTTACACTAAATGGAAATAAAATTTCTGCAGGCACAACGTATCGTCCCCCACGCTTCGACTTGGACCTTTTTGTCGACGCCATAACCGACTCTATTAGCTCGATAGTAAAATGTGACCATTACATACTACTCGGCGATTTCAATGTTAACTTATTAAATGCTAACGGGCAAATTGTGAAAGTATGTGAGTTTTTGAATAGCCTGAGCCTAAACAACAGGTAAGTTCGCCCACCCATTTCAAAGACCATAGCGAAACATTGATTGACCTTGTCTGTACGAATCTCAACCACAAAGGGATATCTGTTGAGCCGTATGGCTCAATAAATGGTTACTCAATTATTGTGTGCGAATTCAATATTAGGCGTAATAAATATAAACCCCATACAGTTACATACCGACCTATTAAGCAAATAAATAGAGAAGTACTCGATAGTGATTTATCGCTCATACACTGGGACAACATTTGTGGCTTGCAAAATGTGAATGACATGGTTGAGGAATTAAATAGAAACATTTTAACAATTTACGATACGCATGCTCTGGTCAAGAATTGTTTAATTAAGGAACCGTCATATCCCTTGATAACAGATACAATTAAATTGATGATGCACTTGCGGAAAGACGCTCTGACCAAGTACCGTAAAACTAAATCAGAGTCCAAAAAGGCATACTACAAGCAGCTGTAATCTCTTTGGTGGTAATTTCCATATTTAGAGAAAAAGTTGCACATTTCAAATTCAACATTAATAATCAAATCAAGGATCCTAAAACATTATGGAAAAATTTCAAAAAACACTGTATTACCAAAGAAATAAATCTATGACCTTCCTACTCACTTCAGATTAAGTGATTATTGATTTGGTTTGGATCTCCAAACCAAATCAATAATCACTTTTTAAGTGTTCCTGGTAACCCTATCTGCAAAATATCGCAGCGCCCTTTCTTTGAGTCTCATCGTTATGGTGATGATAGTTTTGCATTACAACCCGTAACTGCTGATCAGATTCTGCAATACTTCCGTCAGCTAAAATCTAAAGCTGAAGGCTGTGATAAGGTGACCCTGAAAATGCTTTTGCTTATACTCCGACATACACCAAAAGCCATCAATGACCTTGTGAACAGTTCCATCGTTTCAGCAACTTTTCCTGACGTCTAGAAAATTGCTATGGTTAGCCTATTGCCTAAAAAACCAAATCCGACCGACTTGAAAGACCTTAGGCCTATTAGCATTCTGTCTTGCCTTTCTAAAGTTGCTGAAAAGGCGGTATGCCAGCAGCTGTCAAAATATCTAGAGGATAAAAATATTCTGCCTGAGCTACAGTCCGGTTTTCGCAAACAGCGTGGTACTTCTACGGCTCTTTTGGACGTTACAGATAACATTCTTTCAGCACAGGATAAGGGCCTATGCACACTTCCTATCCTACTTTATTTTTCGCGAGCTTTTGACTGCATAAATATAGATTTGTTCCTATCAAAGCTTAACTACTATGGATTTGACCAAAATATGATACAATGGTTCCAAAGCTATCTCAATTATTGTCGGCAGTGTGTAAAAATACAACTAAGCAATGGCTCATTTCTTGTTTCGTCACTCACTTCTGTTTACAGGGGAGTCCCGCAAGGCTCAATATTGGGCCCCATCATCTTTATTTTGTATTGTGCGGATATCATAAATTCCCTGAAGCGATATAGGTACAATATTTAAGCTGATGACGTACAAGTCTATATCTCTTTTAAGCCAAGTGACTATGACATCGCGGTAAAGGATCTTAACGATGATCTTGACAGGATAGCATGTTGGGCTGAGAATAACGATTTGGTACTTAACCCACTAAAACCAAATACATGCTATTTGGAACCAAAAACCTAATCAGTGCAGTGCCGGCAACACTCAACGTTACCTGTTGTGTGAGTCGGTCAGTCGAGTTAGTGAGGCACGTAATCTAGGTGTGAAGATGGACGCTGGGTTGAGATATAAAGCGCATGTGGCAGAATCAGTGCGCACTTGTTTCTACCGACTTAAGGTCCTTTATAAAATAAGTCCATATCTATCAGAGGAGCTGTGGATCCAGCTGGTTGAGTCAATCGTGCTATCGAATCTAAACCATGCGGACACAGTTATTGGTCCTCGACTACTGGCAAGAACTGAACGATTGATCCAAATGGTGCAAAATGCCTGCGCTCGATTCTGCTTCTCAATCCCACCAAGAAGTCACGTTACGCCATTCTTAAATAACCTCTCTATCCTCCAGATGAAGCTACGGCGTAAGTTGCACTTAGCATGCCTACTTTTTGGAGTTTTAAAATACAAGCAGCCGACCTACCTACACAATAATTTAACTGAGCTGGATCGCTAGTAGAAGAGAATGTGCAAGTAGGCAGTGCTCGCAGAAACTCTCCGCTCAATCCCACAAGACAGCTGCTTTTAGGGAAGTTTTAGATACGCCGTATCCAAATGCTGGAACAATATTTCCCTCGCCCCGATAAGGAATCTTAAATGTCTTGGTACCTACAGACTTCGACTGCGGCAATTTCTTATCGAATCGCAGAAAAACCTGGGAATGACGGTTTCGAACGCGTCCATTATATAACTGGCTGTCAATGTCAATGAGTCAATCTGTCTATTTAGCGTAAGTCTGATCACAAAACTGTGAACAAGAAGTTACTTAGCAATTTAATAGATTGTGGAACTTTTGTTGGTTAATAATTATAACACACATGTTATTTACCTATATTTATTTATTGTAAACATAGTTTTAGTCTAGCTAAATCGCTTATTTTATTCGCACCTTCGCAACTATAATTACAATAAGATTAGGTATTCATTTATACATTATACATTTATAAATTTATAAATAATCAAGTAATCAAAATACAATCAACACATCAACGAACAAGAACATTTCCCAATACAATTTACTGTAAAATACATAATTTAAGTTGCGGGTACTTACATAAAATAAATTTCACTCCGCACATAACACTTTGTCACAATACCAATTTATCTCGTCTGGGATCCAGCAGAATATCAGCATCAGGTATATTTGCCTGAGGCATGCTGAGCTGGACTCCCATTTGGTGCAACCTTGAGATGCACACCGCACCTTGTATATTCGTTATTTGTTTTTAAGTATGTCATGTTGTCACTATATTTCTTTCAGTATGTTTTTCTTTTGTATGTTCCTTATTTTTTTAAATATTTACATTCATGTAATTTGCTTTCATTTATTGTGCTTTTTTTTGTTGTAAAATCTTTTGTGTGCACTGAATAAATGATTTTCTATCTTATCTATCTATCTACCTCCACCTCTGTCACAACCAACCTCGGCACTAGGAGAGTTGTGACATAATGACTCATTTCAGTTTATGCCGTTTTTTATCTGATTTAGATAATTTGTACTATTTATTATTTCTAGCACAATCCTATAGAAGATAGAACTAGCTAGTTGTACCTAAATTGTTCATAGAGCTAAGACTGTTTCCTCCTATCCTAGGTCTCCCCTACAGCTGGCAGTCACCGAGCTTACAGCGGAAATTATCTTTTAAAACCCGGAGTTGTTACAGTCGAGGCAAAATGCGCACTTAATAGTACGTATTGTAGTAGGTAGGTTACGACATCTTACATTAGCACTAGTAAGTTAAGTGGTCCTAAAATGTTTATAGCCAAAATGTTACAAATAAATGACGATGAAGCAACAGTGTAGACGATGTTATTGTATGGTGAGTGAATGTGGGGCAATGATTTGAGAAAGTGCTAGTGAAATGAAATGAAATGAAATGAAATTTATTTGCAAGAATTGTAGTACATACAGATGGTCGGGTTTTTATAACAGTTTCTAAAACAATTCGCTAGAACTAGCATGCAAAATTATTGTTACATTAAATAAATTAAGCTAATAAAATTGGTACATAAATAATCATAGTTATTCAATTTAAAATGTCAAGTATTTGTCAGATTATGTCAGTAAGATGTCAATTTCAGTGTAAATCTTTGAAGTCTAAATACTCACTGACAGAATAGAATGGTTTTTCTATAAGCCATTTGAATAACGCCGCTTTAAAACGATTGATTGGTAGTTCCCTATACGACTTTGGTAGTTTATTAAATATTCGTATAACCATTGGGAAACAACTTCTGTGATATAAATGGCTTTTCATTGGAGGAATAATTAATCTATCCGGATATCTCGTCTTAAACGTAACGGTGTCTCCCAGACGTTGAAATAAGTCGGAGTGCATTTTAACAAATTTACAGCATTCAAATATGTACATACCGGGAACAGTTAATATTTTTAAATCTTTAAAAAGAGGTTTACATGAAGTCAATGGTGGCACATCACAAAGAGCACGGATACACTGTTTTTGGGCTATAAATACCCTATTTATAAGAACAGAATTCCCCCATAGTACAATGCCGTATCTAATGTTAGACGCTACGTAACCATGATACGCTAAGAGGGCCGTTTTGAGGTTCGCTATTTTACAAAGTCTCCACAAGGCAAAAGCGAAACGATTAATCTTATTTGTGACCTTTAAGCAGTGAGGTTTCCATGTGCAGCCACTGTCCACTGTTATACCAAGGAAAATGGCTTCGTGAGCTTCATTAATTCTTTGATCGGAATAAGTGATCATAAGGTCAGAATTTGTTTTTCTATTGTGGAATTGAATGATTGAGGTTTTATCAATGTTTACTTTTAAATTATTATTACTAAGCCATGTTATAATAGCATTAACCGTTTCATTAATTTCAGTATTATAATTAAACATTTTATTCTCCGTGATAACCACCGCAATATCATCCGCAAACAGTGAGTAGAAATGACTAGTTACATTTGGTAGGTCGTTAATATATAAAAGAAAAAATAACGTCCCTGTTACACTACCTTGCGGCACTCCTGTGTTGTTGTTTCTTATGCTAGACTTACATAATATTTCTTCTTTATTTGAATTTATTTCAGTAATCGCTGTGTATTGAGTCCTATTTGACAGATAACTTTGTAGCCACTTTAATGCCAGGCCGCGAAAACCGTACATTTCACATTTAGTGAGCAGAATATTGTGGTCAACAAAGTCGAAAGCCTTGCTCATATCGAAAAACACAGTGCAGGTACGTGTATGTTTATCCACATTTTCAGTAATTTTTGAAAGTAATTTAAAAGCTGCTAAAGTTGTCGATTTGCCTTTTTGGAATCCATTTTGTTCGGCTTTTAGTATTTTATGTTTAGTTAAGAATTGCGTCATACGAGAATGAATTATCTTCTCAAATACCTTAGATAAAACTGGTATTAAGGCGATTGGCCTATAATTGTTTATATCCGTTACGTCACCTTTTTTAAAAATCGGTTTAATGACGGAGGTTTTTAATTTATCCGGGAAGGTGCCCTGAGAGAATGACATATTAATAAGGTACGTTAATATTGGTGTAATCAGGGTTGCAGTGTGTTTTAGGATAAGTGTAGGGATCTCATCATATCCCACAGAAGAAGTATTGTTTAATGAGAGTATAGTTTTAAATGTTTCATCATCGCTAACCGGATAAATGAAGAAACTGGCATTGAGCGGTGAAATTAAATGACGATGTCCCATCGTAGATGCTGTTCCTTTTTTTCCGGCGGTCATATCGATAAAATAATTATTAAACGCGTTTGAAATGTCATTAGTATTTGTCAAAATCATATTATTAAATTTTATTTTTGTAATTAGTTTTTTATCAGTATTTGTATTTGTCTGCGTACTTTTTTTTATTAATGTCCAAGATGCTTTACAAATGTTCTTTGATTCTTTAATATATTTTACATTGAATAGATTTTGTGCTGCAAAGATAATTTTCTTGAATTCTTTATTGTATTTTCTGTAATTAATTTTACAACCCAATGTTTTTGATTTATAATACCTAAATCGCAATGTTCGCTTTGTTGCGCATGATTTTTTAATTCCTGCAGTAATCCAATCAGAGTTTTTACTTTGTTTGTTTGTAATTTTCCGTTTGCATACGGGAAAACATAAATTAAAGAAGAGTATAAAACGTTATGACCTTTTTTTTACCATTTGATATTTTTATTAGCAATTTTTTGTTAAATCTAGAATTTTGTGTGTTTAATTGATCCTTAAGGACTTATAGATTCAAGTACATATTTGTACCTTTCAACTTTATAAATTCAGGATTAAGATTTTTCATACACAAGAATTTTTTTTTTCGCCCCCTTGTGGGTAGAATACCCAAACTTATATTTTTTTTGTGGACACCTACGTAACCTATGGAACCTATATGTCGTTTCGAATTTCTACCCTCAGCGTACATCTACATTAAACCTGGTTGAAATTTTCTAAATACACACATTTTATACACATAACATTTCGGAAAAAATCTCTAAATAATGGTGAAAATCTTATCAAAATCTATTGTATAAAATAACGAAGTTGTCACACAGACAAATCAATACTTATTTTTAAATGTCCCAGCATCATGCTGAGAAAGGGGCCTTTTGGCCTCGTACAGGACTTTCTGTTGTTATTTTCATTTTCGTTTTGTTTTTTTTTTTGTTTTTATGAGTGTGTTTGGTTTAGTTTGTGATAATCTTGGGCGAGTCCCAATAAATACGTTTTCTTTCTTTCTTTTTTTCTTTACATAGAAATCATAGACATTGTTTAATAACAGCTTGCCAAACAGCTAGAATTTGAAAACCACACATAGAAAGTCAACCTCGAAAAAAAATTATACCTCCCTACAATAATTTAATCGACCAAAACCAAACTTTCACTCTCTGTTTCATATCTCACGATTGCTTTATGAAAACAGAATAAAACAGGTCGTGCTTCAGCGACCCACGAAAGCTGTAAAGCACCAGTTACTTAGTAAAAGATCTCCCTTGGGGAGTGAAGCAAACGGCTCAATAAGATAGACGGTATCATCAACGTAGTAGAAAAAACCTCGTAAAATGTAGGAGGGGCCACATTAAATAAATTGCAAACTCCTACCAACCGTGGTGACATCTGCGTCAAGTCGCTAAACGTTAACTGGTACCTCACGTCCTTACCAAAAGCAATCGTCGCGCGAGTAGACGATCGATGCAATCGTTTGTATGAATTTTGAGGTACATACAAACGGGTCTTGATTGATCACGCGAATATATCATAATCTATCTATATCCATACTATCTATATATTTATCTGAACCTACCAATGATAAAGGTGAAGAATAGAAAAGAACAGAATACTCCGTATTATGTACACCATAAAAATAACAGACATCAATGTAAGAATTTTACATAGGGTGACACAATGGTCGGTTGAATCGCTAAAAGCTATCTTTTACAGACAACCAACAACATTTTTGTTTCTTTTTTTAAATTTGTGTGTTTGTTGTTTATTTGAACGCACTAATCTCTGGAACCAAAAGTCGGTTTTTTTTTTTGCATTTGGTAGCCTAATTCTTGCGGAAGACTATAGGCGCACGCTAGGACACTTAGGAGCCGAGTAAAAAAAAAAGTCAGAAAGAACGCTAAGCGAAAATGAAGTAATAGCGCGGGCAGACGATGCGATACGACGGGGTGAGTCGGGGGAACAAAAAATTTCACGCGGACGAAGTCGCGGGCGGAAGCTAGTTATTCATAATTATAAAAGAGCAACGAAAATCTGGTACACGCGGAACGATTGCTTTTGGTTAGGGCGCCTCGCGGTAATTTCATGCCTTTATCTTTGAAAATTTGCACACGTATCAAGGACCGATGACAATACAATATTTTGGTATTTTAGAGCTTATCTGATGATGGAGCCAGGACGTGGATAGTGGAACTCTCCAGTAGCTTCCAGTAAACCCGTCGAGTTTGGGCTCATATGATTTGTTTTGATAAGTCCAATAGATTGGGCTTGGTAACGGTCTGATGATGGAGCCAGGAAGTGGATAGTCGAACTCTTCAGTGGCTCCTATTAAACTGTTGAAGTCATAAATTCGGTGACTTGAGACTTATTAACTAAACGAAGAATATACTGGAATAAAAAGTAAAAAATAAAATGATGTAGTTTAAAAAAAACTAAAAATCATACTTATATCACGCAGTAAAAATTATAAAATAATTATATTGACTTGTATTAGTTACGATATAAGTACCCATAAAACTTGTCACTTCTTTTATATCCTATGATTAAATAAAAAAGCGTGGAGCGCTTTGTTTTAATTAATTAAAACTACACACAAATAAAAACCGCTCCACGCTGTTTATTCATAGGTACGTATATCGTAACTAATACAAGTCAATTTAATTATTTTATAATTTTTAGTGCGTGATAAAAGCACATTGCTGTCATTAGCGCAGAACATTGTCATTGTCAGAACGCGCGGCGGGCATATTTTGTGTCATCGTCACTTTTACTATAACAATAGTGCTATGCTTTTTGCAAAACGTGTACCGCTCACACCTTTAGGCTAAGAACTCACGGAGCAATACTTACTTGCACCCGCTGCGGTATCGGGCGGGTAATATAAGAAATAAACCTTTATTTCTTATTATCTACGCTTGTCGCGGTAGCCTAAGGTGCGGGCCAAAAATAATGTTTGCAGATCTCCAAATTTACTTAAGATACGTGCTTACCTACCTAACTATATTTGTATAGCCTCGGGGTATCAGTAACACGTCGCCGTCAATACGTCTTTGTTATGATACATTATTGTAGGTATTAGATGGACAATTAGTTTATCTATTATGTACTTAAGACGTGTCTAGACAAACAACCTGTCTCGATATTGACAAGAGTATTACATAACATAACACCATGCCTGTTTTCCCCGAAGTGTTAGGCAGGGATGTACCTATAGTACATATCACGGTACATATAGTATCTACATACACCTACATTTCGCCAGTTATGTTTGATTTAGCACAAATCCAGCATCATTTATTCTGGGCACGCCACAATTGCGGCGGTAAGTCCCCTCTTTGAGGAGTGGATTGTGAGGCGCCACGGCAACCCCACCTTCGGTCTGACGCAGGTCCTCACCGGACATGGCTGTTTCGGGAGGTTCCTATTCTGGATAAGACGAGAGGAAACGCCCGGGTGTTACCATTGTGTGGATCGCCCGGAGGACACGGTGGAGCATACGGTGGAGGTCTGCCCGGCTTGGGCGGAGCACCGCCGTGTCCTCGCAGAGGCGATCGGTGACGGCGATCTCTCGCATCTGGCCCTGGTCCAAGCCATGGTACGGAGCGAGAGGGCATGGGAAGCCGTCACCTCCTTCTGCGAAGCAGTAATGCTCGCGAACGAGGAGGCGGAGAGGGTGAGGGTTAGGCAATCGTCATGCCTTCACGCCCCTAGTCGCCGCAGGAGCCCCCCTGGGCGACGGGAATCGATTACAGATTCCCGGCCCCGTAGGCGCGGGCTTGCGGACGTCGAGCAATGGGTAGCTCATCATCCGATAAGGACCAGGCCCGGGTCGACGGCGCATCGCCCGCCTCAAAGAGATGCCAGTACTAATTAACGGCGTCCGATAGGGCCAATGTCTGCCAGGGTCGCGGATTGTTCGAAAGAGTCACCGTTGCCCTGGCGCACAGGCAACTGAAGGAACACGGGTGGGTTTTACTCAGTAAAAGTCTGACACACCCTCCTGCTCTGCCCAGAACGGGAGAAGTTATTTGATGATTTCCTACCCAAAAAAAAGCCTTATTTATTCATTGACAGACTACGCATAGCCTAAACCGCTGGGTCTAGCAGTATGAAATTTTTCAAACAAGTTTCATAAAATACCGAACAAAAGTGATCACTAAGAATAGAATAGAATACTCTTTATCTTCTTTTTCTTTTGTTCTTTAAGAACGTATTTTTTAAAATGTCACCCCCTAAAGGGGTTAAATATTGAGGGAAGTTTGCATGGAAATTCCTAATTTTTGTCGATGGGAAATTCCATAGGGCAAAAGGCTTGATTTTAATAGAAATCAGAATTAGATCATAGCATTTAAAATTAAAATTATGACCACCACCCTAATTGCGTAACACACTATCAATCACAATCTGAATCATTTTGAAGAATATTGCTAATCCATTTCTTCATATGTTTGAAAACATTGTCTGCTCAACAAACGTAAATAACGCAATGAATGTTGTTGGACTGTCAAAATTAATGCCTTTCCTATTGTTAGTGTGTTATGGAATTACCCCGCTGCTTAGACTTTAGGTATGTCTCTGTAGCGACTCGCAATTAAATCTCATATAAAGTACTCTCGCTCATTGGTTAAAACGAAAAAAATTATTATACCAGAATTAATCGAAATCCATTAAGGTGAAAAGGTGCAAAAGTTAAGATCACACACGTATATACACTGCACTGGATCAGCATTGCCTCAACTCGAGCCTTTAAGGATTATTTCTAGGAAATTCTATACTGCAACACACATAAGCATCATAACGCATCACTTCGGTTCGGTACCAGTTAATAAACTGCAGTCACCGAGCTTATGGTGTCGACCGACGACGCCAACTTCATTCAGCCGTATGCGAGGTGTCGGGCAGCCGCAAGCGCGGCGTCGCCTCAGAGGTGCTGAACTGCAGAACTGATTCGGTTACGTGCCTTGGGTTGACGCTTGGTTGATTACAAACAGATTAGGTGAAGTGATGCGAGACCCGTGCAGTACTTTATATACTTGTGCTTTTCCCTTAGTAGCACTGTTCAGAAAAGACTGAATCACATCTCCCAGTTCCATTCCACCCCACTGATGAACAATGTGAAAATGGCACTAGTCTGCTTGGATCTCCATCTCCATAGAATATTATCCTTAATGACACTTCAGGGACAAAGGAAACGACAATCGGAAACTCATATTATTTTGTTTGTATATACCAGTATGGCGATTAAACGATAAGTTTGATCGACGTTATATACGCTGCCCTAAGCAAACGAGGGCCACCCTTTTAGGATACGATAGTTACTATTATTGCCTCTTTTATTTTGCTGGGTAAGACGTTGTTCGTTATAATGTGTGTGCTTTGCCATAATCGTCATGGACGGTCGTGTAAGTTAATGTTCGATTGGACATGGTCGGTTCGATTATGATATTTTGCCTGACACAGGCAAAATATCATAATCGAACCGACCATGTCCATGCTTTGCTTTTCCATGTCAGCTTTCGAATAATATTGTATTATAGTGTAGTTTTAACAATTTCAATGAATACCAAAAAAAATTTAACATCCTTTATAATATTCAATATTATTTTAGTAAATGTTGAAAGCCTATTTGTTTCGTAAGCCCTTGTCACTTTCAGCGTTAGACTAAGTCCCAAGACCCCAAAATATGAAATCTGAAGTCATCTTATTATACCTACAGCAAAACATTCAAGGGAAAGATATCTCCCGAGCCCTACCTTTGAATTAAAGAAAGTATTTAACAACTAAAATGACTGCTTTAAACGTAGGCCTCACCCGGTCCGCGCGTCGGGTCATTAAAACAGACTGTTAAAGTAGAAAACAAAGACGTAGGTATTACGTAAATTTACTATACCGTTTCAATTTTGTTAAGTGGTCTCGAAAGTCTACAGTAGTCGGCAAAATAAAAATGGAGCTATAAAAAGACAGGGTTTCGACCCTGTCTTAGCTGCCATCTTGGTGAGAGATTAACAGCCATAATCAAGCAATTGGGTGAAGATTACAGCGATTTTTATGTCGCTATTGACGATGGCGCCTTGAGCGGGCCCTTGAGCGCGTCATCAATCAACCGTGTCGGTTGAAACCCGTGCAATAACAATGACGAGCATGCTCGCGGAGAAATCCCCTCGGAAAATGAACGCGCGAGTAGGTAAGACGGTGCGTAATAAATGTAGATTTAATGCGTAAGCGATATCGACTCCCAATGACACCACGCGTCGTACGCACATAATTATTCATCGCTCAGACATTTAAACGGCAGGCTGTAGGTGAATTTCTGCTGATATCTACCGCTATTTTCTTTTTAAAGAGTTCAAGTATTTCTTTTTCATAATTAATTCGTAAGCTAGCGGCACAATATTGTTAAACATATAATGGCGAGCGAAAGAAACAATTAAACTTTATACATTGAAAGATTGTTTTTATTTTCTAACTAGAAGGTCGACAAAAGACATATTTTCTTAATAAATTGGTCCGTACGACAGCGACTACTTGAAGAAGACGGTATAAAATATAAGGCTTTTACTATAAAAATAGGCGTCCGCGACAATTACGGCTAATGGCTCCTCATTTTTTAAAGGCTCATTGTGCGAAAAAATTCTTTAAAACGTAAAGAATATGCTATTCAGCTCTATATAATTAATAGTTTGGAAATATTATAAATTGCTTACGTAGTGATTGCATACTGGGAGGCACAGCGTTTATAGGCCGTCCAGGTGGACCGATTCGATGACATTCGTTTCTTGAAGTTTCTTGCCCGTTCTTCTCCATAGAGATATACATTTTGAAATGGGCTTCAACTTTCTGACTAACTGACCGACTTCTTGACAGTTCAAAAGTACCTGTGAATGGTTTATTTAATTGAAATTAGTGCTTTGAGTTTAAGATTTTAGTTTTAGGTCGCGGGAATCCGCCAGTTGCAAAAAGCTAAGGTCCGGTCGATGTGGCGACACGTGGGGAAGGCCTGAACAAAGGCCGTGAACGTCTTTCGGCTGATATAATGATAATGAAACGTTATTTATTACATAAAAAATTGTTCTCCCAGTAGATAAGCGATGTGAAACTGATGTTACTGGTGTTGAAAATACATTTAAGTCAATCTCTAAAAATGTATGTTAGGCGTAGACGGGGAATAAAATAATGCTACAATATTAGTACCGATAAACGTTAAAGATTTAAGCAGCCATAAGGCGTATTCAGTTTTTATTATATAGATATTTTAGGTATTATCAGTTTTTGACAATATATCGTTTATACAGATCAAATCCATACTTTTTCATGTTCGCGTTTATGCTGTTTCATCAACGTGCGCAGGCACTACTTGTCACTTTTGCCAGATTGAGGGTACCGTGGTGTTACTTTTTTTACACATCACAAGGAATAATTCCTTTCGGCCGAGGCGGATCAAAACAATTTTAACTAGCGATTAGCGACGCGCCCAAACTCGGCTTCGCAAGGTTTTCACGAATGAGTTACCAAAACATAGAGATTTCTTTATTATTTGTATGTAAGTTTAATATTAATGTAATAAACACGTAAACCTTCCGGAATAAGTTTTCTAAATGACGGGGAAAACTGTAACCAAAATCGTTGCGTTCGAATAATTTAAAAGAACATCGCGGTCACACAGACAGACACGAAAATCGATTTTAATTTATAATATGTATATATATATTTATATATAGATAAAGAAGACTTGCGATAATCATTTCCTTTTCACAAATGGTAAGCATAAATAGGTAGGTATCATTTTTCTAACTCATATTTATTTTTACCATTTCAAATGTTTAGGTGGGTATACATAGTTACAAGGCACACACACATAGTTATCCGCGATCCATGAACGCTAACTGCGGTAACAATTAAAATTCAATTAGGGAAGAAGACTGATATGGTATTCTTAGAACACGAGTCGGTAACCTCCCACTGGAGAAGTAATGTCTAACGTTTTGTACACAAAAGGCATTTATTTTCGTGCCTCGTGACTGCATTCAGAGGCAGAGGCACAGAGTTAGTGCCAGTGACTCAAAGCCGCCAAACAACCTAATACAAAAAAAGATGCTAGTTCATTTATAAATGTATGTCTAGTTTTGAAATTCGAACTTGAAGGGGTTTTTTTCCCTTTAATCTCAAATGAAATATAGGATTTAAAACGAGTCGTTCTTTAAAAGTATAATTTTACGATAGGTGCTGAATACCTTTGAAGTTATACTCTGTGACTGTGAGGGATCCATCATGTACCTTCTAAGTGGCGGTAAATATTAAGTAAGTCCCTCTAGTACTTAGGAACTGTTGCGTCAGAATAACCTTCACAGCGACAAAAACAAAAAACAACTTATTTGTAGCAACATAATAATAAATGATTGCCAACCGCAACCTGTCCAACAAAGGTTTAATTAGGATACTTCCTTACACGCTACGTATATAAGTGACGTAGAGTCCTAAACAAAAGGAGCTTATAACCCACTTCGCTCGGAGTTTTCTACATAAAGTTAATCCCGACTAAATGTCCCTAGATGGTGCGGGTCGTTAGGAAAATTTTGTGAGCTTGTAAAGAATGTTTTAATAAAGTCGGATCACATGAATAAGAAGACACAAAACGTGTCTTTGTGGTTTGTGAAGTCAAATTTTGGGTGGGATCATCAAATGAATTCTCCCGCTCTAGGTGGAGCGGGAAAGCGTTTCAGACTCTTACTGAGTAAAACCCACCCGTGTTCCTTCAGTTGCCCGTGCGCCAGGGCCACGTTAACTCTTTCGAGCAATCCACGACCCCGGCAGGCATCGGCCCTATCGGGCCCCGTCAATGGTGCTGACATCTTTAGAGGCGCGCGTGGAGCACGACGCGCCGTCGACTCGGGCCTGGTCCTTACCGGACGGCGAGCTACCCATTGCTCGCCGTCCGCAAGCCCGCGCCTATGGTGGCCGGGAATCGGCTATCGATTCATCAGTAATGCTCGCGAAGGAGGACTTCGCGAGCATTACTGCTTTGCAGAAAGAGGTGACAGCTTCCCATGCCCTCTCGCTCCGTACCATGGCCTAGACCATGGCCGGACGCGAGAGATCATCGCCGCCGATACCCTCGCGAGGTCACGGCAGTGCTCCACCCAAGCCCGACAGACTTCCACCGTATGTTCCACCCTGTCCTCCGGGCGATTCATACAGTGGTAACACCCGGGCGTTTCCTCCCGCCTTAGACAAAACAGGAACCTCCCAAAACAACCATTTCCGGTGAGGACCTGCGTCAGGCGGAAGGTTAGGACGCCGTAGCGCCTCTCAATCCACTCCGCAAAGAGGGGACTTACCGTCACAATTGTGGCGTGCCCAACCCGCGTAATCTGTGATCGTTCTAAGACTTTATTGGTACCTAATTCCATAACTGCTTCCGTTCCGTTTTGGAGACAATAGTTTCCGAACTTTAAAACTGCTTAATAAAAATGCTTTTCCTGCTACGTTCCATATAATTACCTACATAATAATCTTTCATAAAAAAAACTTGTACTGAAACGTATGTTGAAACCTAGTGTTGAAACTTTCTAAACTAAAAGAGACACATTAGATCAATAGTATCTTTTCACGAAGTCTTGCTGCTCCGGTTATGGTCGTGTTATTCATACGATTTGGCATTGTGAACACCACTCTTGGTAATCACCGAAGTGATTCAATTTGGCTTTCTACTAACATGCGTACTAAACTTGGGAGCAACTTTCTGATTGATTATCCTCATCGGTAAAGTTGCCTTTTGTAGAAATGTTACACATAGTACGCAAAATACGCACTTGGACTTAGTTGCGGACACCAGCTCTATATACAATGCAATAGGCACAATACACGAAGTAACATTTCTAGCTTGTGATAATAAAATCTAAGTGTTCTAGAACTTTTGGGACATGATGAATAAATTTTATGTACTTAAAAAGAAGCTCCAAAATAATTCTAGATAAACTACTAAGACTGACTGATACACAACCACTTAATATACAAATATCAACACAGAACTTCTTTAGGTTATCATACCTTTTTAAGTCGGATCAGTTCAGACTGTTTCCAAAAAAAAAGGTCTGAAAGAGATCCTATTCATAAATTTATTTATTTTTCAATGACAATATTAGTTAAAGGTCATGTTTTTCTTTTAGTTCTTACTAAATCAAAACTTGAGACATTTCCTACTTATTTATATATTCAAATAGATTTATATCTACAACGATGCCTACTTCATACTTCTTGTTTAGCGGTCTATCATCACTCCTGTAGCGAGTTTGGCACAACTTTGACATTTCGAGATCGTTCCCAGCGGGAGGATTTCAAATCTTCTCAACGTTTTCGACAAAGAATCGTTGAAAACAAAAAGATACCACAGAATCGTTTAAGACATTACGCCGGGTTTTTCCAGTTCACCGTTCAGATCAAGCATAAAACTTTCACATAACTGCCTCCAGGGATTTGCTTTGATAAAAGAATAAAGTTATGTTATGACTTGAGTTTGACCTGATACATGTAAATATATGTGATGTGACCATTTACTTACCTAATGAAGTTTACATCGATAACATTCATATTTTTGTTGTTTGTAGATCTGCGAAACCATGAGCAGGCAAGAAGTGTAACTTAGATTTGCATCCAACTCCACAGTGAATTAAGTATCTATCTAGTTATTTTTTCTATAATTTCAGATCAAAGTTTTTCTTTAAACAAATAACTCCACTAAATACGAATAACCTTACTAAATAGAACAACCCCATCAAAAATACAAATATTAGTATTACCGCAGTCAAACCAAACTATTTGCTAGATAAAGCAATACAAACTGAAAGTTCTTGTTTGCGCGATTAACGAAATAAACTGTTGTCTAGTTAGTATTCATGGGGATCCTCTCATTGTGTATTCGAGTAGCGGAGTGAAATGAAATATGGACTATTCTCCGTGAATTTTGAACACAAGGTGTGTTGGCAATACCCTCTAATAGTTACTTGTTATTGATATTTTTTCGTCTGCGGTCTCTTAATTATTGTTTGCTTTTGCATCTATTAAGATTTCTTCGTCTATAGTATTTTTGTTTGTTAAGCTCTTATCAAACCTCTATGATCCTTTAGGTCAATGGATTGGTTGATAAGACAAATTTTATATTGACACATCGTTTCCTAAACAAAAGACTTAAAAAAAAACGGAATATCAAAAAGCAGTTTAATTTCAACGACCACGACGCACAAAAATATTTTAACAACTATTTTTGATGACTACTTAAAGAGAAAGCCATAAAGTTTCCTTCTAACCTCGCAAAGCCAGCACGAAAAAAAACGTTAATAAAACCGTAACACCATAAAACTGGGCACACAAAGTATAACATTGCCCTCGAACAGAATCCAATAACAAAATATCACACTTTCCGTAACATGAACAAGAAATGGCAGCCTTAACTCGATTCACGAACTACTCTCAGAATCGTCTTAATGCGAAATGTTCCAAATGGATACCATTGTTTTCTTCCACAAAAAGCATCAAATAAGTAGGAGAGCGAATACAAAACGAAGTATAGAGAGCACTCAGTATCGTAACAGTGAAGCGAGAATACGATATGTCTCCATCACATTACCATACATTCTTGAAATCGACGTGGGAATGGATACCTATTCTGCAGTGATGCGTAACTTGGGAAACACCTCTTTGCCGAGCCCGTTTTATTTTCGTTGAATTCATTTTAGGGTTAATATATTATGCGACGAGTAAGTAAGGGGTTAGAATTTTAAATTTAGAGGGGTTTTTATTCTATTTCCATCGCTTTGCCAGCAATTGCATCAATTCACCTTTTGAGATTTCTTTGCACCTCGTACATACTTATTTCTCTGTAAATAATTGGTACAAGGTAAAAATTCAACTCATTTCTACCTTAAACAGAAAACTTCGAACGGAAATGTTCTCCACAGCGACCGCAAAGTATCCAATGCACAAAAGTTAGGAAACTGCAATTTTAAGAATATTTTCTCGAACATATCTGGCACAAAATTAACTGAGATGCTACATTTCGAGTTCCTGGGCGCCTGCAGCTATTTCACGACGTCCCACAAGTGGCAATTTGGACGGGGATGCAACGGAAAGTGTCCAACTAGTCCTTACTTCTAACAGAAAATGCGAAAACAAAACATTGCTGCTCTTGCACTACGTAATTAGGTACGTAGAAACGGCTTTAGTTAGTAAATACTACTTTGCGTCGGGTTTTGTTCTTTCAACAAAGGTTTTTGTTATGTTTCTTAGTCAACCTGATCCAGAAAACGCCGCAGCACCAAAGTAAGAAAAGGGCATCATCGGTAGCGCCAATGTCGGGTGCTGTTGTATATCTACCTATATACTATACATATTATAAATTAAAATCGCTTTTCGTGTCTATCCGTGTAACCAAGTTATTCTACAATACTTGTTTCCAGGTTTTCACCATCATTTAGACAATTTATTCCGAAAGATTTAGGGGTATAATACATTTATATTAAACACCAGGTTTTGCCAGCGGCTTCGCCCGGGTGGCCGTCGAAAAATGTCCCACAGTAACGTACTACCAAAATAAAACGTAATCTATGGGTTAATCCAGGTTATAAACTACTTATGTATCAATTTTCATCTAAATCAGTTCAGCCGTTTTTGCGTGATTGAGTAACAAATATCCAAACATTGAAACATTTATAGTATTAAGTACACACATAATACAGGTTACACATAATAAAGAAACGTCAAAACCGTGCAAAGCAGGGCCGAATTGCTAGTTATTTATAAGATAGTCGATCTTCATACGAGTATCCCTACTTATATATTTTGTGATGCTTAAACTTAAAGTAATGTTAGGTTCTTTAAGAATGTTAATACTTATTTCATTTTAAAAGTTTACTCTTATGTCAATATTTGAATGAATACACGTGCTAGTCCGGAAGTATTTTTAAATAACGTTTTAAAATATTAAGGGAGCGATGTTGAATATCATTCTGACTTGAGCACATGCCGAGTTCGGACATAAGCTTTCGAGTTTTTCTTACTTGTGCTGAACTAAATAATTGGTCTGTGGTTAGCGATTAAATGATAACTATTAAGAAATAAGCAATAATAAACATAGCGTGATTATTTGGCTTAAATAAACGTGTGTGATTTTAACAGTGAGTATTATTGTTCCTTCAGAAGTTTTCTCGCAATGGGCGATTTTATTTGTTCTAGCCCTTTAAGCCTCCTACAAACAGGCGCGACACGCGACACAAAGGCACCGCTTGTCGCGCGATAGGCGGTGACTTTATGTCACGTCGCGAGTCACGTCTGTGAACGAGTCTTTAGTACTCTGGTAAAATCTAACAGTAGTTAAACCTATCACACACCCGTCATGACACCTACCTATATTTTCTACATAAACGTTCAGACCTGCTTTTCGAGACCTCATTTTGTCGATGAAAAGCGTTTTACTCAAAAAATTGATTGATGTGACAAGATTTTTCCGGTCACCCTTCTGAGTTAGGAATTACTTTCATTTTATAACACAGCAGGAATTTTCGGGGAAATATTCAAGGGTTTTAATTTCTTAGTAACTTTGAACTTTGCTATGTGATTTTTTTCTCCATTTCATCTGTTTTTAATTGTCTTTTTTTGCGGATGTACGCCTGTTGAACCTTTTGCAAGTTCCTTTTGGTTCTAGACTGAACCGTAATGGAAAGACAAATTATTATAAAAAAGGAAAAACTGAACGCCACTAATGCCATGAGAAAAATAATTACCTATTATCAATCACAAAACATTGTTTTTGATAAACGTGCGTTTCAGCTTCCCTTTTTCAAATTCCGCACCGCTGTAAAATATAAATGAAGACACTTTTTCTAAAATCAAAAATGACTTACACAAAATATGTAAACATAAAACCCTTGTTCCTCAGCTTTTATGTCCTGCATTTACATACATTATGCGAGGATGTTTTAATTTATTTAACAATGTTATAAAGGATGTTCCTACTGGCGTTTAGTCTCAGCGTGGTTGTAAAGAAACTCGACACATTGCAAGGGGGAAAATATTACCCACCCTCGCAGTCTATTAATTATCTTATTCATAGCTCTGCGGTTGTAAAACTACGTTATGCTACAGTAATATGGAATTATGATGCTTTAGTATGTTATTGTGATTTTGTTAATTATTTTGCTGTGAGCTTTGTCGCCGCTATACAGCGCAAGTGTTAAAGATTATATATAACCTACTCAAATATTAGGTCTTTACCTATGAAATTGCCGTTCTGCAGTACTGGCCATTTCAAATCAAAATAATTTTTGTTTGGCTATGAATTCTAATTTCAAATTAATTTTATTTTAAAAACATGGATTTTTTTTTCTAAAAGTAGTCATTTCTTTATTGATTAGTGTTACATTTTCATCGCATTTCAATCTTTTTCGTCATCATGGATACGTTAAAAATTCGAGTAATTATGGAATATGAGTACCGTCGTGGCAGCAACGCGGCACAAGCGGCACGCAACATCAACGACGTTTACGGAGCTAACTCTACAAACCAACGCACCACCTGTTATTGGTTTGCTCGCTTCCGTTCTGGAAATTTCGACCTGAAAAATGAACCTCGCGGTCGTCCGAAGACTTTGGTCGACAATGACGAATTAAAGGCGATTGTGGAAGCTGATGATACACAATCTACGGCTGAATTAGCAGCAGCTTTCGACGTTAGCGTCAAAACAATATTGGTCCATTTGCGTCAAATTGGCAAGGTAAAAAAGCTTGACAAATGGGTGCCCCACGAACTCAATGATCGCCAGCGCGAAGTACGCGTCGAGACGTGCCTTGCACTGCTCAACAGACACACAAATGAAGGAATTTTGAACCGCATTGTTACCTGCGATGAAAAATGGATTCTGTTTGATAACCGTAAGCGCTCAGCAAGTTGGTTGGATCCTGGTTCAGCACCTAAACAATGCCCTAAACGAAAACTTACCCCTAGAAAAGTGATGGTCACTGTTTGGTGGTCTAGCGCCGGTGTGATTCATCACAGCTTCTTACCAAACGGGGTGAGCATTACTGCAGATGTGTACTGTGGAAGAACTGAACACAATGATGGAGAAGCTGGCGCATCTCCAACCAGCATTGGTCAATCGCTCGTCTCCGCTGCTCCTGCACGACAACGCGCGACCTCATACTGCACAGCAGACGGTCTCCAAGTTGCAAGAACTGGGGTTGGAAGCTCTCCGTCATCCGCCCTACTCACCAGACCTTGCGCCTACAGACTACTACTTTTTCCAGAATTTGGATAACTTCTTGGCGGGAAAAAAATTTAATACCCGAGAGGCAGTACAAAATGCCTTTGAAGAATTTGTTGCCTCCCGTCCAGCTGATTTCTTTAAGAAGGGCATCAATAAACTGCCACTGCGATGGCAAAGATGCATTGATTGCATGGGTGATTACTTCGATTAATACAAATAAAAAATTCATGAAAAAAATTCGTTTAAATTTTTTCATACAAAACGGCAATTTCATAGGTAAAGACCTATTATTTGGATCACGAAAATTTTCTAGTATTTGTGCGCTGCAAACTTGCCAATCAGGCCTGCTGGCTGGCCTATCATTTTCACAGAAGTATTTTTTTTTAAACCTGTAGTTCGTGTCTGCTTGAGATAAAAAAGGAAACGTCACGGAAATTGAAAATAAACTGCGGTAAGAAAAACTCTCTTTTTTCTCAACTTTGAAAGGACGCAACCTCCTGCATTGCACACTATAAAACACCTAGTTACATTGAGAAATGGGGCAAGAGGAAACCACTTCAAAGTTTATAAGATTTGACATATTCTTACTTTTTATCTTAGCAAGCAACGTCTAAGTATTTCTTAGACATTACAGGCAGTACCTACACAGTGGTACAGAACAATTTACTTGACACGGTTGCTACTACTATGGAGCGTGCGCGCCTGCTGGCTGAGGGTAAGTGGGAGTTGGGTCTTTGACTTCATGCACTACCGTCTTCGAACATAGGCACTTTGTTCGACGACACTACTTTTCGCCTCGCTGCTTCCTTGCTAGAAGCTACTTTTTATGCTCCTCATTGCTGTCACTATGGCAAAGTTGATAACATTCTCGGACACCATGGCCTGTCTTGCCGCCGAAGTGCGGGTCGCTTAGCACGGCAGGCACGCGAACATTAATGACATTATCCGAAGAGCTCTTGCCATCGTCGGCATTCCAGCTGTATTAGAACCCAATGGCTTGCCATGCGACAATGACTAGAGACCGGAGGGCATGTCATTATTTCCATGGAAGGTGGGTAAGCCTTTAGTGTGGAACGCATCGTGTGTCGATACTCCTGCGCCATCCCCTATTTCTGGCTGGGCGTGCTGTGCTGGCGCTCCTGCTGCGGCTGCGAAAAACTTCAAGTGGCGAAAGTATAATTACCTTATCGGTAGGTAACTATATTTATGAGCCGTTTGGGGTTGAAACCCTCGGGCTGTGGGTTCTGAGTGTTCATGGTTTGTTCAACGAAATCTCGTAATGGCTGGTTGACAGTTTCCGTGACCCAATGGCTGGCTTTTACGTTGGCCAGAGATTAAGCATTGCCATACAACGTGGCAATTCCGCCAGTCTTTTGGGTACATTACCAGTCGACAGCGATGAGAAGGAATTTTTCGACGCCATATTTCAGTTTGTTAATAGTTTTAATAAGGTTATTATATATTCATTAGGAGATATTTTAATTTTAATAGTTTGATAGCTAATTTAGTATAAGAAGTTTACCCAGAGTATAACATACCAAAAAAAAAATACGGACATCGGTGGAAGATATCAGCGAGGAAACTAAGTTCGAAATACCAATCCGCCTTGAGCAAGCGTGGTGATTAGTACTCGAGCCTTCTCTGTCCCAGAAGAGGCCTTCACCCTGCAGTGAGACAGATACAGGCCGTTATCATAATCAACATCTCAACCAAGTGTCAAGATAAACTGGGCACACAGCAGAAACTCTGAAACGCCTCAATCACGCACCACATAATGTGTGAATTATGCGCAAGAGGGTGAAAATATCAGGACGAAAGATGTATAATGCAATTTTCACAGGCTTTGTATGTCTCTTTATTGTGTAACGCCCCAGTTTTTACTATCTTAGGTACTTTATAAAAGTAGTCTTTAAGTACTAAGAGGGCTGAAATAAGAGGTTTTTTCCATAATATAGAAGAGTGATCACATCTCTACATAGTATAAAACAAAGTCACTTTTCGAGTCTGTATGCTTAGATCTTTCAAACTTCGCAACGGATTTTAATGCGGTTTTCATCAGTAGATAGAGTGATAAAAGAGAGAGGTTTATATGTATAATACATGCATATTATACTAAATAAAAGTCGAGAATATCAAGGATTTGTAATGTGATGTCTTAAAAAACATATTTTAGTACGCTTACAAAGCAAACGCTAGCTAAACCTTACGAGATTGATCAAAAGAATGTACAAAGGAATTATATATCTTAAAAAGATCTTCAAAAAGTTGCCGATGGTATATGTCTATCTCCTAAGGATAACCATTTTTATCTTATAAATATTACAAAAAAAAAAGTGGGTTATTTACGAAGCTATTTTAAACAATATTAATCTTTATACAATTAAATACGTTAGATACAGTGTGCATTTAATGGAGATCAAAATTGCCCTCTACAGTATATCATTAAAATTAATATCTTAGAATATATCACAGATTTAAAAGTGTAACATCTAATGTAACAATGGGGGTCGATATAGACCACTTTGAGTATCATTGGGCAGTCATATTTATGGTCCAGACAGCACAGCAGCAGTGGGTAAAAACAGCTGTAAAAAATGTATATAAAGATATATACAATAATATAATGTAGTGTGTAATAATGTAATGTGTTATTAGTATAGTTTAATCATAATAATAATATTATTAATCACTCCACACTGACACCACATTAGTATCTACATTGCACCCGAGCAAAGCCTGGGCGGGTGGCTAGTGAAGAATATTTAGAGAATTCCTTGTTAAAGACATTTACAATAGAATCAGAGTAAAACAATTAAGCAAATTATATCGTTAAAAATGATTTATTCATCTTAGCCCACAGACCTTAGTATAAGTTCAGTACGACAAAACTTAGAGGTAACATCGATGTACAGTCAAGGAATCTAAATGTTTATTACTTTAAGAGTAATTTACCTTATAATTTTTTCGACTACTTATTGTCAACTTATTGCACGAATATTACAGTTCGAAAAGATGTCATCCGCCCGCTACATTGGGAAAGAAACTTGTTTTAAAATTGCTTTTCATTTTAGCTTTTGACCGTTCCTACCTAATGGACCAACAAAGCCAGTAATTAGCTATAGCTTATTTTCGCTTACTGGGGAGTTATGATCCATGTTGAATCTGTAAATTCCTGCCTGGGTTTATTTAACTTAACTTGAACGGTAAATGATCTTGTTTGATAGTTCCCTATAAAAAAAAATAAAAAAAACAAAACACGTGTGGCACTCGGGGACTGCCGCGGTAAAGCTATTGCATAGCATTTTTTATCAACTTATGCAATTATAATTATTTATTTATGCAGTATTTATGCAGTATTTTTTTTCTTTGATATTAATTGAAGTACAGTCGTACCATATACATACACGTTAAGCGAACGCTCGGCCGAGCTACATGGTAGGCGGAGTGGGGGGTGTTAGGTTTTATTTTCGTTACGGAATTTCTTGATTCGGTCGCCACGCTCAAAGCCCGCGATAAAAGCTATGCAATAGCTTAAAAATTTTAGACTAAAAAGTTCATAGGCAAGGCAAGGTTGTTAGTAACAAGAATTTTGCTTATAACTAATGTTAGTAATTAAAAATAAAAAGAAGAAACTTAAGTCTACCCCTGCATAGTAGGCTCATCGGTCTTGCCACACATGGAGTTCAATGAACCTACTGAGCAGAACAGTATCGGTTCTCTCGCCAATCATCCTCAGGTAGCGTCCTTCAGGTTCCCCCGTACTCGTCGCAACTTTGCAACTTTTTTACGCATAATTGCGTAGAAGTCATCTACGCTGGCGTCAGTAAACATGCCGGATGCACTGCAATATCGAGGGAGCCGAAACAGAGCCCTGAACACATTATTATATTGGACGCGCAAGGCATTGTATGCTTTTTGTGTAAAATTTGCCCACAGGCCGCTCGTGTAGAACGTCTGGCAGAATGCCTTGAACATTGTTATTTTAACAGGAACAGTACCTATGGTAGGTACTTCTAAACTTACCATTGTTGAATACCCTGAATAAATGTTACATAATTTATTTGCATTATGGAGCCTAAAGCTATCCCAGCTACGTCTCTTATTCGATTTGAGAAGGTTTCGGTTTGTTAAACTTAAATTCATAATTGTTAACTATGCATTCATCTTTATTTATGTTTTGAATTTATATAATGGTTTTGTTGTTTTCTTTTTTCTTTGTTTTTGGTTTATTTAGGATTCTTTAACATCTTATATGCGGTGTAATCCGCGCAAACAATTACCATGAATTCAGTACAACTGAAATAACAATATATTTACGCGGTGGGACTAGAATTATGTGCTGAATTCATGGTAACAGTCTGCGTGTCGATGTACATAAGGTTATATTAATGATTTTGCGATTCGAAAAAAAAACTATGTAGATGTTTTCTCAAAATGTATAATCATTGCCTATTCTTAACCACCTGTGTGAAAATGTATTTACATAAGTAAATAAAATACAATATCGTATACAAAAAGTTGGTCAGGAAACTTGCCTCCTACTCGTTATCTAAGGCTGCTAATACCCCTAATGTGGTCCAGAATATCTCTTCAGACAAATCTGCCAGTGATTTGACCTCTTTCTCACAGGTCATTGAACAAAAGCTTTAGTCGACTTAAGTATAGATACCGTAGATTAAGAAAGAAATCGTGGAAGAACAATTAAAACCATTTTGATTTTAAGTAACTTAATGGACGGGATAATTAATAGACGGCGTTAATATTCTAAAATTATGTGTAGCCATTTGCCACTTCTTAGGTGTAATATTAACAAAAATGTTGAATAAAAATACTGTAATTATTTTATCTGTCTGTTAAATTCCGGAAAGCAGACGTGCAGAGGCGTGCATCAAAGACCGCTAAACTTTGACTTTCACAAAATTTCCTTGTGCAATGGCAGCCCGAATTTTGTATCTACTTTAGCCGACTTTGACACTGAGAACTCACTTTTTAACAGCAATTCTAAGCGTGATTAGTTGAATGTGTTATAAAATCGATATTGGATCTGAAACGAAATTCATAATATTTCTTTTTTATGGTAAAATCGATCTTACTTCAGAGGGATTTGACACTAAAACTTGCAGCTATGGATAAAAAAAAAAACTCCCATAACCAAACTGCAAAAATCACAAAAAAAAACTTTTACTTCAGTCGTGAAACATTAAACAGACATACAGGCCAACTTTCCTGTATATAATATTAGTGTAGATGGGATGTAGATTCCCTGCAGCACCTTGTTTATAAAGTGTGACAACTTTCGAGTTTCCCCCTCGTTTCTTTTGTTTCATACAAGAGTGAATGTGTGCCTTGGGAATCCAACGGTATACGACGTTGTTCAAAATTGTTCGCGTTGAGTGTGAAATATAAACTCGTTTATTTATTCAACTTGTGATTATGGAGTTGAGTACCGGAGACCTAGTACCAGAGTTCTTGTTAATATAACATAATATCATGCCTTTTTTCCCCGGAGGGTTGGGCAGAGTGCCTACATACACCCACATTTCGCCAGTTATGTTTAAGTCCCATGTAATAGGGGCGAGCCTATTAACATCAACCGGGCACAAATCCAGACTCCGGGCTGCTACATAGAAATTCCAGTTAGAAAACCCAATTTTCTATTAATACAATTTTATTTTATTAATAGAAAATCAAACACTCATTTAAAAAATTAAATTTCATTCGAAAACATCCATCGGTTTCTTACTAAACTTCAACTATATCCGTCGACGCTGGTTACTTACCTCTCGTACTTGCTATGTTTGACTCATGCATGAGTGTCGTTAACTCATTACACACGCAAATCTCATTGCACAAACACTTTGAGTAAACAGCTTAAAACCCGTTTACCTCTCGGTATTTACCTTGGGACCTCAAGAGATCAGAAGTCAGGTAAACACCTACAACACTGTAAATAAAACTCTTACCTAATCTTAAATCTGTTACATACTATTTCAGAAACCAAAGGAGACTGGGCTTTGTATGGAATAGTGATACGGTTTTTAACACGCTTTTTTATATTTGTGTAGGTATACCTCATCTATAGCCTTGTGCAAAAGGATATTAAAATCTGACCTGCACCCTAATTACGTAACACACTATCACAATCTGAATCATTTTGAAGCCTCTTGCTAATCCATTCCTTCTTATGTTCGAAAAATTTGTCCGCTCAACAACGTAAATAACGCAATGAATATTGTTAAACTGTCAAAATGAAACTCATTCTTACTGTTAGTTTGTTACGTAATTACCCCTCTGGCAATATTGAGTTTCTTTTTTTGCATTATTTTAATACTATTAGGTATATGTATATACTGAGTGTGTGTAGAAGCTTGTTATTGATTTATTCGTTTGTGATCAAAATATTACACCACGAAATTCAAAGCTACTCTAAAATGTTTAATGGCGCCTATTCTGCAGTCGCAAAGTTGTGACGTAGACTGACGTTCTTTAAATTAAAAATATTCTAAATGCGAAAGTGAGTTTGTTTGTTTGTTACGCTATAACGTCTGAACGGATTTGGATGAAATTTAGCACATGAGCACCATAACCTGGGTTAGGACAAAGTATACTGAGTACACTGATTTAAAGCTGTTAGTTGCTAGTAGCTGTAAGTTGTTTTAGTTTAATTTTTTTAGTTTACACTTTTTAGTTAGGATTATTTTTTCTGACTTTAACGCTTTAGGTAATGGTCGTTTAAATTATCTTTCAAAGCAGTAACATTCTGGGTTTATCACTCGTTTTTAAGAATTATCTTTATTATATATATAAAAATTACGTGTCACGTTGTTTTTCCGCGATGGACTCCTAAACTACTGAACCGATTTTAAATTCGATTTGCACACCGTGTGCAATTTGATCCAACTTAAAAGATAGGATAGCTTACATCTCAATTTATAGTCGCAATATTATTTTATTGCAAATTGTCTATTATTTGACAGTCACAATTATCTGTTAGCTCCAAACGATTCTAACAGATGGCGATATCTATTGACTGGATTGAGTAAGTATTTAATAGATGGCGTTATGTTAAAATACAAACGTTTCATATAAGCTACAATTTAATAGCATAACCACCACGTGTTTCTGAGGCTAAGGTATAACCTACATTTATTTTTTAATAAACGAAGTACAGTGAAATTCAATTGCTCTTACTTTTTAATTTTTGGTGTTAGCATAGCCGGCCACGTATTACTTAGACTGAAGTATAAATTAAATGCTACCCGGGCAAAGCCGGGGCGGGTCACTAGTATTGAATTATATTACAGGTTATTATTACTTTTCACGTTAATTTGACCTATGATACGATTATAGAACTTTATCACAGCTTTATTAGAAGCTTCGAAAATGTTAGTGAGAATGGTTACCAACCAATTTTAAATCGTTATAGATCCTAAACGGTCATTCAAAATGAAAAATGATTAGAGATAACTAAAATGATTTACCTATTCAATGATAACCCACTTGACATAGTTCATCGACTTTATCTATTTTTCTTTTTCTTAATAAGGCGTCTGTTGTCGCCATATTCAATTTTGATTACTGGCATGTCTTTAGTGACACTCACAAGATTAACACATCGATTGAAGTAAGTATCATCAAATCGGCCCACGCGTTTGGTTTCTAGAGCGCCACAAAAGAACAAAGATACATACATAGGCTAATAAACACATTACCCTCCTTTGCGTCGCACAGACGGATAAGAAGGTATGTGTATACTGTATTTAGTGCTGTAACCTATATCAAAATCATAATATTCAATCCCTATCCTATCTTGAAATAAAAATCAGTAACTAAGCGTGTTATCAGCTCACCTTCCTGAAAGTTTAACCCTAAACCGAAAGAGATTAGCAAACTGTCAGCACTTAACACTATCAAAGTTTAAACCCGACACTTTGGGTGACACGGAGCGGGTCAAGAGGTGTTCGGAACCATTTGCAGCTAACGAGGTGTTGCTAGTTGAAACGGTGCGTAAATCTTACTTAATATACTTGAAACTTGCTATAAGAGAGGATAATTTTGTTGTCTGTTTTCAACACGGCCGCGGCAGTATTATCGGGTGAAATAATTATGATATTTATTTTGTAAATTAATTAAAACGAACTTGACTCCTACTGAAAGGACTGGCCCGCAATGGCAGTGGATAGACGTGTGCGTAAAAGGAAAAGAAGGCCTTTGCCCAGCAGTGGGACATTACGGGCTTAATAGATAGATATAGAAATTAATTTAAAACTAAACTTACACAGATTTTTTCGTTTTAAACTAGATGAGGTCTATCTGGAGACTAGTCTAGCCGACTACTCTGAGAAGGCACACCGACACAAATTCTGAGGTCAATGCCTCAGAATACGACCTTATCTTAAGGCCAGTTGAAAGACGAGCCAATATTAAACGTACTTATCAACCTAATAATTGTGTGAGACGTGAGGCTCTTTAATTATTTTCTTCCTGTAGCTTTGACTGCGTCTTTGCTTGCAGTGAATTAATATTCCGTGCATTCATATGTATGGATTCTCCGAGACACAGAGTAAACTACACGTCGGTAGTTGTGCATGAATTAGTACCGCCAAATGCAACACGTCCTTACCTAATGCATTCAGTTTGGACGAATGTTACTAAGCATGTAAATCTTTATTAAATAGTATAAAACAAAGTCGCTTATCGTGTCTGTGTGTGAGTGTGCTTAGTTTTTCTCGTGTAGCCAATGCACGGAAGGCGATGTGAAATAATACATCTATTTTTGCAAGCTTTTATTTAGTTTCACCTGTCCCGGTGTCTGTCTGTCTGTAATCAAATGCAAGTTAAATTTGACCCACTTCCCGGTCTCCGATTAAGCTGAAATCTTGCATGCATAAGTAAATCGGATGCAATATTATTATGACATGGAGCTGATCTGATGATGGAGCCAGAAGGTGGCCATGGGAACTCTATAATACAAATGTTAACTTTTTAGTTGTTTTTTATTAACAACTAACTAAGCTTTAAAAAAATCGTTTATTTTTATATAATTTACAAATTAACGCGATGTCCGCTAACTTTGGAAATGAATACTACTAATGTCGTTTAATATTTTTATTTGCTCCAAGAAATATTTAATATATTAAAATATCTTCGCTCTTATAGGCAAGTTATACACTCCAGATTTCTAATAAAGAGTACATACCTACTACTTTATGATAACGCTAGCGACAAGTGCCTGCTTTGCGCGGTTTTTACGACTCGGGTAACGCCGAGATTTGTTTAATGAAGGCATGTAGGTACCTAACCCTTCCGGTATAAATTTTGTACATTATGGTGAAAATTGCATCAAAATCAATTCTGTAGGTAGTTTAGAAGCACCAAGCGGTCGAAATGGAATTATCCGGAAAAGAACTGGAGTTACACCGACATAGCTTGCAGAGTAAGCAAGCTGAAGTGGGCTGGCCATGTTTGTCGAAGGACCGATGGCCAGTGGAGCAAACGAGTGGTGGAGTGGAGACCGCGTATCGGCAAGCATAGTGTGGGACGCCTCAAGTTGAAGGGCCGATGACATTAAAAAGGTGGCGGAAGGGGGCAGACAGGGTGTTGTCGCGCAGCTTGAGAGAATGCTATGTCCAGCAGTAGACTGCGATAGTAAGTTAATTAAAGCGGTCATACAGACACTAAAAGCCTCTTTGTTTTAATATATTTATTATTATTATTATTATAGAATTGATAATATTATTATAATCAGTAAACATCAAGGAAATACAAACGACAATATACAAAATGATTACATTGTAATTTATGTGGCGTATAAAGACTTGCACAGTAAAACTGTTCGTGGAGAAAATTATGTTTATTATATGAAGCAATACTCATAACTATGAATGAGAGACATCTGAATACAGAGCGGGGAACATGTGAATCTTAACACTGATATATACCGACAATGAAACAGTAATACGTGTTCGATTTATTGCAAGTGTATCGGAAAGTTATCTCATTATGGTTTTGTATGTTAAGCTTATCTAATAATATATTATAGTACAACTATTTTCTTAATGTCTCTCGGGAATCATCGGATTTCCGAATACAAACGAATTCTAACTTCCATGTCCATCAATTAGATTAATTATTCGATTTATCGTGTATCATAATTTGAATTCAGAACTAAGAACTTTATTTATTTATTTATTTTATTTATTTTATTATTTATGTACACACAGTAAAACAGATACAGATACGGCATATTAGTATTAAGTACAAAGGTACTGCTTATTTCTTAAGAAATTTCTTCCAGCAGACCTGCGAAAGGAGAAATGAAAAAGAAATGTAGACAATAGTGTGTGAGAACAAGAAGAGGAGAATTTGATTCGTGACGTCTTAAACTAGAATATTAAATATACTTACATATAATGCAAAATTTAAATAAAAATAACATATACTTAAACAAATAAGCTTATATATATAAATATATAAATTCTCACAGTTAAAAGGAATTTATTATATTATTATATAATATTATTATTATTTTATTTTTGTTTTGTCTTCAAGGAAATCAAAACAAAACCTTTTATGTGTGTTTAAGACTATCATTGTATTTTTTAAGTACACTTATACCGTATTTCTTGTCGGTCTAGTATCGAAAATTTCAAAGATTTGTAATGATGTCATAAAAACATATATTTGGGCGCTTACATTGCTAACACTGGCTAAACCTGACGAGATAGATCAAAATAATGTACTACGGAATTGTATATAAAAAGGTCCATAGAAAATTTCGCGATGGTATGTCTATCTCCTAAAATTAACCAATAGCAACAATTTTTATTTTATACATATTACTAAAAAAGTATGGGTTATTTACGAAGCTATTTTAAACAATACAGTTTTAATCCTTATCCAATCGAAATCGAAATCATTTATTTGCCAATAATGTAGGTATACAGATATGATGGTCATTTTGATGAATCCCGATACATTTCAAAAAAAACGTAACGTAAACACGTTAGCTTCGTTGTGCATTTAATGTAGATTAAAATTGCTATTTAAAGCATATCATTAAAATGAATATCTTAGAAGATATCACACATCTAAAAGTGTAACATCAAACAATGGGGGTCGATATATTTATTTTATTTATTTATTTGTTACACCAACAGCAGTACATACAAAAAATTAAAACAGTACAATAACATAATCCTTATTTTTCTTAACTAAGTTTATTTTCGTTGTATGTATATATGCATGTATCTATGTATTAGTATTTATTATTTTTCAAGTTATCTATCCCTTATGTTGCACTTGCCATGTTTTGTCTCTGCATCACCCTAAGGTTGACTGGTTGAAAATGCCTCAGGCATTAAGTCCGCCTTTGTACAGTATTTTTTTTTTTTACTTGTGCATTCAGTTTTAATAAATAAATAAATAATAAAGTACCCGTATGTATGCCTATTATAGGTATACATAGGAGTCACCACAAAACAACATCGTAAGTAACAAAAAAAATGCTTATGAAAACATATCTAAATTACAATTAGAAATTAAAATTCAAAATAAGTGAATACAAAATGTTACCACGAGAGGTGGAAGGTGAAAGGGTATGAGTGGTAGTGATATCTAAGAATATTCAGTGTATACACTCCCGTACCTCAGAGACTGATCTTCTGATATAGACCACTTTGGGTATCATTGGTCTACCGGTTGCTAGCGCTACCGCTGAGCATAAGATCCTGGGTCTCATTCCCAGATTACGCAAAAGTTTTATTGAGTTTTTCCATTAGAAATTTCTCAAAGCCGCGGGGTGTCTAAATTTATACCAGGTCGATGGCAATAGGCTCGCCCCCTATTACATGTGTGTGTGTTACTTTAGGTAGACCTCTGCCTAACCCTTCGGGAATTACAGGCGTGATTTTATGTGATGTTATATGTTATTTTAATTTAATTTAATATTACAATTGTTTTCATCTTTTTATTACGGACGCTTTTACCGTTCTGCATCGTTCTCGCATGCATAATTTCAACATGAATTATGTAACCAATATTTTGTAACCATATTTTGATTTAAAACCGTGTCCGTGGAGTTTCATGCCCGTTCTTCTCCATAGGCACCTACTAAGCTTTGGATTGGGCAACTAGCTTCATCTTCATCTTTCTAACCGACCGACCCCTTGACAATTCAAAAGTGCCTGTTTGGTTTATTTCAAATAAATGCTTTGAATTTGAGTTTGAATTATATTGAATTGTATGTTGTGCAATCACACGTAGTAAAAATCACGACAAATACGCAACAGCTTTTATTATTTGCCCAGCAAGACTATCCATCAAGGCTGTTACCCTGATGAAACTGCCCCGTAAAAACCTAACGATTTCAACGTTGAAAAATGTCACTAACGATGCGCAGATTGCAATACAAATACGTGCACCGAAACGTGTTCCAAAACCTGAATAAATAAAATAAAAAACATTTTTACAAAAACAAAACAACCGACTTCCAAAAAAAATACTACAAAGTGCAAAATATCTTTATTTTCGATGGTCGGTGGCTTTGGTTGGTTGTTTATTTATTTATTTTTTGTCATCGCAAACTTAATATTTTACATTGTTTGTTGTTATTTTACATTGCAAGTATCTAGTGACATGAGTGATAGACGAAGTAGAATAAATATGTACGTTTTATTGTACACAAAAACCACTCATCAGAATTTGGCCAAAGTATGAGACCCAGTGAAAAAAGAATTATCAAAATCGGTCGACGTGGTTAAGAATAATCATATGAATCAATTAACATAGACATAACAATGATTCCTACGAATTGAGAACCTCTTACTCTTTAGAGTAGGTAAAAGAGAGGATCTCTTAGAAAGAAGGTTTTCTATATAAATAAATGTTCGAACATCACAGGCGAACACATAACGAGAGAATAAATTAAAAACTATAATAAATATACAAGGGTAAGTACTCGTACCCTAACCAGAAAATTAATTATGTAATAAAATAACAGAAAACCTAGAAGAAACCCGAGAATCATTGCAATATCACTTACTACCCCCACTTTTTAAATTTAATTCAAAGATGAAACTTGAGGTTCATCATGCTTTTTATTATTTTGGCGAACCGAAAGCCCTCCAGTGGGAAGAGAGAAAGCGTGTAGTGTTTAATACAAGCGTGTCTACATACGATCATTGAAGTAGAATAATCTTAAAATTATTTTTTTGCTGCCGTGTTATCGTAGTTTGAGAAGTGGACGTTTTTTTTTTAAATATAGGTGTTCGTGTACTCTTTGCAAAGTTGATATTTTATCAAGTGTAAAGAAGTTTCATGAGTTTTGGTCAAGGTAAAAAGTAGACTATATTATTATTACAATGTTCTGAATATTCTGCGCTCAATCTATACCTACATTTACTAAATTAAAGCCGTTTTTTTTAGTCTGTGTGACCTCGTTGTTCTTCTTTGATGCGGTTTTCACCATCATTTAGAGAATTTCTTCCCGGAGGTTTGTGGGTAAATATCATAAAGAAATCTTGATGGTTTTTCAAGTCGTACTACCTTACGAAGCAGGGGCGGGTGGGTCGCTAGTAGGGATATAGTTAGTAATTTCCATATCACAAAAATACGACTATTGCAATTCCCGAGTTATTTTTCAGTTACCTTCATCATTATGAAGGTAACTGAAAAATAACCATTGCAATTGCCTACCTAAGTTACAAAAACACCATCACCAGAAAAACATTGTGCAGTTATTGGAATACTGGAAACAGATGTTGACTAACCGTAGTATTCGTATACAAAAACAGTTTGCTACGCTAATTGGACTTGCGGCCAAATACTGAAATCGAACACTTTGCATTTTGGAAACAAATATCCGCCCGCGGCAGCCTGTCTGTCATGGTTGTTACACGGGAAATCGAATATCACTTTAAAGGGGTTATTGTAATTTGGTCACATCTGTCGTTTGGCCATCAAAAAATCATAAATGTAAGTTGGTCACAGGGACATAGATCAAGTGTGAATTGGTAACAGCTTTTTATGTTTTAAATCTTTGATAATTACCTACCCTACAGAAGAAAAGAAAGGGGAGTGCTTCATGAAATATAGAATATTCTTTGTTTTTTTTTTTTTTTTAAACGTTGCCCCACACTAGGAATTTCTCCTGTATTGTAGATGCGTTTACAAATATTTAAACTCACATACGCAAACAGCCAGACCCGGAACGATTATTAATATAGTATTATTAATATAGAGGTACCTCTCTATATTATATTCTTAATGTGAGGACTCGAACTTTTAAAATTCTTCGAAATGCATGGAGTGTGATTTGCTGTCGTTTCTCGCTTACCCTACAGTAACATGTAGTTTAACTTTTGAGTAGTCCATTCGCACGAAAATACCATCTTCAGAAATACGCTGTAGGTACAGTAAGCCGCATGTCAGTGGTAACAAAACCAGTATAAGCTGGCCTCTAATTCTGTTGAAAATCCATAGATACCACGCTAAGCCAGCTCAAGGTCAAAGAGTTAGTGTTGTGTGTCAAAGTGTTAGTGTTGTATGACAAAGTCAAAGTCAAATCATTTATTTCAAATAGGCACATAATAGGAACTTTAAAATGTCAAAATTTCAAAAAATATCCGTTGTGTTGTGCAGAGAGTACCTAAAGCATAAATCCTCCTATAAAGACGCTTAAAAAATTGAATCCTAACTTCCTAACTATTATATTATATATTATATATTATATTATATTATATCTTAACTTCCTAACTAATATTATAAATGCGAAAGTAAGTTTGTTTGTTTGTTTGTTACCTTTTCACGCCTAAACCACTGAACCGATCATCCTGAAATTTTGCATATACATTGTTAGGTGTACAGAAACCGAGGCGGCGAGCCTCCTTGCCGGATTGCCGCCGTAGGATCTGGAGGCAAAGGTCCTCGCACACGTTTGGGAGTGGCGCGAGGAGGCGAAACGCCGGGGCGTAACTCCGCTGCCGCGAGAAATCACGGCACAGCGGACAGAGCTCCGGCGGGATCTCATGGCGGCATGGAGAGTGCGACTGTCACAACGCAGCGCAGGGCACGCCACAATTGCGGCGGTAAGACCCCTCTTTGGGGAGTGGCTTGAGAGGCGCCACGGCGTCCTCACCTTCCGCCTGACGCAGGTTCTCACCGGACACGGCTGTTTCGGGAGGTTCCTGTTTCGTATAAGGCGGGAGGAAACGCCCGGGTGTTATCATTGCGTGGATCGACCGGAGGACACGGTGGCGCACACGGTGGAGGTTTGCCCGGCTTGGGTGGAGCACCGCCGTGTCCTCGTGGCGGCGATCGGCGGCGGCGACCTCTCGCGTCCGGCCCTGGTTCAGGCCATGGTACGGAGCGAGAGGGAATGGGAAGCCGTCACCTCCTTCTGCGAAGCAGTAATGCTCGCGAAGGAGGAGGCGGAGCGCGAAAGGGAGAGGCAATCTCTGCGCCCTCGCGCCCCTAGCCGCCGCAGGAGGAGGAGACACCCTGGGCGTCGGGAGTCGATTGCCGACTCCCGGCCACCGTAGGCGCGGGCTTGCGGACGGCGAGCAATGGGCAGCTCGCCGTCCGGTAAGGACCAGGCCCGGGTCGACGGCGCGTCGTGTTCCACGCGCGCCTCAAAGAGATGTCAGCAAAATTGACGGGGTCCGATAGGACCGATGCCTGCCGGGGCTGCGGATTGTTCGAAAGAGTTACCGTGGCCCTGGCGCACAGGCAACTGAAGGAACACGGGTGGGTTTTAGTCAGTAAGAGTCTGACACGCCCTTCCGCTCCGCCCAGAGCGGGAGAGGTCATTTGATGATTTCCCACCCAAAAAAAAAAAAAAAAGGTGTACAGAAACGGACATAGGGTACCTTTTATCCCGAAAAAAAGTACTGTTCCCGAGGAAAAAAACAATAACGTTCTTATGATAATAGATGGCGCCAGGTGTCTTCCGATCATGATTGAATTATAACCCGAACTGATAGTCAGTCTAAATTAACACGAGCGAAGCCGCGGGCAAAAGCTAGTATTGAATAAATACTTAAAGTTAACCCAATAACAAAACGATAAGTATTTAAAAGTGACTTTATACTTACGTTTAGTTATAACATCAAAAACAAATATGTGTATAAGTAGTTTCCATGCGTCAGGTGTTAACGGTCCCATGAGAATTAATTGAGGGTAACGGATTACTAAATGGTGTTCGAAACCGCCTGTGTTTGTGCACCGTTATAATCTTTACATAACACATTAATGTTACCTACGTGTATAGGGAAAAACCTAAATCAAAGTCGAAACTGTAGGTACTTTTTATCACAAAATATATATATTTCATTATATCAATATCCACTAATCATACATTTTTATTTTTACAGTTAGCTATATGGACATACATTATAAAGGTCAACTCACAAGTAAAAGCACTGCACGGGATCGGCGTATCACCGTCGGCGTCGGTGTATGGCCGATGCTCGCCATCAAACAGGCGCCAAGCCAACGTTATTTACGTTGAGTTGACTCCAACGGGATCGACTCAGCACCTTCGAGGTGTTGCCGCGGCGAAGCCGCGCTTACGGTTCGCCGTCGCGCGACGTTTTACTTAAAGGATGGGTGAAGGTGGCGACGACCGTAAGCGAGGCGACAGCGCGACGGTTCGCCGTATACGGGATGGCTAAACGCCGTAAGCTGGCCGCTGGGAAAAGATTGGCAATTATCTTTTCCCGATCGTGCCTATTCTTCCTCACAAGTAGAAGAACAAATAATGACATTAAAATGTACGGTTCAAAAATAATTAAAATCAATTAACAATTGCGGTCCAAGAAATGAAATGAAGAGGTTTTGTTCTTAACTATTCGGAAATAATTATAATATGATCTATCGTGTTATTAACTCAATACTCGGTCGAGTCACTGAAATGATCTGTAAACGTAAAATTTTATAACTTGGACTCTATTATTATGGTGACAGTTGTCATTGAAGTCAGTGACAACATCGAGACAAAACACGTCTACTTTCAATTGAAATCTGCTAACAATAGCAAAATGTATTGATCGTAAATGGCCGGCAACGTTTGACACATTACTTATATTAGTCTGCCACGTAACGGAGACCCAAGGACGCTTTGAAAGGCTCCCGTCTGTCGGCAAGGTATGGGTAGTACATAGTTGTACCGGAAATCGGAAATGAGAAGCTGGCCCTGGAGGTCTGCTGACGCTACAAAGAGAATGCTTGAATGTATACGACCGATGGTTAAAATCTAACTATTTTAATTAACTATTGAAAAAATCATTGTGCATTGTTCTGTTTGGTGTTGAAGGAAAAGTGTTGGGTTTTTCTAGTCTTTTGTAGATTGATTGTAGAAAACATTTTGAATTTTTGATGGTTAGTTTTATTTAACCCTATAATCAATCTCTGCCTTATAATTATCCTCAAATAGTCGGTATATTACTAAAATATTGTAGTATCGTAGATGTTACAGTTTTTTTCACATAGGTAGGCATTTTTTTCTTATTCTAAACGAAAATCTCTAGTGCTCAGACTGATGCGTTATGATTAATGTCCTCGCCTCATATATCAAAACAGTTATTTTAGAGCTAAATTCTCATAAGAATCTCATAAAATGTTTCTGTCTATCATGAAATATTGTGACATCAAATAACATTATAAGACAAGCATCTTAAACCAGGAATCGATCATAGACGTCCTTCAAAAGTTCTGCCAAGACGTATCATAGCCGCGGTTGTCAAGCGCTTTCAAAATAAACAACTGCTTACAATGTTTAAATGGGGCTTTAAATGGCCTATTGTAACTTGAAACTTTCTACTCCATTGTGCTTGTGTGAAACTTGTGAAGACTTCTTTATAATTGCAGTTTAAAAGGTACGTATTATTGTTAACAACATTAAATTCCAAATTCAAAAAGGAGTAGGAGTTTTCTTTTTCTTTTCTATTTGGTTATGGTTGTGTGTGTGAGTAATCTCTGGGGAAGCTTATGTCCATCAGTGGTTTACCTTTCGACTAGGTCGTATAGAATAACAAACTTCGATACTATAACTGATAATTGTTCCTGTATCCTAATCGCGTAACACACTATCTATCACAATCTGAAACATTTTGAAGCCTATTGATAATCCATTGCTTCATATGTTCGAAAAATTTGTCCGCTCAACAACGTATATAACGCAATTAATGTTGTTGAACTGACAAAATGAAAGCTATTCCTACAGTTAGTGTGTTACGCGATTACCCCGCTGTTATAAAATAAAGACTAGGTATGTTTCATTAAGTATAAAACAAAATGTAAATAAGTAGTTAAAATACATGATATAGTTTGTATCGGCCATAACTTTCATTTAATTCAGAAACGGTCCAATGAACAAGCAGTTTCTGGTACATGCATAATTACAATAACAATACAATAACAACATCTAAACTTAGACAGGTAAACTTTATACATTGTTAGTAGATAGTGTAAGTACTTGACAAAGGAATTTACTGTGAATACGTGTTACGTACCCAGTTCTGTCTCATAGTTTAATGTACGTTAAAGAAAATTTATTATAATGGCGTCTGCTTCTCTCGAGTCGACACGAGTTATGAAGCTTCATTTTTAGTTACGTAAAGCTACTTACAGCAAGGGGGGTAGTGGTGATGTGAGTGGCTAACCATGGTGAAGCAGAATGTACCTTGAAGAGGTTCTCAAACTGAGGCTATTTCTAGCAGATTGCAGTCGACGGACGATCTACTGAAAAACTAGAATCACAAGAACTCGAACAATCATTTCTTGGAAACTGCCAAGTTGTATAGTCTGTTCCACAAGTATTTGATGAAAACAAATCACAAACATTATTCAGGTTCAATTTTTACGCAATCACTATAGGGTAAAAGGAACACATTCATCTTTATTTATAAGGTTTCAACTTTATATCTTAAGACATGTCATTTCTCATCAATTATCGTTTGAATAACATTATTATAATGTAATTAAAAAAGCATCGACGAAAATTAAGGTTATAAAATGAACCCGATATATTATAAAACTTAGATGTTTTTCATTTGATAATTGATATCAAATGAAAAACATCTAAGTTTTCAAATAATGAAAGCACTCAATTCGTAAGTGGCATTACAAATTGGCATCCACAGGTACGTTTTCTGATCCATTTGTTTACATTTTCATCGGATAGGTAGATACTTTTGGTACAGACTATATCTAAGTCACGGGTTTTGAGAAAGGTCTTATACGAAATTCAACAAACCCAGAAACATTGTCAAGTCGTGTCACAGTCGTCACTCGTCGTTCATTCATTTTTTTCGTGTCGTTCATTTGTTAGGTGCGTTTTGTTTGTGCAGAATAAACTATTTTTCTTTCTTTCTTTCTTTTTTTTCACTCGATCAATCTGCCTAGCCTTTTCCCAACTATGTTAGTGTCGGCTTCCAGTCTTACCGGATGCAGCTGCACATGGAGCGATTGCCTCTCTGACCTCCACAATCCAGTTATTGGGTAACATGATACCCCTTGGTACGACTGGTTGTCTGAGTTTTGGGCTTCTAACTACCCGTAAAGACTGTCAAAGATCTATGAATGATAGCCGGGACCAACGGCTTTACGTGCTTCCCGAAGCACGGAAGGGTCTCGATAAGTAATGGATGGTCACCCATCCACGAACCGATCGCGGCAATCATAGCTTAACCTTCGATCAACCCGTTCGGCTATAGTCATTTAGCCACAGTTGTAACTATACGCTGTTTATATTTATGATGATGTCTTTGACACAAGCAAATCCTATTTTGGAGTTGTTCTATTGAATAACATATTAAATCGAAAGTAGGTTTTTTAGGTTTTTGATCTGAAACTGTTCCTTTAAACTATAATTCATTATTGACCGAGTTGTTTCTGTTTTGTTGTAGGTACTTGTAAGGTCATGTGAAAACACGAAAAGTTGTTTATAATAAAACACTAGCTACAGTGCTAATACTGCCAGCAAATATTTGCACAATGATAATATCGCTAAAAGCTATTCACGCAATGTGCATATTGAAACATTCGCTTATTCTGGAAGCATCGATGTACCTCGAGAGTTTGTTTGGTTAACTTAAGCTGAACTCAATCTAATCAGTTTCCATGAATTAATCTCTCAGGCTTAGCTTACGGGTAATGGTTGAGCGGTTGGAGAAGTCCAACATAATTTGCAAAAGTGCACTTTACACATTTGTAACTGTTATAACATTTATAATGGACGTATGGCTGACCCGTGTAATACAGGGAATTTGCACGCTTAAACCCACCTTAAGTGTCACCCTGTATTCGTGTACTTTTTTATATCAAATAAATATATTTTACTAGCTTTTGCCTGCGGCTTCGCTTGCGTTAATTTAGAATTTGACAATGAATTCGGGTTTTTCAGGCAATTATAGTTAGGAGGATGAAAAACCGGTCTATTGACACTCTAGACTCACAAAATGTATTAAGTACTTAAATAAAAAATAAAAAACTCTTAACACACTACTAAAGTTTCTACAATAATATTATTCAATCATGATTCGAAAGACACGTGGCGCCATCTATTATCATAAGAATGTTATCGTTGTTTTCCTCGGGAACAGTAGTTTTTTTCGGGATGAAAGGTACCCTATGTCAGTTTCTGTACACTTGACAACGTATATGCAAAATTTCAGAATGATCGGTTCAGTGTTTTAGGCGTGAAAAGGTAACAAACAAACAAAGAAACAAACTTCCTTTCGCATTTATAATATTAAATAATAAAAAAACAAAAAGTTAGGGAGTTAGGATACTACACTGGCCTTCAAAACTTAGTACTACACTTTTTAAATTGCAATAAATTTTAAGGTACACAATATATATTTTCAAAAAAAAGAAGGATTACAAAAAAATTAAAATATATATATTTTTTTATAGCCGAAACTCTTCTTTCAAGGAAAGGCTGAAAAAAACTTTATAAACAAAAAACACTTCTTTACAAATTGCTGTCTTACTTTTGACTTTTTGTTTCTGTTTTTGTTTTCACATTTATTTCTTGATCGATGAATTTTGATTCAAGAGCCAAGGTATGTTACAGCACGTAAACTTTACTTATCATGCCTCTGTGAAGAATGTGCAAGAATCATACCTTTTCTGGAACTACGCATCAGTATGCGTCGTACTGTAAGAATAGTGGGTGTAACATTAAGAACGGTTCGGCAGGTGAAGCGAAGGTGCGAATAAACTGGTAACCATCTGAGGAGACCTTGTGATGGCAGACCCAGGTGCACTAGTACCCCCGAAGACCGCTATATTTTCTCCACTGTGTTGAGAAATCACCACGTCAATCTAGTTGAAGTCCAGTAACAGCTTCTTCAGACCCGAACCGTCTTATTACAAAATATGATCTAACTTTAGCTCGAGCCTAAACCTTCGAGCCAAATTTTATATTTCGAACTTTAATCCGAATTTAGTAAAGTTCTTAATACAAAATTGACAACCTAAGACCAGACTAAGTTGTCAGTTTTGTAAAAGGAACCGTATTTCAATTTCTGTTAGGTTCTTATTTTAAAAACAGGTTCGATGGTTTAAACTATGTCTAAAGAAAAACCTTATTTTGTAACAAAACCGGAAGAGACTACATTAGTGACAGCACATTAAAAAGAAGATTTGCTGAAGCTAACCTGAAGCCCTAAAGGCCACCGAGTGGCCCCAAACTCGAGAGAGGGCATCGAGTAGCAAGACTGTGGCTATGCCCGTGAACACATACAGTGGAGTGAAGAAGAATGGGCAAGAGTTTTGTTCACTGATGAGTCTCGATTCTCAGTATTCACTTCCGAGGGAAGGCGAGGAGTGTACAGGTGACCTGGTAAGCGATACATTCGAGCCTGCTTCACAGAAAGAGTCCAATACGGTGGAAGCTCTGTACACGTATGGGCTGGCATCCCTTCAGAAGGTCGCACAGAGCTAGTGGCCATAGAAAAGGGAACCCTGACTGGGGAAAGATATGCTCAAGAGATCCTTAATGAGTATGCAGGGCCATATTTAGTAAATATGGGTGGTGGATCGATACGGGTGCAGGATAACCCCCGGCCACATACCACTCGGGTCGTACAAGAGTACATTCAGGAGGTTTGTATCAACATGATGGCTTGGCCATCAAGAAGTCCATCTCAACCCGATCAAGCATGCCTGAGATGAGCTCGGGAGGCTAGTCAGAAGCCGTAGACCACCTCCTATCACACTCAGGGCCCTAAAACAGGCCCTGATGGAAGAATGGGAGAATATTCCCCAACATCGCCTCCTCTCGTCTTCAGCATGCCAAACCGGCTCGAAGCTGTAATCAGAGCCCGAGGAAGTAATACCAGTCATTAAAATGTAAATAAGGCGTAAAACATGCTTATAAATGTTGTTAGTAAGTTAGCTAGTAAGTAAGTTTTTAGCCAGTAAGTTAAAATATGCTACTTTTTGGTTTTTATGTTTTTTTTAGTTAAAAACGTTACTAATGTATAATAAACTATAATTTCATTGAAAGTTGATGTTTGCTATCAAACGTTTTTTTATTTCAAAACTCTAACTTCTATAGTTTAGGAAAAATTGCAATTTTAAAAGTGTGGTATGAAGTTTTGTAAACCAGTGTATTATTAATTTTCCACCACAAAAAAGGCACAATATATTTTTATGGAAAAAGTTTCCCAAACAAATAGTAGCGCCACAGAACAATTTTAGGTCACGAACTGAATATGAATATTGGATTATAGTAACTAACGAAATACTGCAAATAGTTTTTTTTTTTTTTAAGCAGAAAAAAAGCTTGCACGGCTTATTTTTACAATAATATCGTTTCACGGTCCAAATTCGCATTTTCTTTATTGAAAATGGCGTAGTGAAAAACTTCTAAATTGTTGTTTTTATTCCGTTTTCACGCCAAACGTCCTTTAGGTAGTAAAATGTGTTTTGTTTTTTCGTTTGAAAATATTACGCACTAACGCTCGTTCTGTTTTAATAAAATTCACGGTTTACTTGTATGTTATTGAAATATTTGGAATTTCTCTGTGAATACAGCCAGCCGGCAGCCCTGTTGCTTTGTGCTCGGACAAACGCATATTTCACGGATATTACACGCCCTGGGGGGCTATTCTATGGACCGGCAGCAAGCGAACACACCACTGATATTTTTCATATGTTTTCGCAAAATCAAAGCCTGCGTTCATAAAGCGAATGAACGTTTTATCATTACGTCTTGCTGAATAAATATTTATCACTCCGTTTTTTTTTATTTTGAAAATCACAATTGTTCGTGATACAAATGAAGTTTCAACATTTTGAGTAGGTACTGACTTAGTGGTCGTTTTTATTTAAAAAACTAGCTCACCCGCGTAGCTGTCGGAAAACATCCCACGCGAACAGACGGAGATACAAACTATCTTAAGTATTAATCCAGATTATAAACTAACTGTGAGCCAAATTTCATCCAAATCCGTTGAGCCATTTTTTTGTGACTGAGCAACAAATATCCAAACACACACACACTTTCACATTTATAAGATTAGTAGGATAATCTTCTTTTATTAATTGTACTATAAAACCTTTGGTTGCTAATGCTTCACATAGAAAACACTCCCGCATCAACTGCTTTTTAAACGAGCCCAGTGTACCATAAGGAAAGCACCCAATGAGACGCTTCTATTTCAGGTCCCATCATCGCATCAAAAAATCCTCCATATTAAATGGTAGCAGTCCCAAAAGACTGCCAATATTTTGGGTAAAAAGTTGGCACGTGTAGTTTCCCATCAAAATGCTGCGCTACCGTTACTAAAATGCATTACGAGCTGTATAATGCCTAGACACAAAATATCTCGGGACGAACACAGCAAAAGTAATCTAATGTACATTTGAAATTCCTAACTTTGTCTAATGTTAATTTAATTAATTAACGACTTAAGGTTCGCATCCACATGAGGGTCTATTACGTTGCCAAGTGTTTTACCTTAAAACTGGCTTAATAGACAGCCACGTTCAGCATTGGCAGCTATATGTATAGCTTCACGGTAATCAAGCCACGAACGGAACGAGAATATATCGTCACGACACAGATGGGAACATTCGCTTTGACTTCTCCACAATTCAAAGAGGTGCAAGTTTTATTCAAATAACTGTGCCTCTAAGGGCCCGTTGTTTGATACATAGTTAAACATAACCAATAGTCAATTTAACAATTAGTCACTTGACAATAGTCAATAGCTATCAAACTTTAACTACTCTATCTGTGCATGGTTAACTTTTATAGCAAATTGACATTTTTTATAACTTTAGTTAGCTTAAACATTTCTCAAACAACATACTTCTGTAATTTTTAACAAATTGTTTGTTTAACTAACGCATTTTAACTATTAGTATGTTTAACTACTGATCAAACAACGGGCCCTAGTCTCAAACGTCTACAACGTATTGACACACATAATGTTAGTAGGAAACAGCAAACTAAGGTTTGTACAGCATTTAATTTTAAGAAGGAACGCCAAGATTCCTTTAGAAATGGATATATTTCTACGTTGTTCCGTATTGTGCTAAAATAACAGTTGAATAAATTATGATGTGTTTCTACATTAAGTAAAGACAAGTTTTTAAAATTAACTAACGGTGTTCCGAAGTTTTTCTTCAACATTTTGTAGAATATTAAGGATAGGTAGTTCAAGTACTAATAATTCTTAGTACCCCATCAAAGGCATATTACAATACCAACGTCCAACGTCAGAGAACTATCTAGGTCCAATGCCGGACATGCAATGAAAAAGGAAAATGAACCAAGGCAACCGGCAATGAAAAAGGTCCGCCAGAGAGTAAGTAGGGCGAAAACTGTAGAGCTAGCCATTTCAAGCACATGCTGCTCAATTACTATACCACAACCAAGCCTTCCCAAATATGGGGCTTGGTTTAGGTCTAGACCAGATGTGGTTGATATCATTATTTAGTATCCGTTATGCTTGTATTCACGTAAGTGATACAAACAATTTTGTAAGTACGTCCAACGTTCCCTAAGCAAATCATGATTACCCATCCAGAGACTGTTTGCTAAGTAATCGATTCATGCGGTTGATATTAAACCACTTCTACTTTCTATACCAAAATCCAATAAAGTGGCTATCATTGTTGAAACTAACTTTTACTTTCTGAATAACTGACCGACTCTTCGACAGTTCAAACGTGTCTTACAAATTAGTTTTTAGTGGAATAAATGAAAAATAAGTCCACCTCTGAACATTTCTGTGCTTGGAGTATTTAATTAATAAATAATAAAACACATACACAAACATACATACATAAACTCATGCTTTCTTCCCATGAGGGAAGGCAGAAATTACAGAACGCCACGTGCTACGGTCCTTACATACTCTTTTTGCTTCGTTTACGTTTATACATCTGCTCATAACGCACGCCGGTAGCAAATACTACGCACCTGAACTTTCTGAAGAACATCGTCAATAAGGTCTCCACTCCAGGCGATTCCGAAACAAGTATCAATGAAAACAACTATGTCATAATACGTCAAAGTTTGATTTAACTCGTGCAGTCTATCAAACAAACCATCTAGTTGCTTATCACTCGGGCAGGTTGCGAGAGTCGAGGAAATAAGTTATACTATGACGCAGTGGCGTCGACCTAATAACCTGAAACTGTTTGCTTACTATTTTTCATAGATGTACGTGCTCTTTATGAATTAACTAGCGACCCGCCCCTGCTTCGCACGGTTTTTACGACTAAAACATCGAGATTTCGTTATTATTTGTAAGTATAGTAATCATAATATATTAAATTAACATGTGTATAATACATTAATAAATTTAGAGAATTAATTCTGGTAGGTTTATACCTACTAGAACGAATTCTCTAAATGATGGGCAAAATCGCATCAAAATCCGTTGTGGAGTTTAGAAACACAACGCGGTCACACAGACGGACGCGAAAAGCGACTTTAATTTATAATTTGTATAGATTTTTTTTTAAATATGACCCATAAGTCGCGGGTGTTTCGAAAGTTTTCGTAGAATAAACTGTGTTATACCAGAATTTAATAGATAATTATGTCACTTGTCAAAGGCTTGTTTTACCGGGCACTATTCCAATGAGACTGAACTATTTTGAATCAGTCAAGCATTTTTTTGCATTCGAATCGAGCCCAAGGTATAAAGCAGCAGATTCTGTAGTAAAAATATTAACTGTGGTATAGTGGACGCCCGAGTTAGTATTTTTATCCAACTTCTATAGACACAGACTAGATTTTAACAACGTACACTCCCATAAAATACTCTACGGAAACATATGCTCATGGTATTTTCATGAAATTCGATTTGCAATACCAAAAATTGCCTAGTAGTTTCTTTGCGGACCCAGTATATATTTTATCTCCCTCGAAAACGCAAACGTAAGATAATTAAGATAGAGGAAGCAAAAGATTTATGTAGAACGTACCGGGGTCAGTTAATTATCTGTGATTATATTGTAAGTAGTTCCTGGTACAATCGGGGAGCTAAGGCGAAACTTTGAGCGTGTCAGCAAGATACCTACGATTTTTTTTGTACAATATCGACATTGCTGTTTTTTTATTTACATTAGATTCAAATAGGCAAACTGTAAGTGCTGTGCACACCTTTATGTGTAAAGTTCTCTGCAGTAATTTTATGATGAGCCTAAGATATCATTTAATGTTCTTTTGAACTAGTCATTGGAGTGCCATATTAAATAAATAAATGATTATAAATATATAAATATGCCTATGTCGATAAGGCGTGCTCAATCTTTATCCACTTTTAAATTTCTGGTTAAAAAACACTTCCTCTCTTATTAAACATCATTATTACATATAGTTTATTGTATAACTGCATGGGGTGGGGCAGCGAAATCTAGTTTTCTGGGGGTAGAACGCGCTCAAAGAGCGATGCTTAAGGTGATGTACTTCAAAAAAAGAAGATTCCCTACTGACAAGCTTTATGAATTATGTAATCTGCTGTCAGTGAGAAAATTGTATATCCTTCATAGCATCCTCAAAAAGCACAAAGAGATACCGTATGATGCTAAAATACTAAGAAAAAGAAATAAACACAACATAGTAAACGTTCCCATAGCTAGGACAGAATTTGCCAGCAGACAATATAAAAACCGCTCAGCTTTTTTATACAATAAAATAAATAAAATAATATATATTTATAATAAAAAAATAATTGAGTGTAAAAAAGAGTTAATATTATGGCTTCACAGTTTAGATTATGATGACACAGAGTTACTTTTGCAGCGTGTGACTTAATAATGTATATTATTAGAGTTATTTTATTTGCTCATTTAGTCACTCAGGTTCACTCAAAATCTCTCTCACTCACACACACAAACATACACACTCACACACAAACACACACACACACACACACACACACACTTGTAAAAATTTATCGTAATATTGATTTAGTTTTTTTTTTTTTTTTTTTTTTTCCTTTTATTGTTTATTTGTATGCCTTTGTACGTTTATAATATAAGGGAAGAGCGGAGTCTTCAACTACAGGCATTGCTATGCTTAAATGGAGACTCCTCGACATGCAATGCTAAGCCAAAAAGTTATATGAAATAAACTTATTTTTTATTTTTTTTATTTTTTATTATAGTTTCCTTGCTCTTGTTTCGTGTTTATTATTTTATATATATCTAGATAAGTATATGTTTCATATATGTATATTTTTATTGTATATGTTAATGGTACACCACTGACTACCTGCAGTATTGTCTCTCCTTCTCCCTTTAATACATCCAAAGGTTGTCTGTAAAAGATAGCGTTTGGCGATAAGATCGCCCATTGTATGACCTTATGTAAATTGTCTCCATTTATATCTGTAATGTTTATGGTGCACATAATAAAGAGTATTCAATTTTATTCTATTCTATTCTATTCTATGCATGTGTGAATGAAACACGAAAAAATGTAGGGTTATTGTTAGTTGTCTCTTATAAATTGTCATATTGTACAATAAAGCATAGGTACACACGAACATTTGAAAGCTATATAGAGATCGCTGAGAACTCCATTGCGAGCTAATGATAATAATAAGTTTTTTTCAATATTTCTTTACAAAGGTACACGTGTCACAAAGGACATACGTTATTTTTACAAATGAATTAAACATATGAAGCCGAACTCGGCAAAAGGTAATCATTAGTTTGCGGACTTATATGAGTGATTCCAAAGAGTGGTGCTCGTTGGTACGTCCACGTGCGAGGTTTTTAATGCTCGGTTTAGTGTACACACTCACTGCTCGAATGCTTAAAGCGGAATGCTCATTACGCGAGAATGCTTGTGGTGTGGACGCACCTTTAAATCTCATTCAAAGGTTTGTACGCTTACACATATTGCACACATGGCATGCAAGATGTACCTACTGCTAATATAATGTCATCTTGCATGCCATATGTGTGTATACTCATGTTTTGTACAAATAAATGTCAAAGGCTCGTACGCTCACACACATTACACACATGGCCTGCAAGATGTACCTACTGCTAATACTCGTATAATCTCATCTTGTATGCCATGTGTGTGTGTGTGATAAATAAATGATCAGATCTTACATATCTTAAAATGTTACAAGACACAGAATGTTACAGATTTTAAGTCAAATATGATTCATTATTAATTTCAAATTGAATACTTCAGTGTAAGAACAGGGTTAATATTAATGATAGCTAATGAATAAATTAGCGTACAATTTTGTATGCTTTCACTATTATTATAAGCACAACTTTAAGGCTCACTGATATCTGCATAAATTGACGCCACTCTCCCGAATTTAATTAAACTAATACCATAATAGGTATTGATCGTAATTAGTCCTATTTCACGTCACATTGGATTCTCAGCTGATTGCTGTTATCCTAATTGAAATTACAAGATTCTACGAAATATAAAGGTTATTTGTAATTTTTTAATTAGCTAAGCTTTAATGACATTAATTATAAAGTAAGTACGGTTGATTTGATCTTGATTTCTTTTATATTCGGTTTTTATACGACAGTAAATTAAACGAATTAGCACCCTAATTGCGTAACACACTTTCAATCACAATCTGAATAATTTTTAAGGATATTGCTAAACCATTGATTCATATATTTAAAAAAATTGTCTGCTCAACAACGTAAATAACGCAATGAATGTTGTTAAACTGTCATAACGAAATCCATTGCTACTAATAGTATGTTACGCACTTACGTCGCTTTATGTAACTCCCAGTCCCAGTCTACAATCAAAAATTTAATCGAATACATAATATCCAATTATCCACTTTAGCTAGTCGGCTGATTGGCAAAACCCATAGTCGGCCCATCACTAGATACTATTAAAATAATTGTTTTTTTTTATGTATAACATCTTTCCTTTCGCTTTTCGGCAATCTGTGAGAGTGATTTCGTGAGAAGGGACGGAAGTGTGTAACAGGAAGCCAGGGACACGCGCGCTATTTGATTTGACCAATGAGCGCGCGTGGTGATGGAGTTGGCCATCAGATGGTACCAACCCATTTTCCGAGAGGTTGGTACTGTCAGCCAACAGTATGTGCGACTGTGTGACGAGAAAGAGAAAGGGAAATAGAGAAGGAGAACGCGTCAGCTGTGCGCTTAACCTACAGTGTTGTGTGTAAAGTGTGATGTTATATAAACTAATTTATACATGTTAACTATATTAATAAATGTATTAACCTACATTCATAATAAGTGTCTGAAAAAAGTGCAGATCATTGATAAAAAATGCAAGTGAGTAATAATGAATAATTATTCAAATAAATATTTCAGTATTTTGCTTTTTTAAATTTTGAGGTGTATTTTATCGCTGCTCAATGGATAAGTTTCCGTACTTTTTGTTATAATGTTAAAAAATCGTACCTAGAATTTAATGAAGCATTATGTATTTTTAGATACCTTCATAAATTACGAAGTTATGATAGTTTTACCTCCGCTAGTTTGATAGTCGCCGCCGCTGCTCTGAAGCAGACGCGACGCTGACAAAACAAAACAATACCACCTTTTGTATATTACGTATCTGTAAACTCGAGCAAACGCACTTATTCTATAGGTCCGGTCACCAATTAATGTGATAAGTAACCAAGGTCGTCAGATATAGTTGAAGTTTATTAAGAAACCGATGGACATTTTTGAATAAAATTTAACTTAATTAATAGAAAACAAACAGTTCATTTATCAAATTAAACTTCATTTGAAAACATCCATCGGTTTCAAACTTCAACTATATCAACGATCCTGGTTACTTATCTCTTTTGGTGACTGAAGCTACCAACCTAAACAATATTTATGATTTATACGAAACGTAACAATATTTTTCAAAATCAAAGTTATTTTACAAAGTCTAGTTGTTTAGACTTTTTACTAGCTTTATAAAGCAAGACAAAAGAGAGATTACCTAGGTACTGTTTTAGTGTCATGAAATGATTATTCAGGCCACAATGTTAATGTTGTTTATTACCAAGGTCCGACTACTGTAAGACTTATTATTAATTTCGATCTTTGAATTTAGGTCTTTGATTTTTGCAAAATACTCCAATGCCAGTATTGCCAGTGTTTTCATTGGCTAATCATTTTCCAGGCGACTGACAACTTAAACAGCGACTAACTATTTGCTACTAAAAAATAACTTGGCAGCGATTAAATATTTTAGCAATTATTATATTAGATGAGCTTCAAAATGCAAGGAATTATAAAATTGAAATAATGGCTGCTACTTTAAGTTAGCGACCATATTAAACAGGGCCAGATGAAATCATAAGCGAGGTACTATAAATAATGATATGGCGACTTATATTAACAATTATGGATGCAAGAGCGAGAGAAGCGAGTTCGGGACATCGGGACACCCCGACTCAGATAGGTTAGGTTAGAAGGGGTTGGAGGAGTCTGGAAAGCCCCACCATCCCCTTCGTGGTTATTTTTTTTAATCCACCAGAAGTACGCCTACGCCTTATTATTATTGCCATTCAGAAAGAGGAGGCTTCGCCAAAACAGAAACTCGATGCCAGTTTAAATTAAAACAAAGCTAACAACTGATTATTAAGCTGCTACTTTTTAGGATTCCGTACCCAAAGGGTAAAAACGGGACCCTATTACTAAGACTTCGCTGTCCGTCCGTCCGTCTGTCTGTCACCAGGCTGTATCTCAAGAACCGCGATAGTTAGACAGTTGAAATTTTCACAAATTATGTATTTCTGTTGCCGCTATAACAACAAATACTAAAAACAAAATAAAATAAATACTTAGGGGGGCTCCCATACAAAAAACGCCATTTTTTGCCTATTTTTGCTCGATATCAATAAATGGTAACAGGTAGGCACCTAATTTCTGAACCTACTGTTGTTTACCTAGTCAATGGTACGGAACCCTTCATGCGCGAGTTCAACTAGCACTTGGCCGGTTTTTACTTAAAATCATCCTTTGCTGTAGCTGCCAACCTACTATTTTTGTTACCGGTTTTCATTTACTGCATTGTCGTTCCTATATGGTTCCTTTATAGGTATAGCTTCTTATTAAAATTAAGATATATTTTTAATCTTGCTTATAATTAGAACCTTTACAAGATATTTAAGATGACGAATGATAAAGCTAAGAGAGGTGATAGACTCCTAGATGTTCGATATTCTTCAGACATCTTCTTAAAAACACTACCCTCCTTTAGAGCTTCGCCACAGTCGGGTAAAAAGTCCGAGATAAATGATTAAACCCCACGAAATAACACGAGCCCAAAAAAGGAGAAAAAGAATAATGAATTATAAATTGCTGTCAAATCCATGCATGATTAAAAACCGAAGGCTTCTCGTTCAAACTCGAACTCTTTATCGTACAAGCGTTCGATAAGAAAGAAAAGAAATAAGTACCTTGTCAAATGTCTCGGCGAAGTTAACAAACATTGACGTCACGAACAAATTACTTATCTCAAGGGGGAAATAAGATAAAAGAGGCTTCGAAGGCAACGAACAATAGATCCTGTGAAGTGGAGACTGAAAATTGTAACGTGTAAAAAGTACATAGGAAATGTTTGTCAGTATAAACGTGAATAGAAATAAGTATAAAGTTTTTTCATTCTCCTGGATTTCTTTTTAAGTCCATACCACAAGTGAAATCAAACCTTTGCGTACTTACCTGCTTGAAGAAGACAAAAAATAAACTGGGAACAATTACAGAGTTTGAAATAATAAAATAAACCGGGCAAGAGCGAGTCGGGCTCACAAAATTATGGTTCCGAACCAAACTACACTGAGCTGTCTATGGAACGGTCGCTGGGCTGCTGTATGTAGGTACTGTATTGCAAGTAATTAATAAACCTGTCCTAGCTCCTAAACTATACATCTAAATCTCAGTCTCAAAAAACAATCTACACTATATGATTCAGTTAACTAACGTTAATGATTTGATAAAAATAAAGACTACATAAGTCAAAAGGGCTTTGTAAGTAGGCGCCTATATTGTTTTTTTTATTGCAGCTGTAACACTGTCGAAAACGGCTTCCGAACCTGTAAAAATGGCTCAATATCTAATAATAAAATCTTTAGGTTTTAGAAACCTAGGAGGCATGTTTTTGCAAAACCCTAAAAAAAAATTACAAGAAAAAAATATGGTAGCTCGGTGTTCAGTGAGAAGAAATCGTCTAAATTAAAATTACGCGCCATTTAAAGGAATTTTCTGTATGAACGCAATAAAAAGAAAAGAAAGAAAATACGTTTATTTAGCACAGACACAAATGGCAATAAACACAAATAGTACATAATATGAACTTGTAAAATTGTAAAATTGGTGTAATATAATTATGATAACTTGATCTTACTTCGAACGTCGAGGGGCGTGTATGTACGCCTAATAATGTATTTTTTTTCAATTACCTAAATACCAAGTTCTTTTTTTCAGTTAACCTATCTTGTCCGTCTGCTGGGCAAAGATCTCCCCCAAATGTTTCCACTTTTATTTATGCTGTGCCTTCTTCGTCCAATCGGTTAGGAACGAGTCCAAATCGTCACGTCAGCGTTTCTTAGGCTTGCCTCGGTGGCGATGCCTGTCTTCAGGCGCCCACTGTGTGACGATCCTGGCCCATCTGTCTGGATGCATCCTATAGGTGTAAACCGCCCAGTTCTACTTCAGCCTTGCAGACTTATCGCTTATCGACTTATCGACATCAGCGATACCTGACTTGGTTAGAGCGTATTGTGGTGTTGCGAATTTGGTCGGTACTTTTTATTATGAATCTGGACTAAAACGAACTACTCCATACTTAATATTATAAATGCGAAAGTAAATCTGTCTGTTTATCTGTTATCTTTTCACTGAACCGATCGTTATGAAATTTGACAGATACGTAGCTACCGGGAGCAATAGACACAGGTTACTTTTGATTCCGGATATTTTTAATAAAAAATTATGAAATACATAATATACGCAGACGAAGTCGCAGGCCAGCCAGAGGTGAAATAAAAGATCGTTTCGGGAGCAAACCTGGATGAATTGGTCAAAAACCTCCAATATAGGTAAAAATATGAGAGAGTAATGATTGTTCCTTCTCTATAAAACAAAAGATCTTTCCCTTTGGACTAGGGCAGTTACAAGCTAATAAATTATGTCTTTTTTACTGAAGATGCATACATGAATCGTTACTAACTATTACAACGTCATTAAAACCACGACAAAAGCACAGGTATAAAGAAAATTTAATTGTTCTAATCAGCACGTCATCGAAACCTGTCAATTGAAGTATGTAGTTAGTTATTTAATCTAATTTAGTTCCTAGTGTAAATTTTGGTTCATAATAATACTCTCGTACATTAATTTTCTGACGTTCAATAAAGAAAAAATAATAAATGTTTATAAATATTACCATACCAACAAAAGACATTAGACCTAGACAATACCGACCACATCTAGTTTAAAAATATGATTGACGTGTAAAAGTGTTTGTACAAACCTACCAAAAATAAAATCCTTTATCATTATCATTTAATACATTTTGTTTTAAGTTTATATAATTTTACTAACGCAAATGAGATGTGTCGTAGGACTATTTAATAAAAAATGCATTAAATATCATATATATTTAGGTCAGAAATCGTGTTTTTAACATTTTAAAATAAAAATATTGTAATTTAACGAATGTGGAATTTTCAAAAACATTATTCTTTTTAATTACATATTATAATCTTCCGCAAAAACCCGGTCTTTTGGGAAGCGTACGAGTATGTGGGGAAACGGGCTTAGCACGCGGAGACCCTTTCATATTTAATCTGAATGGAAAAAGTCTAAACATACTCGTATAACTAGAGAATGATGCGCAATTACCTAATGAATTATAAATTATAGGAAAAAGAAGCAAACGCTTTAAAAAAAAATGAGATTATAGTTAACACAAGATTAAAATGAATAGCTCATAATTAATATCGATATTTCGATCCAGTAGCAAACCTAAAACGAATCGAATTAAAAACAAAATAATCCGTTTTTATTCCTTATCATAATGAAATTGTCCAAAAACTGCCATTATAGAAACATTTATGCGTACGGGTCCTATTATTATTGATAAACCGGCCCTTAGAATTACCACCGTGACCCAAACTATAAAATTGTTAAAAAGCAGTAACCATTAATTTTAATTAACGACCGTAAGCGCGTAAACGGTATACAACATACAAACACTTACCATGTAACAATCACAGATGTGAACCAAAACAACTCAGTGTTAATCCTTAAATTAACTCACAATTTCACGAACATACTAGTAATTTTCACTTGAAGCGTTCACCACAAAAGTTAAAGTCACTTCACTACGTAACCTCGATACTTTTAGTACGCTCGAACCTCCCGCTACGCTGCTACGCCGCGCTCTACGCCGGCACGTGCGATCCCCGTAGCTGAGTAGATAAACTGGAGTACAGCCGCTACGAACTAAAGTTCCGAAGTTTACCGAGCGCTGCCGAGCGCCACCGAGACTTTGTAAGCCGTGATTGATATCAAATGAAATGTGAAGAATGAGTAGTTCTAGAGAGCTCTTTGTTTTAAGGATTATGTTTTTTGCCGTCGCCTCATGGTGTCGCTACCATCGTAAATCTTCTGAAGAAAAGCCTTTTCGTACTATAGTGTTTTAATAAAAAAAACACTTAATTTGTTTTAGCAATTGTGATAGTATAGCAAATGTCTAATCTTGCGAGATAAAGGTCGTAATGTGTATACTTTAGATGAAGTTTATTTTGTCTTAGTAAAGTTAAATAAAGCTCAGACCACGTTTCAAGTTAATTAGCTCGGTAACACGGTATCCACGCGTTATATTGGATTACCTAAATGATTTGCTCTCACCTGCTAGTAGCTTTATCGTAATACGAACTTTATTTTCTTAAAGCGACATTCATAAAATGTCTATAGACCGGCAGCATCGAGCAAAGGGGTCCGGACATTTTTCTATGGAAGCTGGAATAGCCCATCCCATCCCTATTCCCAACCCCATCGCCATTTTGATTTTTCTTAAAATATGCGGAACAATGTTACTGGCATATAAAGGTTATGTATTTATGTTATTATGACGCATCCTTACACTTTAATAATGTAATTTTAACTAGAAAAACACTAGTGCGCGATCTTGGAGTTCTATTACATGATAAACTACACCTTGACGTTCATAATGGTAAAATTACAAATAATGTCTTCCGTATGTACGGTTTTGTGATGAGATTAGCCACATAATTCGTCAGCCCATACACATATTTATATATTTACAAATCGCTAATCAGGTCCCAGTTAGAGTACGCTATTGCGGTATGGAATCCCTTCTACGAGTATATTAAATACTCAGACGCGATTGAAAAAGTTCAAAGTAAGTTTTTGAAAGCCAAGCATTTCCGTTGTTTTAGCACTTATGCATCTTATAGTGATCTTCTGAAGAGGTATAAGCTACATAATCTTAAAGCCAGACGTATTTTTTTATAGACAATGTTTGTTTTTTGTAACATGTGATTGTATGGATATTCGTAATAAGATTACGTACGTACGTAGTACCTAGAACAACCATAAACCGTAGGGTGCGCGCACGACCTTTATTTGCCGTATTTTCTAGTCGTACGAACGCAGGCTTACGAGCACCCAGACGACGCGTTCCTGGTCAACATAAAAATCTCTTTCAAAATATTGACATCTTCGCTTTTCCGCAACTGGTAGATTTAGAGGCCTTGTTTGTGAAACTATTTTAGATATTGCTCCGTAATATTTAACTCTTGGACTGTATTTTTATAATTTCTTGTTATTATGTTTTATTTGCATGCCTGTTTAATTTTATCATAAACACATTATGTAATTTTTCAAATTGTAAGCGCACATTGCATTAATTTTATAATTTGTTTTTAAAATACATATTTGGAAAATGTCGTGGGTTATACATTTATTCACTTTGTAGCATACATTTTGTGTAATACTGTAATGTGTAACTGTTAATTTTCCCAGATACACTCGTATAATATAAAATAAAGGGAAAAAAGCCACTTGCATAAAAAATATATTGATATGGAGCCCTGAAGTATCACGTTGCCGAGATATTTGGAAGTAAATGAAAAATGTTTATTTCTGTAAATTGGTTACAAAAACAAATTAACACGTTTTTTTTAAAAAGAATCACCCTGATTCCATACAGTGATAAAGATCTAGTACAACGATATTTTCTTCCGTATATCTCGGAAACAGCCTTGAAAACGCTCGCGTTATTACTTAGAAGCGTTTATGGAAGATTGGCCGGAGAAGGCAACGTGCAGGGAAAGCTATGGGGAGGCCTTTGCCCATTTAAGGGGCAATTAAAAATAGAGAATAATATATAAAAATACACTAGCGACCCACCCCTGCTTCGCACGGATTTAACGCCTTGACAAAACATCGAGATTACTTTAGTCCATGTAAATATAATCCCTTCAAAAACATAAATGGGAGCCAAGTTCCACATTAAGAATATCCGTGGTTATCGACTTCGCCGACAAAAGAATTGAGATCTAAATGGGTGCCAAGTTCTGTAGATACTCCTGAAAATGTAGAAGAACATACAACGTTATAAAATAAAAAAACACAATATCTTGTTTTTTTTCTGCTACAACAATTTTTGCTATATACAAAATATCAATTCTTAAATTTGAACAGTCGGATTATTTAAACAAAGCAGATAAACTTACGATAAATTGAACATCATGATTTGACTTGGCTATTTTAAATAGATTTTGAGTTATTAAGGGGTCAAAAGTGTCACCAAATGGTACGTGTAATATATAACGCACGGCTGCGGGTTCTTCAGTTCCTTTTTCCTTGAACTTGGCTTGACACGCTACCGCATGTAAAGAGAAAATATTTGATTTTTTGTACGTTTATATTTTTGTTTGTTACCCTTTCACGTTAAAATGGCTTAATTAATTTGGGTGAAATTTGGCACATGGGTACACCATAGCCTGGATTAGGATATATAATACTTTTTATCCCGATATTCCTACGGGATTGAGACTTATGCGGGTGAAACCGCGGGGCCTAGCTAGTGTAATTTACACATTGTCATAACCTTTCGGAATAAATTCTCTAAATGATAGTCAAAACCGTATCAAAATCCATTGCGTTGTTCTGTTCGAAAAGAGACTTTATTTTATAATATTTATAAATGTAGATTCTATATACTTAATGTTAAAATTGGTTTTTCAATTCGCTAACATTATTATATTTTCTGTTTCTGTGCTTTTATTAATGACATGAACATATTTAAGAGCGTTTATTTTTTCTCATAACATTGTACCTACCTACACGTTGCGGGTATGTAAAAATGTTTCAATGTTGACCTGTATATTTGTGTTTAATGTGGCAGACAGTAAATAAACTGTTACGTTTACATTCTTTGTTATTTATTTAAATTTAAATATCATTGTAACAAACAGATAATAACTTGTAACAATATCTGGTTATTTTTTATCTTTATTTGAAACCAGCTTTTGCCCGCGGCTTCCCTCGCGTTAATTTAGAATTTGACAATCAATTCGGTTTGTTCGGGGAATTATAGTTAGGAGGATGAAAGACCGGTCTATCGACATTGTAGACTCACAAAATGTATTAGGTACTTAAATAAAAAATAAAAAGCTCTTAACACACTAATATAGTTTCTATAATTATTATAATTCAATCATGATTCTAAAGTCACGTGGCGCCATCTATTATCATAAGAACGTTATTGTTGTTTTTCTCGGGAACAGTACTATTTTTCGGGAAGAAAGGTACCCTGTGTCCTTTTTGGTACCCCTGACAACGTATATGCAAAATTTCAGGATGATGGGTTCAGTGGTTTAGGCGTGAAAAGGTAACATCAAACAAATAATCTTACTTTCGCATTTATAATATTAGTTAGGATACTAATAAGTATTTATAACATTTTATTTAAGCCGCAGAAAATTAAATACGTTTATTAAATTATACAAAGTAAAAGAAAGTTTGATGCCCGTTTTCACTTACACTAGGCGACACTTCTTCTTCTTCTTCGTGTCGCTGGCACGACTTTTCTCATATTTTGTTGGCCCAAAACTTCGCCACTTCCACGGCGTCATCGGTGGCAGCGCAGAGGTCACTTTGACTGCAAGTTTTGGGACACAGAGGCCAAGATAAGGAGGAGCATAGTTTGCGACATCATCTCCACATCCACATCCAGCTGCCATTCCATCGAGGTAGCTCCACTTTACTTTATTTTAGGCGACACTTCAAAATTAATAGATATTATGCAGTTACATAACGCTACTTCATATTTCACAAGTCACTAGGGATCACTAAAGTTACGACACCGATTCGCCGATGCGTAATGCTTAGACCCATCGTTCACGACGGTTCTCAAAACTGGTGTACCAGTTACAAAATCTCACTAGTACCTATTTCAATGTCGGTCCGTACACGATACGACTTACGAACGCATTATTAACTACTTAGTTTGTTATTTACTACTAGGTACCTACTACGCTTTGGAATGGGCAACTAGCTTCATCTTTCTGACTGACTGACCCCTTGACAATTCAAAAGTGCCTGTAATTTTAGACTATTTTCTATTTTGTGAATGTGAGAACTTCTAAAGGCCTTGTAGACTTATAGACGTGTAGGGACAGTGTAAGTATGAATGTATGCGTCAGCGGTTTGTAGTGTGACAGAGGTGTGTGTGGTAAGATCGCCAGTTACTGCGCGCTGGCTGATCCGTGTGCTCATGCTCGAGCCTGAGGCTGCGGGAATAAATAAGTACTCTACAGTAATCAACCAGTGTCTTTATTTAATACATTAGTGTCATGGTAACTCCCGTGGCAAACCCAGTAGGCATAGGCATGGGTGCCTACAGTGCTGACCCCGAAGTGATATGAACACACAAACTTCTGATCTGGAGTCAGATCATTTTATATTTTGTTAAGTACCTAGTACTTATGGACAGGCCTGCACTGTCGTCCCTTACATATTAACAGAATAATTTAAAAACATTATAAAAGCCAATAATTTTTAAAAGTCACCTTAGAGTTTCTTCCCGGCTCGTCTCCGTATGAAATGATCAATTGTCACAGTGCACCTAGCTTCTAACGTTGCATAAGTACCCATGTAGGTTTATCTATACATATAATAAAATCGTAGCGGAGTCAAAACTGTAAAGTATTGTATTTTTTTTTTCATAGATATTCCCTATAAGTCTGGTAAGTCTGCAGGCTATAAATTATCACATTATTTGCTATGGGGGATGAGCAATAGGTATTGCAACTTGTTCGTATTCCTCTATAATTTACCACAAATTGTAAAAAGATGATCCAAAGTATTTATTTATTTATCCAAAGATTTAACCTTTATGATTATCATCACGCTATATCTTTAGAACGGCTATTTTAGTCAAATTTCAACAAAGCATATGGCTTAGCGGTTCGACGACTCCTTTGCAAACCTATGTTCGATTTCCAACTATTGATATTTTTTGTGCTACCCTTTTTACATTTTGTTATACTATTATATTATGATGGTTCGATAAACGTACACAGAAAAACAATAAGCATAACAACAGCATAGCATTAACATTATAATAAAAATGTATATATATGGTTAGGTGACTGCTAATGAGAAATCCCGAGTGTTTACAATCTACTGTTATATTACTTTAATGATAGCTGTTCTAGAGGAATAATCTCTAAGAAAGCATCAGTCAGTGTATCAGTGTTGTGCCATTAGGTAGTATATGCAGGAACGCAGGCATTCATTAATTTACTAAAAACGAAAAACTTCGCAAGCAAAGGGAAATTACTACTGAAGGCTGCGGGTATCGACCTCAGGACGAGCTGCCTCTCACAAGAACAACTGTACGTCGCTTGGTCCCGCGTTACCAATCCTGATTCTCTTCTTAAATTGGCTCCTGAGACCAAAACTACAAACGTAGCACACGGGAAAGTTATATAAAAATGTGGCTGTTACTTTAGTAAGTTGTGGTGTCTAACGACTTCCACGCAAACGAAATCACGGGCAGAAGCTAGTGTGAAATCAAATATTTTGAATTTGAATTGGTTACGAGTTACCTACTGAGAAATTAATTGGTTACGAGTTGCCTACTGAAAAATGAATGCTAAAGCAGGAGTGGTTGCTTAAGACCTGCTTAAGTTATACATTACCAGACTTTGCTTAACTTGGCTTTAGTGAAAACGGGCACTATACTCAGCCTGTACGATCTAAAAGTTATAAAATGGAGCTCCATTCAATGCACTTATGCAGTTCGGTTATTCCACTCCGTTTTTTTGCGATTTATGGGTTTTGTAGTAGGTACTCAGTTTGTCCAGAAGTCTTTTAATCCTTATAGGACAATCCATCGATTGGCATCATAAAAAAAAAGTGAGTGTTTCCAGCTGGCTGTACCATTTTACTAGAATCGTTGAATGCAGTTAGCAATTACCAAATATTCAAAAAGTTGATGAAGACCGGTTTTCACTAGCCACAACGGTTAAGGTTACCCTTTAAAATGGTTATACTGTGACGAAGAAATAAAATACACTTAATTATTTACTTTACCTGGCCTATAATACGAACATTTTATTACAAAATAACTGAAAAATATCGAATCGCAAAAATATATTAATAAACCTGGGATATTCGTAAAACTAGCGAATTTCCAACGATAAAAGAATTCTTGAAATATGGCAATTTTATTAAAGATCATTGCACACATATCAGCTTTGCGCTGGAACGGCATCACGTCGCCTCATCGGTTCGTCATCTACTAGGCGTTAATCCAACGTAGAAACGTAACCGGATCACGTCAGCAGCTTGCACCTTTCCGAAGTAATGCTTGCGTCCAGCCGCAAGCACGGCTTTCCCTTCGACGTTGGTGACACCTCACCATAAGCTTGGCGACGCCACGCGCTAAACGCGGCGTAGCTGTCGCGCCCCGAGTTCCCGTACACAGCCTCGAGAGATGCGACTTGCGTCAAGAGAATCGGGCGCGCCTCGCCTGTTTCCGTCGGTCGCTCTGCAAGTCGCGTCGTGGTAATTCGTGGCATACTCTAAACAACTTCTTTCATTTGTTCTTTCACAGTCGTTGTTGCAAGACGCATGTCGCTTGAATGTGTAGCTCGTGGCCACAAGGTAAGCTCGGGGTTTACCTGATCTCGAGGCTAGGTGATGACGAATCTGTTAAGTGTGTGTTGCAGTATGGAGTTTCATAGAAATAACGCTAAAAGGCTCGAATTGAGGCGATATCGATCCGGTGCCAAACTGATATGTGTCCGTGTACCTGTAGGTGGATATTAATCAATCTAGAGCGCAGCAAAGGAATTTAATAGACGGTGGCACTTTTTTTTGGAATTCTACGGTTATATATTAACCTGCTCCCCAAATACTTGTTCACACACTTAGATTCTTTTTTTATTATACAAGCATCACCTGGAAACGAGTTGCTTTGGCACCGATTTCTGAAATTAAAGTTATTTTTCACTTTGTAGTATTTTATTTGGAAGTCGGTTGTTTGTTTGTAAAAAAGTTTTTTATTTTTCACTTTTTAGTGAATCGGTTATTAATTTATCTAAGTTACAATAGCCTAATGCCAACTGCTCATCACCTTTTACAAAATATTGCTTTTCCCGATGCAGGGACGTTAAGTGTTGAGGAGTTCTCCTGGTAAAAACCAGGTGAATTGGAGCTAATGGTGAAGCTACCATCAGCTTCATTTCACCATATGCATTGTGACGAGCATAAATTGCTTAGCAACCATATTAAAGTAATCAAATCGCATCCCGTGAAATGCTTATTATTGAGTAGTTCCGGTGGTCATCTCTGGTCTTCATCATCAGTTCCTGAAGAGGAACCGAATGGTGCTTTCAGAGAGCAATATTATTTTCTTAAACAATGTTTAAAAAACTGTTTTTTTTTGTAACGTTGATTTCGAGTTAACAAAAGGTGTTTTATTTGTCCTTCATTTTATATACCTACTCTACCTAATTAATCTTCTCGTGGCGTTCTATACAATACAGAGGTATTGCATTTACATACATGGACAATAATGTGTGCGTATATAATAGGGTTTGGGAAGTCTCGACAGTCTCAAAGTCTCGGGACACGAGACAACACACGATCAAAGTCTTAGGACGTCTCCAGACTACTAGACTTATTAGAATACAATAAGAATTGAGTTAATTTTGGGCGGATCAATCAATAAAAATCGCAATTTGTTTGTGATTTTTTGTAAAAGTGCCACCGGATAAGGAGAACACTCTCTCGTTTTCAACAGATGTCGGTTTTATTGTGTTTAGCTTTGTAAAGTAGGTTCATACTTTCAGTACGTTTTACAGTTGCTTCAAACAACTGGAACTCCTGTTTTGAATGTTGCTCCTGATTTTTTGCAAGAATTTCGGTTAAATGTTCTTCGATTTTTTTGATTGCCTGTTTCATTTGACTTTGAAACGTTTCGTCGAGTTCTTTGTGGACCGTAGAGCTACTGTTACTAGGTTCGGCATCCATTATTTGCAAATCTGGCGTTAGGATACGAGGAATATTTTCAATAAGTCTGCAATACATTTTTCCGCAAAGCAATAAGTCCAGTTTTACTCGAATTTTATTGTTAAAAACACCGAATTTTAGGACTGTAAGCTGTGGTAGCCAGTGTTTCGAGTCTCGACCCAAAAGTCTCGGGCCTCGAGGCAACTATATTTACAAAAAGTCCCGGGACTTCGTGACTCGAGACGTCCCGGGACCCAAACCCTAGTATATACTTAATGATAAACGATAGATAAAATATTTTATACAATGCCTAGACGAGGCATAATATAAAATCATTAGGTATTATAGAATACCTAGTGATTGTATAGACAATGCCTGAATGATATGCTTTTTCGGTAACATATACATCGACATGATTTCATTTGATTGTCTACAATTTGTTCCATAATATTGTATAAATGTGTAGCCACTACTGTACTTGGGTACTTAATTGTAGCTATACATTGATACAGTATTATGGAACACAAATTGTACACAATCAAATGAAATCTTTACGATGCTTTCATCTTTTTGATGCTGACTGTACAAAACACGATAATATTACAGTATTAGCCAGTGTTGACTGATTCGTAGTTCAACAATATTGTACCAGTTTATACGGAAAACCCTAACTCAGCAACCGATATTTACCGGCTAACGCAAGTTAAGTACGCATTGCGTCTACCCAACGCAACAGTAGATCGAAACCTATTTACTGTTAAAGGGACGCGTAAGGATGGCTTTGCATCAGCAAGTAATTAGTATACGGGCGGCAAACCGATGCCGCATTGAACCAAATGAACGCAAGTAGCTTAGGTGGAGGTAAAAGAAATAAAAAAGATACAGAAAAACTCTTTTGCAAATTAAACAACTGACTTCCAAAAAAAAACACTACGAAGTGAAAAATTGCTTTAATTTCGGAAGTCGGTTCTTTGGTTTTGTATCTTCGTTTTTTGTCACCGACTTCCGAAGTTAAAATTATTTTTAACTTGATAGTGTTATTTTTGGAAGACGGTTGTTTTTTTTTTTTTGAAAATGGTTTTATTTTTCACTTTTTAGGGATTCGGTTATTAATTTATCGAAGTTACAATAGCCTAATGTCAACTGCTCATCACCTTTTACCCCACATAAATTCGTATACCAATGTACATAATAAACAGTGACAGGAATTTATTATAACATCATCAATATACACTAAGTGGAAAAAATACGTATTATTGAAGCTAACTGAAAAACTACCGCAGGAAAGCTAATAAAATTTATATGTGATCACCCCTGAGGCATACCCTATCCATTAAAAAAAGAATGTCGAAAACGATTTACAATTACCGGAGATATTGCGTAGCACTAGACGAGAAATTACAATGGGGACCCCATATAACATCTCTTGCGGGGCGGCTAAGCTCAGCTGCTTATGCTGTTAGGAAGATAAGACAGTTAACACATGTGAAAACAGCGCGTTTGGTCTATTTTAGCTATTTCCACAGCATTATGTCATATGGCATTTTACTGTGGGGTCGGGCTGCTGACATTGAATCCATTTTTATTTTGCAAAAGAGAGTTATCAGGGCCATTTACAATCTATGTCGCCGCGAATGTCTTAGGGAACTATTTAAAAAGATTAATATTGTGACGGTACCTTGCCAATTCATTTATGAAAATATGTAAGAAAATTTTTACATCTGTAAGTGATAGACATAATTTTAATACTAGAAATAAAGATAAAATAGATCAAACATTTTTCAGATTATCTAAAGTACAAACATCTTTTATGGGGTACTGTGTTAAATGTTACAACAAAATACCTTGTGATATATTGCAATTAAATGAAAGAAAAATTAAGACTCATATTAAAAGTATGCTTTGTAAACAAGCATATTCAAATTAGAGGATAATATCCTAGATAAGAATGCTTGGAAACACGCTGGTCCTGCTCCATAGGACAATCTAGAGTCTAGACAAAATCAAACTGGTTGCTAATTTAATTGTATAATTTATCATTTTTATGACATTAAATTTACATTATGTAACAACTTTAACTCACACACTGAATTACTACTTGTTAAAATTTTAGAAAAATCATCTACTTTTCAATATTTGTAAATATGTGAGCACCGTAACTATCACACAATTAATTTACCTGTCATTGCTTTATATTTAATTCGTTTTACCTTTTGTGGTATAGTAATTTTATTCAAGGTGCATCGTCTTTACATATAATTATATAATTAATGTATATATAATATTGTAAAACATTTTAAAAGAGTAACGGTGGAGTTTCTTGCCCATTCTTCTCCATACGAAACTACATTTTGGAAGGGGCAACTAGAATCAATTCTATTTTCATGTAAATTTTGACGTTCAAAAGTGCCTGTAATGTGCGTATTTGAAATAAATGATTTGACATTGACTTTAACAAACATGCAAAAAAATATACAGACGAATTGAGAACCTCCTCCTTTTTGAAATCGGTTAAAAACTAATCGATGCTAAAGGAAAATACCATGGGTAGATGATAAAAAGTGTAATTTTTATTGCACCTCTTTAATAAATTATGTTTACACAGACTCGGATCAAATATAATAATAAAGTGAATGATATAATGTATGTTTTTTTTAGAACGAAATTTCTTAGCGATGCTTGCGGTAGTAGTTGACTGGTAGAAATCGTCATGTAAGGACTGGCGATGCGACTTTCTCTTTCTCTTTCTGTCTCTTTCTTTTATATATGAATGTGTGTGTGCGAGCGAGTGTCGCGTATGGAACTTAGTTCCTGACGGGGGTCCCTCAACCGCACATGTTTTTCATTTTGCTGGCCTTTACTGTCTCTTTCCCAGGAATGGGACAATCCAGGCAAAGGCCTCCCTGCACTCCTTCCATCTTTGCAATACGCGCTTCTTCCTTACAGTTTTGTCGAAAACTGTCCAATTCGTCCCGCTATTTCCTTTATAGACTGCCGTAACCCCGTCTCACTGTATGTAAGTATAGTTATTTCAATATTTATGTACAGGGACATACCTTTGCCATGCAGTGAAATCCTCGTAATGCACAAATTCATTGTTTATTGCAATCACGAGGTTTTAATTGTACGGCGACGATATTTTACCTATACGTCCAAGGTGTATGCTTGCCTTCACGGCAGCTGCTGACAGTTACTTCGGCGTCCATTTATAAACTTCATAAAACCTTGTCAGTCTTTACTTTTCATGAAAATAATAAGTACCTACTAACCACGTACTGTGTATCTTTGATTTTCTCTCCTTTGGAGAATGCATGGATCGTCGAACGCCGCGCGCCGCTTAGTAAAAAGGAATAAAACACTGCGTTTTTGTACGTACTTTTATAAAATTTCAAATAACTTTTTAACGATTGACCATGTAAAGCTTATTTATAGTGATGTATACAATATTTTTTCACTATGAATTATTACGCAATTCTCTTTTTTTTGCATAATATTACTAGTACTTACCAGTTTTCTAAAAAGCCAGCCAAATTAGACATGAAGTATACAATTAAAAATTTCTCGTCTTAACCAACAATAACTTGACTTCCTAATCGACAGTTTTCATCGATAAACACATAATACATAACATAACATAACATAACATCACGCCTGTATTCTCCGAAGGGTTAGGCAGAGGTGTACCTATAGTACACCCACATTTCGCCAGTTATGTTATGTTCATCGATAAAGTCCATCTCAAAACAATTAGAGAGCTGATATAACCACGAAAGCTAATAGCAATTATTTTGAGTGAAACACAAACGGAGCCTTTCAAGAAATTATCTTATCGCTGTACACACGACACATATCCAATACTCTAAATATTTTAACGCCCGCACGTCTCAACAAGTGCGTATAAATATAACAGCAAATTGCGTTAACCCAAGCTCATGATTTGCGGATATTGAATTTATTATCATTATGGAACCCACTCAGAAGGGTTAGGTGATTAAACCTTCTACCTACCTACCCAAGACAATCGCTTCCCACTTAGGCAATTTGAGAAATTTCAAGAATATCTTCATTGGGGCTCGAGGCGACGGGAAACTATTGATGTGGCCTTTCGGGGACAACGTGAATAAACTTTTTGACACCACTACTGAGGGTATTTGTTAATGTTCTCCGTATTTTCGCAATATTTGAAAATAGTTAGTAGGGTAAACATAGTTAGAGTCGACCTAATTTCGATGTTGTTTTCGGTGTTTGGCTAAAAAAAGATAACCATTTTTGATCCGACTCTTGTTATAGTAAGTTATTTCATTTTCATTTTACTATAGCTTCTGGTCTAGCAATGTTTTACAAAATGTAATTTCTCTTCTTTTAATAACTTCGTTTTAAATTCGCAATTTGTGCCCCGTTTGTCGCTACTAATGAGACAAGATACGCAATCAGTAGATAAAGCTTGAAAATCTGGAAGAGGTCTCAAGAGGCCTAAGACATAAACGTGGCATTTTAACTTGTCACGATTATGTTTAAGGCCTAGGATAAGAAAGCACAAGAAAGAATAATGTAGATACCTGCCAATGCCAATACCAATTTTTGCTCCTACAAGATCATAGTAACTTTATGGCCCGTATTCACTAAGAAAAAAAAAACAGGTTTATAATTATGTTTCAGAGGCTCAGCACCTTCGAGGCATTGGCCAGCTTACGGCGGAGTATCGCCGCACGGACGTTACGGGGACGCCGCGCTTTCGACGCCGCGCCTGAGCACCTAAGCTCGGTATTTAGCTAATTCCGAGCCGAAGCAATGCCGTTACGAAGCTGATAAGTATGCGACTATGCGTTGCAGTTCCTGAACCGCTCGAGTTGAGGCGTGTGTTGACCTTACGTGTCGCAGTCTGCCTGTCTGTCCATTCGTCCGTCCGACTATCCGTCTGGCACAGGGCTGTATCCGAAGATTGATCTTCTACATAAGCATAATTATTCATTAGTTATTCATTAGACACAATAATTATACTACATCTATCTAAGCACGGGTCCTCTATCATGATCATAGCTAGTGATACAATCAAAATGACAAATTTATTGGTTTGTATCCTCTGCGACAAGAATCCGCCAAAGTAAATACGGTTCGTGTTTGGCTTACATAATTATATTTTGTTACCCCATTCGATAAATAATACAGGCATAAAGAACATTATTGGAAACTGGCTTTTTCGTGCGACTTTACTTCATTAGTTGCTATTGCAAGGGTATATTTGAAGGAAACGGGCCTTACTACAGTTGTATGTCCATTAGTTAACGTAGAATTCCAGTGGCTTCAGAACTAAGATACCTACACAATTTCAGGAATATAAAATCCGTCATATCGCCTTTATTTTTTTCTCTTTGGAGTATTATTAAAAGAAACAAAGAACCGTGATGTCAATGCCTGACCGTATTTTCGCGTCACGCATCATACACTAGTGGTGCAACACCTGATGAAACTGATGTCAGAATATGAACGGTGTTTAGAGTACATCATCATTATTACAGCCCGCGTATGCGTATCGAACATGAGTTTCTTAATTTCAGCTAAAATGATTGGGAAAACTGCAATGATCACAATATTTGCAAGACAGGATGATATCTTCTTGATGCTCTTACATACCTATTTGCCTTTTATACTATAACTAGTGGCCCGCCCTTGTTGCGCATGAGTGTAATCTACTGACATGCCGACATGTTATCAAAATATCGAGATTTCTGTGCTACAACTAGGTTAAATATTAATATCTGTTGACCGAATAACAACACGACGATCAACAGCTAGTAATATACAGTTTACTAGCTGTTGACTTCGTCTGCGATCCAGAATGAAAGTAGCCTATGTCCTTATCTAAGTCATGGTCTACCTGTGTGCCAAATTTCATCCCAATCTGTTCCGCCATTTCAGCGTGAAAGCGTAACAAACAAACAAACTTACTGTCCCATTTATAATATTAAGTTAGGATTATACACATAAACCTTCTGGAATAAATTCTCAAAATTATAGTGGAAACCGCATCAATATCCGTTGCGTAATTTAGAAGAACAACGCAGTCACACAGACTTTGATATATGTAGATATAGTACTAGCGATCCGCCCTTGCTTCGCAGGGTTATTGCTACTTCACAAAACATCGAGCTTTCTTCATTATATTATGTCAGTTTAAGGTGGTTCCTCAGCTGTAGCCCGCCAAATTCACATTTTCTTTGCTTTTATGCAAATTACAGTTGTTTTACGTCGTATATGTCGATCAAAATGCAATTTGCGACTGTTGGAATGATATATTTACTAAATAATAATCATAAATTTCATATCAATCGTTAAACTTTGGATATTTGTTCCACCTAAGAATTTTCATATGAAATATTCTGAAGAATTCTAAAGTGGAACCAATTTCTAAAGTTTGACGTTTGATATAAAATGTATGATTATTATTTAGTACAGTCGCAAATCGCATTTTGATCAACATACGACGTAAAACAGAGCTGCAATTTCGAAAAAACCATAGAAAATTTCAATTGGGCGAGCTACAGCTGAGGATTCACCTTAATAGTAAGTTTTATACACATTAACTTTCCGGAATAAATACTCAAAATGATAGTGAAAACCGCATCAACAGTCGTACTTTAGAAGAACCGCTATCAAACAGACAGTCGCAAAAAGTGATTAAAATTTTTGTATACCTAGTATTTGTAGTTGAAGTTAAAGATGACCAAAATGATGCACTTAATGAAATATAATACTAAATTCAATGAACAGCCTCTCTTATAATGCCTGTACCTACCACCGCCATCTTTAATGGCAAATTCAGATCGTTTGTGTTCATTAGTTAGTGTCCACTAATGGAAATGGGTATGACCTAGCGGAATGGCCGCTGGAATGGTCTCGCGCGGCATTTAACCTCTCGCCCCATGTACGTACGTTTTTAGACCATATTTTCAGGTCGAATTGTTATATGCAATTAAATTATATGAGTCTTGTAATCTCAGTTATGTTGGCAACTATGAACTTGAGCATAGTGCCCGTCTATTTTAATTAAAAACGTGGTGATTATACATAATTATGCGTAAATTAAGCAGATGTTATATGCTTGTAGGTAAGTAGCTTTAAGTTTCTTGTGAAGTATATAGGTATCATAGATATGAGAACTGTTTTTTTTATTTCTATGATAGGTATACTGTTATAATAGATTACTTGCGCTCATTGCTACTGCAAATGTTTTTTTTTTTTTCTTTTTCTCTTTTGTTAGAAAAAGATTTATAAAAAATACATTTTAATGAGACTGCGCATGTGCCCTTAATGTCGTTCTTTACACAAGACGTATATAAGACCTTACCTTTATGTAAACTCAGGAAATTTTGTATAATTGTCCGTATGATCAAAATTACAACTGTAATTTTTTGACAGTTTTATGAAATGACAAATTTGCTTAACAGTTAATTTCCCTGACTGTACTCCCTCATTTTAATGTTCAAACAGTAGTCAAATTCCTTCAATCAAGTCTGGGTTCGTCCTTGGAGATATTAAACGCAATCAACATTATAACATTTCTCATGTATACCTACATCTCCAATAGATCGTTCAGGGTCCGGAATGTGGTGGCGAATTCATAACAATTGTATTTCCCATTCAATGTGAGTTCAACTATTGTTGGGTATTTCTTTCTGAAAATAGTAAGCCTTGACAAAAAGGAATGGAAAAAAAAAACATGGATCGTAATAATTTGGAGTATTGACTCAAATAATATATGGGATTAAAAATATTTCGGTTAGTGACTGATTTGCAACATAATTGAAGAATATGTAGAATTAAGACTGATACATACATAGACAATATAATTTAAAACAAAGCTGCGGGGTGATTACGTAACACACTAAGAGTAGGAATGGGTTTCATTTTGACAGTTCACCAACATTCAGTGCGTTATACTCGTATACGTTGTTGAGCAGACAAATTTTTCGAAAATATGAAGCAATGGATTAGCAATAGGCTTCAAAATGATTCAGATTGTGATAGATAGTGTGTTACGTAATTAGAGTGCTGACATACATTAACACCTTATGGTAACATTTTAATATTATTAATTACTACCCGCGCCCCGCGGTTTCACCCGCATCAGTCTCGATCCCGTGGGAATATCGGAATAAAAAGTACTCTATGTCCTAATCCAAGTCATAGTCTACTCTTGTGTCAAATTTCATTCAAATTTGTTAAGCCGTTTTAGCGTGAAAGCGTAACAAACAAACATACACAAAATCAAATCTGTTCTCTTTATAATATTAGTTTAGATTATAATATTATTTTCTTTGGCCTATTTTTTGACCAAAGAATCAGTATCGCCATACAACGTGGCAATGCTGCCAGCTTAATGGGCACTTTTCCTGTCGACAGCGATGCGGACGAATTTTTTGATGCCCCATGATTCTTTTCCTTCTTTCTTTCTTTTTTTTTTATTTTTATTTATTGTTATTTAGTTGTACATACTATTAATATTATATGTAGAATCTGTAATTTTTTAATTTAATACTTAATTAGTATTTTTGAACCAGATTTCTGAATAGTGACTAAAAAACTTTGTAAATAAATAACTTTAATAAAATAACTTTTGCAAGGCTACTGCAAGGCTAGTGTAGGTATTTCAGTTATATTATAAAATAAATGTTTTGATCACTAACATAATCGATGTTAATGCAGGTACAAACCAGATTTCAATCTAGGTGTTAAAATTTTGATTTGATTTGATTTCTGAGTTTTAATTTTTTTCTACTTGTGCCTAATGTCTGTCTGTCTCAGTGATAAAATCGTTCCCTCGATTGTTCGTGTTTTGTACAATTTATTACCGTAAGTATACAATTGACATTACAATATATAAGGCCGCCAGTACAGTCACAATATCATTATGTTATCATAACATAAAAATTTCGAAAGATGACTAGGCTAGGCTATCAATCTTTATACATTGAGACACTACTTTGCCGCGGAGTCGGTAGTCAAAAACCGGAGGGGCAATACCCGTATTTTTAAGAACGTTCTCATTCTAATCGCGGTCTACCGGCGTTTGTCCACCTTAGCCGTCACTGGGACGAGAAACGAGATAATGCGAACAGAACGTTAACTTTGACGGAAATTATAACGTAGCTCTTCGTGCAACCCACTCTTAGTGATGGCGATCTTTTATCAACCGCGACCGAACTCGGTGGTTCAGGATGTTATGATAAATAAAACAAAAGCCGGGCGAACGGCGCCGGTGCGACGACAGTGTGTGGACAAGATTGGCCCGTCACAAATCACAATTCCGGGCCTAGTTCTAGCTACTAGGTACTAGAAAATTACTCGAAAATTCGGGGGCCGGGATCCCGACGCTCGGGTGACGGACGTGCGGTGAAAACGCGGCCATAATAAATGTATATATCCCTACCTCGGCGCCTTCGTCTCGTTCTCGTTGACGTCCCGTTGACGTGGCGGTAGACAAACACCCTTAGGGTCAGTTTCTCAAACGGAGATTATCGCAAAATTAATAGTTTTTAATTACGGGAATTGGCCTCCTGAAAGCCATCGTCGAAATACTTAGAAAAAGCTATAGAAATTTGATAGTATCCTACTCATTGTTGGCAGTCCTGTTGATTGTACACCATAGATAACCCTTATCATGGTGTGGCTCTTCAGGGTGTGATTTTAAATATCGTCATACGTGGAGGCACTTCACATCCAAGTATTAATTTAATGTAGCAACACTTTTATATCAAAATAAACTATAACGTTTGTTTATTGAAAGACGTAAAACTAAGCAAGCCAATGCATGATATCCTGCAGGCATCAACCTATTAAGACTTAATAACAACATAATGGTAAACTATGGTCTATCTACATGGTCTTCACATGATCTGACCAAGATTATGTCTGGACTTTAAAAGAGACTGTGACCTCGTGAGTTTTTTTCGGCCTTTCTTCTTAGAGTAGTCAGATAGGAAAAGCCGACCTCATCTAGTTTTTAAAATATGATTGACGTGTAAAAGTGTTTGTTCAAACCTACTTACAGAAATAAAATCATTTATCATAAGCAAATAGAATTGAAAACCGAAAATCATAAATGGTGATGTTGATCAAGCAGACTGAAACCAGCACCCAAATTACGTAGCACACTATCTATCACAATCTGAATCATTTTGAAGCCTATTGCTAATCCATTGCTTCATATGTTTAAAAATTTTGTTTGCTCAACAACGTAAATAACGCAATGAATGTTGTTGAACTATCAAAATTAAACCCATTCCTACTGTTAGCGTTACGTAATTATTCCGCAGAACTGATTGATCCTTCACAAGACAAATTGTTTCGAACCATTGTACAGCATTAAACATGATTACTTGCCCACGTTTTAAGGGCTTCCCATGAACCCTCTAATAAAATTCATGGGTTTAATTCCCGACACCCATAATGTAAGGTAATCTAATTTATAACTTCATTGCTTTCAGGTGAAATGAATTTACGGAGACAATGTTATAGCGGTGTTATTTATTTTACCTTGGTTTACAAGTACATCAGGAAATAATATGGCAATGTCGCTTCGTCATTTGTAGATGATTCTAGCTGTACTAACCTACTTTGTACATTGTTCAACAATCAATGCTTCACAGTTTTTTATTCATACGGGCAGAACGGTTTTACGTTCCGCCGAAAAACAGAAAAGCATTAAAAACGCTCGGAATATTTTTATTAACCTGCATGTTAGTATGTATTTATCTATACGAGTAGGTACTAATGTTATGAACAGGTAAAATTTGTTTGCTTGTAAGTTTGTAAGTTGGGGGTAATCTCTGCAACTACCGGTCGGATTTGAAAAATTCTTTCTGCTTTTGATAACCCGATTCTTGAAAAATACTGTAGGCTACTTAACATCAGGCTATGAACCTTAGGAGTCGAGCAAAAAAATTTAATTCAGAAAGAACGCTAAGTCAAAACGAAATGATAGCGCGGGCAGGTGATGTGATGCGACGAGGTGGGTCGGGGGGTACAAAATATTTCACACGGACGAAGTCGTGGGCAGAAGCTAGTAATAGGTATAATGACATTTCTATGTGTCCTTCTTGGACGAAAAGAGCGAACGGATTTTGACATAGGTAGGTATGTGGTGTCATTGGATTCGTTTTAGACTCCGCGAGTCACACTGGTTAAATGGAAATAAAAGGGGGACCATATGGGTAATCAAAATAAAGGACTCAATGATATTATTCCAAAGGTGTATTTACTACCAGATGCAAAAATATTTTTTCAAATCCGACCGGTAGTTCCAGAGATTACCCCCTACATACAAATTTACAAAATAAAACAAATTTTACCTCTTGATAATATTAGTATAGATTTACAATTGAAAAAGTTTTATCAACAAAAAAGTAACGTAAAATTTGATGTTTTAACATAAAATATATCCTATGACACTCTGCAATACTGTAGCTTCCCATTGTGAAAGAGTTTTCAGAATCGTATCAGTAGTTCCGAAGATTACCCCCTACAAACAAACTTTACCTATTTATAAAGTAAGTAGGCATAAAAACTAGTACATATTTTGAAAAAAGAAACCGACTGCGGCTTGCACTGAAATGCGCACAAGACAAATCAATAAATTAAGAAGTAGGTACCTAAATATGGTACGTAATGTGCACTATTATAATTTCTAACGTGATTATATTATCGTGGACGTCCACTACCACGTCTATAATATGTATGGTAATGTGCACGTTTATAATGTTTGCGTGGAACGAAATTTAAAACCGTCTTCATAATTAAGTATATATTTTAGTGTTTTTTTTTTTTATGTATATATGTAAGTATGTTCTCTTGACGTATGTTTATATTTAAATTAGAGAATTGTTTTTGATTTTATGTATTTTGTTTTCACTTCTACTCCTGCACACGTTGTCTACATCATCTTCATCATCATCATCTTTTCATCTACTCTCCTATCGCAGGTATGCTAGAAGAGATTTCTTTACAAACAAGCATTACCTTTCTACGTATTTTCCCGTTTCTCTCTTCTTGTCTGTCCCTGGTTTATTGTGATACCGTGACATGGACGTGGACGTCCACGATAAAATCTTCACGTTATAAATTACAAAAGCGTCCAAATATCACTAATGTCAGTTTATTTTTTTATATTACTAGTTTTTTTACACACATATGACGGCTCACACATACAGTTGATCCGTTTCCAAGTATTTGAGCGTGTGCAATCATTTCCATATTATAGAATATTACATCATTTGAATATGAGATCCAAAACAAAAAACAAACGCCACGTCGGAACTACAAAAGTAACGGAATGTAAAATTATCATTTTTATATCTTTATTTTTACTCAAAACATGGGCCTTTCGCATATTCAAAGTTCAGACAGCAAAAAAGGCACATACATATAATAAAACGATTCGTTTGGATTAGTCATGATACTCTGGAGCGCACCTAAAGGTATAAACCTGGGAAGTGGGACCATGGATATGGTCGACATCGTTTCTGCACATCTAACTGTCGGTATACGGCCTGAGAACCAGCGGATTTCAAATATTCTGTACTTTTCTATTTTTAACAATATTCCACGTTACTCCTTGACTGAGATAGATGGAAGTCATAGCGAATTGGCTCGTATTTCAATGCTTTAAATACGTAGATAGAATACTCCTTCTTATGTACACCAATAAATTACAGATATTAAATGTAGAAGTTTTACATAGGGGCATACATTGGACGGTCTTATCGCTAAGTGATCTTTTAAAGACAATCGTTGTGCCAACAGTACCGTATTAGTTACTTAGCTTCCGCTGTCCGTCCTTCCACCCATACTTCTGTGTGTCAGCAGGCTGTATCTCATGAACTGTAATAGGTAGACAGTTGAAATTTTCACATAGTATGTATTTCAATCGCTGCTTTCTACAACAAATAATAAAATTAAAATAAAGTCAATAATTAAAGGGGATCTCCATACAAGAAACGTGTTTTTTCGGCGTTTTTTGCATTGTGGTACGAAACCCGTCGTGTGCGAGTCCGACTCGCACTTGGCTGGTTTTTTATTTTAATTTCTGTATAAATTTTTTTTACGTACTTATTTAAATCAAGTCACATAAATGGTAGTTTTTGTGCATTATTTTAATGTTGCCCCACATTATGACTTTTCCTGTGTCATAAGTGCGTTGAGACGCAGTAGGCACAAATCCCCCACAATCTTACACAAACACCTAGACGCTAAACAACTACTTGTAGACCAAACAAACGCATGTACCGTGCGGAAAAAGTTAAACATAAAATACATTTTTTATTTACTTAATGTTTTATTGAAAAGAGGACCAACGTCAATGTAGATGATGAAAAAATATCTCCAGGAAGGAAAACTCTTGAAAGTAATGGAAGTGGGCAGGGTCGTGTGATACGAGGCAATAAACTCATCTTAAAAAGGGGCTCTATATCGCATTGATAAGTAACAAATAGAATTAGCTACTTGACTACTTTTAAAAAGGCTATTTCGGTCATTACTTCCTTTAACAGTTAACTACTTATGAACAGGGAAAATTAAATCCTTACAGTCCCTTCACAGTTATTCTACCTATGCGTTTGCATCACTGAAAAAATCATAGTGATCTTTATTGCCGTTGCAATAAGGTTGCTATTGGGTTGCTGCCAGTGACAAGTCTGTCAAATTCACAATGAGCTTTATAATCGTTAGAATAAGGTTGCTGCTGGGTTGCTGCCATTGACAGGTCTGTCAAATACACAATGAGCTTTATAATCGTTAGAATAAATTTGCTGTTGGGTTGCAGCCATTGACAGGTCTGTCAAATTCACAATGATTTTCATTATCGTTACAATAAGGTTGCTGTTGCGTTGCTGCCATTGACAAGGCTGTCAAATTCACAATGAGCTTTATAATCGTTAGAATAAGTTTGCTGTTGGGTTGCTGCCATTGACAGGTCTGTCAAATTGACAATGATCTTCATAATCGTTACAATAAGGTTGCTTATTGTTTTGCTGCTGTCAGACGTAAAATAACTGTGAATGGACTGTAAGGCTTTAATTTCTTTGAAGTCCATTTTTGTTTCTTTTTTCAAAAATAAAATCCACGCGGGCTCATAGTTGTGCTTGACGAACAATCATAATAACTGACTATAGTGCGTACTATTTATTTCTAAGTGCGTGTTAATCAGTTGTGTGATATTCATTGTAAATTGTAAATATTCGTATGGGCCTTTTAGCGGCGGATGTGTCCTGAACATAACTCTACTTACCAAACTTGTACACGCGGCTACATATATATCAAGCTATACATTTCCAGTATAAGCTGACCTCTCATTGTACGGAAATCCTATACAATGCGAAATCAGCTTATACTGGAAATGTATGCTTGATATGTAGCCGTGTGTACCATACCCTATGAATAAATATCTTTGTTTGTTTGTCTTTGTCTTAATCTTTGCGACTGGTTACCATCCTGATTGTGAACCTCTCAGATCCACACAAGTCGTACAACATCATGAATACCAACCTACACGATTTCACATATAGGTACATTAAACTCAACATCAACATTTACAAGTATCTTGTACGAGTAACATTTGGGCATTTCGTTTTCCTCATCCTTGATTGAGATCGGGACGTGAGAGTGAGCGATGCCAAATCAAGATGGCGTAACACCCCGATTCTAATCAATTATAAGCGCTCTAACTTAGTCAATGAAAATGTTTGGGTGGAATTGGCTTGAAATATCTCACCAATCTGGAAGTAATTAACGCCATAATGACATGGCTGTGAACGAATATTATTCAGGTTTTTCGTTAATTATGTTATGTAAGAAGGTGACTAGTTTCTGATGGTAAAGTAGGTATATGGTTATTACGACATACCTACTTTTATTATATTATATCGTTTTGCATCTCGGAATAGCACAAGTATTTAACGTTGACTGATATTAATGGTATTTTGACATGGAATTGCGCACAGAGCAAGCCATTCGGTAATTCATAGCGAAAGTTAGTTAGCCGTTGTTCATTCATTCAAAATTATTACGCATTTTAAACCACTTAAATTTAATTATAGTTACATATCAGGTCAAAGAATCAGTATTGCCATCCAAAATGGCACCGATGCCAGCCTTTTGGGCACTTTTCCCACTGAGAGCGTTATAGAAGAATTTTTTGATGTCCAATAAGTTTTTGCCTTTATTTTTTTCCTGTGTATACTTGTTCATAATATATATATTTTAGTGTTCGATTGTATATTGTATTTAAGATTTCTTAATAAAAACTTCACAAGTTGTTTCGTCCTCCCGTTTGCTAGCCACACTCATATAGCTAGGAATACGATATGCCGCGGCTGTGCCACCAGGTATAACCCGTTTTATTACATCCAATTTTATTTTATGCCTCTCTCATACCCGTATTGATCGTTCGATAGATCTTTATGCATCTAAATCTTTATTTGAAGTCCCAAACGACGTTTTAATGTTCTGTCCGATATGTATGGACCGTCGGACACAATCTTTCATTTGAATTTATGAAATGTGACGGAGGTATAATGGATCATAACGTTGTCATACTGTAGATGAATATAAAAATAAGACCTTGGTTTATTCTTTGTCTATTGTTCGTCATGTTATATCCGCTTGATATCATTGGCTCGATGATTTCTTGCCTCCACCACAGTCATTGACGTAATAGATGACTATTTGACTAATGGATCATTTGGGCAGCAGAATTGTAATCTAAACATTTTTAGCGGTCAACAATTAAGTTAGGCGTAGGATTATGGCCACATTTAGGGACACCATGGTTCATGATCAATTGATAGGTATTATGAAACCCGACATTAGGATAAAAAACCATATTAATGTCTCAAACTTTACGACTAAGCAGGTATCTGACTTTTGTAATAAACGTAGGTAGCTGAATTATATTTTGAAAAGCATTTTACCTACAACAATCATAATTCTTTGTATTTTTGTCGCAGAATATTTCCTTTAAAAATCTTCCAGACCGAATAAAATCAGTCTCTTGTTTTGAAGGATTTACGATGCTTCTCTAGGAAATATAAAACTGCGAGCACACTCGCAGGTTTAAGTAGTGAATACCTGAACGGTACGAATGACGTGGGTCCAATTACAGTTACTGACGCTGAAGAGTAATATATCCTCCCATATTCGTCTTATTATGATTTCCACACCCGTTTCATATGATGTTACATATTAAAATTATACATTAGATGCGACAATTTATGAAATTGAGACTGTCCAGTTTTGATTTTGAGTAGGGGTTTTATATGACATGAGTAATGGGTTTACTTATATAGAACCAAGACAAGCTTGAAAGTGGAAATGCTTTGTTTGGTTTGAATTAAAATGACGAAATACCGCCTTACATTAAAATGTAGAAACGTGCATATAGTCTTTCATACATTTAAAACTATATTATATATTATATATATATTATTTAACAGAGCAACAATCGAGGTCAAAAAGATTATTAAGAATTCCAATGTCACAAAATGCCTCACATAGACGGATCACCGCATAGATAAATAAAAAACTACCGAGAAGTTCACTCTTTTATAATACTTCTAGAACATTGAATCTTATGCCATTATCTTGCCTTAGTTCTAGTATAAAAATCGTATACATAAGGCCGATTTATATAAGTCGATAGAGCTTAAACTATTGCAGCATTTTTTGCATTCGTTCCATGCTTGAGATGCTTTGTTCGAAATACCTTTTTACGATCTAAACGCTGACATATAACAATATACAAGTACGCATATTATTCAACGTCCCGCCCGAATAACTCGACTAACTGCGGAATGTCTAATTAGGAAACAGGTGCTACACTACTCAAGTTCAAAACGTACAGAAGTTTCGGACACTTTGCAGTCCATTGCGGCACTCGCACACAATTTATAGACTAAAATTACTAAGAAACTCGCAATGAAATGATAAGTTACTTAGCAGAAATTAAATCGCAGTCAAAATGTGTTATGATTCCCATTCTTGCTTATCGCCGTTCCATGATAAACGCGTACAAAATATCCCTTTTCTATTATCTAAAACAATAGGTACGGACCAAATACTAACTGAGGCGTTATGTTAGTTTAGGTAAGAAATAAGCAGCCTTAATAATAACCTACTATTAAGCTATTGATAATAACCTTTTGCTGTTTTACGGAAATACCTAAGCTTCGATAAGTCGAAATGTAGGTATATATGTATATAGGGTGACTGGTAATTAGTGACCGATACTTAAACACATGATTGTACTCATCATAACAAATAACTTTCTTAAAGAAATTATTTTTTTTAATTTATAAAGCGCATGACCGCAATCATTCCAATAGAATTTGAGTACCTAACAAGAATAATACACCATCAGCTGTAATTTAATTTAGTTACTAATCCCTTTTTACAAACAAAATTATTCCAGTTTTACCATGCATTATTCTTGTTTCATTCATGTACCATGAGAGAGAACGGGGTCAAGGGACTAATAGCTGATAGCACAAGCGTGGGCCATACGGTGCTTAATTGAATTAAACAAGAATAATGCATGGTAAAAGTGGAATAATTTTGTTTGTAAAAAGGGATTAGTAACTAAATTACAGCTGATGGTGTATTATTCTTGTTAGGTACTCAATAATCTTGTGGGGTGACTGGGGTCAAACTTAAAAAACATCCTTTCATCGGGAAAGTTGTTTGTTCTGATGAGTACATGAGTTGTAAGTATCGGTGCCTAATTACCAGTCACCCTATATAAATACACTAGCGACCCACTCCTGCTTGGCACGGTTTGTACGACTTGACAAAACATCAAGATTTCTTTATTCTAAGTAAGTGTAATATCAATGTATTATACACAGAAATCTTCCGGAGTGACGGCGAAAACCTCATCAAAATTCGTTGCGTAGTTTGGAAGAACAACGCGGTCACAAAGTCAGACACGAAAATCGTCTTTCATTTATAATAATGTGTAGTTAGTCCACTTCACCGTATCCGGTGACAGCGACCCAGTCAATTTTTTTTTCTTTTCGGGAGCTCTTTGATGACCAGCAGAACCACACAATTCGAAATATAAGCATGTTAGTCGTACCTACATAATATCTCTCTCTTATAGGTAATTATATCTACTGTTAAGGATTTTAGTATGTTTTCATAAATTATGGCTTATTTAATAATTGAAACTTTTACTTCCCTTAGTCAAAGTTGGGAAGTAAAAGTCGAGGAAATGGACTTTTATAAACTTTTATATCTGATACATAATCCTAATCCTAACTAATATTATAAATGCGAAAGTAAGTTTGTTTTTGTTTGTTACCTTTTCACGCCGAAGCCACTGAACCGATCATCCTGAAATTTTGCATATACATTTTCTGGTGTACAGGAACGTACATAGGGTACCTTTTATCCCGAAAAAAAGTACTGTTCCCGAGGAAAACAACAATAATGTTCTTATGATAATAGATGGCGCCACGTGTCTGCGCGAGCGTAGCTGCAGGCAAAAGCTAGTAATAAATAAATAAGCAGTGGTGGCCCAGTGGTAACGGCCGCGACTTATGAGTTGTAGGTCGTAGGTTCGAATCCTGACAGGCGCTTTGCTTCGTGTAAATTACTTCTTCTCCACGGCTCTCAAAAGGGTGGAGGAAAACATCGTGAGGAAACCATCATGTCGTAGTACCACAAATTCGAAGACATAAAACATCTACTAACCCGCACTGGGCGGGCATCGTGGATTACGGCACACTCCCTCTCACCCAGAAGCGGCCCTAGTCCCAGCAGTGGGAACATTATAAGCTGATTATGACAATAATCGTTTTAGGCGGCTCTTAAAATTATAATAATATAAGTAAGTAGGTACTTACTTATAGTAGGGTTTTTCTCTAAACATCACGGCAAAATCCAAAAGATGTCGAGGTGAATGTGAATAAATGAAATATGAATACATAACGATTTATTATGAAGCTTTCCAATAATTACTGATTGAAGTGAGGTTTGAAGTGGACTTTACAGGAAAGATTCATTCTAATGACAAAATAAATCATGAATCTTCACAAACCACTTCATAATTAAATCACTCAATATCAAGCAATGTTTCGAACCTTCATTACCATATTCAAATCGACATTGATATCCTCTAGTTATCGAGAAGTTTGGATCGATTATAACGTAGGTATCACATTTGGTAAGCACATCTCTATTTACTAAACGTACAATCAACAGGGGCTCTAACACAAACGCGTGACGTAAAATTCGAACGATTTTTTAATCGAAAATACAACTATCCTATAGTATTTTGTATGTAACTAAATATTATTGAACGAGTAACATCATCGAAGAAGTAAATGAAATAAAATTTCTAGGCATAAATTTTGATAATTATTGTAACTGGAAATCTCATGTAGATCTTGTTTGTAAAAAAGGTTCACAAATTCGTTTACGCATTAATGGTATACCACAATCATGTATGTTCAGTATTGAAGTATGGGATAATCATAATATGGGGAAACCCTACAGACGCCCAGAGAGCTTCTATAGCCCAGAAAAATGCATAAGGTCAATTTATAGTCTCAAGTGGACTGATTCGTGCCAACCAATATTCACTGATAAACGTTGACTTACACTTCCATCGTTATATATATCACTATATGTTTTTTAAATGTAAAATTCGTTAGAAACCACCTATCACTTTTGAGCAGGATGATAAGGCCCAATTTAAAAGGAAAATAGTACAAGAACCTTTGGTAGTACCTCGAAGCAGAGTAAAGTTATGTAACAGAAACTGCTACATCATGGTGGTGAAAATTTATAATAAACTACCGGAAAAAACAAGAAAAATTTATAACTTAGAATTTTATAGAACTTTAAACAATTAACTTTGTGACAGATGTTTTTATTCAATAGATGATTATTTAAATTTTAAACAGACATGATGTATAACTATATAAATTTACGGACACTTATTTAAATTATAAATACTGATATTATTTATAAATCTAATCAATGAACTGATGAACCGTCTTGACAGTGAGATATAATCTAATAAACTAATTTAATATATTTTATAATGTTAATGTGCCTAATTAATATCAACGAAGCAAGACTGTAAATTTTATAATAATTATGATGTGTATGACTAATAATTACATTAATGTAATTTATTTTAATAAAGGAAAATGCCCAGTTTTCTACTGACCGTCGTTGCGCATTTTTTTTTTTTGTATGATCCCTTAAATTGGATATAAAAGAGGGGTGATGTCGTATTGTCAAAGGAAATAAAAATTATCCATTTATTTTGTGGGATTTTCTGTTGGTCTTTGATTTTCTGTTCAGTTTTGAGGTTAGTGTTGCAACATGGCTTCCACCAAAAAAAGCAGTCCTTTACAACAATATGATTTGAATTCACATAAGACAACAGAAAATAGTTCCAACAAACCAATGTATGATCCCAAATAAAAAGTATTACATAGGTAAGTCATACTAAATGTATGTTTGTATAGGTAGAAAATAAAAATGCTTGATGAAAGAATGAAATAGTTTTATTCGTCCATATTTCTACATAGTATAAAAAAGTCGTTCCCGCTGTCTGTACGCTTAGATCTCTTAAACTGCGCAACGGATTTTAATGCGGTTTTCATCAATAGACAAAGTGATTCAAAAGGAAGGTTTATATGTAGAAATACATGCATATTATAGTAGACAAAAAGCCGAGAATTTCAAAGATTTGTAATGTGATGTCGTAAAAAACATATTTTTGTGCGCTTACATTGACAACGTTGGCTAAACCTTACGAGATAGATCAGAATAATGTACTACAGAATTGTATATCTTAAAAAGATTTACAAAATATTCCGCGATGGTATATGTCTATCTCCTAAGGATAACCCACAGTAACCATTTCTATCTTTTACATATTACTAAAAAAGTATGGGTTATTTACGAAGCTATTAGAAGAAGTTATTTAGATGATGACTGCATATACGAGCACTAGCTGGTACATACAATTTATGCTCTAACAGTAACATTTCCTTTATAACAGATGGTACCAACAAACGTTCTGTATTCCTACACTCTCCAAAAATACAATGCCGTGATGATGCAGCAGCTCTTTTATAAATACGTGAGATTATTTTAGGGTGGTGTACAACATTATGATCCTGATGTAATTGCTGAATGGGTTGGGGTGGTGGTGTAGGTATTGAGAAATTCCTTGAAGTCGTAGATGTTTCTGATATATTGACCGCCTCGTGTCTTGATGTAGGAACATCCATATTATCTTGTGCTGCAACAGTCTCTTCATGACCAAGCTGCTGTTGCCTATCCTGATCATACTGAGTCTGTCTCTTTACACTTCTATAGGCATTAGTCCAACAACGTAAGCAAACTCTTTCAAGTCTGTGTACCTATAAAATAAAAATATAAACACACCCAACATGACCACCATGACCATGATGAACCCATACATGCTAGACTAACATTTATATAGAGAGGGTTTAAAACAATTGTGGTATGTGAAATAAAGGACAAATACACATGAAGAACTTGGAAATAGCATGCTCCATATTTCATGAGGTGTTTGTGTATAATCCGAGACCTATTACATTATTTTATTGCAGCAAGTATTATTAAAAGTATAGATACCTGCTGAGTAGGTATGCACGACATGATGACATTTCCTTCAGGGCTATCAATTGATACTTTGTGTGTCTTAGCTCTTAATATGGAAGATCCACAGACAAAGCACATTTGTTGATGTTCATAAGCTCTTACAACTGTTGATCCACTTGACAAGTTTTGAGATGCTCTTTCTAGTATTGCAAAACATTCTTGATAAAGGACATCCTCTACTGACATCTAAAAATAAATATAATAGATAAATAATATAATCTGTTAAGATATTAATCTTAGCCTTAGTTCTATAGAAAATATACATATTATTGTCACAGACAGGCCAAAGCAAAACTAAATAAACAACCACACAAACTAAGAAAACTATAACTGGTGGTTCTCATCTCATCATGATGCATTTACATATATATTTGAACACAATTAAACAGTTTCTAGTATCAGCTGTAAGACTTAACTGTAAACAAAAAAATATAAATAGTGCTGAAAGACTTGTGGCACAGTTTCTTAGTATTCATATTATCTATATTATCAATGCAATATTATTGATAATATAACATAATATACCTATCTACCTTTGCACATACGTCTAAAAAGTGTGTGTTTTGAGAAAAGTGAAAAAAAATTATAATAATACATAACTGAATAATTAAGAGATACTAACCGTTTGCTGGAGTAATCCAGAATCGTAAAATTCTAAACATTACATCAGTTGCCTCCCCGACTTGACGACGGGGTAGAGGATGTACCATAGAAAGGGAACAATTCACACAGCGTGACATTTTTAACGGAATCGTTGGTGATTTACTGCACAGAGGACACGGACCGTAGTCGTAAAAACGTTCTACACGATCCACACCACCAGCACAGAAACAGTACAAATGGTCTTCAAAAGAGTTCTTGATCGTGCAGGAATCTGAAGCTTTCTTCAGATTCCTGCACGATCACGAACACGAACTTAACGCAATGATAATATAATTATTAGCACAACAAACTCAACAACTATCAATGCATAGGTAAAGACAAAAGGTCGCTGCCGAGTGACACGATGCTTTGATTGACAAATTAACAGTGACACTTTTGACAGTCCACCTTTCACAGTGCCCGTGATAGTGTTACCAACAGTTAATATAAATCACCCTGACTATGAGTGATTTGTATACTACAGAAAGATTTTTAATTAGTAAAATAATATTATTTTAAAGATTTTAATTAAAAATGATAATATTGTAATTATCTTTATTAGAAATAAAAATATTAATAACGAGGAAAAATGTCATAGTTGAAATTATTTTTTAAACTCAGCGTCTGCCCTTATACTTCCGTTATGACCGAGTATGGGAAGATTCTTAAAATTGACAACACTGCTTTCACTAAGATACGCCAATAGAAAAGTATGCAATAATATTCAATAAATAACTAATTAAATACAAAATATTAACCCCACATACGATTTTGATCAAATTAACTAAGAAAAGTTAAATAAATATTTTATAATTTGTGAGTATATTTTTATGGCCATACTCTTTTACTATAAAGTGATTATGATTTCGGTCAATCTCCTTTACTGGAAATTTATTTAATTTGAAATTTGAAATTTAATTTAATTTAAATTTGGAATTTAGGTGTCGAATAATTAGGTGTATGGCTAAATTAAAAATCACTGGCCCGAGGGGGTTACCTTGTTGACAGCCAACAGCAGATTCCAGAAGGTTGTCCTGATACAGTAATTTAGAAGGGTATTATTTGAAATGATCTTTCGCAAGGAAGAATAATAAAATTATTTTTAATGAAAATCATAGTTTACTAGCTTTTGCCCGCGGCTTTGCTCGCGTACCGTGCGTACGCAAAACTTACCGTGCGATAAGGAACTTCGTTCCAAAAATTAAATTTAATAATTTCTCATTTATTTTTCAATGCTCTGCACTTTTTTCAAATACTTTTATCAACAGTAAATACATGTATTAATATAGTTTACACATATAAATTAGTTTATATACCAGCACACTTTATACACAACACTAGGTTAAGCGCACAGTTTTCCTTCTCTATTTCCCTTTTTCTTTCTCGTCACACACACGCACACACTTGGCTGACAATACCGACCTCTCGGCATATAGGTAGGTACCATCTGACGGACAACTCTAACACCGCGCGCGCTCATTGGTTAAATCAAATAGCGCGCGCTTCCCCCGCCTTCCTGTTACACACTTCCGTCCCTTTTCACGAAATCTTTCTCACAGATTGCAAGAAAGCGAGAGGAAAGATGTTACACATCAAAAAATTAAATCCGTGCGTGGTAGGTCCACTTAATGCGATAGGACTGCTTTCAATTACGGGTGGTTTGCGTCACAGTCGCTGTATTTCTTTCGGTCACTGTGTTTATGGCACTGAAAATATAGTATTATGTATTGTAATGATAAACGTGACGCGTTGTTGTGATTATTAACACGTCGATTGAAAATGACATTCATATTTTTTTAAATACATTTCTATTTCAAACTAACGTCAGTGATGATGCAATGGCTAAAATAACGCTTTTATGCGTCGTGATAGCTTGTCAATTCGTTATTGTATTTTAAACTTCTATATATATGTTTTTTTTAATATGGGGTAATCTAGTGTAGGTACCTGAACATACATTGGCCAATTCTGAAAGTACCTTTTAGTTAATGAGTACGTAATGGCGCAACGAATAGATACAGTCCGCCTCATTGTGTACAATTTTTATCCCATAATACAATTAGGAACAAAAATTGTATTTTATTCGTAATTAAATTATTGTCCATGTATAGGTACATTTTATAGAGGCTGACTGTAGGTACCTACGAAAGTTTCCATTTCACTTATACGCTTTTAACTACCCCAATCCTCTAATTATTGTGCAGCAAACTGATTTTAATCTGCGATATTAGGTCTCGATCCCTTCGGGGTTTCATATAATGGATATGAGTCATTTGAAATATCTGGCGTTTATTCCCGTCGGTGTAAATATGTTTGGCCGTCATGTAAATACAATTAATCAATTTCAACAGTCACAGGACATAATTATACGTAGATATATCTATGCGATGATTATTGTAGTACCTACTTATCAAAACAACAACAATAAGAATAACTGTTAAAAAACAACACAATGTTGCAATGAAATACAGATAAAGTCAGATAGGTATCAAGTAGTCTTAGTGGAAGATGGTTTTCACATAAACGAGGTGTAAATTAAACAATGCACAACCTCTTAAGGGTTCATTGTACTCATCATTACCCCCCATTTCTTATCCTCAAAATGAATCGTATTAGACTAGTTTTTTATTTTATTTTATAATAGTGCACATAATTAACTTATAAGTAATTATTATAACATCGATAATGGACGGATGGATGACCCCTGTAACACAGGTTTTTCCTAGCATGGGGGTCATTGCTCATTTATTTTGTACCAGGCTATTTGCACGCTTAAATTATGTGACTACCTGTATCTGTGTACTTTCTTATGTCAAATAAATATATTATTATTATCCTTTATTTCATTCTATACATATAAATTACATTTTTAAATATTAGAATATAAAAAATATAAAAACATATAAAAATATAAAAAATAGTAGCCCACTAGTTTCGGGAACAGGGTCCAAGCTACCAGCGGTCTGGGCTCCAGAGAGAGGAACCTCCTAACAATGCGAGCCGTGTCCAGAAGTACTGCTCTCTGAATCAAGCCCTTGACCCAACTACGCACTTTTCGCATGTCTCGGGACCATAGGGTCCCGGACCTTTGGTAGGCATACGAGGGCCCGAAGCCAACTCGCAGAGACCCGTTAGAATCTATAAGTAAAGGAAGTGAAGCACAAGCCGGCGATTATCCTTGTATGCACTGTGCAAGTGCACCTAAGGACAACTCCCGGTTGATGTTGCACGATATGGAAAAAAAATATTGGACTACAGGTTTGGGTGCCTAAAGTGGACTAGTTACCTAGAACTATTGAAGGACTATGTATGACCCCTGCCTGATCAATGTTTTATACACGGATAAAATGGCAGCGGGTGACTTGCACACTCAATAGTGGGCCCCCGGAAACCGTCGCTAGCACATAGTGACGTAGCGACAAGGGGGCAACACTTCCTGAGGTGCTTGAGGAGTGGAGAGGTATTCCACGGCTATCAGAACAATCCCAGTGCCCGGAAGATGGTCAAAATCCCTACCAGCACTTACTGAAATACTTCCTTCCTCCGAGCACGTTTGCTATTGCGAATCTTCACTCAAGCCAGCCAATAAAGGCAAGAAAGAGGTGGGAGCTCTGTTCCTCGTCATTGTTCACTCCAGCCGGCCAATAAAGGCAAGCCAGAGGTGAGGAACAAGACTTCTCCCGGGAGATAGGGTCCGTGGGGTCGCTACTGCCTAACAGCTCGCCACATGCTGCCCTGCTGGTTTCTGTATCTCTCTTGGTCTGGCTCCTCACCCTAGACCTGTTTAGGCAAAGTAAACTCTACCAGTACAGACCTAGACTTCAGGAGCGCGCAAGCCCCACCACGACGTCAACGTAGAGATACAGCGGTGGGGTTATTATTATTTCGTTTATTTCATATATATATACATATAAATTATATTTTTAAATATTAGAATATAAAAATATAAAAACATTTAAAAATATAAAAAATAGTGGCCCACCGGTATCGGGAACAGGGTCCAAGCTACCGGCGGTCAGGGCTCCAGAGAGAGAAACCTCCTAACAATGCGGGCCGTGTCCAAAAGTACCGCCTTCTGAATCAAGCCCTTGATCCAGCTACCCAACGAGAGCCTCCTCAGGTGTTGGTCGAGGCTCTTGGCTATTAATCCATTGGCTGTCACGACTATCGGTACAATGATCGCTGAGTCCACATCCCACATGTCGACAACCTCGCGAGCCAAGTCAAGATATTTGATTTGTTTATCTTTCTCGGCTTTCACGAGGTTCCCGTCATGTGGGACCGTTATGTCAACAATCATTGCACGCCGCTCTAATCGATCCACCACCACTATATCAGGCTTATTGGCAACAATAGTCCTGTCAGTGATGATGGATCGATCCCAGTACAATGTGATATTTCCATTTTCGAGAACTGGGTCGGGCACATACCTGGAGTACGGCACTTCCGATTCTACAAGGCTGTATTTGAGAGCAAGTTGCTGATGGATAATCCTGGCTACAAGGTTGTGTCTATGCAAGTATTCTTCGTTAGCTAGACTAGAACATCCGGAGATAATGTGTCTGATTGATTCACCTGGACGGTGGCATGCCCGACAAATGTCAACCGTGCCGTCTTTCACAATAAATTATTTAATTATTATTATTATTATTAACAAACCAGAAATCGCGAAAACAAAAATCCGCTGTATTATACATTTTAACGAGTTATGCGAACATAAATGTATGGAACAGCTGATTTCTTTTTGTGATTTCAGGTTTGGTCCCATATTAAAAGTTGTTCATAATGATGAGTAAAATGAACTAATAAATACAAACAAAAAATATTTACCAAATAATGTTCCCTACTTTAGGGTGTATATATAAATGTTGCTTAAAGTTAAGTAATGATTAGCCACTGCTTAACCATATTTTTTTTTACATTTTAGCGTCTCTTAACTTTAGGCAACGTTTATAAATAAAGTGGTTAATGTTTTTAACATAAATACATAACCCACCATTACGCTTTAATTTACCACACACCTGACTAGTTAAATGGGAGCCGATATAATTTAAATTATGCAGGTTCAGTTAAACAAACAGGTAATGGTTGATAAATTAGTTATTTCACATAAGCGCTCGTCAATGGTATTATTATATTTAACATATTATGCCCTAGTCCCGTGAGGAATTATCATGATTTGAGTATTATTCACATGGTAAAAATTAAACCTGACTATATATGTACATTCAAAGTCAAATCATTTATTTCAAGTAGGCTGTTAAAAGGCACTTTTAAACGTCAACATTTACAAAGAAAATATAATTTATTCTAGTTGCCCCTTCCAAAATATAGTTTCGTATGGACAAAATGGGCAAGTTGACGAGTGATTTTTCAAAAGGCCCTATTTCCATTTTCCAGCCGATTACAGATTCCGGCGGAATCGATAGGCAAGGCAAAATCACACCTCATCCAAAAAAGATGAGAACTTCCCATTTCCTAAAACAAGGTGTGTTCCTAAAATAATTCATAATCGAATTTCATTCAAACCGGCATAATTCCACCTCGATCAATCAATCTGCCTAGCCTTTTCCCAACTATGTTGAGCTAACCGGATGCAGATGAATACCAGTATTTTACATGGACCGACTGCCTATCCGACCTTCATAAACCTGTTACTGGGTAACACGATACCCCTTGTTAAGACTGGTTGTCAGACTTTTGGGCTTCCGACTACCCGTAATGACTGTCAAAGATCTACGAACGACAACCAGGACCAACGGCTTAACGTGCTTTCCGTCCTTCTCGATATGTAATCGGTGGTCACCCATCCTCGAACCAACCGTGGCAACCGTAGCTTAGGAGCGGGTAGTAACCAAAATTGCCTATCTTCAATTTAATTTTTCATGAAATTCATAAGACGTAGGTGTAAAATAAAAATAATATGAGTAACTACATGATATTTTGAAACTTTTTGTGGAACAGAAATACGTTAAAATTTTCTCGATAAAATAACATCACGAAATTACCCCTAATTTTCACGTTTTTTCAATTTGTACTTAATATGCTAATGACTAATAGGATATTTTAAGATACTTTTTTATTTTTTTATTCTAAGATTCTGAATTCAAGCTTAGCGTATAGTATAGGCAAAATAAACAGATGTTTTACCAACTGAAGAATTTCATTGAAAATAAAGGGAATTGACAATGATCATAATTCGTTTAAATATTGCAATTGAAAAACCTTTCGAGGTACCTATTTGTGCTGTGAGACCTTGCATCTTGCCAAATTTCATGATTCTAGGTCAACGGGATGTATCATATGGATTTTAATTTATTTGCGAGTGTTTATTTTCTTAGATTATTGATATTTTTGTTCAATTGATTTCGTTTTCTCAAAGTAAAAAAGCGGAAGGTAACTGATGCGATTATAATTATACGCGTTTATATCGTCAAAAAAGTAATTTTATCGAAATTGTTTTCACCATCATGTAGGTAGTATCATGAGTATGTAGTATTATAGTACTTTGATGGAAGTGCTTTGCTTTTTAGAGTTCGGTACCTCAAAAGAAAAAATCGAAACGCATAAGCGTTTCGATTTTTTTTTTTTTCGAAAAAGTGATCCTATAAAGGATCACTTTTTTATCCATCTTTCTGACCGCTTTTCTCAGGAATGCGTGAGGGGTATCAAGTTGAAATTGACATCAAATACTTAGATAACCGGTCCTTTGGAGCTGTAAAAAAAAACGGGCTTCTAAGACGTTGACTTAGTATCTTGGCATGCTGTTGAGCCCACCATGAAGTACCTTGGGTTGGTGCTCGACAGCCGGTGGGATTTCGGCCCCCACTTCCGGCAGCTGGCGCCCAAGTTGTTGGGCGCGGCCGGGGCGCTGTCAACGCTGCTTCCCAATCTGGGGGGCCCGAGCGCCGCTTGTAGGCGGCTCTACGTGGGGATCGTGCGGTCGATGGCCCTTTACGGGGCCCCGATCTGGGCGGCTGACCTGACGGCCGGCAGCATTGCTGTATTGCGAAAGCCGCAGAGAGCAATGGCCGTCAGAGTCATAAGGGGATACCGCACGATCTCCTACGAGGCGGCTTGTGCACTGGCCGGATCCCCGCCCTGGGACCTGGAGGCGAAGGTGCTCGCGTCACTGTATCGGTGGCGCGAGGAAGCGCGGGCGCGGGGCGAGCGACCGATGCAGCGACAAATGGAGCAGCGTCGGTCGCAGCTCCGCGAGGTCCTGGTGGCGGAATGGCGGGACAGGCTCTCAAAGTCAAAGTCAAAGTCAAATCATTTATTTCAAATAGGCACATAAAAGGCACTTTTGGACGTCAAAATTTACAAAAAAATAGAATTGATTCTAGTTGCCCCTTCCAAAAGGTAGTTTCGTATGGAGAAGAATGGGCAAGAAACTCCACCGTTACTCTTTTAAAATATTTTACAATATTATGTAAGTTCACATTAATTATGTAATCATATGTGAAGACGATGCACCTAGAATAAAATTACTATACCACAATAGGTAAAAAGAATTAAATATAATGCAAAGGCAGGTAAATTAATTATGTGATAGATGCATGGTGCTCACATATTTACAAATATTGAAAAGTAGACGATGTTTCCAAAATTTCAACAAGTAATAATTTAGTGTGTGAGTTTAAGTAGTTAAGTACATAATGTAACAATCAATGTCATAAAAATTATAAATTATACAATCAAATTAGCAACCAGTTTGATTTTGTCTAGACTCTAGATTGTCCTATGGAGCAGGACCAGCATGTTTCCAAGCATTCTTATCTAGGATATAATCCTCTAATTTGTAATATGCTTGTTTACAAAGTGTACTTTTTATATGAGTTTTAAATTTTCTTTCATTTAATTCCAATATGTCACAAGGTATTTTGTTGTAACATTTAACACAGTACCCCATAAAAGATGTATGTACTTTAGATAATCTAAAAAATGGTTGATCTATTTTATCTTTATTTCTAGTATTAAAATTATGTCTATCACTTATTTTATTAAAAAGATGTCGATTTTTTCTTACATACATAATATTTTCATAAATGAATTGACAAGGTACCGTCATAATATTAATCTTTTTAAATAGTTCCCTAAGAGATTCGCGACGACATAGATTGTAAATGGCCCTGACAGCTCTCTTTTGCAAAATGAAAATGGATTCAATGTCAGCAGCCCGACCCCACAGTAAAATGCCATATGACATAATGCTGTGGAAGTAGCTAAAATAGACCAAACGCGCGGTTTCTACGTCTGTTAACTGTCTTATCTTCCTAACAGCATAAGCGGCCGAGCTTAACCGCCCCGCAAGAGATGTTATATGGGGTCCCCATTGCAATTTCTCGTCTAGCGTGATTCCCAGGAAAACCGTCTGATTAATAAATTCTAGTTTTTCTCCATTCAATATGATGTCACATTCGCAACTTCTAACATTAGGTAATTTGAATCTAATGCATTTGGTTTTTTTTCTCACGCCCTACCGCCGGCCTCGTCACCATCGAGGCGGTCCGGCCGGTGCTCGACCACTGGCTCGGGAGGAGGCACGGCTCCCTGTCGTTTCGGGTGACGCAGGTGCTCTCGGGGCACGGTTGCTTCGGGAAGTACCTGTGTCGCATAAACAGGGAGCCGGACGCCCGGTGTCACCACTGCGTCGACTGCCGGGAGGACACGGCGCGGCATACGCTGGCAGAGTGTGCCGCTTGGGAGGAGCCGCGCCGTGCCCTCATCTCAGGAGTAGGCAGTGACCTCTCGCTGCCGGCCGTTGTGAATGCGATGGTCGGCGGCGAGGAGTCCTGGGACGCGGTGGTATCCTTTGCGAAACAGTCATCTCGCAGAAGGAGGCTGCGGAAAGGGAGCGAGAGATCTCATCCTCTCACCCGGCCCGCAGCAGGCGCACCGGGCGTCGGCGGAGGGCGGACAACGCCCTCTTCCAGCCCCCCTAAATGGGTCCAGGGGCGACGGACTCGGGGACGTCCGTCGCCCCCCATACATCAGGACCCGAGGTGGCGGCGCGTAGTGTTCCACGCGCGCCCCTCTTAGACGTCGCGGGGGGAGTCAAACACCTCACTCCCCCCGCTGGACCGGACGGGGCCCGCAGAGGCGGGCCGGCACCGGCCGGGGGTTGCGGAAGATTTGTACGTTCCCGCGCCCCCGGCGTAGGTGTGAGACGGAACACCGGGGTGGTTTTTAGTCAGTAAGAGTCTGACAGATCCCTCCGCCCCCCCAGGGCGGGGGACATCCATGAGGATTTTCCACCCCGGAACAAAAAAAAAAAAAAAAGTATCTTGGCATAAATTGCCATTCATTTCGCATATTTGGACACTCGCACAGAAATTAAAACCCATAAGATACATGTCGTTGGCCTAGAATCATGAAATTTGACAAGAAGCAAGGTCTCACAGCACAAATAGCTACAGGAAAATATCTGAAAATCGTTCATTTGTAGTTATGTTACATAATGTATGGAACGATATTTTTTCAACTACAACGTTAGGTTTGTCTTTCAATTCGGAATCGAAAATTTATAGGCCGTATCTTAAAGTAACATTTAGTCTTTATTTCATTTAAGTCGGTCTACTCTCCAATCTAACAACCTACCAGCATCGGTTACAGATTCACGGACATACAATAATATTGAATAATATACCTACTTGTACACAGCAATCATACATAGGTACATTGAATAGAACAGTTTCATCTGATTATTTTGCGTATACATACTACACACAAGATTCAAATTCAAATGCCTTAATATACGCCGGGCGAAAAGTTTCTGTTGGCGGGAAGGGATTGTGTTTTGTTTTTGTCGTGTTTGATGAAGGGGTAGGGAAAGAGGCGCGGGTGAAACTTGATTTTTTTCTGTCTTACTGCGCCCTCTTAACTTCCGGTCGACCCGTGCGGCTGTTATCATTTGGCCACGAGTCCCATCCCATCACATCATAATTCCACTTATTCCATACAATTATTTATCAGTAATTGTTAGGTATAATTAAATTTTCACACGAAAACCAAAGTTACTAAACTCCTGTATTTTTTTTAATGAAATGTTCATGTTACAAAATAATATTGGTATATGAGGACGGTGTGCGTAACTAGTTTTATACGTAGGTACTGTACTTTCAACTCTTCTGGGGAAAGCCCAAAATCTTTGTTCAAACAAATAGGTACCTACCTATCTCTCTAAATAGGTAATTTTAATTAGTCAATTACCATTTTTTTAACAAAAGAAAACATCGCACTAACACGTTTAATTCCACATTATCCTGCAAGATATTTTCCAACGTCAATTTATTCTACTATCTCAGTATAAAAAGTAAGTAGCTGATTGGTACATGCATTAATTCTTTCTCTCTCAGCTTTTCAAGGAGTATTTTCAGAACATTTACACACATTATTCAATTATTACCATATTGAACGCTGGGTTGTAATGTGTAAAAAGCAAGGAGCCGATGGATGTTAAAACACGAGAGAAAATGGCGTTATATAATAGATGCTTCAGTAAGAACGTTTTTATGTAAAAATCTCCCGCGCTTAGCCCTCGTAATAGGAAAGAATAGAAAAGAAATGTGAAGAATGTCAACCAAACTCAAAAATAATCCGACAGATTTGCAAACACAAAAAGTGACATCATTCAAATTCAAATTCAACGGAAATAGCAGGAAACACCTACAATATTAAGCAAAACCAGTGTCAAGCTGGCCACAGTCGCTTGTAAAGATTTCAATGAACCTCGCAAAAATCAAAACTTTAAAAAGATAACCTTTAACAGAGCTCACCCACATTGACCAAACCGGCACTCCCAAAATTTGCCCTGAATAAAAAAAAATCAAAGCAGACGTCTATGTTGTAAAGGCAAACTATCTTAGACACAGAACCCTCGAATTCAAGATCATTATGTCAATCTCGAAATCGATAAGACGGCAAACTTATACGACCTTGATCGCCTCGCCCATAACGCGCAAACTCTTCACGTTTTTATCTCCAAGTTATATATACTTTACTTAAAATTCCTAAGCAAGACGTTCTTAAAACACCTTAACCTCAAGGAAAAACGTGCGACCCCAATAATGATGTCAAAAAAGTTTCAGATGCCCGTAGGCGAAACAAAATGTCGTTAGTAATGAGCGAACAAAAGCTTCATGTACGAAAAATGTGGACGACGGGGTTTCATTATGTTGAAAGGTACAATACATTATTTGTTTATAACATAAAATGGTCTGAACCACATTTTATAAAATCTTATTAAGTAGATATGAAATACAGATGTGCTGATTCTATTTTCAAGGATTTCTTTTAAAATATTATTTTAATGAAAATTCGTAGCTGACGATTTTGTTATACTAAGGATTACTAGACCAAATCATTAGTAAAAAAATGCGCTACTGTATTGTTAAAAACAGTTTTATCAGTACAAAAACCAAACCAAAATGATCCATAAACTAGTCAAAATTATTATAACACATAACGAACGAAAATTCATGAAACTATACTAGTAATAACTAAGCACTAAGAGGTAAATTAAAATGGAAATATGAATGGATGATGCATGACCATACCAGATTGGAAATATGTCATCCGCCCTGCATTACGAATGATAAATGCAGTTCATTCAACCAACTGGATTTCAGTCCCAACGGGACTACTAGGTACTAGTTTCAGCTTATTTCATGGCTTTGAAGAGTTAACAGGGAAAATGGTACAGCATATTTACGTTGCTTGCGTATATATGGTTCAAAATGATAAAGTTTATATTTAAAAAATTTCGATATTTCAGTTTAAACCAGATAAGTTTACGCTGCGGTTTGCGGTGATATTTAGGATGGTATTAAAGTACCTAATGCGTTAACAAGCAAGAAACTAATGTCACCTATCTACGCCAATCATTTCATAAGAGTACATAGCTAGAGTTAGAAGTTAACTCTCTGGCACTTCAAAATGACTCTGGTTATTAAAACCTGGCTTATACCAGTTACTCCTGCTTTTTAGGATTCCGTACGTCCGAATTAAAAAACGGAACCCTTATAGGATCACTCGTGTGTTTGTCTGTCTGTCTGTCACAAACAATTTGCTCCGAATCTAATTCACCGATTAAGTTGAAATTTGGTACACATATGAATTTCTTTGGCCCAAACACAGACGTGTAACGTAAATAAATGAATTTTGAATATGGGGGTCACTTTTGAGAGGAAAATAAGAAAAAAAAAACGTTTGCAAACTGTACCGTGTGACATATCAAATGAAAGAGCTTACTGTGAGGTTCTCAAATTTTTTTTTTTGTTATTATATTAAAATACTGAACTTTTAAGTTATTTAAGAAAATAGATGAAAATTTATCATTCTCCCCCACCCTTATCTACGAACCTACCGAGCCTACAATTTCGAAAAAAATACAGAAAATTGTTCTATACTCATAGATTACAGGAAAACTCAAAATAAATCTATGGTCTGAAAAGAACCTGGTAAATCTCTCAATATTGTGCGTACAAACTTACATTTGCAGTTGGAACGTATTGCAGAACATGTTTTTCAACTACAATGTTAAGTTTGTTCTTGGGATAAATTCATCCCAACCACGGAACTATTCATTTTGCGTGGTCAGACACGCACTAGGCCGGTTTCTTTTTTTGCTTCATTATACTGTTAACACGCTCTTATTTTGACATTCAATTATCTGCAATGCTAAGCTTTCATATTTTGTTTCTGCGACTTTGCTGTTAGATCAATGAGCGCCCGGGCCTGCCACGTACCAACTCTTCCTGTTCTCTTTTAGTGTCTATTCTGTTACATGTTTTCCCCACCAGTGAACATAATGGCTTTCGACATACGTGTCAATCCGATTTGGACTAAAGTAGCACATTCACTATCAAAGAATGATCAATGTTGACGTAAAACCAACTAGCTGAAATCATTGCCGCGACGTCTTTAGAACTCACACGGTTTTATACCAATAGCATCACGCAAAATAATAAGTCATTGCAATGTAACTCTTTCCTCATTGTAATAAAGTATAAATTAGAATGATTGCTATGAGTTTGATAAAACTGTCGGCAATCATTCTAATTTTGGTTGGTTTTACGTCAAAATTGATCATTCAAAGATCGTGAATATGCTAGTTTAGGAGCCTTTTCCTTAAATATTCTCTATCTCAGTTATTTGACAAAACAGACACTCAAATTATTTTGTTGTAAGCTAAGCTCTAATCTACACAATCTGTCCAAATAAAAGTTGTGAAAAGCAAGCATTTTTACTGTCACACTTAATTTGCGAGTTAAAAAGGGTACCCACAATAAGGTATTGTAGATAAAACGGCTTTGAAGAATCTCTTCGCGCCCCCAAGTAACGATTGCAGTCCTATCTGCCAAACAAACTGTAATAACAAGCACACCTTAACACGCCTGTGATAAATCCTTAGCGTATGGTGTAAGCAATAAACTTTATTGAAAGAAAAACAGTATTAGATGGATGGCGGATTTATGTCTGATTGACTGTTCAGTTTGAGGGAGCTTAGCTTTATAACAAGACATCTATTGAAAGTTAAAAGAGATTCTTCATCAGTGAGCATTTTTTAAACAAGTTAAAGTTGTATTTGGCTAACAAACAAAACTACCATGTATTTATTGGATGGATCAAACAACAAGTGAACTGTATGTTTTTTGAGAAATAAATTCTTTAAACCGATGTAGATGTGATGAAGATGAAGAAGATTTGATGAAGAACCGGTTCATGGCAATATACTCAATCCCTATAACATAGGACTTAAACATAACTTGAAAATGTGGGTGTACTGTACTGCACAGATCTGGGCTCTGCCGAACCCTTCGGGGAAACCAGAGCTGATGTTATGTTTGTGAAGAAGAAAGCAGGTACAGGTGTTGCAGTGTAACGTGAGACTGAGTGCAAGTTCCTGGTGGAATAAACCAACACTGACCCAGCCGATTATGGGCCACACCTAATAAGATTGTTTAGATGTGTGATTTAGTTTCTCAATTAAAGATTTCACGTGAAAGAGAGGCTGGTTAGTCGAACCGGCACCCTAATTACGTAACACGCTATCTATCACAATCTGAATCATTTTGAAGCCTATTGCTAATCCATTGCTTCGTTTGTTCGAAAAAATTGTCTGCTCAACAACGTAAATAACGCAATGGATGTTGTTGAACTGTCAAAATGAAACCCATTCCTACTGTTGGTGTGTTACGTAACTACCCCGCTGCTCAGCAATCAGAAAAATGTAAAACTACTTAGGGACCGCTGTCGGATACATAGTTAAACATGACCATTAGTAAATTTAACAATTAGTCACTTGACAATAGTCAATAGCTGTCAAGGTTTAACTACTCTCTCTGCGCAAGGTTAACTTTTAGAACAAATTGTCGATTTTTTTAACTGTAGTTAGCTTAACCATTTGTCAAACAACATACTTCTGTAATTTTTAACTAATTGTTAGTTTACCTAACGCATTTTAACTATTAGTATGTTTGACTACTGATCAAACAACGGGCGTCAAAACTGCATTTATATCTTTTTCAATAAGTCCCTTGTATTTTTCCGTCGAATTGGCAACGTCAGTCTCATAAAATTAACTAAAGTATTAATAATACCGAGAGAATGGTTATCTGCATCTATTTGTGAATAAATCACCATGCATACACACACACACACACACACACACAGACATACATAAACTCACGCCTTCTTCCCATGGGGGAAGGCAGAAACTATAGAACGCCACCTACTACGATCCTTACATACTCCTTTTGCTTCGGTTACGTTAATACATCTGGTCATACACGCACGCCGGTTGCGAGTACCACGCATCTGACCTTTCTGAAGAACCCCCGTATGCCACCATCACCACCACCATCACCATACATCTTACTCTAAATAAAATCACGTCTGCCTAACATGACACATACTCGTTCATTCATTCGAAATACAAATAGTTACTAAAAAAAATACTTGTGTTTGTAACCCTAGCGACTATTTTCACTGTTCTATATCCTATAGTTAATCTGTGAACAGCGTTGTGGGCTGCAATATTGTCTATCAGTTTTGTGTATTTCTTATTACTATGTTTTATACTGTAGTGGCTGTTGTTTCTTTTGAGTAAAATAAAATAAAATACCATTTTACGTAGCCAAACATACAAGATCTCCAATTTAGTTTAAACTTATATTAAAACTAAACAATATATAATTCAGACGGTAAATAGTGAAAGATCCTAAACCAACACAACTATTCTGGACTACAAAATTCAGGTAACCTTATCTAATCAGATCGTTGATGAGACTAACAACCGCTAACTTATATTTAAATTCTATTGAATCGTCCTAAATAAACTTGTTAAATCATTACTTTATTATTGTAAGTTGATTTAGAGAACCTACATTTAAATGTTGTTAACATCTTTTGTTTTCCGATGTATACTCTGGATCAGTATGCAAGTAAAATCTAAGTAGAAACCTGTTTAAAAACAAGCTTTTAATGAACTCAAAAGTACAAAATAAAACTTTCGTAAACATAAAACTTTAATATTTTATTAAAAGCTTGAGGCATGAACGTCTTTCTTAAACTTTAAGATTAGCCTCAAGCTTTTAAGAAAATATTAAAGTTTTATAAAGAAACTCTTTAACGGTGCACCGTTAAAGAGTTTCTTTGTCTGGAGCCAATCCTGGTATTAGAATCAGGTCATGCATCATGATGCATGCAAAAATGCTTTGAAACAGAATCAATATATAAAATTTCAAATCCGTATATAAGTTAAGGGATTCAGCATGCAAGATCTGACCAATATGAACTAACTAACTAACTACAACAAACCTTGTGGAAAAAGCTAACGACTTATTACATCAGGCGCCCTGGAAGCCGGTAAGTCACTTTTGAAGGAGCTTGCAGCTCTAATTAACCTGATGCTCAGCGGCGGTATGAATGATGCTGTCGTTGATGTCTTGTATGGGGCCATTCGTCCAATTGCCGTTGGGTATGCGCCTGTGCGCCCGGCAGCCAACATATGCTTCAAATTGTACGGCGAAATGTTAACCAACAAGTTCTAGCCCCTACAGCTTGGCTTTGGATCCAAAGGGAGCTGCGAGGCTACCGTTCATGCCCTGTCCAGTTTTTTAAATTCCAATAAAGGTGAGGTCATCCTCAAGGTTAACGTTAAGAACGCCTTCAACTCTGTTAACAGGGACACCTTGTTACCTGGAGTAAAAAAGGAGTTACCGGAAATTAATGGGTTTTTGTGACAGGGCTACATGCACCCGTCAGAGACAACGTTTTGGAATCTGCAGTTGGATACCAACAAGGTGATCCTCTTGAGCCAGTCATTTTCAGTTTAACTATCCACCCCATAATACAATAACTAAATTCAAAATTGTATGTGTGGTATTTAGATAATGGGACTCTAGAAGGTGACGTAGACACTGTTTTAAAAGCTCTCCAATTCCTAAAGCAGCAGTACCAATCCATCGGCCTTGACCTAAACTACTCAAAATGCGAAATTTACCATTGTGACAATATCGACAGAGAACCGACTATACAGTAATTCAATTCAATAACCCCAGATATCAAAGTATTGGAAAAAAGTTCACTGCACCTCCTAGGTTCCCCAATTTTAGAAGTTTTGCACCTTTCGTTGACGAAAAAATTAAACATTTTAACGATATTTCGGATAGACTTTCTATGTATCTTTCTTTATATGTATGATTTACATTCGGCATTCAGCCACATCAGATACTGCTGTATGGGTCAAAATTTTATGTATTTTGTACCGATATGATGAACGTCTGGAAAGTGGCTTGTCCGGATACGGTTCAGCCCGAGAACCCGTCTTCTCAGAGACAGTAGGATGAGCCGCTCTGCAGGTTGGTACGGAATAACCTCATTAATACGTGCACCAATACTGCTGGCTGTGGGAGAGCGGGAGTCAGGCCTCTAGCTTCAGACGCTACCGTCACCCAACATAGGCACTATGCTGGGTGACACCACTTTCCGGCTCGCTACTTGTCCGCGTCTGGGTACTCCTTGTAGGGCTCCGCATCGCTGCTAGTGCGGTGAAGCTGTCGACTGCCTCGAACACCATGGCCTATCTTGCAGTAAGATCGCAAGCCGGATAGCACGGAACGCCAGCATTAATAACATCATCCGCCATGCTCTTGTCACCGCCGGGGTGCCAGCTGTTTTAGAACCCAACGGTTTGGCACACGACGATGTGAAGAGACCAACCGGAATGACCATAATGCCCTAGAAGTTAGGCAGACCTATAGTGTGGGATAGAACATGTGTCGACACCCTTGTGCTATCCTATCTTCCTAGTACGGCGGGCTGTGCTGAAGCGGTTGCTGCAGGTGCAGAAAATCTCAAACGGCGAAAATATTTCAAACTTATTGGGATATGCTCGATCCGTTTGGGGTTGAAACAATAGGACCGTGGAAACAATAGGAACAATAAGTCCGAGTGCTCATCGAGTATTTCGGGTCATCGCCAAGCAGTTGGTCGACTCTTTACGTGACCAGAGAGCTGGCCTATTTTTTGGTCAAATAATCAGCATTGCCATACAACGTTCAGTGCTGCCAGCCTTTTGGGCACTTTTCCCACTGACAGCGATGCGGACGAATATTCTGATGCCCAATGAGTTTTCCTTTTTTTTGTTTCCTTTATAGTCTTGTACGAGTACATAATATATATATTTAGGTGTTAGATGGTATATTTTATTTGAGATTTCTTAATGAAATAAAAGCTTCTAATAATAATAATAACAGAGTCCCTACACTGCTGTACCGCATATCGGATGCATCACCCACGATCCCCCACGAGTGTGAGGGTCGAGGCTTTTTTAATGCGAAGACCCTCCACAACCGCGAGGTGTGCTGGGTCAGGAAATATTTTTTAAAGCCAAAGTGGATATGCACCATGATGTGGTCGCAGTGGACAAGGGGCTCACCCCGCTCTCCATGGCTAAAAAGAACTGGTACAAACCTGTAGTACTTACTACCGATGACTGTAGGGTGGTATGGCAAAGCAAGGAACTTCACGGGCACTTCTATCGGGCTCTTCACGATGCCGGTGTAGATTTCTTAGCGTCCGTATCTTGACTACGTTTTGGTGAACTTTTCGGGAAAACTGAAAGCTTCTTCTATGCAATTATGGACGAAGTTATCTTGACAAATAACTATCGGAGCCATATAATGGAAGATGGAACGGCTAACGTGTGTCGGGCATGCTACCGTCCGGGTGAGTCGATCAGGGATATTATCTCTAGTTGTTCTGGCATAACCAAGTAGTCAGGATTATTCACCAACTAACCAACCAACAACTCCAACTTGCTTTGAAATATAAACTTGTGGATTGTGAGGTACCGTATTACAAGTATGTTTCCGACCCAGTTCTCGAAAATGACCATGTCATGTTGTACTGGGATCGGTCAATCAGTGCTGACTGGACTATTACCACCAATAAGCCTGATGTAGTGCTGATAGATCGATTAGCGCGCCACACAATTATTGTCGATGCTACCATTCCACATGACGAGAACCTGGTAAAAGCTGAGAAAGAGAAACAAATTAAATATCGCGACTTAGCACACGAGGATATTGACATTTGGAATGTGAGCTCGGCTGGCATTGTATTGTGCCGATTGTCATATCGGCCAATGGTCTGATGGCCGGAAGGCTCGATCAACATCTCTCGAGGCGCTAGATAGGCGGTTGTATCAAGAGCCTGATTCAGAAAGCAGTAGTCCTCGATACGGCTCGTATGGGTAGGTTCCTGTCTCTTGAGCCCTAACCACCAGTAGCTTGGACCCTGCTCCCGATACCGCCGAAACAATATTTTTATATATTTAAATGTATTTTTTTTTAATATAAAAAAATGTATTTAATAAGCATGAAGATAAATAAACAAGATAATAATAAAATCTCATCTGCTGATAGGTAGGTAAGGTCACACGTAGCCGTTTTATCTCCACAAAAAAGGTATTGACAGTGAAAGATCGATTATTTCAATCTATTCATGTCTATCCAAACAGACGAAATTTATTATAGGGGAATGATATCATGAAAATACTCAAGAGTTTTAATAATTTTTTAACTTTAGCCCTAAACGATTTAAAGGGCGACCCTAAAGAAATGTCACTATAATTACCTTCTATACATACAGGATGGTAGGGACATCGACGCACAACCTTTTACCATGGATTCAGTACTTGTTTCCTTCGGTTATAAAAAAAAATTTGCTCTGCCGTACATTTTGACCGCGTACGTATTGCACTTTTCTATGGAACAGCAGATTTTTTATTTTTGATATCCTGCGAAAAATATCTACGCTAAGGGATCTAGAATCATGTGCTGCATTCATGGTTTCAGTATGCGCGTCTATGTTCTTGCCACCCTGTATACATATTATAAAACAAAGTTACTTTTCGTGTCCGCTTGGATCATCTAAGTTACACAGTGAAATTGATGCGGTTACACCATCATTTTAGAGCATTTATTCCGAAAGGTTTATATATATAAAACATTAATATTTAACTTAGATATAGCACGGAAATCTTGACATTTTGACATGTCGCCATTGCACCCGTGCCAAGCATTGGCGGGTCGCTAGTAACGGGTACGTATTACAATACCGAAATTTAAAAGACCGTATTTTAAAATACCTATGGATGTAATCCCGAAAAATTAAACGCCGAATGATTGTTTGGTCGAAAGTTTTAAATCCCGAAAGTTCATCTGCCCGAAAGTTTAAAATCCCGAGGATCCATATACCGAAGCTTAAAATCCCGAAGTTCTATAACCCGAAGTTCAAAATCCCGAAATTACATCCCAAAACCTAAAATCTGTAAGACTATGATAAAAAAGGAGCAACCACCAACAAAAAGGAGGACCAATAAAATATAATTAAAAAAAAGTTTAAATGATAATCATACGTATAATTAGGAAAAAAAAGAAAAGTGTTCTTTTTTTTCCTAATTATACGTATGATTATCACTTAAACTTTTTTTTTTTATTACAAATTAAATTATCTAATGATTTTTTTAAATATTTGATATTTCAACTATGTAGGTATGAAATACCTAATGGACGACTCGCCTACAGTTTATTAAATTTAACGGATAATTAGACAATGGTGAAAACATTTCTGCGAGCAACTTGGAAGAAGCGCTCGCCGGCCGCTGCCGCGGCACCGCTCGCTACGCTCGCTCGGCTCGCGCGCGGTTGGTCACAGTTTTAACCTAACCTAACCTATTTCACTCAATTCAAAATGACGAATCATACAATTTGCCTGCGAGTGGATAATTAGCCAATGGTAAAAACATTTCTGCGGCAGATTGTATGATTCGTAATTTTGAATTGGGTGAAATAGGTTAGGTTAGGTTAGTTTAAAACTGTGACCAACCGCGCGCGAGCCGAGCGAGCGTAGCGAGCGGTGCCGCGGCAGCGGCCGGCGAGCGCTACTTCCAAGTTGCTCGCAGAAATGTTTTTACCATTGGCTAATTATCCGTGTTTTCGCAATATCCCCAGGATTTTCGCGAAAATTCGAATTAGCAAATCATCCAATCGACATATGCACAATCTACAGTAAATAAACTCAAAACCACAGATTACGTAAAGGTCATAACTGTGTTGTAGTACCATCTATGAGTAATCGCGGTAACTACGTCGCCGCTCTTTGGGATTCCATCCATCGGTATATCGTCCATTCGGGATTTCGTCCATTCGGGGTATCATCCTTTCGGGCATATGGATATCGGTATTTTATGTTTCGATATAACGGCTATCGGCATTTAAAACTTTCGGTATTTTGAATTTCGTTGTTTTGGACGTCGGTATTTCAGTAATAGTTATTATGAAATTTCGGGATTTTAATACGTACCCCTAGTAACAATATAAAGTAATGTAAGAAAGTTTAAAATACCAGAGGCACATATAAGAAATCATGAAACCAACCCAATTCTTAATGTTCCCATCACTTGCGCCCTCTGAACCTCAGGTTAGAAGACAATTGCAATCTTATACAAAGTATACGGAGTTCGTAGCAATAAGAAGCATTGAGCGAAAGGGTGGGTACACGATAAGATTTTGTTCTGCCGCGACGACTGTTTTAAGACAACCGCTTTCAGCCGGCAACAACATTGTCTGAACGAACCACGTCATCAAATTGCTCGAGATAATACGCTTTGAATAAAAAAAGACAATAGGTATATTATCTTGAAAGAGGTCTAAGGAACTTTCATGGTTTCAGAGTTGTTCGAGAATACGATATTTTTACTTGATATTTTTTCGCAGCGCTTTCGTTTGTCTTAGATACAGGCTCTATTGTCGGATAAGGTAGTGTTGAAAACTCAAATTATACAGAATGGCAGGGACATCGACGTGCAACCTGTTACCATGGATTCAGCACATGATTCTGAAACCCCTGTGTTGAAATTTTTCGAAGGTTGTAAAAAAAAAAAATTGCTCTTCTATACATTTTGACCGCGTACGTATTGCACTTATCGATAACACGGATGTTTTTTTTTTGTAATAACCAGCGAAAATTTTCTACGCTAAGGGAAGGGGGTCTAGAATCATGTGCTGAATTCATGGTTACAATTTGAGCGTCGATGTCCCTCCCAACCTGTATACATTAAAAAAACACTGGCTATTAAATTAAATCTATAACATGATTATCAAGCAATAAGTGACAGTGGTAAAAGGAAAACTTGGCAAAAATAATATTGTCAATCTCAGATTTACAAAATAGATAAACTTCGCACTCAGCTGAAACGTGACTTCAATAATTTGATTTAACTAGAACAACGATATATCTATCTATTAAGCCCCTTTTATACACTCATCTATCCTCTACCATTGCGGGAAAGTCCTTACGGTAGTAGTCGAGTTCGTCCCCCCCATCGTTATCGTGGTCTGCCGCGATGTCGCCTAGCATTTAATTGGACCCAATCAGTGATTCTTTTAGCCCAGCTCATCTGAAATGCCGCAGATATTTGATTTCTATCAGAACAAAATAAATCGTTGATAGCAAGCTAAGCAAAGTCTAAGATAAAGAATGAATCGAGACAGATGGGTCAAAAAGTCAACTATCTACTCACCAAGAAAAGTAAAACCCCGCCAAGTCAGATTGGCATCGCTTAAAAATAGCCTCTGTTAGTGAACCCGCAGTATATCATACGTGAAGTTTTAGCTCAGTATGCACGGGCCATATCTCAGTGTCTGCGTAAGTAAGGGATGCAGGAGAACAACGGCTATAGAATATAATAATGTAAGTTGGCAAGGCAGAGAATTTTGCTTCTCCAGCCAAAGCTTATATAGGAGCGCCGTATATTGTTGTGGCTTGTTGTTTCATAGTTTACTAGACTTGGGTTAAAAATAAGCCAGTATAACCTCCGTCAGTTTCATATTATAAAGTTGTGAACGTTTTCATAGAATGGCTTTCAGAAAAGAATAGCGTTTCTTACTGTGCGTTTATCAGAGATGCCTCCATGAATGGCGATAGTTTCGTGAGCATTCAGATAGATAGATATAATACTCTTTATTATTTAGCTCTTTATTTTGTGGATATACTATAGGTTCACATCGGCCTAACCCTTCGGGGAATACAGGCGTCAAGGGGGGTTTGTCGACAGGGAATCCTGCCGACAAACTGTCACGCAGTTTGGCAGGTTTAAGAATTGTGTACACACGGCTACACATCAAGCTATGCATTTCCAGTTTACGCTGATCTCGTACTGTACGGAAATTCTATATAATGCGAGATCAGCTTATACTGGAAATGTATAGCTTGATGTGCAGCCGTGTGTACAAGTGTTTGGTTCAAAATAAATTATTTATTTATTTATTTATATTATTCTAGCGGATATCCGGCGTACGTTACTACGATAAAACAATGCATTGGCACATTCGGTCCATTCATGAACTTATTTATTTTTATTGCTTTAGTAATCTAAAACCATGATCGCATTATTGTCTTTCTAATGAAACCGGTTTGATGCACATCGGTTAGATGGTTTTAAAGTCTATAACGGTCATAGGTAGAAACTATTTTTGTGTTATATTTATATTATATTGACAGCACTAGAAGAAGAAACACATTAGAAGATAAACTGGACTTAAAGGCGACAAAATAGGTATCTTCTTGCTACAATCTCTTATCCATTTTTATGGTGTTCATAATAAAGAGAATTCTGTTATATTCTATTCTATTCTAAAAGTTTTGGATTTGCTTTGGCTTTGGTTAAGAAAGTGGTGAACGGTCTCACAATAACGGCTGTCAAGATAAAAAGTGTTTTTTGACATCTTAATGACAAACACTGGTGAAAATGGCAGATTTTCAAGACAGCGGTTATAAATATGATGGAACCGCTTTTCTACGAAATCAAAGCTTTAGAAGAGTAATTACACAACGGCAATACCTACCTATATTTCCTCTCATTTCTATCTCCATGCAAAGCAATGGAAGTTTACGAGCTGATAACTATGATATACGATCAATTCCAGTTTGATTTCACATGCCGGAACGATGTTTCGCATATAGATTTGAATTGGTTTGTGTAAGCAATCGCTAATGCTCTTGGCATTCGCAATTGCCAAATGTAGTGTTAGTGCATTGTGTTGTTATGTTATGGTGTTGTGGAATATCGCTTAGCTATAGTATACAAATAGATGTTTATTTTAAACTGCAAACTCATGTAGGTATTATTATCATTTACACGCTTAACAATCATTCTGTTTTGGAAATATCTAGAAATAAAATTATCACACTATCCGAAATGTAAGTAAATGTCTAAATTAATAACTACTTACCTTCCAGCCACGGGATTATAATATTTTTTATTTTTAGCCACATCTTTGCAGGCCTTATTGTCACGAACATTATGACTTTATTGTTAACCTACAAATATGTGGAAATATACCTATGAACGGTTCGCAATAACAATTTTTTGTGTTAATTTAAAACTTTGTTAAGCACATTCAAGTAGAGTTGCTGTAACTTCGTACAACACCGAATAATCCTCATCAGAATAAACATTTCAGTAACCTCTCGTGTACGCAGAGTGAATCAATATTGTTTCATCGTATTTTTGGATGAGCGGCGTGCCTACAAGTTGTGAGTGTTTTTGATTACGCCCAGCGCCGTCGGAGCCGGATTAAACGTCGATATTTACGATAAAAATTTTGTTGCCAGCTGTTAAAAATATAGCCGTTCAAGCATTTTTCTTCAGTCGCTTTATTTCTAAAAGTTAAGGGAAAGTTTTCATAGGACGGTATTATATTCAAACAAACACATTCATCACACCTAAACATAATTATAAAAACATTTTATAGTTGTATCTAAAACGTTTCTATTACGAACTTTTTTGACACATTTGCAAATCTCTTTCATGCTTCTCAAGACTGTTTACAGAAATACACACACACTTTGTTGAAGAGTTTTTCGTGTTTTATTTTATTCACTTATTGTTGCCGCCTGAATCTTTCAAACGTACCTTAATACTTCTTACAAACATACAGTGGGATTCAAAGCCAACTTGATACGATAAATGGACTGGCTATCCGTTCCGCGCAAGTACCTGTCCCAATCCTCAGGCAAACCCGGTCTTGCCGTTACGTCACTCGGCCCAGAACGCAAGTTTTTTAACCGGCCTATCCGCTTAGCCAATGAGGATTACGTATCCAGAAAAGTTCCGGGCCTATGCATACGCAAATCAAAGAGATATGCACTTAAGAGGCTTACAACAGCTAAAGCGCGGTCACTTTCGGACTGCATAGAAAAGAAAGAGAAGCGCAATGACACAACGCTGGTAATTTATTGCAAAATACGAAGCAATTATCTATTTACAAAAAATCTATTCATTGGATTAAAACATTTAAACACTATTACGTTAGTAGGTATGTTGCTTGTAGAATAATCTGACAAAAAATCAGAATGATTTAATGCATAGTAGTATGGTTTTTAATCGTTATAAGAATTAGGTAGGTAAGGTATATTGGTGATTTTTTTCTATCGTATCAAATTAGTTGTATTATGTTTTCAAAACACTATCTAATTAGCAAATATCCTGAAGAATAACATATATTTTTCTGATTTTGTTTATTGCAGTGGATCATATACTTTTAGGCATTATAAAACTTACATTTAGGTCCTGTAGTCGCCTTAATAATTCGGGCCCGACCGAGATTTATACAGGACACAAACAACGTTATGAATGTTTTGTAAAGGAACACGTCTCGTTAAGTAGTATTCGATAAACTTTGCAGCAGTGGGGAAGTTCTGTGAGGAATTTCAATAAGGTGGCGTCAACTGATAGTTCGGATATTCGATTCGAAATCAGATCTATGTGAGCTCGGCAAATCAGATTACAATGGCGAATGTGCCGCTTTCGTGTAAATAAATGTACCACGAGATCCACGTGCTTGTTATTGTTTCAGGGCGATGTTACACACTATTAACGATAATATTTTTGCAGCATCCTCTACATTTGTTATCTATACTAATATTATAAAGAGGTCAAATTTGTTTGTTTGTTTGTAAGTTTGTATGTAGTGTGTAATCTTTGGAACTACCCATCGGATTTGAAAAATTCTTTCTGCATTTGATAGTCCAATTCTTGACTTACATTCACATTATTTGACATTATATACCTCTAATTCTTATTTCAACTCTTTACTTATGGCTTTTGTAAACAGGATTTTAATTCAGATTTGTTACAGTTGTGATGGCAATCATGTCATTTGTTTTAAACAGGCTTTTATTTTATATAGATTTTCTATATTTTGTGAATGTGAGAACGTTGTAGGCCTAAACGTTGTAGGTTGTACTTGTAAACTGTAGATTAGTAGACCTTTATATATGTATTTTTTTTTTCATGTTTTGTTGAGTGCTTGTTACTTGTTGTCAGACCTACACTGTCCTGCCATCATCAACACTGTAATTTGAAACATTGTAAAAGCCCCTTATTTTTAAAAGAGTAACCGTAGAGTTTCTTGTCGGCTCTTCTCCATAGGAAACAACCAATTGGAACCATGCACCTAGTTTCTGACGTTTCATAAGTGCCCATGTTGGTTTATGTGAAATAAAATATTTTGATTTTGACTACATCACACATGCTAGGACCCTTAGGAGTCGAGCAAAATGAAAAAGTCTGAAAGAACGCTAAGCGAAAACGAAGTGATAAATAGCGAGGGCCGGCGATGCGATACTACGTGGTGGGTCGGAGGAACAAGAAATTTTACACGGACGAAGTCACAGGCTGAACCTAGAGCACAATATAAGTATAATATTAGGTAATTCAAACTCAAACTCAAAGCATTTATTTCAATTAAACCATTTACAGGCACTTTTGAATTGTCAAAGAGTCGGTCAGTTAGTCAGAAAGTTGAAGCTATTTGCCCATTCCAAAACGTAGATCTCTATGGAGAAGAACGGGCAAAAAATTATGATTTGAATAAAAATAACGTATCCTATTTAATATTGGTCGTACCTTTATATTGCATTTCGAAACAATAACTTTCTATTTATCACTAACTGCATTAAAACAGTAATTTCCGAACATTTCGCAGCCAGCTTACAATAATGATAAGTGTTAAATTAATAAAGTTTTGATTTAATTAAGTGTTTAAATCCGAGTGTATGGAACGGAATGGTAGCGAGTTAGTAAATGCGGGGCGAAATTCGCGCCACCTTAAGACCTTACCCGTAGCAACTTCCCACTAAAGATGAGTGTATTAATAAGACAAGCCTCCTGAGAAGTTTCAAGAAGTATTGATAATTTAGTTCCAACTGACAAACGAAAGATCGACATTGAATTTGAATCTTTACTCAAAATTTTTGTTTACTTGTGGTAGGTAATAGAATGTGCATGATTTCGTTTTTTAAAAAGAGAACGTTTTGCTTTATGTCCGAAATTAAGACAACCTGTATTGGAAACATTTTAATAAAAATAAACATAAACATTTTTCATTATTAAGTACTGTTGCATCTGCTCAAACTTTGCGCGAACTGCATTTTCCTAAGGCGCTCTATAAATATCTTCAATACTCTAAGAAGCAAGGACTTAGTTAATTTTATGCTGTTCACGGCTACTTTAATTTCTCGCTTCGCTGATATTTCTGGCGTCGGCAACCATGGAGAAAATCTGGCCAAAAGTTCAGTCCACGATATTATTTAAATGCAGACGATGTACACTGTGCGCTTTCATATTTTATTGCGTCTGCTTTTCTGTAGAACTACACGGCTACTCGAATGAACAACAAATACTTTAGAGTTTGTGTTCATTCAATTTAAACGTTTAATTTTATATTTCGTCTTGTTTGTTTCTTTTGATTTTATTGGGGTACTATTCTTTTTTATTAATTACGTAGGTATTTAACTTCGTCATATTCATAAACAGTTTGCGATCAAAGGCTTCTCATGACAGGCCAATAGAGTTTGGTCACTCTGAAGTCAGTGTATCATACAGAATATCATCGTCATCATACAGCCAGAGTCCAGAGTTATATTCGGAAAATTAAATTTCAGATATCGCCCCATATTATTAACGACATCACAGAATTGGGAGTAATCCAATTCCGGGTTAATTTTGACATTGAAAAGTACGGAAAGGTCCAGAAAAAACAGCGGAAAGGAAAATGTAGAAGCCATTTCTGAGATTTTACTCGCACCCTTCTTCCACATGATTTAACTTCATTAAATATGTCTGCTTATAAAAGGTCAGCCGTCTTTTGTTCCTCGTATAGGTACCTAACCGGGAATATTTGTTAGGATTTTCTGAAGACTTTCAGTTTTACAAATTTTGCTCCACTCTTCGAGTCTACTCGAATGGTTTGAATTGAAAATATAAGAATTCAAAAATAATAGAAGTGTGTTGTGTTCAACAGTTTGGGAATTCGGTAGAAAATTCTTTTTAAACCAAACTGAATCAAAGGCTCAAATCAACTACACACAATTTTCTATACCGTTTGAAGTCGGTTTTTATGAGATTGACAGCCCAATTCTCAAGGGTATCACATAAATAAAGGTATGGTTATATACTTACAGCCGAACCCAATAACGTATCTACCACCAATTTTGGCGTACTGGAGATAGAAAAACATACCAATCTCTGGTTTTAACGTCCCCATAAAGCCAAAGTATGTATACATAACATGTTGACAGCTATTTGTTTGACAGGGACAGATAGAATTATACTGTCTATCATCAATAGCGATCCGTCCTTCACTGAATATAGGTTATTGGGTTCGGCCGTTAATCTGTTTATGGAAACCAACCATAGGTACTGCTAGCTCTCGGCGAGCTAACGGTACCGTAATAAATAAAACACGTAATTACAATTTAACTTGTATACTTATTTATATCAATTTATTTATATTACTTATTTAAATATTTATATTATTTTACATTTTATTATTTGATATCATGACGTTCACTGTCAGCCCACCAAAGATAAAGATACAAGAACAATCTAAGCTGACTCCTACAGTTTTTCTTCTATTCTCAATTAGTATTAGCGTTTATCTCATACTCATTTAATTTATAATTACTCGAAAAGGTTGCATCTTGAAACCATGCAGGTTAAAGGCTCCTACAGTACCTCTCGTACCTGTTCTCGCATATAGAAGCAACAAGAATAATGTTCCCAGGATTTTGTAATATCTTTATTTAAAAAGAGTGTCCTCGGAGTTTCTTGCCCGTTCTTCTCCATAGAGATCTACGTTTTGGAATGGGCAACTAGCTTCAACTTTCTGACTAACTGACCGACTCTTTGACAATTCAAAAGTGCCTGTAAATGGTTTAATTGAAATAAATGCTTTGAGTTTCAGTTTGAGTTTTGACCTCAATAATTATTGACCACAAAATACGTATACTTTTGTATAACTAAAACATAGACATGAAAAACAATATTGCACGGTGCCCATTAGATTTTATATCTTATTATTTTCAGCCAGCGACTTCGTTCGCGTGGAAGTCGTAAGACATCTGAATATACTAAAATAACTGCCACATTTTTATAAAACTTTCCTGTACACTACGTTTGTAGTTTTGGTCTCAGCAGCCAAAATATAAAGAGTGTAAGGACTGGTGACGCGGGAACAAGCTACGTGCAGTTGTCCGTGTGAGAAGCAGCTCGTCCTGAGGTCGACACCCGCAGCCTTCAATAACAATTTCCCGTTGCTTGCAAAGTTTTACGTTTTTAGTGAATTAATGAACGCCTGCGTTCTTGTATATACTACGCAAGTGTATCAGCACTAACTGTTACATTCGTACAGATTGTTTCTGACGAACATCACTAAAATAATAAATACCAGTTAATTGTAAACACACGGGATTCCTCATTAACAGTTACCTAACGATATATATTTATTCGGCATTAGAATAATTCCCAAACCTCCGTAGCAATTACCTGTTTTTCAAAAATATTCAATGTACAATTTTGACTTCGCTACGATTTTATTATATGTCTATACATCTATATGTATAAATTTATGTATACAACTGACAAATCACCTACTTATAAAGAAGAAGGTACAAGAGATCACAAACCAATCAATAAATCAACCGCTATTGCCCAACAGTATCGCATAATAAGCAGTGACGTCACACGCATGCCTCACAAAAAGATACAAGATGAACATGCAGGTATGGACATACCTTATCATAACCAAAAAATAAACCTAACCGAAAGGTCCATACACACCAGCGGACCTTACTTTGAAGTATTTTAAGACTGCCAAAAAATCCAACGAGCACGTTATGTAGAAGTGTACTTACACCATTAATCTCCTTCAAAATAAAACGTCCGCTTTGATGTTCCAGCTGAAAAGATACATTATCCTATAATTGGCATGATCATCCTTATGTACGTACAGCAGCTAACAGATGTATTTTTCATTATTTTCTACCGAAATTTATTTCACTTCAAAGAATTATGAGTTCCTAAGTAGGTTTTTTTTTACTCATAATCAGCCTATAATGTTCCCAAATCCCACTGCTGGGAAACAGGTTTCCTCTTTCTGTGAGATAGTGACCCATAATCCACTACGCTGATTGGTGGATGTCATATGTCTTCAATTTTTTTTGTTCTATGACATGGCGGTTTCCTCACGATGTTTTCCTTCACCGTTTAGAGAGCAGTGATTTTTTGTAAACGTATTAATATTTTGTTGTACTGCTATAATTCAGCAACCACAGTTCTGTAGTAACACTGGCCTTGAACCGGTCTAGCATAGTACGGACTTTCAATGGAATAAGAGAAGGTAGCTTAAATTCTAGTTTTGTTACCACTGACGTGAGGCCTACTGTACAAACCAATAAGTAAGATTGTAACAGAAAATGCTGGAAAATGACTTTTTTTGGGTAGCTGTGCCCGCGACTTCGTTCGCGTGGATATCGGTAAACAGTAATGTGTCGCTTAGAGAAGATGTAGGTACCACTACTCCATTGAAAAGGAAGAATCTTCCGATCTTGCCTGGTGGGATGTACTACCTGGGGTTCTCTACCACAGCTCTTTCGAATACAGTCACTGCGTCTTCAGGGTTCATAATGTCAATGCGACGATGTGTCACTTTGATTTTTGAGAAAAAATTAAAATTAAGGTGCTTTGTCGAGGCTCATCTGTGCACCTGCTATGAGCCTTGACTCAATAAATCGACTGCCCATCTGGCGGAGTGTGCTGAAGTATTATCATGGTGAAAAGGGATCACGAGCACTGTTGAAAATTTTCCGGGAAAACAGGCAAAACACTATGGAATTAAAATGATCTTAAAACTTGTCTAATTAAGAAAATGCTTCCTTCTAAACGATGTTAGAGAGGTTGCTTGCCCCTCGAAAGAGATCCTACATAAAGTTGCCTGTGTGAAAAGCAACCCATTTACTCTGGTTATGGCCGCCATTTTGGATTTGGATTTCCTGATTTTGGGCACCGGCTGCCCTCGAAAACTACAAAGATGACACCCATGACGAAAACTTTGGACATAATTTTAATTACGACCTCGTTTTACTAACGAAAACCATAAAAATTACCTTTAAGTACTTTTAGCTTTAGAATAACCACAGTATTCGTATACATCGTTAAAAAAACTGTTTAAAAAAATATAACCGACTTCCATAAAAACACTATAAAGTACAAAATAACTTTAGTTTGGGAAGTCGTCGGCAAGAAATTACCGACTTTTGAAACCAAAATTCTTTTGCACTTAGACAAGTGTTTTGTTTTTGAAGTCGGTTGTTTTTTTGCAAAAAAGTATTTTTTATTGTGGTACCTATAATTTACTACTTTATATTGATACTCAGTAATATCTTTTTCACCGTATACCGTTGTATACCTTTCGTCATTGAAGAGTTCCGTGACAGTAGCGTTTTTTCGCGGTCCATGGACAGTTGACCACGGATAGTAACTTACCGGTAATTTTATTTTATATCTGTACAGTAACCAAATAACAATAAGTGTACTGTACGTTATTAAAGAGTTCCATGTTCAGATCTTCACTGTACAGGGTGGCATGAATTCAGCACATGACCCTAGTAAAAAAATTGCTGTTTTATACATTTTGACCCCGTAGGTAATTGCACTTTTGTAAGAAATGGCTGTTTCTTTTATATAACGTGGTAACCGTTATATAAAAAAGCAGCCGTTTTCTATGACGTGTTATTATTAATGTACCGGCCAGGCGTGATTTCTGGACGCGATGTGTGTTAGGGGAGGTTGCATACCTATCTAGATTATTACGGCATGAGGATAGGCCCTTCACTATCCTAGCGGCGCTAGCGTCCTATAGGTTCCAGATATTTTCTCAGATGGTAACTATATCCTGAAGTCTACAAGGGCACGGGTATATTTCAAGAAATTATAACACAGAATAATTAACAAGTAATTTCAGGAAGCACTTACGGGTCTGTTCAGGAATTCTAGTGGTATACTAGATACTATATTAAGCCTTGTAGATGACTTGTTGATGACTATGAAAAGTAAAAATTGCATGCTTGCTTAACTATGGCCAATCTTTACCCTAACGAGGACCTCGATTTGCTCCCCTGTTTCGAACTTTATTAATCTGTATGTTTACTATGGTTACACGGCATTTTGAAGTTAAATACAACGAAATACATAAGCTATATGGGATGTTTAGCTACTTTTAGATTTTTTACAGCATTATCTGTCTATTAAAAGTATAAAATTTACTGTATCTAAATTTACAAATAAAGTATTATGATTTACATGGCCAAAAACTAACTTTTTTAACAGAATACTGTCTTACATGCTAAATTGTATAAGGGTTACAAAACGAATGAAAAAGCTACATTCATATTGTTTGGTGACAATTAACATAATAATATTATGATTATCACGTTTTCGTTAGTACTATTTCGCGTCAATAGATGTCACGTACGTACATTACGTATAAAAAGTTATTCTTGAACACTTTAAATTGATTATACGTATATATTTTGATAGACCGACGCGATTGCGATGAAACAAAAAATAATAATTACTCCGAGATATATACAATAGTTGAGTATAAAAGGTATCCATATTGGTTTCGTACTTTTACGCGATACCTGTTCAAATTAATCTCTCACATCCATACAGACAAAACGACAAACAGACAAAAATTCCAAAAATGATAGAAATAACATCTGTTGGTTAGCCTTTAATATTTTTTTTGGAAATATTTTCAGTGTACAGAAACGCCTTGTCAACAGATTTATTATATGCAGGTATTGATGAAAAATTGCTGTTATTTGTAGTGCTTAATATAATGCACGCAAATATAATGTACGCTTACGTGTGTATATAACAGGTCGAGAGACTTGGGGTATGACAATTTCAGTTAGTATAATATCTTCTTTTTTTTTCGAAGAAACGTAAATATCTTTCAACTTCAGTAGCTCAACAAAACGGCGGTTCCCAGGTAATGCATCAACAAATCGCAATGTTAGGAAGAATTTACTACATAGAATAGGGAATAGGCTATCAACTACATTAAAGCTAGCCACAGTAAAGCTTTCACAATTCCCTGCCCAATTCAACATTGATTGACATTAACAGTGTTATTGACGTCATCCCGATACATAAATCTCACTATGACGCTTTAATTTTATGATGCCATAAAACTTTTTGAATCGAACACCTCAAACATTCTAACAAACATTTACGTATCTTTAAATAAACTTCAAAATAAACCGACTCAACTAACGTAAGACGTTGAATAACCAAGACTTATATACTTACTTACTTTCATATTTATCATCATCATCTGCCTAGCCTGTTCCCAACTATGTTAGGGTCCGCTTCCAGTCTAACCGTATGCAGCTAAATACCAGGATTTGACATGGATCGACTGCCTATCTGACCTCCACAACTAAAGCTACTGGGTAACTCGATACTCCGTGATAAGACTTTTTGTCAGACTTTCGAATTCTCACTACCCGTAACGACTGTCCAACGGCTTAGTGTTCTTTCCAAAGCACGCCGGGGTTTCGATATGTGACTATCCACGAAATGATCGTGGCAAGTCCACATGGATGTCCTCCGCCCTGGGGGGGCGGAGGAGTCTGTCAGACTGATACTGACTAAAAACCACCGCAGTGTTCCGTCTCACACCTACGCTGGGGGTCGCGAGAACGTACGATTCTTCCGCAGCCCCCGACTGGTGCCGGCCAGCCTCTGCGGGCCCCGTCTGGTCGAGCGTGGGGAATGAGGTGTTTGACTCCCCCGCGACGTCTAAGAGGGGCGCGCGTGGAACACTACGCGCCGCCACCTCGGGTCCTGATGTATGGGGGGCGACGGACGTCCCCGAGTCCGTCGCCCCTGGACCCAATTAGGGGGGCTGGAAGAAGGCGCTGTCTGCCCTTCGCCGACGCCCGGTGCGCCTGCTGCGAGCAGGGTGAGAGGATGAGATCTCTCGCTCCCTTTCCGCAGTCTCCTTCTGCGAGATGACTGTTTCGCAGAAGGATACCACCGCGTCCCAGAACCTCTCGCCGCCGACCATCGCATTCACAACGGCTGGCAGCGACAGGTCACTGCCTACTCCTGAGATGAGGGCACAGCGCGGTTCCTCCCAAGCGGCACACTCTGCCAGCGTATGCCGCGCCGTGTCCTCCCGGCAGTCGACGCAGTGGTAACACCGGGCGTCCGGCTCCCTGTTTATGCGACACAGGTACTTCCCGAAGCAACCGTGCCCCGAGAGCACCTGCGTCACTCGAAACAACAGGGAGACCGCGGCAAGCCTAGCTTAACCTTCGATCGACTCGTGCGGTAGTCAACATTTAGCCACGAGCCCCACTAACCAACACTCGATACAATAATAAAAGCTCAACGTCAAACAAAAAAACTGGGAGTTCCGTACAATATACTAAATCAGAGTGGCTCAGTTGTTATGAAGATGGGATCGGTGTAATAACAGTAAAAGACGGGTAAACCAAAAGTTAATGCGTGCCCATATACGAAACAGTGTTTTAACGGCATCATTCGTTTGTGGCCGAACCCTAAATATTGGCCGTACTTAGTAAGCGGGATTCGAAAATCCCTATTTCGCTGATATCAGTACGACAGTTATGGATTGTGCGTCATGATTCGAGCCTTCTTCTTATTATTTTTGTGTGATGGTACATATTTTTGAGCCTATGTAAAAGTTACCTTGAGGGAAACCTCATTTTAGCACGTATTCTGACACTAGGACTGATTTCATCAACGCTGGTATTCCTTCTCCACGATTCACGTGGAGAAGGAATACCAGCGGTTGTGTTACTTTTTGTTTTCATGATCACATACATTTACAAAGGTACTTTCCTAGAACACATCCTTGACTTGTTCTGCGGCTTACCTTACCTGCTGATATAAGCACATGAATCTCAGTTAAAATAATTATGTACTTTACTGAACATCATACACAGAACTGTCCTTGACAAATCGAAACAAATATAAGTAACACAAAAAAGCGTGTCCGCTTCGTTCAAGTTCCCTCTCGAAACATTTCTTTCATCCCTATTCCTGAATGGCAACGATCTGTTTATACGTATCTATGCATATAACTTGCAAACATTGAAACAATTTGCTGCATTGTTTAAGCCTCTCATTGAGATCTTTTGTTGAGCTCCGCTTCGAAGCCTTCGATATCTCGCACAGCGAAGTGAGGGCATTTAGAACAAAAGTTTAAATCGACGCGTTCTAGAAAACGCCATTCAGATAAAAACAAATGAGGCGATAGAAAAAGAACACATTTTCACAAAATTATACGATCTTTGAAAATTACACGTGTAGGTATAAATATTTATACATTTTTTTATTAAAACTTCATGCAGAAGTAAAAGAATACTGTACAAAAGCGGACTTAATGCCTGAGGCACATATATCTAGGATGACATGATAAATGATAAATGATTTTATTTCTGTAAGTAGGTTTGAATAAACCCTTTTACACGTTAATAATATTTTAGAAACTAGATGAGGTCGTCGTTTCCTATCTGAAAGAAAGGCCGAAACAAACTCAGAGGTCATAGTCTCTTTTAAAGTCCAGACATAATCTTGGTCAGATCATGTGAAGATCATGTAGATGTCTGTAATGGTCTTTTGAGGAAAAACCACACAGATTGAGTGGACCTGTCCTGTCAGTGCACGCATTTGTCAGTAATCATGCAGCTCAACTCAGAACTTAAGGAGCTCAACGAAGGAATCAATCTTATGAATAAGGTTCTAATTTTAATCAAAATGTATATCAATTAAACGTTATAAACAATATCAGTGCTAGAGAGGGGGGTTAGAAAGTTTGGTCGACAAGTAGCTACCCTCATTAGGGAATGCCTATCTGACGTTTGAAATCGTCTTGCGCCAAATATAATTGTCACTGAAGCCAAATTACTAATCCGGATTTAATTAAACGCGCATAGTTCCGCGTCCTCCGATGGAAATGATCTAACAAATTAGATGTTTAATGATACGGACTATCCCATAAAAGATATAAAAAACAATTCGAACGATACTTCTTGTTTTTGTTGAAGTTTTAATCATCGCTATTCATTGGAGTCCTCCAAATATAGATTTGTTTTGATTTCTATCAAAACAAACAAAACTTTCTACTCTTTTCGGGCAATTATTCTCGTTCATTTTATTTGCGAAGAGAGAAATAATGAGTTTCGGCGCTCGACATTTTCTCAAGTTCTGAGATTCAAATAAAGGAAATTATGTACTACAGTGCTCCTAGACGATTGACTATGAATTTAAAGTAGGTTCTTAGGCATTACAATATAAGTAGGTATATCATTTTGAAGTCTATGCCTTGACTGCGTGAATCTAAAGGTTTTATTAATTAATGTTTTTAGTCTAAAATTGGAGTACTTAGATAGATACGCTTCTTATATTTGACTTGAAGTTCTACGTACATAATATAACATTTAAATAGTCCTCATTTATGTCTCCATTTAATTTATTTTTAATCAAGACTCCATAGATAACTTTTATCAATATATGGAATACCAACAAAACTGTATTAACGAATTAAAATAATTAAATAGCTTAATAAGGACAAAGTGAAAAAAAAAAACCAACAAATCATTTTTTCCCAAAAATTTGAACAAATAATTTGTTCCCAAAAATTCCAAACCAACAAATTGATTGTAAAAGTAGTCAATTGGATTGTGGTTACCGCGGGTTCACGTTCACTGGACCGTGTAATTTCGCACAGAAATTCAAGTCCAATTCCAATATTAAGAAAACAAAAATTTCCATTACCTTTTGGTACAGTTTTTGTTTCCGATTTCTTCGAATAACTTCTTCCGGCGCTCGATTTGTAACTCGTTGTGTTGTTAAACATTTCGGGAACAAAAATGTAGCACAGATAAAAAAATATTCACACAGTATTTTGGGCGTGAAAAATCCTTTTAAACGCGTAAACCGGAACTCGTTTGATTTTTTTTGTCCGCGAATAGTTTTAATATGATGACAGCGTGCGCGTGAAACGCATGTGTTGAAACTGAAATTGGCGGGCGTTGCGCTAGTGGCTGCGTTATTTTTGTTACTCTACTCCGCACTGTTTAAATAATATTAGTAAAAATGTTTGTACATAACATAACATCACGCCTGTAATCTCCAAAGGGTTAAGCAGAGGTGTACCTATAATGCACCCACATTTCGCCAGTTATGTTTAAACTACTGTAAGTACATTTACAGAGAACGAGTGAAGCTATTCCACCATACTACAGTTTATACTTTCACCAGTGAATCAGTTCCGTGCTAACAACCATAATATGTACCAAACAAAAAATGTACCTAGCTTTACTACCTAATTGTTACAAACCTGAATTGTGGAAGGTTGTTATATTGATTTGGCAAATTAAGATGTTTTTTTTTAGTCCCATGTAATAGGGGCGAACCTATTGCCATCAAACGTGCACAAATCCAGACTCCGGGCTGCTGAGAAATCCCTGATGGAAAAACCCAATAACACTTTGCTTGACCTGGGAATCGAACCCAAGACCTCATGCTCAGCAGTAGCACTTGCGGCCAATAGTTTTTTTTTTTTTTAAATAATGTCTTATAGCATGGTAACTGTATTCGTAAAAGGTGGGCGAGTAAAGCAATCAGAAACATAACCATAAAGATCCAAGAAAGAAAAAGATGTAAAACGTAACAGGTATTTATCATTCTACGTTGTAAAAGACGGCGATGAGAAAATATGCACTTGTGTGTCAGTAGCTAATGTATTAAGAAGTCTGTCGACACTTCCTGGAGTATTTCAAGCTATGAAATGTAAATATTTCGTTTTCACGTTTGCATTTTCGTCAAATAAATCTATCACATTTTACCGTTATTTACTTAGTGTTTTTCTTAATGAGAGAGGGATACGTAAAAAAGCGGCCATGTGTTAGTTGGACTCGCATCCAAGGGGTTCCGTACCACTGTACAATATTTAACACTACATTTTTTGAACACTTTTCGTTTCTTGTATGGGGACCCCCTTTAATTTTAAATTTATTTTATTTTTAGCGCCCATAGTAGCGCACACTCTGCAAAAATTTGAAGTGTCTGCCTATTACGGTTAAAAAATACAGCCCTGTGACAGAAGGACGGAGCCTTAGTAACAAGGTCTCGTTTGCACCGTTTAGGTATAGAACCCTAAAAATGTGCGTAAACTAATCGTCAGCAAGTCTGGAATTACCCTCGATGAGCATCAAATTAATATTTTCATACACGCGAGATAGATACGTTGAGCTGGCCAGCGTTTGTATCAAAAGTCTCATAAAAAAGAATATGCGATAATTGTCTAGTTATATGTTCATGAATTATGTTTATTTTACGAAATTTGTTTTCTCCCGCCGTGTTCGCACATGAATTTCGAAAATATAAAAAGGTTCGTATTTTTACCTCTTCATAAAACCGGTGGAGAGTTTTCGCTCCGCATAATGATGTTCATCTGATGTTTTAATATTTAGGGGAAATTATTTATAGTGATGTTTCCATGCGGAATTTTCTATTTTATCATTTGAATGCGAATAGTGCGCCGTCAACAATTTTTGAAAAAGTTTGTGCGTTTGGACGACCATTGAATGAAACCAAGCAGACTTTTTTTAAACGACAGTATCTATAGTTTTCAACGACACTTAGAAATTATTGTGTCTCAATAAGTATTCAAATATTAAGTCTGTGAGAAATCTTATCTAAATCTTGTCAAAATTTTATTGATAACATTATCTCCCAGATGCTTGCCCTTATAGTGAGCCATCACTGAGAATACCGCATGAGACTCATTCTGGATTCTGGAGTAATTTCACAAACAATAGCTGAGAATACCATCAATCAAAAGGTAATAAAATCCTCGCATCATACAATTGAATATCAACTGAAACGTTTGATCAAGTACCATTATTCTAATAGCATTAAATTGGATTTCATTATTGTTTATTGTTTGAGCCAAAACATTAACTGAAAGAGCCAATTTACTTAAGTAGGTACGTATTATTGGTACCAATTTAATGTATTTACAGACATAAATCATTTGTGAGGCGTATAATAATTATGTATACAATATGCAAACGAACGGATTACCCCAGAAAATATGGCAACGTTTTGTTAAACAACTTGGGGAGAGCTTCCCGAGATTACCTTTATTTATGAAGCTTTTTGTAAGTTTTCGCCTTATCTAGTAGAAAAATATTTTTTTTTTGTGTTATTTTGCTGGTTCTTTGTGCTTCAAGAAATCGCTTTATGTAATGCTAATGAGTCCTTAGATTCTTTATTGCTTCATTTGAGAAAGCTTGTTAGAAGCTCTTGTTACTCTTAATAAGTGCTCTTACTAAATTTTATATTAGTCTGTAAGCTTAAAATATCTTATAAATATTGTAAGTTTTTATTTCCGTCTTTACAAAATCTACCTTCCGGGGAAATCCTGTGAATTTGTCAAAGGTCAATTTGGTCTAATATAATAATCCGTTTGAAAAAGTACTAATATTTGTAATATTATATTAAAATTGATCTTGTTCAGTAAAAAGCTCAATTTGGCTTTAAACAATGTGTTTATTTCATGATACCAATAAATTAGTGTTACAAACGTTGTTATTTTTAAACTGACCACACCTTAACAATGTTTGTTTGTCGATATAGTTGAATACGACTAATCGCAAAGCCTAAATTGATACTAGAAACAGTATATCGATTAACTCTTCTATGCCAATCGCTGCACTAAGTGTGAATTAATTTATAATGAATTCCTAGCGTTAGATGTGTCCACATTTGAGATCAAAGCCGGCTCGGTTGTTAAAGCTATGTTTTAAGCTATCAATACTAAACTGCAAGCTATACGAAATCAATTAAATTGATTGGCAAAACTTCACAGATGTGATGTGTATCGATCCTTTTATTTAGATAACTTATAATTTCAAGTAAGTACAGCTGATTACAGAGTTAACGGCCGCTGGTTATATACTTAATTATAATATCCTATCCTACTAATATATAGGTGTGAAAGTTTGTATGTCTGTTTGTCTGTTACTCAATCACGCAAAAACGACTAAACGGATTTGGATGAAATTTGGCACACACATAGTTTATAACCTGGATTAACACATAATATACTTTCTATCCTGGTAGAGCGTTCCCGTGAGACAATTTTCGACCTTCACGCGGGCGCGAGCAAAAGCTAGTGTAATTATAATATCCTAACTAATATTATAAATGCGAAAGTAAGTTTGTTTTTTGTTACCTTTTCACGCCTAAACCACTGAACCGAACATCCTGAAATTTTGCATATACGTTATCAGGCGTACAGAAACGGACATAGGGTACCTTTCATCCTGAAAAAAAGTACTGTTCCCGAGGAAAATAACAATAACGTTCTTATGATAATAGATGGCGCCACGTGTCTTCCGATCATGATTGAAGTATAACCCGAATTGATAGTCAAAGTCTAAATTAACGCGAGTGAAGCCGCGGGCAAAAGCTAGTGAGCATATAAAAACCGGCCACGTGCGAATCGAACTCGCACACGAAGGGTTCCGTACCATTATCTATAAAAACGGCAAAAATATCATGTTTGTTGTATGTGAGCCCCCTTAAATATTTATTGTATTCTGTTTCTTTTTGTATTTGTTGTTATAGCGGCAACAGATATACATCATCTGTGAAAAGTTCAACTGTCTAATTATCACGGTTCATGAGATACAGCCTGGTGACAGACGGACAGACGGGCGGACAGCGGAGTCGTAGTAATAGGGTCCTGTTTTACCCTTTGGGTAAGGAACCCTAAAAACTAATGTTTTGTCATCATTAATCGATGCCCATATAGTCTGTAATGTAAATTGACTTGCGTAAGCAAGTCAATTTAATTTGCCCTTGTAAGGGCGGATTTCACCTATGAAACTGAACGCGTTCAGTACATCTAAACCGCGTTCAAGAGCTGTCAGTGCCATCATTGTTGTGGAATATTGACACTAACTGACAGCTTTTGAACGCAATTTAGACGTGCTGATGGCATTCAGTTTCATTAGTGAAATAGGCACTAAGTCATCAGCATTCTTTTACCCTTATCTCATGTAGGTTTATATAAAATGTGATAATGTTATACGAGAGAATATAGGTGTACATTTATTTTACATGCGACGAGCGGTTCTCCTAGCGTTTGCCTATAAAGTGGAATTTTAATAAATTCTTTATTGCTCTGGTGGTTTCAAGCGCGGTTGACATCAGGAATCTTGGTAATATACTGGATTCGATTTTTTGTCACTAGGTACTTAAAACGTTTACAATTATATGAAAGTACTAGATTTTATTGAGAACGTCAAACATACCTGGGCGAACGCAATTTTCAGTTTTTATTTTATTATTACTTACCTACTATTATTTTAACAAAATAACATGATCTATACCTACAGGGATTATTAAAAATATATTATATAAATATTTTTTTTTTCTCTATATTCTCATATTATTTGTTTATTTTATTAAGGGAATTGTTTTTTTATTTTATAAGTTTTATTTTCTCTTTTACTCTTACACACGCTGTCTTAGGGCCCGTTGTTTGATACATAGTTAAACATGACCATTAGTCAATTTAATAATTAGTCACTTGACAATAGTCAATAGCTGTCAAAGTTTAACTACTCTGTCTGCGCATGGTTAACTTTTATAGCAAATTGTCAATTTTTTTAACTTAACCATTTGTCAGACAACATACTTCTGTCATTTTTAACAAATTGTTAGTTTAACTAACACATTTTAACTATTAGTATGTTTGACTACTGATCAAACAATGGGCCCTTAGTGTATATCTTTATCTACTTTACTATCGCAGGTATGCTGGAAAAGATTTCTTTATAAATAAACATCACCTTTGTACCTATTTTTCTGTTATTTTCGCCTTGTATGTTTATATGTGTGTGCATATAAGTTTAAATAACACAAAAAAAAACGATTTCGTATACTTAATCATAATTTTAAATAAATTGCTCATCACGAAGTCTGCATTTACTTGAAATTATGTTATTTTTTTCTTTTTGAAGCCGAAAATACCATCACTTCTGTGAAGTTAGTAAGATATAGAAGTAGGTATGCAATGCAATATAGATGCTGTCAATGTTCAAAGCACCTCCACAGTTCCATTTAATCACCTTTCAAAAAGCAACAATAGTGTGTTCGTAAACACATTCTGTTATCCTGTATCCACTTAATGAAATATCTGAGTTGATGAAAGAAAAACACGGATCGCATCGGATGCTTATCTTTCCAATTTGTTACAGTTAAGTGGTAAAAGGATTATTACTACGGTATTAGTGTTACGTTTTGTATACGGAAATTGGAATTTTGGACGCATTGGGTTCCAAAAAACTATTAAAGATTGATACTAATAGCTATAAAAAGTGTTAATTTTATAGAAATATTATTTATATTATAAAAGCGACCCACCTCTGCTTCGCACGGTTTTTATGTTTTGACAAAACCTCGATTTTTCCTTATTATATGTTATTTTTATATTAAAATAATAAACATAAACTTTGTGGAATAAATTCTCTCAATGATGGTGAAAACCGCATCAAAATCTGTTGCGCAGTTTAGAAGAACAACGCGGTCACAGACAGACACGAAAACTGACTTTAATTTATAATAATGTATAGAAGTATCAAGCTTCAATTTACAGTCCGGCTGTGGGGAGACCGCGTTCCTGGGGGCCTACTCTCTAAGCTCGTCGTCCGTAGTTTCGGCCAAAGTTACGGAGGTTTTGTACTCCGTATCACTTTTGGACATAATATTAGTCCGGGACCCGAACTAAAAATTAACGACAAAACGATTTGACAATATGTCCCTACTCCCGATGTGTTTTTGCCCAACCGAAACGTTAATTAATCGGGAGTACGCTTCACATCTAAGTAACCAACTACTTTCGGACGGGCCATAACTTCGTTGACGAACTTAGAGAGTAGACCCCCTTTTTTATTTTTGGGTGGGAAATCATCATATGACCTCTCCCGCTCTGGGCGGAGCGGAAGGACGTGTCAGACTCTTACTGACTAAACCCCACTCGTGTTCCTTCAGTTGCCTGTGCGCCAGGGCCACGGTAACTCTTTCGAACAATCCGCGACCCCGGCAGGCATCGGCCCTATCCGAACCTAGGAACGCATTCTCTCGATCTCTCGGCCAGACTGTAGGTACGAATACTTAGCATTTGCACATAAAAATAGCTGTCAGTTATTGTCACGTACCTTCGGGACAATATTTTACGAGAACATGTTACAAATAATAAGCCTACCTACGTCTTTGATAATATTAATAATGGAAAATTCATGCTCTCATTTAATTTGATTAATATTTTAACGAAAGCTTCTGAGCAGGTATAAAGACCAGAATATTATAAAAATACTCGTGTCTGCTAAACACAGTGAACGCTCAAAAGGAGTCTGTGAGTTTCTTAGAAAATACAACTTCAAAATTAATTCTATAAATAAACCTTAAATTTAATGAACATAAAGTTAATTATAAGTACGTACACACTTCAGCAAATACGTTTAACATAAAGTTAATGTAAATAATAAATTCTCGAGGAGAAAATATACAATGTGTTCAAAGCGCTTTTCCCAAACGATTGTTAATTCAACACAATATACAATCATGTTTGATTTTAAAATCAGTTTTGGGTTCTGTAAAATATTTTGTATTAGGTATATTTACAAAATGGATTAGTAAGATATGATAAACACGCCAGAAAAAGCGGTAGGTACAGGCGTAAGTAAGCTCAATATTTACCGTGAAATTTTTGGGCAAAGCTGCCTGGCTCCCCATAATAGCATTCCTTCTAATAAAACACCCAAACGTTAGCTGATGTAGGTAACTATGGTCTGTTCCAAAAGTATTTGATGAAAATGTAAACAAGTGGATCTGAAAACTCCGTGGTTGCCAATTTTAAGTACGACTAACAAATTGCGAATTTCTAATTTTAAATCACCTTAATGATGTTTTTTATTTGATGATTGAGGTTAATTTCATAATCTCAATTTTCGACGGTTATTTATCGAAAAAGTGTTGAGATATAAAGTTGAAACCCTCCAATATAGATAAATTTGTTACTAATTCCCTTTAGTGAGTGATTTGTAAGAATTTAACCTGAACAGGGTTTATTGACACTTTTTTCATATACCTTTGGAACAGACTATATTATGTATGTCAATTAATGTCAACATCAGAAGTGTCTCTTACTGAATACGAAAGCTCATTAATTCAACTTGTCTATAACTAAAACTAAACATCGAATTACACTTCTCCCGAAACTATTATTACTTTTAAACTACTCGTGTGTTACAGCTAATAAAATTACGTGCATCAATTCTTGAATGAGGGAGAACTTTGCAAAATTGCTGATAGTTTGGTTACACCGGTGGAGTTGTAAATTTACTCTGGCACAGTCGGGACAGTAATGAACTCCGTATGTGGGGAACTTCTTGTCTTACCGATAGTTCGTACATATTGATTATTAGCCACTTGCATAATAATTGACTGGTTTATGGTCTTATTTTGCTGTTCCATTTTGCTGTGAATGTAAGTAAGCGTGCTTTTTGTTCATTAAGTGCCTAGTAGTAGTAGGCAAAGTTTTATTGGGTTTTTTCCATCAGGAAATTTCTCAGTAGCAGCCCCGAGTCGGGATTTGTGCCCCGTTGATGGCAATAGGCTCGCCCCCCATTAAATGGGACTTAAATATAACTGGCGAAATGTGAGTGTACTATCAGGTACACCTCTGCTCAACCTTTTGGGGATTACAGGCATGAGGTTATGTTATAATTAATTACTACTTTACCCATTTATAGTAATGGTTTTATAACTTTAGAGTGTTATTTCTGTGAACACAATAATCAAATTAGTTAGGTACTTCTAATTGGTTCAAAGATTCATAAATGAGACCGATGGCATTATCCAATCAATCAATCATCAAAAATGAAAATGAAAATATTTTATTTCACATAAACCAACATGGGCACTTATGAAACGTCAGAAGCTAGGTGCACGGTTCCAATTGGTTGTTTCCTATGGAGAAGAGCCGGCAAGAAACTCCACGGTTACTGTTTTAAAAATAAGGGGCTTTTACAATGTTTCAAATTACAGTGTTGATAATGGGAGGACAGTGTAGGCCTGACAACAAGTAACAGGCACTCAACAAATATAAAAAAAAAAAATATATATATATATGACGGCGTCACCATTGTAAACAGCACGTGCAGCGGGCCGAGTTACGCAGTGGTATGCGTCACTTACGCCTCCCCACTCTCCCCACTACTCAAGCCGCTCTACATAAGCGAGCGCGCACCGAGGTGGGGATCATTCTTGTCGCAGGCTCGGCCCGGTGCACATGTTGTAGCGCTTAGAATTATTCTAGTATTTATTTAATCAATAATTAACAAGCTGTTGGAATAAAAGTTGATTACTGAGATATTTCTGAATTTCATTTAAGATGTCAAACCCTTTGCCGACATCAGAAGTGGGATTGGATCCACCGTCCACTAATGATAGTAAAAAGGGTATAGACCGATTTTGGCGCTTACACATACCCTGAAGGGCCGTGCCGCTGTGTATCTTACTAAGATACAACCTGACAAGATCTCATGGGCAACAATCAAGTTCATGCTGTTTTCCAAGTTCTCCCAACCCGTGATGAAGAAACTGCAGCTGAAGCGGATATTCGTCTGTGGCAACTCATTGAGAAGATACCAAAAGCAAATTGGCCAGAAAAGCAGTTCGCTGTTAGCTGGGACATACGGCCAACGCCTGCCCCAAGCGCTGGAAGAAGGAAGACTACATACCGAGCACCAGCACCAAGGACATGAACTTCTGCTCCAGAGCAGCTCGTGGAGTATGATAGATAAGTAGTACAGAAATCCCTATTGTAATTTGAGTCTGGCTCAGAAGCTCAAGTAGCCTTGTAAAGTATAGTAATTGAAATCTCGTTAGTCTTGAGCAATTTCATGAACAAGTGATCCTAAAAGGTATAGGTGTGAATAAAAGTAGTGCGCCTATTACAATTTAAATGTCCAACCATGGTACATAACCACTTGCTTAAAATAATTCACGTTGTATGGCCGGTTGATTGACTTAGTAGAAAAATTTGGTCGTGATATTTTAGAACACGGAATTTGAGTTAAAGTCACATAATTTATTGGTTTAGCTACATACGTTCGAAAATGTATTTCCAATTCTTCAAAATTCAAACTCGAATCATTATCATCTCATTTATTTCAAATAAACCAAGTACAGGCACTTTTGAATTGTCAAGGGGTTGGTTGGTCAGAAAAAATGAAGCTAGTGGCCCATTTCAAAGCGTAGTAGGTACCTATGGTGAAGAACGGGCAAGAAATTCCACGGACACTCTTTTAAATCAACTCACACATGTGCTATGCAATTAAACAATACTAAAAGATTGAATTTATACAATGCAAAGACAGTTTTAAAATTCTTCAGCAGCTCCAATAGTAGTTTCAAATGCTAATCAATTAGTTTATGCGCCCTTCTGGAGCAGGACCAGCGTTGAGCCAAGCATTTTTATCAGCGATGTAATCCCCCAACTTATAATATGCTTGACTGCATAGTGTGCGTTTTATACAAGATTTAAATTTTGTTTCAATCAGTTGAAGTATAACGGGAGGTATTTTATTGTAACATTTTAAACAGTACCCCATGAAAGATGAGTCTACTGTTGCCAGCCTGAAACCTGGTTGAAATAATTGGTCCCTGTTCTTAGTCATGTAATTGTGTCTTTCACTTTTTTTACTAAAAAGATGTAGATTTTTCCTTACGTACACGATGTTTTCATAGATGTATTGACAAGTTACCGTCATGATGCTAATATCTTTAAACAGTTACCTTAGAGAGTCGCGCCTGCGGAGGCCATATATAACTGGTGGCTCATTTCTGCAGAAAAAAAAAATTGACTCGACGTCTGCAGCCCGTCCCCAAAGTAAAATACCATAAGACATGATAGTATGAAAGTATCTAAAATAGACTAGTCTCGCGGTACCTACTTCAGTAAATTGACGGATTTTTCTCATAACATATTATGCTGCTGAACTTAGCCGTCCTGCAAGGGATGTTAAATAAGGACCCCATTGAAGCCTTGGGTCGAGCGTGATCCTCAAGGAAACACTTATCGACAAATTCTAGTTTCTTTTGATTCAATACTATCTCACAATTAGAACTTTTTGACATTTAGTCAAGTAAATCTTATACAATTAGTTTTTTTTTTCCCATTTAATACTAAATTACTAGCTGTGAACCAATTTTGGATCTGCAGTAGGGCGTTATTTACGTCGTCAAGATTTGATGCACGTCTATTAATTTAAATAAGTTTCGTCAGCAAATAACACCATTTGTGGTTGGGTTATAATTAATGAAACCACTATTACTTGGCGCCATAAGCGATCATATTGGCTAAATTCATGTTGGTGGTCGCGTAAGTATGCTGTGCCTGTTTAAGGTAAACGCGTTCATAAGGGATCATTCATACAATAGCTTTGATAAAATCGACCGTAAAGTTAGACTAGTCTGGTGCGCTGTACAAATTTCGTTTCTGACCTCATCATTTGCATAGCCTTTTCCAAACTATGTTGGGGTCGGCTTCCAGTCTAACCAAATTCAGCTGAAGACCAGTATTTTACATGGAGCGAGTGCCTATGTGACCCCTCAACCCAATGACTGGGTAACACGATACCCCTTGGTAAGACTGGTTATCAGACTTTTGGGCTTCTTACTATCCGTAACGACTGTCAAAGATCTACGAATGACTGCCGGTCCCAACGGCTTAACGTGCATTCCGAGGCACGGAGGGGTTTCGATATGTAATGGATAGTCACCCATCCACGATCCGACCGCCGCAAGCGTAGCTTAACCTTCGATGCACCCGTACGGCTGTTATCATTTAGTCATGCATTAGTTTTGCCCTAAGGCTTAAAGCAGTTAAAATCCAGTTCATTTGTTTGACGCGCCGAAACGAGTAATTGCTGATCACGGGCGTTCGTATGATAATACAGATTGTAAGAGTTTTTTTAGTACCCCCGTGTTAGGAACTGACCGAAACGAGTTGAGACATTAATGGGGCTAATACGGTCTATAAATATTCTCACAAAAATTTGCGTAAAGTATCTCATGTTCAAAATGTTGTGGTAGATATCGTGGAAAATTATGATGACGTGACGGCGGGCAGTGATGATGACGGTACCCTGATACACGAAACAAGCCACGAGAACCATGCCTAACAGCAATATAACTTTGGCAAATAGAGATACCATGTCCGTGAATAGTGATACTATATCGATTGATAGTGATACAATGGCTGCTGACTCACGTTTAACACCTACCAGTGAAAGTGTTAAACATCTTGGTTAACATTTTGTATCAACAGTCTTTTAATCCAGATTCAATTACTATTGTTACTAAAGCAGCCGTAATAATTAGCAAAAGAGGTGACCCTGTAGAGTCAGCAATAACTGGTCTTGGGGATAATAGTTTTGCAGGGTCATTAAGTAATAAATGGTTGGAATAAAAAATAAAAAAGAGAGGAATAAAAAAATAAAAAAAGGAGAGAAATAAAAAAAGGAGAGGAATAAAAAAAGAGGAATAAAAAAAGAGAGAGATCAAAAATAAAAAAGGAAAGAAAAAAAGAGATAAAAAAATAAATAGAAAAATAAAAATAATAAGAGGAGTTCTGAAGGCTCAATAAAGAGCGGTCTAGAATTTAAACCTTACTCTGAAGGGGTGAACCGAACCAGGTAGCTAAAGTCCTGAAGGCTCAATAACGAGCGGTCCAGAGTTAAAAGCTTATTCTGAAGGGGTTAACCGGACCAGATAGCTAAAGTCTTGAAGGCTCAATAACGAGCGGTCCAGAATTAAAAGCTTACTTTGAAGGGGTTAACCGGACCGGGTAGCTAAAGTCCTGAAGGCTCAATAACGAGCGGTCCAGAGTTAAAAGCTTATTCTAAAGGGGTTAACCGGACCAGAATGCTAAAGTCTTGAAGGCTCAATAACGAGCGGTCCAGAATGAAAAGCTTACTCTGAAGGGGTTAACCGGACCAGACTGCTTAAGTCCTGAAGGCTCAATAATGCGCAGTCCCGAATTAAAAGCTTTCTCTGAATGGGTGAACCGGCCCAGATTGCTAGTCAGGATGAACGAACATGAATAATATCGTTGTCTTTTTAGATACTGCTTGATGAGATTACGCGCACGAGGACGTCCGCACGTCAGTATGGCCGTGACGGCGTCACCATTTTAAACAGCACGTGCAGCGGGCCGAGTTACGCAGTGGTATGCGTCACTTACGCCTCCCCACTCTCCCCACTACTCAAGCCGCTCTACATAAGCGAGCGCGCACCGAGGTGGGGATCATTCTTGTCGCAGGCTCGGCCCGGTGCACATGTTGTAGCGCTTAGAATTATTCTAGTATTTATTTAATCAGTAATTAACAAGCTGTTGGAATAAAAGTTGATTACTGAGATATTTCTGAATTTCATTTAAGATGTCAAACCCTTTGCCGACATATATATAAAAAGGTCTACTAATCTACAGTCTACAAGTTAGGCCTAAATAAAATACCATCAAAAGTCGTGATTTAACGACGTCACAAATAATTCATTCTAACACACCCCTGCGAAACAGGGACGAGTCACTAGTTAATAATAAAGAAGGGTACACTAAAGGTAGGTACACTATCAAGAATTACATTATTTATGTTCTAAAATGTCAACTTAGATTTAATTTATTCATTAATAAAGTGGCAAATTCAGTAATAAAATAGGAAATTTTCAGCAAAAAATGTTTTGATGTCAATCGATCCTGTTTCATATAAGGATCAAAAATCTCTACTGTACCACTGAGGATTGAGAACCTGAAAAGTCAGAAATCGCAAAAAGACTTCCCATGAATTTCATAGGAAATGAGACTGAGGTGAGGGAAAACACAATATACCAGCTGTGTATGATAACAGTCGAGTTACTCCATTACTTCACTGGGCTGAATAGGGCACGAATATAACAGGTAGCCTTTTAAATGATTATCAACCCGCTATACCTTTACTTTAAGGAGCTAAGCAGTCAATCATGACATAATATTTTAGTCAACTTTCAATAAAGCAAATAGCTTAAAAGTTCGTCGACTGCTTTGCAAACCTATGTTCGATTCCCAACAATTGATATATTTTTATGCTTCCTTTTTTACAGTTTGTTATATTATTATTATAAGATAGTTCGTAAAACGTACACAGAAAATGATTACGTTATAAATAAAAATAAAAAAATTATATAAAAAATATATATATAAAAAAAAACATATCTATGGTGTGGTAACTGTAACGAAAAATCCCGTGTGTTACAATGTACTGTTATAATATTATTTTATTGATAGCAGTTCGTCAGGAATAATCTGTAAGAATGCATCAGTCAGTTAATCAGTGTTGTGTAGTATATACAAGACCGCAGGCGTTCAATAATCTATTAAAAATGAAAAACTTTGCAAGCAATAAGAAATTACTACTGAAGGTTGTGGGTGTCGACCTCAGGACGAGCTGCTTCTCACATGGACAACTGCACGTAGCTTGCTCCCGGGCCACCAGTACTGACTCTATTTATATTTTGGCTGCTGAGACCAAAACTACAAACGTAGTATACAGGAAAGTTTTATAAAAATGTGGCTGTTATTTTAGAATATTGTGGTGTCTTACGACTTCCACGCGAACGAAGTCCCGGGCAGAAGCTAGTTCATTATAACTATCAGTAATCATTTTCCTGTTTATCATGGGTATCTTACCTGAAGTAAAACGTAGCCGCCTAAAGCCGCAGCCGGGGTCGCGGATTGTTCGAAAGAGTTACCGTGGCCCTAGCGCACAGGCAACTGAAGGAACACGGGTAGGTTTTAGTCAGTAAGAGTCTGACACGCCCTTCCGCTCCGCCCAGTGTACGACAGTGACAGGAAAAACGCTAGAGCCAAAGTACGTACTAAGTAACAGTTAAAGAAATCGGCCTGACTATTTGGCCGCTGCGTTCCGTAGCAAACCAGAATTTTCCATTAAAATAATGTAACACCGACTTGTCCTACAACAGGAGGAGGATATGCTTTCGTCGAGTATTTTTTTCCATTTTGTACCAGATTTAAAACCAGAGACTTGAGTTTGGGTAAAGATTTGATACCAGAGATGGCGTTTCCCAATCTCTGATATGTTTAAATTATAAGTGTAACAAATTACTTCAAAAGTAAATTACTTTCCAACCAACACAAAAACTCTAGTGTCATGTGTATCGTCAAGTATATTAACACATTTTCGCCGCTTGCTTGGCTTATTCCCAGAGCGCTGCCCTCATCCTCGTCTCGTTAGCAGTTGCCGTAAATGCCATGTGTGGCCAATACCGCTGTTCATTTGGTAAACCAGCGCCTAATACTAATCTAGGCTTCAATTAACTAACCCAACCTAACACTCAGCTGCTGTTGTCAATTTTCCTGCAAAAAAATACGTTTAGACCCTCTTGCACCACTAGTCACTAAATGCCTATTTAAAACATCAGTCTATCTCTTCAAAAGATTAACAGCAATGGAAGGAACGATATTTTTAAATACGTTTATCGCTAAATGCATATAATATTTTATCACGCACACTTTTTTTATGGCATTTAAGCCGATTTCGATCATTCTGCCAGCGTCACGATGAGATCATACACACTTGATTTTCCAACTCACTTTATACATTGGCAGAATGGTTGACATCGGCTTTGCTTGCCATAAAAAAAAATAGATTTTAATGATTTGTGGTGCAAGCGGAATACCTCTAAAATTCGAGATTTCCGAATTATTCATATAAAGAACGTAAAAATCAAGCAATAAATGTACTTACGGACGGACCTCATCCGTCAATGTAGCCCCCGAAATTTAAAATTGATTATAATTTAGTCATTTCATTACTACCATCCGCGAGTGAGTGACTGTATGTGTCTCTCAGTCCGATGACGCCGCCCCGCCGGTATTATTGAGGGCGTCTCGCACGCACCCTTTAAATTTTATCATTATTGTTCTTTTTGTTGGGTTTGTGGATATTTTGATCAGTTTAACGTGTTAATTATGATAGAATACGTTAATCAATACCTACGTTAACAATAGTTCTAGCATAGTGAATTAGTGTGACGGTTCGCGCAGCATTGGACGCTTTTGCCATTTGTTTTATCATTTCTTTCAAGTATGTTTTGTTTTTACTGAAATGAACGTTTGTGTCGTGATTATTTAACTTGAGTTTAATCATTATTTGATTAAAAACAATACCGTAAACTTTGTGTTAAATTATTCATAACATCTAAAAATGCATTTTCGGTTTTTTGCATAATTATCATTTTTTATTAACCGCTGTATTATTTAATGTGATAACACTTTTGCCACTCTGTTTATATAGCCATCAGCATTTACTAAAAACGAGTGTACTTATAAAGCAATGTATTTCATATAGTCACGTAGGTATGAAATACCACACTAATAATATATTAAGCCTATCAAGTTTTTACTGAGTCAAAGATGCCTATCCCAGAAACATATGTATCGATATGCTCGATAGGCTTGTATGATTTTTACTGGTACGGCTCACAATAACCCACCGGCCTAAACTCCTAAGGGAACCCTTTGATAGTCGCAATGAGAAAAACATAGCTATTACTTGAATCGCTAAAGAATTTCCCTGAAGGATATTACTGCTGGTAATATTGTGCTGTGGAAACTTTTATTTCGAATAGGTAGTTTGCTTATCGGATATGACCCTTTGCATAATCCATACTACCATAGGATCGAATAGTAGGATTTTTAAAATAGAATATTTTAAATTAGCACACCGAATCTAAACGTCATGCAATGTAGGTAAAAATTCGTACTTACCGTTCATTATCAATCAATTCAATTATTGCAATCAATGATTTGTGAAACTTTAGCAGTAGATAGACAGAATTGGTTGAATACAAAGAGCTTATTTTACAATCATCAGTTCTTTGAACCAGGTTCCGTTTGACGCACGCAACCATAATAAGATTTATCACGAGCACCCTAATTACGTAACACACTGTCAGTCACAATCGGAATTTATTTTGAAACCTATTGCTAATCCATTGCTTCAGACGTTTGAAAAAGAAGGGGCACGGTCCATACAAAATTAACCCGCGTCCTACAACAAAGAGAAATATCTCAATTTTTTTTTAATGTGTTTTTAAATTATATAATTATAAATTTATTTTGCTGTGCCCGACAGGGTCCACGATTGGTACAACTAATGTTTACTTACCACCTAAGCACATTGTGGAATGCAATAAATGATTGAGTATTGAGTATTGAAATATGACATACTTCCAAACTCCATCCTTACAGTCTAACATACAAAAAAAATGCTATGAAAATTATTTCAGGGGCAGTAATATCTACAATGAATATATTACAATATTGAGAAATACTGGGCTATCTTGACTTGACTTCAATGATTGAATTCCAACATCGAACCACTGAGGCTTTTTTCTCACTTGTTCGACCACCGAATATCGAACTAGTGTGAATTATTATAACTTGATTGATTGATCATTAGCATTGTTAAATAGAATAGAATAGAGTAGACTAAGATGGAGTAGGGTAGACTATGGTAAATTCCAATTCCAATAAATTAAATACCCTAATCATCATCTGGCTTGCCTTTATCCAAGTACCTTGTGATCGACTTCCAGTCTAACCGGATGCAGCTGAATACCAGTATTTCACATGGAGCGACTGCCTGCAGGACTTTCACAACCCAGTTACTGGGTAATACGATATCCTCGGTATGACAGGTGACTTTCGGACTTAGTACCCGTAAGGACTACCAGATATCTACAAATGACAGTCGGGACCAACGCCTTAACGTACTTTCCGAGGCACGGAGAGGTCTCGATATGTAATGCATGGTCACCCATCCACGGACCGACCTCGGCAAGTGTAGCTTAACCTTCAATCGACCCGTGTGGCTGTTATTACTTAGCCACGAGCCCCTTTATTTATTATTTATCTTTATTATTTTTACCGTAACGATAGAGTCAGTTTGGAGTAGCTATGTAGGTCCCGCATTTGCTGCAATCCCTGCTAAATGCAAATGATGCAAAGTTGCCCCACTTGCACCACCTGAAACTTAGACTAGATCTGTTTCCAAACATACATAGATGTAGGTCGCTATAGTTCCGCGTTCAAGTGATTTCAATAATCTGTGCTGCAGATGCAGATAGTTCAGCGTTTCTAATGGTTTTGTGTTGTTGGCTCTGCGTTACTTTAATACAAAAAAAAATATGTACTGGTTGCAATAAAGTTTTCTACTTACATTTATTATGACTGCTTTTGAAGCCTAGTAACCTAACCTTTATAACCGTTGCAAAAAAAATCTAATCACATTTTTAAAAAAAGGCTCTATGTGATTCATCGTCTATATTCGGAAATACGAACGCACGTTAATGAGATCTAATAAAGAGTTGTTACAACCTTGTTGTTACTTGCATATTTTGTTTTACCATAATTACAAACTTATCGATTAACAACTCTACGAAATTCTAAAAATCTTTTCAAAACTTTTGAGTGACAAATGATGATCTGCAACCGGCGGAGTAAACTGTAAACCGATGGAGAGAAAACTTAATATGACGCGCAATTATAAGTACACTACTACACAAACCGCGGCATACCAAAACTTTGAAAATTTGCCTCCGTGGGGGGGGTGACAGTAGCTCGACGCTCGTGCATATTCGGAGCACGAAATATAATAGGTACATAAATATATACATACATACCTTTTCTTGTTAATCTGTAGTATCCAAGTACCTATATGCTCCAACAAGACCTATTTTCCAAGAGCCGTGGACGCGTCAATGGGCAGCTGTAGTATAAGTACCAGAGTACCTACAGGACCCACTTATGACTTATTGGAATAAATAAATAGTTGCGCCCGCCCTGCAGTCACTTAACCGGTAAGTGAAAAAAAAGGCCTCAAAACTGCGATGTTTACACAAAAGAATATTAAAAATTGAAAAGCTACCAAGCAAAACAGAATTCGATCCACGAGAGAGAAAATTATGAAAAATGACAAGCAACTTACAACTTTTACTTTTTTCTCGGAATTTCTAATCACATGTCACAAATATATTTTTACAAACATTACAACAGAATCCTATTTTTAGTATTTCGTAGTAAAATTGAATGAAACCCTTATCGGATCGTTGTGTCAGTCTGTCTGTCTGTGTAGGACTAGAAATAGGAACCAATTAGTTCAACCAGGTTTCAGACTGGCTAAAGTATCATCGTAATCATCATCATCGTATCAAAGTATCATCCTTCATGGGTAGGTACTGATTAAATGTTTTAATAAAGTACCTCCTTATATACTCCAACTGAATGAAACGAAATTTAAATCTTGTATAAAACGCACACTATGTAGCCAAGCATAATATAAGTTGGGGGATTACATCGCTGGCAAAAATGCTTGGCTCAACGCTGGTCATGCTCCACAAGTTCGCATAAACTAATTGATTAGCATTCGAACATATTGTTGGAGCTGCTGAAGATTGTAAAAACAATTTTCGTATTGTACAAATTCAATCTCTTAGTATTGTAAAATTGCATAGCACATATGCAAGCACTATGTACCTGATATAAAGCTACCGTTTACTGGGTACGTCTTTCATTGAATTGAATGTGCCCTAGCGGCTGAGAGTATGTCATGCTCACTTAAATATCTCGCTGGTGGTGGCGTGTGTGTTGGATCATTAAGGTCCCTTCAAAATGGTTGAACTGAATGGTGCTGATCGATACGTCATGTTCGTGAATGGGTGCCGTCAGTAGGGACTGCTCATCTCTTCGCTGCCATGGCTTATTTTAATTCCTGAATTGTATTGTTTTTGTTTTATATTTTTCATTACGGACGCTTATAACGTGCACGTCTTTCGAGATCGTTCTCACATGTATAATTTCAACATGAATAATGTAACCAATTTTTTGTAACAATTTTTGATCTAGGAGAGTGTCCGTGGAGTCTCCTGCCCGTTCTTCTCCATAGATACCTACTACGCTTTGGATTGGGCAACTAGCTTCATCTTTCTGACTGACCGACCCCGTGACAGTTCAAAAGAACCTGTAATTGGTTGATTTAAAATAAATGCTTTGAGTTTGAGTTTGTCCTAATGCCACAACGCTAGACATTGTTATAGTTGGGTTTGTGCCAAATATAGCCTTAAAGAACACCACATTTTGAATGTATCGCAAGCAATTTTGGGAGCCGGCTTTCGTTGCTTTTTTTTTCGTCTGCGTTTGTGAAATAACATGAAGATTTTTTTTTCAGATATTGTGATACCTTTAACTGAAAAAAAAGACTGCGACTATCTATGCCTATATCTAAATAATTTGACCTGATTTTGTAGAAATGATATAAAAATATGAGACAAAAATCTCAAATGCAGAAATATTCTAATATTTCTATAATAAACAAAATGAAGTATTTAAGGATCGTAGCAGGTGGCGTTCTGTAGTTTCTGCCTATCCCATGGGAAGAAGGCGTGAGTTTATGTATGTATGTGTATGTTTTTATAATAAGGCCTTTCACAGTTTTTTTACCTCAGGCAGCAATCTAGCAACGAGAATAAAGACACTACACTAAGATAAAAAAACTGAGGTAAAACTGTAAAAGGACTGTACAGGGTAGCAGGAACATTGACGCGCTACCTGTTACCATGGATTCAGTACATAATTCTGAACCTCCCTGCGTTGAAAGATTTCGGGGGTTATAAAAATCAATCTGTCCCATACATTTTGACTGCGTAGATATTGCACTTTTCTATGAAACAGCAGATATATAGTAGTATATAGTATTGTTTTTGATAACCGACGAGACATTGTTACGCCGGGGGTCTAGGATCATGTCCTGAATTCATGGTTTCAGTTTGCGCGTCGATGCCCCTGTCATCCTTTCTTTTTTTTTTTTTTGGGTGGAAATCATCAAATGACCTCTCCCGCTCTGGGCGGAGCGGAAGGGCGTGTTAGACTCTTACTGACTAAAACCCACCCGTGTTCCTTCAGTTGCCTGTGCGCCAGGGCCACAGTAACTCTTTCGAACAATCCGCAGCCCCGGCAGGTCCCGACCCCGTCAATTTTGCTGACATCTCTTTGAGGCGCGCGTGGAACACGACGCGCCGTCGACCCGGGACTGGTCCTTACCGGACGGCGAGTTGCCCATTGCTCGCCGTCCGCAAGCCCGCGCCTACGGTGGCCGGGAGTCGGCAATCGACCCCCGACGCCCAGGGTGTCTCCTCCTGCGGCGACTAGGGGCGCGAGGGCGCAGTGATAGCCTCTCCCTCTCGCGCTCCGCCTCCTCCTTCGCGAGCATTACTGCTTCGCAGAAGGAGGTGACGGCTTCCCATTCCCTCTCGCTCCGTACCATGGCCTGAACCAGGGCCGGACGCGAGAGGTCGCCGCCGCCGATCGCCGCCACGAGGACACGGCGGTGCTCCGCCCAAGCCGGGCAGACCTCCACCGTGTGCTCCACCGTGTTCTCCGGTCGATCCACGCAATGATAACACCCGGGCGTTTCCTCCCGCCTTATCGGAAACAGGAACCTCCCGAAACAGCCATGTCCGGTGAGGACCTGCGTCACGCGGAAGGTGAGGACGCCATGGCGCCTCTCAAGCCACTCCTCAAAGAGGGGTCTTACCGCCGCAATTGTGGCGTGCCCTGCCCCTGTCACCCTGAGTAATTATTTCAATTAAAAATTTTAAATATACAATCACATTTCAATTATGTATTGAAATTGTTTTATTAATCAGGAAAACTGGCAACACAATCACTTTTTGAAGAGATTTATTTCCATAACAACATTCCCGATACCCAAAAAAAAAGCAAAAACGTATTTCCCACACAGTAAACATAAAAACAATTACCATCTATACTCATACTAACTTTTAACTTGAAACGTTGCCCACGTCTTATTGCAGTCATATAATTTTTGCTGGCAGTAAAAATATAGCTCATAAAACTCGCGAAATGACGAAAAAATGCGTAGGTACATTATAGAGATAAGCGCAAGCGGTTATTTATAGTGGATGAGCAGAGGTAGGGGTGCGAAAGAGGTCAACACAGTCGGACGACCATAATTTTTCATTTCATTAGCCGTGGGATGTGTCGTCCTATCCTGTCCTGGATGGGCATCGAGCCTCATTAACGGCATACGGGCTTGCTTCCCACCTATCTCCTTTGTGAGTATTTATAGGGTGATGAAGTGTTTAAAATAGTCAATTTTACGAAAGGATGCACAGGTTGCGAGGTTACACTGGTTGCTATGTTAACACCCTGGTAATAAATTTTTGTCTATGTTTAGATTTTGTGATCAGCTTAAAATCTCAGAAATTTTAAAAGAGTTTATCTACCACATACTTTAGCAAGTATAACGCTGACATGGCATGTCTATGACGAGCCTGTAAAACGATTTCATATTTATTTAATACCTGGTCTCTCTCTACCAACCAATTTCAATATTGAGTGCAAATTAGGGCAGTTCCCTAACTTGTTAGAACTCAGTCTAAACGAATTAGTTCGAAAAGTGCGGACTTTTTCATCTGTAAAGGAGACATAAACCACAAGCCATTTACTTTAAATTATTCCGATCTCCATCTCGACATTCCTTGACGTCTATTTAGGAATTGGCACACAGTCTAAAATAATTAGCGTTTACGTCAAAACGTTAAAAAGCATGTCAACACAATTATTCTTATCGTGTAGTACAACTGGATTGCCTTGCATCCATTATTTTGTAACACAACCTACATTACATTTGGTGACTTTCATATACCTAACAGAAGGTTTCCTTTCTCATTAGCATGTTAGTCGTAATACTGCAGCATTCCATGTTGGCAGCAACATGTTTCCCGCAACACAAAAACATGATGCTGAAACAATGTTGCACAACTTTGTTTCCATTGACAATTTCTCGCTCAACGAGCGACAACATCTGTTTATCAACAATAAAATTGTTGAAGTGTTTGCAATCAGCAAAACGAAAAACTATAAACATAGATAGCAGTAGTGTGAAGCAATGATATAAATATCAGAAGCATTATTATGGGATACATCAAGAAAAGAATAAAAACAAAACAAAGAAAAAAGATATATATATATATTCTCAGTGCAGGAAATAGGTTCGCACCCACCACCTTTTTTTTTTTTTCTATTAGATATTTTATACATTAGATACAGAGAACACAAGAACACTAACTACTTCCACGGGCAACATTTTGACACAAACTGGCGTTTGGATAAGTCATACTGATATAAACTTTGTTTCCAGCAACTTTGTCGTTGCTCATCAACAATGTCGATCAACTGTTGCTCAACAAAAGTTTACCATGAATATGGGGCTTAATAGATACAAGGCTCAACATTGTAACGATAGTTTAAGTAGCCATTATTTCAAATATAGTGTTTGTACCACATTCTATTGAGGCGTCCTTCATTTTAAAATAGAATTTATGAAATGTTGTGTTCCGTTCGCATTTAATTTATAATAAACAATTCTATAAATAAGTGGACTTCTTATTGATAAATATTTACCTATAGGCAGAGTTGTAGGTAGATGGGTGTACTATGGGTATAGTACACCCAAATTTTAGCCAGCTAAGTTTAAGTCCCATGTATTAGGGGGTGAGCTCATTGTCATCAACCGGGCACAAATCTTGACAGGTGCTCGTTACTGAAATATTCCTCTGTACAACCTTTGAGGAAAAACAGGCATGATTTTATATGTGTGTGTGTAATTTATATCTATAAAATTCTTACCAGTAATTCCTTTTATATGCTAGCCCAAGCTGGTAACGATTTTGATAAAGGTCCCCATTTTCTGATCTTTAACGTTATCGTCGGTACACTTAAAATTAAAATATATGACGACGCAGCAAGTGGCGCCGTCTCGTTTTGTTACTGGAATCATCGAAAAGGTCGGATAAGAATGACACTGTCTAGAGACAATCACTCTAGCAGAGCATCGCATCGATGGTTGCGTAGCGGTTGTCTTCTAATGACAGAGATGATGTCAGGGGAGCCCAAAGAGTATAATACTCCCTAAGAGTATATAATTATGTTCTGTGGTATAATAACTATAGGGCAGCCACTCTCGTACCACGTCCACGAGGAACTGATATATTTTGGCACAATCCTGATGATATTGAAGCTGCTGAACCACGATGACCACTTCTGGTAAAGCCTACCCTGCTCCCTATTGCTCCGTTTTGAAATATTAGTCAAAATACCAGTTCCATTTACTAGTATCCCATTGATTCTGATATAATCTCGCAACAAAATTAGAAGCGAATATTGTATGTAATAAAAGCTGTCAGTTCCCCAGACTGCTTGAGTTACGTTCAATCTCGATCCATCTAATACTCGACGTTAACTAATACACGGGAGCTTAAAAGATAGAGTGTTTGTAGGTAAACTCGAATAAATAAAACTGTTTAGAAAATAAACATAAAAAGAGAGGAGAACCGCTTGTAAATAAACGCGGGAATAAATTGATCTACCGGAGTAGTTCAGCAACTCTTGACACGATCACTCTGTCAGTGAGTGACCATTTTTTCTCGTTTTTAGGGTTCCATACCCAAAAGGTACCAAAGGCAACCTATTACTGAGGCTCCGCTATCCATCCGTCTGTCACTCACAGGGCTCGTCTGTATCTTTTGAACCGTAACAGATAGACAATTGAAAATTAAAGGGGGGGTCCCGCCTTTTTTTAAAATTAATATTGTACGGTGGTACGGAACCCTTCAGGTGTGAGTCCGACAACTTGGCCGCTTTCACTTTTGTGGTCTACGTTGGGTCCGAGCTATGTAAATACGTTTTTTTGTTAACCTGTACTGCTCCAGGCCCCGGCAAAGGCCCATGAGTAGGTTATTACGAAGATAATTAGTAGGATGGGTATTGTCGAATAATTGTCATCGATAATGGTAATCTATGTAAAGCACTATTCAGCTTTATCAGGACCTGTACCTAAGGTGAGAGTGACCTTAATAAAGGCTCCCTCCCGCAAACAGGCGCGACCTGACGGTGTGACGCGATTCTAGTTGCAAAAAATCCATAAAGTTTTCAGAGATGGTTCTTTTTAATCCTATTTTATAGAGGAGTCCGTATCATCATTAATATTTGCATGAAACACGAGCTCATTATGAATAACGCGGATAATCGAGTTGCAGTAACAAGCCTGTGAAAATAATGTCACGTGGAGGTTTTAATTTTAATGAAAAGCCAACGTTATCGATATTAATCCTCAACAATTTTATTTCGCAGCAAAAAATAATAGCATTATAAAAAATCATTCATATTGCAAGTTGCGGAATTCTGAACTGTTTTTGCTCTTTTAAAAGGATTTTCGAAAGCTGGCAGTATTAACAGAGATACCATGGTTCCATATAATGTAACTAACAATTCCATACATTACATTAATTGTCACATTTTCACTAATGTGTTCAAAGCTGAAAACTATGAAAGAAACTGACAAAATTGTCCAATTGCCGGATTGTCTCCGTCGGTTTTATAAAAAATTTGGGCTCAGATTGCATTTTCAAGTCATATTTGATACACGTCAAGAAGACACTAACTGAATTTTTCCCTTATTACCGTTCTTCTATTCAAAACAAAGTTATTTAAATTCAAAACCTCTCCATAGATTATTGTTCTCATAAGATATCAGGTATTAGAAAAACAGAGGTGGTACAAACAACTGACAGTCCGACAATAAGAGATTAGTTCTAGATTTTTTGGCACGCTAGCTACGTTACGACTCAGTATAAAAAATGAGGGTAGGTACGTACAAATATGTTTTATTGTTTATTCGCTGGCCTGTCAACTTACCGAGAGAAATGGCTATGTTATGTTGCTGAAGTTATGCGGTGTACGTGGTGTAGTATTTTTCCGCTTCGAAAATAGTATGTTGCCACGAAGGTACATTTTTATATAAGTGAATTTGAAGGCTCAGATTATGTGTGTATAAAAATAGATTCGCAATATAAGAGGCAGACTCATTTCATATTAGATTCGTACTTTTACGAATTTCCTCGCGTTTTCGGCCGTCAACTATCAGATTTATCAGACACAGCGATACTCGTACCAGCAGACCGTAAAGACGACCACAATCGCAACTTACTGATAAGGATAACTAGTACCTAAAAAAACGTCTCCAGAATCTTTTACGTTTCTATTCTTATGAAAACAGTACTCACACACTTACAATCACATTCTGAAGGATTTTGAAGGAAATTCATAATAAATAGCTTCAAATCTTTGTAAAATTCGACCGCTCGTCAACGTGAATAATAACACAATGAACATTAATGTATTGTTGAAATGTAAGTGTGTTACGCAATTAGGTTGCTGATAATACTTCTAAAATGACTGGTTGGTCAGTCCAGATCAGACCAGGACTAGACGCTAATCACTGGGCCGAGAGAGCAACGATCTAAGGAAGGAATCATAGTGTAGGCTGGATACGAAGGGCGAAGTAGGGAGTTAATACAAACCATCTTGAAGAAAGCATAGATCTAATTGTTGACTACGATAGTTGATTTGATTAGAGTTAATGATTTGAAAAGGGAAGCAACAAAAGAAAATAATCAATAAACAGAGCAACAAGACCAACATAAATTTAGACCAATATATCTGAAATCTCAAATTACGTTGATTTGAAATTGAAAGCTTCGTAAAGCCCTTAAAAAGGCTCGTAATCCTGTAACAACGCATGTAATTAGAGTAATTCAACAACTTTCAAATGATTCCCCAGATTACGCAGTTATTAAAGACATTTCCTTAGCTCAGAGCACCTAAACTTCAAACGTTAACAGATTCAATTTGCGGTCGGTAACGGATAATGGGAGCCACAAATACGTTCTGAGGAGCCAAAGTGCATTGTAATGGCCCGATTACAGATAGTTATGTGCAATGTTACCGTTCCTCGTTTGAACAATTACTTTCGAGTGAAAAGACAAGTAAGAAAAAAAGAAATTGTGTTAAGTGAGCCACAACACTGTTACTTACCATCCTACCGGTCTATTGTGTATAAATCTCACCGTGAAAACTTAGATACAGTGAGAAATGACAGCTTCACGGTGAGAATTTTACAGAATAGATCCGCAGCTAATAAAATTGGCTAAGAAGTCATGGCGTTATAAGAGCTCGCTTGATCTAGTGGCGGGCCAAGACAAGACCTGCAATGGAAAGGATGCGCTTTCATTTTGACAGTTCAACAACATTCATTGCGTTATTTACGTTGTTGAGCAAACAAATTTTTCAAATATACGAAGCAATGGATTAGCAATATCCTTCAAAATGATTCAGATTGTGACTGATAGTGTGTTACGCAATTACAGTGCTGGTACAGTATTTGTCATACAACTTTTATCCTTGGTTTAGTGCCTATTAGTATCAGCAATATCGGCAGTTAGTAGGGCAGACCGGTCAACATTAGAATTCACGGCTGCAATTGCCATTCAACGGCTTGTGTTGAAAGGAATATTAATGAATCCTCATAGTTAACCAAAATTAGATTATTGATAATCCAAGCTAACTGTGCCTCTGTAGTACAAATATTTTCCTTTCGAAATTATTCAATTTGGTGCTTGTTACAACCATTCTCAAAAAGCATTCTCCTCACTGCATACTCGTACATAGACTCTTTCGCCACAAAATCCCTTTTCCCACAGGGGTAGACATAAACTACAGAACGCCTCCTGCTACGATCACTGTATTATTTCCGTTCCAATTCAAATAATTCGGCCTCCACTTTTATGATAATAATTAATAGTCGAAAAATAAAAATAAACCACTCGTTTGGCTTCACGTATTGGTAATTCGTTGAAGCCTGTAGATTTTTAAATTTTAATTTGTTATTGAAGCCGCATCAAGGCTTTTAAATAAAGTAGCCCTTATTTCAAATACCTACAAGTACGTTACACGTGGTTGCTTCACGTTAACGTTTATCCGCTTGAATACGTCCTTCACACTTCAGCCATAATATTCAAGTGTTGTCAGTGAAACAGCACACCGTTATGATCAGCCGAATTTGCTCCATTTAACTCAAATTATATTCTACTTATAAACGCACGGAAGACTTCATTAAGTGAAGCGTCTCTTATTTCCCCGTTTCAATATTTCTTACGTATCTTTTTAATAATAAGGGATACTGTTACCTAAAACCTTCCTTTGTATTGGGTTTATTTCGTACCGTGTTGGTTAGAAAGTGGTATTATTTTCTGGTTCTTGATCGCTTGAGGCAGTTGAATTTGAGAACGATTTTTTAAGCTAATTGAGTATTGATAGAAAATGTCCTCGTTTTATTTATCACAAAATTACTCTTTGAAAAAAGAAAGTCGCTTTTCATGTCTGTCACTTTTTCCATTGAGTTATTCTAAATTACACGATTTGGATGCGGTCGTCGCCATCATTTAAATAATTTATTTCCGAAAGGTTTAAAAATGCACAAGCCGTATGCCCGATGGGATTTCTTATCGGCAAAAACAACGAACTTCTTTCAAACTTTCATCACCTATTTAACCCCTTTAAGATATGTTTTTTTTTTTAATCTTTCTTTAGTGCTGACCTTCTTTATCTACGGAATTCTTGTGCAAAATGTCAACCTTTTTTAACCCAGCGGTTCAGGCTGTGCTTTGTCTGTCAGTGAACTTAAGATTGCTGAAACTTAGGTATAGCTTCTGTAGTGCGTCGGGGATGTTCGCGCATGCGGATGTAGATTGTTTCTACACAATCATGCGCAAAAGGTGCGCTTCCATGGTATGGAGTAGCTCCAACAGTATCCTAGGCATGATTCCAAGTCGCCTACACTGTGTTTTCGTGGGTCGCAGTTGTGCCATCTCACATTGGTTGCCACAGCGGTGATCCACTACCTTTTTTTGTTTTTGTCAAGTGTCAGTTCTTACTAATATAATTGTAAGTCTTACTTATAATTTTTGAGTCATATGATACATGAATAAAGATAATTCTATTCAGACATTTCGATGTTTTGACGTGAAGATTGCACCCGTGCGACGCAGGCAGCAAGCTTAGCACGAGCACCGTTTTGTCGACGGAAGAGTAGACAAAAATGATTTTCCGTGTAGACAGTACGACGGCACCAAAGTAGAAAGAGTCAGTTGCACTTTTTACGAAGTTCACACTTTTACATAATTTGACTAAGAACTCTTTGTTTTGTCGTAGGATTTTTTTTTCTGTTTGGTTCTCAAATCTTACTGATATTAAGTCACGTATATAAAGACAATTACAAAAATAAAATCTCAAAGTGTCGAAGTATACTACATAAAAAAAAAAAACAGTATTATTGGCCTTAACCATTTTCTTGGTAATACCCTATATGCCTAAATTGTGTAAAATAGGAGAAGATAGCTTTCTTCTTCTATTAATTATAACAGTTTTGAGTTCAAAACGTTCTACTGTAAAATCATGATTTTGTAGATTACCATATATACTTTGTGGCCGTCGAGTAGAAAATTTTCTACTATCTTTAGCATGGCGATTACAAAATTAAACTGTTTTCACTGCCTTATACGACTGTAAGTTGTCAGTGTGATTTTGACAGTTTGGGATAGAAAACTTTCTTCTGAAATAGTTACGGAAATAGTCTTCTTAAAAAAGGACCTAGACAAAGATCGTAAGAAAAGAAAGACAAAATATCAGATTGTAGAAGGATTTCTACGGTGTGATGTCAAAAATGGAAAACCGAAATATCACTTTGTATAGAAACAGCTGTGTCTATTCTTCGTAGAAAAAGAAAGCGTCATGCTAAGCCTGCTGGGGCGAGTCGCTCATTATAATATAAAAAATCTAACAGAATAAACGAATCCTCCAATAATCATTGATGCTTTGCCGTTGATTCTAACTACCGACATGTCCAACCACAGAGCTATCAAACTCCAGATTCGACACGATGGCCCGCATGTCTATCAGTCCGTTCTAATCCCGTCGCATAGACCAGCCACTCAACGTATAATCCCTCACATGAAACTAGTACCTACTAAGTGAGCGCAGAACTCCGTAAACATTTCTGAGATAGGAACTATAGTGAGTACCTACTTTAGCAATGTTATTTTTAGTGTCGTTAGAAAAAGTCTAATAGTTCATTGCACTTTTAAGAACATGTGAAACAAAGTGTCAAGGTCTTTGTAGGGATAAAAAAGGCTTAAATAAATAAGTAAGAGGCTGATTTCCATATTTTACCAAAAATATCCCTTAGGTACCGTCAAACGGAGTGAATAGGAATACAAGGAGTGAATCGAAACGAAACTTTGAAAGTGACGTTAACATTTAAATAATATATAGTTTGTTGCCAACAAGGGCACTTAATCGTTATTTATAATACAATAAACACATTAGACTCCTTTTTGGTAACAAACTATATTATTTAAATGTTAACATCCCTTTTTAAGTTTCGTTCTGATTCACCCCTGCATTCCTATTCACCCCGTTTGACGGTACGTAATTGCTAATAATTCCACTAACGGCATCACCCAAAAAAAAGCATAACCCAACTTCAGTAAAAACGAGTGAATCCCATCGAATGTTCCAGATAAATTCAAAACCGAATTAAAATTTCAACCATTTCCATTTCCCAACTGAATACTAGTTTATCCAAATCAAAACTAACGAAAACCAATCGGAGTAACTTCATGTTATCCATACTCGGCTTGAGAAAATTACGCACATATGGAATAGTTATTGATTTTGATTGGCTCCAGCACTCCGCAGCATAAATGTTAGTTGGTTTGCAGCGCTCAACAACTTGGATAGATTGCAAGCCCGCATACTCGCGTAATGCAGCAAGTTACCTTTGATAGTTGTTTGATTCAAGTTTGGCTGTACTTTATAGTTTGTTCGAGGTTCTCGTTTTAGGAAAGATTTATGCTAGACTGTGCTGGGCACGCGCTGTGCCACGCACGAAGCGCGAACGAGGCACGGATCCATAATTCCAGAAACATGTTAAATGAAGCAGTTCAGGTTACACTGTTACGGCGCCCGAGCCGAACCCGAGCCGGCCCGGACACAATTTACGGCCTTCTTTAGTTAGGACAGCACCCTTATTGCGTAACACACTTTCAATCATAGTCCGAAAGATTTTGAAGGCAATTGCTAATACAATGCTTCATATGTTTAAAATATTCGTCTGCTCAACAACGTTATTAACGCAATGAATGTTGTTGAACTGTAAAGCTATGGGCTACATTGTCGCGATAACGCGAACTACACTTCGCGCGCTCTCTTTCGCAAACCGCTCGAAGTCTCGCTATGCAACAGAGAGCATGCGAAGTAAGTTCGCGTTATCGCGACCGTGTAGCTGTAGCATCAAAATGAAAAGCATCGCCATTGTTAGTGTATTACGCAATTACCCTGCAGTTGTTATCATGTTCAAATACCTGTTAAACATAATAGCTTAACCCAAAAGTTCACAGTTGATCTAATAAGACGAACATTGATTTATACAACCTGATCCTCTCACTTCGAAGGACACATCAAACGGTAAGTCCCGAATGACGTCACTTGTAGTGACATTGCCCACAACAGAGGCTTAAGGCGGACTTTCAACTTTAGATCGTAGATATCAGCTGCTGGCTTTTTTAAGGAAAAGTTAGAGTATTCCGTTTGACCTTTATACATTATAAAGAGCAATTTCTCTAATATTATGAGCAAAATAGAAGAATAATGTACATACACTATAACATCAAGAAACTTAACGCCAATATATTCAATACCCTTGTCCAACCCATAAAACTTACACAGGCGATGATCTCACATAATACAATCAATTTGCCACAACTTACCAAACACACCCACTCGTATACAACTATCTTTATCATTCGCGGCAAGATTTACAACACGTCAATCCATAATACTTGGAGGTCGTAAACAAAAATTCACTGTATATAAAGGCAGTGAGTGAAAAGAGTAATTTTCTCCTCCATAAAAACAGTTAGGCAGTTATTTATGGTGATACCGCAATCTATACAAGGGATTTCGCCCGAGGCAGAGCATTAACGATTATCCGGGTTTTTCCTACAAAGAAATATTACTTGACAAATAAATTCCGTGTAGGTTTCTTTTTTGCTCATCAGTGGTATAGGTTTTTAGAACGATCATTTTATCGGAGCGGATGATATAAAATATATTTTATTTTGTAGATTAAAGTGTATCAATGTATCAGATGCGAGTTTGCTTCATGTAGGTTGGTTATAGGTTTGTACCACAACTATTTGAATGATAATCTCAATAGACCGAGTGCCCTACGTTCCCGGAAAGTTAACCTGTCCTTGAAAGACACAAACATTTCGAAGTCACCCTTATCTCGCAGGCCGAGAATTCGCTGAAACACGGTGCGTAGAAATAAAATTCCTTTACCGCCCCGAAATTGAGAAAGGTCAAATTTAATGTTCGCACAGCAACGTTTAAAGATAAATAAAAGAATCCGGAAACGCTGGCAGCAAAAAAGGAGGTACGGAACCACCGAAAACCCGCGACGGCGACGCGGCGACGACGTGACATTATCGTGCGCGTGCGACATTCCCGCGTGATTTGCATACAGATTGTTTACATTTATTCGAGCAATACTGCTCGGGATTTTTGCATTTTGTCGCCGCTTTGCTAACAATTATTCCCTACTTTTACGTTGTTTAGTATTTATTTATAACTGTTGGGTAGCCGCGGTGTTTGTTTTTATAATCGGTTGGCACCAGAAATAAATGTCTTTGTAATGTTTTCTGTGTACACGTTACCACACGGTTTTATAACCCCAATTTATTGGTTGTGACTAATTCTTAAATACGCTATACGATTTTTCTCTTCTGGCTATTGATAGCGTAAGTTAAAACGTTACTTTTTAGAATAACATACGAGTATGAGAGAATCAAAAGAACGAGTTTGTAGTGTACTGCCCTAGCATATTTAACAGAAAAATGGCCAAGAGCGAGACGCACTAGTGTTTTTTTTATTTTCCATGACTGTGTGAAAATTTCAACTGATAACTTATTACGGTTACAAGACTATTGTGGCAGGCAGATGAACTTACATACTGCGTAGGCTTAGTTAGAGGGACCCTATTGGCAAACTTTGGGCACCGAACCATTAAAAGGGAGTAAAAATTCGAAGATGCTACTAAATGTATAATAATAATTATACACTATATACCGTTAAGGCGTAAAGTACTAGCCTATACCTATGACAAAAGAATCTAGCTTTCGTCTTCAGAACGACGTAGTTTTGTGCGATGACAATGCGATGAATTTACAGAATTCCTTCACATAAAACTGGATAGAATCAATACATAGCTACTGTCACGTACATTTTCCACAAGGAATTCTGATCTCTAAGCAATAAAATCCGCACCAGACATCGGTTTGGAGTTCGGACTTCTTGGTCATATATCCGATTTTAGTACAGCATTTGTTGGTATATAAGATACCTATTTACACCATTGACACAACAATATAAAGCGGAATGGAGAAATAACGCTGTGACATAAAAAGTGATAAATATAGTTCTATGAAAAGTAACTCATAAATATTTATGAAGTGTTCAGCCGAAAAGTCATGAAATATAAAGAAGCACCCTTTGAAATAACTTTATGTGGGTTTATTTTTTTCTACAAATAACTTTTATACCGGGTCTAATTACCTAGTGAAACTACATAGGCATTACAGGTATCAATACCAAAGCATGCTAGAACATTAAAAAAAAAAACGAGCGAGCCGTACAATAGTCGCATATGATGTGTAACATCTGACATCTAACCTTGGTAATAAGCAACATTAACATTACATCCTGAAAAAAAAAACTGGTATTATTTGAAATTGTTTTTGTAACGAACAATAATATTTTTTAATGATAATTGTATTTTATTTAATTTACACTAGGAGTTATGCAGTTTTTTTATTGAACACAGTTATTTTTGTTCAATTTGGGGGAGAGCGGAGACAGCGGTGGCAGCGACTATCAAGCTAGCGGAGGTAAAACTATCATAACTTCGCAATTTATGAAGATATTAAAAAAAAACACAATGCTTCATTAAATGCTTAGGCCAATATTTTACATTATAAAATAAAATACGGAAACTTCTCCATTGAGCAGCGACAGCAATTAACCTCAACATTTAAAAAAGCTAAATACTGAGATATTTATTCGAATAATTATTCATTATTTTATTACTTACTTGCATTTTTTATCAATGATTTGCATTTTTTTCAGACACTTGTTATCAACAGTAAATACATTTATTAATATAGTTTACACATATAAATTAGTTTATATAACAGCACACTTTATACACAATACTGTAGGTTAAGCGCACAGCTGATGTGATCTCCTTCTCTATTTCCCTTTCTCTTACTCGTCACACACACGCATATACTGTTGGCTGATAGTACCAACCTCTCGGAAAATGGGTTGGTATCATCTGACGGCCAACTCTACCGCCGCCGCGCGCGCTCATTGGTCAAATCAAATAGTGCGCGCTTCCCCAGCTTCCTGTTACATACTTCCGTCCCTTTTCTCGAAATCACTCCCACAGATTGCAGGAAAACGAGAGGAAAGATGATACACATCAAAAAGTATGATTTTATAAACTAATAATTCAATGTAACAACTGTCTTTCTCATTGGGCTAGTGGTCGCAAGCGCTCCGCTGAACCCTGGTTCGATTTCAAGGTCGGGCAAAGTGGTAGACGGATCTTCCATCAGGAATTTCTCAGTAGCAAACCGCAGTATAGATTTGTGCCCGGTGGATAGCAATAGGCTCGCCCCCAGTTACATGGGACTTAAAAATAAGTAGCGAAATGTGGGTATAATATAGTTAGGTACACTTCTGTCTAACTCTTCTGAGAAAACAGGCGTAATGTTATGTTATGTCTATGCAATCATTTTGTTTACTCGGAGTCAACGGCCGCGACAAGAAGTCAAAAATAAAACGTTTGAAAAGTATACATTGATTTGATATCGATACCCGTCATATCTGTGAAATTTTGCCAGTAAACTGAATTTCGCCTACAACAATACACCGCTGAGCAAGAATTATTGCTATCGGACATTGATTAGGGGTCTCGTAACAATTTATTTCATCCAATTTGAAGTTAATTAACCTCAACAGTTATCGCTGCGGTAACGTGAGATGAGGATGCTGTAACGTCTTTATCGTCGGCCATGAAACTTCTTATTTTATTAAAAATGTTATAGACGAAAAGTCTGGGAGTATGAAATATCAACAATGTTGTTTCATATTTGTCAGTTATAAAGAGTTAGTATGAAATATTCTGGTTTATACAAATGACACGATCATAGAATCCGTGGACACGATAGTGCAGACACGCTGAAAGATTTTAATTTAGACCTTAGAAAAAACAGGGATCCTTTATTTTTGCGCCAATAAGTATTAAATAATTGGGAAAAGTTAGAAATGCTGAAGTTATTTAGTAGCTTATTTTGGGAATTCACACAAGTATAATTATCAGTTTAAAAAAAAAGTTAACTTACCTTAGTTCAGGTTATGGATATATGAATGAAACTACACTTAATAATATAACTGAAAATGCCAAGATTATTATCTATTAAAACAATACGAGGTCTAGTTCAAGCTTTCGTCTGAAAATTTCAATAAGAGGTACTGTCAGCATGATGCAGGCGAGCCGGTTCATTTGGCACGCCTTGCCTTCGACGCTACCCGCTTGTTGTGAATAGAATCCAAATTACTTGAAAAATTCTTAGAGTGCATCCCCAGGGTACGAAATGCTTCACTTAAATTCATTCATCGTAGAATTGAAAGGAAAATATTTAATAAATTGACGGAATGAGTTTTAATTTTATCTACGAATACCATTCAGGGTGTTGAACTGGAAGATTGGAAGCATTTTTTACGAGACAGTCTTAGCTTATCCATTCCAAAAAATACCGATAAAGATCGTAGTAGCGAAACTTCTTGTCCCAATTAGAAGTAGACACCCCAATGACAGTTCGGCGTACGCCGAGCCAAAAAAACCAACATATTTAAAAGATAAACATTACAAGCCAAGAACAGGCTGAATCGGGAAACTATCGTTAGTTTTTCCGTAGCTTTAGTAACACGAGAACGGTTCTAGGGAGTGGGGAGGGTGAAAGGGGGGTTGTTCCATCGACACGGCATGTAATCTCAAGTTAGCGAGCAATTTGGTGTTTGCTTTCAGTAGTGCAGCTTTGACTATTACATTGTACCTATTGCTTCGCGAATTTAGAGATTTTTAGATATCTGACGCGAATTGAATACTACTAATTTCGTGGTTCACGCCAATAATACGAATGATAGAATATCAAAGTTTTCCATGAATATTGAATGGCTTTCAGTGCAAATTGTTTTTCTCGAAATGTATGTATTCAAAGTAATGTTAGGTATCTATATTTAAGTATGAAAACTATGGTAAGCATGTAGCCTTAACGTTGACGTTCTTATTATATCAATAGGATATAGCCATTATTTAATATAATAGTTTTGCATAGTTTTCCGAAGGTATTCCCAAAGGGACCAGTCAAAGATGTTCAGCTACCATTAATTGTCGTTCGACCAAACATAACAGAGAGGACGGGGAATAACGGAATTCCCCCGGCGCCGACTTATGTCTGTCGTGTTCCCCCCAAACCAAACTTTAAGTCATCATTGTCACCACTTCTAATACTACCGCTACTAACGGCAAAATAGTTCGACAACGTTCAAAAGTTCAATCAATTTTCTTCGGAAAAGCCGAAACTAAGAATGAAAGAAAATACTTTCAATTGCGGTGAGAAATGACGAAAAGAAAAAAGACAAAAAAGAAAAAGTTGGGGTAAAATATGCGTCACATCCACGCAAAACGGCCAAAGCGCAAACTAAAAAATATTAAGAAAAAAAAGTGAATATCGACCAATAGAAATCGTTTTATTTGATGTCCCACACTCCTACCTAAATCATAACAGGCTGACGCACTGATTCCGTCACTCCTATATAGGATCAGTAACATTTTATCTACTGTCCAGATTTCTGCTTTCCCAAAGATAAACGATGAAACCTTTAAACGTCAAACTATTCCTCGTTTACTCCTACAATTAATTAACTCCGGTATTTACCAAAGTATTAGTAACTGTTTAATTAGAGTTTAACAAGTCTTAACTTTTAATTGTGCTAACAACACTGGTGCAGATAAAGCGTCGATTGTCCACATTTTACTCAACTTTGAATGCATTTCGACGGAATGCAATTATTACGCTCGTAATTTTGGGTTTTGTCCAAAACCTGCTTACTTTTGTCATTCCGAATGTTACATTCAAAAAGGCAATTAGGTTTTGTGGGCTAAATACAATAAGTTATGTCACTGCCCGTGTAATTTATTGTTCATTGTTTCCGTAAGTAATTTGTTTGAAATTAAAATAAAATGTAGGAGTAAAATTTTGTTAAAATGATTAGATTTCAGCTTTTATTCTTCCGTTTTATTTTCCTTTTGTTTTACGCCTGACTATTTTCACAGAAGTTCATTAAATGAGACAAAAAGATTTTATACAGCATTAATTAATTTAACTTTATGCAGCATAAAAAATTACAAAGGCGGACTTAATGTCTTAGGACTTCTTTACCAGTCAACCGAGGGTGATGGAGAGATAACATGGCAGGTGGATTATTTCTACATTAATTATTTTTATTTCCTACATCTCAGTAAGTAGGTATTATTTATTGTATGTGACATTTTTTAAATTAGGAACTACAACTTTGACTAGGTATTTCGATTAACATAGATGCTTATTACCCTCCTTTGCGTCGCGCAGTGGGGTAATTAAGGTTTATCTCGGAGATCCGAAACAAAAATAAAATTACTGTTGTGATAATTGTTATTTAAACCACGTTTTGATGAACATACCTAAATTTCAAACAAGACCCCCTTCAGTTTAATACCAGGCGCAGACGTAAACCATGAACATGCATGACACTTAGTACTAACATACTCATAATACAACCCCTATCATCCATTACAACCCTCCTAAGTATACCAGTAATGAAGTGTCAGCCAGACCCAACCCTGTCACACGAGTCTAAAATTAATAATAATACTAACAAGGCGCTGGTTTTGAACTGTTATATCCAAGGCAATGAACCGGGACGAAAGATAATCAGGTGTGAAACAAGCCGAGTATGAGATCGTTCATACCACGGCGGCAACCTCAGGGTTGAATTTTATAAACAAGTGAATGCGTAATATTATGTTCTCGGCGGCGTGAAGCGTTATAATTGAGAGGTAGTGAAAAACTGGTTTTGTAGTTAATTTTTGTTATGTGTTTGTTTTTAGTGCACTGTATATAGTTTACCTTAATTTTTATAGGTAAGTCTTACACAAAGTTTAATATATTATGATCAAGGACGGTAGTAGCGACGCCGAAAACAGTGCCAGTCAACCTGTAACATCACTCGATGTCCAGCTGGTGAGATGCCCGCACTGCTCACAGGCACGCGTTCTTGAAGACAAACGGGGGCTGAGGATACACTATTAAAAGATCCACAGATCCCTTGCTCGACCGGACGGGGCCCGGGTGTTTGACTCCCCCCGCGATATCTAAGAGAGGCGCGCGTGGAACACTACGCGCCGCCACCTCGGGTCCTGATGTATGGGGGGTGACGGACGTCCCTGAGTCCGTCGCCCCTGGACCCATTTAAGGGGACTGGAAGAGGGTGTTGCCTGCCCTCCGCCGAGACGCCCGGTGCGCCTGCTGCGGGCCGGGTGAGAGGATGAGATCTCTCGCTCCCTTTCCGCAGCCTCCTTCTGCGAAATGACTGTTTCGCAGAAGGATACCACCGCGTCCCACGACTCCTCGCCGCCGACCATCGCATTCACAATGGCCGGCAGCGAGAGGTCACTGCCTACTCCTGAGATGAGGGCACGGCGAGCCTCGACGGCCTGACTCAACAAAATCTAAAGGATCTACTGAGTTCAGGCGCTGGGGAAGCTGGTGTGGCGCTTTTGAAGGAGCTTGCGGCCCTGATTAACCTCATGCTCACCGGCGGTGTGAACGAGGCCATCATCGATGTCTTCTACGGGACCAACCTATGTGCCCTGCGCATGAAGGACGGCAGCATTCGTCCCGTCGCCGTTGGGTGCACAGGCGGTATAGCGAATCGCTCACAGCTAAGTTTCAGCTCCTGGAGCTTGGTTTTGGCTCGAAAAGGGGCTGTGAGGCTGCCGTACATGCCCTTTCCACCTTTTTAAACTCCAACAAAGGTGAGGTCATCTTCAAGGTTAACGGGAAGAACGCCTTTAACTGTGTAAACAGGGACAGTTTGTTGGCTGAAGTCAAACAGGAACTACCCGAAATTTATGGTTTTATGTGGCAATGTTACAGGTACCCTTCCAAATTATTATACAAGGACAATGTTTTGAAATCAGCAGTAGGATGCCAACAGGGTGACCCTCTCAGGCCAGTTATTTTTAGCTTGGCTATTCATCCAATTATCGAGAAACTAAATTCAAAATTTAACTTGTGGTATTCACATGATGAAATGCTAGGAAGTGATGTAGACACCGTTTTGAAAGACCTACAACTTCTCAAACAGCTATTTAAATCTATTGGCTTGGACCTTAAACCCTCAAAAACGTGAAATTAACCTTTGTGACATTACCGACAGACAATTGACCCTAGAGAAAATTAATGGAATAGCCCAAGAAATCAAATTTTTGAAAATCATTCACTGCTTCTCCTAGGTTCTCCAATTTTAGAAGACAGCTTTTCTCCTTTCATCGCCGAAAAAATCTAATACTTCAACGAAGTTTCGGACAGACTACAAATTAATTTACATTCGGTATCCACCCTGATTAGATACGGTTGTTGTCGCCCAAATTTTATATTTTCTACGTTCTTCCTCTGTATGGAAGTAGCCACATCTGTTGGACAAAATTGACCAAATTATTCGCAGCACACTAACATCCATTTTAAATGTGGCTTTGGATGACCGAACGTAGATGCAAGCCACACTACCCATCCGTTTTAGTGGCCTTGGTGTTCGCAAAATTACAAGTATTAGCCTACTTCGTTCCTGTCAGTTCCTGTCCTCTCTCCACAGCACTGAAAATTTGACCGGGAAAATGTTTGCCTGCCCTGGTTGCTCTCAAGCCCTGGTTGACTCTGGATTGCCGTGCTTGACTGGTGCGGTATACTCTGGACAGCGGCTTGCCTGGATACAGATCGGCCTGTGAACCAATTTTCCCAGAGACAGTGGGATAAGCCGCTCTGCAGGTTGGTACGGAATAATCTTATCAATACGTCCTCCAATACTCGTACTGCTGAGCATGCCCCCCTGCTGGCTGTGGGAGAATGGAAGTCGGGCCTCTAGCTTCAGACGTTACCGTCACCCAACATAGGCACTACGCTGGGTGATACTACTTTCCGGCTCGCTACTTGTCTGCGTCTGGGCACACCTTGTGGGGCATCGCTGCCAGTGCGGTGAAGCTGTCGACTACCTCAAACACCATGGCTTATCTTGCAGCGCAGCTTTGTAAGAGCGCAAGCCGGATAGCACAGAACGCCAGCATTAATAACATCATCCACCGTGCTCTTGTAACCGTTGGGTGTAACTTGTAACTTGTGGGTGCCAGCTGTTTTAGAACCCAACGGCTTGGCACACGACGATGGGAAGAGACCAAACGGAATGACCATAATGCCCTAAAAGTTAGGCTGGCCTTTGGTCTGGGATACAACATGTGTCGACACCCTTGTGCCATTCTATCTTCCTAGTATGGCGGGCTGTGCTAGGGCGGCTGCTGCAGGTGCGGAAAATCTCAAACGGCGAAAATATTCCAATCTTACTGGGAGTTATATGCTCGAGCCGTTTGGGGTTGAAACACTAGAGCCATGGGGTCCGAATGCCCACTTGGTTTTTCGAGACATCGCCAAGCGGTTGGTCGACTCTTCACGTGACCAGAGGGCTGGCCTATTTTTTTGCCAAAGAATCAGCATCGCCATCGCCATTCAACGTGGCAGTGCTGCCAGCCTTTTAGGTACTTTTCCTGTTGACAGCGATGTGGACGAATTTATTGATGCCCTATGATTATTTTCCTTCTTTTTTATATACATCATGTCTGTCTGTTTGTTAGCTGTCTGTTAGCTTATATGTTATCCAAACAGAGGTAGTTAAACCTTTTCAAGCATTGTAAAATTTTTTCAAGAGTTTTTTCAGGAGTTCAAAATTTGTTAAGTACCTAGTATACAGACGTACGTATTGAATGTTTACCCGATGCGTGGTTACCAAGCTCGAGTTAAATGGTTTACACCTCAACATACCAAGAACCTTATAGATTTTACTATTTCATAAAATTGTTTTTCTTATGATATCAAATCTATACCAGATTTGTATAAATTTGAGGTTATCTTGTTGTCAAAATATATTTTGTTTACTATTTTGACAGACAAAAGAAAACGGTTATGTCATAAGTTCTATCCCAAATGGCGTAGAATTATAGAAAGCTACATTTTGTCAACCAAAAGACGATAGTGAGCGAAACGCATCTTCACATTATTAAAACTGCTTCTACATAATCTACACATAAGTATGTAGATTATGTAGAAGCAGTTTACATTTTCCGCCACTGTTACGACAGAATATTGTTTTCAATAATCTACGAGCCTTAACCCAAAAATATTTCAAACGTTGCAAAACAAGAAACCATAGCAGACTCATCAAAATCTGGCAACTGCATCGATATTACAGCGGGCGGGCGAAACAACAAATTTTATTTTCGGTGCGATGATTAAAATTTTTATTTATGTTTTATACACCAGCGGCAATCAATCGAGATTATTCGCCGGAAGGAGTGAAAACAGGTTCACATTAATAAAAACGACACACGATGATATTTTAAATGAAAAAATTCATTAAACCAGTGCGCCACGGCAGTCGCAATTAACGCTCCGATTAAACTGTGAATTATTTATTAACATTTTATGATCACGCGATAATTTATAATTTCAATTGCGCATTCCACCATAGTGCGTGTTTTATTGTTTAGTGAGAATAATTCTTCGATTTTGAATTATATTGTAGTTGTTAAATACACGCCTGGACCGGATTCGGGGTGAGAATTTCGTTTGTTATGAAGCTATTAGCGAGTGCCGCGTTTAATCGGTTCATATTTTTAATCGACGGGACCTGACTTTGTGTTTTTGTCGACCATTTTTCTTTTAGATTGGCTCGCCTAGAATGTTTTGATGCAGATGATGATGTTATCTGATAGAAAAGTAAGCATATATACCTACAACACTCAAACTCAAACGAGTCACTGTTAAAAAAACTCAAAAGATTTCCAAGTGGTCTACAAGACGTCTGGCCGAGCAAGTCAGACGGAGGCAAAGGCGAAACATTTTCTAGACGATCTAACATTACATTACCGTTATGTGATTGTTTGAAGAGAAGCGCAAACTTAAGAAATTGAAACTGCAATAGATAAACCGGTGCCGAGATTTTCTTTAAAATAACAGTTCGAGACAGTGCAGACAATACTTCTTGTTAGAAGATAGTATTTGGTTTTTATCTTGTTTTTACCGTATTTAATATGTTTTCCTTAGAATCTGTTTGACTTTTTCAGTCGCTTGTACAGTCAAGTCTTTTGTATCTTCGTCAGTTTTTTTTTTTCCTTAATCAGGTCACATAAGCCCTTTTGACGCTACAACACTGAGCAGACTATTGGCCTGGCCATTTTTACAAGCTTTTATTTAACTTGCCTTGTTAGTTAGTATATATTGGTCAAATCTTGCAAGCTGAATTAAAACCACTTCCTCTACCTCTACGAAGTTTAAATTTTACATGTTGATTTTGTTTCAAAGACACTGCATTCTGGCATGACCTGATTCTTCACCCAGGATTGCCTCCAAACGAGGGAACTCCTTAACGGTTAATAATAAAGACACGAAATTTTATACACGCAATTAATTATGATAGCCCGTTCTAAGGTTCACCATGATCTGACCGCTGCACCCAGAGTTAGTTCCAGAAGAGGGAAGTCCTCACCGGTCAACAGCACAGATACAAAATTTTATTTACGTATTTATTTATTATAGTCCGTTCAAAAATTCACCGTGACCTGGCTGCTGCACTCAGGATTGGCGTCAAACAAGGGGAACTATTCCACGGTCAACAGTACAGACAAGAAATTATATATACGATTGAATTACGATAATTTGTTCTAAAGTCCACCATGACCTAGCTGCTGTACCTAGGTTTGACTCCAGACGAGGAAACTCCTCAGCGGTCAAGAGCTGAGACACAAAGTTTTGTTATACGCATTCAAATATAATAGTCCGTTCTAAAGTCCACCATGACTTGGCTGCCGCACTCAGTGTTGGGTCCAGACGAGGAAACTCCTCAGCTGGCGGTCAACAGCACAGACACAATATTTTATATACGCATTTAATTATAATAGCCCGTTCTAAAGTTCAACATGACCTAGGTACTGAGAACTCCTAAACGGTCAATACACCTTGACTAGTCTGCTGACCCAAGATTGGCTCCATACAAGAGATCTTCTCAGCGGTCAACAGCACAGGCACGAAATTTTGTATATGCATTAAATTATGATAGCCCGCCCGTTCGAAAGTATAGCATGACTTGGATAGTGCAACTCGGTTGGCTTCACACCATGACTTGTATTAAGGCGTGTTTGGGTTCGTTGGATTTGTCTTACAAGTACCTTTCAAGTGAAGGTGAATATTTACACAAATTCTAATGCTAATAATTACAAGATAAAACCTTAACTTTTCTATTATATAGAACTTTAAAATTTTCTTAAAACCTTGAGGCGTGAACATCCTTCTTACAATTTAAGATTAGCCTCAAGCTTATAAGAAAATATTAAAGTTCAATGTTAAAGTAAGTTTTATTTTGTACATTTGAGTTTATTAAAAGCTTATTGAAAAAAAGGATTTTACTTAAATTTTATATGAAATATAAATCTCAACTAATATGATAAAGAGAAAAGATTAGTATTTTTGTATTTTTGTTTGTTACGCTTTCACGCTAAAACGGCTGAACGGAGTTGTATGAAATTTGGCATATGGGGAGACCAGATGACCTGGATTAGGACACAAATTACTTTTTATCACAATATTCCCACGGGATGAAAAATTATGCGGGTGAAACCGCGAGGTGCAGTTAGTAAGAAAATAAAACAAACATTGTCAGAGCGTATCAATGTCACATTTTTTATTCAGTCTGGCATGTAAAGAAGATATCTGAATGTCATTCTGCGATATTGACATTACAACGCAATATATAATGCTGAGTCGGTACCTAAAGCAGATCCTATCGTGTAATGCTGATTTTCTTTTAAATTTTTTTGGGTAATGAACATAATTATTTTGGATGTACAAAGTACACGTAATTTTCTTCCAACTTCTTTTTACGCGTTTTATTTGCGCTGACTAGAGCAAGCGCTGCCTAAAAAATTACTAGAGCAACCGATGAATTCAATCTTAACAATGGGTAAATGCATTAAAATATTCTGTGGGCGAATTTCACTAATGCTTTTAGTGTTATTATTGTTATTCAATATTAACACTGACATCTCTTGAACGCGGTTTATATGTCCTGATCGCTTTCAGTTTCAATGGTGGAATTAGCCCTTAGCCTACCTACGCATCGTTTTGCTGGATGCATAGCCTTATTTTTCTTTTTAATGCCGTTTACTTTAAAGTTCCGTAGTAATTGTAGTAGATACTCGAAATAACATGGGATAAGACACAGCAATGTAATAAAAATTAATTAAAAATAAAAGTAACACCGCTGAGTTGGATTTTGTCCAGGGTCGAAACCTCATTTGGAGTTGCAGTTTATTTATTGCCAGCCTTTGCTTGCTGTGAATTGAATCCAAATTACTGGAAAAATTCCTTACTGACTTTGCGCTGTATTCCAGTTAAAAACTTTAAAATAGGCGGCGGTACTAAGGCTCTCAAATCGAAGATAAGTTCTTTAAGATTTCTAAGAAAATGTTAACTTTTAGTAAGTACTTAACTGCTTATGAGCTGGAAAAGGTTGGGTAGCTGATAATGAATTGTAGCTGCACATCGTCATCTGCCTAGCCTTTTCTCAACTCTGTTTTGGTCAGCTTCCAACCTTACCGGATGAACTCAAACTCAAAGCATTTATTTCAATTTAACCATTTACAGGCACTTTTGAATTGTCAAAGACTTTTGAATTGTCAAAGATGCAGATGCAAGATGCATCTGAATACCAGTATTTTACATGGAGCGACTGCCTATCTGACCTCCACAACCCAATAACCGGGTAATAAGATAACCTTTGGTACGACTGGTTGTCAGACAGGCTTCTGACGACCCGTACCGACTGTCAAAGATCCACGAATGACAGCCGGGACCAACGACTAAACGTACTTTCTGAGCACGGAGAGGTCGCGGTATGTAAAGATGTTCACCCATCCACAGATCAACCGCCGCAAGCGTAGCTTAACCTGATCGATCGACGTATGCGGCTCTTATTACTTAGCCACGAGGCCCCTCGAATTGTAGCTGCACTTTATGTAACACATATTGTAGACAATCAAATTAATTTTAGTCGATGAAATGAAATGAAATTAAATGAAAAGAAATTTATTTGCAAGAATTGTTGTACATACAAAAATGGTCGGGTTTTTTTAAACAGTTTCTAAAACAATTCGCTAGAACTAGCATGTAAAATTATTGTTACATTAATTAAATAATTTAAACAAATAAAATTGGTACATAAATCATAGTTATTCAATTTAAAATGTCAAGTATTTGTCAAATTATGTCAGTAAGATGTCAATTGTAAATTTCAGATTCAGTGTAAATCTTTGAAGTCTAAATACTCACTGACAGAATAGAATGATTTAGTTCAGTACACCCACCTGTAGGTCAGTATACCTACATCTTTTTGAGGCTGACTGTTGCTAATCATTATTCAAAAAGATAGTAGTCGGGACAGTAAAACTTTCTTTGAATAAAGTTCCTAATCGAAACGCGTCATAATGTACATTTACACCAATATTATAAAGAGGTAAAGTTTGTAAGTTTGGATGTAGGAGATAATCTCCGAAACTGCTCATCCAATTTCGAAAATTCTTTCACTGATAGAAAGCTACGCTATTAGAATAGAATAGAATACTCTTTTTTATGTACACCATAAACCTCGCCATGTGTGGCTATTGCAGAGTGCCATACGATATGTCTTATGTTAAAACACGCGGACGAAATCGCGGACAGAAGCTGGTAATTATAATACATCATCCAATTGTCTCCGTACGTACCGCATTGCATACTGCCTACTATTGCGCGCAAGGAGCTCCTAAGTAAACAGTGTCGCTTATGATATTGCTGGAATGCAATAGTCTCAAGTTTGCAATTATCTCTGTATGTTATTTCCTAGTACACAGTACATCTTTATTTACTTTTGCCGTCTTTCGTATGATGAGACTGCGGCTACAGACGATACGTTACAATTTTATTACTTTGCGTTTCATGGTAGCGCTCGCTGCATGCGAAGGAGAATGTCGAAAAAAAAAAACTGCTATTAAAAAATTCAAAACAAGCTCACTTTTCAAGCAGACTTATCCAGTTCGTGGCAGTTATTTTAGTTCAATCCCAGATTTGAAATCCATCTAGCTATTAGGATACTTCGAGGGTATGAAGAACCATACAAATATATATACCTACATAGATGCGCGTGAAAAACATAACCCTGTCTTTGCTGTCGGGTTAAAAATAAGTGTGAAGTTCTGTAAAGAACCAAAAAAAAAATACAATTTACTCTATTTTTGACTTCACATTTGTAACTAACTTATTTGTTTGGTACCCTATAGTAAATTGAAACACAAAATAAAACTACTTATTGAAGCAAGCATTTCAATCCAAATATTCATCATCATCATCATTTCAGCCGAAAGATGTCCACTACTAGACACAGGCCCAAACATCCTATCTATCCTGCCTCCATCACAATTTGAATAATTTTGAAGCCTATTACTAAGCAATTGCTTCATATGTTCGAAAAATTTGTTTGCTCAACAACGTAAATAACGCAATGAATGCTGTTAAACTGTCAAAATGAAAGCCATTTCTACTGTTAGTGTGTTACGTAATTACCCCGCAGTTTTGTGCTTCTCGCATCCAGTGGCATAAGTTTAAGTGGTATTAAGTGGCAGTGAGCTGAACACATTGCTTGCAGAATAGATGGCTGATGGGGCCGTAAGGTTCTGGAACGGCGACCGCGTACCGGAAGACGTAGCGTTGGAAGGCCTATCACAAGGGTGACGGAAGACCTGGTGAAAACCGCAGGAGTCCGCTGGATTCAAATATTAAACTGACACAGTGACGGATTAATAGATAAATACAAAAATAGGAAAAATGCATAACTCAATGTAGGTACCAACTTACCTAAATGTACATGCTGTATTTTCATAAGTAGGTGCTGGTACGAATGCAACTTTAAATGTACTTATTTATGCCTCTATCCAAAAAGTATAATGAAACGGGTCATTTATGCTCAATTACCGAGAGATTAAAATATTTCAGAAGTGTAGGTATCTACTCAGGCACTAGTTGTAGCACATTTTCGCTGAACTGGGCTATTTGGCGCAGCCGTGAGGCAAACTTTCCTGCTAATTTCTCACAACGCACTTTTCACTTTTTATTTGTTTTCGTTTTTTGATATTTCTTTTTTTCTTGTGTTGTGTGCCTTGTAGTCTGTGGTAAATAAATGTATTTTCTTTCTTTTATTCCTCGTGGGATTCGAAAAACAAAGCGAAGCTCCTGTTATAGCTTAGAAGGGGATACATGAATGTTTTATTTTTATATATTTGAACACCATAATTATTTATTTCTTCACAAATGTTCGTTGGTAGAAACAGTTCGCTATAAAAAAGGGAGTTTCGTAGACGAAGTGTAAACTAGAATAACCCCAATGCCTATAGACAATGCACCTACAGCAATACCTTTGCACTGATGTTCATTTAATTTCAACTCATCTAAAAGGAAGTAGACATAACTAGGTATTCATTTACATTTTGACCTTCAAGTGAAAGAGCTTGATTGTATCGAAATACCCTGTGACCTCCTTCTCATTCTAAGTACATTTCAAAAGATATTCGTATCCTTTTAACATCAGAAGGAGCTTCTCTCCATGACCTCTGTTGAACTGTGTGGAAAAAAACTCGCAACTTAATCTAAATTTCAATCACCTACAACATCCATCCCATTGTTTCGCTTTAAAAGCAGAATTAAATAGATCATTTAAGAAAGCGTACCTTTAGAACAAAGCTATGTAAAGCATGAAAGAATTCTGTTTTGCGAAAGACCAACAAACAAAGCTGAATAAAAAGTATTTCTCGCAAACGTCGTCGTTAAAACTATTTTATATTTTGTACTTGACGTTTTATCGTTAGGCTGTATAAAGTTACCTTTGGTGTTAAAAGAAACCAATGTAAATACGAACGTGGAACTAGAGAAAAGTAACCGGATAAGACAAAGATACTTTAAAAATGAATGAAAAAAAAATCTTAATTCTGGCAAGATCAGTAACTTACTTCGCGTCTTCGGTAGAATGTTTAAAAAGTTGAGAGTAAAGAAAAAGGAGTTAACCTGCTAGAATTTTAACATCTTTTACCTATCTTTATATTCCAAATGCGGATTCAAGTAATGCCTGGGGACTACTTTAAACTTTGCTTAGCTCGTTATGAATCAAAAGGATGATATTGTACGCTTTTATAAAAAAACATACCTTCCTATGTTTAAAAAATTTTTTGTTTAAGTCGGAAAAACTTGGTAATTATATTATTCTTTATATTTTCTCTCCTTTAGAAATGTAAAAGCAACGCAAAATAAAAAATACCGCTGAATATTTTTTCTCGGAAATCTTTTCCTAAAGACTTTGTAACGTAACATTCGTTCTAATCCCCAGTAAAAGTTAGGTCCCAATAAAATCCTAGTACCGAGCGTACACGCGTATTGTTAGCTCCAAACCAATTCTTCTAGTTTCATTTTTTTTTCGTCATAAAAAACATATTGGTCCGATGTTTTCTCGTACACATTTCAGGTGAAATAGTGCTGCGGGTTCCGCCAGGGAGACGCTATTGAAACCTTTTTGACCCATATCAAAGCTACGGAGCAGTTTGACAGTAACATTATTAACACGTGGCATAAGGTATGTACGAGGGGCTTACAGCATGTCCGGGTAAATTCTTTTCTAATAACCCTTAAAAATCGTACAAATATTTCTTTTGTTTTACCTTACGCGTTTATTAGAGGAATTTTCCCCGTATTATTTCCTGTCGCAGCGTGCGCGTGATTTCCTGGAGTTGTTTTTCTTTCCGCTTAGCTCCGACGCTAGTGTCCATGAGCTTATTGTGGAGGACGTGACAACGCGCCAGATTGTGATGGATGCCGTCCTTCCGGTCTTGACACTAGTCTTTTGTTAAAGTCGTGGCCACTTTAAAATTCGCTGTGTTTTGTTGCTAGGAGAGAGTAAAATAAATATCTCACTTGTCAGGGATATGAAACAAAGAAATGTGTGCTAAAAGATTTTAACTTAATTTTATTAACATATTTTGCTGCATGTTTCACTTAAGAATTTGTAGTAAAGGTATGGATAAGAATATCTTGTAAACCTTTTTCAAACGTTCGAGATTAAATGTCACATTAGAGTGACATTTACTTAACTCCTAAGGGATCAGTAGCTCGGTTCCAATCTGCCAATCGTCCCCGAGCTTTACCAATACTGTGTCAATATTTCCAGAGAGATAGTAACCGACTGTGAGTGGGAATCGTGAGCACCAAGAGGTAAAAGGTAATCAATACAGCAACTAGTCACATTCAGTATTCTGATTGAATAATCTGTCCATATATCACATTGGCAGTAAGTACTAACTACGCTGGCTTTAATGTTGTTAGAAAGGTAAATATTGTTTTGTATCATGGATAGACCGTTCGAATTGCGCTTGCAGATTAGAATATTTCCTAAATACATGATTGTTACCTTTTCTGAGTCTGTTTTTAGGGTTCCGTAGTACATGGAATCCTTATAGTTTCGCCTAGTCCGTCGGTCTGTCTGTCCGCGGCTTAACTCCTCTTGGTACTAAAATCAGCAATTTGCCTAAAATTTCCTTTTTTTGTACCCTCACACGTAAAGCGGGGATGATGTTTTACTCGTCTGTTCCATTGTGTGGGATGTTGTTGGATAAGTATTTCAAAAATATTGAGGGTATATAAGACATTTTTTCGATGCAGATATCCGTTTACGAAATATTAAGCTTTAAACCTTGACCTGACCAAGATTATGTCTGGACTTTAAAAGAGACTGTGACCTCTGAGTTTGTTTCGGCCTTTCTTCTCAGAGTAGTCAGATAGGAAACGCCGACCTCATCTAGTTTAAAAAACATGATTGACGTGTAAAAGTGTTTGTACAAACCTACTTACAGAAATAAAATCATTTATCATTTATCATTATCATTTATTTAAAGCGGTAATTTTTATTGGAATCAAGTGTCCCCGCCAAACAGCTAATCCGCTCTTTTTGGATATGTGAAAAGTACTCAAGATAGTAAGTATATAATTATAACGAAGTTAAAAAGAACAGTATCACAGCCAAGTATCCTCTAAAAGTTAACGAGTAATAGTCGGACAAATAAAATAAAAAATTGGGTAAGTAAAAATTTCTTAAAAATTCCATAGAAAATTACTCAGATGGAGTTTAGCCAATAAGTTAGAACTAAGTGCATGATAAGTTTGTAATTGTTCGCGACAATGCATCACCAAACAGTTTAAATTATGTAGTGTTTTCATATTAACTTATTCACATATAAGATAGATTAATAATTTTAGTTAGCATCAAATTGTGAATACAAAGAAATCGTAAGTACAACCTTTATAATCTCAATTAAGTGGGCTTTACAGCCCTAATTTATAGTATTACGCCGTAAGTTTAGTTCATCCAGGTCCCCTAGACCAAGACCTTGCCATGGCCTTAACTTTCATACATCTAGTCCTTCAGAAAACCAATTTAATTATGTTTATATGTTGTAATACTCATAGTTTGTTATTTTTGCAAATATGGTTTTAACAACCTGCATTCAGAGGCACGTCATATCCTGAAAAACCTAGATGTATCATTTAAAATACTAGATTTCTTTAGTACAATAAACCAGCCTGAGGTTTCTATCTATAACTTGGGCATCAGTTTAGTACTTTTCGAGTAATTTAACATGAAAAACAGTTTTTAATTAAAAAAGTACATTTTTGCCCTATTACACTGAAATATATTTTCAGCGGGAATAGATACAGTTAATATAATTATAGTAGGCTCAGTAGATAGGTAATTTTATAAGGAATCTTTTGATATGTAACACGTCTCGTGTACTTGTATATTTAATGGTGTTTAGATGTAAAGAACAATGTAAATTTAATTAAAAATGGAACAAATAAATCTTTAAAATAGGAAGCGATTTGCGGTAAAGGAGGTCAGTACCTACTTAAGCGCGCATACAAATTTGATGATTTCGTAGTCAAGGTAGAGAAGGTACTTTAAAGCTCCTAATACTTCAAATAGAACCCCTAAAAAAGAGTCCCGCAAGTGCTTATGAACACTTATCATTTTGTTGTTATTATACACCATACACAGTAATGTTATTGTAAAATGTAAATAACACATTTTATGGTGAAAAATACATTAATGGGTTTATAGATTATTATCTTCTTTTATTAGGTAGCTCTCAGGGTTGATAATAGGAGACAAAATCTGAGTTTCTAACAGAAGCTCTTAACAGAAAAAAGATCTTGTGTGGCCATTGTATTTTCGATCTAACTAAAGACAATACATATTCGATACACAATCGCCAAAAAATACGAGACCCAAAATTAATTTATTTATTGTGACGTCAACAAAAAAAATCTGTACATGCACACCGCATACATTGCTGGCGTAAGGCACGATATATTTTTAAGGCGTTCCTGCGGAGACGTGGAATGAAAGAATTATCGGTGTTGAATCGTGGCTGCTGATGCGGCCGGCCATTTGGCACGCGGCCAGCTCCCATCGCCTCGATCTTGTAATTTACTCATGTGGAATGAGATTAACACGACATTTGAATTGTATTTAGTGAATTTTCATTGTGAATTGTCACGTTTTAGTACACAAGTTGGCCCGAATAGTTTCAAGCAAAACAAAAATTAAGTCCAGCGTAATGAGAACAAATTTTGGCTAAATAAACACAGCGCTCTGGCAGTAAGTCCATTTCATTTGAGTTAAAGAGTATACTTTTAACTTTTAATGCGAGTTTCTGCTTAACTTCGTAGAGTATATTTAAATGGTGGAATTAATCTTCTTGAAACTATTCATTAAGGGTACTCGGTTCCTTAATTATTAAACTGCAGCAGTTTTAGTAAATATCTCTTATTTACTTTGCGAATTGTTTTTATGTTTCAAACGTAAGTACGTATACGAAGGTAATTGGCGTGAAATTGTCTCCTAGCATACCGCCCCAACAAATTAATCGCTGTCCGTTTTTAACAGAAAATTTTAGGGAGATAGCAACGTAAAGTATTCAAATAATTTTCAGAACATAATCATAAATGCAAACAGAGTATTCGAAAAGTAATAAAATATATTTTCGTTTCCTCCAATAATTCCATTCGAACAATTTACAACTCTAATAAAACGGTACATGTCGCTTCCAACCCATACAAGTAGCTCAAATATTCGAAACGCTTATCATTTCCGAGCCATTGAATAGCGAGCGAGCGGCCGGACTTCTTACCTCGCGCCATTATAAGAAATCATCTATCGATGGGAAATAATTCGATTGTCAACTCAATGATAAATCGGCGGAAACAAAATATTTGGAAGTTAATCAACTGGTTTAATTCGGGTTTCATTTAGAGACAATATGAGATTGCCTTGGTATTCAAGAGCCTACACATGTTTTGTGCAAGGAGTAATAAAGGGAAATTGCGATAAACCAAATCTACTATTCAATGTCTGTGATAATATCTGATATCCTTAACTGCTCAAACTAAAAATAAAAAGACCAACATCGTGATTATTTTTTAAACAAATTAATTTGAATGTAAGAATCACTTAAAAATATAGAACTTACAAGCTATCAGACCTACTAAAAACATCGCACTTGCATAACAGAAGATCTATATCGCAGAAAAAAATACGTGTCGAAATAATTTATCTAATGAAGCTAGCTGGCGCTGACTACAATCTGGACCACTGAATTTATTCACACCGAAAAATCGCGCGGCCCGAACTGTACGAGAAAAAAGCATTTAATTGCCCCCAAGGAACCGAGAGAATGGTGAAAATTCGGGTAGCGAATTTATAGGAGCTATTTGGATGCAAATGATGAGCGCGCAGCCTCCGCCAGTGACGGTGTAACCCCAAAAGAATAAGTGAGAAACGTCTTAAGAGAAAAAGGCTCGTGAATACTTGTGATACTTTTTAGAGTTCCGTGGCTGAATGGTGAAAATGGAGCCATTATAATTTTGTCTTCTTAGCTCAGCTGTTAATCTGTTGCAGAAATCAGACAGCAAAAGAGTACATACGTCCTCGAACGAAATAGATTCAGCAAATAAATTTCCTATTTTACTATAGGTAAAGTTGTTTACTCAGTATAAAATGTTTCTGATGGCACACATCACTACATACCTATTATAAAACAAAGTCCCTCCGCTCCGCCACGTTTGTCTGTGTGTCTGTCTGAATGCGATAAACTCAAAAACTACTGAACCGATTTTCAAACGGTTTTCAACAATGGACGTAGTGATTCATGAGGAAGGTTCAAGTGCATAATTCATTAAAGTTTTGTGTAAATTGGCTGAATTATGACGATGATTGTTGAAGATGTCGGAAAATATAATGCCGACTGGGAGTTTTACTTGCGAGCGCCACGTAAACATTGTATGAAATTTAGCACACAAATAGCTTATAACCTGAATTTACACATAGGGTACGTTGAATCCCGGTAGTACGTTCTCGTGGGATATTTTCCGCCATACATGCGGGTGACGCCGCATACAATTAAAGTAATCAATTTAAAATATACTTTTATGATTCATAGACAATAGTAATGACGTATGATATACCAGAGCTGGAAAATAATACTCTTTGTGGACGACACTGCCATTATGGCGACAGGGGCATGCCATACGGAAACAATCAAAAAGGTAAAAATCGCTGTAAGCTCGCTCACTGTCGCTTAAATGAAGTTCATGACTGGGCACAAAAATGGAGAATCAAATTGAATGAATCGAAGTCACTTCACATTGACAGCACCAACGGGAATTGTGATTACCACCCAATCTTCATAAATTTCCAACAAGTGCCATACGCAATACAGCCAAATACCTTGGCATAACCCTTGACGCGAAACTGCGCTGGAAAGCGCACGTCAATTGAACTAAACATGCATTTTAAAATCATGTACTGGTCGATTGGACGGGATTCCTGCCTATCGATACATAAATGTTATTATATAAGCATAATATTATGCCAATATGGACATAAGAAATCCAACTGCGGGGCTGTACTAAACCGACCAATATCAAAAATAATACAAACATTCCAGAATAAGATATTGGGGGGTATTGTTAATGCAACCTGTTAAGTCTATAAGAGATTACGACTTCCATCATGATCTACAAATGGAACCCGCCACTAACATAATCCAAAAAAAAACTGAAGCCCATGAACACCGTCTCCAGTGGCATGTGAACATCGAGGCAATTCAGCTGTTAGACCAAACAAATATAGTGCGAAGACTAAAACGAACCAAACCTTTTGTTAAAAGTGTACAAATAATAGTGACAATGACACACATAATAACACATGAACAAAGTGTTTAAATCACTCAGTCTAAGACTTAATTATCACGTAAAAAATTAAGTTAGATTAATTTTGCTTATTAGTCTTATAGGCTAGATTGTAATTAATTATTAGGAACCTGGTTCTTCATAACAAAGGATTTAAAAAAAAAAGTGGTGGCTACGGAATCCTACAGTGTATCATAATGACATACTCTTTTCTCGTTTTTATTATGCTTAAGTGCGAGTGCGACTTAGCCCGTTACAGTAAGATGTTTAATACTCATGACTTACTTAAAGATTTTTGTGTGTTGCAGTCCCACTCAAATGTGCGGTAATACATTATATAGAAGAGCTTTTGCCAACTTTTAAATTCAAGACGGAAAAATAATGGTATTACCAAGCAACAGAAAAATAGTGAAGAAGAGCCCGTGACATAGGAAATTGGCGCAAACATGCGGAGGCCTAAATCCAGCAGCAGATGACTTTTATAAGCTGAAGAAAATATTCATACAGGACGAAACTTTTCTTTTGATTCTCGCGCTTGTATGGTGAAGACATGTACGGTTTTAAATAATATTAGCAATTAGTTTGTAAATATACATAACTTTAAGTTCACCCCATCCACAAGAGGGAATATAAATAATAAGTATTAAGTGACAGAATATAAAAATAGCACCCATTATTAATAATTCACGTATAATTATAGTAGACACTTATCTTTTCCTACAAAATATTGAAATTGTTTGTTTACCGCTCTGCTTCAGTGACAAAAATATATTGTCCTAGTATTTTTGTTCCCGTTCCCAAATAAATCTTCCTTAAAAATATTCATTACGATTTTTCATCGCTGTCTGTAAGTTTTTTTTTTTTTACGTAAGCTCTTTTCTCGAACGTTGAGTACAGGTAGATTTCCGAATACTGCAAGAATTGTTTTGTAAAAAATGTCGTCGATTACACAACAAAGAAAGTTTCGAATCGAAATAAGAGGTTCAAATTTCACAATAGAAGTTAGCCGTACAACTTAAATGTAGGATGAATATATAGTTGCAAGTAAAATGCATTCGGCTTTCGTCTTTTGTTTGGAAAAGTTGTGGTAAACAAGTTCGACACTCAATCCTTTGTGGGATACTTTTGAAAAGTTGTAGTATATAAGAAGGCGGGACTTACCGCCGCCATGACAGAGTGGCGGATGCGGCGACCGCAACTCGCCTTCCGGGGCTCGGGAGCATAAAAGACGTACTGTTTATTTTTGTACAGGACACGTATTTATTTGGGCTGGAAAAAATGTGAAAATATTTTTATAATGAAATATGTGCTTCTGCGTAGCAGTCAAGTCACAATGTATTTTTTCATTGTGAATAAACCGTCTTTTTGTGCTTGTATACGATTAGGCTATAAAAGAGTCGTGTTTATCATTCATAAGACCGTGATAGACTTAAACTAGAGCTACATAAAATCCACCATATAAGTCAAACAACAGTAATATTATACCTACCTACTGAGACGATCATATCAGTAAAAATCAATCATCAAATCCATTTTTAATCAATATACATACAATGAGTCCTCACGCAGACCATACCTACCCAACTTTATTCAATATAAAAATAAAATATCGTTTCTAATCTCCACTTTGTACAGACTATAACATTTCGCCTGAAACCCAACTATTTATCACTTGAAGGCCAACATATCCTTAAGAGCAACTCCGTGAAGATAAGGTTCATACTTCAAAGGCTTCAGGTTGTTAAATATAATCGGATTAAACGCCAACCAAAATTAGGGTAGGTGGTTACCAGCGGCCTTGTAAACTTATATTTTGACATTTACGAGCAACCTCAACGCGCCGGGGCCGTCTGTCTAGAATTTGGACAGTGTATATCTAGCCTTATATCGTCTGGCGTCTGTTTGAGAATACGTTTTGGAAAACTAAATCTGATTTTATGTTCTGTTTGAAGAGCTTTTGCTTTGAGTTAAAGGTTTTTGTAAAAGCCAAAAGTAAATTCATTCACGAATTTATGAGCAAAAAGATAAACATTCCGTAGCTATGTCAGTAAATAAAATGGTCATCAACATAACTATTAACTTTGATCTTATATATACCTATAAACTTAGATACCTCAACTGAAATAATATCTAACGAATTATTACTAACAAACTCTATGTTCCAGTAATGGCGTTCTGTTCAGAAATGATTATGATTATTCGCCCGTCGTGTCACCCTATACAGGGTCAAATTGAATTAGCTAGTGAAACTTCGAAGACGTGATGGGAGTTGATAACTAAACATGATAAAACAAAAAATAAATTAATTTGATAAGTTTTTGTTTGGCGTCGTCAACCAACGCATCTGTAGCGTTGTCGCTTGAAATATCAGTTTAAAAATCAGTTCTTGTTTTGTGTAAATTTCGCAGACGTGATGGGTATCAATAACTAAACAAGGTAAAACAAAAAAAAAACTGATTTTCTCAACTCATTCTTTAAGTAACAACCAAATGCCGTTGACGCCAAAAAATATGTATTTTTGTCGTGTACAGGTATCGATACCCAGCACGTCCGCGGAGTTTCGCTAGCTAATTTAATTTGACCGTGTATAAAATTTCTACATTCATATCTGTAATTTGTATGCTGTACATAATAAAAGTATTATGTTGTATTCTACTCTTAATACCTAAATAGGTCCCTTTTTCAAAACATAATACGATTTCTTACAATTGTGATAAATAGTCTATGGACTATTCAATACCAGTCAATGGATATTGGTTCCTTTTATTCAATATTTCGGACAATTTTGTAGGTACACAGTTCAGAGGCTAGACATACTTTTTCTCGCTATCCATCAAACGATATTGTTGGCAGTTTATCAACAGCTGTATCGTTGACAGTCGACTGAACAAGTTATTGGTTTCGTGATCTTGAATAGAGCCGATGCATTACAGAAAAGTATCACTTTGGAAATGTGAGCTACCAAAAATGGTAGATAAATTTTAAACCATTGTTTGTTTCTGTTACATTTAAAAAAAAATGTGTCACATTACCGCATAAAGGTTCCTGAGATTTGCTCGATATTTGATGATCGACACGGGTGATCAAATAAAATCAAAGTATAAGCAACTCATAATCGACATCATATTTTCATCGATTGCCACTGTGTATCGTTTTTGACTATCGATAAATCAACAAGTTAATGATCGATGTTAACCTGGATATTTAACGATCGTTAAAAGGTGACAGAACGATCGATAAAATTTATCTGTAAGAAGCTAAATAGTCGTATTAATCGGCTAAATACAGCATATCTAGCGATAATAACAATCGTCAATATCTAGCAAATCTGTCGGCACCTTAATTTAAATACCTATTTTTTTTTTGTGTTTCTGATTATTATTATCATGTTTGTTGTAACGGTCCAATAACATCAACTACCTATGGAGCTACTGCAGTCCATTTGTGCAACTCAGCGCGGTCGTTGCGCTTTTGTTTTATTTTTGAGTGCAGTGTGCAGCGACCATACCTCGATTTGTCGTTTGTCACCCATTCTTATGTAAAATGCAGCCAGAAACACGTAAACTCCCAGTGTCGCGAGCCGCTTAAAATTGTCGCCGGCTTCGGTGGTGTCGGATTTTTTCCCAAAAATACCTCAAATAGCCACAGTAATAGTTTGTCTTTGTTACCTAACATAAACAAACACGAGGGAATTTTAATTTCTAGCTTCAAAATAAAATAACATAAGCGCAGATGGGGTGATTTCCTGAGTGCTCGGTTTTTCCAATTTTGGTCCGGAACAAAAACCACGCTTTACTGAGAACGAAAAGATTTGTTTTCCTCTTGTTGCTCAGATGTTTATCTTGCTTTCCAATTATGAGGGTTAATTGGGTTAAATGAAGGATTTAACTGTCCCTATTAGGATGGCCACCGGTCGCCACTTTTATATTATAATCTTTAGTATAACTAAAGCGAACCGAAAATAAATACCTACCTACACACAATTTTTGTGTGCTCTTCGATTTCAGAAAAACATTTCAAAGTTTTCGTTTTATTACTTACGTTTCGTTTCGTTTTCGTTTTACTTTCGTTTTTTTACGTATATGGTATTATTGCTTTGCATTTAAGACGAAATTCGGTTGTGCAATGCGAGGCACCTTCCTTCAGCCAAACTCAAAATAGTAAACATATTTTTTTTTTAATACGCTTTCTCTTCGAACTTTATTTCGTAACCGCCTGACCTCTGAATATTTCTCATTTTCTTTCCAAACACACATTAATACCAGCATCCGTCCAAAAAGCATAAAACCACAGTCGCACTGATCCGAGCCACAAAAACATTACAAAAGTTCGCAGCATCGGCTGAAAAAAGGCCGGTCTCGTTAAAAGGCCGTGCGGCGGGTGGCTGGCCTTCTTCCGGCACTATCCTCCCCCGGAGATGGGCTATTCATTCCACTATCGACGTGCTGTGTATGCTCGCCGGCTATACGCTTTGTGGCCAGCGGAAATATATCACGATATGTTTTTATTCGGATCATATGTAACAGAATACTATCGAATCTGTTGGGACGAATTTGATGTATGGTTCTGGTGGTATTAGTGAGGAACTGTTGCTATAGAGAAAATTGTTTTTTATGTTGTGTTTTTGAGCTTTTATTCGACTATTTATTGCCATATAAAATGATTGAAGCTCACCTCAACTAGAAAAACATTTTCAATAAATGAGGAGGTCATGGTGGTTTATTTTTTATAACTTACCATAAACATAACATCACGCCTGTATTCCCCGAAGGGTTAAGCAGAGGTGAACCTGTATATAGTACCTACACTCACATTTCGCCAGTTATATTTAAATCTCTAATCCCACGGGGCGAGCCTATTGCTATCAACCGGGCACAAATCCAAACTCCAGGCTGCTTCTGGTAAATTCCACAGATTTTTCAAGAATTTTTAATAAACTATGTTAAACAAGTTAGTAGTATTTTTGTGGAAAAATTTTACATGACAAAAGTATTTCATAAGTTCTGAAAGCAGTCTCTTATTTACGAACATGTTTAACAAAAGACGGGCGCGTAAAACTCAAATAAAAATCTTGAACCGTTACTCCGGCAAAGTGATAGTCGGCTAACTCTCAATTCATTGAGGGGAAGCGCGAGCTTGATAAATAAATTAGCCGACCATAAAATTCCACACAGAAGAATTACAGGGTGATTCGAGGAAATAGCGTAATACTGTTCATATAATTTAATGAAAATGATTACAAGGAAAGTTGGAAGAGATGTTCGTTTTATTAAAATAGAATGAGCAATTCTAAGAAATAGGTATACGTTTGGTAACAGTACAGAAATAAACGTCTCAACTATTCCACTTTCCCTACAATTGGCCTATCTAACTTAATCGCGAATAAAAACACATTAAACCGTTTCAAGAATAACAGCGTACTTACACTTTGTAAAATTAATTAGGCACATTTCGCTCCACCTTCCCGATAACTTAGAGTGAGAGCTGAAATTTGCAAGCGGAACTCGCAGTAATAAATTTAATAGCAAAATAAACGACGTCGTTAACTTATCTGAAATATTGTCGGTTGAATAACTCAACGCGTTTAATAGCGTATTCCAGTTTAAAACGAGTCGTGACCTCACCGAGATTTAGAAAAAAATTCAATGGATTCATTCATCAAAATGGCATGATTTATGATCTGAAACTCTTTCAGTAAATACAAATGAGAGGGTAGTAAGGACGTTGGGTCACTGCCAAAGTGAAGCCTGATTAATGATTTTTGAGGCACACGGGAATGTTCTGCGGAAAAATAAATTCAAAAACTTGTCGGTACACCGCGGAAAACTTGTTTGGCAAGAAGTTTTTATTTGTTTTTAAATACAAATCAAGAATACTTTGCTTTTTAACGACTTTGCTGCTTTATTAGGTCTTCTGGTCGTATGCTTGTTTTCATCCGGAACTCCTCAAGTTCCGAACGTACAGTAATTTTTTGAAGATTCTACTCGCCGCTTATTTATACCTAAAGATTTCATGAATTTTTATTTAAATAACTGAATCCAAACAACAAAAATACTGCAAGAAACATAGCTTTCTTCAACTCCTAGCGATAGATAGATACAGCAGTATTATTTTCCTTTAATTGGAAACTTTAATTCTCCTATAATTCAGCAATCTTACCTCCACCTTGGCTTAAATTAAACGATCTTAACTCTTATTAATTTATCGAAATCCTCGAAGGGGGAATTTAAATACCCTTAAAAAAAATGTGTACTATGTACCTCGTTCCTAATGGGATCTGTAAAATTACATTGTAAGGATGTATTAATAAATTGAAAAATATATTTTTTATGAATCATAAATTGCATTGAAAGAAAAGAAAGAAAGAAAATACATTTATTTGCGGTAAACATGACGCAAAGAAAAAACACACAAACACAAAAAATAACGAGTTGGGGAAAAATATGCGTCACATTCACGCAAAACGGCAATCGCTCAGCATAATGCTACGACCCTATGCGAGACAGAGCCCCACCGCCGGTTTTCAGCGACAGCCGGCGCTGACGTGATGACGTCAACCAGTGCTGCATACGAAAATTAAAAATAAACACATTGCACTTTTAAAATGTTATAGAGATCAAAGATACCCGCGTATTGAGAACAGTAAATACGAATGTGTCAATAGAATAACTGGCAATATTTTATAATCCTCTTACTGAATTGTGCACATTGCGATATTATTCTCTCGGACCATTCAATATATTTATTTTTCATGTAGGTTTTTTGACAGGAAATAAATAAAACCTATCTAGATTGCAGAAATCCAATCGCTACGCTACGGAAAACTGAAAATATATGGGTGTTTTCTCGGTTTACTTAGTTAGCGTCAGTTATTAGCGGTAATTAGTAAAAACATCAGGGCATTCATGTTCACCTTGTGAAAATAATGCAACAAAAACAAAACCTAGATCAATGTATCTAACTTAAAATACTAAAACCTCACTAAAACACATTTACATCAATTTAGTTATTATGATTCTTCTACGAATGACACTAAGTAGTACGGATAATGCACTTTAATAGGCTTACATAAATATCAAAACTAAAACACAATTACAAAACAAATACTGCTTAACTCTCAAGTAAGTACAACGTATCGATATTTTAGTTCAACGAGAAGTTTAATAAGTTGCCCAGCGTACGACCGTTACAGTTTGTTAACTCTAATTCTATCACAGAGCCGAGAGAGGTCGTTCCTGTTTTTGTTACAACGTGAAGTTAACAACACTTGTTCAATCTGTGTTCAGTCGCTACAAATACCATCAGCAAAAAAAGGAAATAAAAATTAACTCGAGCCAAATTTGAAAAGTTTGTACTCTCGCATAAAGCTGTTCGGCTAGCTGGGATGCAAGCACCTGTAACGGACTAGGAATTTGAATATTTTGTTTCCCATTTATCTGAATAGTCTTTTCAAACTCTAGCAGTAACAATAATCGTTATTGCAGTGAATTTGGAAGAGGATTATTCAAACTGTTTTGGTGCTATAGGTCTAGTATTGACAGAGGGACTACCTCTTAGCAGAGCAACATAACAAGGAATTTATCAAAACAAAATGCTGTCCTCAAAAATTTTGTCAGCTTCATTTTGTCCAGAAAGGTTTCTTAATTTCGCCAAGAATGCGAACTTGGAAAACCTAGATTAGAGCCGTCCGCTTTCGCTATCTTTGAGCCCCACCTTTCCTCCCCTGACAAAGCAAATCTTAACAAGGCCTGATATTAAATAAGAGACCGAAGAACATTAAAACTCTATTGTTTTCGAGCCATCGTTAGTTAATCAGCTTTCGTTCAGAATATTGAACGGAATGAGATCGTTCGGATAAAATAGCTGAAATCGCGTTAAGTACAATCGAATGTTAATTGTTCGCTACGTTTTATGGACCTTTTCGATAGGTCGTTAGTAGTAATTGGTCGTATATGCAGAGCGTTCGTGTCAAATTAGATGTAGTCCAATTATTTTGGTCATCATTTGCTGCAACATTATTGACGCCATTAACAGCGTGTAAAAACAGAATTGGTTGCGTTCTGTGTTTTATACTCTGAGCCATAATCATGGACATCAAATAATCAAAGCCGGCCTGTAATCAGAAACCAACCAACCAGCCTAGCAACTTAAGTTTTTCTCAGTTTATAAATATCGAAATAACAGTGATTTCGACCCTTGATCTTAGCTACTTACTAGGCTAAGTGTATTTATAAAGTTTCCGTAACACAGAAAATATATGTAGTTGTGTAATAAGCTTCACTCATGAGTGTGATTTAATACACAATAGCAGGAACATCAGAATCAGGAAAAAATATAATGTAACAGCTATTATTTGAAACAAATACTTTTCCCATGTGCCTCAACCGCATAATATGTACGTACGTACCTACTTACATACATAGGTTTATGCATACCATACATTATCCAAACGGCACAACCCACAAAACGGCAGAAACCGAGTCCCAACGACGACAATCCTTACATACCGCGGCTCCCCTATCTTTCCACCTATGCCAAAAATTACCTATGCACGATAAAAAGAGATGTATGTTACAATATCGCATCAATATAAATAAGAAACTCTCACATATGATGAAAGAAAAAACGGAAAATAGACTTCAGTTTTTACGTCTGCATCGAGAATAAAGCAATTTCGTCAAAATTAAATCATAAAGGCAAATAGGTATAAAAGTGTCGTTCTACGTGTTAAAATGATGTAGATTTTCTTTATTCCAGGAGCAAGCTAATGGAAAAAATACTCATCCACTTCAACAATTTCTTGCGTTTCATTTGTTAGGTAATTCCAAGGAGACAGTATTGTTCCTTGGGGCATTCCAACCGCAAACGTTTGTTGTACGCATTGGCCACTAGGAGATCCCAGCTTACAGAGGGCATGGTCAATGTGTGACAGGTTAACTCCTAATAAGACTACGTTTTTACTTAGAGAGCCAGTAAATTAACAATATTAAAGTGTTAGATTGTGTACCTACCCAATTTAAAAGGCTTAGAAGAAAAATACATGAAAAAAGTAAATAGATACTGTTAAAGATTATAGGAATCGTGTTAGACTTGTTTCAGTACTACAACAAAAAAATAATACGTTTATAAGTTTTGATTTTGCTGTAAAATAATAATATTAAACTATTTTGGTTTACTTATGACTAACACCCAAGGTTCGTTAAACGCGCCTTTCATATAGATGAATATTAAGAAGATTTACATTTTAGTATCCGATGCCAAAAATGTTGAGAGCGCAATCATAGTGAAGAGGAAACCTATTACGACAACTAGCATTTTTCCAGATTGAAAAACTTATGTAAACGATCAATTATATTCCATCACATTGTATGTAATCAAAATAAAACATTTTGAAGTATCCACTGTTATAGGCGTTATTACCGAAACTTTGATACTTAATCACGGGCATAAAAAGTTATGCTTTAGTAGAACACAATTTATTAACGCTTTAATCTAATGCAGGATCGTAAATCTTCAGCTGTTTTGTATTTTGCTAATAATTTTATACACGCTAATTCTACTGACATTTCTTAAACATTACAGAAGTTAGGTCTACCGAACGTAATTTTCCATTTTGTATTCTCCATCTACTCGTAAATATACGTAGATCTTTCCTTACTCAAGTACAGAAAGGTAAACAAGAACAAAATACACAATCGTATGTTGTCTTGTCATTCCTAATTCACCGTTTCTATTAACCGGAGTACGACGTCAACAAAATCGTAGTAAATAGCAGCCGGGGGTTAGGCCGAGAGGCTTTGTTGCCCCGAAGCCGTAATAGGTAGAGTTGAAACTTTTGCGGCTTGCCCTTTCGTTTCAACTCAAAAGTTGATCAACTATATTTTGAGGATACACGATATCAAATTAACATTCGCTGAAATTGGTTTTGTAATCCATTAACGTTTGATCATAAACTTGTCTGAATATTGAATGTTTTGGCTAAATTTCGCTGCTATTACGCCCGAACATTGAAAACAAGTTGCGTCGTTGATACTATTCGCCATATTCATGAATTTTACTCGTAGGTATTCCAAATGGAGCTATATTAGAGTTTTTTCAAGTTTCTCAGACACCTCATCGGATCGGATTTTCGTCGGAAGTAGTCGGAACCTAGCTCCTCATGGACGAACTTTAGAGTACCTAGTTACCTACAATACCTACATACACGTACCTACCTACTTATCACTATTATACAACTTTGGCTCTCTCCTTTTCGGCGATTCTCCTTTTGAAAACGAATCTTACAGTTACAACGTGTTCGTTGTAACTGTCACATTCCTTGCACTGTACTTTTATGTTATTACCTTGTGGCAACACTGACTTTAAGAGCCAGTTCAAGTATTTATTTATTGTAAATTTTTGGAATAAATGACATAACTACTTCAAAAATATATCAAATCTCATTTCAATAAAGCAATTTTTATTAAATTCCTTTACCGTATAATTTACTGTTATTACTTTTTATCACGCTGCTGTCCCAAATTCCATGGTCGTGGCGAACACGTAATTCAAATTACGCGAGAACAACAAAGTTATAGGAACGTTCGAAATGATTTATATTGCGGGGTAGCCCAAGGGCGCGATGGTTAGCAACGTGTTAACTTATCCCTATGGATGTTAGGATGTTGGGAGTGTTGGGACACACAGTTTTAAGTGCCCTACGTTGTGCCCGTTGGCGTCAGATATTTAGTTGTTGATCATCGCACTGTTCATCTGTAGCGGCACGTTTGATAAGATTATGATATTTTCTTATTTATGGACTGAAATCTTCAAGAATATTGTATTACTAATCATTTTTTACTTTTACGCACTTTACTAAAATACACTTTACTAAAATACACTTTTACTAAAATAGTTTGAGTTGGTTTTGAAATGAGAACCATGTCATTTTATTTATTTCAGTACCACAATATTCACCTGACCATAGGGTTGCCCTATTTTGCCATTCAACGTGGCAATGCTGCCAGCCTTTTGGTAACTTTTCCCATTGACACTGATGCGGAGAATTTTTTGATGCCCAATGGGCTCTTGCCCTTTTTTTATATACTTGTATATAATATTATATATTTTACTACATAAAGTATAATTTTTATAAATACACCAAAGTAACAAAGTTACACCTATGAACATTCGAGTACAGCCCTTCTTTTTGCAGTAGTACTCTATGGCTAGCTCTCGCCTGCTCTGAAAACTGTTCTCGCGTTCAAACAAAGTGCTCTTATGCCAACAAAATCGAATAAACTTACGCTGAAAGCTCTTCACGATAGCTTCTAGGGCGTCACTTGTACTTGAGGAGAAGCTGCGAAAATGTTCACCTTCCCTTGATAACTATCCATTAGAAATACCTCCTGACTTTTATTATGGCCGGTACAAAAATTCAGCAAGTTTTTACTTTATTTCAGTCCAACTCTCAGCTCTTTCACCTGAAAATAAATTGTTCAAATCCCTCACGAGCAGTTTTATTATGATTTATGGTAAATCCAGAGACAGATTTTTATTTAGTCTGCCTATTTTCGGCATGGGGTATAATAAGTTTGTGACTTTACGATGCTGTTTTGTTTTCAATTACTGAGCTCATACTTTGCTGCCTGCGCCCGTGGGTCCGCCTGACATAAGTTAGCTTGTTTCGGGATAAAAAAAGTTGGCCGTATTTCAATATAGGATATATCGTTCTTCCATTCGTTTCATTCAATATAATAAATTCAACCAAAAGTCGCAATTGAGTTAACACACAATAACAATAAGTATAAAATGTTTTTACATACTCGTAAAAAAGAAATTCTGTAATCAAAATTCGATAATTTGTTATAAACATAAATCTTTCGTATTTGTTTGTAAAGAAACGCCGCCGGTACGCCACCTATGCAAATACTCTAATATTGATGGAGTATTATGAAAACTTTTGATTGATCTTCGCGAGTTACATTTCCATGTTTACTTAGAACGGGGAAAATAACGAAACACTTCTCGTCGTATAAGTGAGAGGTGTGGCTAGGGATGGCAACGTACGATTTTATGGGAATATTTTTTACTTAAAATCTTGCAATAGTGACATAAGCCGACTTCTCATTGTATGAAAATCGAAGTCAGCTAAAACTGGAACAAGGGCACTTAATCGTTTATTATGATACAGTAAACACATTAGAGTCCTTTTTGGCAACAAACTATATTATTTCAATGTGCACACCTATTCACCACGTTTGACGGTACTGCTTTATTTGGTAACGGAAAAGAGATGTGTTGATAACTTGTATGTGTTTTAAAGAACATTTTAATCTGATGAATTGTATTTGATAGATATACTTTTAGGATCGCACTTCCTGGAATGGGTATTCTATTCTTAGTAGTAGGTATGTATTAATGATAAAATTTCAAATCTTAATTTCACTTTTTCTCAAATAGTTATAAAAACCCAAGTACAATCATAAAGCAGCAGCAGCCCTACACAGGTCCTAAATATCTCAAAACAAACATTCCTGGCGAGTTCGCGCTATTTGAAAATACGGCCGAAAAGGAAATTCAGAAGCATTTTATTGTGAGAAAAGCGAGTTTGTTCCGTTTAATAGCCGCGTAAAATTGCGCCCATCGACGTAAGACCAACAAACTCGACGTCACGTCCGTAATCTTTCTCGCACGAATTGCACATCACACTTACACGATGATATAATTTGGTACCAATTTTATTTATTGCTAAAATATAGCCGAAAGCCACCTAAAAAGGATTTGGAGCTGGCGAAGTGGAATTGCTATTGATCGTCTTATTCCAGACTCGGGAAATATTTATTCGTATTATATTTTCAAGGTAACAGTTATAAAGGTGACAGAAACAGGCGACCTTGTTAGTATTGAAAGCTTCGGACAAGTTATAGATTTAGTTTGATCTATATATAATGATGAATTATGTTTCTGTACTCGGTGTTCTGGGAATGTTGGAGGGTCGGTATGATTTGATTTAGACTTAAAATAATTAGTTCAATAATTTATATCACCCAGCTATATATTATTTTTACGTCAAAGTTAGGGTTCCTAAAATATAAATAATTCCAAAATAATATCCTTTTATGTAGCATTACCTAATTTCTTTTTTTACTATACCTATCATTTATTCGTTGGGTTTATTTATGCCTTAGTCGCCGTAGTGTAAGTTTACGTTTTACTGTATAAATAAACAAAAGACTAGAATTTTGTATTTTAAAAATTCTGTATTTTTTCAACTAAGTTTATTGACATAAGAAACTAAACATAAGAAAGCTTCAACCAAAAACTCGTACATTTGGCTAACACTTGACGAAAACTGATTGTACCAACCACTATACCATATTTCCGCGTCTAGTTTTGACAAAATGGATATTTTTATCTGCGAAACAATTTTCGTAATTCCGGACGGGTTCTTCAACATGGTTAGAATAACAATTTTACAATTTTCTGTTGTCACGTACTCGCCACTCGTTGGACCCCCGAAGGAGAAAAGTAATCATTTCAAGCAATCGGAATGTCTAAATTTATATTCAGATGTCGTCAATTTAAATGTTTGGCTTTTAAAAAGTTATAACAAACGATAGGACGGTACTGACAACTTATAACTTAATTTAAAAAACCTGCAATGAATATTTTATTCGCTCCAAAGGCTTTATAATGAAAGATATTCGATATTTATTTATATTAGTATCCTCCTCGAAGTGGCGTCTCGGAATAATTTAGCAGACTTTTTAAATTCTCTCATAAATTTATCGACGTAGAAAAGTTTAGACAACTAGCTAATAAGATTTCAGTTAAGAACGATAATTTCAAGTAGGTATTATTAAAGTTCATTCAGGATACTCGGATAAAATAATGTGGATTTAAGTATCCGAATGGATCCGTCACGGGAAAAACGTGTGTTTAATTTAAAATCCGGTCCAAAAAGAGATTAGACCCGTCTAAAAAATGGCCGTAGCAAATTACGTACATCGCTTTTCAATTTTGGCAGATTCAAACGTATCGGGGAATGCTCCGATACCCTTTGCTTTGAAGTTCTGAGCTTTACAAAAGCGATTAATTAAAAAGAGAAAACACACAAGGGATCCAATATCAATCTTTCATTCGTTTCGGCTTTGTGTTGGATGTATCTCGGCACATTTGTTCGGGGACTCGGTGATAGCTCGTGTGAACGCGAATTATGTAATATTGGATTCTCTGCTCAACTTTGTTGTTCCTGACGTAAAAACAATGTCATTGCTTTTGATATGAAACCGAACATTAGTCATTTGTGTTTGCTTGTGCGTGTAAAGTATTTGTATGTTATATGTATGTCGGCAGTTGAAAATAGAATTATATTATTGTATGATATATGTAGGTAAACATATATTTAATTAAACATATGAAATCAGACAATATGACCGTAGACGTAAGTGTTGGTTTATACCTAGATTGTACAATAAATAATATGTACAGTCTCCAAAATAGATAAGTAACCAAGGTCGCCGAATATAGTTAAAGTTTAGTAGAAAACCGATGGACGTATTCGAATGAAATTTAATGCAATAAATGACCTGTTTGCTTTCTATTAATTAAATTAAAATTTATTCGTAAACATTCATCGCGGGTTTCTTACAAAACTTCAACTATATCGACGACCCTGGTTACATATTTTTGGTGACCTATATATTTTTTGGAAATAAAAAATTGGTTTTGTCCCAAAACATAAAGCCTATAAAGTTTTTACAAAATTACACTTAACACCTGCACAGGAATCACAATTACCATTTTTTTGCGAGAAGTTCTAAAGGCATTGGGAGACCGGATCGAAATCAAAACATTGCATTGTATTTAAATTGCAAAGATTTGAACTCCAGTTACAATATTGCGTACAAAAACTGAGAATACAAAACAAAGGAAACCAGTATGATGCCAAGCATAATATGAATATTAAGGTAAGCAATTTCATCAATATTAGAATCAGATATTGACGCTAAATTAAACATATTTAGTAATAATTTAAAAAACAGACTGTTAGATGACCCCCACAGGTACGACGTACGTCACAGGTTATATTACTTAATTCATTTTTAAAATGAACAAAGTCATCAAGATACACGAAATTTCCATTTACATCAACGTAAGTCGTTAAACGCGGCAAAGTGTTCTCGTAAAGCAGGACATAACACCGGTGTATCTGAATGTACTCACACGCACAACAGAGCTTATAATGAATGTTACATGAGCATTATGGATGAAGGGTCTCCAAAATGAGCAGACGCCATAACCTCGTACTTGTGCCACGGGATTAATCGGTGGTACTTGGTGCTACCACTTCACCGCAATGTAAATTTCCAACAGTAGGTACTTGGCAATTTGTTAAGCACAATTGCAACGTACTACTTAATTAATGGGAACACGCAAAATCTTGTTAATTACATGTTTTCGGGTTGTGCGGTGTGGACTTGAAAATATTACGGGTTCAGTGTCCGCACCGCAGAGAAGAAGTAATGATAGAACACGGGCTATATTTCAGGCCAAGCTGTTGGAAACTTTGCCAAAGTATGCGTGAATTTGGAACAGTAATCGAAGTTTGTAACGCAGATCCATATCTACTTGAAGACGTTAGTCTAAAAACATAATACTTGATTACAAAGTAATTCGTAACGAAAGACGCTTTCTAAATATTAGAAAATCCAAAGATTTAACAACGAAACGATCTTATAAGGAAACCTTATTATAAAAATGTTGCGCTGAGCAAAACTTGGTTACTACTCGGTTCGGCCGAAATCAGATTAAGGATATAAAAATATTACCGTCCATTTACTTCGACCGGATTGAAATCATCAAATTTCTCTGTACAAATAAGAAATAAACAGATATTTACCGAAGCAAGTTTATCGAAAAGTAAATCAAAGGCATTGCAGTATGGTTCGGTCAAGTTTCTGCTTCTGTAAGCGGCTTACTTTGATCCGCTATCTTCACGGAGCGACGCTTCAGCAACAAGTTCGGGTATTAACCAGGCTTTATGTTCGTTTCACTTATTTTTTAAACTGGTTTTCAAACGTATTTTTGCTGAGCTCTCTTTACTTGCCATTAAGCAGTTTCAACGCTTTTTTAAGGAGCCTAGCTGACTCCGCGTGTGTCGATTGATCTGCGAGACTAAGGCGTGTTTGTCGCAATCATGTCCTGAATGGGCAATCGGTCTATACAAAGAGATCCCTCCGAGCCTCGAGGAGTACGTTAAGCCACTGTTCCTGGTTTGTCATTCGAGTACTAGCGACTGTGGTTACGGACATAATTTAACATATTATAAATTTTGCAAAAGTCTAGCGGCAGTCGCTCCTTGTTGCTTTATTTTATATTGCGTCCAAAATCCTTTGGACGTGCAGAATCAGCAATGGCCGGGCATTATGCCGCTATTGTTGGGCAGATCCCGTAGAGATTGATAATCTACAAGCTTTGTTCATTTTAATCAAGGCGAATTATTATTATACTGATCAACATTATAGCTGTTTTGTGTATTTTTGTTGTTATTGTATCGTATACCAATCGAAAGTCAAACTAGGAACCTCTTGGTCCGATAATAACTCTGAAACGAGGATCAGAATCTAGATAACACATCAGTTCTAACTTTTAAAGAAAACCTTTTAATTTCAAACTTATTTACGTCGTGTAAATAATCTAGATTAAAAGATTAATTATTAAAATTTCATATCCAATACTTTGACTGATTTTGATGAAATCTTCATCTCATATTACACAAAGTTACCCGTCGTAACTGAAGTCATTAATTAAAAGTTTTTCAAGTATGACGTAAGCAATGTTAATACCCCCGGCTTATAAAGGTAGTGAGCCAAACCCAAAACATGTTCAAACATATACTTGAGATACGAGTATTAGTACAACGAGAATAAGGTATTTCTGTATACTAATTTCGAACTTCCAAGATCTCATTTGACTCCAAGCCTTCGGAATGTTACAAAATGGTGTGGGTAGTCTTGAATTTTCAAGTTTCAAAGCCAATATATGGAAACAATGCTGGCACTGTCGCGTGGTGCCTTATAAAGTTTGCCTTCACTTTATACGAGACTTGCACTGACTTGAGCTTGTTTTGCTTGAAGTACATACAAAACCTTTATAGAAACTAATCTTTGATGCAGCGCTGCTGTTTATTAGTACTCCCGACCTCTTAGTGGCTGATGAAACTTCTTGGAAGATAAGATCGTATTTTGAACGTTGGTTGAAAATTGCGAAAGTTTCCTTTCAGACCAAACGAAATTCTGAAAAAAATTTGCTTATTTTATTACCAAAAGCCTGCAAAATATGATTTACATTTTGACCTCATGTTACTACCACAGCACATTTACAAAAAATAAAGAAGACGGAAACAAGGGTTCCCCATTCCTCCAAACAGTGATCAAGGAACAAAACAAGAGCGAACTAAACGCACTACATCAAACAAGTCGAGTCCACCTTTATAATAAACTGCGGCGCAACGTGAGCAGCAACAGATGGCGACAATGTCCTAAGTTCTGATATAAATCAAACCCTTTTAATGTTCGACTATCGGTCGCTTGGGTCAAGTAGGTAAAAGTGATTTACTATAGCCATAAAGACAGCAAGAAATGGGTATATTGCGCTCGTCAGCACCCTTCAACCGGAATGGTTCGTGTAATGAAATGTAACGTGAAAAGTTTTGCTATGGTACGTAAAGGTGTTTTCGGAAGAATTGTGTTTTTTTGGGACGAATTTTATGTTTATAGGTTCCGAATGGACGGTTTAAAAGGCTATGGAGATATTTCTTTTATATACTTGATTATAATCAGAAGTAAAAGAAATGTAGGACTTCTATGGCGTCGTAAATCATTCTACTTTTACCAATCTTAGAGGCTTTCAAAACTTAATAAGGAAAGCGGTCCAAAATAAAACGTATGAATATCTGTCTAAAAGTCACATCAGACTACTCGATTATTCCTTTTTACTTAGGCTCTATGGTCCCAAAAGTTACTTTCGAAGGCTTATCAAAATTGATTTCTCAGCTACTATTGAGTCTTTATTGGCACGAAATTTCTTAAGAGCAGCCTCAGACTCTCATAAGTACCCACGTAACTATTTCAATGTGAAATCCGAGTTGAGGACCGATCACGATTCTTGACTAAAACTTTGAAGAAAGTCCCTTCTCTACTGCTGTCAGGGTTGCCATCATGACTGTTCTACGTCAAGATATTTTTGTTGTTGTTTATGTCCCGACCCTTTGCAAAAAGATCATTATTTGGAGTGAAGTTTCTGGGAAACAAAAGATTGCTCTCTTTTTTAATCAATTATGATAAAATCTCACAATGACCTTTTTGTGGATTAACAAAATAAAAACTACTTCTTTAGATTAAACGCAACAGACAGTAATAAGCAGGATTTATGTGATTTTTATTTCTAGTCTGACAACCCTTCCAGTGCCTTCACTGAAAGTTGGCAACTTCATTATGTCTATCTACTATTTGACTTCCAGAGGGACATTCTTACGATGTAGAAGACTAGGTGTGTAAACATTTTTGAAGTAAATGACTAGAGAACTTAAAGATTTTTCATACGTATTAAGAAATAATGTTAATAACGAACCTAAGTATTTTTAAGAAGATGGTATAGAAAATATTATATGGATTAAATGTCAACCTAATTTATTCAAATTTGACCTGGTTTGAATAAACCTCAAATGATAAAATAAATCTTAACATTGAACAAAGAGAACTTTATTAAAAACCATAAAATAATAAACTTTTATAAATAAACGTCTCCGCTTTTTATATTCGACGTCCCAAGTACCAACGAAAAAGGCAATAACAGTTGAGCAAGTTTTCTTTAAGGGCAAAGGGACCGAACAGTCAGTTTACTTAGTATTAGAGAAGTTTGTTTAGGCCCGCCAACACTAGATAATAACGCAATATAAATATTTCGGTAATAAATCAAATACTCTCCTGACTCTTAACGTGTTTCGTAGATGAAAAATTCTGGTGGTTTTTAGTGGAGAGTACCTCCAATTAGAAGGATGATGGATGTGTGACGGGTCACAGTGTCATATTTCGTAGTGTGGAGGGCTATTGACTGTCAATGCCTAGTCTTTAAGGCACGTCAGAGTGCTCTGAAGTTTGGAAACCCTGTGAAAACTGACAGCTATGAGGTATGTAACCGTTGAGTTTTGGACGGTGATGTATGGCAGTTTTCAACTAGAAAGTATGCTGTTAGTTTTCACTCGGCTTTTCAAATCTGTGTTATTTTTCTTCTCTTGTATAAGGTCAGAACAAACTATATGAGAACACTTATTCTAATGCGTCAATTCTAAAAAAAAAAACAAAGATTTTATGATTAAGGGAAATATTTAACTGATCGTCTAAAACTTATTAAGTTCTAATGATGCACGCTTTTTAAAATTTACGAAATTCCAAAATCTTTTTGGGCTTCTAATGATGCACACTTTTTAAATAAATGAGTTTAATTTTAACTTTCTGCCTTTTTTCACATTTGGTCGTAGTAACTGAACTAGAACACCCCAGTCAAATGGGTTAGGTTTCAATTGCGCGCGAGCCGAGCGAGCGCCACATCCAAGTTGGTCTCAGTTACTTGGCGATTTAGTATTTTTAAAACCGCAAAATATTAATTATTTGAGGTTCATAAAAATAAGCGCAATCATTATATTATATTATATAATTAGAGTGATTAATAATATTTTTATTAGCCCAAAATAGGAATTATTCGAGGTTCGATTAAAAACATGCCTATGATTATTAATATATATCTCATCAAAATCAATTAGAATTTCGACATTTCTTTTATTCATACGTTGCACACAATAACTAAATAAAGTTCCCAGCCGTCGTCATCTTGCTTTATCAATATTTCTCCTTCCAACCGAACTATGAACTCAAAGAAAAACAAGAAACCGTCTGTTTCCGACACGTACACGATAGGAAATGATTGGAATGGAAAGGGTGTCTAATTTCCGCTAAAAATCCATTATTTTCAAATACGTAGCTACCACAAATTGCGAAAACTTTCCGCCATTACCGCTCACAATTTGACTTTGCTCTTGAAAGATGATTGTTAGATGTGTTATTTGAATAAACAAAAGTTTTATTAAAACGACAATTTTGATGGCTTGAAATGGACTGTTTTGGTCGTTAATGTCATGAATATAATTTATTGAGTAAATACTAAATATTTTGTTTTACCGAGTATACCTATTCTATTGAGTAGTTTTCGTTTTATTTATTCGGTATAAGGTCACATGATCAAAATGCTGAAATAGCGAAACTAAGCCAGACATATCTGCCCTGATTTGCTTGTACAAAAAATACAGATGAACTATTTTAACAGTGACTTTCTTTCATTCCTTTTCTCCAAATGAAAAGATTTCACTTAATCTGCTAATAAGAATTTTTTTAAAGTACCTATTCTGATAACTGTAAAAACAGTTCAGTGCACCGTTTCTATTAGCATCATCAATATTGAGTTTCACTCAAATTCCAGCTACCAACTGTAGCCAAAACAGTAAAATGAAAAGTTTGATTAAAACTTAAAAGTCTCAAGAAATTCATCTGTGTTAAATTAAGTTGAAAATTTGCATTGTTAATTTATATTACGCACCTTGCCCGTCTTATTATTAGGCATTCAATTTCGGCTCGGAAAATTTTATTATTATAATTAATTATATTGTTTGTTTGCCTTTAAAGTTCTTTGCAGGTTTCGTATTGGACATAGCTGATGATAAGACAAGACTTTACTTTGTGTTTTTGACTGGGACAATCAATTGTGAATTTTATTATATTAATCTTCTCACAAGGTGGCCGCAGGAATCCGCTGGATGCGAGAAGCACAGGACCGGTCGATGTGGCGACGCTTGGGGAGACCTTTGTCCAGCAGTGGACCTGTTTTGTCTAAAATGATGATAGTTAGAGATGTATAGTAGTTACGATATATATATATATATATACTAGCTGCCCGCCCCGGCTTCGCACGGGTTGCGGTACTTATCTACGGCGTACCCTACCTACCTACCCTACCTACCTACCCTACCTACCTACCTACCCTACCTACCTACCCTACCTACCTACCCTACCTACCTACCCTACCTACCTACCCTACCTACCTACCCTACCTACCTACCCTACCTACCTACCTACCTACCTACTCTACCTACCTACCTACCCTACCTACCAAAAAAAATAAAAAATAAAAAATAAAAAAATTGATGTTGGCCGATTCTCATAGATACCGGATAAGCACAAAAAATTTCATCAAAATCGGTTAAGCCGTTTCGGAGGAGTATGGCAACGAAAACTGTGACACGAGAATTTTATATATTAGATATATATATATATAATATATATGACGGAGAAGGTACGTCTCTCTCGTTATCATCAGCCATATTTTAACTACTGTGGGCATACTTTGGGAAGTGTTGATTATTGTGCAATAGATAAACCGTTTGTAGTTTAAATCAAATTATAATTTAAGAACAAATTAATCACTCTAGCAAATCACACAGTGTAGGTACACGACACAACTATACAGAACGTGCGACAGTTTCCAAACGTGTTCACTGCTTGACCGCCACCGACAAACTCTGCTTTAACTCTGGTCAAGCGTTATGTTGTAGACTCCGTCGAGCGCCGCCTGGTGGCGCTGGCATCCCGATTAGTCAAAGTCAAACTATTGATTTAACGTATTTCCGACATATATATACAGAAGCAGCTGTTGGTGTAACTTTACAAAATTAGTAAATATGTTAATAATACCCAGGTAATACCTACTTTATATTCATACTTACTTTTCAGGTGGGGATGAAGCGTGTGACTCTTTCACTATTATTAATTTAATCTGTTATCAAAATATCTGTGTGCACATATCCTTGCTGAAAAATTGCTGAACCGTAATAAAAGTTAGAGTAACATAAGTACTATTGTTTTTAGCAATACGCTTCCATGTACCAAACAAAGAAATTTTTAATACCTGCAAACGGTCATGTATACGCTTTAATTAAATTATTGCTCTACCATTGAAAGATTAATTAAAATCGGCTGGAATTTTCACTACGATCCTTTGCTCGGGTTGGAAGCCTGTTGAGTCGATTATATCTTTATTACCTGACGAAATAATAGTCTAGGTTTTGCCTTGTCTTGGCTCGTACCTTAACCGTTTGCAGGGCAGTTTAAAAGGAGGTTCAATGTAACAGTATTAGTCGCATTGCACATGGTTCAAATTCGCTTGACAATTAACCTAAGCCAGACTTTTAATTAAATAATGCCTTGCTATACGAGGTGTTCACATAAATATACTACAACGGGGTTCCCATGTAGTATATTTTTACCCGACTGCGCGACGCAAAGGAGGATCTCATACGGAGGAGGAGGTATCTTCTTTTTAACAATAAAGACCTATTGCCTCCCACTGCATGATATTGGGTGTGGGATTGAAGACTAAAATATGTCACCTTGTTTTCATCTTTCTTAAAATTCACTTTTTACGCAGTCGGATTTTAGTTTTTATATATTTTTTTTTTTTTTTTCACTTTGTTAAAAGATAAACTTCTGGTCTTAAAACTCGTGATGTGTATAGTGAGACTCGAGCAACTTTATTTGCAATAAGTATATGTTTGTATTACCATTGAACAATTAGAAACACTTAACTCTGTATCTTACTGCTTGCGCTTTATTTATTAACTAATGACCGGCCCCTGCTTCACACGAGTGCAATGGCAACATCTCAAAACAGTGAGATTTTTTGTGATATATCTAAGTTATTATCATCGTCGTTATCAGCCTACAGCAATCCACCGCTGCACAAAAGCCTCTCCTATTGCACGCCAAGTATAATCATCTAAGTTTTATTAATATATTTTACAAGTAATTCCGGAACAAATGCTTTAAATGATCATGATAACGGTATCGAAATCCATTATGCAATTTAGAAGATCTGCTTAGATCTTCTAAATCTTTAAATAAATTAATTAATTAATCTTTTAATCGTTTAAATCTTCTTAGGTCACACAGGCAGACACAAAAAGCGACTTTGTTTTATAGTCTGTGTAGATATAGAATTTTATGCTGCCATGCCAATGCCAATGTTATAACAATTAGTAAATAAGATAAAGCTGAAAAATTTGTTCTTTTGTTTGAACGCGCTAATCTCTGGACTACCAGTCAGATTTGAAAAAATATTTTTATTTGATAGCCCAATTCGTGAGGAAGGTTATTTAACATGATGCTACGACCCTTGGGAGCCGAGGAAAAAGAAAAAAGTCAGAAAGAACGCTAAGCGAAAACGAAGTAACGGGGCACAGCTATAGGATATAATTATTTTATGTTAAAACAAAAAACACGCGGGCGTAGTCGCGAGCAGAAGCCCGAATTATTAATACCTATATTTAAAAAAAAAAAAAAATAAGACAGCCAGCATTCTGATCTAGTTGGTCTCATTAAATTGAACTATGGCTCCTTTGAGGATTGAACTTTATTGACTGAAGAAAAATAGAAGGCACTAGCCAGGATAACTCAGTTTCTGCTACCAAAAATGGTGTGATTTTGTAGACTTATTTATTTAACGTGTAAAAAGCACGTTTAAGCAATCACACATAATTATTATATTTTCTGACATAATACAAATCTTAAATTCGTTCACTGACAAACAACGGACTGACTAAACACTTCGGAAGGATTTTTCAAAATTCATCCCTTGAACGGGTTAAGTAGGTAATTAAATTTTGTATATAAGTTCGTCATTTTGGCCGATGGGAAATCCCATCGGGCACACGGCCTGTATTACAGAAGCCCAGTAGCCTTAATAGAACTTTATTAAAATACCGGTCTAGAGGGAATTTAAAAGCTAATATTCAACTTAGCAACCGTTCTATACAAGTTACGTATGTATTAATAACGTTAACGCCTCAACTAGCAAAGCCAGGATTTTCCGACGGAAAAATTTCTTAATAATAGTCTGCCTAGGTACGACATACGACTTTATAACCCCAGCTATCTATTCAGCTTTAAGGCTCCCACAGAAAGGCGCGACGCGACACCGCTACACAAAGGCGCCGCTCGTCGCGCGACACGCGGTGCCTTTGCGTCGGGCGTCGCGTCGCGCCAGTGTGTACGAGCCTTTAAATTTGTTTCACCACCAGGTATGTAATAGATAAGCCGTTGATCCCGACTGTCATTTATCGATCTTTGACAGTCATTATGGGTAGTCAGAAGCCCAAAAGTCTGACAACTAGTTTTACAAAGGGGTTGTGGAGGTCAGATACACAGTCGCTCCATGTGAATTACTGGTATTCAGCTGCATCCGGTTAGACTGCAAGCTGACCCCAACATAGTTGAGAAAAGGCTATGTAGATTGATAAGGTGTTTAATAGTTAGGTGTACAAAATAAATATACATACTAATAATAGTTAGGTATACATAATAAAGTCAAATTATCTCACGAAGAAACTTTCAACCGTCCTAATGAATTGAAAAGTTTAAATATATTGTGTTAGATAAGTAATACAGGGTCAAATTAAATTAACCAGTGAAAGTTCTTAGACATGATGGGTATCGATATCATATAAAAATAAAATAACGAAACGTATTTATGGGAGCTAAAGTCCTGCTAGTAATAAAATCTCCTAATTAATAAAATAATGTAGGTAATAAGTACAGTTTTTACGTTATCAGTCCAAAGCTTTGGTTTTCTGAGAAAGCGGTAAACGGTCACACAGTAACGGCTGTCCAAATACAGTGCGATTTTTTACACCTTACTGCGTAATACTGGTGAAAATGTCAGATTTTAATGACAGTCGTTATAATAATGAATGACGGTATAGAGGTATGAGGAATAGGGTGTAAAGTTCACTCATACTCTATAGAAAAGGGAGGATCCGCCGACCAGACGGGTGTCGTGTCTGGTAGGCAACTGCCAGATGTATAATGCCGGGACGTTGTATTCATGCTAGTTGCGCGGTAAACTCTGCTTGCGCGATGCAGGATTCTGCGTGACGTCAGTGTGACGCGTAGATCGCATATGGCGATGTAGATACCGCTACAACGGAACCGCTTTCCTGCGAAACCAAAGCTTAACAAAGAAACTTCTTACTTTCAGTAAGATAACCTAATTAGGTTTCTAAGAAGTAACGGTAAAATATTACAAATAACATTTAAGGAAATAAGACATAATATATACCTAACATCAAGAAATATAAAAAAAATCCGTCAAATAAAATTGAGGGTTAGTTAATAAAAGGTATTAACGAATTAGGTAAATTTTCCTTTGAAGCTGCGCCCCTCGTGTCCCGAGGCTCTTTTTAAGATGTTAAGCAATCAGATGCTTGCATATTACAAGTAACTCTCTCTACAGAAACTTTGATGAGCTCACATTTAAATTTCAGATCGTTCAGAATAAATTTGCAATCTAATACCTACCCTTTCCTGGTTTAATGCTTACTTTTTCCATTTCCATGCTGAAGGTTAGGAATAAGACGCAGTTGTTCCGAGTTTTTGATAGTTTTGTTACTCACACTCGTATATCATACATACAATGTTACGTAGAAAGCCTAAATTAGCTGTAGTAAAATTGATTGTAATAAAAGTCAATCAATCTGCCTAGCCTTTCCCTATGTTAGGGTCAGCTCCCAGTCTAACCAGATGCACCTGAATACCAGCATTTTACATGGAGCTAATGCCTATCTGACCTCTACAACCCAGGTAATGGGTAAAACGATACCCTTTGGTAAGACTGTTTGTCAGACTTTTGGTCTTCTGACTACCCGTAACGACTGTCAAAGATCTACGAATGACAGAAGGGACCAACGGTTTAACGTGCTTTCCGAGACACGGCGGAGTCTCAAATTAATAATTGATTGTAGTAACAGTATAAAATGAAAAAATAAGGTTTGATTACCTAAAAAAACACGTGTGGCACTCGGGGACTGCCGCGGTAAAGTTATTGCATAGCATTTTTTATCAACTTATGCAATTATAATTATTTATTTATTTTTTATGTAGGCAGTATTTTTTTTTCTTTGATATTAATTCAAGTACAGTCGTACCATATACATACACGTTAAGCGAACGCTCGGCCGAGCTACATGGTAGGCGGAGTGGGGAGTGTTAGGTTTTATTTTCGTTACGGAATTTCTTGATTCGGTCGCCGCCATAGATCGATATCCGTGGTCGCCGCGCTCAAAGCCCGCGATAAAAGCTATGCAATAGCTTAAAAATATAACACTTATCAGTAGTTTATGATAATATCCAATAGGTATTTAGCCATTCAATAGCTCATAAAGCTAGTAAGAAGTTTTATATGAAGAATAGGAAGTTTTCTGAAAGGAACTGAAATAGTTCAAACATTGCGAGTTCTTCTGAAGGTTAGCTTAGCTCAAACGATCGAATCCACATTATATCCTCACTTTACCAAACTCTTTGTGTGTAAACAGGGATAGAGCATTTTTCCGTTGGTTGTCAACACTAAAATGTCAAGAATTCCAAGAAAAGTATGCGCTTACTCTCGTTCTATGTTCGTTTGGTCTAAACCCACCTTTAGGCGATTAATCTTAACGACACTTTTGTGACTCGAGAATATAACTTCATTAAAATCTAACTAGGTAGTAAGTATTACTTAGTACTTAACAAAGTTTCAGTTAAAAGCGATAAAGAGAAGAATAATATAATATTTACCTCTATTTATAAATAAGCGAGGATGGTGTATAAAATGGACCTCCTTAACTTCAAGCAATTTTGTCCTCTATCCCCTGAGAGCGACGTTGCCGTTCTGCAACCTTATTCATGATGAAAAGGTCGGGTTATTTTAATGCATTGATAAAAAGGGGTATTCTTTGGCTTTGAATTGAGTTACAGTTTTATTCGGTATAAAATAAAAGATTTTATTTATCCTCGGCGAAATGCTAAAGTGGATTAAGGTTGCTTAGTGCTAAGTACACACTTAAGTGATTGAAACATTTAAAAAATGAATTAATTTTATTTTTTTGCATTTATATTAACAGCCTCCTCGAAGAGATTATTTTTAGTATAAAAAGTTTGGCTCTTGACCCGTGCCATAAAGGGCTCTTGATTAAGAGACCCATTCGAGTTCAAAACTAGTCAAGCTATTCCGATCGGATCCGTATTAAAGCCACACAATCCGCACACAACATGAAAAAGTAATTATAAGTCCTTTTACGTGACTCTCTATTTTATTTCTGAATACATTTCTAAGTAAGTGAAATACCGTCAACTTCAGGTGTAAGGAAACCTAATTACGGTCCACTCAGGCGGACCACTTTGCAACATCGCCTTCTCTGAAACAATCTACTCACTACTTCATTTCACTTTCAACATGAACGCAATATTATGGTACAGACCTAGGGCCTGCTAGTTGTACACTTGCGACTTTAAGTGACATCACACGTCGCAAGACATGATTTTCGCATTTTGATTATTGTAGTTTCGGAATCGATTAATTTCAATTTATAGGAACGTAGCATTAATAGACATCTAGTTTGCTTTTTCATAAATATTCGTGAGATATTAATTATTATTCACAGTTATTATGCCTAAATGAATCCTAATTCCCATAATATTATTATAGTAGTTAAACACCGCCTCGACTCGTTTGACTGCGTCGTTGGTCTAGTGGTCGCAAGCGCTACTGCTGAGGATGAGGTCCTGGGTTCGATTCCCAGGTCGTGCAAAGTGTTATTGGGTTTTTCCCTCTGCAATTTCTCAGTAGCAGCCCGGAGTCTGGATTTGTTCCCGGTTGATGCAATAGGCTCGCCCCCTATTACATGGGACTTAAACATAACTGGCTAAATATGTGTGTACTATAGGTACATCTCTGCCTAACCCTTCAGTGATACAGGCGTGATGTTATGTGTTATGTGTGTAGTTAAACAATAATGTCAAATAAATAAAACAAACAATCGCCAATTTAAAATTGAGAACTATAATTATAAATAAAGAGACGTAAGTTTGTGCTCACACTAGTACCTGGTTCGAGCACACCGCTCTATAGCAAAGTACATAGCCGACATACCTCCAATATTGCGGGCCTAAGATCGAATGAAATGTGAAATTAATAGCACTTGATGTAATTACTCTGGGTTCCGAATTAAATTAAGGACCATTAGCGATGTCTGCAGTCCGTGCAAATTATGAAAATAATTTTGAAGACGTCTTTTTAAAAGGTTCTATTGTTCTTGGGTAATTGTTGGGACCTGCCTAAAGTGTGATGGTATCTGTAGTAGATAGAACATGCTATGTATCTACATATAAATAAATAGCTAGATAATTTAGATGCAAATGACTGAAACTATGAGGAAGGAAATAAATTAGAAAATGATTCATTTAAAGCTTTTGGATAAAACAAACACAACTAGAATTTAGGAACTGATCAGGAGTCTGCTGCACGTACTCAAATCTTCCGTAAAATGAAGATAGTTTCTGGCAAAAGTTCATATATGACATGCAATGCTAAAAGACTGAAAAATATATTTCAATTGGAACGAAAATGAATTAACACCATACAACACCATCAGAGATCGGATATTCGAATGCATATTCACCTAAAGTTGAGATGTTGGCAAATATGGAATGCGCTTTTGTATCGAAACAATCTTAACTTTAACTAACACACACTACCCCCACCTCTTATACCCTACATACACATATTTGCGTCAGGGGTTAAACATTAATTTTAAATAAACATGCATCTGAATAGTTATGCAATCCAAGAATTCCGAGTTTTTTTTTAATAAGTAGTTTTTTAGAAGTTGTTTCCATACTATACACCCGACTAGTGATGTATTCCCGGTGTTCCTGGCATACCGGGTTTCTTTTTACAAAAATGAATATTTTATGAAGCCACTTCCACACTTTCATAGCCAAAAATTTACTTTAGGTAAATATGCATCCGAATATCCGATCTCTGAACTCTGAACTCTGGTAGAGATAGTTACATTTCTTTGAAACTGGATAACAGAAACATAATTGCAAAAAATTTGTGTTAAAAAATACCTTTCATAAACTGTTGATTCAGGCAGTTGAGTAGGTCGCAACATACTTTCTGTTCCAAATCAGTACGAAAACAATTTTCCAACTTTCCAATTACACGTTCATTTTGAAATAAAAGCGCACAGTTTTAGCATGCAGGGGATATTGTTCGCAGAGGATCTCAGTATTAGCTGGCAGGGTATTTAGCGAGAGCGAACTCACATGAACATCCTTTGTGTGTCAAATTGAATCATGAGGCAGCTTTAATAAATTAATCGCTAAGTAGTCGTGTCTCCCTTTTAGAGGCTTACTTGCTCTTTGCTGGAATAATGTAATATTCGCGATATACGCTAGTAATAACACCTATTAGGCAACTGTATTGAATTAAACGAGGCAGGTGTGCGATCGATCACTCTGATGAGTCCCTGCGGAAAGTAATACAATGTTATGGAAAGAATTCAGTTTCCTACAACTGTGAGTGGGTATGATGCTTAAGATTGATTGATACTCACTTGAAAGGTGAATTTTCTTTAGTTACAACGCCTTGCGCTGTTCTTGTTCGCGATTTAGCTAAGAAGGTACCTAGTTCTTACCTCGTCCCACCTAAAATCCTAATTACCTAATAGGTATCTAATAAACTATCTAAAATTAAAAATCACGCATTAATGCCCATAGACGTGCGTGGTATACCACAATTTCTGGAATATACAGGGATGCCATCAACGCGCAAACTGTAACCATGAATTCAGCACATGATTCTAGACCCCCTAGTAAGCGTAGAAAATTTTCTTAGGTTATCAAAAAAAATCAGCAGTTTCGTAGGAAAATGCAATAGATACGCGATCGAAATGTATGGAATAGCAAATTTGTTTTTAATAACCGACGTAAAATTTCAACGCAGGGGGTCTAGAATCATGTACTGAATCCATGGTAACGGGTTGCGCGCCGATGTCCTGCCACCCTGTATTGTAATCATACTTTTGGTGAACACTACCGGCGTTCGTGACCGCCGAATTTGTCGCTACTCTTATTTAAACCAGAAGTACACACACCCACCTTATAATTTTTCAGTACAATGACACCGCCACAAAATACGAGTACGTAGCCACATTTATAGCACAAACGATGCGCATGTGAGTGACGTCATTAAAACGGGTCCTTACTCGCACCGCTCGACATTCGGAAGTGTGTCTGTCTGCGCTCTCACAGAGAGGCCCACTTACGGGAAATACCACTAATGTCGAAAATACACGTAATAGGGTCTTTGTGTGTGTTGCTTGTACTTCAAAAATGTTTAGATAACTTGTATAAATAAAAGGTTGTACAATTTATACACGTTATAGTCGCAGTTTGTCGACTGGCTAATATTTTTTTACTGCTTCAAAAGCTGGTCTCATATTGTATGTGCTGATATAGGAAAAGAAGCAGAATTAACTATTATAAAGTAATGTAGCAGGTATTATATTTCTCCCTTCGAGGAAAGCAGGCGTGATGTTAATATTGTGAATGTGAAGACTATGTGAGTCATTGTTGCTTTTTTTTTCTCTTCAGTTAATTTTAATCATGGTCTGGCAGTTTGAGTAATTTTTGTGCCCTACCTAAATGTCTTTTCTTTGGTATGTTCGTCGAATCGTTGAGCTCCTTAAGTACTGAGTTGAGCTGCACGATTACTGACAAATGCGTGCACTGATTGGACAGGTCCACTCAATCTGTGTGGATTTTCCTCAATAAACCATTTCAGACACAAATCTACATGGTCTTCACATGATCTGACCAAGATTATGTCTGGACTTTAAAAGAGACTGTGACCTCTGAGTTTGTTTCGGCCTTTCTTCTCAGACTAGTCAGATAGGAAACGCCGACCTCATCTAGTTTTTAAAATATGATTGACGTGTAAAAGTGTTTGTCCAAACCTACTTACAGAAATAAAATCATTTATCATTTGATGTTTTGTTTTTCTATATATGTACCTACATAGTATAAATCAAAGTCGCATTTCATGTCTGTCGATCTTCTAAACTGCACATTGGACATTGATGTGGTTTTCACCACCATTTAGAGCATTTATTCCAGAAGGTTTATGAGTAAATTAGGTATATTAATATTCAACATAGATTTAGCATAAAAGTCTCTCAATATTTTGCCATGTCGTAAAAACCGTGCGAAGCAGGAGCACAACAAACACAAACGTGCTTGGTATGAGACTTATTTACAAAAATTCAATGTCTGACGATAAACAATTCTTAATATTGTAAGAAGTGTTTTTGAAACATCGGGACCTCTATTGGTATTCTGATACTTTTATCTCCTTACAACATTTCAGATGGCAGCTGTCATACGAGTTGCCGATTACTCGCAAATTGCTCTGAAGGGGTACCCGTGAGGTGTGAATGTCACTCGCGAAATATTTTTTGTGCAATGTGTGAGATTCGTGCGAAATAAAACAAAATGCCGAATAGGTACCTACCAACCAGCTAATTTTATATTTTTATGTACCTAATAACAAGTGGTGGTGAGTTGTTATTGTTGTTTTTAAGATTCTGTACATTAAGCGGTAAAATCCATTATTATGATCACTTTTGAGTTAAAACAATATACTGTTATTTATACCTTTTAAATAACAACCGAAACTTATTTGACCGCCACGCGGTATCAGATTTGCATTTCAAATTAAATTAATTACAACGGCTGAGGTTAGAAACGGAGCTACTGTTTTTATCATAACTCATTACGCGATCTCGTTACTAACATTCAGAAAATTTTAATTAGATTAGAGACCGTAATAATTACTTTCTCAACTTTCCAAATCCACGGCATTCATCTCAGTTTAAAAATGTTTTACAGCACCTAAGTGTGTTGTGAAGTTGAATTGTATTCTTAAACTTTAAAGGTGTAATTCGAAGTTCTTCAGAAGACGTGGATGGCGGAATAATAACATTTACAGTTTAAAACTTTTGCAAGTATGAAAATTGTTGCCAGAATCGAGTTTAACTCTCATCGTTCACGAGTGTCGGCGACTTTGTGCAACTTCCTTTTTTATTTCAGATTTTATGTAGCTATAAACTAAAGAGCTAACTTTAAAATTAAAGCTTCGGGAACGAAATAGGAATATCTTAAATGTTGTTAGAGTTACGGGTGTGCCTAATTGAATGAACTAAATCCAATTTCAGGCATTAAAGTCTAAAATTGTTAACAAGATGCTTGAGTAAGAGGGAAATTTTGATGTATGATGAAATGGCAGTGCCATTAAATTGTACACTTTGATGGCTTGTGATGTCCAACTTGTGAAACATAAAGCCTCTTTTGTATTGAACAAGTAGTAATTTGTATCTAGAATATCAGAATAGAAGTATAAGTCAATGTATCTTTTTTACCTTATGTCTGTCAATCTGTTTACAACTCAATTATATTACATTCCTTTGCTAGCACTGCGTATACTCATTTTATGTAGTTCATAACACAACTTTCTTCTAAAGGGTTTTTTGCCATGAATGCCTTTTTTGTCTTCTTTAATAATTCCAAAATACTTATTAAAATATGTTGTGGTGTGCCATTTAGTAACTTTTGTACATAATAACACGCCCTAGGAAGACATATAGTGACCTTATTAGTGATGTTCTTCAGAAAGGTCAGGTGCGTAGTACTCGCAACCGGCGTGCGTGTATGACCAGATGTTTTAACGTAAACGAGGCAAAAGGAGTATGTAAGGATCGTAGCAGGTGGCGTTCTGTAGTTTCTGCCTACCCCCATGGGAAGAATGCGTGAGGTTATGCTTATGTAACACCTACAAGCAGTAAATTATCACCAGTTAACATTATTTGGAAGCTTAAGTAAAATGACGGACTCATCAATTTTATCAAATCTCTTTACGATACGGGTTCCAAATGTTCCTGAATACGGTGTGGTGTGCTCTGTTTACGAAAACAAGCTTATTGTGGCTTACGAGTAATTACCAACTTCGATTTATTGGAAGACATTCACGTGGTAGACATTCGTTTGACGTGTTTTACACGACGTTTATATTAGCTTTAAATTAATGTACTACCTAACATAAGTTCATGCCAGGGTCTGGATAATCCGAACTAATAGTATAAATAACTAAATATTTCATTGAAAGAGTATACGCTATAATCCCTAAACGCATAATTTAAGGTCAATTATAATCCAATCGGACCCATAACTACGTAAACTAGAAGGTAATCTTAAGCAAAAACACTTGAAAAATATTTTAGGTCTCCCGAAAGACATCATATTCGGCAAAGATTACAAAACACATACTCATCCGCATATATTGTCAAATAATAATTGGCTTTTAGCTACTTTGTATTACTGTGTGTATTTTATAATAAGCGTCTTATTCGTGCAGAATACACAGAATTATTTCTTGACTCATAATTATATGTAAAAGAATATCATACAAAATCACAGAACATAAGTACATGTATATTAACTCAACAACAATAATTTACACCCATTCAGAGCTAAATAAGTTCGCAAAGAAAATTTTCAGAGCGGGCTCCGTACAAACCTCGTATAATTTTTTATTAAAATTAAAGATACAGTCAAGTTTTCCCACGGTTCTTTTCTGGTACTAAAAGTAAAGTGTACCGGAAGAATATCGGCTTTTCCACTGCAAAACAGACGAAGTTGTGGAGACAATCTTATTGCGAATGTAGCTCTGCAGGCAGAGAATATCCCGCCTAGGGTTAATATGATTTTCTTCGCGGTAACTTTTGCGGTAATTATCATAATTTGCTCGGATTGAAGTGAATGGCGGGATCGTGGTTCAATAATGAATACCGGGAAGAATTATTCTACAGTCTCTAAAATCTAAAAAAATAAATCTTCTGATCCATACATTATATCGAGTAATGCAAACAGAAATGTATTGATCAGCATTTTTGTTTTTCACGATTTCGGGGTCTGTCCCGTAGTAAAAGTTCTTCATAGTGATGAGTACAATGACCCCTTTTGAGGATTAAAACGATAAAAATGGAACTGTGTAGATGAGTTTACTTTTTTTACACATGCCTAGGAGTGCACGTTTAATCCGACTGTGTTAACATATGCGCTGGGTTTATATATAGATACATAGAATGCTCTTTTTTAAGTATCCCATAAAAATTACATAGGTAGAATCTTCCTAATTACTGTAACTATTGCATTGCTTTAGTATATTTTTATGTAATTATTCATTACGTAAAAGTGCCTTAATTATATGAACTATAAAAGTTTGTATACAGGGTCAAATTAAATTAGCGAGTAAAACTCCGCAGACGTAGTGGGTATCGATATTTAAATACGGTAAAATAAAAATATTTGATGTTTTTTTTTCTACGACCACTGGGAGTGTTCTTTCTTGAAGTATGAGTTGAGAAAATCTGTTTATTTTGTTTTATCGTGTTTAGATATCGATAAGTTTGTGAAATATACACAAAAAACCTGATTTTTAAACTGATATTTCAAGTGCGGTCGATAACCCCACAAAAAAGTCATCAAATTTTTCTTTTTTCTTCTTCTTTTGTCGTGTTTAGATATCGATACCCATCTCGTCTGCGGAGTTTCGCTAACTAATTTAATTTCACCCTGTATTCTTTATCCTTGTACATTGGTTTCAAAAACCTCGAATAAATCCGTAAAAAGATTTAAGCAATCAAATTTATTTGAACTTCATTTTCTCTATTCTGTATGTAGTATAGCAGTCAAAGACGCCACCACACGAGATCTCCAGCTCACAATCGCGTTGCTAATTTAATTAAACCTGCTTCGTAATAACGTTGTTGCTTATAGAGCATTGTTTCATTTATACACGGTGTACCTATCTGTGCTGTATTATTTTTAATTATATTAAAGGAATTGTACATAATTAAGTCGTGAATGTTCCGTGAAAACGCACTTAATGCCTTCGTTTGGACAAGGATTAATTGAATACTATATTTTATATAGAATAACTGATGTAAAATGTATGTTTTCGTGATTATATTGTAAAATATGAAGCCGGAGAAATAAGCTGTTTTTAACGCCAAATGATAATACCCAGCTTGTTACTGTTCCACTGCAGGTCAAAGGCCTTTTCTCATACAAAGACGGTAGGAACATTAATAACCACGCTTGCTCAAGGCGGATTAGCAATTTCAGACTTGTATTAATCACTCACGATGGTTTCTTTCACTGATGCCAGTGGTGTCTTAGATAAACTTAGAAAGTAGGTACCTACATATGAATTGAAATATCACTTTGGTACTTGCCCAGATTTGAACCCACAGCCTCTTGCGTCAGAGGCAAGACCTTAACCACTGGGGCCCATCACGATATAAATATACTTTTTGGAAATCATTTCTTCAGCTGTCTTGCCTTCCAACTATGTTGAGATGAAAATGTGCTGATTCTCAGCCGCGTTTGAATAAATGGCTTGTTGATTTTGATTTTGATTGCCTTTAAGTCTAACCAGATGCAGCTGTAAATTCTCCGTTGACTGGTTTACATAAACTTCCATCTGACTTTTACAACTGATATACTGATAACCTAATGTTAACACGGCTAAATTCTGGAAAGTATTTTCATTAATCAAGGCTGCAATATAATAAATATGCTTTAACAATATTCCCTCATTTTACAAGCAATATCACGGACGGACGCAAGTGTATTATAATATCGAGAAAGTAGTAATAGGTTACGGAGGTAGGATGGGACATCCATCCTACAGGTCCCTTAGGAAAAGTAAACACGAAGGAAAAATTCTGTTTGTATGAAAAATATTATTTATAAAAATAAAAGATATAAAACTTGGATTGGTAATAGGACTTGGGTATTTACATTGAATTTCTTGTTCCACCGAAATCCGTTTAGACGTTAACAGGCTATTTTTCAGTCCACTGAGCATTATTTTTATGTTCGAACCTTCGCCTTTTATTTACTTTTAACGAGGTTTTGCAAATTGATGTTGGTCGACGATAGTAAAGTAAGATGGTTTCAAGAAAACTAATTAGGCAGCCTACGAAGAATTGCGTCAGTTTGTCTTCCATCTAAAAATAAAGTAGCACATTCAAAATGCAAAGAGTTTGATCAAGTTCATGGCATTTATTCTAACAAGGTAAGGTTTAACCTTATTACAATGAGATAAAAGTTACATTGTTGGTTGATTTTACGTCAAATTTGATAATTCTTTGATCGTGAATGTGCTACTTAAGTAATGGTAGCCACAGGTAACGATATACTTGCCCAAGTCTAAACTTGCACACGTCTACGTGACACCGAATGGCTCGGATAATTGTGCTAATTCATCCCACACACGTTAATGTATACTTGTGCAAGTCCAATTTTGCGCAAGTAGGTAACGTGTGTGGCCTACATAAAATTTATAGCTGACGAACGATATTGAAGTGGTTCGTATTTGTAATGACATACAAAGAGTTACATTTATAGGTATTATAGTATTATATAGACTGTTTCATATTAACGCTGAACGGTCACCAAATGTCATAAGTAACCAGGGTCATCGGATATAGTTGAAGTTTAGTAAAAAACCGATGAATGTTTTCGAATGAAATTTTATTTAATACATGACCTGTTTGTTTTTTATTAATTAAATAAAATTTTATTCTAAAACATTCATCGGTTTCTTACTAAACTTCAACTATATCGACGAACCTGGTTACTTATCCTTTTTGGTGACTGTACATAGAAATCAAGCAGCACTGAAAAGAAACCTTTATTTTCTTACATTACTCGCAGATTACTTTACAAATAAACAGTACACGTTCACCACGTTGCGGGGAAGGTAACAAATACCTGAATAAGACATCGCAAGAAAATCCCCGTTCAGTCTAGTTAGTCACGTCCTCTTTGCAAAGCCACATAACGCTGGGCATACACGGAGGCAGCTAGATCGAGTACACGATAAAATTGTAGACAGGATTTGTTCGCGCGCACTTCTTTAGAACCTCGGCAACTTGCGGAGAATTTAGAGAGAACGAGCTTAAAGCATGTTACACATGCATGCACATAACGTGCGGCGCTAGGAATTGACACTGAAAGTTTCATTCATGAAATACGTCATTTTTTATGTATGAGAGTTATAAATGTAGATAGGTAGACGTATAGTGTATAGACACTACACCTTTAAACCTTACCTAGATCTATTACCTTATGCTAGGGATTGACACTATTGACATTTCACTTCAAGCTCACTTCGCCTAAGTTTTAACGGTGAGATTTTTACAGAATGGATCGGCGGTAAGTGAGCTCGGAGTGAGCTGTCATTCCACCTGATGCTAGGGATTTACACTATTGACAGTTTACTTCAAGCTCACTTCACCTATATTTTCACGGTGAGATTTTTACAGAATAGATCGGCAATAAGTGAGCTCGGAGTGAGCTGTCATACCACCTAATGCTAGGGATTGACACTATTGACAGTTCATTTCAAGCTGACTTCAACTAAGTTTTCACGGTGAGATTTTCACAGAATACATGATTCACGTTTTCAAAAATAAAACTAGGAAGACGTAAACATACTTCCAAAGTTAATAAAACGAGCAAATCTTAAGTTTAATTGCCATAATTTAAATTTACATTATTCGCAATCTACCCAAAGTTAGGTTATTAGTCAAACAATTTAGATCCAAACTAGTTCCGAATAGTTTCAACTATGTAGTTTGCAGGATGTAAGATTCGACTTTGGGAAACAGAGATTCGTAACGTAGATACCTACTGGTTTTTCTCTAAAATAGTTAGTCGTACTCTAGTATAAACAACAAACATTAGTATTCCTATCCGATTGCGGCGAAGCCCTAAAAGAGGGTTATGTTTTCCTAAAAAGAAGTGTCATTGAACTCCGCTCATTTTCATGAATTGACGATAGTGAGTTTACAAATGTTCGATTTCATTTTCAACATTAAACGTTTGACTTTTTTGTTTGTATTTCGTATTTCATAAACTGTTACCAAATAAACGTTACACTTTCTTCCTTCTTTATAGCTATTTTTGACTTATTTAAAAACGTATTTTCTAAACACTCGACTTATCTCTTGGTTTACAATTCACTATTTTCTTGTTAATTGTTGACTTTTAAAATTGCCTTTAATGGCCTCATAGAAATAAATGATTTGACTTTGCCTTGACCTCTACATCTAACGGTTAAAAAAGTGCTGCACCACGACCACAATACAACGTTACGAGCAACCATTTTCTAAACAAGTAATTTATCACCACACACTCCAATGCATTTAAATAGACCTGTTATCTTTTGTAACGAATACGAGCCTTATAAATGAGAGTTTTTAATGAAAACACACAAGTAAATTACGATCGTTTCGGTTAGCGCTCAGTGGTCGCTCTATCCTACTTTTTCAGTCATTGAGGAATGCAATTCAGCTACTTACTATACCTACAGCTATATAGGTAAGACATTAGTCATATAATCTATCTTCTATATAAAAAAAAAATTATGCCGTTCGTTGGTAAACGCACCACTTGAGAACGGTTAGACCGATTTCTTTATATATTTTTAAATGTTCTTAAACATTCGAATAAGGTTTTTAGGTAAAGAAAAATTGGAAAAGTTTACCAGAAAGTTGTAAAAGTCGGGAAAAACTGAAAGTGCTTTTTGTACGGGATTTTTGTATTTATTGAAATTCGGACAGGACAACTTCTGTCGGGTCAGCTAGTAGAAAATACAGGTTGACTTGTGAGGGCAAAAGTGCGTTGAGAACACAACTTCTGATACAGACCGCCATCAAAGTTGGCAGCTGCTATACGTCGTTTGACACGCCGGTACCCTAATTACGTAACACACTATCTATCACAATCTGAATCATTTTGAAGCCTATTGCTAATCCATTGCTTCATATGTTCGAAAAATTTGTCTGCTCAGCAACGTAAATAATGCAATGAATGTTGTTGAACTGTCAAAATGAAAGCTATTCCTACTGTTAGTGTGTTACGCAATTACCCCGCTGGTATGTATGGAAAGTGTTGACAATGCTGCCTCTAGCAGCGACCGCCGCGCCGAGCTCTGTGTGTAAAATATTAGAAATACTGAAGCAAAGCCGTAGGGCAGGGACGGGGTTTTAGGGGTTCAAATGAATATGAAAGAACCCAGAATAATCATGAATCTCAATCCTGAAATCGTTGTTACGCGCTTTATTTCTGATGATCATCCACGTCAATTGCCTTTTATTTAAACTTGTATTTATATAATAACGTAAAATTATAATAATTATACGCTTGTTTTAAAATATCGTTGTTACCTAGTTCTATTCTCTGGTCCAGACCTTGACCCCTTCCGTCCCCCGAAATGAATTCCTGTCTACGGCTTTGTATTGAAAGAGTATATTTAATAATAAAGCTGCACGATTACTGACAAATGCGTGCACTGACTGGACAGGTCCACTCAATCTGTGTGATTCTTTCCTCAAAAGACCATTTCAGATACCAATCTACATGGTCTTCTCATGATCTGACCAAGATTATGTCTGGACTTTAAATGAGATGTGACCTCTGAGTTTGTTTCGACCTCTCTTCTCAGAGTAGTCAGATAGGAAACGCTGACCTCATCTAGTTTAAAAAATATGATTGACGTGTAAAAGTGTTTGTACAAGCCTACTTACAGAAATAAAATCATTTATCAATGCCAGAAGCCATAATCATCCTTAATCATTTCAACCTTATTAGGTTGCTGTTTTCAAAGTATTTAATATTTCAACTACATAACCACAGTATAATGAAACGTGATCCTTTGGTATTACATAAAAGATAAAGCAACTATCGCTCCTTCAATACCTACCTTCAATCTAACATCAAAATATCAAAATGAATAATTAATTTAATAGCAAAGTTCTGTACCCGCCGTAACTATGTATTAGTTGTGGGTTTTCATTTAGAAGTACTTATCCCTTTTGTAATTAAAAAGTTTTATAGTCAGTTTAACCTATAATTGAATTATTTCTGAAGAGTTTATGTTATTTTCTATTGCTAATCAAAAACCTGAAAGGTATTAAGGGTTAAGGGTACCAACACTCATTGAGGCGCCGACCAGCCCGCCGGTTGAACGCGTCCCAAAGGGTCATGGCCATCCAGCTGATCTGGGGATACCGCACGGTCTCATGCGAGGTGGCGAGCCTCCTTGCCGGATTACCGCCATGGGATCTGGAGGCAAAAGTCCTCGCGCACATTTTGAAGCGGCGCGAGGAAGCGAAATGCCACAGGGGCGTAACTTCTCTGCCGCGAGTAATCGCGGCACAACGGACAGAGCTCCGGCGGGATCTCATGGCGGCATGGAGAGTTTGACTGTTGCAACCCAGTGCTGGGCACGCCATAATTGCGGCGGTAAGTCCCCTCTTTAAGGAGTGGCTTGAGAGGCGCCACGGAGTCCTCATCTTTCGCCTGACGCCGGTCCTCACCGGACATGGCTGTTTCGGGAGGTTCCTGTTTCGGATAAGGCGGGAGGAAACGCCCGGGTGTTATCATTGTGTGGATCGACCGGAGGACACGGTGGAGCATACAGTGGAGGTCTGCCCGGCTTTGGCGGAGCACCGCCGTGTCCTCGTGGCGGTGATCAGCGCCGGCGATCTCTCGCGTCCAGCCCTGATCCAGGCCATGGTACGGAGCGAGAGGGCATGGGAAGCCGTAACCCAGTAATGCTCGCGAAGGAGGAGGTGGAGCACATGAGGGTGAGGCAATCGTTGCACCCTCACGCCCCTAGTCACCGTAGGAGGAGAGACCCTGGGCGTCGGCAGTCGATAGCCGATTCCCGGCCACCGTAGGCGCGGGCCTGCGGACGGCGAGCAATGGATAGCTCGCCGTCCGGTAAGTACCAGGTCCGGGTCGACGGCGCGTTGTATTCCACGCGCGCCTCAAAGAGATGTCAGCACCTATGACGGGGTCCGATAGGGCCGATGCCTGCCGGGGTCGCGGTCACGGAGTGTTCGAAAGAGTTAACGTGGCCCTGGCGTAAAGGCAACTGAAGGAACACGGGTGGATTTTAGTCAGTAAGAGTCCGACACGCCCTCCCGCTCCGCCCAGAGCGGGAGAAGTCATTTGATGACTTCCCAATAAAAAAAGGTTACCAACACTATAGTATAACTAAGGTTACGCCCCTTCTGTCTCCGTCGCAAGGTTGTACCTGTAAACCCGTAATAGGTAGCTAACATATAAAAAACCAGCTAATTGCTTGTTGAACCACGCACAATGAAGGTTTCCGTAGTTGGGTTGAATTTATTCCAAGAAGAAAGTTAACATGGAGTTGAATTTTTTTCTCCCATACTTTTTATCGATATACGTGACGGTCAATTCTCCAACTACAAATTTAAGTTGGTTATAGCAAAAATCAAAAGAAATTGACCTACTAATCTTTTGTTTTTTCTTTACTTGTGCTATTAGACCTTGCTTCTTGCTAAATTTCATGATTCTAGATCAACGGGAAGTACCCTACAGGTTTTGATTTATTTGCAAGTATCAAATGTCGCATAAATGGCATTTTTAAATTGCGTTGAAGTCAACGCAATTTAAAAATGATCTAAAAAATCAAGCTTCTACTTAGAATCTCTACTAATCTTCTACTTAGATCTCCAAGGGCCGGAAACCTACCTACGTATTTGATATTAATTTCAACTTGATACCTCCACGCGTTCCTGAGAAAAAGGGTTTTGATAGACTGACAGACAGATGGACGGACAGCGAAGTGATCCAATAAGTGTTCCGTTTTTTCCTTTTGAGATACGGAACCCTAAAAACGGTAAACAATTATGGTTTTGGTAGTACGAAAGCCTTAGTGTGCAAATCCGACTCGCAATTGGCCGTCTCTTCTTTCTAACTGATTTAGACGGGACGTAGACGGGCTAAAACACTTTTTGCTAACTAGGTGTACTTAAAAAAAGAATCGCTAATAGAGAGCGAAACTCCGCAGACGTGATGGGGATCAATACATAAACAAGATTTAAAAAAAAGAAATATGTTTGTTAACTAGGTACTTTAAGAAAGAATCGCTAATAGGTACCAGGTAAAAAAATGAAATCTCGAATGTTCATCTAAGGGTGTACAAAACCTAACTTTTACATATTTAATGTCCCAGTAATGAAGTGAGAGAAATCTAACGTAAGTCGGTTCTGTTCAGCAAGTAGTTGCTGAACCGGACTAACATTGCCGTCAGTAGTCGTTCCTAGGTATTTAAACTGAACATTTTAAATAGTTCGGTTCAGAAATGTATTGGCTTAAGTGTTTCCGATCGTACGAGTATGTAAGTAGTTCCAATAGTTTTTACTTCAGAGGTTTTACAGTACCGTCAAATGGGTTGAATAGGGATGCAGGGGTGAATCGGGACGAAACTTTAAAAGGGATTTTAACATTGAAATAATATAGTTTGTGGCCAACAAGGGCAATTAATCTTTAATTATAATACAGTAATTACACATTAGAGTCCTTTTAATCAGTCCTAATTCCTCTCTCCTGTTTAACTTAAATCAGTGATATTAATATTAACATAAGAAAGTACATGTTATTAATTATTTCCGTGTTTCGTACCTCCAAGCTTGCATCGATACACAAGTTTTTTGATATGGAGACAACCATACGACGATAAATTAAAGTACTGGCAATAATACTAGTAAATATTTTGAAATTATATAATAAATCGAATAACAAAAATTAGATTTTTTCAAAGAAATTATGGGCTAACTATGAGTATAACCAATCTTTGACTAGCTTCATAGTGACTAAACTATTGGATAAATTTGATTGAATTGTAGGAACGCAGACTGGAAATGTCATTAGATTTACGAAGTTTAAATTACCGTCGTCTCTTTCGCCCGACATCAATAATATATCTTAATCCCAATCTTGATCTGCGGCCTTTGACGTCTGCTTGTGATTCGCCCTCCCAAAGACTCAGATTGACAAACTCGGCCGTTGATTGGCTACAGACTAAGATGAGCGCCCTAATTTTGTAACACACTATTTATCACAATCTGAATAATTTTGAAGCTTATTGCTAATCTATTGCTTCATATGTTCGAAAATATGTCTGCTCAACAACGTTAATAACGCAATGAATGTTGTTGAACTGTCAAAATGAAAGCTATTCCTACTGTTAGTGTAATATGCAATTAACCCGCGGGATCAAGATTGGGATTGTGAGATACGTTATTGATATCGGTCGTCAATTGTATACTTCCCTAAACCATTTTCATGAACTCTCAACCACCTACTTATAGAAAAACTAGTTCCATACCATCATATCGTATACTAGCCCGCGACTTCATCCGCGTGAAAAGTCTGGCTCCTTCGACCTACCCGGTCGCATCGCATCGCCTGCGCGCGCTATTACTTAATTTTCGCTTTGCATTCTTTCTGACTTTTTTTCTATTTTCTCGCCTACTAAAGGTCCTAGCGATCAAGTGATCGCTAGAACCTTTAGGAACGGAGGAATTTTAATAGGACCCTAACATCAGTTAAATAGCCTTTAACCTTCTTCAAGAATTAAGCTAGCAAATGTAAAAATATTTCTTGAGATCCGGTAGTTCCACAGATTACCCCCTACATACAAACTTACAAACAAACTTTTACCTCTTTATAATATTAGTACAGACACACGAAGCACAAACTTTGTTTACATCCAGTAATAGTGATAGATTTCGCTGTCCGATTTACATAGATGGGTTCCACTAGTTTTTCTGTTGACATAAATCGTGACCCCACGGGGGCCTGGGACATGTTACGGAAATACTTGGCAGAAGGCCCTCTTGGGTAGTGTAATTTATAACTATATGGGAACAGTAGTCACCCGGTGATCGCTCGCACTCCAATGAAACAGACATATATCACTGGACTTTATAATTTATTGCGGACATAGGTCAAATGGTACAAAACAAAGTTGTACACGTACTTATGTAAAGTGGGTATGCCTCTTTTTGTTTCCAATACTAACTGTAACAAACCAATGTAAAAGAAAACAATTTTAGTGTTGGTAAACGCAATTTGGTCAGTAATGTGACAGGTAACTTGTTCATTTTTAACGTGGTCTCGAAAAATCTCAAATATTCTTTAATATTTAATACGTCGTAGTAACCAGGATTAAGAATGTACATTCAAAAAGTTGGCAACGTCGCAAATAGCTGTCAAATTTTCTCGTTGGTTTGATTATTTTGTCAATAATTATTAGTAAATGAAATGATGAAATATTGCGCTATAGTGCACTAAATTATTATTAACGAATTGCAATAATAACACCAAACTAGGTGTTGAAATAGTTTAAAAACTAAATATTCAGTATTACGACAACAATTATTCCAATTTCATAATCAATATTTTAGTGCAGGAGAGAGCGATATTTCATCATTCCATTTAGAAAATTGTGAAAATATTGATTGTGATTTGTGAATTTTTGTTTTTTATTGATATTTATATGTTAAAAACAGAAAATTATTTGATAGCAATTTATTAATTTATTTGTTTCTGTTTTTTTATAGTTTTAATGTGTTTTTTTTTGTTGTTATGCCATAAACGCATTTTTCTTTTATTCTTTCAAATTGCGACGATGCCTATTTTTAAAATACAACCTCATAACATGTTAACAACGGGCGGAACTCGAACCTCAAACGAGCACAACATATTTCCTGCCGATGAATAGAGATCACGCTTTTCAATATGAAGTAGGTAAATGTGATAGACGTTTCCCAACCTTGACGCAATATGCTCGTGTATGTATATTCCTTTTTCCGCCTGACTATGGCACCTGCTTTCGTATCTGAAAGTCGCCTTCCCGCTGACATAGTTATTATTTATGTTCCCAATCTAAATATCACGAGTTCATTTTTGTGTAAGAACTACCGGAATGAGACGACAAGTGAATAGGTTTGTTTTAAAAGTAGATTATTCTTTAATTTTCCATGTCTTTTTTTAATTATTCTTTTGATAGTGTAGGTAATAAAATTACCTTTGTCTTATAAGAAAAGAAATTAAGGTCATCATTGTATGTTAATTGGTAAACACAAGAAATTCCAGGTAAAGTTTTTTTTTTTTGTAAATATGCACCTGTTGAATTTTCTGCAAATAGACACTTCCATTAGCTCAGGTGTTTTCCACTAGGTACGAATGGTGTATTTAATACAAATACAAAACCAGTAATAATAATTGTTTTATGATATACGTAATGTAATTTTTCCGGGTCTGAGCTTCGTAGATGCGAAGAGCTCTGTAAACATAAACACCATCTAGCAAAAAGACTAGTGTGCTCCGGTTTTTTTTTAATAAGTTTTAATAACCGTACTCCGAATGTATGAGATTTTTTGCAAAAGGTTAGAGAAGTAAACAAGCGTGTATAATATTCTATGAGTTTAGATAAGGCTTTTACCTCTCGCTCGGCCGTCTCCATTTGGCAATATTTATGTTATAAGCGCACAAGACCGAATCTCCTGAGTGAATAACCTTATTTCAAATAAAATAAATTACAAAACCCGCAAATATTCCACTTCCTTATATTTTCTAAACTTAATATATACAGTTCCGCGTAGATTTAAGGGCGTGAGTCCCTTGAGGCACAAGTCACAGGCCAGGCAACGTATATATCACCCTCGGGACAATACATTTCGTGCTTTTCCACGATAAGTAGCTCATACAAGATACACTGATTTATAAGGGGCGAAAAAATATTACCACCCGATAACGGGGCAGAGTTGGCAATAATATTTGTGACGTAATATCGCGTGCATTGAGAAAATGTTTTATTGCGGCTGTTCTTTGTATAGAAATTGTGATCTTGAATCTAGTGGGGCTGTTTTTTGCTTCGTTCAATACACACTTCATTCCTTCCTGTGCGTGTATTTTGTGTTCGATTGAAGTATTCATAATTTTATTGATTTTTGTTGACATTATAGTATATTCTCCTAGAATAGACTGTAATGCGTCATACAAATACTGTTTTAATTAACTGTAAAGCTTCTCACACTTCTTCATATCGAGCCTGTGTTTAGGATCAAGAAAGGAACTAAAATCTATATCTTCTTTTAGAGAAATAAAATATGGTGTCCCGCAGGGCAGCGTCATCGGACCTTTATTATTTCTATTATATATAAATGACCTGCCACTTCATATACTTCATCCTATAATATTATTTTCAGATAGCACATCAATTATTTCATGTATCAATAAAGAATCATATGTAAATGACATTAACAATACAATTAGTAGTTTAATAAAGTGGCTTGACAATAATAATTTAGTTATTAATCATCAAAAAACTAAAATCATGCACTTTTACCAACGAATATCTACGGGAGATATGGATATAAACTACAATGGTCAAACTATAGATAAAGTAAACAGTACATAATTTTTAGGAATCATAATTGACAGCCAGTTAACTTGGAAGCCGTAAGCAGAAGATATATGTAAACGTTTAAGCACAGCCGCGTATATGTTGCATGATCTATCAAAGAAAGTCAATCTGCCGACAATATTAGTGGCTTACCATGGTCTAGTAATTTCTATCTTAAGATTTGGTATAATATTTTGGGGTCACTGTAGTGAACAAGAAAGCTTTTTCAAAGCGCAAAAGCGCTGCCTGAGAGCTATATTTAGTCTTAAACTGACAGACATTTGTCTACCTATATTTAAGTCTCATAAATTATTAACCTTCCCATGCCTTTACATCCTTGAATTAGCAATATTTGTTATAACAAATCGATGTCTATTAAATAGAAACTGGAAAACGAAGTACAGCTATGAGATGACAATACCAGAATCTATTTTGCTCGGGCGTATTTAAAACTCGCTTATTAAAAAGAAATGTGATTTGTATGGCTCCTGTAATCTTTAACAAAATACCTGACCAAATTAAAAAATTACCGATGCAACAATTTAAAAAACGTTTCACAGAATTACTTGTAGATAAATGTTATTATTCTGTGCAGGATTTCTTAAATGATATTTTTTTGTAATATCTTTATTATTCTCTACATTGTATTACATTTGCAAGCTCTATTAAGGCAGAATGTAGATGGATCCTAAATCAAATCAAATCAAATCAAAAATATTTATTTGCTAGAATATGGTACAATAGATAATAAAGTCATTTTGGTTTCAGCATATTCTGCCATGATATGGCGTGCAAATACATTTCCATGTCAATTACAATTATTACAATTACAGTCATTATGATTATTATTATAAATTTACATTAGGTAGGTATAGGTTCTATCGACTTTTACCTACCTATTATATAATTTAACAACTTACTTTTATGTACCTACATTCTAAGCAAATAAAAACCTATTCTATTCTATTCTATTCTATTCAGATAAGCACAACTACTGAAAGTCATAATCAGAGACAACTACTATCACGAAACTACAACTTTAACTTTATCTATAAAATATTTTGCGTTTAACACGAAGTAACCGCCGTCAGACGGCACGATTCAGTAATTACTGTATGACACCAATATCACACACAACACAATTAATAAAATCGCTTATTTTTGTTATAATTCTTTGTCAAGAAAACGTTAAAGGAAAACATTGCGAGGAAACGGCAGGTCCAAGAACCGAAATTCCGAAGACATATGGATCTCATGTACAGCTCACTCCCTCTCATAAAGAAAACGCCTATGTCCCAGCAGTAGAATCATTACAAGCTGATTATGCTTATGCTATGCTATGTCAACAAACTTTAACATCGCACATACAAAATGTAACAACCAGCCTTATTACACCAAATTAACGCCCTAATCTTCCCACATTAGCTGAGCACGAGAAATTCGTCATAACAAGACGACACGTGTCGAACAAGACACTCGTGTCGAACAACTCGCCCGAACAAGTTCCGAACTCCTTTAACACTTTCCTACACATGTTGTACAGAATGTTTCTCTGCGGATTGCTAAGTCTGATGTATGTCGGAATAGGATATTCGTTTTCAAGGCGTCTTGTTGGTTTTGTGAGATGCGGCTTTTGCTCTGAACTGTTATCTCGATGGCGATGTTTAAAGGTATTGGTTTAACAAAATTACTCTACACTCTACACATTGCAAAATAATTGAGTTTCAAGTTCCGTGGATAATAAAGTACTTAGATACTATGTGGACGAATTAACCGACTTAGGTACAACTACCTTACCAGTACCCTAATTGCGTAACATCGATCCGAAGGATTGTGAAGGAAAATGCTACTCATTGTCTTCTAAGTCTGAAAACTTTGTCTGCTTAACAACATTAATATCGCAATGAATGTTATTGAACTGTCACATTGAAAGGCATTATTAGGCATTGCCATTGTAAGACGCAATTACCCCGCAGGAAAAATACTCCACTGGAGACTATTATTGCGATAAGTATCAATACCGCCGAGAAAGAAGCTCCCAAAGTCTCTCAAAACAAAGCGAATATTGGCAATAAGACAGTACTCAATCAACGCACATAAATCTTCGTTTATAAGTGTGTGTGTGCTCATTCACACACATACATAATTATATCCACATACACAGATAAACTATATCTATTACAATCGGTCTTGTGTTTGTAATACATTATTACTTCCCCTCGCCGCTAGTCATTTAATCACTGTAACTACGGCTAATGCGGAACATTATTTGGGAGGAAGAAAGCCACGCGAAATATCGCCGTGACGTGCGCTAATACAAAATATTGGGCCATTAGTTCTGTGCCGTGGTTTAGTAAGCGATACTGTTGTTGCCTTACTGTGGATCATTAGTGAGATGGAACTGATCTTTTAGAACGTTAAATCAGTACTGTCATTTATAAACAAATCATCCAAATCAAAGAACTATTGAACATTCTGTAGAGAAAGGATGTGGTACGCAAACAAATGACGCGTAGCAAAATTCCTCGTAGCTGGCGTAGCGCTGGCGTCAGTTACGCCGTAGCAACCACGTAATTCCTTATTCTCGACAATATTATTATAATGGTTGCCTAGTTCCATGATACTAACAAAGTGCCTCATCTACATATTGGATGTATAAATCGATGAGGAAGATAATTTTGAAAATGGAACTATTAAGGCTGTTTCTGAATTGAGAGTGTGACAAGTTCTCAACTTGAAATTGTCAAATCAGAAACCGGCTGTTAAGGAGCATATCTCTGTTTCTTATTTATACATTCCTTAAATAAAAAGCTTTTATAAACTGCAAAGATTTTTTTTAAATAATAAAGTGCCGTAAATCAATGTTTATGCGAGATGTGACTGAGATCGGCTCGTTTGTGAGTGCTATGCCAAACCCACGCGGCCAGCCGTTGTTCTCTGGTACATTAATTACTCCGCGCGGCAGTGTGTCATGAAATATGAACCTGCAGCGATATCCCATTGCATTGTGATGCCTTTGAATTATTTATGTGAACGAACAGAAAACTTCGAGATAGAGGCTCGAACCTATTCGGGCGTTCTAATTTATTCATTCCGTTGACGTTGGTGTCCAACCAACTGAATTAAATAAAGAAAACTGGTATTGTTTACTAACTTTCAAAGCGAGAAAGTCTACTATACTCCCGCGTTGAACTGTATGGCCGAATTAATAATTCAGTACATAGTTAAATTTGAATTAGCTGAAACAGATATTAAATACCAATTGTATCTTCAGTTCGTCGCTAACCCATATAACCTTAGCACATCCATGCTTATTAATTAATCCTAAGTATTATTAATATTATAAATGCAAAAGTGAGTTTGTTTGTTTGTTTGTTACGTTTTCACTCTGAAACTCCTTAACGGATTGGGATGAAATTTAGCACACAGATAGACCATGACCTGGGTAAGGTCATAGGCTGCTTTTTATCCTGGATCGCAGACGAAATCGCGGATAACTGCTAGTCATCAAATTTTATTAAAAAATTATTCATCTAGTTCTTCTTCTCAAACATTATTATACAAATATAATAAATACCAAAGTAAGTCTGTTTGTCTGTATGAAACCTGTTCACGCCTTAACGGCTGAACGGATTTCGATAAAATTTTGATCATAGGTAGACCACGGCCTGGGTTAGGCCTTAGGATACTTTTCTTATCCCGGTAAGATGATCCCATGGGATAATATCCGAGGTCTACGTAAGCGAACCCGCTGGCAAAAGCTAGAAACTTATATAGTGACACGATTGAAGTTATCAAAGAAAAATTCTGTTCGACAAAGCAACAACAAGAGACATATTGTTTACTGAGCAAACCGAAATAAAGCCAAAGCGGTCATTGTCAAAGGCATGCATTGAGCCCGTGTAAGCTCGGGAGGCTGTGATCATAAACTGCGGACAAATGAAGCGGAAAGATTGACAAAGCTTAGCCTCACTGCATGTAAGTTAGATGCATGGCCTAACTTATAACACATGATTTAGCTTAGCAGGGGTTAGCAACAATAGCTAATTTAGTTGCATATGAAAGAAATAATACTGTCACGGTTTTTAAATTGATCAAGTTGAGAACTTGTTAAATACTTCTTTAGCATTAAGGCGAAAGTGCCATGGTAGCCCGCGAAATTCAAATATCTAAGTTCAAATTAACCTATTAGGTGAATATATCCTATAAAAAAAAAAATCGCGGACTACCATACCGCATCCCCTTAAGGTGATTCCTTCAATGTGCCCGCATAATTCAAAATTGCTTACGTTTTGACAAATAAATTTTGGATTTTGCTGGCTTTACCTAAAGCGTTTGACAAGGTTTTTAAATACTCAATTCAGAAAACGGGTGTGCCAGTCATAGCAGGGCATAACTCAAAAATTGCTACTTATTTGTCGTATTTAAAAATTGTTAGTGAAAGTGGACAAATGACTTTAAAGAATTTGGACACCGTCATTTTATTTTATTTAGACAAAAAATCTGCTGAATTTTATTCATGGCTTTACTAAACGGAATATAATTTAATCTGCATCTTACAGATTCCGGGAGGAACATGAATATTAAAATATATTAAGAACAGAAGACGAACGGAAGCGTATTTTGTAGTTCTTAATTAAGTAAGTTCTTCATAAACATGTAACAATCAGGGAAATTAATTGTTTATCAAAATGACACACTACGCCAATTTGCCGCGTTGTAGCCATTTGACACAACTGTCATAGAATGACAGTTGCGATTTGAATATTTAGACAATTTGAGCTGGCAGTCAATTTTCTAAACAATTAATTTCCCTGACTTTACTCTAACAACATCGTTAACTAAACAGCAAAAATAAAACCACACATTTACAAACTGGCAACACACGCATTAATTAACGATATAATCAAAAGAGTAGCTTAAAAGGATTAGTGTTGCCACACTGCTTCGGTAGCATCTCAAACAAGATTCGGCTAAGTCGCGCCAGGAGGCGGGATTACCGAAATAGAGTTGGCGAGGATTAGGCCAGAGCACTCTCTGCCGTTCGATGTACTACCCGCTTAATACGAACGTAATTGTCACATGGAAACATAAATGAAGGCACAGTGTTCTGCATATTGTGTTGCATTGTATGCGGTTCTGTAGGTGCTGTTGCGGGTAACAGGTAGGGGTCCTACTAAACAAAATTTGTTTGCAGAACTATCAATATATGGGAAGTGATGAAACAATAAATGATTTCAGTGATATACAGGTTAGTAGGGACATTGACGCGCAAACTGTAACCATAAATTCTGCACATGATTCTAAACCCCCTAGCATAGACATTATTCGTAGTTTATCAAAAACGAAATCAGCTGTTTCATACAAAAGTGCAATACTGCGGTCAAAATGTATGGAACAGCAAATTTTAAAAAGGTAAAATTGTCTATTTATATTAATTTATGTTTGTAGAAGGTAATCTCTGGAAATTCTGATCCGATTAAGAAAATCCTTTAATGATAGAAAACTACACTATTGATAAGTGCCATAGGTTATATTTTATGGTAAAACTAGAACATTCTGGCGGACGAAATTGCGAGCAAAAGTTGAAAATAAGAATAAAACGAGATAGTTGAAAATAAATATAATTGCTCGAAAATTGGCTTTATTTTAAATTGATACACGGTACTCGTTAATTTTATTAATGAGCTTTAATAAAATGTCCAAACGACAAACAAATAAAAAGGTAAATATTCGTATATTCCTATCATGTTTGTTCCCCTATACTATATCCAGTAAGACCATTACTTTGCGCAGTATGTTCCATTGTATTTATATAGAGGCACAGAGGTATTACAGGTGGACTTTTACTCGAATTCTGCCTATTCAGTTGCTAATCCCTTAGCTTCTTACAACACAGACAGGAAAAGAGTGTTTTATTTTTAGCGCAAGCCACAAGACACCTAAGTATTATGAAGTGCACCTTAATCTCTTTCGCCTTAGAGCTGATGTACAAGAAATCCATAGGTGATGCTTACATGATCAAGTGATTGCATAAGCAATGACGCATCACTAAGAGCAGATTTTTAAATGCTCATAAAACGATTTCTGAGGAATAAATATTGCAGTTTTTCAGCTTTTGTATAGGATAAGTTATCTCAACTGTCAGATTTTATTATTTAAGTATTTTTCTGACTATTCAAAAATCGAGGCATTACGTGACGATCACCCATTTAAAGATGACCCTTGTGAGGATCACCTAGTATTTCACATTGCGCAACCACGGTTGTAGTGGTAGTAAGAGAGGGGCATTAACTATTGGAAAACATCGATAGAAAAAGAAAATTAGTCGCACAATTGTTTTTATGTGTAGGTAACCTTTTTAATTTACTGCCTGTACATCGATTCCCGCTAAGTTGAAAGTTAAGTACATTTAACGCAAAAAATCAAGCTCATAAAGTTATAAATAAAGTGATTATTGTGGCGGCATCTATATCGCCACATGCGAACTACGCATCAGACTGGCGTTACGCAAAATCGTGCATCGCGCAAACAGAATTTACCGCGCGACTATATAGCATGTATACAACGTCCCGACAACAATTGTCGGGCAGTTGCCCACCAGACACTACACATGTCTGGTCGGAAGATCATCCCTTTTCTATGGAGGATGAGTGAACTCTACACCCTGTGCCTCGTGTCTCTTTAGTGGTGACCCCATGCATGGACATTGGCGCAGCCTTCGAGCAGCTAGTTCAGCGTGACGTCATCATCATCACTTCCTTAAGCTTTCAAGCGGCTATTCAAACAGCCAGCCAGCACCCACGGTTTTAATGGGTATCCTGACCACCAGCATGCGGTGGACGCTCATACCTGGTCATCACACTCAGCCTTATCAGCAACACTGGCACAGCACACTGCACTTTCAGTCAGTCTACAAGCAGAGCCCTTAAATCCTCTCCCGGTGAACGCCAGCAGTCAGCCTCAACTCGGCGCCGTACCGCATCTGAATCACTGAATCATAACGCAGTACCAACTCGACACACTGGGTAATCACCACAGACAGTCCCGACACACTGTGGCACCCGGTTCTGACACACTGGCACTTCAACTGACCCTGTCCAGCATCGCAAAATATACGACACAGACCATTATCGACCTCCGCGGAAGTGAGTGATGTGGCGACATCTACAACGCCACATACGAACTACGCAACACACTAATGTCACGCAAAATACTGCATCGTGCAAGATGAGTTTACCGCGCGACTAGCATGTTTACAACGTCTAGTCAACAATCGTCGGGCATTTGCCCACCACATACGATGTCGAACGATCCTCCCTTTTCTATGGTGAGTGAAATTTATACCCTGTGCCTCATACCTCTATACAGGGTGTACAAAGGCACGTCAACTACGCCTGTACAACAAATTAAGTAATATATGTAATATAAATATAATAATTAACTAACAATGCTTCTAAATCTAAATAATAGTTTGCAATGTATTTGAGAGATGAATAAAATTTTACTACCAAATAGAAAGAAAATCATAATTATCTATTGAAATATTCAACAATTAAAACTTGATAAAATAAAAAAAGGTAAGCATATCTTCCAAATATTAAAATGGTATCTAGTTAGCTGAAGTGGCTGTGGAGCAGGACCAGCATTAAGCCAAGCATTTATATCTACGACTAGCTGCGCCCAGCCGTTTCACCCGCATAAATTTGGAGCTCTTAAATTTTCTAATTTTCTACGCAACAATCTTATTTTTTTTTTCGTAAGAACCTTCTACAAATTATTTGAAAACTTTAAAAAAAGTTGAGTGAAATCGGTAAAGTCGTTTTCAAGTTATGACGTGACCAAGGGAAATAGGGATTCATTTTTATATATATAGACCGCGGTTTTTGTACTGCAGTCTACTGTTCGAAAACACGCTAGCGTTCCCCCAACTGACCCTAAAAAAAGGAAGAACTACCCCTAAGTACTCCTCACAAAACCGCCTTCGCTCAACACCAATATTACACATTGAGTACATACATATACAAACAAGTACACAAAAACCTAAACATTGTCGATCTAAATAAATCCTAACTTCCTAACTAATATTATAAATGCGAAAGTAAGTTTGTTTGTTTGTTTGTTACCTTTTCACGCCTAAACCACTGAACCGATCATACTGAAATTTTGCATATACGTTTTCAGGTGTACAGAAACGGACATAGGGTACCTTTCATCCCAAAAAAAAGTACCGTTCCCGAAGAAAACAACAATAACGTTCTTATGATGATGATGGCGCCACGTGTCTTCCGATCATTATTGAATTATAACTCGAATTGATAGTCAAAGTCTAAATGAACGCGAGCGAAGCCGCGGAAAAAAGCTAGTATGAAATAAAATCAAAATGAAAGGGATGGCTACTGGAACAGGACTATCTACAAACAGAAAACTTACTTAAGTACGTCTCCTAACTACCTACATATCCCCAATCACACATAACACACCAACGGTTCCCTATCCATTTGCATAAAATTTTAAGACCTAATATAACTTAGCATAATTTTGTTTGGCATAATTATATTTTCGCATAATATAATTACGCATAACAGCTTACGCATAATTTTTTTAAGCATAATTTCTCTAACCATAATAATGATTAAGCATAATATTCTAAAGCATAAATTTATTAAGCATAAAGTTCTAAAGCATAACTTTTTTATGAACAATTTTGTGGGTTTTTTTTTTCACTGTAGGAAGCATGAAGCAAGCAAGCATACAGCATGCAAGCAAGCATACAGCATGCAAGCAAGCAAGCATACAAGCAAGCATGCAGCAAACAAGCAAGCATGCAGCATGCAAGCAAGCATGCAGCATGCAGCAGGCAGGGTTTCTGTCACGGCTCCGGCGCTGCGGGCCTCCGGCGGCCCCACTCGTGCTAATCGTCGCAGACGGCTTTCGCTCACCACCGCAGCTTCGGCTTGTTGGCCGGCTTCGCCGGCCAGCCTCAGCCGCGGCGGCTCGCTCGCAGCCGCCTGCTTCTCAGCCCGCGGGCCGCCTCGCCCCTACGCGCCTACGCGATTTTAAATTACACTCTAGGGGTAGGACAAACAAGACTACGTGGAGTCGGTTTTGCAGCAATTCGGTTCTGTCACTAACGTTTGTTGCACAGCATATTAAATTTTTATCAACAATATTATGCTAATAGTCATTAGGCCTACTAATGTTATGCGAATCAAATTTATGCCATAACAAATTAGTCTTTAAGATGATTATGCCAACAAAATGTATGCCTAAAAAAATTATGCCGAAGTATTATTATGCCAAAACAAATTGTGCCAAAATCGTTATGCCGAAGTATATTAGGACAAAGAACATTATGCGAAAAGAAGGGATCCCCACACCAACACACACACACGCACATATACATACACACGCACACACACACACACAACACACCAACACACACACACGCACATATACATACACACGCACGCACACACACACGCACACACACACACACACACACACACACACACACGGACACGAACGCGCACGGGCACACGCGCACGGGCACACGCGCACGGGCACACACACACACACACACACACACACACATACATACACACACACACACACACACACACACACACACACACACACACACACATCACGTATAAGATATATGCTACCACTTAGGTTAACTTAACTTAAATTAGCTTTATATTCATAATCGCTCAGGTAGATCGACACAGTCTACTATTATACTTATACCATCACTTTTTAAGCTGAATCACTGTCTCTCAAGATACAGGTTACCTAGTTTGAGAGGCAGGGTTTTCTACATTGTGTACAGATTTCAGTTCCTAGATTGTATTGCATTGTGTTACTACCTAAGCTCATTCAAATTGTGTTTACTTGAAACATTTTAAATCTGTGTTTTTGTGAAATAAAGTTTTATTATTATTATTTTTATATGTTAACATAGCTCGGGGTCATGAGATCCCGGTCCTTTGGAAGGCGTACGAGGGGCCGAAGCCAACTCGCAGAGGCCCCTTAGACAATTTTAAATGGAATGAGGTACCAACCGACGATTATCCCTGTATGCACTGTGCAAGTGCACCCAACGACAATCCCCGGTTGGTGTTGGACTATTGCAGGATATGGAAACAAAAATAATTATTAAACTATGGGTTTCTGTGGCTAAGATGGACTGGTTACCAAGAACTATGGAACGGCTATGGCCCCTGCCTGACCAATGTTTTATATATAAAATACACGGATAAAATGGCAGGGGGTGACTTGCACACTCAATAATGGGCCCCCGGAAACCGTCGCTAGCACATAGTGACGTAGCGACAAGGAGGCAACACTTACTGAGGTGCTTGAGGAGTTGAGAGGTATTCCACGGCTATCAGAACAATCCCAGAGCCCGGAAGATGGTCAAGATCCCTACCAGCACTTACTGAAATACTTCCTTCCTCCGAGCACGTTTGCTCTTGCGAATCTCCACTCAAGCCAGCCAATAAAGGCAAGAAAGAGGTGGGAGCTCTGTTCCTCGTCATTGTTCACTCCAGCCGGCCAATAAAGGCAAGCCAGAGGTGAGGAACAAGACTTCTCCCGGGAGACAGGGTCCATGGGGTCGCTACTTCCCAACAGCTCGCCACATGCTGCCCTGCGGGTTGCTGTATCTCTCTTGGTCTGGCTTCTCACCCTAGACCTGTTTCAGCAAAATAAACTCTACCGCTAAAGACCTAGAGTTCAGGAGCGCGCAAGCCCCACCACGACGTCAACGTAGAGATACTGCGGTGGGGTTATTATTATTATCATTATTTTTTACAAAGAAAGGTAAAGTACTTAATTGAAAAGAACGGTAAAATAAACTTTGAACTTGGTTTGATAAAAACTTTATAAATAGGTATTCAACTCCATTTCTACCAGATTTATTATTTTAGTAAGGAAGTGACCTCTGCGTATTAAAAAACTGCAATACCTCGGAGGTCACGTCCTCTAAGAACGGACCCGTCATTAAGCACAGTACATTCGGTCGGCCCTTTAAACTAGGACACGGTACAGCTATACCTATAACTACATAACCTAACACCACGCCTGTATTCGCCGCAGAGTTAGGCAGAGGTGACCTTTAGTAGGTACAGCCACATTTCGGCAGTTATTTTTAAGTCCCATAAAATAGGGGGGCGCGCCTATTGCTGTCAACTGGGCACAAATCCAGGTTCCGGGTGCTACTGAAAAATTCCAGATGAAAAAACCCAATAACACTTTGCCCGACTTCGGAATCGAACCCAGGACCTCATGCTCAGCAGTAAAGCTTGTAATCACAAGACCAATGAGGCAGTTAGCTAGATATATAACTACTTGTCAACAAAAATAAAGATAGGAACACACAGGCCAGTAACTTGCACAAAATTATGCATGTATGTATGTATATATACCGTGAATACTTTCACACGAATACCTTTCTGATATGGCTAGAAAGCTGATTGCAAATAAAAGGAGAAAACAAAAATAAAACCTTGAATTCTAATGTTCCCATGTTATTTATTTTATTTTAAATAGAACGGCCGAAGCTTATTACACTATTTAAACATATAATTTATTTAACACAGTCTTGCATTCTTCTTACAAAAATTCAAACAGTCTGACAGTATCATCTCCCATTCATTCGCGAACATAACAAGATCTGTTATCGCCAACCAGTAGTGTTATGATATGCAAACTATTTGCTTTGCATACCTACTTTTGTACAAGTAACTTGCATATGTATTCCTGGCTTATGTGTGATTTAAATCATATGGAAAATATTCCACCTATAAAATCTCAACCTAAGTGTCAAAATCCTAAATGAAAAAAACAACATCTTGACACATTCTGTTTCCCTTTCACTTCACAACAAACATTTTTAAGGCCTCAATGTAAACGTTATGGGGACCGAGAATAAAAACTTTTTCGTATTTTCATTAAGTGAAGTCGTGGAACGTATAAATTTTAATGATTCCGAACAAGTTGTACAAGTAATGAGCTCTCAGTTTCTGGCCAGGAATAGAAAAAATATGGAGGTGTTTCTTATTCTTAGGCCAGTGCACAACCCAGGAAAAACATATCAATAAATTTAATAATTTCATCGCCGAAAAAATATCTAAACTTTCCTACTTTTAGTTTGAGATAAGTGTAACTAATCAAGCATCGACTTATGAAACGCATTTAATGAATTGTCAAAAATCGCCAAAACTGTCGTTAAACAGCATTTTGTACAAGGTTGATACACGTCTTAGGCCTTGACCACACTTAAATCATATTGGTGTATCAGCCGATCCATTCTGTTAAAATCTCACCGTGAAAACTTAGGTGGAATGAACTTGAAGTGAACTGTCATTCCAATGAAAGGAATTGACACTATTGATGGTTCACTTCAAGCTCACTTTTTTCAGAATCGATCGGCTGGTCTCCGTCGCGTGGCACCGCGTTGTATCATTATAGCTATTTTGGTTACAAAATTACTCACATGATCGCGTATCACTTTTCTTTAGCCGTAATTTCAAACCTTGTCGTGGCTTTTTATTAATATGACGTTGAGGGGTGTTCACTTACCACATCTCCATCACTTCTAACATCCAAGTTCTCAGAAGAACGACGTTGAAACTCAACGAAGCCGGTGACGAATTAAAAAACCTAATAAATATTCAGCGTGATAACGATTGTTAGTCACATTGAGATTTCTTTAGATACACCGCGGTTTTAGAGATTCCTATTTCGCTTAATTTCTCATATTCATGTGCAATTAATGTGTGTTACTGTCTTAACTATACTGATATTATAATCGTTTCGCAAAGTTCAAGAAGTTGTTTGTAAAGTACGTGTGAATTTGAATATGAATATTTATGATCTTTGTTTTAAACATGAGGTGAGCAATTGAGCATGCCAGGAATTAGCATAAGTTAAATTGGCATCGTTTTGTTACGTTATTTTATAGCTCCAAATAACAAAAAAAAATGAACGATATTTAATTTTTTTGCTTAAAAGAACATATATGAATTAATTTATGTTATCAAACATGGAAGATAATATTTACATAATTTAAAAGCTGTCTTAAAATAATAATAATAATATGTACAAGTATACAGCGTCAAATTAGCTGGCGAAACTCTACAGACGTGATGGGTATCGATGTTTAAACACGATAAAATAAAAATGATTGGATGATTTTTTGGGGGTCAACAACCGCTGGCAGTCTTGTTACTTGAAGTATGAGTTAAGAAAATCTGTTTTTTTTGTTTTATCGTGCTAAGTTATTGATGCCAATCACGTCTGTGAAATTTAAACAAAATTGAATTGATTTTTTAAACTGATATTTCAAGTAACTGCGCTAACTGCGGTCGATGACCCCATAAAAAATCCTTTTTTTATTGTTTTATGATGTTTATATATCGATACCCGTCACATCTGCGGAGTTTCGCTAACTAATTTAATTTGACCCTTTATAAATGGGGGTGGGGGGAAATAATCACAGAGCATCAAAAAATTCGTCTGCATCGCTGTCAACAAGAAAATTGCCCAAAAGGCTGGCAGCATTGCCACGTTGTATGGCAATTCTGATTCATTGGCCCAAAAATAGGCCCGCCTTGGGGTCTCGTGAAGAGTCGAACAACCGCTTCACGATGTTCGTCACATGTTGAATCCCATACCAAAGACCTACACATCCAAGGCATTATGATTATGCCGTCTGGTCTCTTCCCATCGTCGCGTGCCAAGCCATTGGGTTCAAAACAGCTGGTACCCCCGGCGGTGACAAAAGCACGACGGATGATGTCATTGATGATGGCGTGCCGTGCCAGCCGACGTGCGCTGTTACTACATGATAGTTGATGATGTCCGAGGCAATTAACAGCTTCACCGCATTGGCAGCGATTCGGAGCCATGCTTGGAGCGCCCAGATGCAAACAGGTAGCGAGCCGGAAAGTGATGTCACCCAGCATAGTGCCTATGTTGGGTGACAGTAGCGCCTGAAGCCAGAGGCCCGACTCCCACTCACCCATAGCCAGCAGGCGGGTAAAATTATCCCGTAAAGGATTAAAAGATTAATGAAATAAACAACTAATATTTTTCACTAAACATTTTTTTTTTTGTAAATAAGTATCCAAAACAGTTATCCTTATATTTTAAAAGATAAAGAAGAAACACTTCGTAAATATACCATCGTTAGGGATTACTGAACTAAGCTTATTAAACAAGGTGGATTTTTGAGACGGGGCAGTAAGGGTATGTACCTTTTAAATCGTGCTAGCTACGGGAAAACGGTCTAAAGAGACTATTCATAACGTTTTGAGAAATTTAGATTGGCATTCACAGATTTTGAAAAAATGTACAATCAGCAAGAAAATGGGCAATTTTCACAAAAACTTTTTTGATGCCATTCGATCTTGGTTCTTATAATATGGATCAAAAACTCTATTGGACCAACTGAGGTTTGAGTACTAGAAAAGTCAGAAATCGCGATATACTTTTCCCATACATATCGTAGGAAATTAGACACCAAACTCACTTTTTTATGATGGATAGACTGGCCACCACAATTAAGACTGGCCGAAAATGAACAAAAAGAAATGAACAGCGAATTCCGAACGAATACGCATTATTATCTTATTTGCTGTAAGAACAAAATTTTAATAGTTTATTACTTATGATTTCCAAAATTCTGAGAAAAAATGTCCTCGAATAATTTAAAACGTTAAGACTTGTATGGGAAAAGTTTTTTGTGATGTCTGACATTTTTAGTGTCGATCTATCCATCACAAAAAAGTAAGTTGGAGTCTCATTTCCTACAAAATATATAGGAAAAGTTTTTCGCGAATTCTGACTTTTCAAGTACTCTAACCTCAGTTGGTCACATGGAGTTTTTTGTTTCGTACAAGAAACAGGATCGAAGAGCATCAAAGAAAGTTTGTGTGAAAATTTGCCATTTTCTTGCTGACTGTACAATTTTTTCAAAATTCGTGATTGACGATCTAAATTTCTCAAAAAGTTACGGATAGTCTCCTAAGACCGTTTTCCCGTAGCTACAACGATTAAGGTACCTACCCTTACTGCCCCGTCTCAAAAATCCTGCCTGTATAAAGCCAGTATTTGCCTATTTATACCGAAAGTTCTTTGTAATCGTACGAAAACAGCTCTCTTAACCAAAAACAAAAGTCTTACGAGTATTATCCAGAATGATGGTAGTACAAATAAAGTTTTTATATCCAATAAAACAATACTTTGAAACTATGTTTTATTTTCGATCTGGAACAAAACAAATCAACATTCAGATGGTATGCCAGATAGTTGTAGGCACAGGGTCTACGCGATAGCTACGGCGTAGCTAGCACAGTGATGTCACCGTCTACGCTCTCGTAGCAAAAGCCGAGTCACTCTTTATGGTAAATTATTAAGCGTAGAGGGGAACGTGTTTTATTCAAAGCCGTATATTTATATGACGGAGAAGGTACGTCTCTCTCGTTATCATCAGCCATATTTTAACTACTGTGGGCGTACTATGGGAAGTGTTGGTTATTGCGCAATAGAAAAACCGTTTGTAGTTCAAATCAAATTATAATTTACGAAACAAATTAATGCACTAGCGAATCACACACTGTAGGTACACGACACAACTATACAGAATGCACGACAGTTTATAAACATGTTCACTGCTTGACCGCCACCGACCAACTCTGCTTTAACTCTGGTCGAGCGTTATGTTGTAGACTCTGTTGAGCGCCACCTGGTGGCGCTGGCGTCCCGATTAGTCAAAGTCAAACTATTGATTTAACGTATTTCCGACATCTATCTATATACAAATAAAAATCTATGTTTGTTTGTTAGTCCTCTATCGACTCCGAAAGGGCTGGACCGATTTTGATGAAACTTTGGTGAGTTTTTCTGCATACGCCCGCGAAGGTTTAAGGGTAGGGTAGCTGTAGAACATCACGCGAACGAAGTCGCGCCGGGCAGCTAGTATATTAGATTATAGAATGAATCCATACTAATATTTTAAATTCGAAAGTAACTCTACATGTATGTTACCTTTGCACGCCTAAACCAATGAACAGATTTCGATAAAATTTGGGTAGGAGATAGATGGCATCTTCAGAAAGGACATAGGCTACTTTTTATCCCGGTAGCACGTTCCGTGGGATAATTTCCATCCACACGGGCGAAGCCGTGGGCAGAAGCTAGTAAGTACAATTATATTTTTGTTGGATAAAATAAGGTATATCTACCTGATTCACAAAGGCAGCTCTGTCATCACAGAACGAACCCGCGTTAATTATTTAGAGTACAAAAAGATATTTTAATTCTCGCCCTTGAAATGTGCCTGTTTTCTAGAATACCTCTTATAACTTGGCTCTGTTTACATTCTTAGGACATAATCAAACTGGTTGCTAATTTAATTGTATAATTTATTATTTTTATGACGTTGATTTACATTCTGTTATTACTTCAACTCACATACTGACTTATTATTTTTTTTTTTTTTCAAAATCCTATACTTTTACAATGTTTTGTAAATATGTGAGCACATATTTACAAAACATTGTAGCAAATATGTGTCTATCACATAATTAATTTATCTGTCATTGCTTCATTTTTTATTCTATTTACGTTTATGTGGTGTAGTAATTTTGTTCTAGGTGCATCATCGTCTTCACTTATAATTATATAATTAATGTATACAAAATATCGTAAAACATTTTAAAAGAATAACGGTGGCTTCTTGCCCATTCTTCTCCATACGAAATTACCTGTTGGAAGGGGCGACTAGAATCAATTCTATTTTAATGTAAATGTTGACGTTCAAACATGCCTTTTATGTGCTTATTTGAAATATGATATAAATAATGCATTTTGACTTTGACTTTAATTCCGTTTTTTGCCCTCACTCACTCAATTCTCTACCAGGACTACATAATAGCAAAGAATACATCTTAACTAACTGTGACTGCAAAGTTTGTACGCAAAAAATATCTCAGTCCCTCTGAGCTTAGCTTGGAAGCTATATAACATTTCATTAGCGGTCAGCGAAGACGCTCGGTTACTGAGGTAATAAATCCTCATTTTTACTAAAGGACAAGTGAAAAGAAAAGAAAAATAGTGAAGGAAATTTGCGTTATGAGCGAATAAACTATTTTGTTAAGGTTTAGGAGCTGTTGTAAATCATTTTAGATTAAATAAAACATGGATGAGATTATTGAATTATTTATTTAATTTTGAAGATTTATGGCTTTCCCCAGCAGTGGGAATAAAAAATAACATTTGGCAATGCGTCTATGGGTTTTATCGAGATTTTATTTAACGTTACTTAAATATGAGGAGGAGTCATATGTAAGTATCGTAGTAGGTGGCGTTATGTAGTTTCTGCTTATCCCATCCATGCCCTCGGGCAGAAGGCGTGAGTTTATGTATGTATGTGAGATTAATAATTTTCTGTCGATTCTTATATTTTTAGAAGAATTACTCCAAACCATGTATACAAATCCTATCATTTCAATTAATCAAACCCAATTCATGTCATGAAATTATTTCGTTGGTTATTATTTTAAAAGCAATATACCAAATCTCTGCCAAACAAAAAACCATTTGGTTATTAAGGCTTTGACTTTGTTCACGAAGCTATATATTTTAACATGTATAATAAAATAAAATTGCCGTTTTTTTCATATTCAATAGCATGGGTAGGGCAGGGCTACCCTAGCTACCATACCGATTACTTGACCAAAAGTTTAAATAAGAGGTCGGCGAAAAAGGTTTTTCGTATTTTATAGATATAAAGTTGTAGTAAAAGCTCTTTGGCTGTACTTTTTGTATCTGGCTGGTTTTATTACCAGTAAAAATATGACATTTAAAAAAATAAAAAAGTACGAACGATTTTCCGCAATTTTTCAATTGCTTTTCTGTCCGCCGAAATGAGTGAATCTAACGAAGAAATTCGATACATTTTGAAGTTTTATTACAAAAAAGCGAAAAATGCGACAAGCCGCGAATAAAATAATGTAACGTTTGTGGACTTAACGCAGTGTCAGTAAGAGTAGCATATAGTTGGTTCAAGCATTTTCAGTCCGGGAATTTTGATGTCAAAGATGCAGCTCGCTCTGGTCGCCCTGTTACGGATAAAGCCGATGTAATTTTTGAAAAAGTAGAGCAAGCCATTAGTAGTTACGACATAGCTGAAGAGTTAGCGGTTGACCACAAAACAGTTTGAACCATATGCAAAAGTCTGAGTATACAAAAAAAACTCAATATTTGGGTGCCACACGAGCATTTGGGTGGCGTTGAATTTGTATATAAAATACGTAAGAACTTTTCCCTGACCTAAATTGAATGCGGCCAAAGTTGCATGTACGTTTTGTGTGTGTGAATACCTATAATTGCGTTAATTTTAAAATAATGCCTTCTAAATATTTTTTAATCAAGAATTTTCCACAGTCATAACAGCCGACATAAATCCATGAAAGCAAAAAACGCACAACAAGAACATTAATATGCATCCATGTTCATGCTTCCCTTTACGGAAGCAAGTCTGCCTCGAAGCAAAATGCATCGCTGTAATCCTCATATTATTACAGCGATTCAAGCTTCAGAGATCAACTACACATAATAAGTTTAATGTAACATATAAAACGGTGAAATCCTAACAGTAGCGCTGTAAAGCGCTGCAGAGCTTTGCAGCCTTAACCCATAGAATTGCGGTTTAGCTGCAGAATTGCAGCTTTAAACGCCTTAGGCGAAATGCGGCTGTTTCGAACTCTGTTCAGAATTCGGATAGTTGGCACCCCTGATCCCAACATGGCGACCGATGCGCTAATTGACGAGCTATTCCCTTTTAGACTTTTGTATGAATAGTTGACTGTAGCAACAGCTATTAGGCTTACGGCCTTGCCTCGTATGCATTATGGTGAACATTGGATTTTCAATTTGTTCTTTGTTTAGTTGTAGAATCGGGATTCGGTTTTCACGCCGACCTCATCTAGTTTTAAAATATGATTGACGTGTAAAAGTGTTTGTACAAACCTACTTACAGAAATAAAATCATTTATCATGCTTTTTAGGGTTCCGTACCCAAAGAGTGCCAACGAAACCGTATTACTAAGTCTCCGCTGTCCGTCCGTCTGTCACAGGGCTGTATCTTTTGAACTGTAATAGGTAGACACTTGATTTTTTCACAGATTGTGTACTACTATAGCCGCTATAACAACAAATAATAAAAATAGAATAAAGTTAAAACTTTTTTTTACTTAGTATTTTTATTATCTTTAAGTAGTTTATTTAAATACCTATGTCATAATTCTCGAGCCCTTATTCCAATTTATTTGGGGTCAGCGCCACATGTCTTTTGCTTCTATACTTCCCAATTAGTCGTTACCGAGATAACAACTAGTCACCCCCTTTCTAGCTAAATACCTATTTTAAATACTGATCTAGTGTCAAAATATAGTATGGCGGTACGGAACCAATCGTGGCCGCTTTATTTTTTGTCATTGCTTGAAATTTCAGCCATAGTTCGCTGTGTATGATTCACTGTCTGTGTTTACTGCTTCAACCCTCACATGTTTTATATATGATAAATAATTTGATTTCGCATTCAAAGTTTACTTATTAAAAGGTAAATCAAGGTAATGTATTTTATAATCATAACGACTAACTTCAAGCTTCCGTAAACTCAAACATAATTATTTTCAAAAACATTTACACGTGCGTATCCAACCCTTCTCCAGTGGAACCTTTAATACGCTGAAGTTTAATTATATTCCTACAACACAGATACTGTGAATCGGAAGTTGAAGGAGGACCAACTTTTATGACGCTGCGAACCGGCTTGGTCTATGAAGGATTACCCGGAGAAGTTACTAGCTTAAAGTATGAATTAAACAAGCTTTTACAAAAAAAAAAATACATTATTCACAGATTTTTTATTAAAGTTTATTTTTATTTAAGTACGTTAAATATGCTATTATTATAAGTCGTAAAAGCTTGTGTAAGCCAGATTTTTTTTTTCGTAGTTATATTATAATCTAAGTCAAATCAAAACCAACTCTAATAATTATTTGTTTGAATATGGTTGATACGTATAAAGAAAGTATTTTAAACCATAGGAACTTTAACAGATGGCAAATACCTAATAGTATTTTTTTATCTTCCATCCTATCGGCTGTCATGTCAGTGTTTATTTTCTTTCTTGTCATATGTTATTTCACACGATTTGATTATAAGTCGAGGTTAAACAGTATTTTTTTGTTGATTTGATTATAATCTAACAGTCATTCATTTATAAAAATAATGCTGTGTGCAATGTTTTTACTACTTACTCCTAAAATGTTATCGAAGCACAAAAAATAATCATGTTATCTGTGTGTGTAATAAATATCAGCCAATACATTACCAACAAAATTATATGTTTACAGTATTTGCCGCAGTGTATTTACTCACGTTAAAACAGCCTAGTACCAGCGACACATGACAGTTTAATCACGTAATGAAAACACGAGAATTTGGTGCATCTGTTCATTGTTTAATATCATATTAACCCGTATAGTCCACTAGTGAAAACATTATTGTATGTAACAGGAATTGGTGATAGCAGTAGGTACATAAACACGTAAAAATTGGCATGCCGTTTTTTCGTATAGGTATAATTGGCGTCACATTAAATTTAACCGGACGATTATGTGGACAAATTCTGCGCTCTCATAATGTGCTTAGCCTTTTCCCAATTATGTTGAGGTCGGCTTCCAGTCTAACCGGATGCAGCTGAAAACAAGTATTTCACATGGAGCGACCGCCTATCTGATCTCCACAACCCAGTTACTGGGTAACACGATACCCCTTAGTAAGACTAGTTGTCAACTTTCGAGCTTCTGACTACCCGTAACGACTGTCAAAGATCTACAAATGACAGCCGGGACCAACGACGTAATGTGCTTTCCGAGGCTCGAAGAGGTCTCAATATATATACCCATCCACTGACCGATGTCGGCAAGCGTTACTTAACCTTGAAGATCGACCCGCGCGGCTGTTATAATTTAGCTACGAGCCCCCATTTTGCGTACACAATTGGCGTCGCATTGAACCGGATGATTATGTGGACAAATTCTGCGCTCCATAACTTGTAATTCCTACTCCCAGATTACAGCTAGGCGTTGAGATTACCCCTGTCTAATTTCCACTGGCTTCCAGTTTATTCTTTGAGGCTATAAATTGCTAGTTTGTAGTATAAATTACATGGCTTGTATAATACAAGTTATTTTGTTAGTGGTTATGAAAAATTGTGGCCGTTAGGAATTAAGATACCTTATTGAATTAATGTTTAATAAACTATGAGCTTTAACGGGGTTAAAGGAGTTGTAAACTATTATATATTACGCTTTTTATATTGCAGGTTACAGAATAATACCAGATAACATCATTTTTGGTTAGATTAAAGCTAAAATACTTTTTTACGAATTTATGTTGGGCACATGTATAAACTTTTCTTTGTGCGCAAAATACGCGTGAATACTCCAACAAATAAATTAAAATAATACCCTAAACATAGTCTTTAGTCTGACAGACTATTTGCCACCAAATACCGAAATATTTCATGTTACAAGCCCAATTTTACGTAAAGAAAATTATGCTTTTCGGTTCTGTTTCGGATAATAAACGTACATTATTTGGCAACACGGTCACGTCTCTGTTGTCTGACAAACGAAGCAAGCCGACAGCAGCTTTGTGCCTACTGTCTTAACCCAATGTTTAAGACGGCAAAGATGTACCTACAGTAAAATATGAACCCACCTTTCTTTTTCGTGAAGACTGATTATGTGGTAGATATATCAGACAATAGGTTATTCGTTCTGAGAATCCTAAAACGAGATACATGACCCTTAGTTTACAGATACGAAAAAAGATAACAAAAGATAACAATTTGGAATGCTTTTATTTGACAAATCTATCCACCCAACGAAAGTGATATTATAAATATTTATATAGAGTGGTTTTATTTTGTTTTTCTTTAAACTGCTCCAAATACAATTACCCAACATTTAATTCATTTGATTTTCATTGGTACAATTGTTTCAGTTGTATTCATAATTTATAAACAGCTAAAACCAACATTTTGAATTTATATAATTGAATATTATTAACAGTCAGATTCATCTATACATCTATACATACATACGAATAAATAAAATTGAAGTGTCTGTTTGTAATGTCAAAATAACAGCTTTTACTAAATGCATATGAAAGTATATACGGGACTTATAACAAAATACCATTTTTTTTTTAATTTTTTCTCTGTCTGTCTGTTTGTTCCGGGTAATCTCCGAAACGACTGGACCGATTTTGACGGGACTTTCACTGGCGTATAGCTGATGGTATAAGGAGTAACATACTTTTTGTGCCGGCAGCACGGTCCCGTTGGATAACTTCCGACATCCACGCGGGCGAAGACGCGGGCAGCAGATAGTCACGAATATAACAAAACTTTACTTGAATTTTTCTACGGCTCGCACTTTCAATTAGAAGGTAAGTTGTCATGAATTATATAGGTACCTAATGTCGAGTGTTAAAAGTTCAAACCCGCTAGGTAAACATTAAATATTAAAGCAACAAGCATTAGGTATATCTAATCAGCTAAAACGAGATAAAAGTGACATTCTTTAACTAAATGATGTGTGAGTTAATCAACATTTGATACGTAAGAGCGTTGAGAGCGAGTGGTCTACCCTTTTCAAGGAGCTGACTTAATGGCGAGCGCTGACATTTTAGAAAAGGGTCACTAATTTATCTAAACACTGTTCGTTGTAACTTGGCCTTAATTATAGTTTAACTTATTTGCGGCAGCTGCCCGCTGTCCGCGTGTACGCATTCAACAATTTCTGTAATTAAGTGCTAAATAACAATAGTTTTGTAACTTCAAGTTACAACTTACAAGTTGGCTATAGTTTTTAGTGAAGGGTGTTCCACTGTTCCCTGTTCGCTTGTGTTTGATAGAACCGCTAAGTAAATAGTTGCGATTTGTTGCGGGATCTAAAAGCGGTTGGTATACGAGAAGTTAGTCTCAATTCATCTTGTGGTGCCGATACCAGTTCGGAGGCAACACGTTCTCACTCCGATTAAATTGTTAATTCCTAGAGTACCTGCGAGCAATTTATTGCGACTGTTCTTTAGCGAATAAAATACGGGTACTTGGCTGTTGTTGCTTTGATCTTAGAATAAATGATCGTTTAACATGTCGGAACTTCTAAGCTATTTCACCAACGTATTAAAGCTAAGCAGATCACATCACCGTGCTATAATAACTGTAAACAAGTGCCTTACTGCAGTGGGAGCGTACGTGCGAGGGGTGAGTTTGCGTCGAGATGACACGTCGTTAAAGGTGGGACAATTTATTGCTAAGCAGACGAAGTGATAAATGGGTGACGACCACGATCTACGCTCCCGTCAAACTCGAGAACGTGTTCTGGGTGTTGAATAAGTCATATAGTCACAGGGAATAATTATTATAGGTGGGTACATCAAGGAATTTTTCAGAAAAACTTGTTTTAAAGTTGTAGCATAATTACTTGATATAATAAAATGAAACAAGTAGGTATTTGTTACTTTCCAAAAAAAATGCATATTTTTCTGATTTTGTTTTTCTACGAATTTTAAGTTCAGGTACCTACTTTATAAAACTTTTGGAATCGACAAATAACATCACTTTCCTTGCAAATAATCTTCAAAACGACGTAAAATGAGCTGTAGGTATCTGTACCTACCAACTTGTTACAAAAAAAAATGATTTAACGACATTCAACACGCCCAACACAGAAAACAGTCCTAACCACCTAATTCTCTTTACACAATGTTTCACACAAAAATACCGCCCTATAGATTTACATAGTGTAGATTTGCGAGACGGGACCAAGTCATGCCCTCGGGACCAATCGAGGCTAAGCCGCGGACGGTCGCCCTGCACACCGGTGATAGTGAAAAAAGCCACTCTCCGTGTAAAGGCTGTGTACTTTGGTGTTCGTTTGATTAAAGTGCCGCGCTCTCCGTGAATTTCAAATGGCTCGTGAATTTTTTTAAACTTATCCTTTGCAAATGTTTGGACGATCCTTGTGATTTTAACGGTTGGAATAACATGGAGTTTGGACGTTGTATCTTCATTAATAGGATTAAGGTGTTATATTTTTATTTTAGATTAAATTGGCCTATAAATGATATGCTAGACGGGTTTATTTATGAAAGAAATCTGTTTTCTTGAATGCCACAATTTTTGTTTTGTTTTGAACACAAAGCTAAGGAAACTGATATTTAAAATCATCTACCAACAAAAAAAAAACTAATAATCAACTTCGCGTTGTTACAAAAACTTCGCTACAAGACTGCGACCGTGTTGCCGCGCAGGCAATTTTAAGACACCGTCAACTTCCACATAAACAGTTAGCCTAACAAGCTTGTCCGACGCAATTTGTAGTAATCCGGTAACAGATAGGAGAAAAGTTGTACCATAGAGTAAGAAATATATTATAAACCATTTTCATTGTTAATTTTAGCTTAATTCTAAATTTAATTTAAAATTATTTTACTCTACCATTAACCCTCTTTTTCTGTGGCCTCCTTGAAAGTCACAACTAGAATGTTTATTGTCGACACCGTTTGTTTATTTTCTGAAGTTGGAGAGTCTCCTACTACAAGCAATTCCTTGCTTAGAAGGTGACGCCAAACGTTCTAAAGAATCGCACTCATGTTAATTGAAATAAACATTTTTATTTCATTATTTATTATTATAGTAACAAAACTCCTAGATGATTATGTTGTTAAAATATTAGACAACTTCAATATTTAGTTGAAATTGCATTTCCGCCAAAAACTAGAAGAGCCAGCTGTGAATAGGCATATAATATGCATAAGCACATTAACAGACATGTATACCTAAGTAATAATCATATAGTATTTGTATGTTTTGCTGTTGGTGTACCAATAAATTCATGAAAAATTGCACTATTTGCCCACTAGCCATTCGGGGCGATAATATCGGCGCTTGCGGTGCACTTTACCCGCTCTGCATTCGATCATCAACAAAATTGACGACCTGAGTGCCTACAGATTTGCTCGATTTTTCGCAATAGTCAAAATTCTAACATAATCGAGTAAATGTGGTAGCGACAGACGATCGACATAGAACTTTTTGTCGATTGCCACTTTGGATCTTTTGTGTCGATTGATAAATCAATAAATCAATTTTTAACCTAGGTAATCATCTAATCATCAATCGTGTCAGAAACGCTGACAGATATAATAAGATCTGTCAAGAACGATCTATTGATCGCCACACACAGCATACTTATCGACCGATAGTAACGAATAATTTTGGATTGGACGAGCGCAGTTCGCAGTGGTAGGTGTTTATTTTAGCACTAACGGTGCATGCATAAAAAAAGCACGTACATTATGAGCTTCGCTTCTTTACAGATTTTGTATTCTATGATTGGACGCAGTGTTTAGACGGCAAGTGGAAGTGGGTTGTCCAGGAGGTGGAAAGATACACTATACTGATAACAGTCCCTTTTATCTGGTTTGAAGGGTGTGTAGTGTTGTGTTTTTATACTATGGCGCCATGTGTGCAACTTACTGTTGTAAATATGTGAGGAAGCTCGCTCTATACAATGCTAAATGCTCAAGCTGTATATTATAAATCTTAAGTTATACCGATTACTTATCCTTTCAAGAAATAATTATTTGCGATATCGTTTTAATGTGTATTTTGTAAAAAATAAAACACGTGTGGCACTCGGGGACTGCTGCGGTAAAGCTACTGCATAGCATTTTTTATCAACTTATGCAATTATAATTATTTATGCGGTTTTTTTTTTTCTTTGATATAAATCAAGTACAGTCGTACCATATACATACATGTTAAGCGAACGCTCGGCCGAGCTACATGGTAGGCGCAGTGGGGAGTGTTAGGTTTTATTTTCGTTACGGAATTTCTTGATTCGGTCGCCGCGTTCAAAGCCCGCGATAAAAGCTGTGCAATAGCTTAAAAATTGTCAAATGTTGTTTTCGTATTTGTCATAAAATTAACAAAGGTATTATGTACTAGGTTCTGCCTGCGTCTTCGTCCGCGTGATTAAACATAAAACTACCTATAGCACTCAGCAATAGCGAAGTTATCTATCAGTTAAAGAATTTTTGAATTTTTGAAATCGGATGAATAGTTTCGGAGATTACCTCAACTTGTATCAAACTTCACCTCTTTATAATATTAGTGTAGATAATTTCCACCAAATATTTGTCTAAGCGATGAATCGGTTGTTTTAACTCAACTCATAGATTATGCTCTTGATAAATTCAGGTCACGATCTTCTTATTTTGTAGTACTTACGTATATAAGAGATTTTGTTGGCTTAGTGTACTTACATAACTCTTGATTGGAAGGAAAGTGTACTTTGGCATTGAAGATATGTTTTTGCCAGGAAAATCTATTGTTGGGATTGTAGGCATTTTTATAACGTACAAAAACTATGGCAAAAATGTTACAGTCATTGGTAAATATCAATGAATACAGTGAAATGAAATGTGCGTGTGTCTGAGTGGTTTCAGAGATATTACTTTGTCTCCTTGGATTGGAAGGACACCTACCGTACAGCAGCAACAGCTGGATAACGTTAAGGAGGCCCGCCCTTAAACGTACTTTAACAATGATCGAAGTCTACAAATGCAGAAATCTCTCTTATTCGCGTCACGTGACCATACAGGAAACGTGCGCCGCCGCAGCGCGCGTGCCCGCGCCCGACTTGATGACTCACCGTACCCACGTCATCACGCTCATAGCGACTAAACGCAAAGGGCACCCCCTGCATGTTACGAACCTTGGTTTAGGACGTCACTGCGGATCAAGGAAATGCGCTGTGCTGTGGGTCCCCCATAACACAGCATCATGCTAAGTGGAAGCCTTATTCTTCCAGTCACGACGTGCAGCTGCGGATTATTTATGTTCTGTGCTCGTGAACATAGATCTGTTTTTTCTTTCTTACTTTATTTAGTACTTGAATCAGGCGCACCTGTAGCAGTAAGTCCGCTACCACTATGGTGACTAGCAAGCACGCCGGGTCTTCCATAATTACTTATAGTTAGTTTCTTAACGAGACAAGCAGAAGTAGACCTTAACATCAACACCGATTTTCCAGGCAATTAACTTAAAAAAATAGACCATTATTAGAACATACAGATAAGCTCGCGCCTTCTTCCCTTCCCATGGAGGTAGGCAGAAACTACAGAACGCCACCTACTGCGATCCTTACATACTACGTTTGCTTCGTTTACGTTCATACATATGGTCATACACGCACGCCGGTTGCGAGTACTACATACTTGATTTTCTTTGAAGAACACCACCGCACACTATATGTCCTTCTAGGGCTTTCCCTCCTGGCGTTTTTACTCACATCTATCTTGTAGTACCTTTCGTTAGTCGCCTTTCATTCATCCTCTCAACATGACTAAACCATCTAAGCATACTTTTTTAATTTTTTGTCACTACATCTTCTTTAAAACCGCACCGTTGCCTTATCATACCATCCTCAGCCTGTCATTCATAGTTACAACACACATGCTTCGTAAAAACGCATTTCTCCAGCACATCGCATTTCTAGGACATGAAGTAGGTACTAAACTTGTCTTCCCAAAAAATAAAAAACGTAGTCGCGGAGCGCGTCTTGTTTTACAATAACATTCGATATCGCTCGCGTATTGCTATTTCCAATATCACTTGAAAGTTTTTCGTTATCTTTCCTCTCACAAAGGCGTAAAGGGAAAAAGGTATGACACACACACACACTGCATTCCAAAAATAGACCCGATACTATCAACATTTCTTCTTATCTAATATCGGGACGCGAAAATAATCTGATACAAGAAAATAAACTGCCGGGTAACGGAGCTGTGTTACAGCTTTACTTTCATATAAATATTATATGAAGGCATACTATCTTGTAAGTTAGATGGAACATGAAAGTGTATCTACAAAGGTTTTTTAACATAGTTCGTATGAAACGCGATTACTCTGTCTGTCACCTTTTCGTTTCAACGGCTGAACGGATGTGGATGAAATTAAGCACACAGGTAGATACAACACAGGTGTGATGTGTGCATGGAGGTTAGGACATAGGATACTTTCATCCGGTAGTATGTCCCCGTGGGTTAATTTCTAACCTCCACGCGGGCGAAGCCACGAGCAAAAGCTAGTAAGTAACAAGTTCTTCTATTCTCAATTTTGAAAAGGCCTTACCTACCAGTTCTTTCATTTAACTTTCTTACGTTCCACTCTTAACCGAATGAAAAAAAAATACAAAAAGGAAACCCTATAATATAAGTCTAAAGGACAAATAAGAACAATTAAAATCGGACAATCAGAACTAAGCCTTAAAGAGTAGCTTCAGTATTATCATGAAAGTGATCACTTGATCACTTTTGATAAGTGCGCCGCCCTACAGGATTACTGTCACAAGAGCTTACAAAGTTGTGTTTTATTGTGATCTACATTTGTTTTCTACTTTATTCGATTAGGTTCTTATAAGCTAGAGATTGGGTTTTGATAATAATGTTATCCTTGAGTTGCAGATAATAGAGCCCAATAAACAGTAAAGAATCGTTTAGAATTACAACATAGGTAGTGAATTATATTTCGATTGTATTATATGCACTCTAACACAACCTGTATTCTGGTCACAAGGACTGAAGGTATCAACTCAAATTATTGATAAGGTTATTGTCGGAAAATAAGCAAAAGTATCCAAATATCTCACAAAATACTTCTCACTCAAATCTGACCAAAACACTCAGCATATTCTTAATTTAAATTTCACGCAAAGGAAACTCCGTATACAGCCAGCCCTTTTATGAAAATGTGTTTTAAAGATAGCAAAAATGCGCTTGGATCTGGCAGATAAAGCCGGTGTCGCCATGAAAGGGTTAATGCAGCGAAACCTGCCGACAATCGCACTCCAGGGGCGGTAGGGTTGGATCCTATAATCCGATATTTCACTCCGCCAGCGGAAAGCCAGGTATCAGATCATAACTGACCTCGTTTTATGGTTTAAATGAGCAATATTGAATGATGGAAAATTCAAACCTTAAGATGTTGTGGAATGTTTGAATTTCTTGGTTTTCATTCATTTTTTGATATTATTTAATCTGATTAACCGCCTCGTTGGTCTCCTGGTCACTAGCGCTTCAGCTGCTCCTGGGTCCGATTCCCAGGTCAGGCAAAGTGTTATTGTGTTTTTCCAACAGACAGTTCTCAGTAGCAGCCCGGAGTCTGAATTTGTGCCCAGTTGATGGCAATAGGCTTACTCCCTATTTCATTACATGGGCCCTAAACATAACTGGCACAATGTAGGTGTACTTTAGGTACACCTCTGCCTAACCCCTCGGGGATTACAGGCGTGACATTATGTTATGTTATAAATTTTAAGAATGGACCCCTTTATAGCACTCTTTAGCAAGCACTTTTCTTTTTCTTTGTTGCTGAAAAGACGTAATACTGTATATAATTTTAGTGACGCAAATAAAAGTCAGGAAAGATAGAAAAGTGACTAAACATCCTGGAGGGCTGGCTTTCGTATAACTACATATATACCCCTGTCTAGGGGTAGAATGCCAAAATCCCATCACTGGCTTTTGAATGATGTTTGGAGATTTTGTGGTGCTGTACACCAATTAAAATAAGTAAATATTAACTACTTACTTATTAAGCAAGTATCTAATTATTCCCAATGTAATCCACACGTCGACTAAGGGCGGATTTCACGAATAAAACTGAACCCGATCAGCATACCTAAACCGCGTTCAAGAGCATCATTGTTTCGCATTATTGACTCACAGCTTCTGAGCACATTGGTAAAATTGGCACTAAGACATCGATCAACTTCCTCCATCCACGCAAAATATTATTTTACCTATAATATAATAGCTGTAGATCTAAATCCTGCACATTAAAGTATAAATACAAATCTCAGAAGGGAGGAAGTAAACTTAATCAATCTTCCACTGACAGAAGTTTAGGTAATAACGTGCCCCTTTCGTTTCTTCTCGGTTGCAAATTACTCGTCCGCTCTTGCCAACAACACTAAGGAAACTTTCACTGAATCGAAATTAAATTGCTAATTTTGCTACTAACCCCTGAATTTGTTATCGATCGCTTCATTCAAAGTATCTCAATGCCAACGGAAAGCTGAATTCATTTGAATTTGTCCGGGTCATTCAAATTACACATTAACTTGCCAAACGAGTTTCTATTTAGGAACGCTCCATGTACACTCGTTACAAAGCTTATATACTATGTAGCTCGTTTCGGCTTCGCGGTTGTTTTGTGATAGAAATGAATACTAAAATCGTTTAGGTACCTACATATAAATTGTTTTATTCAATGTTAGCTTCTCGTTCTAAATAAAGATTCTTTCTGATTAATTGGTAGAAAACACCAGCAGTGAAAAGTAATAGCTGATCTATATCTATCTGTCTATATACTATAATAAAAAACCTGAGGAGTTTGTTTGTTTGTTTGAACGCGCTAATCTCTGAAACTACCAGTCGGATTTGAAAAATTCGTTTTGCATTTGGTTCTTGAAATTCTTGAGGAAGGCTATTTAACAACACGCTAGGACACTTAGGAGCCGAGCAAAAAGAAAGAACGGTAAGCGAAAACGAAATAATAGCGCGGGCTGGCGATGCGATGCGACGGGGTGGTCGGGGGAACAAGAAATTTCACGCGGACGAAGTCGTGGGCAGGAGCTATTAAGCTATAACCAACACCATAACTTCCTACTCTTAACTACTACTACTACTAAATATGAAAATAATGAAATGTCAAATATGATTAATTATTTTCAGAATAAATTTAACAATTCACATCACGAGTTTTGCCAATAACGACAGAAACCCAAGAAAAGTAAACCAAGAAATATTAGCAAAATATTTGTCTCGGCCAAGGACTTCGTAACTCGAAAAGAATCATCTGATATTGGCTTATAATATCAAAAACTTGACGTTAAATTTCGTATCCAATATAAACCGCGGTGAAAGTTGAAAACGGCAAGTTTGGGAGGCACTTATCTCGAAGTTTTCGGGGACACGAGGCACTTTAACGTTGGATTATTTATTATCATATCATGGGGCGAGATGAGTGGCTAAATTGTGTGATGACGTGTGAGGTAACATGAAAAGACGATGAAGTGGCCCTTTGAGCAGCAAGTCCGGCTCGCCGACCCAACTCAAAGGCGCGCTCTGCCTAATGGCTTGTGTCGATGTGTTATCCGCGCGCACGCCCCACTACACTAAAAAGACGCTAGTTTACAACGTCTTTGGTGCCTCAAAGGGTAATGGCTTTATCTAACGCATACAATGTCTGAAATAAAACGCCATGTCAAGATCTTTGAAGTCTCACTTCGGAAAACTTTAGGGTATCCTCTTCAGAGAACGATGTTTCAAAGCAAAAGTTAACTAATATAATATATCAATAACACGCAAACATCCTCGTCCACAACGAGAACTATAAAACAGGGTTCTCCAAAAATATTACGCAGAAAACTTACACCCACTAACCCAGAGATTACGGATAAGAAACTTACGTACGCCCAACAACTTTAATATTAGGGAAAATTGTAATAAAGCATCGCCAGATAAACGGGGAGTTTGCGCGGTAATCCCCATTCAGGCGACAGCAGGAACGTTGAAAGTGCGACGGTACATAATCGCCGGCGCTTTGCACAGAATATATTAATTGTTAACGTTGGGTCACAACGCGACGAGCTCATAACTCATGAAAACGGTCATATTTCACCGCTGAACAACTTTAATTTAGCACTCATTATCACACTTGGTTTGTAATTACATTGAGCTCCATATATACGATGTAGCAATTTTATAACCTCTGGGAGCAATGGAATTATTGATGAGCCTGTTACAGACGAGGCCGAAAATTAATTTCGCTATTCTAAAAGGGTAATAAATCATGATCTTGAATGCTAAGAGCTACTCGTAAGTTCAATTTACGTTACAAAAGTTATATTTTCAAGGTCTTAAAATAAGTTCGTACACGTTCCGATCTAAAAACATTGGCTGGTTGTTAAATCTCCAGCAATAATTTAATTTACCGTAGACTACCTCATAATGAAATAACGATTGCTATGTGATAGACAGCAAATAAGTGTAAAAAAACTCGATAAAATCATTAATTTCGAGCACAAACAATGGGAAAATGCAACAATAAACAAACATAGTAACAATGCCGTTACGAGTTCCGCGTATATCATAAAATGTGCCATATTTCATCGTTGAAATTTCATTTAGCACTCATTACCCGGTGCAGGTTAGCTCGCAGTTTCAACGTACCCAGGTATGTTTAATTTGTAGAGCAAGTAACCCGAGGGAAAATGATTTAATCCTATTTGTTTTATGTGCCTTTGTTTCCGTCGGTTGGCTGTTATGTACCATTTTACGTTAACACTGAGTAATTCGACGGAGTCCTAGGATATGTAGGGAATTCTGACAGGTGTGTGCATGAAACCTTGCGAGAGCGTAATAATGTATACCGTATCTAAACATTATGACTGCAAGTACACAACTTTGATGAATTTAAGCGCCTGTAAATAGCGTTGTCTTCATTTTCTGGCTCTTACATCTAAGTTTTCTTCAGCTATCGTAGGTTTCATACACTGACCTTATTGATGATGTTCTTTATAAAGATCAGGGGCGTAGTACTCATAACCGGCGTGTGTGAATACCCAGATGTATGAACGTAAACGAAGCAAAAGGAGTATGTTAGGATCGTAGCAGGTGACGTTCTATAGTTTCTGCCGACGCCCATTGGAAAAAGACGTGAGTTTATGTATGCAAGTGTTGTAGGTTTAGCAGCTAAATATTTTATATATTATTAACATTTCACACCAAAGTCAAGTATCCTTGTTTATTGTTAAGAATGAGATTTTATTTTGTAAACCTTCACTATACTTCTTGCTACGTCATAATAAGCATCCTATAAGGAAAACCCACTATCACCCAAAGCTAATTCGTCAGTAAATCATGAGACCCGATTGCATGACTTGCAAGGCCTTGTTCAAACAATGAGTCGCAATAATATGACAAGTTAGCTAGGGGGTAGAAGGATCAACAGCATTTGATATTAAGACCGTATTTCACTGTTGCCATGCAAGAGAGCACGAATTAAGTGATCCTTTTTAAATGAGAAGAAGCTTTTTAACAATTTAATTATGTGCAATCTCACACGTATACCTACTGAAGTAATTTTGCTTAGTTATTGTGAGTTAGTTGGCCAAACTTTACAAAGAGGTTAGCTAAGTATCTAATCTTAAAAAAAAAACTAGTAGGTACCCAAAGCCGATATCAGAAGCTTCACTTTTTATTTTATATTTACCTTTCATTCAGCATCTTTCACTCGAAGTGAAACGTCTGAACATAAAATGAATCAACAGTGAAAAATTTATTCATTTGTGAACCGATTCAACGCTGTTGGATTTCGGCACTGAATATATCACTCGCGTACCGAATAATCGAATAATTAAATGAATGCAGCAGATGAACGTTCATTGCTTAATAATTTTGACGGTGTCGCGTAAACATGGAATGAACCAAAAATTAACCTACGCTCGAGTGCAGGGTTCACGCGAGTGAATCATGTGATATCGGCTTAAGTAACTAGGTATGGCTAGTTCATCACGTAATGCCCACTATCGATACGTATCACGTCTGTGAAGTTTCATCAACTTATTATAGTATGTTTAACTCACGAAGCGACGCGCGCTTTTCTTGTGGTAACCAAGTGTACAAACGCGCTGTGAATGTGTGCATGAACATGAGTAGCGTCAGCACATAACACACACACGCACACACACACACTTCCAACTTCGCCATTTTCTCGGACAGTATCGAGAGCTCCTACTCTTACACACACATTCACAGCGTGTTTGTACACTTGGTAACCACAAGTAAAGCGCGTGTCGTTTCGTGAGATAAAAATACTGTACTTAAAAGTAAAGTTACCGCAGCTGCAGAGTTACTTCTATAGATTACCTTGTATGTCTTCATTACATGGTCCTCACATAATCGGACCAAGATTATGTCTGGACTTTAAAAGAGACTGTGATCTCTGAGTTAGTTCCGGCCTTTCATATCGGATAGGAAGCGCTAACCTCATCTAGTTTAAAAAAAATGATTGACATGTAAATAGGACCCAACAATCGCGTTAAGTCGCAAAAAATTGCACTGCACTGAATTTTTGGGATGTTGTTAGGATCGATACCAGTAGAGTAAAACCAAGTTTGCAAATTTGAAAGACCTGTGCTAACTGCGTAGTACTCGAAAAACCTCGAAATTTTCAGATTTCTTTCAGTTTTTACTTATATCCTTTAAAACTTGCATCCTACGTATTTCACCCAGTATCATATATATATATATGTATATATATATATATATATGATATATATATAGCACTTCAAACATAGTCAATTTTACCAAAAAAAACAAAATTTTTGATTTAGCTGTCTTCCGAGCAGAGTATCGGCTAAAATACTCATCGTACGAGGAAAGTCATGGGAGATGAAGGTGTTGAGCAGTTATTTAGGATCGTTGAACATGAAGTGATGGTGGGACCTCAGCTGACTCCTGCGATAGAAATACACAACACAATGTTATTAGTATTTGTTATAATAAATTACAACGAAAGGGTAGGTATATAATATTCAGCTTACCTTTACGCACTTAGCGAGACAGTCGTGTTATTTTGAGCGCAGCCTTAGATCCGTAGGTCCTATAAAACCCAAAATACAGCACTTCAAACATTAGCAATTTTCCCAAAAAAGTTCAAAATTCCAATGTTTCAAGTGCTGTATATAGGACGGCGGGGGTTTATAGGACCCACAAAGCTAAAGCTGCGCCGAAATTGATAAAAATGTATAGATTTTTATAATGTACTGGGTGATTTCGACGTAGGATGCACTTTTTAAAAGATATAAGTAAAAACTGAAAGAATTCTGAAAATTTCGAGGTTTTTCGAGCACCACGCTGTTAGCAAATCTTTCGAAACTGCAAACTTGGTTTGACACTATTGGTATCTAGCCTAACTACATACCAAAAAATCTGTGCAGTGCAATTTTCGTTTTGTTTAGATGTTTTAAATGAATGGCCTATAAAAGTGTTAGTACAAACCTACTCATAGAAATAAATCATTTATCAATAGAATATAAACAACAGCTGATATAAATAATGCCAAATATAGACAGTAGTGATTTCAAAGGAGAATGGGCACCGAACTATGGTTTCCTGCCCTGACGCCCAATAGCCATAAGTTAAAAACCAATGGAAAGAGCTTTTCAAGTAGAACCTTTGCTACAAACACGACTTTTGCCAATTGTCAGTCAGTTCAGAGTTAATGACCTAAATAGGTGACTACTTGGGCACCGAAGTTTAGGAATGTTCTTGGCCCTAAGTGATATATCAATGGATATGTTTTTTAAGAGAAACATTTGTTACTAAAACGAATATGGATGAGACGGCAATCCAACAAGTCTTAGGGACCAGAAAAATAAAATAATATACGAATATTATACACTGTATGCGTTCCAAAAAATTCGAGCATTTATCTTCTTCATAAATGGAAAAACTTGCATGTTTGAAGTGGCTATATCGATTGAAAATTGCTGATATCTAATGGGTTGGAGCATGTATGGCCTCGGAAGTAGAAGTACATTACAAATCAATAAATTTTACTTTTTGCAAACGCCATACCTAGTCAATGTTGTATTATGTTGTAACATACATTTCGGTTACCTCTGTAACCGAAATGTAGTTATACAATTCATCTACCTACCCTTTAAGCAATTCAGGCGTATTGTTTTTTGTGTTAATATGATAATGTTTACAAGTTACTGATTTCACCAACAGGAATTGTGATTACCACCCAATCTTCATAAATGGCCAACAAGTGCCATACGCCAATACAGCCTATTACCTTAGCATAACGCTTGACGCGAAACTGCGCTGCAAAGCGCACGTCAAAAAGAAAAGACAAGAACTAGACATGAGTTTTAAAAACATGTATTGGTTGATTGGACGGGATTCCTGCCTATCGATACATAACAAAATTTTATTATATAAGCATATTCTTATGCCAATATGGACATATAGCATCCAACTGTGGGGTTTTACTAAACTGACCAACATCAAAATTATTCAAACATTCCAGAATAAGGTACTCAGGAGTATTGTTAATGCGCCCTGGTATATAAGAAATGACGACCTCCATCGTGACCTAAAAATGGAACCAGTCACCAACAACAACAGTAATCCAAAAATTTGCTGAGGCCCATTAACACCGACTCCACCGACATGTGAACATTGAAGCAATTCAGCTGTTAGACCAAACAAATATAGTGCGGAGACTAAAACGAACAAAACCTTTTAAGTTAGTGTAGTGTAAAAAGTGTAGAAATAATAGTGACAATAACACACATAATAACACATGAACAAAGTGTTTTTATCAGAATATCAGACTCTAAGAAAGTGGAATGGACTTGCAAAGTACAATCAACACTATTCTAAGTTTTAAAATAATTATCACGTAAAAATTTAAGTTAGTTTAAAATTGCTTATTAGTCTTATAGGCTAGATTGTAATTAATTATTAAGAACCTGGTTCTTTTTAATAAAGGATAAAAAAAAAGTTACTGTTTATTTATTACTAAACTTATGACGATAATTAAGTGTTGATGTTAACTTTTTCACGGACACTGAGATAAAGACGATATTCTGAAAATTACACAAAAAAAAATCATACAAAATAATACCACGCCTATAGCTGGACTGCCGTAAAAAACAAGTCAAGCGACCTGTAATATGACAGTAGATTTTTTTTTTTGTTAATACAATACGACACTGGTACACTTGGCCTCTTAGTAATTAATATACGTAAATTTACACGGCTGCAGGCGGTTTGTCTGTTTTGACTTGGTAAAATTAACCGCCTGTGGGCGTAGCGTCATATCAAACACGAAAACACGCCGGTGGGCGTAACGTCATATCAAACATGAAGAAAAATACGCCTCTGGCCGTGACGTCAGTGAAAGTGTTAACGACGCATTTAGGACGATTTAACGCCGAACAAAATAATAATTCAGACAAATCGTAGTGGCTAACAAAAATTCTTCTAACGAAATTTTTTCAAAGAAATATATCTTGACTGTATTAGAGGGGTTGCGCAGGTTTAACATTATTTCCGACCACCTCTTAGAAACGTTGTTCCTAAAATGGCGTACGACTATAGGAGGCTATGTTTTAAAGGCTGACAAGCTTAAATGATGAAGTTTGCAAGGCACAGAATTAACGAAAATTAATTAATTGACGAACTACCAGAATTTCAATAATACTTAATTACTCACATTTAGAGCTCTGTAACTCCTTACGTACTAACAATCAAGAGAAGTCGTCGTAATAAGAAATATTCTCCTTGATGATATGTTTCCATTGGTATGTATCATATAACGCTATTGGGCTTCAGGGCAAACTCGCCCAATCTCCTTTATAGTGAACAGTAAATAACGTTCTTGCATTATACCCCTCTCGTCTATACCCAGCGCTATTACCTCTTGTCACGGCCGCTTCCCTGTAATGTGTGTACCCAAATATTACAGCCGGAGGCTTAATATTCCTAAACATTTCCTATCATTCCCGAGATCCCGGCCGACCCTCCAGACAGTAATTACAGACAGAGTTTAATTAATTAAATAATTGTGATCTCCTTGTAAATGTTACATAATTTATGAACAATTGTTTGAAATATAAATAGACATGCTTTTGTTTATTAGTATGTTGATTATATTTTGTACAGGAAAATGTAAATGCTGAGATTATATTAAAGGTCTATGATTTTTTAATGTTAATTACGTTTCAGGCAAAATAAGGATAACAACGTCTTCGTTTATTGTTGGATGTTTTAATTTAATAATAATATTCATTTATTTTAGAAAAAACATATTTATGGTTTACAGCAACATTTTCCTAGTTAAAAATGAACATTACAGAATTTGGTAATATTTTGGAAATATTGTTGAAGTAACACCTATATCTATACTATAAGTACTATATTCGTCTGATATTACAGTACTAAACATATTTTGAACCTACTTCTACTCGTTTACACAATGACCTTTTTTCTAAAATTCCCAAGCAGGTGTGTCGATAGATTAATTAATTGTTTGTATAACGGAGGTACAGGTTCAACGATATTGTTTTTAGAAATTACTTCATCAATTTTTTTTACCTGGTCCGTCCCTTGTTTACATTTCGTTTTTATGGTAATATGTTTTAAAATTACATCGCTGTTAAATTGTTACAATATCTGTGCTGTTCTAGTAAGCTTTCATTAGAAAATACATGAAAATTCAATAATTCACAAACATATTTCAGGCGATATTGGTAAGAATTTTACCAACATACTTAATTATGTTTGCAACATAAATTAAAGAAAACCAATTCAAATTCATCTGAAAAGTAAAAATTTGAGCGAAAATCCCAAGTCTCCAGTAATTACGAATAATGGCTTCAAAATAGATTAAAGTGAAGGCGACACATCCCATGCCTATTTTGTGCAAACCCTTTCAATCGAGTCGAAACACAATTTGAATCGAAGTGCCGTCCTCGGAGTCCCTTATTTCCGGGCACCATTTAAAATTACGACTACCTCTGATATTCTTCTAACAATATTGTACTGTTTACTGCACACCCTGGGCAGTCAGCCCTAATACAGTATCCGGACAGCTGCTGATCAGCGTTTATACACCTAAATGAAAATTAAATAGAAGAAAAATACTTTATTCAGTCCATAAAAAAGCTTTAGGTGCTAGAAGATGTTTACAAATGCCCTGGACCCCACACGAGGATTCCCTGGTTTTTAGGATTTCCAATGCTTTGTTTGGTTGATCATTTTAACATCGTATAGTAATAAAACAATTACTTGTTATACCTGACACGAACCAAGTTATTTAGTATTTTAACTATATTTAAACAGCAAATTTTTCTTTTAAAATTAACAAAATTTTATCAAAATAGCTCTAAATAACACATCCTATACCCATTTACTCTGCAAATAAACAAGTACGGACCCATAACGAAAGGGCAGAGCGCTACAAAGCAAATTGAATCGAGGTGCCGATACTAGGAAGTCCCTCATTTCCGTGTTATTTGTTGTCGCTTGCCCTATAGGCATTAAATTTTCTTCTATGTGCCATCGTACGCATCCGGGTATGATGTCCGTCCTTCCCAGTGCTCGGGACAAAAGTGAATTAACAGTCGTCCGCTCTCATTCTATTGACCTTTACGCCTTCGTTATCGAAAATCGAAGCTAATAGTTTCCGACGGCAAGGCTCTGTGTCGATAGTATTGTGTTGTACAAATTGTGGAGGGCTTTGTGTTTCGTCGATACTTTAATTGGTTACTAAACAGAGTGGAATCTGTTAATTCTGTTTGTTTTGTAGTTGACGGCTTGTTTTACAATGGGATTTCGTTGCCAAATGGTGAAGCTCGTCAAAATGTCAGAATGTAGGTTACAAGTTTGATCACAATGTGGAAAGTGTTTGGTGACTATATAAACAGTCATTGTTTTTATGGCCGCCAGCTCTTAACGTAGATAGTACGGTAATTAATATGGGTTTATATAGCTCTGTCTAGTTATTCGCATACTAAAGAAATAAGCGCACATGTTGCGTTCTTCAATTATACGAAAGAACTTTATGAAATACTGCGTGAGTTTTTACAGGCCAAGCGCACACCGTTAAGGATAAGTAAACTTTTCAGTCCGTTCAATACTTATTACAACTAAACTTTTTAATTACTTTTCGAATATAACGTAAGGGCCACCTGCTCAAGGCAGCATAGTTATTAGCCCCTGGGGGCCCGCTGCCAATAGCCGAAGGACAAGTCGAACTAGGCTCAGGGGATACTGATAACGTATAAAACGCTTTATAACACCCTTAAATAAAGTTAATAGCTCTCGGGAAGTTTTTCGCTGTACCCCTTAGGGCCATTACGCAGTGTACGATACGATTTATATAGCGTTTACAGACTTAGGCGCGGCCCGAAGGATTCGCCTTATAGTATTTAGGTGTCAAATGGAGTTGTACAAGGTCGATTTACTGGCGTGATAGCGCACCCTCGTTCTTACTTGTTTTGAGAGCTTTAGTGATTTTTATTAGGTTATTATAGTGGTGTGCTAGCGGCTGCCAGCGTGTTATGTAATCGATATTGTTTGTCGTTCTTTATCGCGCACGCTGACCCAATATTTTTATGATTATGTTGGGTAATGAAAAATACGTCGAGTAAGGGATAAGGTATATCAGAGGCAGTTTCGGACCGTACACTTATAATGAAACAGGGACATGGTTATTATCATCAATTCGACTGCGTATACTGCTGATTGTAACAGCATCTTTCACTGATATTGTTATTAAGAAAGAACTTAAATGAATGAAGTATCTAAGTATGATACTTACTTATTTAAATACACCGATTTTTCAGGGTTAGCCAAACTATCAAGTTGAAACATCAACTTGATCCAGCTAGCTAACTGCGCGGCTCTTTTTAATCAAGCCCCTTTTACAAAGATAGAAAAATCTGTATTAACCTGAACCAGTAGAAGCAAATGAAACCCAACTAAAACTAAGCGAACAATTCCCATTCATCCAACCGTATTCCTCCAATCCAACGCATGAGGGCTAAATGCAGATAGAAGCAAAAAATCCAATCCTATATTTAACTGGCTTTCATAGGCAACGAGCGGGTCGGCTAACTAATCGTTTACCTATACCGTAACAATCAATCGCACCCGCCTTAATTTTCCAGCCAATAACGGAGGGCCACACAATCCATTCAAAGTACCTAATTAATGGGACAACATATTTTCCGATGCGGATCACGTAGATATAGCAGGTGACGTCATGAAAAATACGCCGCCGCGCCATATATAAGGGTATGTGTGCATTTGGCGCCGAAACACCGTTTTTATGGCTCGTCCAACATTAATTAACACGGGATCTGGAAACGACAAATGAAGAACGGCTGGCTCTGCAACTGTTGATTTGTTGCAAACTGTTGGTGACCCGCCCGTTTTCTGAATTGACTTTTTACAAAGAATTTGGGATAAAAATGAAAGGGTTTCGGAATTTTTGTCGCCATTTCAGGCATGTGTCGTTTTGGCATATTTTAAGCGATATTTTGTAACAAAATTTTAATCAGAATACATTTTCAATTTTGAGAAAATAAATAAGCAGAAATTAGAATCCAAAATAAAATTCATAGGTACTGATCATTCTTATACTTACTTTCACCATTTTTCCTCAACAAAATATTCAGAGGCTGCCATCAAAACAATATTTATTTCTCATACTTATGCAGACATCAATCTACGCCGGAAAACATGAACTAACTTGTCAAGCCTGAAGTTTTTCACGACATCGCGTAATAAAATGTTCGAAAAAGTCGAAGCTCGATTTTTTTTCGAAGTTTCAGTCGACATTCGCATTCGTAAAAGAGCCTTTGTCAGCTCATTTCTCACATTCTGATTGAGATGGACTGTCTTGCATAAATCTGAAGCATTTCATTTCACTCCCACAGGATATATTTCAAGTTATGAACAAGAACTCGTAATTTTTACTAATGGATGTTTCTTTTTAGGAAATTATATTGTAATTTAGGAGTTGTCGTATTTTTATCGATCTGGGAGTGACAAGGATGTTGAAATTGTGTTTGTATAGGACCTGTGCCTATAAAAAATATTAACAGGTTATCAATAACAGGCATAATGTGAAACAGAACCTAGGAGTTGAGACCTTTTTTATGTTAAGCGTGCTTAGCTACTAGATACTATCAACTATGCAAATAATTCTACATTACAACAGTATATTACTCAATGTACACTGCCTGCTAATGAATTACGCAAAGCGACTGCCAGATATTCTAAAGAAAAACTGCCCTTAAGCATTTAGAACATTATCAGCGATATCTAAAGACCCCGCAAATATCATTTTTCACGTAGCGTGACCACATGAAAGGAGGTAAAATCTCGATAGGCTCGAATAAGCCTTAAGACTTTATTCCGGAGTGCGGCAAAGCAACCTTAACGATCGAAAGACGAAGTTTGTATAGACATCGTTATCCACGGCGGTTCTGTGATGACTTAATGAAAAAAGGATACGCAATATTTATAGAAGATACCTGTAGGTAAGTAAGTGTATTATTCATATACAGATTCAAAATACAGTTGAATAAATTCTGCGGTGTACAATTTTGTTTTTTTGATGATGCTACAAAAGTCAAGTCAAGTCAAATCATTTATTTCAAATGGGCATATAAACGTGACTTTTGAACGCCAACATTTACAAGAAAATAAAATTGATTCTAGTTGCCCCTTCCAAAAGGGAGTTTCGTATGGAAAAGAATAGGCGAGAATTTCACGGTTACCCTTTTAAAATGTTTTTCAATATTTTGTACACATTAATTATACGTAAAGACGATGTAACTTGAATGAAATTACTATATCACAATTATAATAGGTAAAAATTATTAAAAATTAAGCAATGACCGTAGATAAATTATGTGATAAATACAAGGTGCTCACGATTTTCTTAAAATTTTAACAAATAATAAGTCAGTGTGAAAATTAAAGTATTAAAGTATTCACAGAATATAAAATGTATGTCATAAAAATTATTAAATATACAATTAAGTTAGCAACCAGTTTGATTTTGTCTAGACTCTAGATTGTCCTTTTTTTTGGGTGGTAAATCATCAAATAACCTTTCCCGCTCTGGGCGGAGCGAAAGGGCGTGTCAGACTCTTACTGACTAAAACCCAACCGTGTTCCTTCAGTTGCCTGTGCGCCAGGGCCACGGTAACTCTTTCGAACAATCCGCAGCCCCGGCAGGCATCGGTCCTATCGGACCCCGTCAATTGTGCTGACATCTCTTTGAGGCGCGCGTGGAACACGGCGCGCCATCGACCCGGCCCTGGTCCTTACCGGACGGCGAGCTGCCCATTGCTTGCCGTCCGCAAGCCCGCGCCTACGGTGGCCGGGAGTCGGCAATCGACTCCCGACGCCCAGGGTGTCTCCTCCTGCGGCGACTAGGGGCGCGAGGGCGCAGTGATTGCCTCTCCCTCTCGCGCTCCGCCTCCTCCTTCGCGAGCATTACTGCTTTGCAAAAGGAGGTGACGGCTTCCCATTCCCTCTCGCTCCGTACCATGGCCTGAACCAGGGCCGGACGCGAGAGGTCGCCGCCGCCAATCGCCGCCACGAGGACACGGCGGTGCTCCGCCCAAGCCGGGCAGACCTCCACCGTATGCTCCACCGTGTCCTCCGGTCGATCCACACAATGATAACACCCGGGCGTTTCCTCCCGCCTTATCTGAAACAGGAACCTCCCGAAACAGCCATGTCCGGTGAGGACCTGCGTCATACGGAAGGTGAGGACGCCGTGGCGCCTCTCAAGCCACTTCTCAAAGAGGGGACTTACCGCCGCAATTGTGGCGTGCCCTGCGCTGGGTTGCGTCAGTCGCACTCTCCAAGCCGCCATGAGATCCCGCCGGAGCTCTGTCCGCTGTGCCGCGATTTCTCGTGGCAGCAGAGTTACGCCCCGGCGTTTCGCCTCCTCGCGCCACTCCCAAACGTGCGCGAGGACTTTTGCCTCCAGATCCCACGGTGGCAATGCGGCAAGGAGGCTCGCCGCCTCGCAGGAGACCGTGCGGTATCCCCGGACCATCCGGATGGCCATGACCCTTTGGGACGCGTTCAACCGGCGGGCTGGCCGGAGCCTCAATAAACGCGCCCACACCGGTGCCCCGTAAAGGGCCATGGACCGCACGACCCCCGCGTAGAGCCTCCGGAGGAGGCGTTTGGCCCCTCCAGATTGGGCAAGAGCCGCTTCAAGGCAGCCCCGGCCCGCTGCAGTCTGGGAGCCAAACGTCGGAAATGTTCCACGAAGTTCCACCGGCTGTCGAGGACGAGTCCCAGGTACTTCATCGTCGACTCGACGCCGATGTGAACCCCTCCTACCGTTATTTAGGAACCCGACAGTGGTGCGTTCCGAGGACCATGAAAACATATGGCCTCAGACTTGTGCAAGTCTCGAGTCCCAATTGCCGGATCCTCTCGACGACTGTCGCAACCCCGCGTGTCATCAGTTCAGCCGCCGCCTAGTGCGACCTCCCCTGCACCAGGACCAGCGTGTCGTCAGCGTAGCACACCACGCAGACGCCGCTAGGGAGGTCGGCGCGCAGCACCCAGTCGTACCCGATGTCCCACAGATGCGGCCCCAGGACCGATCCCTGTGGGACACCGCACGACATCTCTCGCCGGTTCCATTCTCCCTGGTGACCGGGGTAGATAACCGCCCTATCCGTCAAATAGGTTTCGACTACGCGACAGAGGTAGGTCGGCATCCGGTGATACCGGAGTGCTTCCCTGATGCAACTCCAGGGCAGGGTATTGAAGGCATTGACGATGTCTAGAGACACTACCAAGACGACCCCACCCCGGGCCACAGCATCCCCCGTCGTGAGGGATCGCACGCGCATGATGGCATCCACCGTGAAGCGCCCCCTGCGGAAAGACTCTAGATTGTCCTATGGAGCACATTATTACTGAAAATATAAGCACTGAATAATTTAAAGGAATGAATAAAAAGAACAAGTGCTTATGTCAGACTGAAGATCGATCGAAAAAGCGTAACGAAAAAGATACCGATAAATCATGAATCATTAATTAACTAATGTATCCAATAGACCAAAACCACTCTAGCATAATACTGTGTATATTATTTACAAACACTTAATGTCGAAACCGATACCACTAGTTCTAATGTAGATACAGTAGACGTTTCTCATCTCATGATTAATAATGGCAATATTCGACAGCTCTTGATAGTAAGTAAGCTGGCAATATATTTCAGAAAACAGAACAGAAATACGCCGATGTGGAAACAAGTAGCTATAAATTATTGCACAATTGTTTGTTTGCAATTTTAAGTAATGATTCATTGAATTATTGTCTGCACAGTCGGTATTTTTAATATACGGTTAATTCCGAATAATCATTTTCTAATCATTTGTTTAGGTTTACCTAATTGTTTATTAATTTAAATTAGGAAAGCGTTATAAAAGTGAAAAGAAGCAAAATAACAATTCCATTATTCGGTATAATGATATGTCAAGCAAACATTCGCAGAATCCATGATAGCGTAGCAATTTATAATACAGTCGCATGGAAAAAAAACAATTACTTGCGTAGGAGCAATTGTTTGTTTTAGGTTTAAGAGATGTAATAAATTAGAATCTATTCTTGCAGACTCTCGGAAGAGTGATGTTGCCAGAGTAAGATCCAATCATTACCAGTTTATTTTTCTCTTTCTTTCTTAAGTTTGATAAATACTGAACGAGTTTGGAATAATCCGCCATTGTTGTGATTTAAGATAAAACGAAAACGGATAGCATTTCTTCCGTTTGTTATACTTTTCCTTTTTCTCAACCTTCAATCACAGTTAAGTAGCCGTTCCCCTCGTAAATATAACAGACTGCGATTCCATAGAGCCCCTAACAGACTTCCTGCAAATAAGTATCGCGGTAAAAAACGTAGCAAACAGAAATGAGCCCCGTTGTTCCCATAACCAATTCAAATTTTCACGATCAGGATACGGAATAATTTTTTCCTCGTATTCAATTTGTTAAGAAATATAAAAAAGTATCAATATACGACGCTGGCTTCTAAACTTATACCGAGGACAAATTCTAAAAAATAAAAGGGGCACTTCGGAAGATCGGGGCCCAGTCGAACTGTGTTAACCACAGGCGCGATAAAGAAGGCAATTTCCTAAATAGGGCTTGTGAGGATTTCCCTAATGTTGGACAAAAAATGGATTGCTACTCGCCGGGGATATACCTTTCCTACACAAGTTTCACTAGCCAGCGAAGCAAAAATGTGGACGAGCACGTATTTTAACTTTGTAGGATCTAATACTGAAAGTCGTATCGCGTGAATGAGGACCTCTTCCTTTATGTCCTGCCACTTTCAACTACTTTAGTGACTCGTTCGCTCAGCGGGTAGTTCGTTTCTCCTAGTTTAAGATCTGAAGAGTCTCGATGTAGCTTTTAAGAATCTTTTTAAGTACCGATCGTCTGCGTTAGGTCGAAATACCCTGAACTTATTTCATTCATTTTATAGTGAGTTTTGAATACAGAAAATACCTAAAGATAAAGAAAAACCCCTCGCTCCACTTGCCAACACTAATTCGCTTTGTTTTTTGCAATCATTGTTTCTGTCAAAAATTGGATTTGCTCAGATTTTTGCGACGACTTTCTTCCATCCATATCTTTGTATATTTCTTGTTTCGCTGAATCCGGAGCAATATGCTACTTTAAATGTAATCTTGTAATCTAATCTGCAGAGTAAAACATGAGGATTAGCTTGTGCAAAAGAAATATTTTCGCCTTACTGGACCTCTCAGACAAATATAATTAAATTCTCTGAAAATACTGGGACTAAAACTGGACAAGCGACTGCCTAGACACAAAAGCAATTTGTGTCGTCAATTACATGGTACTTCGGGGCACTTATAGCCTTAATATGTTATACAAAAGTAACCTCGAAACATTTTCTAAGAAAATTATGTACCCACTCATGTTCCTTAGGACGTTATTGGTTTCTTTTACAAAATTATTTATGGCGACAATAGAACTCAATATTGTTTCAGCATATTTGCTACGTTTGAATAAGTACCTCCCCTCCCTTGGAAATAGGAAGATAACTAAAGGCAGCGCTCTTATTTTTAGAGATCAAAAAGGCGACGGAAGATTCGATAAATTGGCTGCTATGACCAGAAGGCAACGTCCTGAATTTTAATTCAGATTAAGAAATTTTATGGTTACATTTTATTCCAAGTCAACCTATTAGTATCTTAAATCAGTTTATCATCAGTCTAGTTGTGACTAGGGATGTTACGAATGTCACATTTTTCACATTCGCGTATGCGAATATGAATGCTAAATTTCGGAATGTGAATATGTGAATGCGAATGTTTAGAAATAACATTCGTATGAGCGGTTTTTAAAAGTGTTTGCAATGCCAAGGTTGAGCGCCCATTGTGGAATAACTTTTTTCAAAAACATTGCGTTTCGCGTGGTCTCGATCTATAGGCGTAAAACATCGCCATATATCGCTTTTCATTCCCGGTCCCATGAAAAAAACTGTCAAAATAGCAAAACACAATTCTACACTCACCAACTACTTGTTGATTTACGTAATGAGTAGTTACAACTGACTGACAAATATAACGAACTAGCTCTTGCCCGTGGCTTCGCTCGCGTTAATTTAGACTTTGACTATCAATTCGGGCTATAATTCCATCATCATTCGAAAGACACGTGGCGCCATCTATTATCATAAGAACATTATTGTTGTTTTCCTCGGGAACAGTACTTTTTTGCGGGATGAAAGGTACCCTATGTCCGTTTCTATACACCTGACGACGTAAATGCAAAAATTCAGGATGATCGGTTCAGTGGTTTAGACGTGAAAAGGTAACAAATAAACAAACAAACTTACTTTCGCATTTATAATATTAGTTAGGAAGTTAGGATTAAGCCAAATTAACCAAGCGTCCACAGCAATTAGCGAGAAAGAAACGCTATCAATTGGTCGAATCAAACACGTGATGCCTGTCAGCGCGCTTTGCGCGTGCATGGACCGACGAACTGCGCGGCCGGCGGGCGAGACACGTCACGACCGCATTCACATTCGCATTCGCAAAACATGTACATCGCTTGATGCGAATGCGAATGTCGATGCGAATGTTTAAAATAATGTGAATCATTGGGATCAGCGAATACGAATGCAAATATTCGTACCATCCCTAATATCAACCAATGACTGTTTCGATGGAGTTTATTTTCAAATTATAAGCTAAAGTATAAGTTATAAGTTAAAGTAAACTACCAAGTACTAGTTAATAAATAGTTGAAAGCAACCGACATATTAAACGCAACGATTGGTCATAAATTATCGATACCTGCGTTTATCACACAGGTTTTTGTTAATTTAATTAGAACTATACTACTCCACAAAAAAAACTGAAAAAGATCCAGGTAGGTAGGTACCCTCGGGAGGTAAGTACTCTTAATATGGGTAAAACATGCTTTAAGGACCTGTCCCAGCGCCAACGAGGAAGCGACTAGCTATCAATGATTTTCTCGCTCAAGAAATGTACTAAAGATTGTGAGTCCCGTGTAAGTAAAAGAACTACCTACATGCATATATTAATAGTTGATCACTGACTGTTCACACCGCCGGCAAGTACTGGTTTGTTGCGGCGACAAAAGCTATCAAATCGAGTTCTCGCTTAGCGACGCTCTCTTGGCGAGCCGAACATTCGCTGAGAGACCACTCTTGGTACAGCGAGTAATCGCCCGTCGCTGTCGCGTACTCGCTGCTCGTTGCCCGCCAAGTCGTTTTTAGTTGCACGTGCCTTACTTAAACAACTAAGTACCTATCTAAGACTTAGTTTTATTTATTAATAAGATAATGGCGGTCCAGATTAAGTAAGATGAAACAAAACAAATCTAAGTAAGCAGAACAATCCCAAGCCGAATCCACTCAGCCTTTATACACCTACACACATACATAATGAATTCAACAGTCCAAGAACAAAACCACCTCATTTATTTCTATAAAAAAATACATGAAACATTTTCATCCCAAATTTTCCATTTGAGGTAAAGTCGAAGATACACGGTACCCTAAAAGGGATATATCTTTTGTAAGGCATTCGTCACAAAGCGGTGTGTATCGCCAGAAAGCCACGTTCAATTGGATTGAAACGTCGAGTTCGGAAAGTGGTGTTGGCCAAAGGGTCCTAATAGCATTTTTGTAGTGAAGGCCTGAAGGGCGCGCCACAGAAAAATTGTTCCGCAGATAAAAAGCTATATAACTTTGATTACTATTTTGTTGATTAAATTTCGATAGCGACAATTTGGGACCTCCTTTATCCTGAAGGGCTTCTGGAAGTCAATTATACGAAAATCCCTTTATTTTAGGTACAACCCTTACTTCAGTGCGTTTCGAAGAAACACGATACTGAATAATAATCCATTTATTATGACGTTATTTATTACTCGATGACAGTTTACGGAAATTGTTACACAATTTATTCAGTTAATTTTGATAGGTACCTATGTAAGTACGTCCTTAAACATCAATTTTATGAAGCATTTCATTTGGATCATTACCAAACTTTTGTTTAACAAGTTTTTTTTATTAGACGCTTTACATCGTACGCCATCGCGTCCGTACCATAATATTGTAAATTAAGATTTACATAACCAAAAACTTCTGAAAACACAATTACAGAAGTTTTAACATAGAGCCTGTAACCGTAGTAGGTAATCACATTTGTCGGGGAAGTTGCTAGAGAAAATTGTCTTTGGTGCTTGTAACAAGGTTCAGCCCTCACCATTTTCCTCCCCCTGTTGACAGAGTCGAGACGACTTAGACCAGAAAATACAAGAATAAAGTTCAATCTTTGACGTTCAATGTGTATCTATCGGTTTTTCGAATCGATAAAGTTCTTTAAAGTAGCAAAGCTATACTGGTGAGATGTTTAAAAATAAAAGATCTGACAGGGCTTAATGTGGGTAAAATTTTACTCTTTCTAACACATGATTTAATAAAGTACAAAATCCTTTCAACTATTAGTATAGGTAATTATAATTAAAATTGTATTAGTAACGTTAATGTGTTTCTCCTATATTTTAAACCTAAATAACAATATTTATTTTGTTTTTTTCTAAAACGTTGTCCCGTACTAGGAATTTCTCCTGTAGTGTGGGTGTGTTTACAAACATTTAAAAACTCACATACACAAACAGCCAGACCCGGAACAACAACTTGTAGGTCATACAAATATTTTTTCCGTGCGGGAATCGAACCCGCGACACGCAGCGCAGCAGTCCATTTCTTAACCACTGCGCCAACCGTGCCGTCAATATTGCTTTCCAGTACAAATAAATCCGAAGAAATGACTACTTAGATAGTAACTTCGCCAGTACCGAGTTTCAAAATTACTGTGAGAGTAGACAGAATAATTTAATAGGAACGGGTTCAGAATTAATTTATTTTGTTAAACTAAAGCCTTACTTATAACGTTGGTACTAAACTCAAATAAACAACTAGGTATGTATCTTCCTGGAAGATACTATAAATAAAGTCTACCTGTGTGTAGGAAAGGATCTACCTGTGTAGGAACAAAATTCTGTGGAAACTTGATTTCTGGCGTCAAATTACGAGGTTAGTCGGTGGTCCCTCTGTGTAACACTATAATTTTCATTAACTATCAGGCGGAGGAACCCAATACCGGAAAAAGAAAACCTGTGGACATTTTGTAGAGTAATGTGAGAAAAACACAAAATACACAAATAGAACCATATAAATCCAGCAATAATTTAAAGGAATAGAACACCCAGTGGACCTATATATTACAAAGCTATCAGTGAATTGCATTGAGACCGAATCATTTATTCACCGAGTCAGACCGAATGCTGAGAATTGATCTGAGAAACGAAGGCGTGTGCAAAATCTAGCAATTTGCTTGTAAAGATCTCATCTACATACGATTGACTATGCAGAATCATTTAGGATATCAGTATGAACATAATGACAAAATTATGACGTAAATGGAAGGTTGACATGCGAACTAAAAGTTATAGATAAGTATTAGAAAAAGATCATACTTATTTCAAAATTCCCTATAAGAAACTTTGAAACAAGTACAAACAAAACGAACAAACAAAACCCCTAATGCTATGAAATCAAATTCAACAACACTACACAATGTAATTACTTAAATTCAAAGTATAAACTCGCTCACGAAGTCCGTAAAAGTCCTTCAAAGTTTCGGAGATCATTTACTTACCAGGAGGTACTTTACCTGGACACAAAGTGAAGTTGAAAGGTCTCGCAAACAAAACAGACAACGGCCAAGCAGACGGCAACCTACTTCAGGTCACGAATGAACACCCAAAGGCAAAGTGTAGCTCGAAAGGTCTGGACAAAGAGTTTGGTCGATTATTCGTTATACAATTGTCCCACAAAAAAACAGGAACGTGAATTGAAATTGTAAATTTCTGACTCAACTTTTGCCAAGCTGGGGCATGTTAAATACTGTTTGAGGACTGTTTGAAATAAAAATGTGTATTATTTCAAAATACAATACTTCATACCTAGTTAAACAGGGTGATAGGGACATCGAGGCGCCAACTGAAACCATGAATTCAGCACATGATCCTAGACCCAGCGCAGAAATTTCTCGCCGGGTACCAACAAAAATTTCCTTTTTCATAGAAAAGTGCAATTCCTACGCGGTTCAGATGTATAGCAGAGCAATATTTTTTTAAATTAACTGATGAAAATTTGCAACGCAGAGGGTTTCAGAACAACTGAAGGAACACGGGTGGGTTTTGACACGCCCTTCCGCTTGGTCCAGAGCGGGAGAGGTCATTTGATGATTTACAAACCAAAAAAAAAAAAAAAAAAAAGTAGTGTTTTCAGAGTCATGTACTGAATCCATGGTAACAAGTTTTGCGTCAATGTCCCTACCAGCCTGTATTTTTCATAACAATTATTTACAATAAGGTGTTTGTTTATTTCGATTACAGTTTATTCATAACAGCTTTCAGGACAAAGAATGGAATATATAATACTAGCAACCCGCCCCTGCTTCGTCTGGTTTTTACGTCTTGACAATATATGGAGATTCTTTTATTATTTGTTAGTTTAATATAAATCTATACTAACAATAAAACTGAAGAGTTTGTTTGTTTTCTTTTTTGTTTGAACGCGCTAATCTCTGGAACTACCAATCGGATATGGAATATTATTTTTGCTTTTGATAGGATTCTTGAAGAAGGCCATAGGCTATTTAACATCACGCTAGGGCTATTAGGAGTCGAGCAAAAATAGAAGTCAGAAAGGACGCTAAGCACGCTAAGCAAAAACGAAGTAATAGCGCGAACAGACGATGCGATGCGACGGGGTGGGTCGCGGGAACAAGAAATTTCACACGGACGAAGTCGCGGGCAGAAGCTAGTGTATTATACATTTAAACCTTTTGGAATACATTTTCTAAACGATGGTGAAAACCGCATCAAAATCCGTATTGGAGTTTAGAAGAACAAGGTGTTCACACAGACAGACACGAAAAGCAACTTTAATTTATATCATGTATACATGTATAGAAGGTCGATATTTTATAGAAGGTCAACATTGTAAAGATGTATAGAAGGTCGACATTGTACAGATGTATAGAAGGTCGACATTGTACCTATAGATGTATAGAAGGTCGACATTGCTGTATTTTAAATTTGGGCTGTATTTGAGTCAATAAATATGGCCTCGTTGATCTAGGTGCAAGCGCTACTGCTGAGCATGAGGTCCCGGGTTCGATTATCAGGTCGGGCAAAGTGTTATTGGGTTTTTCCATCTGAAATTTCTCAGTAGCCGCCCGGAGTCTGGATTGGTGCCCGGTTGATGACCCCCTATTACATGGGACTTAAACATAACTTGCGAAATGTAGGTTTACTATACACCTCTGTCTAACCCTTAGAGCAATACAGGCGTGATGTTATGGTATGTAATTTAACGAAGTAACAATAATAATTATCGTTTGCATGCAGACAGCGTTAACATAATACAATTAGACCACACTTTGCCGTAACAGAGTACAAATCCAGGGTCTTAGTAAGATACAAGTACACCCTAACTTTCGTAATACTCTCACTTCCGGGCGAAAAGTAGGGAAACAATGTTATCCTTATCATCCAAGACAAAAGAAAAATATATCACATAAACTACGTTCCGAAATAATCTAACTTATAAAAAAACCATAACGAAACCATAACACCAGCACAATCCGCATCTTCCGTGTAAACAAAAACTTCTCCACATTAAATATCTATACGTAAGTTTATGCAGTAACTTTATTTCCTTTCGGCTGCCACCCATACCCCAAAAAACCCTCCGCTTCAGTCGGAAGTCTCGATAATGTGATATGCGAAGCTCAAATACGCCTACCCTCTGTGCTTAAGGTTAAATATATTTTTCCTATATACAGCCCCTGACTTGTTTTGATGTTTGCTTGATATTTTTCATTGGTGGTAAACAACGGGAATAATAGTTCTAATCACATCAAAATGTTGTTAAGCACCTTTTTGCTGCGTATTTCACGATCAAACATTTTTAGTCATTGCGTTAAATGACATACGTTTTACGTCGTCTATGTAGATTTTTAAGAAACTTTTACGCGTCAATCTTTGTCTAGTTTCAGTAATACCTAACAACTTCCAGTCATGTAAATTCAAGTTAGCATAAAATCGTTCTGAAAACTATGTATCGGCATGCTGAAAATTACAAAACGTATACATTTTATTCAATTTCGAGGTTTCGAGTTGGAATCGGAATTTGATGATACCCGTTGCCTATATCCAAGTTTTTATCGTACCATAGAAAAGTATTCTATTACTCGAATGGAGCTTCATTCGAATGCATGCAGCGCCGTCGTCGGTGTAACGTAATATGCAACGTCGTCGCATCGTCGATATTCACTGTTTCACCTGTTTTACCATTCAGGACGACGAGCGCCCGATGCTGATACGATACTCAACTACACTTCCTACTGCTTGCTGAAGACACAGTAATGTGTGGTTAGATGCTATCCAACCTCACTTGCATATTAAACAGGGAATAGCATACAGTACTTTCCGATATAAATTATTTGATTATAATAATAACATTCAATATGAGTATTACGTTGCTAACAGCACGTTTTTCGTATTGTTCAGCTTCGGGCAGAAGTGCCCCAAGCCTTACAAACGGCCTTTGTGTTACGTTTTATCAATATTCTCTGCACAGAATCCCCCTTTCTGGATTCTTCGGCTTTCACACAAAATATCGATGGTCAGTGACCCACACATTCAAGTTTTGTTAATAAAAATCTGAATACTCACCACTCGATCCAAAAAATATTGTAAACATAAATATTTCTTCATACAGACGGTAATGAGTCGGTGGAAAGTAAATTTTTCAGAAAAGCGTTTGGCGTTGAAGAGGGAAAACGGCTGCGTAATTACTAATAAGAATTGGAGTAACTTCAAATTTCTTTTTTTGGGGAAACAGGTTCTACTTACTTCGAAACAAGTTGGTTTTAGAATATATTTACCTTAAATGATGTTTTACAAAATTTTGAAAAACAACGTCTATTTTGTTTTTTTTTTTTTAAATCCTTATAATCCTTTCGTATCTCATGCCTTTTCATGAAAGTGGTAATTTACCAATAAACATACTAGTGGTGATAAATTATAAATGATTTCATTTCTGTAAGTAGGTTTGTACAAACTATACTAAAGTGATACCAAACAAAATCCCACATAATACATCAAGTACTGCAGAAAACTTCTAAATCTGTTTGCTAAATCCAGAAACGTTCTTAGTTCTAACCCAAACGCCTAACAAGAACTCTATATTGCGCACAAGTCTAAGCTGAACTGCGTTCAAGACGGCAGGGTTGGCTGGCAAGTTTGTTCATCAACAAACTACTATTTCATAATAGGGCAACAGACTGGCTGACTACACAAATATAGCCGAGGAACAAGGAGTGAAAATGGCTACTTACATTCCATCCATTCCATCCGAACTTCCGAAAGTTAATAAGGTACACCTGGCTTAGGTTAACTGAGTCTACACCCTATTGTTGGGGTGTTATGTAAATAAGGTATTCCGCTGTGATTTACGAGAGATTTTTTCTAAGTAACACGGGTAATTTTATGTTTGTTCAGCGTGAGATACATTTGATTTGGTGATGGTGGTGGAGTATAAAATTACCGTCATAGGAATTGACACTTTGAATTGTCATGCCTTTAGGTATCATAGTGGATTAATTTCACAATTGCCAATATTACTAAGAACTTTGATTAAGTCTGAAACTAGTCGAACAAACCAGAAAAAAATAACACGATATCGTGTTATTTTTTTTTGTTATCGTGTTTGTTTATATAAACTTATGAGAAAAACAAAAGCACGTTAAAACCTGACAAATTCTCATACGTTTAATTTGCCCACACATGTTCACTCCTACACATTATGGGTTTGAAATATTAAATAAATCTCGCAGCTCACTTCACAAATGCTCCATAAAATTCGCTTTGTCACTTCAGCACTGTTAATTTAAAAACAAACAATATTGCAGCGCTGTTCAAAGCTGCTTTAATATTTCGGCGAATAATGAATAGCTGTGATACTCCGCGTTAATTGAAAGCACATTTGATATACCGTGGCTCGATATGAAAATAAAAATGGAAATATGAGATACAACTTTCATGAATGTTTTCATGTGTTACCTAATATAGGCTGTGAAAATGGCTAATAAAAGAAAATTGAATTAATAAATACAATGGAGGTCGTGAATATGGAGGACGTAATTGTGAACTATTTGCAGTCCCATTTTGATCGAAGCTTCAATTTCGTTCTGATAAATAAGATATTGAATTGTGGTTAGGTCCTGACAGGTGTCAATATCAATTATATCATTAAACTGATATTGGATCCAAATAAGATGCCCATGCAACATGGTGCCTGCCAAACTGAAGTAGTCTCAAGGTTCTAACAGATTCTCATATTTTAGCCTAGCATAAACAACAAATGCGACACATATTGATATTCCGGACATAACTTAAAAGGATCAACAAAAAGCAATACATTTTCATCAAGATAATTCAGTTTGTAGAAGTCAGCTGCTCTCTGTTCGTTACTAAGCTCACCGCGCATAATCTAATACTCTCGCGTTGTATGCGGTGTTGATCGCAAGTTTATTACAAGTCGGCCCACGACTGGGATACACGCTGCGTATAAACAAAACGCTTTGCTAAAGATAATGATGTTTTTTTGGCAACAGTTGGTAGTACGATTTTGTCTGCTATACCTACACTGCTGGTGCGGACAGGGACATAATACAATTAATACTGCTACTTTTACACATCATCTTTCAGCATTGTATTTCAGCATTTCATAATAATATACTTAATAGTTAATATTATTATAATTTGACTTCTGTTCCGATTTTAATTAAATATTTAACTCAATAATTAACATTTCAAAATCAGAAGTATTTATTAATCGACTTTAATTGCTGACTGTACAAGTGGCATAATTACATAATGGCATAAATATTGTATTATCAGTGAATCTTTAGATCAAAAAGAACAATATTATTAAATAGGTATTTTTTTTAACTATCGTGAATTTAACTAACACTAGACAAAATTATTTAATATTTACGAGAGAATACTGGGTCAAATTAAATTTGGTAGCGAAACTCCGCAGACGTGATGGATATCGATATCTAAACATAATCAAATTAAAAAATATATAATTTGATGATTTTTTTGTTGGGTCATCAGCCGCAGTTAGGACCCGTTGTTTGATACATAGTTAAACATGATCAATAGTCAATTTAACAATTAGTCACTTGACAATAGTCAATAGCTGTCAAAGTTTAACTACTCTGTCTGCGCATGGATAACTTTTATAGCAAATTGACATTTTTTTTAACTTTAGTTAGCTTAACCATTTGTCAAACAACATACTTATGTAATTTTTAACAAATTGTTAGTTTAACTAACGCACTTTAACTATTAGTAGGTTTGACTACTGATCAAACAACGGACCTTTAAGTGTAGTCACTTGAAAAAGTCAGTTTTTTTTGTGTTTACTTCACAGACGTGATTAGTATCGATATTTCATTACAATAAAACAAAGAAAACAGATTTTCTCAGCTCATACTTCAAGTAACGACACTACCAGCGGTCGTTGATCCCCAAAAAATACTTCAATATTTTTAATTTTTTCAATACACTTCCTCGAAAACTGGTTTTTATCGCACTAAGATTAGGTTCAACATGCAAGGTATTTCACACGCGTGCGTTTTTTTCATTTACCGACACGTGTGCGAAAATAAAAATTGCCACAGATAGTATACATAAATACTTAGTCCAAATTGGTTCAATGCCTATAGTCGGCGATGATTGTTTTTTTTTAAATCACGGCAAGGAGATATGCGTCTTTACGGCGGTATTATTTTTTGAATACTTAAATTACGTTTATAAATACTCGTAGAAAATCATCAAAAACAATGATTATTACAAAAAAAAAATACGTTTATGAACAAATTAACATTCGTATTTGTGTTCTAAACTCAAAAATATTGAATTTTCTATTTTTCATATTAGGCTGTTTAGTGGCTTTATACCTTTGCCTCTCCTTTAACCTGCGAAGGTAAAGCGCGGGAAAAAAAGCATATTCACTCTTATTTAGTTGATGACAAAAAAAAATTTCGTTCTTTTATTAAATTTTATTTCTTCAAAAGTGTATTGAAAAACGTCGTTTGATACACGTGGACATTTGTTATTGCAGTTCTCGGCTCCATAACACCCTCGCCTACGGCTCGTGTGTGTATTCCGCCTCGAATGCAATAACAAAATTTCTCCACTTGTATCAAAATGTACTATTGTTGGAACGAAGTTCCTTATCGCACGGTACGGACTTGGCGTATGGGGGCTAGGCGAAAGAAAGTGTAAGAATTTTCCGTGACGAGTTTCCGTCACGACCCTTTCTTTATTTGTTTGTTTGGTTGAACGCGCTAATCTCAGGAACTACTGGTTGGAATTGAAAAAAATCTGTTTATGTTGGATAATCCATTCATCGAGGAAGGCTTTAGGCTATATAACATTACGCTACGACTAATAGGAGCGGAGTATAAATGAAAAATGTTGATAAAACGGAAAAAAAATATTCCTTTTGAGAGCCTCCGTTGCGTGCGCTGCGTAAACGGTTAAAGTTACGCAAAAATCATGTATGACGGAATTGTTTCCCTTTAAAAGTTCTAAAAAAAAATCTGCAACAGCATATGTCCATCTTCTAAGCTTGACTCAATATAACCCTTTTTATGGTAATCAAATTTGTTCTATGGATGTTCTAAATATACTACGAAAGGAACCTCGTTCCAACCGAGTGTTCCACGACACTCACGTTTTTTTTAAATTGTGTTTTGATATCGATACCCATCACATCTGCGAAGTTTCTCTAGCTTATTTAATTTGACCCTGTAGATTAAGATAAATAATATCATATTGAAACGATAATCAAACTTTTAGAAAAAATTCAGATCTGAAGCAATGAAGTGAATTCATTATTATTTTTTATTCCACAAACCACAACAATTTCAAGCTGGTACAATAATTATGTTTATAGATTCTGCATAAATATTATTTTACCTATAACGGTGATGGCATAAAATTATAATTACAGGCAATCATGTGACCATGTAGCCGTTAAATTATGCCCGGGATGAAATCACAACGCTATTGTCCAAAAATTTACGATTTATTGGCCATATTCATGCAATGAACATTTACTTTACACACAAATGCTGAAGCCCAAAGAGCGTTAAAAGACATCTGAATAAATAAAATTAACATAACGTCTGTATTCCCCAAAGGGTTCAGCAGAGGCGTACCTATTGTACACCCACGTTTAGCCAGTTATGTTTAAGTTCATGTAACAGGAGGCGAACCTATTGCCAGCAACCGGACACAAATCCAGACTCCGGGCTGCTGTTAAGAAATTCCTATTGGAAAAACCCATTAACACTTTGCCCGACCTGGGAAACGAACCCAGGACCACATGCTCAGTAGTAGCGCTTGTGACCATTATATCAACGGGGCATTAAAAGTCATCTGAATAAATAAAATTATGAAATTAACAAAAATAATTCACGAATAAGGAAACTCTTAACTCATCTGCTTCGACAGAAACTATGAGTACTCGTATAACTCGATTTCGTCTACTGAAATCCTTCAATACAATCAGTCTGATCATAATTATTTTACCTTTATCTGTCATTTCCCTTATTGGTAGTCTTATTACATGTATTCATTTGTTTCTAATAGTTTTGTAGAGAGTGCATCTTTTTATAATCACTATTCAATTTAATTCATTTTCTGATATGACTCTCGTTCTGCATGTATTGTTTTCTGCCAAAAAAAATTTTCTTAACTTCTTCTCTTGAAATAAAAATATATTAATCCATTCGAATTTTTCGCATCCTCAACCTAAAAGTAATAATTTCCATTTAAAATATGCTGATGTTGTTAGCTTCATTTAAACACATTTATATTCGGAGCGTAACCTCAACATTGAGATATTCTTTCTTTACGACTATTGATGTTACTTACCATTTCTTTTCCAATGAATATCATCGGTAAACTCTACCTACCCACTTCACTGATTTTGGTACAACCAGAATCTTAAAGTAAGTCAGTTTCAGTGAGTAGCTATAGAGGTGGACAATGTTCATTTCATTCACGAGATTCCATACCCTAATACCCTGCTAAGTCACCTTTTGTAACCCCTGTAGGATATGATGTGATGGTGTATTGCAAGTCAAGTCACGTGACAATTAGTACAGTTACTGGAGTCGCACCGCAACGTCAACTTCAAGGCGTTCGTGGTGTGCGCACCGAATTGATATCTGCCTGTCGTCATGGAAGAAGACTTTTGGCTGCAGGACGTGGTGTTCCGTCGCTTCCGCGGACAAGTACCACAGGACAGCACAAGGACAAGCTAGTGAAGTGCTACTAACATAGTTTTAAGCAATATTTATTAACACAAGTTTTTGTTGTATACTTTATATATGTTAGTTTGTAAGGCCATGTCTATGTGCCATTGTAGCCTGAAATAAATGTTTTATTATTATTAGAATAGCATACATCTTTGGATTCCAATCTCCCGACAAGAGGGTGAATATCAAAATATATAATGCAGTATATACTACCTACTTATTATATAAACACTGAACACGTTATTGGATTGAGATGGAAAGATTGTCGCGTGATGTAGGTTGACATAACATGATAGATGATCCAAATCCTTTTTCGGAATGGAATATCGTCTACGGTCAATATTGGTTTTAAAAACGGCTGCGTCTGTGTGTTCCGGCCTTTGTCAGAGTGACTCTTTTTAGATGGTAATCGATTCAAGATGGTGTTGTTGTAGAAGTCAATTGGAAGCATTATTGAAGCAGTATTGTGCAGTTTTTTGTGTTTTCGAGGTTAACTTACAAGCAATTTTTTTGTATGGACCAAAATCCTTTTTTGGATAAAAATAAAGGACAATACCTACAAACGTACAAAAGTAACCGTAAAAAAAAAACTGTCTCGTCTCAAGCCCGCAGGCCCTAAAATGATTAAGTAAACGTAAATATTCAAGTAGGCACTTCCATACGATAAACAAAAACCTGAAGATGAAAACCATTCGCCCAAAATTTGATTGTACTTATTACATAAGTGCGTTAGTGGGAGTAAGAGGCAAGGTGCTTTTAGCAAATAATTTAATTAGCCCATGATAGGGAAACCTGACGGTGATATTATTCTACTTTATACCCAGTCTCAGATATACAGGTTGGCAGAAATATCGACGCGTAAACTGTAACCATGAATTCAACACATGATTCTAGACCCACTAGCGTATAAACATCGGTTATCAAAAAAAAACATAATGTTTCATAGAAAAGTGCAATACCTTCGCGGTCAAATGTATGGAACAGCAAATTTATTTAATAACCAACGATTTATTTTATTCTGAATTTCTGGTTCAGTATTATGTACTAAATCTATGGTAACTGGTTGCGCGTCCCTGCCATCCTGTATTTATATTCTTAAGAGAGAATAATTCAGTTCCAGAGCCTCTGTGTGTTTAGGCTGGCTACGCACTTTTTTTAATATGAGCAAGTGTATTCAAAAATCCAGTTGGGGTTCGCTATAATCTATCTTGTTACTTTGGTGTGTTTTCGTAATTTCATGTCAAGTATTTTGTGATATCAATAGTCAAAGAATTTGTGATTATAATAATGTCGTCGTATAAATAATAATATGTTGTCGTCTAAAATAATATCATAAAGAAAAAAATATATATTTTGTATGTTTGTTTGTTACGCTTTCACATTAAAACAGCTGAACGGATTTGGATGAAATTTGGCACATGGGTAGATCATGACCTGGATTGAGACAGAATACTTTTTATCCCGATATTCCCACGGGATCGACACTTATGCGGGTGAAACCGTGTGGTGCAGCTAGTTTTAAATACTTAAGATTCTTTTAAAAATTCAGCGGCATTATTTTCAAAGTAAATCTTTGAAAATAATGTCGCTGAATTTAACAAGAAATAGTTAAATTTAACTATTTCCTGTTTATTTTGGTTTACAAATACATATATTACTAGCTGCGCTCCGCGGTTTCATCCGCAGCGGTATGAAATATACTTTACGACCTATTCCATAAAAATCGATCAAGCCGTTTCCGAGGAATTCGATAACAAACACTGTAACACGAGATTTTAATATATTTACACAAGAAATATCATTAAAATCGGTCAAGCCGTTACGGAGGAGTTCGATAACAAACACTGTGAATGAAAATGTTTTATCCAAGCTTTAAAAGTAATCGACGTCAAACATTATTTTAACAAGCAAAAGTAAATGTACTCTCATCAAGATACAAATAGCCATGTTTATGACACGTTCATGACCAGAATTTTGTGCGAATGGTCTTAAGAAGTAAAGACGGCCCGTCCTGACCCAGGCCTTGTAAACCGAAACTTGCGAACTTCGCTCATAAAACTGAAATTGAAGGCTGAAAAAGTCTTACAAGAAAGGTCGATTTTGGTGGTAACCTTAGATAATACGGTGAAGATGAAAATTTACCGAATTCTGGGAAACTAAACTACAGTTTTATGTCGGACCCTCATGTATTGAAAACATAAGTAGAACGAATAGAACCAAATCGAGGTAATGATTTTAGAAGATTGCGTACTTAGGTGCTTGGTAAAAAGGTAGAGACCGTGATTCGAATATATCTGACTTTGGGTTTCGTAATCGTAAGAAGCTTTATCAAGAGAACTCAGCATTTTAGTTTCAGAAACCGTATTACCACTGATCGAGAAATTTCTTTGAATCTTTGAAGTACATAAAATTGCTTACACGTTTCGGCAAAGATATTTACAGTAAAAATAACGTGTAACTCACAACAGATACTATAAACACAAATGTCAAAAATCTTACTACTTACTATAAATAATTATATTCGAAGGTTAGGTAATCGTTAGTGTCATATGAGTGAAGAAGTATTTATTTTAACCATTTAAAGGATAAAACCCATTCGTGCTAATTATATATACTATGGGCACAAATTAAGCATGCTTAGTTTAGAAAATATTTCTGCGGAAGCGCAGCTAGTGACAGACCACACCCCTACCTGGTTTCGCCCAATTAGAGAAAATTTGCATTTGTGTGAGTACAGGGCGTGTAAACAAAAGATAACACCAAACATTAGGTAGTGTCAATTTGCATTTCGCTAATTGTTGATGCTTTCCATTCCTATCGCCATTTCATTTTACGACCTGTTTATTTCTATCTGATTGCCTGCCTAACTGTGACCTCTGCTTGTATACCGGACCGGCGTCTTTTTGACCCTTGCTCGTATCCTGGACTGTGTGAGTGTATTGTGCCTACTGTCGGCTGATAAAATATAAACATTTTATACCTTTATGCAGTGCCGGTCAACGCGCCTAGCGCATTTGCTGCGATTTGTGTCACGACATCGCATAAAACATCGTGAAAATTGGGGAGCCAGTGAAAGTGTTAATAAATAACTAAATTAATAGACCCGACAGAACATAGCTATGTGTCGGAGAGAGGACAATATTAAAGTAAATAGAATAGATATAAATTGTTCTTTAACATTTCTTATTACAAATTAGTAATTTATTGTGGAATGTTGACACTAATTTAATATAATAATACCAATAATACATTGTCTAACCCAAACAGAAGATATGAGTACAACATTACTTCATGTCAACAATAATAATTCACAAAGAGCTCGCACTGGCCATGCCGCCCAATACAAAATCATCTCACAAACAATTAGCATAGTACGCGCCCAGTGTGAGTATCATACTTCATAATTATTAATACGAACACAACTAAAATACGCTTCGTGCGTCGAAACTCATGCATTGGGCGATCGAGTCGTGGGCCGTTCTATGCGATTTTCGCCTTAAAGGTGATCATGCGGAAGTTTGGCCGATAGTATTCATTTATAAAATCCATACTATCCATACTAAAATTATAAATTCGAAAGTAACTCTGTATGTATGTTACCTTTTCACGCCTAAACCACTAAACAGATTTCGATAAAATTTGGCAAGGAGATAGATGGCATCTTGGGGAAGGACGTAGACTTTTTGTCACGGTAGCACGTTCCCGTGGCATAATTTCCGACATCCACGCAAGCGAAGCCGCGGGCAGAAGCTAGTAACATAATGTTCTTTAAAACAGTCATTACTCTCTACATCAATAACTGTCCAAAACCAACTGTAACCACCCAATAAAAACCTTTACTCTGATTCCAAACATTAAATTACGTACCCTTTTAACGCCAAATACACGAATCTCTTTACACAAAAGGTAATCAAGTGGAAATTCACTCGAGAATTAAATGGCAGCTGATAAAAAGGCAAAATCCAGTGCTTACATAAAACCCCCGATAGATGCATTGCAAGTTTAATGCAACAGGGATGTAGTGACCGAAGCTAATGGAAGCACTCAGCGAGACACGGCAGTTGACAGGAATCACAATGGAAACGTACTGCTGGCGAGCGCACTTCAAATAACCTAACTGCTGCACCTCACAAAGACTATTCAGAAGTATTTGTTTCTACTAATTTATGGTAGTGATTAGTGATGGCAACGATAAGAGGATTTCGCAGTTCCAGATTTAGATGATCATGGTTATGTGTAGCTTTATGTGCAGTGGTGTGGGAGATGCAGGTACCAACTACATGACATCGAGTTTGTGAATGTTACATATTTATGTTCCTACTACATTACTACCTATCACAGTGCAGTAGATATATAAGGTAGGTAAGTATATTAAAAGTTATTAGCTTATAGCATAAAACTGTTCATATTAGGTTATAAAACTCTCCTTGAGAAGGGTGAAAATCATAACGTGCGCTTAAAAAAGTTGTGCTCTCCTCAGTGACGTTTTAATATTATTAAATACTGGTGTAGTAGTGTGTTTTATGTGTTACTTTATGATAACTCCTTTTTTTTCACATATTGTCCACAAAAAGCAAAGTATTTCTCGTCAAATTCGCAAAGATACCTTTATGTTTTTGACTTATTCAATGAAAAGGCTAAAATTACGTCCTACAATATCACCCCCTTGCTCTTATTACCTGTGTTTACAATGAACCGTTGATTTGAAGGGCACGCGTTTAATCTAATCTTCATATCTACGTCGCTCAACCAGACACCTTTCAGAGCATGAAGCCGGCGGAATTGTTACAAAAATAAACTTTATCCGCATACAAAATGTGACGAGTGCTTCTTTTGTACATAAAGAGACCTATAGGAACCTACGGTTTATTAAAGTTATTTCCTTTTTACTCCTCTTGCTCAAAAATTCCGTCATTGTAGCGTACCAGAGCGGGGATATAATATCATATTTTCCTATAGGGGAAAAAGTTGCTTTTATTTTTTATTTTTTCTTTTACCAGTAAGCCTAAAAAAAAACTAAAAAGTCTTTATTCATAAGTAGAATAATAACGAATATTAATAATACTCGACTTATTACGGTTTCATAAAAAAGAAGAACATTTTATTTTTGAAAATGGAACTAAAACCGGCGATCTCTTCGGTAGAATGCGTGCATTGCGTTGCGGCTACAGAAGAAATAAAAAAAAGGTAAACTATTTAATATTGCATTGGATTATTTTATTTTCTCGCAATAGTAGTGAAAAGTAGAGTGTAACACACGCCGCTCGTTTTCTATTTATTCCCTCGCTAAAGCTCGGCAGTAAAAATACCTCGTATATAATGGGTCATTTTAGCCCCTTGTATAACAATCTACTATTAATTTCAAATGTTTCCAATAGTTTTTAAAACCGTAGGTATGTAGCAGCATATCCCATTACAGTAATTGATTGACAATTCGTTTAACGAGACCCGGATCAACCGTTTTAGGGAAAATTGTCAAAACTTTTATGACAAACGAAGTCTGCACAACGGATATAAAGTCTCTTCATTCTTATCATGTTTAAATATGACAATCGTTTATTTCAAAGACCCTTGAATACCTTTTACAAAGTTTATGTATTTTTTGTTTGTCTTAAAAGTTGGTGAAATAAAAAGCCTGTCTACATTGTTTTTCTTTGAACTTGCCATCTGTTTTTCTTGTTGTTATGGATTAATCGTCATTTTCAATCGAGTTTTAAATCCAATTTCGTTTAAATTACGAGATTCTCAACTTGAAAGCCACCTCAAAAGAAACGGAACCGAAGATATAATCAATTTTAATAGACAGCGCTAACGGATTATTCTAGGTGTCTGCATCCAAAACAATTCTTCAACTGTTTGCGGATGCAGCGAAAACTTCAGTCATTTTAAAATCTGAAAGCGCTTAAAGCGATTCAATCATACTTTCCTTCCGGAGCGACTGGCGTCACGTATTCTTGAATAACCTTTGAAGTTATCTTTTACGAGGACCATTTCCCGAAGCCAAAAGATACTCCAATGAGATTAGTTTAATGAAACCGTACGTCGAATGTGGTGCATGCGGCTGGCAGTTGAATTAGCATGCAATTTTCCATATTTTGAACACATTTAATCCTGTTACCTACAGCTGCAGCTTTTCTGTTTAGATAGGCGGATGATTAGATGCACAACACATTTTTATTTATAAGTACAATTGAAAATGAAGTGTATATATTTTTTGGTAAATATAGTTAGTAAAAGTCGACTCCAATGTGAATACTTTTATAAACATTTTATGTAGGTATCTGTGCAGATTACTTTTGGTATAACAATGTAGATGAATAAGTCACAGAGAGTAGTCGGTATTTCATGTTATGTACCTCTAAAAACAGTTTCTACCAAACAATGACATATTCCACTGTTCCCGACGTCTGTATTTTTATGTTGCAGCGTCCTGATGGCACGGTACTCCATTTTTGTCACCCTCACCACAGCTGAAGTGGATTTTAAGTGGCGTGCTGCAAACCATCCGTTTTTATGCTGAAAACATTTTTCGACACTTCAAACTGTTTTCATATTTTTCGAATTTGTTACCAAGAGGTATCATGACCGTTTTAGGTAGGTGCAGTTTTCTAATAAACACACTTTTTTGTAAATTTAATTAAGTGCTTATATAATAATGTAGTAGTAGAATAAAATAGTTGGTACTGTCACCAGTTTTAGTAAATTAATCTTCATACATATTGGAGTTGACGAAATAAAAAAGGTTAAACTCTTTTGTAAGAATCTAATAAATTATGTTAAAGAAAACCGCCTCACTTTAAGGGTCAAATCTCCTTCAATATCTTCGCCATATAAAAGAAGAAAAAAAAGAATCAAATTATTCTACCCAAACATTTGGAAGTGGATCACATTATTTTTACAACATTACCAAAGATTTAATCCAAATCGTTCGTACAAAAGAGGCACAAGAACGAGGAAAGAAATTGGAAAGTTTTCCTACGTCTCCCGCACTCATACATAATACATACAATTCTTAAACGTAAAAACTTAGGTAAGTACCAGAGGTAGTAGAAGTACTTTCGAGGCAGTTTATTTTTTATGGAAATACTCAAGAAACCCGCGACTTCGCCTGGGATAAAAGTTTAGAATTTTGTGATTTTTTAAATCAGGAATAAGTAATATCTAATAACACATAAACAAAGTGTTTTTATTATTATATCAGACTCTAAGAAAATGGAACGGACTTGTAAAGTACAATCAACACTATTCTAAGTTTTAAAATAAGTATCACGTATAATTTAAGTTAGATTAAAATTGCTTATTAATCTTATTTATAGGCTAGATTGTAATTAATTATTAAGAACGTGGTTCTTTTTAATAAAGGAAAAAAAAGGCAAAAGTACTTTTTTAAACCAAACTATAGATTGGATTGTTCAAACTAGTTCTTAGAAATTGACACATTATAAGCAATTGTAGATCAACACTCGTCCAATAGAGAAGGTCGAACAAAGCTAATTGTACATGTCGTGATCATAGCTAGGTCAATACAGCCTACAATAAATTTGACATTTCGGTTATTCGCTCCATTTAGTGTTCATTCATGAGTTTGGTTTTATTTCAATATTTCGTTATTTTCGGTGATTTCAATATTTTAAATCAAGTATTTGACATAGAAAGTGTCAGAATTTTAAATCTCAAATATTTCCTCGTAATCACTTTCTTCAAAATTATTCCTAGAGAACCTCGAACTCTGTTTAATTTAAAAAAAATGTCGACGAATAGCTATAAGCCACAATCTTCTAATTTTAGGATCTTTCGGGAAGAGGTGGACTCCAATTCCGGAGTACTTAGGAACACAACACAGAATAAAACCACCTCACGCCTTATATTATTATCTTGTATTGGGAACTACCTGCGATAGCGCCATTTTGACATTTGCCTTCTCCTTTATGAAGCGCCGCCTAAGACGTTTAACTTCAAAAATAATAGAACAGCATAGAAATATTTTCAGTCAGAGTCCATAGGGTTAGTAACACCTTGATGTTAAATAAGTAGGCTAATTACCTTGTGACCGAATCGCCTCCTAAAATCTCAAGTTTTTACACCTTGTATAATTTCGGCATTACGTTAAGAGGCTCTGGTTTTGCTATCATTCGATTATATTTGAACTTTGCCAATTCCGAACCAAAACTATTTGAGTTACACAAAACAAAAACATAATATAGATATGTATGTAGTACATATAATAGTATATGTGTACCTACTCTAATTTACTTTCAACATGAATGATGTAATCAATATTTTGTAACTATATTTTGATCTAAAAGTGTCCGTGGAGTTTCTCGCCCGTTCTTCTCCATAGGTACCTACTACGCTTTAGAATGGGCAACTAGCTTCATCTTTCTGACCGACCGACCCCTTGACAATTCAAAAGTGCCTGTAATTGGTTTATTTGAAATAAATGATTTGAGTTTGAGTTTATATAAAAACACTACCATTTCTTTTCTTTGTGTAATACCTCAACACGCAGTGGTATTTCTCGATAAATAGGAGCCGTTCAATTTAATTCAAGGGTCACTAGATCATCGCTTGACATAGGCTCCACTCAGACTGGCAACTTTATAACAACTTCGCAGCCACAAAAACTGTTCAAAGAAACAATATCAATAAAAAACTCAGCAGAACTTTACAGTTATCTATCTATATCTAAATCGTATAAAACAAAGTCGTTTTTCATGTCCATCTTGTTCATCTAAACTGCGCAACGGATTTTGATGCGGATTTCACCATGGTTTGAGAATTTATTACGGAATACGGATTTATAATATATCAATACTAAACTTACATACAGGGTGACACCGACGCGCAACCTGTTACCATGGATTCAGTGCATGATTTAGAACCCACATGGGTTGAAAGTTTTCGTCGGTTATTAAAAAAAATATTTATCTGTTCCATACATTTTGACCGTGTATTTCTTGCAGTTTTCTATGAAACAGTGGATTTTCTTTTTTAATAACCGATGGCAAATTTATACTCTAAGGAGTCTAGAATCATGTGCTGAATTCATGGTTACCGTTTGCTTGTCGATGTCCCTGCCACCCTGTATAATAAAGAAATCTTGATGTTTTGTCAAGTCGAAGCATGGGCGGGTCGCTAGTATAATCTTAACACTACCAGCGGCCTTTGATCCAGTAATCAGCTGTATTTACTTATAATAATCAGCTTAGAATTTTTTATTTTATTCTCTTCTTCTCTGCTTTTCTCTTCAGGTCTTCTTCCTTTTTAGTCGATGGCAAAAGTAACCATATTTTATTATGTTGGATGAGTAGGGCCCAGTAGTTGGTGATTTTTTTCTTGGTGATTAGAAATCGATACTCATCGCGTCCTAAAAGATTCGCTAGTTAATTTACTATGATCTTTTATTCAGACATTATCGGATATTATCATAAATTCTACCTTTATTTTCCTGAAAGACGTCGGAAGCAAAGTTTACCTTATATTAGCCAACAATACGTAGGCACCGAACCTGTCTATTACTCACCGCCTACGCTGCGTCTCCGTAATTTGTACAACAAATATGCGTTACGAGTGTAATTATATCTACATTCGGTATTTAGAATCCATACAGAACAGAAAATATGTTTATTTTTACTGCCCGTGGAAGAGATCGTTTACATTATAAATTAGTGCATACTTCTTTAAAGTATTTTATTTCACGTTTGAGTTCACGATATTAAAGTAGCGAGCCGATGACACTGTTGCTACGACGTAGCAGTTGTTTGCTACGTCTCGTAGCAACACTGTAATTTTACTAGTTAAAGATCAATGTATATATATATATCAATGTATGTAGCAGTCACTACCGATAATAGTGACTGTTCTATGTTATACCATATCAAAGTAGTGGGCCAATCGCACTGTAGCTACGACGGAGCAATCGCAATCTACATCACGACTGCTACGCCGTAGCAGCAGTGCATTGTGGCTATTATGGTACTAATACGCTTTCGGAGCCCATTTTCAGATTAATTTAACCTTTGATTTGTTGGAATGTCCTTTATCGCATACGGTTAAAATCGCGACAACAGCATGATCACTTCAACGACAAAGTAATCGCCGATATATCGCCCGTCTGAACTCGTTTTCCGGGCTATTTTGCACAAATGCCCACAAAAGCGACAGGCCAGCACGCGATTATCGACGCAGGGCGGACAATGCTGTGAATAATTATTCAATTTGTTTCCCTTACAACGACGCCCTCAACCAGCATGTAAAGTAGGCTCTCGTTTTACTGGTGACTTTATTCTTGAAATTAAATTTTATTCGAACAATTTTATGGACACTGCATCCGGTGTCAGTTCACAGAACGGTTGCTTGATACTCGGAGCCTTTTAGTTTTTTTAGAACCTTGTTGTTTTCTCGTGCAATTGGATTGTGAATGTATCTTTCTGCTTTATCACACTCAACAGTAAAAAAGTAAAATAATTATTAAATAAAAACCTAATGTAGGTAAGTACTTAAAACGCTATCTATTACACTAGACATAAAGCACAATAAAACAAAAAACCTGTCGAGTCGACGGCATTTAATTTCTTATTATTCAAATTCCATTAATTAATTCACTACAGACCCGAATGGAATGCTTTTTAATTAGGACGTCTCTCGCTTAGGAGCAAAACGTGGATCTTTTGACCTTAGGCCAGCGTTACACCTGCTGAAAATTACGTAATTCGGCGCAGGAATATACGCTTTGACGTACCCAGTTGCTATGATACACCGACGAAAATTATCTGTCGTTAAATCACAGAATTGATATAACGATATTAGGTTTCTGCACAAATACAAAGAAGTTGAAGTTCCGACCGATCGATTTTACGCTAGGCCAGAACCGATTTTTACGATTAAGTCAAAAAGCGACATGACTTCCGCCTGATGTGTTGTTGTTAATTTAAAAAAAAAACATTGAAAACGTAGGCCGAATTTCCGCTGCATAATTTTGGTCCGTGTTTCTCTCCACCAGTTTAATTACTAAACAAGTGATTGTATGCTATCATAGATCGGCTAAATAGCGTCCATAGAGGTCTATAGCGTTTGTCTATATCCCTTGGGTCTACTTGAAACACTACATGATCCAGATGGGTACTCCCAAGTCCTAATAGCTTAGGTTTACGCTGCACAAGACCAATTGGAGCGTTATGTTGCCACCGCACCACTTGATTGATGTTTAATTACTCGCGCGCATATACAATGCTATCCTACGTGGAATCAGTGATATCGATACGTCGATAAACATTAATCAATTACAAGTGTGAAGCTAATGGGCCTTTTAAACGTATAGCTAAAAATCGGCCTTTAACCCATTAAGGGTAAGGGGCCGATTTTTGAATAGTCAGAAACCTTTTATCTAAAGAATAAATATGTTTGACGTGCCGAATCCATACAAAAGATTTATTCAGCAGATAAAAGTTAACTGACGATTGAAAAGTTACGTTGACAATTTAACAGGGACGTCAAAAAGAGTTTTTTTTTTAAGCTATTGCATAGCCTTTATCGCGGGCTTTGAGCGCGGCGACCGAATCAAGAAATTCCGTAACGAAAATAAAACCTAACACCCCCCACTCCGCCTACCATGTAGCTCGGCCGAGCGTTCGCTTAACGTGTATGTATATGGTATGACTGTACTTGAATTAATATCAAAGGAAAAAAAAAAGTGCTAAATAAAAAATTAAAAAATAATTATAATTGCATAAGTTGATAAAAAATACTATGCAATAGCTTTACCGCGGCAGTCCCCGAGTGCCACACGTGTTTTTTTTTTTTTTTTGATGAATGTGTGTAAATGTGTGTGGAATTAAATTCAGAGTTATATGTGTAAATTACACCCTACTGTTTTTGCTGCCCATCTTAGTCGAGACGGTAGAAAGAAGGTGGTATATTCTTTTCCGGGTGCCAAATAGTTCATACAAAACAGTTGAAGAGAGCAGTGGTGGCCCAGTAGTAACGGCCCCGACTTACGAGTTGTAGGTCGTGGTTTCGAACCCAGCCAGGCGCTTTACTGTGTGTAAATTATTTCATCACACCTGCTCTTAAAACGGTGAAGGAAAACATCGTGAGGAAACCGGCATGTCCTAGAACCAAAAATGCGAAGACATGTGACATCTACCAACCCACACTGGGCCCGCGTGATGGATTACAGCCTACTCCCTCTCGTAGAGAGGAGGCTTGTGTCCCAGCAGTAGGAACATTGCATTAGCAGCTGATTATGACGATATGATGATGAAACAGTTAATTTCTCAAATAACATTTAACTAAATTTTTCGAACTTTTAAGTAGAAACGTCTGGTTTTAGAAATGTCCTGAATTAAAAATGAAAAGGACAATGAAAAATATCTTCTTGGAATTCTTCAACCGACTTAGCTCGGAATTTTATTCAAATGAGATTTTTATTCAATTCTTTTGTCTTTTCTCAATACACAACATCGACTTAGGGCCCGTTGTTTGATCAGTAGTTAAACATGACCAATAGTCAATTAATCACATAACAATAGTCAATAGCCGTCAAAGTTGAACTACTCTGTCTGCGCATGGTTAAATTTTATAGCAAATTGTCAATTTTTAACTGTAGTTAGCTTAACCATTTGTCAAACAACATACTTCTGTATTTTTTTACAAATTGTTAGTTTAACTAACGCTTTTAACTATTAGTATGTTTGACTACTCATCAAACAACGGGCCCTGAATCTATTCTATCATTTATACCGTGTTTCTGTCAAATTAAACTTTAGGTACCTACTATTTCTTCGCTATCTTCATGTTACCGGGTCGCCTAGTTAGCAACCGTTCTACTTTAGCTAATGTAATTAACCAAGCCTGTTGCTTTTATAAATGTAGCTCTCCAAACGAAAGCTTTCTTAGTAAGTTAAAAAACTGTACATGCCGTGTATAGATTTTTAACTTACTAATAAGTTCCCGAATATATCGCTACAACTGCTAAAAACATCTCCTCCAGGATATTATTAATACACACACCAGATACCCACGTCATTGCCCAAATAATACAGTTCTGCGCAAACAAGGAAAAACTGGAGAATCATGACAAATGCCCAGACAAATTGTAGGAGCCGTTGAAAAAGTGAAGCCACCAAAGATTAATGAGAGCCAATAAGGAAGCCTTTGTGCGTTTGCATTTCATTAGGAGAGGTTCGATCGTCAGTGTGGCAATATTGTTGGTTAACCAGTTGATGTATGTACCCCTTTGATGCATGCCTGTAACGTGTGCAGTTAATTGGACTGCAGTTAGAATCAATATTTTCGGTATCAGAGACAATACGTTGTGCTGGTTGAATTAATCACAGTCAGAAATTGTCTCGAAACTTTGCGATTGTGTTGTGAGTTCTGATTCTTGGACTATTTCGATGACAGCTCACAGTAAAATACGTATTACACAGAATAACAGAACATTAGGTATCTACACTTAAAATAATGTAGGCAAAGTACGAGGCCGTTTAAAAGGCAGACTTTTAGATAGACAAGTATATAAGCTGCAGAGACGAAGCTCTAGAATCCCAAACTTTTTCTAAAACGTCGGAACTTTTCCTAACAGCTGCACTGTAATCTACAATTATATAATACCAGCTTATTATTGACCCACTGCAGGGCAAAGGCCTGTTCTCATTCAGAGATGACAAGAGCATTGATCACCACGCTTGTTCACGGTGGGTTCGCAATTTCAGACCTATATTGACTATAAGTCCTCGTTTCCTCACGATGTTTGCCTTCACCGATGTCAGTAATGTCCAAGATTAACTCAGAAAATATACATGAATTGAAAAAGTCACATTGGTACTTACCCGGGTTTGAACCCACTACCTCGTGCATGAGACGCGAGGCCTTAACCACTGGAACACCACGACATCTCTCGATACCAATCAACAAGAATAAGAAAAAAGTTGAATGAACAAAATCAAAAGAAACAACTACAAAAATCAAATCATATTCCTTATTTATTCTCTTCAACGAAAAAGACACATAAACAATTTTGGTACCCAAAAGACATAAACAGTTTGTTATTATCGAACGCTTCCCGTACCTAAGTGGATACGTTACGCTCTCATACGATACGATACGGTCTCCTGCGAGGGCACGTCAATATTACGTACGGGGGAAACAGAAGTGTAAGTGGTCCCGCGAGATCAGACACTTCATACGTTCAATTGCATATGAATGAGTTTCGATGGCTCGGTAAATAAACCACTTGTTTCTGTCAACAACGTTTGTGCTTTATTTAAATTGTTGAATGTGTTGTCGTTTTTTTGTTAAGGGAGTTTTATGATGATGTGACACAATTAGTACTTAGTTATATGGGCTTAAATTGGTAGGAGGTCAGAACAGAGTAATTTACGACCCGCAAAATGAATTTGTATATTTTGTCTCATGTTTCATTTTATATAAAAAAAAACCTAAATCAATAAAAATAACAATGTTGGCGCTTGTTTTCTGTATTAAAAAACAATCGTTTTTGTTGTAATTCTATACTGGACGACGCTGGTGAAAAGCAGTACCCGACACCTACAATACTAGCTGTATAACTAAATGTGTTATGTATGTACTGCATCAACGTTAATTAACATACAGACATTAACTACGAATTAATTGCCACAAAGCGAATCGCTCTTCTAAAACGTATCTGTATTAGCATTTTGAAACGCTATCAGGATTGCATCAATTGACAATAATTATTCAAACTCAAAGGGAATCATTTGGCTTAACCAAACTATACTACATTATCCCCAAAGGTATAAGGGAAACTAAGCTTTAGCGGAGCAACATGTCTGCCGTAAATTAGTAAGTAATAAAAAACATTTTTAGAAAATAAACAAACGACTTTAAAAAAAAAAACACCCGAAATGGAAAAATAACTTTACGTTGTAGTAAGTGAAATTTCGGTAACATATCAGCTGGCAATAAATATCCGGGTGTTACCATTGTGTGGATTGATCGGAGGACACGGTGGAGCATACGGTGGAGGTCTGCCCGGCTTGGGCGGAGCACCGCCATGTCCTCGTGGCGGCGATCGGCGGCGGCGACCTCTCGCGTCCGGCCCTGGTTCAGGCCATGGTACGGAGCGAGAGGGAATTCGAAGCCGAAGCAGTAATGCTCGCGAAGGGGGAGGCGGAGCGCGAGAGGGAGAGGCAATCACTGCGCCCCTTAATCGCCGCAGGAGGAGACACCCTGGGCGTCGGTAGTCGATTGCCGACTCCCGGCCACCATAGGCGCGGGCTTGCGGATGGCGAGCAATGGGCAGCTCGCCGTCCGGTAAGGACCAGGCCCGGGTCGACGGCGCGTCATGTTCCACGCGCGCCTCAAAGAGATGTCAGCACAATTGACGGGGTCCGATAGGACCGATGCCTGCCGGGGCTGCGGATTGTTCGAAAGAGTTACCGTGGCCCTGGCGCACAGGCAACTGAAGGAACACGGGTGGGTTTTAGTCAGTAAGAGTCTGACACGTCCTTCCGCTCCGCCCGAGCGGGAGAGGTCATTTGATGATTTCCCACCCCAAAAAAAAAAAGAAATAAAAAAGGCAATATAATATTCATGAACTCATATAAAAATAATAACAAATTATTCATATTTTTCCATAACTGACGTTTTCGTCAATCAATTAACAAAATCTCTAATTTCTTAACTACGAGTTTACAAACTCTACGTTTATGCATTTAACCCGACTAAACATGCAAGTGGGCCTAAAAGACCTAAAAGACCTAAAAAAGACAACAGAAAGTTAGAAATCTATATCCATAGACTATGTAAATAGACAAAGGAAGCTATCATTAAACTTTCATTGCCATTTGGCCGCTATACGATTTCCTAGCAAATAAATCAACCACAAAAGAAAAGTTTTTTTTGTAAGACAAACTTTTCCTTCATAACATTTTATTGGTTCACTTGTTGGATTGTACGTTGAGAGTAGTGAATACATGTTTCTAACTTATATTTCGTGTATTAAAACTTGCTGAAGGTACAGTCACCAAAAGAGATAAGTAACCAGGGTCATCGGATATGGTTGAAGTTTAGTAAGAAACCGATGGATGTTTTCGAATAAAATTTAATTTGATAAATTACCAATTTGTTTTCTATTAATTTTATTTTATTTTATTCGAAAACGTTCAAAGGTTTCTTACTAAACTTCAACTATATCGACGACCCTGATTACTTATCACTTTTCGTGATTGTACCTAGGTATCTTTCTTACTTAAAATGTTTTTAATTCTCCGGGGCTTTTATTACATACATACATAATCAGCCTATAATGTTCCCACTGCTGGGACTCAGACCTCCTCTCGGTAAGAGGGAGAGGGCCGTAATCCACCACGCGGGCCCAGTGCGGGTTGGTAAATGTCACATCTTAGAATGTTGGTTCTAGGACATACCGGTTTCCTCACGATGTTTTCCATCACCGTTTTGAGAGCAGTGGTGATGAAATAATGTATACAAAGTAAAGCGCCTGTCTGGGTTCGAACCTACGACCTACAACTCGTAAGTCGCGACCGTTACCACTGCGCCACCACTGCTCTCTGGCTCACTGGGCTTGTATTGCTTTACCTTTTTTCCGGTATTGGGTAAGCTCTGGAAAATAGTACTCAGAACGTGCGCGCGTGCATGTACGAACGTGGACGAAGCAACAGGAGAATGTAAGGTTCGGTTGTGGTTGCTACTTACCTCGCGTGGGAAAATGCGTGAATTTATGTAAGTATGTGTATATTAACTAATTTGCGTATAAAAGCTTCTTGAACACCTGTAAATTAACCCTTTTTTTTAAATACTTCATATGTGAACCTATGTGGTTTTGCGATTTTGTAAAGTAGGACGCTAGGTAACGATAATTGCAAATATCCAATTCTGAAAATACGGAAAAAGTTTATGTTGTAGTTCAGGATGCTGTGATTGTCTCCGAATTTCATATTTTTCTAACAAAATAACATGTTCGTTTCGTTGCGAAAAATGCAGTATCCGTTTTTTAGATAAATGTTCCTTTTATTAAATCATTCGAAAAATGTAATGTTTAATATACACAACATAACATAACGCCTATAATTCCCGAAGGGTTAGACAGAGGTGTACCTATAGTACACTCACATTTTGCGACTTATGTTTCAACCAAGCCAGCCTATCGCAGTCCACTGCCGGACATAGGCCTCTCCCGTGCTGCGCCACAACACCCTGTCCTCCGCCTTCTGCATCCAGTGTGTCCCAGCCACCTTTTTGAGGTCGTCGGTCCATCTAGCACTCATCACTTATCATCACTTATGTTTCAAGTCCCATGAAATAGGGAGCGAGCCTATTGCCATCAACCGGGCACAAATCCAAACTCCGAACTGCTACTGAGATATCAATTTTACGAGCCGCAAGCCCCCTAGAATGCACGGGCTTTGCTCGTCACGCCACTTAGCTCCTTAATGAGTAAATAATAACAATTATACACAACTGGTACCTTCTTCGTCATCGGTACACATTCAGTCGCCTGGAAACATAAGCATAGTTACTCGTAACACCCATTTAGATAGAATAATTAATAGCAAGCCTGATTACTGTAATTAATTCTTCTGTTAGTTATCTCGACGGCTGAACCCACTAGTTGCCAAGCAATTTTCAGTGTTTAATTAAAGCCCACATACATAATACTTCATTAAGACGGCTAGGCTTTAATAGATACAACGTGTTGAATAGCCACTACTAAGCAAATTAAATATAAAAAACGAGTATAAACCAGAGAACAAAGGGCTTACAAAAATTAGAGCTTTCTGAGAAAATAATAATTAATTGGTAAAAATGTTGTGGTGGCCCAGTGGTTAAGGCCTTTCCTCTCATGCTCGAGGTTGTGGGTTCAAATCTGGGCAAGTACTAATGTGACTTTTTCAATAATTTCTCGATTTATCTTAGACATTACTTAAATCGGTGAAGGAAAACATCGGAGGAAACCTGGACTTATAGTTAATATAAGTCTGAAATCGCCAACCCGTCTTGAGCAAGTGTGGTGATCAATGCTCGTGCCTTCTGAAGAAGTGGTATTTACCCTGCAGTGGGACAGTAATAGGCTGGTATTATTATTATTAAAACTGATTACCAACAACTGACACTGATTGGCAATAGGCCAGCCTATTACATGAGGCGGCGAAATGTGGGAAACACCTAACCTAACCCTTCGGAAAATATCCCAGACGTAGCTCGTATTAAGAGCCTTCTTTATCTAGAGCCCAAAACCCGGGTGGCCTACAAAGATTGTTAAATAAACAGAAAACTAAGTTGTGCTTTAGATACTTACCCCTTTACTTAAAACGTTGCTCAAAGTTAAGTGATAATTAATTTCTTCTTTAACCCTAATTCTTTTAACGTTTGTAATAAGCTTATCTTAACTCTAAGCAACGTTTTATGTAAGGAGGTTACTTGCGAAAAAAAACGTAAACGGTTTAGTTTTCTAAGAAAGCGGTGAATGGTCACACAATAATGACCGTCCAAATATAGAGCGTTTTTTTGACACTTTAATGTCAAATACAAAAAACCAGGCAAGTGCGTGTCGGACTACGCACAATGAAAAGTTCCATAGTTGGGATAAATTTATCCCCAATAACAAGCTTTGTAATTGAAAAAATAGTATCCCATACATCGATATACGTCACGGTCAATTCTCCAACTGTAAATGTAATGTGATAAAACTACAAAATAACGATTATCGGACTTTTTCCTTCACTTGTGCTGTAAGACCTTGCTTCTTGTCAAATTTCATGATTCTAGGTCAACGGGAAGTACCCTATAGGTTTTGATTTATTTGCGAGTATCAGAATATGTCGCAGAAATGACCGTATTTTTTTATTACGTTGACTTAGAAGCTTGATTTTTTTAGAGCACCAAGGAACCATAGACTTTCGCATTTGGTATTAATTTCAACTTGATACCTCCACGCGTTCATGAGAAAAATGGTTTTGATAGACTGTCAGACCCACAGACAGACGGACGGACGGACAACGAAGTAAGATAAGGCTTCCATTTTTTCCTTTTGAGGTACAGAACCCTAAAAATTACAAATTTTCCTGACGGCCGTTACAATATGACAGAACCGCTTGTCTTGGAAACAGTTGCTAAAGTTCCGTGCCTACACCGTAAAGCGTTAAGCACAAAACAATATTAATGGTCGCTTAACCAATATAGGTTTTTGTTTATTCGCGTTCAAAGTACTACCTACTGTACCAGTTGAGGCAAGACTGCTGTCATCCCTAATCTGTCAGTCTAAACAATGACATGACTTGATGACGGTCGAGATTCATAGCTTAGCGGTGCAAGAGCAGCTTAACTTTGATTGATAATGTAACGCATCAAAATAAGATTAGGATTAAAGAGATCTTGGATCAGTTGACCATTACCTACTACACAAATAACATTGATGTGTGCTCAATGAAGAATTGTTTCATCGTTTTGATGCTTTATACAGCTAAAAAGATCCATAATATTTTCGGTATTCTTCGGTTTATTTAGTAAGCATTCATCACATAAATGATAAATGATTTTAAAATATGATTGACGTGTAATAGTGTTTGTTCAAACGTACGTTTGAACAAACACTATTACACGTCAATCATATTTTAAAAATTAGATGAGGTCGGCGTTTCCTATCTGACTACTCTGAGAAGAAAGGCCCAAACAAACGCAGAGATCACAGTGTTAAGTCCAGACATAATCTTGGTCAGATCATATAAAGACCATGTAGATTTATGTCTGAAATAGTATTTTGAGGAAAATCCACACAGATTGAGTAGACCTATCCAGTTAGTGCACGCATTTGTCAGTAATCGTGCAGCTCAACTCAAACCTTAAAGAGCTCAACGATTCCACGAACAATACCAAAGAAAGGATATTTGGGTAGGCTGCATAAATTACTTAAACTGACAGACCGTGATTAAAATTAACTGAGAAAAAAAAAAACAAACAATGACCCCACATAGTCTTTACATTCACAATAATTCAAATCCTATCCTACTAGTAATATTATAAATGTAAAAGTTTGTGAGGATGGATGGATAAATGGATGTTTGTTACTCTTTCACGGAAAAACTACTGAACGGATTTAAATGGAATTTAGAACACAGATAGTTTATAACCTGGATACCTGGACACATATCATACTTTTTATGCCAGTAGTACGTTTCCGTACGATAATTTTCGACCTCCACGCGGGCGAACCCGCAGGCTAAAGCTAGTAATGTAATATTTTACACATAATAAAGAGTATTCTATTCTATTCTATTTTACAACGTAAACATTACACCACGCCGGTTTTCCTCGAAGAGTTAGGCATAGGTGATCCTAGTAGTACACCCACTTCACCAGTTATGTTTAGATCCCATGTAATAGGCGACGAGCCTATTGAAAGAAAATACGTTACTTGCGATACACATGAGGCAAATAAAAACACACAAATACAAAAAATAACAAGTTGGGAGAAAATATGCGTGACATCCACGTAAAACGGCAATCGCTCAGCATAATGCTACGACCCTATGGGAAAAAGAGTCCCAGGGCTAGTTTTCAGCGATACCCAGCGTTGACGTGATGACGTCAAACAGTGCAGCATACGAAAAAATAAATAAAATAAGAAATAAAATAAATACACAAACCGCCACAAAACCAACCAATAATGCCCAACAAAGTTAATTGCCATCAACTCGGCACAAATCCAGACTGTGGGCTGCTACTGAGAAATTTTTGACGGAAAAACCCAATAACACTTTGCCCGACTCAGGAATCGAACCCAGGACCTCATGTTCAGCAGTAGACCAACGAGGCAGTCATTAATTGCCGGAAAATTAACAAGCATTGCGATTTCAATGAGTTTCAACCCCAGCACAGAGAACAGACTAATTGAAATGTACGTAATTGGTAAATTACCTGTAGCTAACCCATACCGCACCTAAACGATACCGCAGTGATAATGGAGGGCGTAACCTCACTTTCAAACGTTTTAAGGTAGATACAAATAATGTTTTTAGGGTTGCGTACGTCGCGTCCTAATGAAAAACAAAAGCCTTACAGGATCACTCGTGTGTCTATGTCTGTCGGTCTGTCCGTCTGTCACAGCCAATTTGCTCCGAATCTAGTAGACGGATTAAGTTGAAATTTGATACACATATGAATTTCTGTGACCCAAACGCGGACGTAACGCGTAATGTAAATAAATGAATTTGTAATATGGGTGTCACTTTGTGGGGCGCATTAGAAAATTAAAAACAAAAGTTTGGCAAACTGTACCGTGTGACATATCAAATAAAAATACTTATTGTGAGGGTCTCAAATATATTTATTTTATAATTTTAAAGTAAACAGTTTTGAAGTTATTTAAGAAAATATATGAAAAATTACCATTCCCCTTCCTTATATCTAAAACAACTGAGGCTAAAATTTTGAAAAAAATAAAGAAAATAATTCTTTACTTATAGATTATACAGGGAAACCTATAAGAAATCTAAAGTCTTAAAATAACGTGGTAAATCTTTCAATATTGTGCGTACAAATTTACAATAGCAGTTGCAGTGTATGGGAGAATATGTTTTACAATTACAATGTCAAGTTTGTTCTTGGGATCTGGGGGCACGATAGTACCCCCGCCAAGTCGGGCCAAAAACAAAAAACAGGGGCACTATGGTATGCAGGCTAGGATTTGCACAAAAATAACAAAAAAATTAAGAAGTTTGTAACTTTTACCCTCCAGCCCTCGAAATGGTGGGGCAGGTCTGTATCCTAATTATCCTAATCCTGACATCCTCATCCTCACTAATATTATAAATGCGAAAGTAAGTTTGTTTGTTTGTTTGTTACCTTTTCACGCCTAAACCACTGAACCGATCATCCTGAAATTTTGCATATACGTTGTCAGGGGTACAGAAACGGACATAGGGTACCATTCATCCCGCAAAAAAGTACTTTTCCCGAGGAAAACAACAATAACGTCCTTATGATAATAGATGGCGCCACGTGTCTTTCGAATCATGATTGAATTATAACCCGAATTGATGGTCAAAGTCTAAATTAACGCGGGCGAAGTCGCGGGCAAAAGCTAGTACAATATAAAACCTCTAGGATACTTCACGAAATCTTAGGAAGCTGAAATTTGGTATGCAGGCTAGGATTCGCACAAAAACAACAAAACAAAATTGTAACTTTCGCCTCCAACCCTTGAAATGGGGGATGCAGGTCTGTTTATAAAATAAAACCTCTAGGGTACTTCTCAAAAGTACTGGTACGTAGGCTAAATACCGCCCCAGGACTCGACGGCTTACCTGGGAAAGCCTGGGTTCTGGCCTTGGAGGCTCTCGGACCTCGACTAAAGTGGTGCCTAAGCGCATGCTTGGGAAGGGGCCAGTTCCCACTTCGTTGAAGACGGGGAAACTGGTCCTCATTAAGAAGCCGGGAAGCTATGCAAACTCTCCGTCCGCTTACCGGCCCATCGTGCTGCTCAACAAGGTGGGCAAGCTCTTTGAAAGAGTCATTGCGGACCGCCTCGTCGGGCGGCTGGTGCGGGTGGGACCGGATTTGACGGAGAGCCAGTTTGGTATCTGCAGGGGGCGCTCTACGGTGGACTCCATCATGCGCGTGCGAGCCCTCACGACGAAGGATGCTCCATTAAACTATTGCATGACACAACATTAAAGACCAGTGACTTAATTCCTTACCATATGGCAATAGAAGTGTTTGTGCGACGGCTGCGAAACGGCCAAGCCACACATTTCGACCGAGATGTAAGGTTTGTAGAGTTAAGCCTTCTAGAGCTAGGGGCTTGGCTCTACATTAGATCTACTAACTTTTTAATAGTGAAAGCGTTATTTAAATCTTGGCAACCTACTTTACATTAAATGTTTTTGGTGGGTAACATATTTATCGTACGGAACCCTCTTAACGCGAGTTTAAACTCGCACTTGTCCGTTTTTCTTTTTTTAACAAGAAGCCAGAACCAACCCTAAATACAGTATTTATCTAAACATATAATCTATAATAATATAACAAAAATGTAATTCTGTTAGTTTGTAAACGCATCACTTGAGAACGGTTGGCTCGATGTGGCTATTTTTTGTCTTAAAATGTTCGTAATAGTCTGAATTAGGTTTATAGATAATTCGGGAGAAATGAACGTCCTTTTTTCTATGGGATTTTTGTATGAATTATTGAAATTTGGAGAGGACAACGTCTGCCAGGTCAGCTAGTTTTGAATAAAAATAATAAGAAGAAGAAATAACGGAAACTGACAAAATTTAGTGACAAAAACGAACGTCTGAGACAACTTAAGAAAATAACGAAAACTCGGTCCTTTATCTGACTCTCTAGAAACTGCTACCAGATTTCGTCATAGGTACTTACTAAAAATAACAAAGTACACCTACATCGAATATAATATGTAAGATTTTATGTTACTCGCATCATCGCATGTAACAAAGCTGAACGGAATAAATGTGAAACAAGTAATTCGTCAGCCGTATGTCAGCGATATAATCGTAAAAGTAGATCGGGTGAAAAGTGGCATGCTGCTTGTAGTAGTGTAACAAGGAAGTATTCACAAAAAAGTATGATTTTATAAGCTGACGACTTCTTCTGCCTGTATTTTTAAGCTATTGCATAGCTTTTATTGCGGGCTTTGAGCGCGGCGACCGAATCAAGAAATTCCGTAACGAAAATAAAACCTAACACTCCCACTCCGCCTACCATGTAGCTCGGCCGAGCGTTCGCTTAACGTGTATGTATATGGTACGACTGTACTTGATTAATATCATAGAAAAAAAAATACTGCATAAATAAAAATAAATAAATAATTATAATTGCATAAGTTGATAAAAAATGCTATGCGATAGCTTTACCGCGGCAGTCCCCGAGTGCCACACGTGGTTTTTTTAAATTTAATTCTTATTCTTTACACAAAAATTACAGACATTATTACAATATCATAATTTTGTTGTACAAATATCCGGGATGAAAAATAGTCTGTGCTTCTCCAGGTCTCAGGCTACTTACCTATCTGTCACATTTCATCACGATCGGTTCTGTGGCTAAGACGTGAAGAGGTAACAGACAGACAGCGCATTTATAATAATTAGTATGAATAATTTTAATTAACCACAGCTGCTCGAGGAAGATGGCAAGATAAAGAGTTTGGTTAATTATACCTACTTTTTCTTTGTTTAATCATTATCATCATGGCTGTGAAGTTTCACCATGTAGTTTAATTTGACCCTGTAGAGTGTAGATTAATCTAGCATTTGTATTTCATTAAATCTTTACCTGATTCCAGCTCAAATTAAAATCCCAGTCATACCCAAATTGCGCTGCGAACTCGATTTATCGGGCACTCTCTACTACACCGCAACAACTCTCGAACGCTCAGCCGCTAGCCGTGGGTACGATGGTACTCAACTTTAACTCAATGTAGGTCGGAATCATTCGGTATTTCACGACTGTTGCTATGTTGCCAATTTACACACTGAAAAGTTGTATATTGAGCAGTTGATGTGGAGACCCTGGTCATAAATGTTTAGTTCGGTAAAATCTACAGGAATTTGATCACATTTAAAACATTATGTACCTAATTACCTAATATACCTACGGAATAATTATCTTCGTTTGCTATGTTGCCACTTATACACTGAAATTGACGTAAAGATGTGTGTTAAACAGCCGATAAGTATAAGATATCATTTTAAATGTTAAGTTCGGTAAAATTTATATTTGATCACTTTCAAAACATTTAATAATTACCTTAGACCGCTGCCAAGAAACATTAGATTTAACACATCATTTTGGCATATCGTATAGGAACTGTAAGGAAAACAAACAAGACTTTTGAATATCGTCCAAATTGCGAACAGTAAGGTAAATGAGAACAGCAGAAAAGCCATAAACACACGAATGTAAATCGTTGCATCCAGCTTACAAAACCAGAAACAAAAAAAAATCTACTGCCCACACGAATGGCTAGCAAAAACTCCAGTGGTTAGTTTCAACGAAAAAAAGAGAAACGCCCAAATGTCGTCCGGCTTAAACACAGTTTGCCACTCACCGTCAACATTTCAACTAGCCACAGTAGCCACTCTAACATAACATTATGCATCAACATGAACGGGACACAGATGGCTAGTCACTTTTATGTGCACTCCGTCGGAAGCTTGGACTTTTATTGGAGGCACACCGACTTCTCGATGCAATTTATTACCTCTTCAGTAAAGTGTAGAACGAAATACTATTAAAGAAATATCTGATCTACATTTTATTTTTCAGTTCGGCGTTGAATATTTTGACCTTAAAACTGGATAGAAATCTAGAAAGTCGTTGTTCTCGATGATCAAGTGTTTTTATTTTCCCTTTATTAATAAGAACTAAAGTTCTTAGTAATTTATTACAATCTAGCCTATTAGAACAAGCAACTTAACTTTAACTTTTTACATTACGTGATAGATTACGTTATAACTAAGAATAGTGTCAATTTGCACTTTTACAAAATTCAGTAGCACTTTCTTAGAGTCTGATAATTAATAAGAACACTTTGTTCATGTGTTCATTCATTCACTATTTATACACTACACTAACTCAAATGGTTTAGTTCTCTTTACCTACGCACTATGTCTGTGTTGTCTAGCAGCTGAATTGGCTCGACATTCACATGTCGGTGAAGTCTGTGTTCGTGGGCTTCAGCAGTGATTTTAATTGATCCTTACCTATTTTCAAATTAACATTTCTCTTCGTTCCGTTAACCCGGCCTCATACCCCTTCAACTTTATTTCATAACACAAATAATTACATACATATGTTACCCCAATTTTCCCATTAAAATTGAAACTCTACTTATTTATGGTCCACATTTATGCTTCAAAAACAACCCCAACTTTTCATTCAAATGTTATAAGTCTGAAAGGGTTGAAGGGTTTTCGAAATTACTTTCAGTGGGTTCAGGTCGGAAATTAAGCCATATTTCACTGTGAATCTAGGCTATTCATAATGTACTATAACACTTACTTAACCTTCGTGTATTTATACTTAGTTGTTGAGATAAATAAGACATCACTTGAGTCACTACGGTATAATTACGTTGTCTATAAAACCTGTAACACGGTGCGATTTAATTGCACGTGGCACACCATAAGTTGAATCAACGATAAAAGTTGCACCGTCTAAACACTGTTTATTAGACGGTGCAAGTTATTTGTTCTATAAATTTTTAACCGCCTTCAATAAGGAGGTGGTTCTCAATTCTTCTGTATGTTTGTTAGGCGATATCTCCGGCAATTGTGGATCGATTTCGGAAATTATATTATCAATAGATAGGGTATGCCTCAGGGGTTGTCCCATATAAATTGTATTAACTTTTCTTCGGTAGTTTTTCTGTTAGCTTCAATAATACGTATTTTTGCGACTTAGTGTATATTGATGATATTATAATAACTTCCTGACACTGTTTTTTATATAGCAAGTAGTGGTATACGAATTTGTGTGGGGTAGGTACCACAACCAAAATACGAAAACTAAAACCTTTTTTCCAAAAAAAAACAACCGACTTCCATAAAAAAAACTACGAAACTTAAAAATTACTTTAATTTCGGAAGTCGGTGGCAAAAAACGAAACTACAAAACCAAAGACACCAACTTCCGAAATTAAAGTTATTTTTCACTTTGTTGTATTTTTTTTGGAAGGAGGTTGTATTGTATGCCACTGGTAAGAAACTTGCATTGTCTAAATGGGGCTATACTCTGTACATGAGCCCCTTTATTTATAAACGTTGCTTAAAAGTATTGGACGTTTAAAAGTAAAAAAATATATAGCTAAGCAGACGTTAATTATTTTTTAACTGTAAGCAACGTTTATAAATAAAGGGGTACATTGTCAGATAGTATTGCAGTTTCATTACGACAGTTATCGAAAAATGTTTTGCACACACTGTGAGAATTATATTATTGAATTTATTATAATTGCCTTGAAAAACGGTACTTACTATTTAATTTCTAACATACCTACTTAACAGCAAAGTCATAGTCTTATATTACGTATTTATAAAAGTTGATACTAAAAACTATCGTTACACATGGCTTTAGGCCCGTTGTACACGGCACAGTTTGTTTACGGTATGGCACGGCGTATTAATGCTCCCACGGACAGGCGCGACGCGACTCTAGTAGATCAATTTCTATGAAAACTTCATGGAAATTATTCTACAAGAGTCGCGTCGCGCTGTCGCGTCGCACCTGTCTGCGGAAGCCTTTAACCGCGCCGTAGAAAAATCGTGTGAGCTTGTATATGAGCTGCGGCGACGGCGCGGCGTCGTGCCGTAGCGACGCCATGTCTGTCAACAAGCTTCTATAGTGATCCATACAACACTGACGACCGTGACACACGGCGAATCACCCGTAGTTTTTCACGGCAAAACCTAAGGTTTTCACGGCAAGAAAAAATGTGTGTGTACTAAGCTTTTCCTTCGACAATATCCGTCTATCAGTCACGAATATTTGATATACGGTTTTGTCAAGTGAAGTCCAATTGTGACGTATTTATACACTACATGCAAACATAGTAAGAACATGGTCTGATACATACAAGACGGCTTTCAAAGCGTTAAGAAGATTATGTAGACATGTATTCACAACTCGGCAGTATATTCTCTTATTCAATTAACAATGGGTTGTGCTATCTCGGTCCAGCGTCAGAACTTTGGAGACGGTTTAGAATCGCCGCTGTATCGTAAAGGCAAGCGTACATTACAACTGTGTCGGCCCGCACCGCACCGCAATTCAATTCAATACAAAAGACGCGGTGCAGCCCGCCATCGCGCCTCTAGTGTGCGACGCCTCATACAAAATGTACGAAAAAGGTGGAAGAGATTTTTTGCGTTCGGCCCGCCCAAATGTGCGTCAGGCTTTACTGCGAACTCAGTAGAAATTGCGGTCTGGTTTAATTAACAAATTTTATTTTACATTTTAAACAAGGCAAAAATGACGTCATGCACGGAATACATGACGTTGATGCACTAAATTCGGTTAATAACAGTATTCAGTTTATGACATCCTGAATTTCAATTACAGATATTAATTATTTTAAGTATTTATTTATTGGATCTCCAACGGAGGCTACACAACTAACATGCATGTTAACAAAAACAGGGACAAATACAATTGTGCGCTTTCAATTATAGGAGACCATATCATTCACTTACCTATAATCTAGGTAGGTACAATAATTTTGTAAAGGACGGAAACATTAAAATAGATCAAAATACATTATCTACTTACCTACACGAAAATGCTGCCTCGACTTGCTGGATTCGTTTTCTCATGTACCTATCGTTATTTCTCTTGACAAAGTTTATTTTCGTTATATGTATATGTATATTTTCGTTATGTGTATTTATGTATTAGTATTTATTCTTTTTCGAGTTATATTTCCCTTATGTTGCACCCGCCATGTTTTGTCTCTGCATCACCCTAAGGTAGACTGGTAGAAAATGCCTCAAGTATTAAGTCCGCTTTTGTACAATATTTTTTCTTACTTGTTTGTAAAGTTTTAATAAATAAAATCATACTAAAGGAAAACAAAATGGCAATCTCCTCAATTTACGTATAGTATTAATAGTTTTTTTTTGTTACCCTATACTATCCCACTGCTGGGCAAATCACACCCCCAAATCCTACCAGGAACTCTTTTACCGCGCCACCTCGAACCAGCCCTCAATTTTTTATGTAACTTTATTTATTGAACTTTTATCGAATGCTAATACTTTGTAACATACCGACACGGTTCACCTAAGACAATGTTCTGTTCGTGTGGAAATTATTAAACAATTGAGTACAAATAGTTTTAGTGAACTATTTGATCCAATTTGCGACTACCTCTGCAAGTTTAATTCCTACAAACTATCAATATTGGTACTCAACAATATTATATTATGCGAAACTAACTTACCTTTAGTAATTTTGTTGCTGTGTATTAACTTCCCAGTATCTGCTTGTTCTTGTATAATAAAGTTTTTCGTGATGGTAAGATTTATTTGATACTAGGTAGGTAAACGTGCCTACAGCTCCTTTCGGCTGCGTAGACTAATAAAATGCCCACCTACCTACGCAAAATTCAACCGAGCCAGCTTCGTTGGAAGTAAGGAACAATAACATTTTTTGAGTTCTTGAAATCGCACACCCATACCCTATCATTTCTTTCCCCAGCAATGAATTAAGACAGAATTAAAAACAACAAAAGAAATGAAAACAGATATAAATAAAGAATCCGCTTGCAAGAACAAAAATAACATTAATAAATACTTTGTTTGACTAAGGAACCGTCCGCATAATAATGGGGCGGAAGATAAATAAAAATGCTTCGGTAATCCTCAGGTCAAAACAAAGTCAAGGGAAACTGTCAATGTTAAACTGTATAACACTTATCCACGCCATCCATTGTTTATTTCGTGGCCCTTATCGAATTAGGGGGAAGTTTGCGAGAAATTACATTAACAGCGAAGAGGACGGGCGACGAGCGTTTTAACTTAATGGCCATCCCTCGGACTCCCTTGTCGTCACTTAGCCACGACTCGCCGCCCAATAAAAGAAAATGTGGACCACTCGCCAACTCGCCCGACTGGTCCAACTCGCACTTGCAAACCGCACACATTATACGAACATACAAACCAACGCCAGATACATTTTTTTATCCTTTTGGATCGGAAATCCATTGAATTATGTATAGTCGAGACAGTATCAATATTTTCCTAAAAGTCTTCGGGAAACAACACTAAAAGTATTTCGTATTCTATTTTTCTGGATACAAAAGTTGGGTGCATAAGTTGAGATATGACTTGGCTTTTATGTCTTAAATACAGTCGCACTGAATAGGAAAAAGTTTGTAAATGATACACGAAAATAAAAGCTTAGTGGCACTCTGTTTACGGAAGAGGAGGTTAAAAACATAAGGATCGATCCAGATAATTTAGAAACTTTTGAATACATTTTTAAGTCAAACAACTTGAAATGTTCTGGAAAATAACAAAAATAAAAGTATTCTATCCCACTACTACACTTAAAATCATCTTTAGGTACTTCACGTCTTTACTTCTTTATTTAAGAACAGCTTTTGCCCGCGGCTTCGCCCGCGTGGCGGTCAGAAATTGTCGCACGTGAACGTACACTACTACCAGAATAAAAAAGTATCCTATGTGTTAATCCAGGTTATTAACTATCTGTGTGCCAAATTTCATCCAAATCCGTTCAGCTGTTTTTCGTTACAATATTAGTAGGATAGTAGGATTAATATATACCTACTCGTATATGTCGGAAATACGTTAAATCAATGGATTGACTTTGATTACAAAATCGTAGTCAATCAAATCAATCGTTTGACTTTGAATCGGGACGCCAGCGCCACCAGGCGGCGCTCGACAGAGTCTACAACATTACGCTCGACCAGATTTAAAGCAGAGTTGGTCGGTGGCGGTCAAGCAGTGAACACGTTTAGAAACTGTTGCGGGTTCTGTATAGTTGTGCCATGTATCTACAGTGTGTGATTCGCTAATGTGATTCATTTGTTCGTAAATTTATAACTTGAGTTGAACTGCAAATGGTTTTTCTATTTCGCAATAACCAATACTTCCCATAGCACGCCCACAGTAGTTAAAATATGGCTGATGATAACAAGAGAGACATACCTCCCCGTCATATATATAGTAGTAGTAGTAGGATACACTTTTACATCAATAAGGTACTAAATACATAGGTACCTACATTTCGTCACACAAGATTAAACTCAAACGCGAGAGATTAATACAACATAATACTATTATGTCTCTCAAATGACTGCTTCGGTAATTAAACGAAACAGTAGCTCAAAGCTAAATGAATAATCAGAAGTGTTTCCACATCAATGGGTTTTAACACCTTAATCTCGGGCGAACATCACGAACTGACGACACAATGAATAGGAGGACGGATTCTATTTGATAATCTGGCATGGGTGTCTAAATAGTTTCGTACGATAGGCTATTATTATACACGGTGACATTTGAATCCCAGTTTTGCTAGAACAAACGTTGTTAAGAACATAGTCTACTACCATTCTATAGCATCCAATAAAAAAAACGTCATGGTTTTCAAAAAAACACAAAAAAGACAAAGTTAAAAAGTCGGGATTATCGTTACTCCCTACAACACAGACGTTGCCGCGCTCGCGTGTCAAAGTAGTTGCGGCGCGGCGCACGGCTCATGCACGGGACACAGCATTGTTTACAGGGAAATGAAAAAATAAATAAAATAAACGAAATTTAGTAAGAATTTATTTTTGTACGTCTTACTAGAAAATACCAAAGTTAAAAGTTAACTTCGGTAGGTATTTCATCATTGATAAGTGGCTACTTTCAAACAGTTTTTTATGGCTTGGTATGGCTTTGGCTATGGTAAACTTTGGTAAGTATTTTCTGGCTATGCACGATTGCACGACGCGACGCACTGCAACCGACGCGCGACCGCGCGGCAAGGTGGCTGACCTCTAATTTTATTATTTTGTTCTATGTAAGAACTTACGGTAGATACTATCAGACATGGTTTTAATTCTATCCTTTAGGTACAGGTACCTATTGTATTTAACGTGACATTATTAGGTATTCTTTATTTATTTGGGATATTACAGGAACAAAAAAAGACAAAAAACTTACCACAAAACCGGGTTAGCTCCGTGGGTACCAAGACAACATTGACTCCAATTTTCCCTTTATACTTATCGGGCTTAGGACCGTCAGAAATTCTAGCTGAAGTTAATTTAATTGGCCGTGATCCAGTAACCGCTGTGTAGCTGCCAGTATTGTAGCAGGTGTGGGAATCTGCGGGTTCAAGATCCCTCCCCTGCGCAGCGCCGCTAAATAATCTGGTTGACAGTACATGCGCCTGCCTTCCGCCAGATTGTCACCAGCAATTGCGTAAAAACACACCATACCCAACCACTCCACATTCAAATAGTTAGAACTCATTTTCACAAAAAACGCGCGATGCGTGCCTGTGACGTAAATACATCGGATCCATATGCATCGCTCGCTCGAGAGATTTCGGTAGACTGGCTACTGCCCGGGCGGCTCAGGCGGCCCGCGACAGTCAACAAAAGAAATGGGCGACGCGGTACTTCACGCGATCGCATTTCATTGGCTAATGATTTATTTGCATTTCGGCCCGCGTTGGCCGGACATCCTTGTAGTTCACGTGGACTCCTCATAACTCTTTTGAATGCCATATCGCTACCGCGATGAGTACATTGATGTTACGGTTAATGTTTGAATACGTTTGAGTAACATAAGACTAATTTGAGAACGCCTAGTTTAGTTTGTTTTAATAACATATTTGATTCTAATAGAATGGTAGTAGACCATGTTTTGAACAACGTTTGTTCTAGTAAAACTGTGATTAAAATGTTACCGTGTATAGTAATGGTTTTAATACTTAATATTTTACACTATGAAAGAATATAGATGAAAACTTTATTATACACAACTAATTATTTACACTAGGTACTTAGTTAAATGACTAACTATACCAAATATATACAAAAACACAAACAAAAGGCGTAAAAGTACTCATCTACATCGCTGTCCGGAAATGTGCCCACTATACTGGCAGGATTGCCACGTTGAATTGCAATGATCATCCTTTGGCCACAGAACGAGCTAGCCCTCAGTGAAGAATAACACATTTCTTGATTCTAATTTAAATACCTATTTATTTTGATCCACTCTCATAAAATTCAAAAATTCAAAACATTTATTTCAAATAAACCAATTACAGGCACTTTTGAATTGTCAAGTGGTCGGACAGTCAGAAAGATGAAGCTAGTTGCCCATTCCAAAGCTTAGTAGGTACCTATGGAGAAGAACGGGCAAGAAACTCCACGGACACTCTTATAAATCAAAATATGGTTACAAAATATGGGTTACATCATTCATGTTGAAATTACACACGTGAGAGCGATGCAGAACGTTAAAAGCGTCCGTATTACCTAAAAAGACAAAAATAATTCAAATATTAAATACCTCCCGTATTTTATTGTAACATTTTAAACAGTACCCCATGAAAGATGAGGCTACTTTAGCCAGCCTGAAACCTGTTGGACTAATTGGTCCCTATTTCTAGTGATATAATTGTGTCTTTCACCTCTTTTACTAAAAAGATGTAGATTTTTCCTTATGTACATGATGTTGTCATAGACATATTGACAAGGTACCGTCATGATGTTAATATCTTTAAACAGTTCCCTTAGAGAGTCGCGCCTGCGGAGGCCATATAAGGCTCTGATGGCTCTTTTCTGCAGAATAAAAATAGACTCGCCGTCTGCAGCCCGTCCCTATATTAAAATACCGTACGACATAATACTATGAAAGTAACTAAAATAGACTAGACTCGCGGTACATACATCAGTAAATTGACGGATTTTTCTCACAGCATATGTTGCTGAACATAGCCGTCCTGCTAGGGATGTTAAATGAGGACCCCATTGAAGCCTTGAGTCGAGCGTGATCTCCAGGAAAACAGTTTTATCGACGAATTCTAGTTTCTTTTGATTTAATACTATCTCACAATTAGTACTTTTGACATTTGGTAAAGAAAATCTTATACACTTCGTTTTTTCCCTTTTAATACTAAATTATTAGCAGTAAACCAATTTTGGATCTGCAGTAGGGCGTTATTTACGTCGTCAAGGTTTGATGCACGTCTATTGATTTAATACTATCTCACAATTAGTACTTTTGACATTTGGTAAAGAAAATCTTAAACACTTAGTTTTTTTTCCTTTTAATACTAAATTATTAGCAGTAAACCAAATTTGGATCTGCAGTAGGGCGTTATTTACGTCGTCAAGATTTGATACACGTCTATTAATTTTAATAATTAAGGAAGTATCTTCAGCAAATAACACCATTTGTGGTTGGGTTTTTAACAAATGGGGTAGATCATTAATATATACTAAAAAGAGGAACGGACCCAATATCGAGCCTTGTGGTACACCCATTTTTACTTTTAAACCGATTCAATTGACATTATTTATTTAAACTTGCTGTTGTCTACATTTAAATACGAATACGAAACTGAGCGCAAGTTTTCCAAGTTCGTAATGCAAACTTTTCAAGATTAAGGTTTCATGGTCGACGCAATCAAATGCCTTGGAGAGGTCACAAAAGATTCCTAGGGCGTTTTGGGCCTCTTCTCACGCCGTAAATATTTGTTTCAATAAGGTGACACTGGCGTCAGTCGTCCAACGACCCTTGGTGAAACCTTACTGTTGACCATATAAGATTTTATTGGTGTTAAAATGATTGAGCATTTGATTCAGCATTACCTTTCCAAACATCTTGCTGAAAACCGACAACACGGATACGAGTCTATAATATTATTGGTGTCTTTACAGACCCCTGATTTGAAAAGTGGTATTACCTTACTGCATTTCATTAGATCCGGGAATACTCGTTGATCCACACATAAATTAAACATTAAGGCCAAGTACAGCGCTATAGTCTCAATAACGAAGGTACAAACTTTGATAGACATTCCCCATAGATCTTCTGTTAGTTTGATCTTAATTTGCTTGAAAGCTTTTATTACTATTATGGGGTTTTTATGCTTGAATTTAAATTCAATCGGGCAGGATGAAACGTTTGCTCTTAATAAGTCTATAACACGCGAGGGTGAGGAGTTTAAGGTTTCAGTAGTTTTAAGTGGGATATATGGATAAATAAATTTACAAATTCTTTAGCAACTTCTTTGTTAGTGCTTATAGGACCACGTGAAGTCTCTAGTTTGAAATCATTATTATGTATTTTATTCCTGTTAGTTTCAATATTGATAATTTTCCAAACCGTCTTTATTTTATTATCGGCTGATTTGATCTTGTTGCTAATGTACAAGGCTTTAGCTACCTTACAGGTATTTTTTTAAAGTTTTATAGTTAATATAAGGCTTACAGCCATACACCTCAATAAATTTTTCCCTACTTTTTCTAATACCGTTAGTTGCCCAGTCGCTGAACAAAAAATCTCATATCATAAAGTTCTAATTAGGAAATCAGAAATACTACAATAATGACAGACTTTAGTCACGTGCAACTCTATTAAAAAAACCGCCCAAGTGCGGGTCGTACTACGCACAATGATGGGTTCTGTAGTTGGGATGAATTTATCCCAAAAACAAACTTAACATAATCGTTGAAAAACATGTTCTTCCATACATCTATATACGTCACGGTCAAATCTCCAACTGCAAATGTATGTTCGTAATGAAAAACAATATTATTTTATGGGATAAAACTACAAATTAACGATTTCTGGACTTTTTCCTTTACTTTTGCTGAGACCTTATTTCTTGCCAAATTTAATGATTCTAGGTCAACGGGAAGTACACTATAGGTTTTGATTTATTTACAAGTATCAAAATATGTCGGATATAAATGGCCGTATTTTTTTATTGCGCTGTCTTAGAAGCTTGATTTTTTTAAAGCTCCAAGAGATCATAGACCTACGTATTTGATATTAATTTCAACTTAATACCTCTACGCGTTCCTGAGAAAAAGGGTATTGACAAACTGACAAACTGATAGACAGACAGACGGACAACCAAGTGATCCTATAAGGTAGCCGTTTTTTCCTTTTGAGGTACGGAACCCTAATAAAATAGTAGTTAAGAAACAGGTACATATTTAGGGGTATTAAAACACGATTGTGAGTTTATATATTATATTTAAGAGGTTTAATAGTAGACTATTCACCAAAGGGATAAAGCAGTGTCTTAAGTCATGGGTGCTATTTTGAATCCCCAACGCAACAAAGGTATCTAGGGCTCCCGAGCGCAGCAAGGATGCTCTGAGTTAACTCCTGAGCGTAGCGAGGGAGTTAAGACTAGAATCTAGGATCGGACAGCGAGGGACTTAAGCTGGCCCAAGAAGAAGACACCTTAATCCCCGAGAAGAAAACTGTACTTTCCGCACCTACTGCGAGGTAATAAAAACTAATTAAATTTTCATTAGTAATATAAGAAACTTCTAAATAACCGAGAAAAACTTAGTTATGTGCAGTTTCATACACTATTTTATCTAAACACGTGCAATTTCATGCGAAACATAAAAATATAAATAATATCGTAAATATGACGCCCAAATCCAACATTCTATCGCGGGGGTATGTGCCACAGCAACTGATCACCTGTTGCGATGACATGCCGCCCTTACCGCCACAGATAATGTAGAAACAGCGGTTGGACGAGTCTATTATGCACATTGTTCATTCATTTTGGACTTGGCCATATACACCATAGTCAACGTTTCGGCAAAACGACTGTCGGATCAGGTGTAACAACAATGTCTGTAAGAAAACGTTTTGCGAGGAACGAAAAATTCAAAATCATCTTTTCACTAAGATAGGGAAAAATAAGACATCGCATGATCGCACCTCTTGTTGAATGTTTCCGGCACGTGTCACATGCCCGAGGTTCTAATAACAATGCCCTCTCGATATTTAAAATTATATCAAACTAACCTTTGCCCGTGGCTTTGCCTGCGAGGAGGTCAGATGTTAAAATTTTCCCAAGGGATCGCACTTCCAATCGGGATAAAATGTAGAATAAGATCTAAATCAAGCCACGGTCCACCCGTGTCCAAAAGATCCAACTCCATTCAGCCATTTAGACTGATTGATCAACTATTAAGTGAGTGTAATTATGAGTGTGCAGCGAGAAATAGTAATAATAATAACTATTTCTCGCTGCACACTCATAATTACACTCACACACACTCTCCATATACATATGGGTGTGCAGTGACATACACGTGAGTGTGTGTGCAACTCAAGAATGTAGGAGAGTGTGTGTGAACAGAGTGTGTTCACACACACTCTCCTACATTCTTGAGTTGCACTCCCTTCTCCTCCTTTTTTACTATAAATATGTTTAGGAAAAATACAAACTATATATAAGCAAGATACATACAAAAATAGAGTAAAGATATCATATAAACACATACATGGCAACAGACACACTTCACAAGTTTTATTTTATTTTATAAGATACCTAATAGCTGATCACTGTCTCTTAAGACACAGATCACCCTAGCTTAAGAGACGGGGCTCACCCAGTTCACGTACAAACCTTGTGGTTAAAGCATAATTATGTAATACCTGTCTTTACTCTTAAGCCAACCAGTTGTAATCCATCTTTTACCTAATTTTAACCATAACAACTACATATGTATTTTCGTCTGTTAACTTATTTGAAATTAAAAAAAAATATTATTATTAAACTAATTTGCTTTTTTTATACATATTATATATTAAACTCTCTTTTCGTGTCTGTATGTATGACCGCGTTGTGTTTTTAAACAACGCAACGGATTTTGATGCGGTTTTCACCATGAGAATTTATTCCGAAAGGTTTTTGTGTATAATACCCAAAACTAAAAACGTGACGTGTATGTACGTGTGTAAACTTTCATATAATAAAGAAAACTCGATGTTTTATATGGCGTAAAACCGTGGCAAGGAGGGGCGGGTCGCTAGTTATTAATAATATAATTAAATTAAATTGATTAACAAACATCCAAACTTTCACATTAATAATATTATATATAACTATTACTAAAGAAATCGAAACCGGAAAAACAATGTATAACGTGGATAACAGCAACAGAGGGCTGCTTTACTAGAACGATCAGAAACACGATTATTGAGAGGCTCTATGAATATTCATTGTCCAGATGTTCGGTTTTGTTCGGCCATGTCCGCCGCTCTAGTTCGGACATGAACTCAAAGGCTGAATATCCTATGAATCAATGTTAGATAAGACTGTCTTTACAATGCGGATAGGCCGTCAGGTCGAGTAATGTGTGTGTTAGGATGGGTGGATGATAGTGACTGCGACATGCAAGCATAAGTTACGTACGTACTAACTATGCATATGCTTTTGTATGTGAACAAATGTTTTATTTATGCGGGGTTAACAAAATATTTCCGTGTTTGTATGTTTCAGTAATTCTAATTACCAAGATTTCATTTTCGATTTAATTAAACGCTAGATGGAGAGCAGCGGTGGCTTAGTGGTAACGGGTGCGACTTACGAGCTGTGGGTCGTAGGTTCGAAACCAGACAGACGCTTAACTTTGTGTGAATTGCGTGCGTAAAGTGCGTGTAGGACCACGCACAATGAAGGGTTCCGTAGTTGGGATGAATTTATCCCAAGAACAAACTTAACATTCTAGTTGAAAAACGTGTTCTCCCATACGTTCCAACTGCAAATGTAAGTTGGTCGACTATGACTCGTTAACTTGTAAAGCCTATTTAGCTGTGATAGTTTTTATTTTAAATTTGCTATATATACTACTGCCGTGATTTTTTTCACATATCCAAAAATAACCATTTAGCTGGCAAGGGGGGGGGGGGACACTTGACACTAACAAAAATTAACACTTGAAAGTTTAATATTTCACAAACGGATCCCCTATACGAAAAATTTATTTGCAAGCCCGCAATATTTTTTAAATACCTATCCAACGACACCCCACACAATGGGGTAGACGAGAAAAAGAAACATCCCTGTTTTACGTGTAGTTTTTTTTTTTTTAATATATGTTTTATTTTACCACTTTGTTGACGTGAGTGATATGTATATCCATGACAAATTACAGCTTTCTAATACTAAGAGTCTCTGAGCTAAGCTACGGACAGACGGACGGACGGACATAGTGAAACTATAACAGTTCCTTTTTGACTACGGAACCCTAAAAAATTATTCAATTTATAACTACTTTAACCTCAAAGCAAAAACAACCTAAAATAATTAAAACTCTGTAAGTAATAACGACGTTATTTTCCTTTAAGAAAGCAATCTTTAAAGCAATTATTTCTAAAACCAGCAAAAAATGAAGCAATTAGCTCTAATTTAATTAAACGACGTCGAAAAGCTTTTCTTCTTACCTAGATTTATTCACACAAGAAAATCTAGTGTAGTCGCACCGCGTTTCAAATTAACAAGCTAAAACTAGCTAGTTTCAAGTTCTCAATCGCGCACTTAATAGCTTGGAAGTGCATTTCATGAGATAGAATACGTGACTCAAAAAGATTTATTACCCCTGACTTAATTCAGGCAGTCTTCGGGCCGCCGCCGGCGAAATTAATGCCGTCTAGATTCCAGATAGAGACCTGTGATTTAATATATTCAATTATGTTAAGCAAGTGAACTATTGCTTAATTGCTTGGTTATTAATATCCTTGACTATTTTGCTGAATTATGTAGGCTCATATTTTTACATTACTGTATAAATTTACGATTGATAAACATGGATGTCTTTTTTAGTATTTGTGCTTTGGTTTTTTTTATTCACAAATTGATCTAGCTGTTATTAAACTAGATATCTTATCACTTATCATAAGGCATCATTATATTAAATAGTCACGAGAATTGTAAGTAACCAATTTCTTATACAATTAAAATACTTAACAAAATTTTTCATTGTTCCCATATTACTAATAACTTTCAATCTTTCCTAAGAGTTTAGCTTTTCATTTACTCGTAATCTACAACAGATTAACCAAATTCCAAACTAAACAATAGGAAAACTCGCCGAGGTTGGTATAATACTTATAACTAAGTTATATTATTGTAATTTCCCTTTGTTGCAAACAAAATCCAACAATATCTACTGGGCACAAACAATCACGATGCCTTCTTCATACAAATCTGAACTTGAGAATCCTAAATGAGTTCCGAATCAAAGTTACGGGGATCTAAATGTTTCTATAAACAATAATTCCTTTTTCATGTTAACCGACCCTTATTGTTTTTGAGTTTTAACAACGTTTTATTAAGAACCTTTTTGTTTGTGGTGAATGAAAGGAGTTTGGTTTAACGCTGTGTTGTAAAATCTCTGTTGTTGATAATAAATTGGAGTTATTGCATTAGCAAACTAGTGGCGCTGAAACACAATGCAAATGTTAAACAAAGTCTTGCAGACCACACTTTAACCTTTACAAGCAAATATTTTCCCTCATAATTTGGGTTCATGTTACAAATTGCGCCTCTTCGCACTAATTGGTAACGCCTAATTGGTAGTCGCTACAGAAAAATTACTTTCATCAACGAGCGAAGAGTTTCATAATTACTGCAATTAGGACCATTGCGGCGTTTTGTTCAGACGAGACGGCGGGATGGCGCGGACGTGTCGCGTGTACTAATTTATCATTTTTGTGGCTATTCACAACCGCTTTGAAATTAATTTGAGTCGTTGGTAACGCACGCGCCCCCATCAACACAACCCTCACGCATATTCCGCGTGATCTATTGACACTCGTAAGTGGCGGTGCCCCCACAAGATTTACAATTACCAGCAATTAGGTGATCCCCATAAAGTCAAACGATCCGACAAATTCTGATCACGTAGAACTTTCATTATGCGGAGGAAGTAAAATATATATGAACGATAAAAACGAAATGCACCCCGTATTAGATGAAACAGCAATCTTCTAATGCAACCACGGTATCACGGACTGAGATAAGAGCTAGCTGACGCTGTATATATATGAACATTGAAAAAGCTTTGGAGCGCATTTCTGTTCATGAATCATTTTGTTTCGACTGTACATTGAAATTCACACTTAGTAAATAGCAACAATGGAAAGTTAAACTAGACGAACAAAGGGAAAATACAAAGAAAAGATAGGTAACAAAATGCGCTATAAATTCGGAGTTTGTGTGAGCGGTGCGGAACGCGTAATGAAAAGTTACACGGGTGTGTACATCGTCGTATACTGATCTTATACTATACGATATTAGTTGGCTCGCTGCACACGGCGACACTGTTTTACAAATATGAGGGAACATTAATACTTTATTAAGCTACCTACTCAAAAGCTTTGCGTGGGATGGGACCGCAAATATATTAACTGAAGCTTACATTTGCAGCCTCTGAAACATTATTATAAATACATTCTAAAATATAGTGTTACCTTAAAAGTAGGCATGAATAGATAGACTTATGTGTCCGTTTATAAAGAAAAATGCGTGAGTGTCGTGGAACACTCGGTTGGAACGAAGTTCCTTTCGTAGTATATTTAGAACATCCGTAGAACAAATTTGATTACCATAAAAAAAAATTATATTGAGTCAACCTTAAAAGATAGATATATGCTATCGAGTACTTTTTTTAAAACTTTTTTAAAGGAAAACATTTCCGTTATACATGATTTTCGCGTAACTTTAACCGTTTACGCAGCGCACACAAGCAGCTCTCAAAGGGAATAATTTTTCCAATTTTCGCAACATTTTTCATTTATGTTCCGCTTCTGTTGGTCGTAGCGTAATGTTATATAGCCTAAAGCCTTCCTCAATAAATAGACTATCCAACACAAAAATATATTTTCGATTCCAACCAGTAATTTCTGAGATTAGCGCGTTCAACCAAACAAACAAATAAAGAAAGGTTCGTGACGGAAACTCGTGACGGAAAATTCTCACACTTTTTTTCGCCTAGCCCCCATCCGCCAAGTCCGTACCGTGCGATAAGGAACTCCGTTCCAATAAAGCTTATCGATAATTTAAGGCAGTCTGTAGCACACAATTCAACGAACAAACACACCGTTATATTTGTAATACTCCATTTCAGTTTCATTTAGTTTCCCGAGTTCCCTGGACTTATTCCAAAGGGATTAATTCGAGCCTATTCAAGCCTTAATATTTTATTCACACTTCAGTAATAAGCAAGAGTTCTACTTTTACGCCTGATTGAATATTACTCACTATACGAAAATAATACAATATTGTGTCTCTCCAACAAGAGATATGAAATAAAAAAAATAAAAAATACAGCAATTTCCGCCGTTTGCCAATTAAATAGTGGCGATAGTGGCAATATTAATGACAAACACAAACAAATGTAGTGGTAATAGTAAATAAATTAGACATTACTTGACGATATAGGTACACTTGGATTATTTAAGGGCATGTATTTAATCGAACCCTCGATAATTCCCATTTTGATTTCCTAAAATAATAATGGACACTCTAATACAATAAATATGCCTCTTTTTGAAAGCCCTAAGTAATTCCCATTTTGGTGTCCTAATATACTAAATAGCCAAGTAACTGTGGCCAACTTCGACGTAGTTGGTCATAGTTCTAACCTAAAAATAATAATGACCAATAAAATTAAAAATTATTAGCATAAAACAAGATGTACAACAAAATTAAACGATAGAATTATGTGACACCTCCGCTAGTTATAACTGTATTGCAGGAGCCAGTGTCCTCCCGCATTAAAAAGACACAATTTTGATGTTTTATGACAACACAAAGAAATAACCAAACAAAAGAGGACTTACACTCTGAGCCAAGAATTTAATAGGAAAAAAAAAAGAAAAAGACAACATACCCCAAATCTATAGTTTCCTTTGGCAATGTTACAGACACCCTTTAAATTACTGTACCGGGACCACCTTTTGAAATCTGCTGCTTGCTGTCAACAAGGTGACCCCCTCGGGCCAGTGATATTTAGTTTAGCCATTCACCCAATTGTTCGACATCTAAATTCCAAATTTAACGTTTGGTATCTCGATTATGGAACCGTGGGAGGCGATGTAGAAACTGTTTTAAAATACCTACAATTCTTAAAAATTTACTTCATTCCATTAGCCTTGATCTCAACCTTTCAAAATGTGAAATATACTTAGCGGACAGTACTGACAGACATCTGACACTTCCCAAAAATACCTCCAGAAATCAAAATTATTGAAAAAAGCGCTCTTTATCTCCTTGGGTCTCCAATCTTTGAGAATTCCTTTCCCGTTTTTATTCAGGAAAACACAAAATTTCAGTGACGTTTCGAAAAGATTATTCCAAATTAACATGCATTCGGCCTTAACATTAATCCGTTACTACTGTTTCGGCCCTAAATTAACATATTTCCTTCGTGCTTCCCATTTATGGAAGCACACTCACCTTTTAGGACAAAATGGACCAAATTATCCGGCATACATTAACTTGGATTTTAAATGTGGCCATGGACGACCGAGCTTGGACACGAGCCACTCTTCCTATTCCTATGGGAGGCCTCGCCTTCCGCAAAATTTCTAGTATTAGTTTACCGGCCTTCATATCCTTCTACGGCACTGAGAAATTAATCGGAAAAATCCTAGCCTCCACACTGTATTTTGTTGTGCCGTACTTCACCGAGGCTATGGATGCCTGAAGACTCGCTTGCCCGAATTCAGATCCACTCGACACTCCATTTTCCCAGAGACGGAGCGATGAGCCACTCTGCAGAGTAGTACAGAACAATTTCCTTGACACGTCTGCTACTACTGCGGAGCGTGCGCGCCTGCTGGCTGTGGGGGTAAGTGGGAGTCAGGTCTTTGACTTTCACTTCATGCACTACCGTCGTCGAACATAGGCACTTTGTTCGACGACACTACTTTCCGCCTCGCTGCTTCCCTGCGACTAAGAGATCCTCATCGCTGTCACTACACAAACAAATACATTTAGATCAAAACAACTTGAACCTCCACTTGACTTATTGACTATAGAGAACAACCCAATAGAATCAACAAATATAGTTAATTACTATTTTTCTAACGTAGGCAAAACCTTAGCAGAAAAGACCATACAATCTAGAGGTTCTTTCTCTCAAAACCAACCTAAATCTTTCCCCAGACTCAAATCTTTTGTCTTACTAGATACGGATGTCGATGAAGTATTAACAATCATTTCTGGATTAAAGGACGTTTGCGCGGTTGGGTGGGACGACATATCAAACAACATACTTAAACATTTCAAATACCTCCTTGCTCCGCCGCTAACTCATATTTTTCAGTTATGCTTAACTAATGGTGTATTCCCTAAGTCGCTTAAAAAAGCAGTGGTTACTCCTGTATATAAATCTGGTGACAAAAAATGTGTTAACAACTACAGACCCATTTCAGTTTTAACAGGGCTCTCCAAGATCTTAGAGAAAATCATTAATATTAGATTAATGAAATATCTAGAGGATAACAAATTGCTTTCGGATAGACAATTTGGCTTTAGGCCCAAAAAATCAACTAATCAAGCAGTACATCAAATGACGGATTATATAACAACTAATTTGGATCAGGGCATGCACTCCATTGGGATCTTCCTAGACCTCGCCAAGGCCTTTGACACAATTTCCTGTCCTTTATTATTGGGCAAGCTTGAAAGACTCGGAATAAGAGGAACAACGCTTACACTGCTTTCTGATTATTTAAGAGACCGCGAACAATGTGTAAAAATTGGTCAGTACGTCAGTTCTGAGCTTCGAAATAGTAATTACGGAATACCACAAGGTAGTATATTGGGTCCTACTTTATTCCTAGTATATATTAATGACCTGTGCAGCTTAACACTCCAAAATGGTGTCATAATGTCTTATGCAGATGACACAGCTCTATTGTTTTCAGACAAGTCTCGAGAGGAGGTGTATAAACAAGCCCAGAACGGTTTTAATATAGTGTCTAATTGTCTACATGAAAATCTCCTAACACTAAATGCAGAAAAAACTAAACACATTTTATTCACTATGAGAAATACTAACCTGCCAACTACTAACATAAACATTTATGCGCATAAGTGCGGCAAGTACGCTGACAATGCATGTAATTGTCCTACTTTAGCAAAAGCCGATCATATGAAATATCTTGGTGTGACGATTGACACAAATCTGAACTTCCGTAAACACATTGATTTATTATGCACTCGAATGCGTAAATTAATATACATTTTTAAGAATTTACGATATATAACGGACTACAAATTAATTAAACAGGTCTATTTAGCTTTGTGTCAATCCATTCTTACATATTGCATAACTTCATGGGGAGGGGCTGCAAAAACAATCCTACTACCATTAGAACGTGCGCAGAGAGCTATCCTTAAGGTAGCCACCTTTCGCCCATTTAGATTTCCCACATACGAGCTTTATACGGCATGTAAGGTTTTAACTGTGCGTCAACTATTTATATTAAAGATAGTATTACACCAGCATAGCAATCTCCCTTATACCCCCATACCTATACATAAGAGAAGAAAAGACTTAGTTTGCATAAAGCCTCAAACTAGACATACTTTTATAAATAAATTTTATGGTTTTTTAGGTCCGTTCTTATATAATAAAATCAATAAGTCTCTAAGTATATATAGTGTAAATTGTAAAAAATGTAGTGAAATGTTAAGTGAATACTTAGCGACATTAAATTACTCAGACACTGAAAAATTGCTAGAAATCATGCAATAAGTTTGTTAATGTTAAGGCAATTTTTATTTAATAATATAATTATTATGTATCAATGCTAGCTCTATGTACATTAATTTAATAGTCCAATAAAACACTCAGCGTTGTTACGTGAAGGCCTGAAACACAGGTTTGAATAAACCTACATCAGGCAGGTCGCTATTGTTTTTCATTAGGCCTTTATCCAATATATTATATAAGTTATACCTACACTAGATTTATTTTAGGCATAGTTTAATATTTGCTTAATAATTTTAATATGTAACTCTGTACTGATGTCACTTCTATGTAATTTATATGTGAACTTATGAAATAAAAAAGTATTATTATTATTATATTATTACTGTGGCGATGTTGTCAACAGCTCAGACACCACGGTCTGTCTTGCAGCCGAAGTGCTGGCCGCTTAGCTCGGCACGCGAATATAATGACATCATCTGACGAGCTCTTGTCACCGTCGGCGTTCCTGCTGTATTAGAACCTAATGGCTTGGCACGCGACGATGGCAAGACACCGGACGGAATATCTTTATTTCCATGGAAGGTGGGTAGGCCTTTAGTGTGGGACGCAACGTGTGTCGATACTCTTGCGCCATCCCATCTGCCTGGCTCGGCGTGCTGTGCTAGCGCTACTGCTGCGACTGCGGAAAACCTCAAGAAACGAAAGTATAATAACCTTATTGGCAATTATATTTTCAAGGCGTTTGGGGTTGAAACTCTCGGGCCGTGGGGTCCGAGTGCTCATGGTTAGTTCTACAAAATCTTCAAACGGGTAATTGACACTTCCCGTGACCCAAGGTCTGGCTTTTACCTTGGCCAGAGGCTAAGCATTGCCATACAACGTGGCAATGCCGCCAGTCTCTTGGGTACATTACCAGTCGACAGCGATGCGGAGGAATTTTTCGACGCCATATTATAGTATTTTAATAGTTTTAGTTAGGCTGGGTTAATTAATTATATTTTTATTTTTATCGCTTGTTAGTTAATTAAGTTAATAAAAATAGAAAAGTTAAAAAAAGATGTTTGATTTCATGAACAAATTGCCGTCTGTGACCCTAGTAAGAATAAAAAATTACAATATTAAGTACCTACATAAGTAGTTCTTCTCTTGCGCGAATGTATGTTTGTTAGTGTATGAGGGTGTGTGTGTGTGGGTTAGCATGCCTGAATGGTTTTTTAGGAATGTACAACCCTAAATGTTCTTAGCTTAGTTACTGTTCTAGAATAGTACCTAAGATTAACTATGGTATTTTAGATTATCTATGATGGGGTGGACTATGGACAGGTCTCATACATAGAGCCAGTCATGTGACTCATAGTCTAATTCTAATAAAGTTATACTAATAATCTATCTATTTTATATTATAAAACAGTTATTGCGACCAACTTTGAGAAAAGGTCAGAAAGTTAAAAAGAGGCTCAATTATTATTTTAAAAAACCTACATCATTAGAAGGTCAATATAATTTAGCTGATCAAATAAATATTTCCCTAATTGAAGGAGCAGAAACCTTCTCCGAACTTTGAATCTTTTGTTAGTATGATGTTCGCGCAGATGGCTCATAATTATATGGTAAGGTTGTAGATTATTTTGAAAATGTTTTATTTAATTATATGAGTCTTTACGCAACCGTTCCGGTGCTGTTAATACCGTCACCGGTTAGTGAACGGAAATCCAATAATAACTTGATTAAAACAATAATATTATTAAATATCCAGAAATTGCTTGGCAGGCCAACAGTTACAGTTTTTAGATGTAAGAAGGTATAAAAGCGCAGGTCACATTTCAAAGTTAGTTTTCGCATTAGTAAGATTAGTCGCCCGAGGCATACCTTAGTCGACCTCGACGACGCCACTAACCTACTCCAGGAAGGTAATAAGGCCACCAGTACCTTAAAGATACACAAACACAGACCGCCGTCCTTCCGTCCTCACCGCCAAGGCCCGCCACGACGCTCCAATCCACGTCCGCCCCGACACTTGCTCGAGCCAGCCCGCGCCGCTGAGCCTGTAGCTTTAAATTCGTCCCCTAATAATAATAATTCCGATCCAGCTTGTCCCTTGCTGCCCTCTCCCAGCGACGCCCTAAGCCGAGGCTCGTACCCCGCAGGTGGTGCCCTTAGCGTGTTGTCGCCTAGTTTGTAAGTCTTTTAGCCCTGGGTGGGGGCCTTAATTTATTAGGGCAACCACAGGTATGTCCGGTTAAGCAGCCGACAACCTCCTAGGTTGACCAGCGAGAGGCAAATCACAAAAAAAATAACAAATCAAAAAATCTAAGTTCCGAGTAGTATAAAGAACTATAACTTTACGCAGCTCGTTTTCTTGTCTCAAACCGTTCTGATTTCCTACATAACCCTTTCTTCAACACTACCTTGTTCTTAGTGCAACTTTTTTGTTCCCTACTGTCGCGTGTTGTGTGGTTGCCCTTAGCTACCGCTCGTATCATTCACTCATTTAAAGTTATAACTGAGAAAGATCATGAAATATGAAGAGGCGTTCTGAATAATAAATGCTTTCTATATTGGATCCCGCCGCTGTCTCCATCTTCGTTTAGTCGTAAGTGGATCGCATCGGTGAATATAACAACCTTTAATAATGGATTTTTAAGTTTTATTTTATCCCATTTTTCTAGATGATCGATTTGATATTGTCGCTTAGAGATATTGTGGAGGGAATTCGAGAGATAGAATGATTATCTTGATTGTATTAAAAGCAATATAACACTTGCTTTTATGTGTAATTAATGTTTATTCCTATGTTAAATATAGTTATAATTAATGTTAACCTTAATTTTTTTTTAACCATTTAAAAAATCTAAGCCACAACAGTACCCACAGTTGTACAGGTAGACCCTGTATGATGGTATAATTAAAAGCTTTTATACCCTGCAAAATAAATGTAAAATCGTCAAACTGGCATATAATTCAAGGAACACATAGGTAAGTTAATTTTGATTACATAGGTCAAACGTATTAAAATATCCTTTTAAAATCGAAACAACACAAAAAGTCAAAACTAAAACCTCAAAAATCGACGCAATTTCAATTTAACAGTTACAAAATCGTAAAAAATAACCAAACCGAAATTTCCTTCAACATTTTCCTAGCATGAAACATTTTGGTGCATTTTCCATAGTGGGGAAGAGTGGGGATAAAAGGAAAATGGATTAGCGGCTTTTAACTTGCCCACGAACTGACAGCGCGCTGAGGCCGGAACTCATACGGCGAAATTATTGTACCTAGGTGAACGAGTAGGTCTGCATGGCTACCGATTTTACTCTGTAATATACTAATGGGGTTGAATTTTATGTTGAAACTCGTGCTGAAATAAGAATAATGGAAGCAGGTACATAATTATTTCATGTGTTTTTTATGCTCAGAGCATAGTACCTTTTTTCTACCAGAACTACACTCTACAGTTGAGCTCCTTAAGTTCTGAGTTGGACGATTACTGACAAATGCGTGCACTGACTGGACAGGTCCACTCAAGGACCATATCTGACACAAATCTACATGGTCTTCACATGATTTGACCAAAATTATGTCTGGACTTTAAAAGAGACTGTGACCTCTGAGTTTTTTTCGGCGTTTCTTCTTAGAGTAGTCAGATAGGAAACGCCGACCTCATCTAGTTTAAAAAATATGATTGACGTGTAAAATTGTTTGTACAAACCTACTTGCAGAAATAAAATCATTTATCATTTATCATACTGCGACAAATTTTCATTTTTATTTCAGTGCCTAAACGAGTTGTTGGGTAGGCTTTAGTGAGTAGAATGAGTGTTCAACTTATGCATACCTACATAGTATAAATATAAAATCCTCCCAACCGATTTCGGTCACGGCGGCCAATCTCAACCGAGATAAGCCAGGTACGCAGGAGATATTATAGTGCTCAAGTTTGTGCGCAAACACAGCAGCACTCTCATAGTCCGATGGGACGGCAATCCGACACGACCGGGAAGAGCTCAGGCGCAAGACCAACGACTTGACGTGTTTTCCGAGGCACGGGGGCGTCACACCACCAACTTCCAAACTCAGAGATGCTACTGAAAAATCCTAATGGAAAAACCCAATAACACTTTGCCCGACCTAGGAATCGAACCCAAGAGAGGACGCTCAGCAGTCGCGCTTGCAACCACGAGCCCAACGGGGCAAACTGGCATAAATAGCAATAAGTACTTGATATTTACCTGCATCGCCTGTATTACATGTAATTTTTTTCAATTATTGACCGAGCGAGCGCGAAGCGCGAGCAAAGCGTTTCCGGTTCAGCTTGGGCAAAAATGTTTTCGTATGTCCGGATGTCCGGCTGTTCTCCTCTACAGGTCGCATTTCTCAACCGATTCTCGTGAAATTTTGAGAGTAGATTCGATAATAATATTTTTGTTTTAAATCGGATTCAGTTTTTCGAAATTTTTCAAAATGGCGGGGATACGGGGGTTGAAAACGTAAAAAAAAACATATTTCAGCCATTCCGCGGCCTTTGCACGCGCTTTTTTTTTAAGGATTTTGTTTTAAGTTATGAACATTTATTCAGTTTTAAGCTATGCAAAGACAGACTCGCGAGGTCACCAGCTCATAGAGGCACTAGTTATTATTTATAACAAAGTTTTCCCTATCTTAAATTCTAAGCATCTGAATTCTATCATCGACGTAAGCCAACGAACAAAAATAGTTCGCTGCTAAAATCCGCACAACACAGCCAAAGTTTGTAAATGAAAAACAAACAATTTTTTTAGTAACTTTTTACATGAAAATAGCATAAGGAAAACAGAAAAAACAATTGAGAACCTCTGTTTTGTGTACGTCATGGGAAACTTGGTAACGTAGGAACTCGACACATAACCTACAAAATATCTAATATTAAAAGCTTTGCTAATCGCAGTGGATAACATACCCTTGCAATAATAGGCCAGTCATTTGGTCGCAACGTAACTTATACGTAGGCTGCATCTTTTGGAAGATATAAGTAAAAAACTGAAAGAAGTCCGACAATTTTGAGGTTTTTCGAGCGCCACGCAGTTAGCACAGGCCTTTCGAAACTGCAAACTTGGTTTTACACTATTGTTATCGATCCTAACAACATTCCAAAACATCAGTTCAGTCAAATTTTTTGCAATCTGACGCGAATTTTTTGTGTCTACGGTGACTGACCTATATATTATTCGGTGACATTAGGTAACAGATGTTCGTATTTCTCTTTTCACATTCATACATTCGAACCCTAACTCGTACCTACTAAATCAGTTGAGTCATATATATTTACATATTATCCTTTATTGTACCTACACCACAAAAAACATACCTAAGAAAAAATAAATCAAACACTACAAAATATACAAACAATAAACACACATTCACACACATAGATACACATATACATATTTTAATTAATCTAACCTTAAGCTAATGAGTTTATATATAATTATTATTCAACTAGCTTCCGCCCGCGGCTTCACCCGCCTGGATGTCGTAAATTATCCCACGGGGACGTGCTACCGAGACAAAATGTCTATATTACTCCTTATAATATCAGCTATCTGCCAGTGAAAGTCCCGTCAAAATCGGTCCAGCCGTTTCGGAGATTACCCGGAACAGACAGACAAACATTTTGAAAATTGTTTTTTTGTTATAAGTACCTTAGAAGTTCATATGCATTTAGTAATACGAGCTGTTATTTTGACATTACAAATAGACACTTCAGTTGTATTTAACTTTATTAAACTTTAGGTATATTAAAACAGTGTTGATAAAAAGACAACGCGATCATGTTTTTACTAAATGAGACCTATCCTGCATACTTTAATATAATAGGAATAATCTGTACCTATGGATACCTAAGTTAAAATCATTATCATCCTGCATCAGCCTATAGCAATTCACTGGTCGATATAGGTCTCTCCAATAAGTACAATATTACCTAGTTATTTATAAGTTAATAACCTACAAAAAAATGACAATCTATCAACTCAGCTCATCGCAGTCCACTGCTGGACATAGGCTTCCCCCAGGCACACCCTGTCCTCCGCCTTCCGCATCTCCTGTCCTAGCCACTTTCTTAACGTCGTCGGTCCATCTAGCTGGATAGCATCCCACGCTACGCTTGCCAATACACGGTCTCCACTCCAGGACTCGTCTACTCCACCGGCCATCGGTCCTTCGACAAACCTGGCCAGCCCACTGCCACTTCAGTTTGTAGAAAAAAAATAGTTCGCTATTTACAAAAAATAGCAGTTTTTGACATTTTATTCGCCCCTCAACATTAAAATGTAGAACCTCTATGGAAATTATAGATAGGTACGTAAATCTGGCACAAGACTGCACTACTAACGTTCACGTCCGTGGTACAAATACTGCTACATGAAGTACGGCGTTCGCAACACGTTTCTCACAAGTTTTGCTTGCCCTGTTAACATTGCAAGCGGATAATACCAATATATAGATACCCATCCTACCTTCTATATCGATGTGGACGTAAAGCCGTTACTCCATAGGAGCCCACGGCTACGCTACCCACATGTACTTTTCTTTGCTTTGTATGAAAATAGCAGCCCGACCGTACTTCGCACGGTTTTTACGACTTCACAAAACATCGAGATTTGTGTATTATATGTTAAAATTAAAATGTTAAAATATTTTAAAATTAATCTACACCAATATTATAAAAGGTAAAGTTTGAATGTAGGAGGTAGGTAATCTCTGGAAATACTGATCCGATTTCGAAAATTCTATGACTGGCAGAAAGCTACATTATAACCGAGTGCCATAATCGTATGGCACTCGGTAATGTGGCGCCATGTTTTATAGTATAGTTGACTACAATGCAGGCGCAGTTGCGAGCAGAAGCTAATGTTTTATAAGGTGTCCTGTCAGTTCACCAAAAATTAATGTATACATTTTTACTTGACAAGCAACGATTAGCAAAAACATGATTTGTCATTTCATCATTATACAACAACAAGTTTGACAAATAATTCACTTAAAAAAATTATTAACCTTTTTTTTTTATAGCGACTTATTTGACAAACAATGGAAGGGTTTTTTACAAAAACTACGTAACTAACAATTTTAAGGGGTTTTTTTTTAATGATGGCAATATGATCTATGGAAAAAGTTACACTAGACAGTTTATTTCGATTTTACAAAAACAGCATAATTAGCACAGAATCACACTGTAAAAAAACACATATGTTACAAAAACTACACAACTGCGTACAAATTTTACAAAAACGACGTATCTGAACGCAATAATGTACTTTTGGTGAAAAAATAAAACGACTCATGACATGTTTTTTGATCTGAAAAAGGCACTAGCGCCTTATTTTTTAAAAACTTGTAAACCAGCAATGAAAATTAAAGCTGCAAGAATGATTAAAATAGATCAAGAATAACCATTTATCTTGGTTAAGTATAACTTTACTGGAGAATGGACAAGAATCCATGTACGGACAAAGCGTCCACTGCGTTTTGAACTGAATTTTAGTCCATTGTACAAGGCTCAAATTCCATTAAATCCTAATAAAGCTAAGGATATTCAGAGATTGAAACATTTTTTGAGTGAACCCCACAAGATGATTATTTATGATAAAATATGTGAAATTGTAGCAAAGGAAGGAGAAGATATTGATAATGAAGATGTAAGTGGAGAAGAATAAATAATAAGTTAATTAGACTGTATAATGGCTGCAAGTGTTTTATTTGGCAATAAACTACTTAATTATGATTAATTAGCTGTCTTTCATTGCAAAACTTTTACTTTTATTTTTACAAAAAGAACACTAGTACAAACTACCTACATTTTATCATTATATTCCATAACAGTAGGTATAAATCATAAAAAAAAATGATATATTCAATACAATACATTAACATGAATAAATGATCAAAAGTTCTAAGTTATTAAATGAAAAATATGGATTATAGAACGTTTTTTTTTAATTTCCGGTAAAATTGTTGCTAAAAAGTTGGATTCAGCAACCGTTCTCCTAAGACCGATTCGCCATTGGACTGTTCGTCGACAGGATGTGTTGTTTTTGTGCAATTCATTTCTTTTTTCATTTTATCTCATAAAACAACGTTTGGAATAAAATCGTTTTACATATTGACTTATTATTACGCAATTTCCTAAAAATAAAACTCATTAAATAGGCAAAAAATAGGCATTAAGTTAGTTATTCATTTAATTTAGTACAAGTTTCTATTTTTTTATTAAATAATTGTACGTATTTTATTGTAATTGTATTAATATTTAATTGTATTAGTATTAATATTTATATTAGTTACCAGTGGCTTGCTCAAGATTTCAATAACTTAATTTCCGTTTTTTATTTAATCAATAATCTCGCGATACGTTCATCTTTCGAGATATATTTCTTTCTTTTTTTTTTCAGGAGGAGCACCTGACGTTTTTTGTTCAATCTCATTGGCATTGCTTTTAGTTTTTTAAATTAATTCTTTGATTAAAAAATATAGGCCCGGATATGTTTTCTATAAGCACAAATTTATATGCCAGAAACGACTTGTGCTTATAAAAGAGATTATTTTTAGTAGGCTACCCAGAACCGAACTAGTTAGATTAGGTTAATTATTTAAAAAAAAATGGTTAGGTTAGGTTAAAACTGTAACCCCCTACGTACGAGCCGAGCGAGCGAAGCGAGCGGTGCCGCGGGAGCGGTCGGCGTGTGCCAGAAACGGCTAGATTATATAGAAAAAATAATACTTTAGTAGGTTTAAAGAACTTCAGTACTTGCCTGAAAATTATGTGACCGAAATGGAAATTGCAACCATGTAGGATTACGTTTTCAAAATCTAATACGCAAACTCTTGGCTTAATATCTATGTTATTTCTGCTCCATATTCCATCATCATTTCAAATGTTGTGTCCACTGCTTGATAAAATGTATTATAAAATTATATTTAGTATAAACGTAATTTTTCCAAAATAATCTAAATATCAAATGAAAAATATATAAATTATTAAATATCATCCGAAACATTTGTAAGGAGAAGCATTTGCCAATTATTTGTTTGTAAAGCGAGTGTTTATAACATAAAACATTTGCGGAATAAGTTGTTTGTGAAATAAATAGTATACGAAATGTTGGTTGTAAACTAAAAATTTGTCAATGGTGTTTTGGTGAAACATTATAGAACCGTTTTATAAGCATAAACCTTGGGATTAAATTCTCTAATGGCTGATTTTACCAAAGTCAGATATGTTTTATCCATGGAATAAAATTGACGTCTGACAGTTCTAGTATGGAAAAACTGTCAATAATTCAAAATTAATTTTCAGGATAAGACTTATTCTAGGTATAAAAGTTTGGTGAAATTCGCCCTAAATTATGGTGAAAACCACATCAGATTTTAATGTGGTGTTACGCAGTTTGGAAGAACAACAAATGCGAAAAGCAACTTTAATTTATAAAATGTAATAGATATAGAGATATAGATGTAGGCGTAATCGTCCACAGTGATGATCTTAGATAACCTCGTCGCTGCGAACCACGGTACGGCCTCGCTACGCACGAATCAAATGCTGGGAAACGAATGAACCGAGGCAAACCTCTCCGGGTACATCCTGCCTAGCAGTGGACGGTCGACACACTGGGTCCAGGCCGCTTGCATGTGTAACTAGGTATCGAGGACATCAAAAGTTTTGAATAGAGTGTGAAGAATGTGTGTGTGTGTGTGTGTGTGTTTTGTAGAGTGTGAGGGGGTGTGTGTGTGTGTGCTTTATGAAGCAAGACATAGGGAATATAATTATGTAGTTGGGTTATATTTACCTACTTTGGGTAAAGTTTACATTACAATGTTCTTCTATTGTTACGTTTTTAAATTAATGTTGTTAATCTATTGTTATTCTTCACAAGCGGAAACCAAGTACAACAATATGTTTACTTGATTTCCGGTGAAATTGAAAGAAATAAAATTGATCATGGATTAAATTAAAAGTAGGCGGTAAATCAGCCGTTAAAATGTATTTTGCTTTATAATAATTGTATAATCCCCGGCCGTTAATCATACATCCGCCATTTTAAAATTCGATTATGTCGTCATCGTAATGACCGTTAGACACAGGGGAACCGTTGTAAACTTTGACCTATGTGTTTTCATATTTGAAGCCACAAACTTTACCATATTCAGGATCAAAAGCAATAGGTTATAATTATTATGCATGTAATTTTAACGAAGTTATGAAAGAATCTACATAATTTCCAGTTTTAATGTAATTGGGATGGCGTTTAGGTTATATTTAGGTCCTCGCCGGACTAAAGTTAGTTTCCAGTTTCCATTAGAGTTGGTCCTGTAGTGTCTCTGAATGCTGCCCGCAGTCATCTGTCTTAATTTTGTACAACTTTTGAAATAGCCATAATCAAGTGGTGTAGGTAGTTTATTTTAATTCGTATGAAACTGTTATTACATTCAGTATGCAAGCGGTGGTTTTGGGCAGGCAAATATTTAGTTTTTTTGTCGTACCCGTAAACTTAGTCTATCTCATATTACTATATTTTTGTAGTTATTATATTCTGTGTGGTCTCGAGAACGTGATGTATAAAATATTTGAGTTGTGGATTTGAGACCCACGCTGGGCGCCAAAATTAATGTGAATCTGGGAAGAAGACATTTCTTTAAATAATGACTTAATATTAAAATAATCTTAAGCGTTGAAAAACTAGCCATTTATTTACAAACATGGTTTTTACAAAGAAAAAAAAATTGCATAAGTTCTTACAGTTCTAACAGGTAAGATCGGTTGGCGCGGAATGCAAATACAACAGCTAGCTTTTTAACCATGAATCACTTTATTTATTTTTTGAATCTACTACCTTATTCCAGGCCCAATTTCACAAAACTCTGTTAGACATGATATCATCAAGCATTTTGACGGACTATACTTCATAGTCGGTCAGTAATTTAAGATGTTTAACGGGAAATTTAAAAACTAACCAAATTTGGTGGAATCGACCCGGTGAATACCCTTAAATCTAAAACCAATGGAGTAGGTATTATAAACTCGTGATAACACGATAATAATGAAAAGCAGCCGTGAGTTCGTTCCCTTAGGCGTGAAATATCTTCCTAACTTCGCAAGTAATTTTTTAAATTATTTTAATAAAACAAAGCATATAACGTGAATTCATTTTAACAAAGAAAACATAAACTTTATACCAGGAGATTTTGTTGATGTAAAAGGAGATTACAAGATTTCTTCCTGCGCCGCGTTTCCATACGCGAGATGAGTTTATTTTTCTGGATTTTAAATTTTAACCCTGAAAGTTTTATTAAAATCGCTGCAAAGCATTTTATCATTTTTGTTCGGTAGGTACAATAAATAAGAATTTGGTTTATCCTTGCCAATATTTTTGTATTTTATGCATGGAAAAAATAAAACGGATTTTGAATTACATTATTTTTCTCTACAGGATAAGATTAATGGCTGTAATCTATGTTTTTGAGCGAATATCCGTGTCTGGTGTTTCTATAGCACAAATAACCTATACTTTCCTGCGTTTTACAAAATGCTATGAAAGTTCAAATTAACCTAATTGTAAGTATAGTAAACATTTAATACTTTTAACCTTTATTTCGTAGAATCTCTAAAGAGAGAGAGAGACTAACCCACAAACGAACTATTCAAAGAGATTTAATATTTATAAAGCCTTTGGCCTTCACTTTGGATGTGGATTAATGAAGGTTAACAGAGCAGTAACTACCTCGACCGAAAGACAAGCAATTAAACCTGTGGCCCTTGTTCAGAAATTAAAAAGCTGCATATTCGTTGAGTTACAAAGTTGTGCAACTTGTTTTTGTGCTGTGGGAAACATGTTGCTGGCTTCATGGAGTGTTGTAGTGTTGCTAACAACATGCGACAGTTCAGAATTCAATAAACAAAAGTTTTGCAACATTTTTGCCTACAACATATCTCAACGACGCGGTAAACAATGTTGCGCAATAGTTTCTCAACTTTGTTTCAAATGGAGACGGGGCTTACAACACAAAAAAAAAACCTTATTTTTAAATACACAAATTCCAACGTGTTTCAAAAGTATATCATTCCAACATAATAAATAACTCGTACGTATTGTTCAGTGTTTGTACTAAGGATTTATGTAACCAAACCGCAATCGTGTTGTTTGCACGCGTGTTTCATGTGCTGTTTTAGATTAAGCACGTTGGGAGCGGTGTGAAAGTAGATGTGATGTGAGATGTGTTCGCGTCGTAAAGAGCTTTTGCTTCAGTGTTAATGTTAGGTTTTAACTTCAGAACAGTGATAAGTTTGTTGGGGGAACTTAATTGAATACTTCTTCGTTTAAGAGGGTGTTACTGATCTAAAGAATGCCACTGATGTCGCGACCAACGTAGCCACCTACTGGGCTCAAGCAATATAAAAACATGGACGAAGAGCGCCATCGACATGAAAAGAAGAAAAAGGGTGTTCATATCATCATTCAGTTCATCATCATTCATCATTCCGTGAAAGAATCGCCCACCTGTGTCAAGTTTTTTATGTGCACTGAGTATACAAAGCCCATTTAACCTGTAGGTACGTGGGTATACAAGATCCAGGGGAGCTGGTGCCCCCAATGCGCCAATGGTGATACCAATACCCAGAAACTTGAATAAAATACAAACAATAAAGCAGTATTTAATAGGTAACCTGTGCTCACTAACTTCAGTGGTTTTCCAAACAAGTTAGTGGCAGATCAGGTGCTTACGGTTGGGTAGGCATTCAAAGAATAGCGTGTTAGGTTAAAGGTCGGATTAGTCATTCATTAATCACTCACAAGTACTTATGTTGCTACCCATTCTTTAGTGAGTCATTAATTCATGACGACTTGTTAGTTGTGGGTAGGAACTAGGAAAAGTGGTCAGTTTCAGTGACGATTATTTAATTTTGATGTTTTTCATCATCATAAAATCACGGCTGTATTCCTAGAAGGATTATGCAAAGGTGTGTAGGGGTGTAGTGAATTTGATATTGGTATAAGAAGCGCAGCCAGAGCCAGCGCCAGCGGTGGTGCTGGGGATCTGTCTCGCATAGAGTCCTAGCATTATGCTGAGCAATTGCCGTTTTGCGTGGATGTGACGCATATTTTTCCCCAACTCGTTCTTTTTTGTTTTTGTGCATTTTTCTCTGCGTCATGTTTACCACAAATAAACGTATTTTCTTTCTTTGTTTCTTTCAAACAACCTTCCGTAGTTTAATTTAACTTTACACCAACTTGCAAGAGATGCTTCGAGAATTCCTTTATAGCACAATAGCAGCTTGTCAAAGTACGCAATTTATTTCGACACTCAATGTATTGATAGCAGGACTTGCAATACTTGCATGGCATCCCCAGACTTGCAGCAATAGAACATTTTAGCGCGTCGATAAACAACTCGAGGGAAGATCGAAACGAGTTATTTATTTGCATCCACTTCGAACTACGATTCGTATTTTCGGTATTTTTTGCGTACAGCGATACCTTGTATAGTTTAGGAGTTTGCATTATATTGATAACATATCTAAACACAACGCCTGTATTCCCTTCCCCGAAGGGTTAGGCAGAGGTGCTCCTATAATACACCCACATTACGCAGATTATGTTTTTAAGTACCATGTAATAGGGGGCGACTGCCAGCAACCGGGCATAAATCCAGACTCCGAGGTGTTTAGAAGTTCGGGAACAATATTTTAGGTGATCCACTTGTACTTCACAATGCCATCTAGAGGTGTGTGATGAAATGATTTTTGCAAAAATATTAGTATCTACCTACTCTAGTACCATAGTGGCTACAGCATCCTATGGCATGTGGGACATATTTTTTTTGTATTCTAGGACAACATGCGGCAATGCCAACACATCGGCATGGTGCCTACCATTCACGTTCTGCAATGTGCAGAACGTCGAAAACACAGAATTCATTGGTTTTCCCGTGTGTTTCGTTTGCTGTCTAACCAGTGTACGTAGAATCTAGGTAACACGCGATTTGTTGACTGTACAACACAACCAATCAAGTGTAGTCAAAACATGGGTCTATTAATACACAGACAAAAATGATTTTATTCCACTTCCAAAGCTATGCCATTAAAAGTACCAACTTATTCATAGTAGCTCTTTAACGGTAACCGGTTACTTACTGAAAGCCAATTCTACTGAATCTACCTACTTATTTAGCGTTTATTTAAGTAGGCTTACAACTTTAGCAGTAGGATTAGCAACAAAAGTAATTAGTGGGTGCCAAAATATAATATCGTCACAAAATACAACAATCAATCCATAGCTTAAAGTACCCTATAATAATGTAGTTATCCGTGATTAATCTCGACCTCGCTAGTGTACGAACTGGAGATTATGTGAGAACGAGCTTAAAACTTTGTCTACCGTCTATTGTGAACCCCTAACACAAGTTCAGGAAGCTCCCAGGTTAATAGGAAAAGTGTAAGCGTGTATTATCGCAGGAAAGCAGCCAATTTCAAAAGATACACAAGAACAACGAGTCGATAATCAGGTGTGGGAAATACGGATCAAAAAAGGTTTTGTTTGTAAAAAGAGTTCTCTTCATCTACATTTTTATTGGAAATGACAAACATTCAAGCACAATATCTGTTTTAGCCGACAAATTCGCTACTCCTGCACACATTAAGCAATATTCTCAATAGCAGATGGCCAACTAAACATGAATTGTTTAATTAGCATGATTTCAAATCCCGTTTGGCATTCACTCAGTTAACATAATGAATTATTGAAGGCTTTGTTTTGTATAGAAACTACTCGACATCGCACCGCGATTATTCACATCGCCCGCGGTACGTACTATACAGTCTCTGCAATCAGTCTAGAAGCGTGGCATTCTGCTACAATTTGCGTGGCGCTGGGTGCATAAAAGCCACTCCTATGGCCCTCCCCCGCCTTTCTGAAGACGACGTAGACAAGTTTCCACTGCGAACAAGGAGCTAACTAGCCCGGGAATGTTACTGTAGATAATGTACTCAATTCGTCTTGTATTCAAGCGCTCGATTCGGAGCAGAGCGTCGGTTAATGCATTAAATAAACTACGTATATATTACGCTCTTTGTTTATTCACACTTCAATTGTACGCTCTTAGGCACTAAGTTATACATTATTTATTTCCTCGCTACCGTTAGGATTAATCTGCTCGCTACGTCAGCGACAGACGAGGCAGGGACTTAATGTTACGCCTCCGCAGACGATTTAGGAACGGAATAGAACTATCAAACATGGGGAGAACAAAGTTTTTCTTAGTTTTATATACGGTGCTACGAATGCCACGATCACTACCATTACGGTGAGTAAGCGAAGACGTCGTTTTCAAAGCCAACTGTAGGGAGTCCCCATCCATCGATAGATATTATTTCCTCTTCCACTCGATGTAAAGACCTAGTGGCTGCGGAGTACACCGTTCGCCGGGGCAAACTGAATTAGGAACGTTTTTCTCAATTTTATATCTCTCGCCCTCTAAGGAGCGACGAAGTGTTGAATTATTGGAGTTACTTTATTTTATAAAACGATTTCGCCTCCAGGAGATTTCTGTTTACTTTGCCACAAAACGTTTTTCGTATTCCCCGTTTCATATTCTATTGATACAGATTGATAGTAAGTCGATTTCCATTCACTTTATTTACGAGTACATGTATAATATTATAACGAATAGGAACGTGTTATTGGAAAGCAAGTTGACAACACCTTTGATAGACTGACAGGCGTGAAATCCCGCGATTTCTTTGCTGTCAACACCTATAGAATGCTGGCAAGAGCAGGCTTGTTTGTTTTATTTGTCTGAATAAATCATATTTTATGCTTATGTTGATTTATTTTTCTTCTTCTAGGTTTTACCTTTACCCGAGGTTGTCATTGTTTCCTACTTACCTGTCTATATTTAGGTTCTCTTTTCTCTTGTTGCTTTTAAGATAGATCTGGAAATAAATTTTGTGTCAAAATCGTTATTATATTTTCTAATTAGAGAAACGATATTAATAAATCCACTAAATGACAAACCAATCCAGTAAAGCCTTAATGCAGCTGCTACAAAATGACCGTTCACAGTAAAACGCACGATGTAACTGGGATTTATTTCAGGCTGCTGGCCGTCACTGGCTTTAATATATTAATGACTGCCGACGCAACATGTCACTATCGATTATACCTACCCTATAATGGGATTAAACCCTACAACAACGCAAAACATTTTATACTTAAAAAATCTCTCTGTCAATAAATATGTCGCCCCTCACAAATTGAGTGTAATATCGATAAGTCCATCAGAAGTATCGATGTCGATTCGATCTCTAGTAATGCGATTACTATCGAACTATGTCTCGACTCGCAATACGGTTCCGTCGCTTTTATAACAATGCACTTTTTTATTGTTTCTTTTTTAGGATTCGGTACCCAAAGGGTGCCAACGAAACCCTATATTACTAAGCCTGCGCTGCCCGTCCGGCCAGACGGAGGGACGGACAGCGGAGGCTTACATACAGATGTCTGTCAGCGAGCTGTATCTCATGAACCGTAATAGGTAGACAGTTGAAATTTTCACAAAGTGTGTATTTCTATTGCTGGTATAAAAACAAATAATAACAATAAAATAGAGTTAAAAATTAAAGGGGGTCACGATACAAGAAACATGTTTATTTTTTAAATATTTAGTGTTAAATATTGGACGGTGGGACGGAACCTTTCGTTACGAGTCCAACTCGCACCTGGTCTGTTTTTTTTTTTATTCAGCGGGTTTTGTTCTCAACAATTGTGTTGTTTTTCACGTAGATGCCAACTGTAGGGTGGATATAATACCTAGGTAGAAGGCAGGTAGGTATATATTTACCTACCTATGTAGTTCAAACATCTGAAAGAAAGAAAAATGCGTTTATTGACATTACAGCAACAAAAAGACACCTTAAAACTATAAAAAACAGAAAACAATGATTATAATGCCAAAAGGGCCTTAGCCCAGCATAATGTCAGATGACAACACAAAGTCTACCACCTGACGCTGATTTTCAGCTGCAACCCACGAGTGCCATCTCCATGGAAAAATTATTGTGTACAAGCTGCTACAATCGCCAATCATTTTATCGAACATAGAGTATAAATAACTTACATCTTTACCTATGTATGTATGTTAAGAACTGATGAGTGTGTGAGTGAATATAAGAAATTTTATCATCTAATAAAATCTTGCAATTCGGCTATAGCTTCCAGACGAGATTGCATCCTTAAACCCGACCGTATTCGTGTATTATCGACACATGCCAAAACTACATAACATTATGAAATATACTCATAGTAAGCCACTTTGTGGTTCCTTACCCTTGCTACCTTATTCACTGTCTAACTTGATTGAGGAATTTAAACTAGTTACGCTTACGTCTTTTATGTGTATTTGTACTATAAGACACTCAAAAGGCTGTCTGATGGTATTATTCAGCTGATAGTGCGTTAATAGTTTTAACAAATGCATTGTTAGCAGTCTTGTTACCGATAGTAACTTGCCAAATTGACAGATAGATACTTTTAAGTACCGTCAAACGGAGTGAATAGGGATGCAGGGGTGAATCGAGACGAAACTTTAAAAGGGATTTTTACATTGAAATAATATAGTTTGTTGCCAAATAAGGCTCTAATGTGTTTACTGTATTATAATTAACGATTAAGTGCCCTTGTTGACAATAAACTGTATTATTTCAATGTTAAAATCCCTTTTAAAGTTTCGTCCCGATTCACCCCTATATTATCTATTCACCCGTTTGACGGTATATCATCCCCTCATTAGCGTCCGTAGACGTAGCAAACGCCGCGCCTGCTTTAGCAGCAAAAGCAGTTTTTCTACACCTCAGTAATTTATCTTTAGATAAATATCTGAGGTGTAGAAAAACTGCTTTTTATTGGGTGATGCGCGGACATTGTGTTATAGCAGGGCCTATAGTTACCGCGATTTAGCATGGCAATAGTGGTCATCAGTCACCCATCGATATTTAAAAAAAAAAAATTCAACAAAATGAAATAAATTCCGTTAACGTCCATCGTGATCGACCCACCACCGTGATCTTCAATATGTTCAAATAACGAAAAACCATGCATAGTTTATTGTTTGGGCTCCTACGGAGAGATGTTACGGAAAAGCAAAGACCGCTATTGCCATACTAAAACGCGATAACTATATCAGACGAATTCGTCTGGATATGCAACAATGTCAGTTATGATGAAAACGATACTATCTCTTGCCCGCATGCGGGTGCTGCTGCGTGCGCTAACCGCAACCGAGAACATACTACGGTATTAGCAACCCACAGAGTCGCCGCCGACCACACCGCGATTGTACCCTAAATCATTTTCCTTAAATTATTCGAATACCTGAAGATAATATAGATTATAATATTTGATAAAGTGTCAAGTAGGTACCTATTGTATAACAAAACATTTGAGCAGCGGGGTGTGTACAGTCGCCAGCAAACTACTATTTTGTGGTAGTTACCACAAAATGTCAGTTTTGCTCATACGATTTTGAACTTAATATTCAAAATTTAAAGGTTTAAAATCGTTTGGAGAAATTTGAAAGTTTCGTGTAGCTTGACCTGCTGGCGACTGTACATAACATCTTTTCGTAACATCTCTTTTAAGTATCCCCACAAAAATAAAACAATCAGATTTAGATTCGGAGATCTCGGTGGCTATTAGATATTGATCATTGCAAAAAGTGCCAATACTTATAAATCATGGTACCCACTCTCATAAAAGCACTTTTGTAGTGATGATACATTTCCCAGAAGAAACTAAACACCATTTATTGTTTTAAAATAGGTACCCATTTTACTCTAATTGCCTATCGGTATTTTCTTAAAAGAACGCTCAAATAGTCATAACTTTTAAGGAGATCAAGTAGGGCTCTGGCACAGAGATATTTTTTACTGCAAATAACCCCAAATATCGCCCTGTCTCGCTTGTTCCACGATTTTTACCCACCCTATATATTACTAATAACAAAGCTGAAGAGTTTGTTTGTTTTTTTGTTTGAACGCACTAATATCTGTAACTACCAGTCGGATTTGAATAATTATTTTTGCTTTTGATATCCCAATTCTTGAGGAAGGTTTTAGGCTATTTAACATCATGCTAGGACCGTTAGGAGCCTAGCAAACAAAAACAAAACCGGAACGAACGCTAAGCGAAAATGAAGTAATAGCGCGGGCGGGCGATGCGATGCAACGGGGTGGGACGGGGAACAAGAAATTTTACGCGGGCGAAGTCGTGGGCAGAAGCTAGATCTTAAATAAACGATGGCACGTGTAAGTATAATTTCGCAGACAAAGTTGCAAATTGGTGGAGCGAAGCATTTCGATCTCCAATGAACTGAAAACTAATTTACATGATGATTAATAATAAATTCTATAAGAATTTACATAATGATTAAGCGTAATTACTTTAAGAATCATGTAAATTAGTTGTTCATGCGTATTTACCCATTACAGGGTAATACCGCTTACCGGCTTATGGCGTTCAATGTATCGGTTCAATTTTCTCCGAAACGAATTCCTCATAGTTTATGAAACCTTTTAAAGAGTTTGTGTACAGGTAAATGTGACTTAAGCATTTTCAGTGCAGCTATTTGGGCATAACCAAAAACGACTATTAATACATCTGGCCATAACAAATAAGAACCAAGGACGTCTGTAAAGATCCCTTATCAGATAAACACGTCAAGCGAAGGATCAAGACGTTGAAACACAAAAACATTAATCCCACTCAGTTCGTCCATTCCTTTTCTTTATTAGGCAGTATTGCATAGTTTCTGTTCCGAGCAAGGGTCTAGAATGTACCTATGTACCGCCAATACGGTGTTTCCTTTTCATTAAGTTTCCACGCACAATATTGCAGGCTGGTCGTAAACTTTCCGAGGTGGTCGACTAGTCTTTGTTGCTCCTTACGTTCGTCCACCAAAGTAATGAGACTTAGGAAAAATTATACCTTTAATGAAACAGAACTCGTTTACGCATGTTTCGTGAACGCAGACGCAATTACAGGGTGGATACAATATACGAAGTTTAAGGGTGTTGTATTTTAGCTTAGTTAGAGTGTTTCGTCTTTAATTAATTGCAGTTAAAACATATATTTTATTGTGAGAGGATTCTTAGTCTTATTGGTCAGGTCTTGTGTTTGTTGGAGATATACATAGTCTCCTGATATTGTTATGCCGCGCAACATTGGTGTTTTAAATGGAACGTTTTGTTTTTCCTTTTTTAAAACAATTAAATAAGTATTCCTCCAGAGGGGTGGGTACACTATAGCCAAATTACCAATAAAGTAAAGCAAAAAATCTTGAACCCAATAACTTTTCAACGTTTTAGTTAGGCAGGTATTTACATTTTCTGAATTTCTAATCAAAGGCTGCTTTTGAAAAACGAAAATTACATTTCTATAAGTAGCTGTAGAGGTCTACCTCGCTTCTAACGTCTGGCAAAACTGTAGGTGATTGGATTTTTCTGTAAATACATGATTAACTACCTTGTACCTACTAGTGGTCGCAAGCGTTCAGAATTTTGGGTCTTGAATTCATTTCCCAGATCTGGCAAGGTAGTATTGTTTTATTTATCAGGAATTTCTCAGTAGCAGCCCTGTGTCTCGATTTATCTAGGGTTAATTGTAACTGGCTCCCCTTCTATTACATGGGACTTGAAAAGACTACCTAACTCCACATCCACATTTCACCACGGGTAGGCACTAGGCAGAGGTGTCTATACAACTCTGTCTACCCCTTCTAGAAATACAGGGATGATGTTATATTTAGGTACCTACTTGCTTGATAAACAGGCCAACCAACTACAAAACTTCGTGGAAACGCTACACTATTATACCCACAGATTATAAATTAATGTCGCTTTTCGTGTCTGTCTGTGTGACCACGTAGTTATTCTAAACTACACAACGGATTTTGATGCGACTTACAAAATCATTTAAAGAGTTAATTTCGGAAGGTTTACGTGTATAATATATTGCTATATTGTTATTATTAATAGCATCTGCCCGCGGCTTCTCCTACGTGTATGTCGGAAATTATCTCATGAGAACGTGGTACCAGGACAAGGACAACAACTAGACCTATGACCTTCCCCAGGATGCCATCTATCTCCTTGCCAAATTTTATCGAAATCCGTTAGGTTGTGGGCGTGAAAACGTGACATACAGACAGAGTTACTTTCGAATTTAAAATATTAGTTGGAATAAAGAAATATTGATGTTTTTTCAAGTCGTAAAACCGTGCGCAGCAGGATCGGGTCACTGGTGTTCAGTAAATAATATGTAAACTGTATGACACTGTTCTCTTTCCAATGTTTCGTTTGAAGCCATACTGCAATAACAAATTGAATAGAAGAACTGCATTGGCGCATAAATGGCGATAGCTTGGTCGTACGAGAGAGCAATTCTATTCCTCTTACAACTTGTACGACATTGTACTCTATGTTCTTGTTGTTCTTATTTTGTTTCAACTGTACGGAGAGATATTGCCATGTCTTTTGCAGAACATGGACCTTCACATAAATCGTTAGAATGAGTAACAATGCCAAAATCACCATGTTCGGCAAATGTAATATTGGTGGAAGTTTTATTAGAAGAATATAGTGTCAAAAAATCAAGTCCAAATAAGACTAAGACTGACGCGCCGCGGGTAAATTTACACAATTAAAATAATAACTAGAGAAGCTTCACAATCGCGATTCTCTTGGTTTTACTAAAGGAAATGTATACTTACCTACTTCTGGAATATTTTGTGACATTCGGGTGCCAATCAGATAAATAGTAGGTACTTATGATACGGGTATGTCACTCATGTCTATCTGCGCGAATTCAAATGAAGGTAGTTTTAAAGATGAAATCTTATTCAAACGTGGCATCCTGAAAATAATAAATATCAAATAGCCTACCGCATTGCAATGATAGCAAAAAGAAAAACGTACCTACCAAATTCTCGTTTCTTTTCATTCAGTCTACTGTAGAAGAATCGACGATGACAAAAGCAATTACCTACTATGACTTACAAGTAGGTACCATAAACAAAGCTTTCGAAGAACACTCCGCACCACTCCTTTCAGAAAACCCCTTTCAGCATAACCTCAGTGATAAACACAGAAATGTCTCGATCAAACTCGTTGCAGGGACCACTCAGCATAACTCCACAATATTGCGCTTTACACTCCATATCTCATTTTTATTCCGCAGTTGAGCGCAATAGCAATGTTTTAACGCTTTTTTATACTGAATATAGCAGAAATAACGAACCTCGCGGGCGTCGAGTGAATTAAAACTAATGGAACGGTTAATTTCTCATGAGGATAAAGCTAGCGAACTCCGCCCTACTGATTCTGTTGCTCCCGGACCACTTCCAGATTCACACTTGACAGTTGTTTTTTTATTTACTGTGAAATGTTTATGCAAACGTCGTCCATTTTCGGCGTAAATCTGTGATATTGTACTTAATGGTAGGAGAAACGTTTTGTTTGTTTTTTAAAAGCTGACACAGAAATGGTTGAACTGTTTGTTATGAAATTTTCATAGAATCAGCGACAAGTTTCACGGAATCCTAGGTGATTACTTGATAAGGTCTTTTAATTAAGAAAATCCTAACGTAGGCAAGCATTCATCTCCATTAGTATCACTTTATCAAACTCTTGATTCCTCATTTAGTTTTCAGTAGTCTGACGCATTTCTTAAATTAAAAATAAGTGTAGGTAATGTGTATGATTATATTAATAATAGATTAGCAATAAGTGCCCGAACACATCACACCTCATCAACTAGATTATAAACGTTTGATGAAAGAGTAGGTACATACTAATTATGGTATGACAAGTATTCATGTATGAGGAAATACACACATAGGTATATTTACAATAAGAAAAGTGTGTATTTATTTGACGTAGATATTAATATCTAGTCGCAGATCGACAATAACCGTTCCGTACAATGGAATATTTCTTAATACATTTGAGGAGTTCAGGAAATGTCATTTACTTAACGTTTTAATATTACTTACACGTATCGACGTCTATATTTGATATCGTTTATTATAATAAATAAAATATCCATACTTATTTATTTCATTTTTTTATTTGTCTATTAGCGCTTGTTTTTTTTAAAATAAAAATCCTTTTTATCTATCTGCAATCGCAGCTCAGTAAGAACGTAGTATGAAGAAAAATGTCTACCTAGATAGAACGTTATAGATACAAGATACTAATGCTTTGAGTGTCGTTGCACTAAGCGTTTGACCCACAACGTAGCCGTTGACGTTTCTTAGACTGTTTGCGTAGATGTTGCGTAGAGGACGCGTAAATGCCACGTAAACTACGAGTAGATGACATATAAGTAGATTCCTGCAATGTCTTACAAAATGAACATAATTTAAAACCAAAAATACACAAAATAAAAGCTTAAAAATATGAGAGAAATGGGTTCTCTCATTAGCATTTCTGGAATTTTCGGTTAACCTACTTAGGTACCTCCTTAATAATTTTTATTCCACAAACGCGTCACACTTACAATTATAGGTACAGTATTTTTATCTCATGAAGCGACACGCGCTTTACTTGTGGTAACTAAGTGTACAAACACGCTGCTAATGTGTGCGTGAAGACGAGTAGCGTCAGCACATAACACACACACGCACACTTTAGACTTCGCCACTGTCTCTCTCGGACTGAACTAAGAGCTCCTGCACTTACACCCACATGCACAATCACAGCGTGTTTGTACACTTGGTAAACACAAGTAAAGCGCGCATCGCTTCATGAGATAAAAATAGTATAGGTAGGAACATCCAATGCCGCGTGGAAACAGCATCAATGAGTAACTGGGCCAACGCATAATACAAAGGCAAACCTACACACAGGCTGCAAATATACCTCATCTGCTGAAAAGCTTGCAGCCAGAGATTATAGTAATGTCATAGACAATCTATAGTACGAGTATGTACCTATGTGTGCCCTTTCTCTAAGTAGGCATAGTGAGTCCGTTCTTTTCTCATTAACGATATCTATCCGTCCAACTTAAGTAAGAGTTGTTTTTCTTTGAAGCTAATGCTGTTAAAAGCTTTTGAAAAAGAAAATCTATCTAAGAAAGAAAGTTTTCTACTTAAGCTGGAGAGGCTTTTGTAAATCTGAATTACTTTGTTAATTATAATAAAAGCATCCCAAAATAAACTCATTTTATCGTGGACACTATACAAATGTTGGAAAACACACTGTTAAGCTTTACAAATGATTGTCATCATACTTTTGTCTTCGGGCCGTGGTAATAGAGAAAAATACGCTGCGAGGGCACGAACGGGACGCCAAGCGTGAGTCGGCAATAAATAACGTGCGTGATGATGAATGGAACTCGCCAACAGATAATAAAAATAATTACGTCCATAACACCCTTTACATCCACCCTTTATAGCTTTTCTTGACGTTGGGACGCGAGAAGAAGGCAAAGGTATCACTAAATCAGCCTTAATGTTACCTATCTGCGCTACTATTCCAAGGAAAGGTGTAGCAACTATATGAAAGAAACAGTTTTATCTGTTTTTATGAATGTAGCTAAAACACTGATATAGGTCCCTACATCTTTTTATCCTTAGGGGTAGATTACCATAAAAATGAAGTGCCCATAGCGCCGCCAATATAGAATACCTTGAATGTAAAAGGCACATGGACTTCATGTTTTATAAAAGACTAGCATTTTCCGCTTTGCCCGCGTCGAGGTCGGAAATTATCCTCGGCTCCTAAGGGTCGTAGCGTGATGTTACATAGCCTATAACAACCAACAATTGGACTATCAAATGCAAGAACAATTTTTCAAATGCGACTGGCAGTTCCAGAGATTAGCGCGTTCAAACAAAAAACAAATTCAGCTTAGTATAGTACAGCACTAGTAAAAAGGCTGAAGAAAACTTCAAAGTCTGCACTGAAGAGAAGAATTGAACATTATAAGTAAACTATTAAAATGTACCTAAGCTTATCATAATGTTAGATAAGATGAGTAAGCATAAGTACCTACCTACCCTCCTAAGTGTACATACACAAAACCAAACCAAATACCTAAGACCACATACTGATGTGTTCGCTCAAAATAAATACACATCGAGCCAACCGCAGTGCACCATCTCCAGGTTACGCGAATTTAAATTCTACGGTTCACTTGACACAAAACAGAAGTTCGCTACACCGCCTAACTTGTTTACCCACTCAAAGGAAGGAAGAGTTGAGAGCTGTTCGAGTTTTCTTAAGCCCGTACTCTTTTCTCCCTGAAAAAAGTCAGTTAAACGGAATTTGGAACACAATTTCTGTGTAGGTTCTCAATTCGTTTTGTTATTTCTAAATAAGCTGCCACTGCACTGTAGTCTGTAATACCTAGATGTTAGGTACTGCTAGTGATGACGACAGATGTTCTTTTGGATATTATTATAAGTAAATAAGTAAACAGATACCTATAGCTCGGAAATTGGTGTCAAAAAATTGCCAAAGCATCTGTTAGGGTTGCCAACCGTACCTTCTCGAATATAGAGTATTGTACTTTATTTCGCGTAGGCATAATTTATAATCTACAACATCAATAGAGTACGCTTAAATACTCTTTATATTCGCTCGCTCTTACATCCTCCGTTTTCTTAATTCTCAAACTTTTCTGCATAAGTCGACAAAGTACTTACCTCTTTCTTCCTATTTCTTTAAGTAATTAGTACTCCTTTATATAAGTCTGTAGGTACTGTATGTTTGCCCTCTCGGAAATCAGGAATACTTTATTTCTTCAAAAAAAAGTTGGCAACCCTAGCATCTGTTGACATCATCATTCTGTCTAGCTGGATTCATTAGGTACCGTTAGAGAATTTGACTTTTACCTTATAGTTTTTTTTTAAATTTAGTATCCATCTATCATTACAAGATTTATTTTTTAAGCCAATGCAATAAATGCGCCTGTCCTGACTTCATCCATACTAACATCTATAACTAATTAAAAACATTATAATTGTTATTTGTTTTTATCCTACCTACTAATCTTAAATTAAAAATGAATTTCCAAAAATGTTTGTTTGGCTAAGTCTTTTTCTTTGTTGTTTGTATCTGTCGGGACAAGGTAGTCAGGATTGGGAGCGCCTTGAAGGACTTTTTAAAAATAAAAATAATGAATTAATTATTAAACTCTATATTAAGACTATGTGAGACGTCTTACAGATTGGGATGTAAATAACGTACTGCCTTAGGAACTAACTTAGACTAAACAAACTTATTTTTATCAAATGTGCAACCTCAGCGACCACACAGATCGTGCTGGGCAAAAGTGCTTACACCCGCAATATCTGTAAGGGCTGTGGTTCCATAACTCCTCCCTCACCAAGTGCGAAATTATCGGTAATATTTGGATTCCGATGATTCCGCATACAAGACAATTTTCTCCAAAATACTATACTAAGACATACTATAGCTAAGATTACATAGAGTAATATAGTTGCTAAACTAACACTATTTGTTTTCACTGCACTATCACTTTCCACTATTTCACTTTTTAATGTGTAAGATAGATGTTTTAAATCGTCAAAGTTTAAGTTGTTTAGATTCACTGTTTTGTTCCAGTTAATAGATGTTTCCTCTAATTTGGGTAGAACCGCGACAGGAGTTACCCGATATTGTATTTTCCCTGAATAATGTTGCCTTTTGTGTAATTTAATGTCTTTCAGATAGACCCTGCAGTTTTCATCAATTTCCAATAAATATGTGCCCTTGATCGGTTTCCTGATAACATCATTGGCACATGTTTCAGTAAGCATTATTTCATTTCTTGTGTAAATTATCCAGTTGAAGAAGTCAATAGGCTGTACTTTTAGACTTTCCAGGTTAACTGCGAGGGGCTTACACAAACTGAGGTTTGAAGCAAAATTCATTAATTGTTCTATACACGTACTTTCAGGATACAATACAACATCGTTTCCCTTGCACAGGAACTGGTTGGCTGCCATCTCTTCACATGGGTTGGCTAGCGGTAAGTACGTGGGACCTTTCACCATAAGGTACGGGTATTTAGGGATAATAGTGGTCGTTTTGTTTTCATTGAAAATTGGAAGTGAATAAATTTTGAAATAATTATACGTATTTTTATCTATTAATGGAATTTCCATAATGAATGTTATTTGGTTTTCTTTTACATAAGCTTTAACAGACATCGTTCTTTCTAGCATTAATAACGTTTTTTCTGTAACAGGATAAATTAGGCTTTCAGTTTCAGAAATATTGCTTAATAATGCTAAGAGTTCAGATGGGTCAACAATGGTTTGATGTACAACAGATACCTTTGTAAATGATAATGCAGTTTCGATCTCATTTAAAACAGTATAAATGGACCTAAAATTACTTATAAACATATCAAACATGCTTAAAACATATGTAGAGTAAATAGAGTTATTTTCTTTAGTACCTATGTTTTTTACTATTCTTTCTATGCGTTTCATGCGTTCATCTAAGATTTGAATATTTTCCTGTATAGATGTAGATTTGTTAGTAATAGAGTCAAGCATTTTTGAAATTATAGTTATTTTCTTATCCACGTGTGTTTGACCAATTTTTAGCTGTGCTAGTTGAGCATCGTACATAATCGCATCCTCATGAGCTAGATTACCGGTAAGTATTTTAATCATTGAGCCAAGAGGATCAATGAGGCCACGTTTGAAACGTTTTGATGGAATAAGCTGCCTGAATTTTCTGACTGTCGAATTGCGTAAATATTCTACCTGTAATTTCATATTTTGGAACTCATTTGCGTAGGGCTTATGAATGTCAACTATATCACTAAATTCTTTGTATCTATTAATATTTAACATTAAATCATAATCTATCGCCTTAAAATCTAATATCTTAACTATAGTCCACTTATCTTTCTCTATTACCGCCTGTCCTTGTTTGACAGGTAGTATACCTGGGTTATTTTTAATCTCTTGAAGTTGAAGGCCTTGGATCTTGATCATCAGTTTCAAGATCACCACGATCAGCCACAACCTGTGAAGGACGTTTAACGTTCTTTAGAGGCACTTTACTTTGTCTTTTACCTATCTGTACTGGTACTACGTTCCTATTAGCTTTTCCTGTTACTTTTGCTCTATGATATCTAGGTTTATCTTTACTTTTTCTTATGTTAATGTCCTTTACAAATATATTGTCTTCCTCCTGTAAGCTTAACTCAATTTCACCACCCTTCTTTTCTCTGGCCTTTTGTTTGGCGTTAAGAGTCTTTTCGGCTATATATTTATACAGATATTTCGTTCGTTTTGCATGATCTTTAACTAACTGTTGTGTGTACGCTTTTTCTAAGTCTACATCGAATATTTTATTAGAGTCAGTGTGTCCAAATGTTGCTTCAAAAGGTGTTAATCCAGTGGTGGAGTGTATTGTATGATTGTATGCCATTATGGAATAGGTCATTACAGATGCGGCATCCGTACATTTACGTTCATACTTCGCAAGCCTATATATCTCTATGATGGTGGAATGAAAGCGCTCTACGATGCCAGTAGAGTTGGGATTATTTGGCGTTGTTATGTGAATTTCTATTTTGTACATAGACAAAAGTTCTCGCATAAGTTCATTATTGAATTCAGTGCCAGGGTCACAGGATATTTTCCTGGGAACACCGTATATTGAAAAATACTTTAATAGAGCTCGCGCTACTTCTGTCGTTTGCCTACTTGAAATTTCAATAGCCTGTCCTAATTTGCTGAATGCGTCTACCAGCGTTAGGTAATATTTACTTTCTATATTAAATAAGTCAATAAATATCTCTTGAAACGGGGCATCTTGTGTCTGTGTTAATTGTAACATTGGTTTTATGGGCTTTCTGTCGTATTTCATTAGTTTGCAAGGCTCACACATATTTATAATTGCCGCTACCGTATCTTGCATGTTTTCCCAATAATAGTTTCTGCGAATTCTAACCATAGTTTCTTTAATTCCCCTATGGCATGTTTTTCCTTCGTGATGTTTTAGTATAACAGACTTTTGTTCTTTTTCATCTTCTATATATATTACTCTGTCTGTACACTCGAAGAACTGCACTGAGTCTTTCTTAAAGATTTCTATAATAACTTTAGTAAATAGCCGTCTATGTATGTCGTTCTCAAAGTAAATAAAGTATTTACGCTTGGGTGTAACATATTCTTTTAAGAATTGCTTTATTAAGTCTTCATTATCTAATGGAAGAAATACTTCTAAAACTTTTTGATTTTTCCTAGATAAATTTTGAACTTGTATTTTATTTTGAAACCAGGTAAACACCAATATTTGGTTTGGTTTGGTGTCAACTGCCTCTCTTAAGATTGGAATCCCTAGTGAGTCTGGTTCTATGTTGGAAGCTACTGTACTTGTTCTGCTGCTACTGGTTATTGAACGAATGGGGAAGTTATCTTGAAATAGGTCCGCAGGTGCAGTCACGTCAGAGTCAGAATCTGAAATGGTTACTATTTCCGTGTCATTTTCTATTTTAGCTTTAGTAGTAAATTTTTCAAGTTCTTTTAATTGTTTTATTACTTTTTGTATTTCAGATTCGTCTACGTTAACATCCATTGACATGTCATCTTCGGAATCTATAGCATTAAGTTTTATGCGTGACAATGCATCTGCATTACTATTCTGTTTGCCATTTTTATAAATAATTGTGAAGTCATATTCTTGGAGGCGGAGGCGCCAACGAGTCAATTTACTATTGGGTTCTTTCAGGGAATAAAGCCAGGCAAGAGGTCTATGGTCTGTAAAAATTTGGAATTTATGTCCGTACAAATAGGGTCTGAAATGTTTCACGGCCCAAATAATAGCTAAGAGCTCTCGTTCAATTGTGCTATAACGTGTTTCAGTGTCGCTAAGGGTTCGACTAGCATATGCGACTGGTTTGTCTGCTCCGATAGGTCCTTGGGATAGGACAGCACCGAGTGCCACGTTAGAGGCGTCAGTTGTCAAAATATAGGGTTTAGTCGAGTCAGGGTATTGTAATAAAGGGGTATTAGTCAGTACTTCTTTGCATTTTTCGAAGGCATCTATGTAGTTTTGGTCTATGATAATTTTGTTTCGTTTCTTGAGACAAGACGTTAGGGGTTGAGTGATTCTAGCGAAATCTTTAATGAATTTTCTATAGTATCCGACCAGCCCAAGAAAACTTTTTATTTCTGTTGTCGTTCTAGGGAGAGGATAATCTATAATAGCTTTAATTTTATCATTATTTGGTTTTAGTCCGTCTCTTGTTATCGTATGGCCTAGGTATAAAACTTCTTTTCGTAAAAATTCGGATTTATCCAGTTGTATTTTTAAGTTAGTCTGTCGTAGTCTGTCAAAAACGGCTCTAAGTTTCTGTAGGTGGTCCTGAAGGCTAGAAGAATAGACAATGACGTCATCTAAATAAATGAGGCAATGTATACCTTGGAGACCTCTCATAATGTTGTCCATGGCTCGTTGAAAGGTTGCCGGCGCTGTTTTAAGTCCGAACGGCATTCTCAAGAACTCATAATGTCCGTTCTGGGTGCTAAATGCAGTTTTGGGTATATCATCGTTATTTAATTCAATTTGGTGGTAGCCACTAGCTAAATCAAGCGTTGTAAAGTAAACGCTTTTGCCCAATTTGTCAAAAAGGTCAGTAATATTAGGAAGGGGATATTTGTCGTCAACTGTAATGTCGTTAAGTCTTCTATAGTCGATTACCATTCTGTATTTGATTTCACCAGAAGCATCTAGTTTTTTGGGAACGAGATGGACTGGTGAGCTCCAGGGGGAAAAGGATTCTTGGATCACGTTATCTTTCAAAAGTTTTTCAACTTGTTTATTAATTTCTGCTGCTTGAGCAGGGGCTTGTCTATATGGTTTAGTGTAAATCGGGTCTTCATTCTTTGTCCTAATACAGTGTTTTACCTGATTAGTGAAGCTTAAAGGTATGTGTTCACAATAGAATATGTCTTTATATTCTTCACATAATTGTCGTATAGATGCTCGTTCTTCGTCATTCATGTGGTCTAGTCGTAATTTAGTTAGATTGTCGCGTAATAATTTGTCAGTCTCTATATTTTGTTCATTTATGGAATTTATATGGCATCCATTTTCCTCGTATTTAGATACTATAAACGGCTTGGTGACACATAATTCTATCTGTTTATCAAGAGTGTTCTGTATGATGGTGGTTGCAAAACCGTTTACACATTTCACAAGAGCAGTAGGCATTCGTACTCCTTCACCGAATTCCGTATAATCTAATACTCCCACACCATTTAATAAATTGGTTGGTAATTTTGCTCTAATTTCTGATCTCGGTGGAAGTAATACAACATGTATAACATCAATATCCGTATCTATGCATATAGGTATTTCAGCCGTCTTTGTTAGTAGAACATGTTTCTTTAAATCTATAACAGCTTCTAGCTGTTTTAAAAGATCATTTCCTATCAGCCCGTCGTATAACGAGTCTACGTTGTATACATAGAACTTATGATGATCTTTACTTTGAAATACAGGAAACAGGGGAATTTGTAATACCTGATTATGTTTACTTGAAGCGTGCGTACTTACTACTTCAAATGGTTCGTATGATATGTAGTTAGGAAAATAGTTAGTTGCTATTCTAGGATGTATAAATGAACGAGTACTACCAGTGTCGATCATGAATTTTCCGTCTATTTCCGGTATGTAAATATGTGGCAATTTTAATTTTACCGTATTATAATTTAATATTATTTTTTCAGGTCCGGCCAGTCTATGGAGGCTCGAATGTAAAAATTTTTTACTTGTTCTGGTTCAGTGATATTATCTTTATTTTTAATTTGTTCATTTTTACCTAAGTCTTGTGTAGGGGTTGCGGGTACAGAGTCTATTGGAAAATCATTTTCTTCACTAGGGAAATATTCAGATAAATCATAACAATATTCGTATTCCGCAGGGTAAGGAAAATAGTCATTATAAGAAGGGTAGAGTTCTAATTCATTTATAGGGAATCCCTGCTGAGCTGCTCTTTGCGGAGCAGTTCTCATAGTAGCATCGGTAATATCTGGTTGAGGTTTGTTTTGTTGTGGAATAGGAGCATGATTATTACTTCCAAACTGACGCGGAAGCATTGGCATCATTTGTTGATAACCAAGGGGTCTATAACCAAAATTAGGTCGGTAACCAAATTGCGGCGGCACCAAATTTTGTTTACTCGTACCAAGTTGGCCTTGATTGTGCCCTGGCATGATACTTGGCCTATTAGGTGGAATCCCGAAATTAAATTTAGGTGTTGCACCAACATTATTTTTAAATGATGGATTTTGTTGCATCATTGGCATCGGCCTGAAACCTGGTGGTTGCGGGAATAAACCAAATTTAAATGTTGGTTGTGGTGCAACTGTGTTGCTAGCCTGCGGTTTAGTATTATGGTTTGGATTTAACATTTTGGCGCGCATCTGATACTGATCATAGAAATTAACTTCTTCCAAAACTACAGATAAGGCCTCTTCCAATGTGCGTGGATTTTTCAGTCGCACAATACGTACCATGTTTTCTGGTAAATTATATAAAAATACCTGTAGGGCTGAGTTATTATAAATAGTAGTCTTACTTACTCGCAAATTTTGATCACTAATTTGATTAACCTTTGACAACAACACTGATTTTACCGTTTGAATTCGTGCACAAAAATCACTGTGACTCTCGTTGTTTTTAATCTTTAAAGTTTCTAATTCGATAGCCAAACACTCTTCGCTTCGCGGATCGCCAAAATGTAACTCTAGCAATTCCTTGAATTCCGCCCACGATCGAATGTCTCCGCGCTCGCTGATAAGCGCGGCTGCGTCACCCGTTAAGCGGCTAGTCACAACATGCATTAAGTATTCCTGTTGTAATTCTGATGATTTAAACTTATCGATAATATAGTCACATTTGCGCAAGAATAAATTCAAATGACGTTTATTACCATCAAAACTAGGTAGAATTTTGTACAATTCATTTGGGATAAGTTTTATTTCTGACATTTTTGTACTTATTTAAATTATTTCTTAAGTAATAGTTAACTCTATGAACTCTATTAACTCTACCAATATTACTTATTACAATAATTACTACTAGTATAGTTATTAAGTGTTTCTGAACTCAATATGTATACTTATACCTATTTAGTGTTTAAAAACAGTTGTATGTTAACTAAAGTATTCTTACATTACACTTATAATACTTAATTATTTAAGAAAACCATAAAACAGTCAAAATGGAAAACTTCCAATTCCAAGTTTACCGAAAGGATATGGGCACGGATATCAAGGAGGTGAAAAGTCGTACTCACCAGCCTGCCACGCCCATCATCAGCTCTCAGCACTCCTCGTCACCGACGATATTTATTTGGTTCGTGGGATCACCTTGCCGTACACCACGCGTACCGTTGTGAAAATCGGGAAAAGTCTAATCGCGAAAAATCACTTAACGCGCGACAGCTTCCTCAGTGATCCTACCGGCTGCGCCAGTCAGGATTGGGAGCGCCTTGAAGGACTTTTTAAAAATAAAAATAATGAATTAATTATTAAACTCTATATTAAGACTATGTGAGACGTCTTACAGATTGGGATGTAAATAACGTACTGCCTTAGGAACTAACTTAGACTAAACAAACTTATTTTTATCAAATGTGCAACCTCAGCGACCACACAGATCGTGCTGGGCAAAAGTGCTTACACCCGCAATATCTGTAAGGGCTGTGGTTCCATAACTAGGTTTGAATGTAAGAACATTTTTGAAAAATCCACCGGGAAAGTCGGAAATTTAGATGCTATTTTTGTATGAAATTCACACCGGGCGACGCAGGACACGAACCGCTTGCAATATCATAAATGTGTTTGTATGTTGAGAAGTTTGGACGTTTATTACTCAATCACGCAAAAACAGCTGAACGGGTTGGATAAAATTTGGCACACAGATAGTTTATAACCTGGATTAACACATACGATACTTTTTATCCCGTTAGTACGTTCCCGTGGCATAATTTCCGACCTCCACGCGGGGGAAGCGGCGGGAAAAAGCTAGTAATTAACCCATAAAATCATAGCTGTCTCCAAAATTAAATAAAAGCTGAGATGTAGCATATGGCCAAATGTCCTATGCTGCGTCTCAGCTTTCATTTAGGTACCTACCTAAATAGGTAACTATGTTTGTCACAGTACATAGGTACCTTGTATCTACTTACCTACCCAACATTTTTTTAAAGGCGTACACTATTGTCATCAACATTCGTACAACGTAACCGATAAAAAGTAAAATTGAGACGAGTATATACCTACCCAACAAGAATAAAATAAATAATAATAAAATACTTACCAAGCCAAATACAAAAATACATTGTATATCATGTAAGTTTTCTATTACACGGGAATATCTTCAGCAAGCAGTTATCATAGTTGGGCGGAAGACGTGTGCGGAATATTGCCTTAGTTTCAGGATTATGTTTGCTCGACTGTGGCTTATGAAAACCCCATATTAATATGGTAGAACAAATTTGTAGATACCGTTTAATTGGTTTTGACGGTTTATTAATACAACGTACATAGATGCTATGCACCGCCTTTTAATTTGGAAATTAATTTAGTGTTTGACTTTAGCAAACTTCATTTCACAATAATTATTACCTAAGGACGTGGCTACTCATAAATAGTGGAAGGAACGTGTCGGGGACGTAGCTAGATACAAGTTACCTTTAACCTACTAGCTGACCCGATAGACGTTCTCCTGTTTAAAGGAGATGTTCCAGAAATGTATAGAGCCTGGGCTAGCAGTATGTACACTATACATAAATATCGCTATACAATAGTAAGTAACCGTTTTTTATTGTTAATTTTCTATAATTTTACTTCGTTTCAATGTGAATTCCAATTAACTTGGTCAAGGAGAGCAACACAACATAAATATGGTGGATCAGCAATATGCGAAACGTCATTTTGACAGTGACATTTTATTGACTTGTCTATGTAATATCTGCAATAAAAAATCAATCAATCAATGTCCGTAGTAGTAAACTGGGTCGCAAAACAATCACAAAAAATTCAGAAACATCCAATTCAACACGCGCCAACACAACGATTTAAAGACAACTGACAAAGTCAAAGAAAGACGTCATTTCACGAAACTTAAAACTGCCAAAGTCGTCAAACGTCATGTCAAACACCACAGTCATGGCTACCCTAAAAATTGGATTATCTTATTAAAAAACTTTCCAAATGATCATATGTACGACTGTACCATTCTGCAAATTAATTTCTTTATATTTTTATGAAATTCCTCAATTTTATTCCTATTTATCTATGTAGTGTCCACAATGGTAGCCCAAAATCAAACATCTCCTTTCAATAAATGTTCGAAAACGTTTCAGTTGCGCCTAAGCGGCTGTCAAGGTCGAGTGCGGAGGAATTTCACAGGTAATGATAATTTAAAACAAAGTTGTATTCCTTTAGGTATTTAACTAAATGGAAACAATCATTAAACACTTAATTCAGTGGTGCATGTCCTTCTAAACTAGTAGCTCTGTGAGCTGTAATTTTCCCTTCCCCCCGCGTCCCTTTGCATATAGCGAAGCGAAGTACATAGAATAGGCACTTCTACACACAATTTGATTGATATACAATTTTGTTCCACAGGAAAATAAAACGCATCTACCACATACGTCTATTGAAAGAAAGTGGTGTACTAAATCGAAAAGACGTAAGTGGTAAATAGGTCCTTTTCTCCTAGTATTCGCCCTAATTTTCAAATGAATTTAAAGGCGCAATAGCCAGTTACGTCTTTTCATTGTCACACGCGGAACTTAATTAATAGATGCGTCTTTTTACTTCTCGTTCAAAGTAGTTATTCAATGAAAGATTAGACTCTACGTCTTTTCATTTTACTTCCATCAAAATGTGTCCTTTTATCTTAGTTAAAGTGTAATGATGATGGAGATGAACCCTTCTTCACTGTGGTAAATCCGAAACCAAACGAGATAAAAAAAGAAAAAAATATCAACAGATTCTTTTTTTTTTCTCATTCCGGCAATAAATATAACTCAATTTTGGAAAAAAAATAGTACGTCCTTTTTACTATCGGGGACAGAATAGTTCATACAAAAATCTTATAGAAAAAAAGACGTTTTTCCCAAAGACCATTTTCCGGGAAGGTTTTCCTAATATTTTTTCCATACAAACCTAATTCCGACTAGGTACCTACGTATTACGAACATTTGAAAACCAAAATATTGCCAAATCGGTCCAACCGTTCTCAAGGTGATGCGCTTACCAACGAGCAGCATTTTCTTTTTATTAACATAGAAGAAGATTTATACTTATTTTAAACTACTACACTATACTCTATTTTGAAATAAGATTAGAAAAAGTAAACCTTTTTTACAGTCCGTTCAACCGATTTTGACTTCTATTGCGTTGATGGCATGACGAATAGCATCTGCAGTAAACAGTTGGTATTGTAACCACGTTTTGCTTGTAATGCCATCTTTATGCCTACAGAATAGAAGTCAAAATTGGTGGAACGGACTGTAAAAAGGGTTTACTTAAATTTCTAATCTTATTTCAAATGGAGTATAGTGACGCGTGATATACATATAACATTCAAATAGGAGGTAATACCGACCTAGGTACCTTTTAAAGCTTTTTTTAGGAGCACGGCCTGAACCGTATGGCACTAGCAATCATTAAGTTACCTACGTATACTGTGCTAGATAGGCCCGAGGTGGCCCGCTAGAGGGCCTTAACAATAGATACTTAGTCAATTGTGTCTCATTAGCAATGCTTAATAAGTTAATAGTTCTAGGTCCCAGGTCTGAAGTCTGTGCTACTGCATCAGTAGTAGGTACCTCCACAACTACCTATCTACAGCCTATGACAAAATTATCTAAAATAGCAGCGTAGGTACTAATTGCCTTTCACTTTGTTCTGATCTGCAATCAGTTGATCCTACTGGGCTGGATTGTTGAACTGGTTGAACACCACCTGTCAACATGGGCCATTGTGTGTTCAAGTCATTTGAAATTCGCACCAACAAAACGTGTAACCTGACGTCTCAATGTTATGACATTTTGTTTTGACATTGACAACTTGGTGCGTTCATAACTTATTATTTGTACCTTTGAAAACGTCTTGGTATTCATAGGATTTTTATCAAAAGTTATTACGATACAAAAATAACTTTAATTTTTAGTTCAATACATTTTGTTAATAACATTTATTCATACAATTTGTTAATTTCGTTGGTTCTTTACTTAGCATTCAAGATTCACGTAGCGAAATTATGAATACATTTTTTGATTGGTTGTTGACGTTCGTAACGGCGCCAATGTCATTTGTGTAATTTTTGTGCGTTCCATATCTCACAGCAGGATTTGATTCATCACATCATATTGCATCCTTGTTTAACATTCTGAAATTGCTATGCTTTACTTCTAGTCCATATTTTAGAAAGCAAAAATGCTCTATCATAAACTTGCAACGCAAAATCAAAGTTGTGTTTCGATCAAATTCGTGATGTGATTCTACGAAGTGAATAATATTGACCTTGTTCGCGGAACACACGGACTGGTTTGTGTGATGTTGAAAAAACAGATTTATAGCTAGTTATTTTAGTTCTATAAACAGACAACTACACTGAGGACTTCCCTACTGATCTAACACAAGGTACGTTTCAATTATGTTATTTTATATCTATTACGTTGTATATTTCCATTCTCAATAATTATTTCCTAATAGAATAAATACATAATTCTAGTTCCTTGATAGCGCTCATCACGGATATAGAATTGTAGTTTTTATTTTACAAAGCGCCAGATGGTCACGCATATGAAATTAATTGTGCACCTATTTCCTTATAATTATTTAGCTGAGTTTAAAAGGTATGACCTTAAAACTTTGAAAGCCTTAATACCCGCTCTCTACAGGTAAATGACTTCATTTGCTGTTACTCAGACTCCAAAAATTTTCTCTTTACAAAGACTAGGTTCGAGGTAATTCAATAATTTTATTAACCAATTACAGACTTCCTGCTAGTATTTTCCTATGATAACGAATAATTTAAAATCGCACTGAATTAAGTAATCTATACCTACTTACATAATAACAATTTGAAACCCATAACAAAGTCAAAATTTCTAAATATGGTAGGTATGCATCACTGCATATCAAGCTGTGCATTTCCAGTATAAGCTGACTTATCATTGTACGAAAACCCTACACAAAGTGAGGTCAGCTAAAACTGGAAATGTATAGCTTGATATGTAACTGTGTGTACTTAAAATCTAAAACCTGTTCTTCAACTAATGTTCAAAAGTTATCAAATTGGTCTACAATTTAAAGCTTAATCATACTACCTAAAATACCTTTACTTAAGGAAAATCACAAATAAAAACTGTGGGAAGATTATAAACAATACTTTTTTTTTGTTGAGATGTACTTTTTTATCTTAAAAAAACGTAAAAACCAGCATGTATCATCCATCATACAAAAGCAGTCACAACATTTCTTGTTATCAGCATTTGTAAATAGAAAGTTAAAAAATATATAGCTAAACTAGGTATAACCGTTTGAGTCTAATAAGGAAATCCGTGCACATTCTAGAAGCACCATTTATTTAAATTGATTCATCCTGTCATTACGTATTGCTATTTCTAATAGAAGGGATATGTATTGTATATTTGTATAGCGCTAGTTTGTGCCTGCATAGATTTGAGTGAATAATGATCAGGAGTTCTGGTCAAAGCAATCTGATAGGTCCCAGTTAGCGGGATGATTTAGGAAGATAGATTTCTCTGAGGCATGGCCACTCCTCAGATGTGCTTTGTTACCTTTTTATAATAGTGTGTCTTTACAAAGTAAGCTCCAATCTTTTTAATTTTCCTGAAGAAATGTAGGTTTCCTCTGTCATCTCCAGAAGTCAACCTACTTTTGGTTTCAAATTCCATTGCCTTGACAATTTAATTGTAACTAACATCAATATTCTCCTTACTTAATTATTTTTGTTGCAGTGTATATATTTTTTTTGTTTACATTTTAATTAGTTATTTAAAGGGACAACTGCATAATTGGAATTCTTATGAAGAACGTAATTGTGACTAATTTGCTTCTCTGTGTCATTGCAAAGTTGTTATTTCCTCTTTAAAGGAAATAATACAATGGTTTATAATAAAAACACTGTAATAAAATAAATTGCTTTATTAGTTAATAAATCAAACCACAGCTATACATACTATATGTTATTTAAATAATTAACATTAGGACTATCCTTATATCCCATTTAATTTAGTTTGTTGGTATTAAAGTAAAGTAACATAAATAACATACCTATTACTCATTAAAATTCATCAGAAGAATTGTGATTAGTATTACAAAACTATAATGGGTTGTTCAGGAGTTGACCACAATTTACCTATTTATTATGATTGTGCCATAAATCTAGAGCCAATTTGCTAGGTGTATCAAAAAGAAAAAAAGTAAGGCCATGATTAAAAAATGTACAGTTAAATAAAAAATTGAGCATTGGTAACGAAATCTGCAATCCAATTACAGTATTTGATTAAAACATTAAAAAAATCTTTGATAAGATTTTTGAGACATGCTCAAGTTAAACAAACCATGTTCTAACTAAATTGTAAAAACCCAATTGTTTCTAGGCGATCAACTTATCGAACTATACTAAAATTACTATAGAATATGCTACGGAACCTCCGCGGTGAAGACCTGACGCAAACGCACTCTTCTAGACCAATTACGACCTAATTCATAAAAATACATATTATAAATAAATATCGAGTTTTGGGTCTATCGTGTGCCCGCGTTGTTTTTCTAAACCAGGGTTCCTCAAACTTATCCCCTCTGTTAAAGTTCCCAAACGACTGCGAAGTCGTAAAAATCGTGCGAAGCAGGGGCGGGTCGCTCGCTAGTAAGTATTATTATATAAATAACAAAGCCATGAAGTAAGGGTGTTTCAGGAAGTCCTATCAAAGCGGTATTGTTGGGGTTGCAGCGTTAAAACGAAAGGGGTATTAAATAATCTCAAAATATGTATCACATTATGATATATTGCGGGCCATAAAAACGCCTAGTTTGTGTGAGGGAACACTTCCTCTGTAGTCGACTAGGCCGGGAGCTGCACATGCCCGCCGGTACAATTATGGCGTTATGCCAACGTCAGCTTGCTAATATCAGCATAGAGTCGAATGGATATAAGTCACGTTTTACCAAAATTTTCAAAATCCAGCGCAATATTCTACAATAGCTGCAAACGATAGCTGTGGGACAATTGCGGAAGTTTATATTTTATAGCGACAACGTTACTGTGTTGCAATCGCTTAGCTAATACTATTTTTACTTAAAATCCGTAGTGCTTAGGTTCAGACGCGCAGTTTGAAACCCGATAAGTGTTGAACATTACATTCGTTCCGCGAACTTCCTGACCAAACTATATTATTGCAAATACTGCATAGATAAACTTATCAGCCTATCACAGTCCACAGCTATGGTCTGTTCTAAAAGTATCTGATGAAAATGTAAACCAATGGATCAGAAAACGTACCTGTGGATGCCAATTTGTAGTGATTCTTTGATTTGATTATTTGAATACTTAAACCCGGAATTCTAACTTTAAATCACCATATTTTAGTACATCAATGACCATAATGATGTTTTTTATAAGACAATTTTAAGGTTAATTTTATAACCTCAACTTTAATTGAAGGTTTTTCTATTACAATTTAATAATGATATCCAAACAATAGTTTTTGGAAAACGTGATGAGATATAAAGTTGAAAACTTCCCAATACAGATGAATGTTACTAATTCCCTCTAGTGAGTGATTGCGTAAGAATTTAACCTGAACAGAGTTTGTTTACACTTTCATCAGAGATACGAGGGTCATTCAATAAATACTTAGCCTACAAAAAGTAAACGAAAATTTTGGAAAAGTGGCAATTTATTTTTCAACATAGTCTCCTTTTACTTCGATACACTTAGCCCAGCGATGCTCCAACTTTTTTAACCCGTCCGAAAAATAGTTTTTGTCAAACTCTGCAAAATAGGCCTCCGTGGCGGCGATGACCTCCTCATTCGATCCATATCTATTCCCGGCGAGTGATTTTTTCAGATTAGGAAACAGAAAGAAGTCACAAGGGGCCAAATCTGGAGAATACGGTGGATGGGGCAGCAATTCGTAGCGTAATTCGACCAATTTGGCCATGGCAACGGCAGACGTGTGAACCGGTGCGTTGTCGTGGTGAAACAGCACTTTTTTCTTCGCCAGATGGGGTCGTTTTTTCTTTAATTCGGCGTCGAATCGGCCTAATAAATCGGCATAGTAAAGCCCTGTAATTGTTTTACCCTTCTCGAGGTAATCGATGTAGATCACACCTTGTGAATCCCAGAAAACGGTGGCCATAACTTTTCCGGCCGATTTTACAGTTTTCGCCTTCTTTGGAGCACGTTCCCCGGTCTGGATCCATTGTTTTGATTGCTCCTTGGTCTCTGGTGTGTACCAGTGGATCCAGGTTTCATCGACGGTCACAAAACGACGCAAAAACTCCGCTGGATTCATCTTAAACAGCGCCAAACACGTCTCCGATGTGGTCTCACGGTTGCGCTTGTTTTCTGGTGTGAGTAAACGCGGCACCCATCGCGCCGACAGCTTTCTCATGCCGAGTTCCTCGTGAAGAATATGATGCACTGTTCCTTCTGAAATGCCTACAGTCTCAGCTAGCTCCCGAACCTTCAATCGGCGATCTGCCAATACGAGATCATGGATTTTTTTAATGTTTTCCTCCGTAGCAGCTGTTTTCGGTGCACCTGGACGTGGTTCATCAAAAACCGACGTACGGCCACGTGCAAACTCGTTGAACCAATTCTTGACGGTGGCCATCGATGGAGAAGAGTCACCGTACACAGCATCCAAGCGCTCTTTGATTTCGATGCGCGTTTTCCCTTCCAAAAATAGGAATCGAATCACCGAACGATATTGCTCTTTTTCCATTTTTGTAAAACCGATCGACACGTTCGCTTCCATAAGTTGTCAAATTAAAACAAATGAAGGGATTGGAATGAAAATTTGAAAAAAGAATTAAAAAAGAATGTGCTACACTGTGGTAAAACTCTTTTGAAACTACAGCGCCCTCTGGCGATGAGGCTAGGTACTTATTGAATGCACCTCGTACTTTTGGAACAGACATTAGATAGAAGCCTCTCCTATATTGCGTCACATCGTCCATCGCACCCGATTTTAGCCCCACGCTATACGAACCTATTCTAGGTTTTAGCTAATTTCATGATGGGCGTTCTGATTTCAGGGACAATATATTGATCTCGCAGAGACGCAGCCCACACAATTCATAATTTAAATATAGGAATTCTTTATCAATATGAGAGAATGGCCTTCCCCTTTTTTCTGTAATCTTTATATCCTATGCTAACATGCGCCAATTTATCGAAGTCTTCATTATTACATCACCAGGGCCAGTAATACGCTGTCCTTTGTGTTTAGGATAAAGCCTAGAAGTCAATCAGACAGATTACCGAACAAGTTAATGAAGTAAACTTAATACGTATAAAACGTACTGGGATGTCCTCATTTCATTGAATGTCAACGGCCGTCTGTATTTATGCCCAGAATAACGTTACGTAGTTCAACTAAAGTGACCTTCTCACGAACTCTTATCGAGATTGTTTTTGTGATGTCAGCTCCAAAAATTCGGAATTATAGTTCTCTAGATTGTTAAATGAAGCAAACTTGAAACGATGGTAGAGTAGCAAGGATACATCCATTTTGTTAGTATTTTCGTATCTTCCGAATCATGTGGTCGGAAGTGTACTTAATGTAGTAATTCAAAATGCAATTGCCCCTATAAAATAATTAGGTATTTGATTATGTCAAGATGTATCAGTACATTCCATTTTAATGAGATAGATATGAGTAAATATTACTTATAAAAATAAACGTCACGCATTTACGATGTTGACTCCAACATGTTAAGTGAGCAGATTGTAGCAGACAGAAACTAATGGGCCCTAAGTAGAACAATCGGTCTTTATCACAGTTAGAATGACCCGTCTCAAGGATATTTGCATCATCATACTTCCACAGATTCCACACACAACCGGTTTTTTCGCACGCTAAGGAAAAATACGATAATTGTTGAAGAAGCGAAATTTATTCCTATACGACACTGATTGAAGCTATTTAAAACCACAATAATACAGCCATAACCATAGCTACTATCTAATATATAAAATTCTCGTGTCACAGTTTTCGTTGCCATACTCCTCCGAAACGGCTTAACCGATTTTGATGAAATTTTTTGTGCTTATCCGGTATCTATGAGAATCGGCCAACATCTATTTTTTTTTTTTTGGTAGGTAGGGTAGGTAGGTAGGGTAGGTAGGTAGGGTAGGTAGGTAGGGTAGGTAGGTAGGTAGGGTAGGTAGGTAGGGTAGGTAGGTAGGGTAGGTAGGTAGGTAGGGTAGGTAGGTAGGTAGGTAGGGTAGGTAGGTAGGGTAGGTAGGTAGGGTAGGTAGGTAGGGTAGGTAGGTAGGGTAGGTAGGTAGGGTAGGTAGGTAGGGTAGGTAGGTAGGGTAGGAAGGTAGGGTAGGTAGGTAGGGTAGGTAGGTAGGGTAGGTAGGTAGGGTAGGTAGGTAGGGTAGGTAGGTAGGGTAGGTAGGTAGGTAGGGTAGGTAGGTAGGGTAGGTAGGTAGGGTACGCCGTAGATAAGTACCGCAACCCGTGCGAAGCCGGGGCGGGCAGCTAGTTACTTTATAATTACTTTAATCAGACATTACTAGTTAATCAATCGAAGAGATAATGTATTATAAACAAAAGTTATTAAAACATCTTTGAGTATTTCTGCTAATGTGTTTTGGTCTATGCCAGGTCAGATCCTGGATTCTGAAAGCAAATGACTGCTCATAGTGTCATTACGATTGCTGTTGTGCGTGGAGCAATGAAGCAGTTTTAAAAACAGTAGTGTCGGGATATTCGTCCTCCAGGTTAGATGTAAAGAGTGGAAGCCATGCCCATTTAGGTTAGACATGGACGTTGTAATTATGCGTTGCAATGTGCCGTAAGAGTTTAGAGGAATGAGGTCCCTACTACACCGTCCTGTGGGTTGCCCGGTATTTACTGTGCAGTGGTTTTGGGTGTTAGATGGGATGTATCCTATCTGACAACACCCATGTAGATACTGCTGTTGCATCGTTATATTTTGTGACAACATAGACCTATCGTGATTAAATGCAATAATTATTGTCTATAATATTGTATAAAACGTTTTATCTGATAACTAATGGTGCAGATACTCATAAAAATCGAGCGTTTATTGGTGATAAGTGAATTATGCTTGTCCCTCAATATCCCCGATCTACATTTGGCCGTCCTCCAACCAATATAATCTCGCATACACAACTTCATTCGATGGAATTCTAGAAATTCGCACTTTTCTAAATACGATTGTCTGGGCGCTCACGCTGTTTTTGATTTACGGTGGAATAGCTTGTACTAGACATGTGCGGCGGTAAAATGAGAAGTTTTCGTTTTAATTCGACCACAGTTAGACAAATATTCCTTCTTGTTTTCTTTCATACACTTAAAATCTGTTCTACCAATCTGACACTATCCTAATGCTTGGGATATGGGTCGTGTGAATCCATTATTGTATGACCTTCCAAATCTCAAGGTTTTCGGTTTGATAAATTGCTACTACCCCGTCATTTTATACCAAAACACGAGGCATCATGTTTACTGAGAAAACAGAGCAAACACGATTTTACATAATTTTGCGTTCGTGTAAAATTTCAATTGATTAGTTACGGCGCGATTGAGTAACAAACGAAAATAGAGATGGATTAACAACGCACACGTTCTGCTGGTTTTAATCATTTCAATAGGCCGATCGATAATTCCAAACGATAACTATACAATATTCCTTATATATTAGTAAGTAAATGGCCGAAGTTTTGACAGTAATTGCCTTAACTCCAAGAATAATCGACACACACTAAACATTGTGAGCTAGAATTTATTCGCTACAAAAGAAATTTCCTTAAGTATAATGAAACATTTGTTCTCTTAAGTACGCATTTATATTAATAATATTCAGTTATTGTAATAATTTACTGAAGAAAAGTGCTTGTGATAGATCAGCTTGTACTAAGAGCCGCAGAATAAATTATAGTAAGTATTACTGCAACATTTAGATAATGGAGATGAGCCTAAACAGACAAAAATAGAATCTTAAAACATGCCCTGTTTGCCACAGATCAGCCGTTGAAATATTTAGACTGAAACTGAAACTTTCAGTAATATATTCATAAATTTTCGGGTTGTACGCGGTTCGACTTGCGGTTTTTACTTCCTATATATATACATTTCTGGAAAATCTCTGTTATTCATCCGATGACCTATTCGTATTATTAATAATACTGATGAACTCGTTTACGAATTACCCCGTCTCTTATCAGCTATTCGACGTAATATAAGGATAAACAGTTTTGTTTCTCAGTTCTTAGTTGTAGTTTAATTGTTGTTATTACTGGACCGTTTTGTGCGCAATATTTTTATCGAAGATCTGACTACTACTAACTACGTGTGAGTGCTGTGAGTTTTAGATTTTCTATTGTTACCATTAAATCTCAGGCGCCGACAATACTGAAAGCTTTAAATTCGTACAGCGAGTATAAATCGATGTGTCGTGTATAAGCTTAGGTTGGCGGGAACGAAAATCTGCTCAAACCGCACGTGATACCACCTCGGGAGCATTTTTATCTGGCGTCGCCGTCGCCGCAAGCATGAAGTGTGAACACACCGGGGATTTCCGCCGATATAAATCCCGGTACGCGACACCCTTACTTTACACCCGTCGCAACCTCAGTGCAATCCGTAAATTTGTGGAGTGGAAGCTGCCGGCAGTGCATCGCGTCTGGAATTTGAACACGCCAAATCTTGCTACCACAACGTCGAACTCTGAGCGCTAACCGTCACGTACTCCTGTCTATGTATTCACAGGTTTGACACCGCCAGCGCTGTCACGTTTTCCTTGTTTCTGTCTTGGTAGACTCTGATTCGGTTACTTCCTTTATCTACCAATTTACCATAACTTAACTCGACATCTACATTTTAAATTCGACTACGCAACAAGAATATCTCTTGCTGCGATGGCATTTCGCGGCCCCTGAGTAATTTTCGTTGGTGTTTGTAACATCTTTACGATCTGTAGATGACGTGAAGGATTAGAAAGCTATTAAATAGACAATGGTCAGTAAGAGGAACGCTAGTGGACGGCTGAAACGCGGAGGTGACAGGCGGGCCGTTAACATGGCCGTTACAGGCTCAAGTGATATATGAGCTGCGAAGTGGCTTGGTGCCGCTGTCACTTCGCGTTCCGCCGCCGCTCCACGCTTGCAAAAAGATAAAAAGGATTCCGAAATACGATTCACAAGTGGGCTGCCGGAAATGGGCAGAAAGTTACCGAGCACGGCTTTATGTCGGGCAATATATCTCTCGTATCGCTATCCAATTTCTGTTCTATGGCATGTAATATCCCTCTAGGGATCCTTTAATTTGAAACTCCTTTTAATCAACACCATTCATTCTAACCTCGGTTTAAGTGGGGATTTAAAGACCTTAAGGTTTTTCTTTCCTTTATACTTATTACTATGTATTACGGCACTTCAAAACCTTCGTTTAGGCCAGCTGCTTGCCATCTAGTACTAGTAGGCTGTTCACGTATAGTTGAGGAATGTGTTATAGCTACATAATATCTTCAATCGATTTGAATAAAAACGTCCGTAATAATAGCAGTCATAGTTTAACATCAGCACAGAACTCTTAACAGAAAAATACTTATAAGGAAGAGCAAACATTCCCGACCAAACTAAACACCTCAGAAAAGTCGACCTAAATTGATTTTTCCCTATAGTTTATTCAACCTGTACTTTCCGTAGATAAACTGAAGTTTAAGTTGCGTGACTGGCCCGACCGCCGACCTCCGACCTTCAGTGACCTGCGACATTGAGGCGCACCCTACAGCTCCATCCCTATCACTTCACCCACGGATTTATTTCAACCGCAAGTTCTTTTAGTGAACATTTTATTGGGGGAAATATTCCGATGTTTTAATGCTCTTGTTTTACTTGAGAGGCTATAGAATTTCATCGGTGAATTTCCCTTTAAGTACTTTTAACAAACCACGAGAATGACCGGTTATGAACTTCTAAAGGAAATGAGGAACCACAAACCAAGTTATCTTTATATCAATGGTTGAAAACTACAAAATAAAGCGATCGCTGTGGCCTGTATAGGTAGATAGACAGAGTGCGACGGTCAAATTATTTGATTGCACCGTATTTACACAATTGTCCGACTTTATTGGTCTACCGGGAAAATCATTCTATCGGAAATATCGTCTAGGTTTTTGTGCGTTTGTGTTGCGTATGGTACGGACGGGACGCCTAAAGGGAAAACGAATTGAAAAATATTTGTAGACCGCTTCTGTGAAAAATAACCATTGTTTTGTCAGCGCTTCAAGTTAGATCACCAGTATAAATGTGTTCCCCAATGTTTATACAGATGCAAAAAGCAATTCAAATTCAATTTGCACATCGTACGCTATTTGTAAACTATGTAGTCCTGAAAGGAATTAAATATTCTAAGTCGATCTACAGAGTACACAAACGCGGCGCTCCCGCTAACTGGATCCGTCGCTTCCCCTGTTTTCAATAAAGAGAAACAACTTGTGTCATATCCGCAAAACGTTTACTTACATGGTGCAGCGCAGTAGTTGGTAACGAGGTTACACGAAGCAGTTTCGGGCGAAATTGCTCGGGGAATGTAGCTAGGTGTCATAAAGTTTCAGCAATGCTGTCGGACAAGACGTGTGCAGCGTTGAAATACACGTGTCGAAGCTATTTCATCTTGCTTACGCTTCAACTTTAGTCCAGCCATTGGTACTAAGTGTTCTACTAATGAAGTGTTACGCTCTCGAATTTCCAATATGTTTTGGAAATTGGTGGCGTCACGTTTTCGCTTATTAGTTTTCCTTGCATTTATGGAACCTATTTGAACCAATGTTTTTGTTGCTTTCAGGTCGATCATGGATTTGAGGACGGTGCTGTGTGCCTTCGCCTTAGTCTACTATGCTGATGGATACTCAAGTAAGGTTTCGTTTTGATTATAAAAGCTCACTCTATCAATAACTTGTCTTGTGTCATTAAATACATCATTATCCAACTATAAATTAACAGTCTACCAATGTCGAAGAAGAAAAGAAGTCGATACACTAAGGAAGCGACATTGTTAACTACTTCTTAGGTACCTACTCAACGTATTTATCAACAAATACAGGCATTATTTTTTGGTTACAGCTAGACCATGTAGCCTTACTATTAAAACTTCCTGTTATTACCTACATGCGCGCAGTCCATGCGACCTTCACACCAACGTAGCGCGAGGTGTCACTTGATATTATATCTTATTTTAAACGATACTCGTCTTCAGTATCTCTCAATATTTGACAGCTGAGCACTTTTTCCGATAGCACGTACGCACAACCCCCGAATTACCAAGATATGGCTCGATTCCATTACCTAATGTTGGCGTAAACCGCGCGTCCGACTCCCGAGCTACAAAACAATGAGTTATGATCCTACCCGTGATGCCCTTTTTATTTGTTTATATTGCATGTAAAGCAACCGAATATTTTATTTCAGGGAAAATAACATTTACTCGTTAGCCTGAAATGTTTTGGTATTTTTTTTGAGTTTTGTTAAGGTAAAAGCATAGAATACATAATAATACCTACAAGCAGTAAAAGTTACAGTCAACACACACCTAAGTACATAATAATAACTGTATGTACCTAACCTACCTGCTTTGTTGCACTGTAATTGTATCATCATATACCTAAATGAAGATATGAGTGCTGACATCACAACCCAAAACAACATAATTCGTAACGTCGTCCGTTTTCGTGTTTTGTATTTAAACGTAGTTCTATTAAGAACTACGTTTAAATACAAAACATATTTTGTCACTTTATTTCGATATTAACTTAACTACACTTACGCTACGAGCATTTTTGCCAACAGAAGACGTTGCTAAACTCATAAAAGTATTGTAATAACAGTATACTAGTGAAATATTAAGACGTAAAGTGCAGAGCAGTCGTTTAACAACCGACGTTAAACTTCATCATTATTTCCAAGCCAGACACGGCTTTATTAACAGCACGAGGTTTTCCTTTCACAAGGAATATGATATGAATCTAGAAATACTAGAAGTTCCGCTTTTGCAATCCGCTTTAAGACAACTGCAGTTGTCCAGTTTTCAAGTGATTAAAGTCGCGTCTGGAAATTCAGCGAACTTGCAAGCTAGGATTGTAAAGTTTAAAGTAGTTTCTAATAACATGTTAGTCATTCTCAGAAAGTCAGAACGTTTGCAGATAGAGTTCGGTGCATGAAAAACGACTATTCGATGTGATCAAACAAAAAATTGAAATGTTTCGCTGCTGAAAATGTACGAATTTGTAAGGAGGACTTTCACACACTTCTACATTTCAGATAAACTAACTACTTGTATTACAAAAACGTATTATGATAAAGCACATAAAACCTACGTAGTAGAAAACAATTTGATGGCGAAGTTTTTCGGTTCGGTAGGCTTTTATTACGTGTGATATTGACTTTCGAAGACGACGGCAAGTCCAATCTAAGTATATAATCTTGTATATGCAAATGATCCCTATTCCCTTACAACGAAATTCTTTACCCGGTCACGCCTTTTGGGTTATAAAAGGGCGAAATTCTCGTAGACACAGCGGAATAAAATATATTCATACGATATTATATGGAGTTTTTTTCCATTTTCAAACACGTTTTACCTATCCAAATCCCTTTTATTATTCCAGTAAACGGGCATGAAACGATTGTAACGTTGCGTACTCTGTAGATAATACCACTAAGTAGGTATATGAAAATGATTTATGTTCTGGAAAATTTTCCAGTACTCCCGTGTCAGGAATTACATTAGGAGGAATTGGGCATCCATTTTGTTTCGTGTGTGAAAAATTTGTTGGAGTGGTATGGTATCTTTATGTCATGAAGAGACGCGCGCTTTACTTATGGTTACCAAGTGTACAAACATGCTGTGAATGTAAGCGCTAGGAGCTGTCGGTACCGTCCGAGAGAACGGCGAAGTCGGAATTGTGTGTGTTTGTGTGTATTATATGCTGACGCTACTCGTCTTCACGCACACATTCACAGCGTGTTTGTACACTTGGTTACCACAAGTAAAGCGTCGCTTCATGAGATAAAAATACTGTAACCTATGTGATACAGTTGCTGTTTATGTTTATTTTCTGAAAAAGAAGCGGTTTTTTCTAGATTTGATAATTCGTAGCTCGATTATTATGGAAACGAAATAAATTCCAAAGTCCATAAGAACTAGAATTGGTGGACCACGGAGAGAAAACAACACAGTATTAAATATATTTTTTGTTCCCTGAAATCTGACTACCCGTGACCATTGAACTAAAAGCAATGAATCATGTAACCACATAATCATACGTAGGCTTGTGAGCCGCAAGGCTGTGTTCACGTCACTTCACGCATATACATTGACTTTAAATTAAGCCTGTCAAAATCCTCAGCTAGACATCACTTCCTAAATCCCAAAATAGGTAAATCTAAAATGGGTAAACATGTGTCTTACTTGTTTGTTTTATCGAATGTTACAGAGTACGGACGTACCTGCAAAGACATAGGATGCCTCAACAGTGAAGTGTGCATACTAGCCGAAGACCCGTGCTCTATAGGGCACAGTTCCAACTGCGGCACATACCCCACCTGCAAGAAGAAGTCTCAAGTAGACGGCGGTAATATTAGAATTGCATCTACATAATTTTAAATTAGATTATTTTATACATTTACTACTCACCTTATCAAACAAATAATTGTTTGGGCTCCACGTACTGGCCACAATTTTTGAATCCCTCCCGATATTTGAATATGGGTTTCCAACTTTCCAGGCTTCATCTCAATAATTTTTCAGGATCTCACTCAGAGCCAGCCAAGCCACCCGCGCCGAAACCTCAGGCACCTTCCTACGACTCTGTTCCTAACTACAATCCACCAGCCCCACCCAGTGACACGTCCAGCGGTGGCGGGTCACCTTACGGAGGCAGTTCGCCCTACGGAGGAAACTCACACACCGGCGGTAATTCGCCCTATGGCGGAGGATCACCTTATGGCGGAAACTCACCATATGGAGGAAACTCACCCTATGGTGGCAGCTCACCATACGGAGGCAGTTCCCCCTACGGCGGAGGAAGCAATACAGGAGGAGGATCGCCTTACGGTGGAGCAAGTAATACCGGAGGCGGATCGCCTTATGGCGGAGCAAGCAATACAGGAGGAGGATCGCCTTATGGCGGCAACTCACCGTACGGTGGAAACTCCCCTTACGGCGGATCCTCGAATACTGGGGGCAGCAGCCCATATGGAGGTAATTCCCAGTACGGCGGCGGTGGCACGCGCACCTCTGGCTCCGGCGGATTCGGAGGCGGTGGCAGCCCCATCGACAGTATTCTGAATACTCTAAACAAATACGCAAACGGCGGAGGCGGCAGCACTGGAACCGGCGGAAGTGCCGGCTCTGGACTCTCCAATGTTTTTGGAAACCTTCTCGGTAATCTATCTAAGAATACCGGAGGTTTGAACAACTTGTTCAACACTAGGCCGATAATGGAAAACCCGAATTACTCCTCGTACAGTTCCAATTCTAGGAGCTCTAACCCCCAATCTTACCCATCAGGATCTCAACCGACGTATCAACAACCGAATCAGAACAAGAATTACGGACAAAGTTATGCGCACCATAATGGAGCGACCACACGCAAGCCCGTCCACTATGGATGGAACGTTAGGTAAACTACTTTCCACGTAATCGTAGCAAGCTATTGAGTGGCGCCTTTGGTTTCTTTTTCTTTGCGTTTCACAGGCATTGCTTTCTGGCCCTTTTGCACTTCAAAATTGTTTCACTTTAGCTTTGCTGTTACTAACTCCCTTTGCCAGTTACGTATTTCGCACTGCACTGTACTCGGTATTTTTGTAAGCTTAATTTTACTGCTGCCTTTATTTTTTGGCGGGTTAAGAAATTTTGTTATAAGTTAATACATCTAGCACTAATGCTTTTATTTTATGTCACAATCAAGTTGCATTTGCAATTTCATGACAAATAAACCACTAAAATGTAATATACACTAAGAAACTCATAAATATAATAAATAATTAGTATGTAAATATGGTGGAGGCTAATCTCTTCTGATTGACAGGAAAACCAGAGAAACTACCAGATAACATGTTTAATTAAACTTTGCATGAATAACTGGATAACTTTAAATGAGGTATGATTGTACCCATCCTTTTGAGGCTAAGTTATGTGACTTATAGAATGTACGCACCTTTTTATTTTGTTTTGCCGTATGATCTGTATTTTCCATAGCTATTTTAAGAATACTCATGTACATTTTGTGGCTAGTTTATATAGAAAGTTATTTAGTGGATAACTAGAGTAGTCTGAAAAACTGTTTGTGTAAACAGTCTCACAGACTATTGTACAGTGCCATAACTTTAAAAAACTAATTTACACATCACGCCTGCATTCTCTAATGGGTTAGGCAGCGGTGTACCTATAGTAAACCCATATTTCGCACGTTATAAAAAACGAATTTGCTGAATAATGAAATTTTGTACAGATTATATACATGAATCAAACTTCTGATATAACCCAATGATAAGGGTATCCGTTACCTACCAAATAACTTTCTACACTGAATCTAGCCTTCATTATATACCAGAAAATATCAGTGCCATTTCTAATATTGTTATATTGTATTTTCATTTCAGTGTGACAGTGGTCTTGACGTACCTGATACAGCAATATGTCCAGAGTGTAATTCGTAACTAATTATATTTATTTATCTTTAAGTACAGTTTTATATTGTATATATAGTATAAGGTGCGATATTATTATAACATTTTATTATGGCCAAGCTTTAAAGTGAACATAAAATGGTTCCTTTTTGTAAGTTTTGTTTTTTATCTTTTCACTGCAATAGACGTCGACAAGAATCTCCCTTAAAAAATATTTATCAAACAAAAGATTAATAATAATCTGTACTACCATTCGGCGATATCGGCGTTCATTTGTTGCACCTTAGCATTTAGCACACAAAATAATATGTTATAGGTAAGATTTGTGTGAAAAATATGTTGATACTTATTTTAAGCTTCAGCGTAGTTTGGCGTAGATAATTAATCTATAAATGACCGTGTACTGTGACCGAGAACAGCGGTCAACAGGTTAAATATAATAATAATTTAATTGTGATAAACTTAATGTAACACAGTGATAATTATGTAAAAGAGCAATGAAATAAAGGAATATTTATAAAATGTAATAATTTATTCAGTCAATCGAGACAATGCAGACTAGAAATATAACATTCGGTCAATAATAAATAACACTGAAATTGCACTACAGCAATGCTTGTATTAAAATTATATTTAATTAAATGAAACCATATTTTCCACGGTTGTAATTATATTGATTAATAAAAATATATACATATACCTTGTATTTATACATTGTTATTGAAGTATGTATTTACCTAGTCGCATTTATCTCTAACCTAGTCATCAACCCATTGCTATACCCAAGGAATGTCACAACTACACAACACCTTAAAATTAAAAATATAACCTACACCCATTTTTTACAACCAATAAATTTTAATGTAAGTACTTGAAAGTTTGAAACAGTTTCAGTACCAAGTACTAACATTAAATTAACCATTCCTATTGTTATACATTATGTTTTCAATCATGTTAGAATGTACTCCTTATTTTTACGTGTTTTTATATACAGTGAAACCTGGTTAAGTGGGACCTGGATAAGTGAGAAACCTCTATTATTGAGAATTTCAATGAGGTCCCGGCACTTTTTCATCCAATTACCTCTGTTAATGGGACTTTACGAACCTGGTTAAATAAGATTTGATTTCTAGGATTTTTTCGATGTTTACCTCTATAATTGGGAGTCTGTAGCTCAATTCCCTGTATAAGTGAGACATTTATCAGGTTGGGACAGGTTTCGACACGTAACAATAACAAATATCACCAAAAATACGCATTTTTATAACAGTACATTTCGACCTCTATAAGCGGGGGCCTCTGTAAATGAGACAACGATAATTTTAAACCTCTCTAATTGGAAAACTGGATAAATGAAAACCTCTTTAAATGGTACAAAATCCTTGGTCCCTTGAGATCCCAATTAACCAGGTTTCACTGTATTTGGAAAAATATACCTAAGTAAAAAATATGTGTAAAACTGTACTCCGCTCTAGATAGAAAGCTTTTTGAAACAGCCGGCGCTTCGTGTCCAGAACAACTGCCATTCATATCGGACTCTCGAGCCTTGATCATGCTGATAAGCAAGCGAAAACGTCTCATTATATCGATGGAAACTCTGGAAGCTCTTCTCTACACGACTATGGAAATAGTAGTTACCAGTGTTTACATATATAAATAATTTGTATTATGAATAAGTTCTACCATGCACCAAGTGCTATAAAAATCTCTGAGAAATAATAATGCCTCATTTTAATCCCACCAAGAATCTCCAAACTGCTGGTGATCAAACACGTAGTATTTAAAAAATTGAGTATCCATAATAGCTCGTTCACAGAACAACGAAAGAATTTTAAACCTAACTGTATACTGGGGTCCATTGCTGTGTTATTATTAGGCGTTGGCCGCGGCAATGTATGAAGTCCGCAGTCAACGCGTCTTGTTAATACACCTATGATATTACTTAGGAACGAATCACGACGTACAGTATCGAGTATAATTTTGCCAAGATACGACGTTGTAGGTATAGCCCACTGGAACTGGTGTCAGTTGAATATGCGTTAACTGATTAAATAAGTTTTATTGAAATTATTCTGCTGCAAATGCGGTATTCATCTTAAATTCGAGATCGTGTTTTGTTCCTAACAAATATACTCCTTTTGTACATTTGTTGTTGATTATATTATTAAAACTATTCTATAACACTTACATTCGAATTGAGCTAACCATGATCTGAGATTACTATATTAAATTAATTGCTTACACTTTCTTGTTTAATTTCAAGTTCACTTTTTACTTTACTGGGCTGCTTACTTCTGTGTATTTGGTTTAAAACTATGCCTAGTATGAGGAACCCAAGCCATACTCCATACCAATAGAAGTATACTGACGAATAGTATATCCAAATACGATCGAATGTGAGAAGGAGGAATGCAGCAGCTTGATAGGACTCTGAATGGGAGCGCAAGAACCACATTATAAAGCCCAGGATTTTCTTTTTCTGAAACAGGAAGATTTTTTTTTTGATAAGAATAATAAACAACCCAGTCCCTAAAATCATTCATCATAATTAAATATTAATTTATGCTCACCAGTCCTGTGGCGTTCTTATAGTAAAGCTTGATGTAAATGTCTTCGGCCATCAAGTAGAATGGGCAGAAGTAGATACAGAAGAAATAGCCGGCGTGGAAACCGTGCCATATCACTGACACAAATAATGCTGCGTGGATCCTGAAATGACATGGACATTCAGATTTAGTTTCATTAATTTTAGTAAATTGGTTTTTATTTTACACTTAATTGACACTTAACGGGTCCGTGCACGAAAATCACCCTCTTGTCAAGTTCTTAGCTAATTGTCAGAAAGCTTGAAAATAATTGAAACATAAGTCTGCATGACTATAAGTGTTCGTGACGCACAAACCATCGTGTCAGTCACAGCACCTGTTAATAGTTGCATCACTTATGTGCTCTCGAAAATGTAGTCAATTTCGTCTTTGATTTATAAATTTTTTATTTATTTAAACTTTATGCACAAGTAAAAAAGTACTGTACAAAGGCGGACTTAATGCCCGAGGCATTTTCTACCAGTCAACCTTAGGGTGTTGCAGAAACAAAACATGTCAGATACAATATACGGGATATATAGCTCGGGAAATAACTATAAAATACAAGAATAAATACTAATACATACTTATATATAAACAAAATAAACTGTTAGGTGAAATAACGATCGGTAGAGGAGAAAACGAATCCTGCAAATCAACGCTGGGATGTTTTGGCTAACTTCTGATGGCTATGCTCACGTGCCTTCACTTTAAAAGATAACCGACTAGTTGCCATCCTGATGTCCAGAGGTAGCGCATTCCAAAGAAAGACCGCCTGGACAAAGAAAGGAGAATGAAGCCAGAACGGTGAGAAAGACAGCGTAAAAGACGATTGTTGGTGGAATGAAGATTTTTACTATGGGCAGACCATAATATTGAATTTGGAAGTCAGTTATGTATGAAGGAGAAGTGTGTTTGTCCAGAATAGAGAACAACGTGGACAGATCCCTCAACTCTCTGCGCTGACAAATGAGTAACCATTTTAAAAGCAGTCTGTGCGTGGACACGCGGTCATACTTACGAAGATTGAAAATGAATGGAATGCAATTATTGAGAAGGCGGTCAAATTTATTGAGGAGATCTGCATTCAGTTCATAGTAACACACATCACCATAGTCAAGTATAGGAAGTATTAGGGGCTGTACAAGCATTGCCCATGTGTGACGGGAGAAGGTTTTTCAATCGATAGAGCGACCACAACGTTCCAGTGACTTTTTGACTTACAGTTGTAACCTGCTTTCGCCAGTGAAGACAAGTGTCGACATGCAGACCAAGATTCTTAATATCGGAGCTAAACGGGATGACTGAGTTGTCGAAGATTACAGGCGGCACAGTTATGCCATTCAGCTTCCTCAAACTGTAGGACCTCCCTACTATGATAGTCTGACACTTGTTGGGGTTTAATCGCCACGCCAAATCGATCAGACGATTTTTAATCTTAGGTAGGGGCCGAACAAGGACGGGACAACACCGGTGTAAAGGGAAAAGTTTATGATGTGGGAGATTGCAGGGCGGAGTTGATCAAGAGCCGTCACGATCATATGGTGGCTGTTATTATCGCAACCCACGGCTTTGGATTTAATAGATAGGATAATCTTTTTGATATCCTCCGGGTCGACTGGGGTGAAGACTTTTTAGTAAAAATGGTAACGAGACAACCGAACGGTTGAGGTCATGTTTGAAACCAAAATTGATTGTCGATAATTTATTAAGGACGCTATCACATTTTTCTACAAATACCGCTGTTTTTCAGGTACCAATTAAATTAATAGGAATCACAACTGCGAGGCAACCATGGTCTCAAAGATAATATATTCATCTCCAGAATGGCACCCTAAAAATTATATAGCCTCATACAAAATTTTCACACAAATATTTTTTTCGGACTAAAGGTACTAACTACTAACTAACTTATTACCAGAAATTGGTTCTGAAATAAACAAATCAAATTCAAAATGGCGGAATTTCTATTTTTAGGGTTCCGTACCCTAAAAACTGGACCCTATTACTAAGATTTCGCTGTCTGTCCGTCCGTCTGTCTGTCACCAGGCTGTATCTCAAGAACCGCGATAGCTAGACAGTTGAAATTTTCACAAATTATGTATTTCTGTTGCCGCTATAACAACAAATACTAAAAAACAATAAAATAAATATTTAAGGGGCTCCCATACAACAGACATGATTTTTTTCCCGTTTTTATAGATAATGGTACGGAACCCTTCGTGCGGCAGTCCGACTCGCAGTTGACCGGTTTTTTTTTAATTCGATTTAGTAGTCATTATTGGGGATTTTGAACTTAGTGATGATTATGAATATGTAATCAGTTTTAGAATAGGTACAAGATGGCGGACGAATTTTATAATGATAAATTAATATGATTACACTGTTTTGGTATGGTAAATACGCATGTGTCATCCATTACACAGGTCTGCAATGGTTTTCCTCTTTGAAATCTGAGTAACGTTTTCTATAGTTTCAGATGTGCTGATTACGAGAAAAATAATAAAAAAAATCCATTACGTCAGGATTTTTTGATATTGAATATTTAAGATTTTGCTGAAAAATGTCGGAGCGCCTACATTTAAAAATTTATAAAACGTCATTAAATTACTTCAGCTTAATTTTTATTGCATTTAATTAGTGTAAGGGGACATAGAAATTAATCGAAACCAGTAATTTGTTAATTACTACATAATGAGTATAAGTAATTCGCATTAACCATGTCGAAAACGGTTCATTTTGGCTTAATTTAGTAATAAGCTTATTAATACATAATGATTAGGTATTATTACCTAATAGTTATGAATATTTAGAAAAGGGTGTAATAAAGATAAACTAAAAAGTTTTTATATAAGTACCCGCACTGATTTAGAAAATTAACAGTTGAAGTGCGCATCTTGCAACATAAACTTTAAAATGTCATCGCGAAGTTGTTTAAATTCTCCGAATTGTTTTTGTTATATTTGCGGGAAATTTATGGTTATAAAACAACGAAACAGCATTACAGACTTTGTGAAAAATATTTACAAAAGTTATTTTGGATACGATTTAAGCAACCAAGACAAAACTTGGACACATAAAATTTGTATGACTTGTTTATTAGAACTTCGCAAGTGGTCAAAAAGACAGAAAAATAGCTTCTAAATCGTTTTGCCTACGCTATGGAGAGAGCCTAAAGACCATGTTAAAGATTGCTACTTTTGTTGTTGTGACATAACTGGATACAATTCAAAAAATAAAAGGGACATAAACTATCCAAACGTGTCATCAGTTACGCCTGCAATTTTCGGCGATTTAAACATGGTGCAGCCCCCGTTTTCAGCTACACAAATTGAAGATTCTGACTGTGATACAGATGAACAGGATGTATACCAATCTGATCCTGAATTTCACGTAGTTTCTAACGAATGTAAGTTCTTTTCACAGGCACATTTAAACGACTTGACAAGAGATTAATGATATCGAGTTGCAAGCATGGCAGTCATTTAAGGAAGTGGTGAAAAACTTTTTGGGGAACAATAAAAGCTCCGACTATAAAGAAATAGTGGCCAAAATGATTACACATTTTAATGTAATGGGTTGTAATATGAGCATTAAACTTCATTTCTTAAATTCGCACTTTGATTACTTCCCAGAAAATCTAGGAGCCGTTAGCGAAGAACAAGGCGAAAGATTTCACCAAGATTTGAAAAAGCTTGAAGTCCGGTATCAAGGAAGATGGAATACTAGCATGATGGCGGACTATTGTTGGTTATTGAAGTGCGACGATCCAAACCAGAAATTTAAGCGGAAATCGCACAACTGAAGCTTCCAGAAAAAAAGGACCAGGTTCCACAAATAAAATTTACATGTAATTTAGACTAGTAATAAGTTGTTATTATATATCAGTAGTTTTTTAAGTTAAAAGTAATGTACTTTTTTAAATATAATTTTTTCTATGTGACAACTTGTGTTTTTTTCCTATTTTCTATCTGTACCTTTTTTGAAAAATCTGGAGGTGATGGAGAAAAACTAAGTACATATTCGAAATCAACGCACCAAAATACCCTAGAATCAGCTATCAAATTCGCGAGAGGAAGTTATGACCCTCATTTTGCAGGCCTGTGTTATTTCATTCTAATATGTTTTTTTTTTTAATAATAAATGAACATAGCTATAAATTTTAGGGATTTTTAGGATAGTAATTACGAATATGTCATTCATATTTTATTCAAACACAGCAGGTGTTGTTTATTTTATAAAAAATCATCATGTTAATCAATTTTGGAAATTTTGGGGGTGGTGATTATAAATGTATCGGACGGCGGGCGGCGGTTTCAAGTCGCGCGTGCGCGTAATGTTGTTGTGTTGCAACTCAGACTTTTTTTTTTGGTTGAGTAATCGTCAAATGAACTCAGATGCCTAAACTTGAGTGTTTCAAAAATGTGATAGCGTCCTTAATAAGAATTAAGTAGGTACCAAATATTTATTGTTATTTTTTTATGTTCTATGTTTTAGGTTTCCATTATTAGAATGGAAATATTTGGTTTTATAACCCTACTTATTTTTTTTTAACTTAACCTGTTTTATACGTACATACATACATAAACTCACGCCTTCTTCCCATGTGGGTAGGCAGAAACTACAGAACGCCACCTGCTAAGATCCTTACCTACTCCTTTTGCCTCGTTTACGTTCATACATCTAGTCATACATGCATTCATACCTATTTTATTATTAAGATTATTATATTTTATTTTTACTTTCATTTAAATGTAGATATTAATATTTTAAGCATAAGATTTAAAATTAATCATCATTTTTTTAAGATTATATCTAATTATTACAATAATTTTGGTGATGTTTTGTAATGTTCATAATCAAAAGTAGTATTCTTGTAAAACGATGATCAAACGTCAGTCTCGCGTAATTTTTCGGAAAACTTGTTGCATCAAGCCACCTGCAAAACTAAGAACTCGACTTCCCAAATCACAATAGTACCTAGATTGTAATACAAGGGGCTGAAATGACCCATTATAATATACGAGGTAGTTTTACTCCCGAGCTTTAGCGCGGCAGTAAATAGAAACGGAGTTATAATGGGTTTTTAGCGCCGTGTGTTACACTCTACTTTTCACTACGATTGCGAGAAAATAAAATAATCCAATATAATATTAAAAATAAATTACGGTCACCGGTTCAATTTGTAATTAGAGAAAAATTCTAAAGATTTCGCGCCAATGCCTTTTTGTTAATTTCTTCTGTAGCTGCAACAATGCACGCATCCTACCCGAAGATAACGCCGCTTTTAGTTCCATTTTCAAAAATAAAATGTTCTTTTTTTATGAAACAGTAATAAGTCGAGTCTTTATTCATGATTATTCTACTTATGAATAAAGACTTTTTCGTTTTTTGTAGGCTCGTTGGTAAAAGGCAAAATTTTTAAAAAGTACTTTTTGCCCTAGAGGAAAACATGCAATTTTATCCCTGCTCTGGTACGCTACAATGATGGACTTTTTGAGCAAGAGGAATGAAAACAATTTTGTTTAAATTCTTTTTCCCTTTGTAACAAACAGTAAACAAAATTGATCAGAATCAGTCAATTTCGTGCAAGGCTTTCTTAGCTGGTAAGTTCTGTAATAATTTAATGAATCTTGGTTTTTATATGAAAAGAGATGCCTGGCCAATTATTGTGTGCATAGTTTGGGATAGTTTCATTCAGAATAGATTTGATAATAACAATATTATTTAAACATGACTTACTTCAAAGGCTTGACAGGGAACCTCTTATATACAACCATGGCCACCCAGTACTGCACAGCTTTGTTCCATACTTTCATAGAGTCACGTAATGTGACCACAGACTCGCAACCCCATACGTCCATCGACTCCACTGTGTTGAAATCATATTGAGAGTGCCTTGCGTCCAGCTCTGACCTGATAACAAACGAAAATTGAGGCATACCCTGTAAAATAGTTTTAAAAGAAGTTGGGTATGAGAAGAGGTCGGTATAGGTACCGCCACTTAAAAAGAACGCTGAGCGACGTGCAGGGGATGTGTTATAATATTATATACTATTATTATATTATTGTAGAATAAAACAATACTACTACACAACACACACAACACAACAACTATCTACATAATACTTTGGAATAGGCTGGAATTAACTTAGTCGCTCAGTGCGCAAGTACAGGCCAGCATTCTTATTACGTGACAGGACCTATATATGACAGATTGCTTAAGGTGATATTTAGTCCTATATCATTTTGATAGTGGTTGCCATATCCACATTCACTTACTAATCACAATAACAGTCTAGAAAAAGAAGACTATAGCCAATAGAAATACTTAATTATCCTTGGCAGACCCCTTAAACCAGACACCAATCCCATTAAGTAGCCTTGAAATACAATAAACTCAACTAAATTAGTCAAAACAAGTCTCTTCGTCAGTTCAATATCCTTACATTTGTTTTAACTTCAAATATCCAACAGTGGGTCCATGTCCTGATCTGTTCCTTCCCTGGACTGGGTATGCTCCAAGCCCAGCAGACGTACATACACTCTCAGCCAGCGTCATCCCAGAGTATATCCGCTGCCGGAATTGTGAAAACAAGGCCCATGGGTATAGCATTCGGTAAACAAAGTTTCTGTTGTTGTGGTCTTCTGTTAAAATGTACTGAAACAATTTAATAACTGTTTGTTTTTAAAAGCGCTAATATGCTTAGTAATTAGCATCAGGTCAATTTTTGATGATGTTAATAGTAAGTTTAGTTAGGCCATTTGGCAAATCTGCTAGTAAAAATGTTATGAAATGTAACATGCTCACCTCTAGGGGCCAAATCTTAGACAAAGCCAAGTACAGTGAAATATAGAGAGGGACCATTCTCATTGTGTTGATGGTAAAGCCCAAACAGTCAACATACTTGCTGTAAGGCAGGTGGAAGTAGTCATCAAAAGTCCGGTATCTATAGTAGGGACCTGAAATACAATTGTGACTTATTTTTTCCCACTGAATAAACTTAATTAAGGAAAAATATAAAAATTCTTCATCTTTATGTGAGAATCACAGCAGGTGGCGTTCTGTAGTTTATGCCTACACCCATGGGAAAAAAGCATGAGTTTATGCATATAATCTTAATTGCATGTTTTTAATCTTAATTATACACAATTAAAAAATAACTAGGAAATTCAGATATAAATCCAACTACACCATAACTGATATAAAATTACATTTATTAAAATTATAAACAATGGCTGTTTTTTATTCCTTCAAACATAGAAATTACTTCATGAATAAGTATTAGCATTACCTGTTAACAGCCCAATGTAATTGAATGAATAATGGAATAAGTCTTGGAAATCAGGGTTTATTATTTCAAGAAAATCATCATCTTTAGTTTTCACTTCTTTCTGTTCTTTATTTTCATCTTTTTTAGCTTTTCTTACTGCCAGCCATGAGCCATTGATTTCAAATGCAACCCCCACTACTCGAAGAACTATTATCATTTCAATGAGGTTTGTTTGTCCTGAAGATAGTGGGAGGCCGAACTTATCAGCCAGCCGAAAGAAGAATAGATATCCAAACATTAAAAAGAAAGCAACAATATGACAGTATCTGAAACAAAGACGAGAATACATAAAGTTTATTATAACTTACTTACTTAGGCCCGTATTACAGAACCTCACTAAAGACACAAGCATTACTTAAAACTAATTTCAACCAATCAAATGGCTCTAAACTAGTTTTAAGTAATGCTTGAGTCTTTAGTGAGGTTCTGTAATACGGGCCTTAGTGTTGTGAATCCTCAGGAAGCCTAATGCATTCAAGAAAAACAAATTGTCCACTGCAAAAATAATTATTGAAATAAAGCAAGTTTTAACAAAACAATTATCTTTTCTTCTTTTACAAAAGCAATCAGAAATTTGGTAAGCTACAACAAAGCGGCAGCGCACGCAGGCGCGAACTAGCCCAAAAATAGATTATAGTTTGCTTTCATTGGACACGAAGTAGTTTTCTAACACTTAGATATGTCATGCATAATAGGATTATATACCGACACAACAAAACTGCCTATCCATGGCATGAAACCGGCAAAATATGATGTCTTTTTTTAGACTTCGTTAATTAACTTACCTGACAGTAGCCACTTTTATAGCAATGATACCCAGAAGTGCTGACAATATAGGGTGAATAGCGCTATATCCCGAAACAATGATAATAAGCACAAGGCCAACTATGCTGCCGACCCATTTCTTAGCTTGCACTGTTTTTAGAGCCCGGTAACGGGGCCCTATCCCTACGCTGAACAGAAGCAAGGATAAATATATAATATCGTTTCTATTTTTTGTAAGAAAGGACAACATCTTTCCTAAGTGATTAAGCTACAAATACTCAAATACACAAAACAAAACACCCCTAAACAGGCTAAAATCTGTGGCGAACTGGCATAACGGCACAAAAAACGCACACAACAACAATGACAAGGTATGACAACGATTGACATTTGACAGACAGTCAGCAAGGAATAGGGATGGACATGCTATAAACTAAAGACGCGTTATAGACAATCTATAAAAAATAAAATTATATCACGTCATCTTTACATGTTATTGTTACTTGTTACTATTATAATACGTTGAAAAAATAATCGGTCACAATCAAAACGCGGAGACATTATGATTTTTATCCCGCAACACGCTAAACGAGCGCAATTTATGGTCACCCAATGAAGTCGCCGAAAGGATGGACATTTTTTCCCTGTTCATTGAATGAATTCGCAAGAATAACTGCATACCATTTGTGTTACAATTTGTAAAATAAGTAGCTAAGTACCACCCTATCGCTTTGGGATATTCTTTAATGATAGTAGTGTTGTGTAAATAAATAAATAATTAAAATGATATGTGGTGAATATTATCTCGACACGCGCTGTAGAATTTAATAATACCTCATGAAGTGTAAAAGATCAACGAACTTTCCTTCCTAGGTAACGCAAAGAAGTAATGTAATACTCTCGTACCCTACTTTTTCAGTAAATGTCGTCATCTGCCGCCTAGCCTTTTCCCAACTATTTTTGGGTCAGCTGCCAGTCTATCCGGATGCATTCCACTGTCGTTGGGAAGATGGGTTTACAGGCTGATCTGTATCCGGGCAAGCCGCTTTTCAGACGTTCAGCGCATCGGTCAAGCACGGCATTTCAGAGTTAACCAGGCAAAGTGCTAAAATTTTCCCGGTCAACTTTTCATAACCAATTGATAGTGCGGTTTCAAGCCACGCTTGGTCGTCTAAAGCCACATTTAAAATGGTTGTTAGTGTAGTTAGTGAGAATAATTTGGGCAATTTTGTCCAACAGATGTGGCTGCATCCACAGAGGAGAAGATATATAATTATAATTTTTGGGCCAAAACAAAAGTATCGGATCAGGGTGAATGCCGAATGTAGACAAATTAATTTTGGAGAGTCCGAAATTTCGTTGAAATTTTTAATTTTATCGTCGATGAAAGGAGAAAAGCTGTTTTTCAAAATTGGGAAACCTATCAAAACAGTATTTAAATCACCTCCTAGCGTTCCATCATCTAAATACCACACGTTAAATTTTTAATCTAGTTTCTGGATAATTGGATGATTAGCCAAGCTGTAAATGATTGGCCCGCAGATTCCAAAACATTATTTTTGACATGGTATAATAATATACTTCGCCAGGTATAGCATTCCGAGACACAGGGTGACACAAGCCTACGTCATCACCGCTGTGTTACCAGTAGTATGCAATAAAATTTCCCAACCGCCTTTATTACCTGTGCGAATCGGATATAACAATGAGGTTTTAACTAACAATTCAACGTAATTGTATATGTTGTATATGTTTAAATTGAATTGTTTTATTTGATTAGAAAAACGAAACGACAATTTAAATGCTATAAATATATTTTTTTACAGAATGGAGACTGAAAATGTTTCCATAATTCGTGTTTTGTTGCAATAAAGTAGCAACTGGATAGTGACGTAACCATGTGTCACTCCCGGAATGCCAGACCTTGTTTTTTAGACCATGATTTTTGATTAATAATTTGGAAGGGTACCTACCTGTAACATTGCCACATAAAACCATCGGGTAGTTCCTTTTGACTTCAACCAACAAAGTGACCCTGTTTACAGAGTTAGATGTTCTTAACGTCAACCTTGAGGATGACTTCACCTTTGTTGGAGTTTCAAAAGGTTTAATGGGCATGTACGGCAGCCTCATAACCCCTTTCGAGCCAAAACCAAGGTGCAGGGGCTGAAACCTAACTGTAAGCGATTCGCTATACAGTTCACAGCATTTACAGCATATTTTAGCTGCCGCACGCCTGTAGGTGCACCCAACGGCGATGGGACGAATGTCACCGTCCTTCTTACGCAGGGCACATAATTTTGTGCCTCATGCTCAATGGTGCGGTGGTGAGAACAATGCCGACGACGGCGTCGTTCACACCTCCACCACCGGTGAGCATGATGTTAATCAGGGCCACAACCTCCTTTAAGAGGGCGTACAGTCACGAGCACTGATGTGTATACACTTAGCATGTTCTAAATGTGATTTTCTTCTACTGTATTGATTGTAATTGTATGCTGTTGCGAACATAGTCTTTTGGAACCTATACTATTATGAAATATATCTTATCTCAAAGTTGCAATCAATGTTCCACAAGAAAATCGCTTTTAAATTCTAGACACACTTACCGAGGGTACTTATTGAGCCGTTATTCATAATTCCTTCTCAGTCACGAGACAATTTTTTTTTTTAAAGTGGCGCTAATATACCTTTGTACAGTCACGAGCACTAATGTTTATATACTTAACGAAATTTAAAAGCGATTTTCTTCTTAAATTTCCTGTGGAACCACTTCGGAAGGAGGTGACGGCTGCAATAAACTGGGGTGCTGAAATGTTTAAGAAGGTTGAATTTAGGTCGGAAGGGTCGGGGAATGTGAGACCATCCGCAGGGGTCTACCCTTTATAGCAGAACTTTTTATGTCATAATATTATTTTGCATAACAGCGCATAGCATAAACTTCATTTCGCAGAAAATCGTTTGGTATACACTCATTTATAATACATTAAAAACGCATAATTTTGTAAGTCAGAATCATCTTTAGGCATAAATTTCATATCCATAATAATTAAAAGTATAACCATCATATTGCAAAAAGTTCACTGCCAGAATCGTCTTTTGGCATAAATTTCATATCCATAATAATTAAAAAGTAGAACCATCATATTGCAGAAAGTTCACTGTCAGAATCGCCTTTTAGCATACATACATTTCATATCGATAATCATTAAAACGTAGAACTATCATATCTCAGAAAGTTTACAATTAGAATCATCTTTTGGCATACTTTTCATATCCATAATAATTGAAAGACTCATCTATCACATTACGGAAAATTCATAGTTAGAATAATTTTGTATGAAGCATGAGAGAAGCAGGCAAACATGCAAACAAGCTTACACCATGTATGCATCAAGCATGTAGCATGCAAATATGCAAAAAAGCACACACCATGCATGTACGCATCAAGCATGTAGAATGCAAACATGCAAAAAAGCACACACCATGCATGCAGCATGCAAGCAAGCATGCAGCATGCAAGCAAACATGCAGCATGCAAGCAAGCATGCAAGCAAGCATGCAACATGCAGCAGGCATGGTTTCTGTCACGGCTCCGGCGCTGCGGGGCTCCGGAGGTCCCACGCAAGCTTCTCGTCACAGATGGTTGTAACGCTCACCACAGCAGCTTCGGCTTGCTGGCCGGCTTGGCCGGCCAGCCTCAGCCGCGGCGGCGAGCGTTAAAACCACCTGCTCCTCAGCTCGCGGGCCGCCACGCCCGCCCCTCCGCGCCTACGCGGGCTTAAATTACACTCTAGGGGTAGGCAGACAAGACTACGTGCAGTCGGTTTTGCAGCGATTCGGTTCTGTCACTTCACTAACTTTTGTAGTACAACATATTGACTTTTTAAGACAATATTTTAATTTTAATTTAAGGTTAAGAATATGATTACATTTTATAGAAATGACAATAATTATGCCTAATAAAATTATTCCAAATGATATTCTGCCATCTTCTTAATATGCCAAGTGAAATTATTCGAAATAATCGTCGCTCTAAATAAACGTTATGTGAAACGAAATTATGCGAAATTAAGCTTTACCAAAAGCAATTATGCCAAATAAAATTCTACCATCTTAAAACTATGCCTTTGTAAATTCGGACATATAAACATTCGGCCAAACAATAATTATATTAAATGATTTTTATGCCATATATATATTCGTTTAAAGAAGATTATGCCAAGTGGGTTATGCCAAATAAATTTCGGAGCATCAAATTCTGCCAGATAGAGGGAACCCCATCCGCAGGGCTGGATGTTTGCTCTCTAGAGCTTTTATAGAGAGAGAGTTCGGTTAAAACTCCGATGGCCCTCTAGTAGAGGGTTGCGCGATCCCGCGGTTTAAATCTCTATTATTGCTTCTAAATAAGGGCTAATATCGTCTTTTGAGCATTTCACTCTATGGGCTGACGGACTCTCTTGTTCCTTAAATTATTTAACAATAAAAATATCGCTTAGTACCATTCCAATTTTATTTTTTAAATGATCTTGCAGACCCTGTTTGTACGTGCTCTTCAGTTCTTTTAATTTGTAGTGTTTATTTCTGAACGTAGTTTTTGTTTTGTCGAGTCAAACTGTCAAGATTTTCGTGTCAATCCGCTGTCATTTTAAAATTATTGATTAGTTCGTGTCCAGACTTCTTCAATGAAAAATATAAATTAATCAATGGAATTTTTAATGCCATGAGCCCATGAAACAGATGTTCTGCTAGTAAAGATGGACGAAGAGGACAAGAAGTCAATAATACAGAGCCTTAACATAAGGATAGGGCCTAACATTAATGATTTGGCAAATGCTTTAGAATTACAAAATGAATTAGAGATCAAGCGGGATAAACTTCAAAGTAGTGTAAGTCCCTATGAACACTTTAATTCATATGTTTTTACTAATATTCTACCTTTTACAATACTTCCAGTAAGTTTGAGCTCATACACCAGTTAAAATAACTCAAATAAATTTATTTTATTTTATTTTAGCTTAATTTAGCCAACAATGAAGTGCCAACAAAACTGGCAGCAGCTTTAGAGAAGGCCGAATTGAATTCCGATCAAATAGACAAGCTAAAATCTAGAAGTGAAGAGTTGAAAAAGAAAGTTGAAACATTCCTGAATAAAACAGAACCACTGAGATATGAGGTTGATAGACGGTTTACTGCAATCAACAAGCTGGAAGAAGTATTAGTTTACTTAAAATCCTTTGAGAAAATTGATGAATTGAGGTTTGTGTGGACTTTAATTAGAGGTTTACTGCGGAATGGAATAATAGATTATGGATGATGCTCTTTTATAACTCATTGGCTCTTCACCTGCAACTTGATTTGCATGGATTTTGTACTTTCTCCTAGAAACTTCGACACTCCCTCCACCCCCTTTAAAGGGAAGTTTTGGAAAATTAATGATTACCATATTTATTATTTACCTAGTAGAAAGTATTTGTGCCAAGTTTCAAGTTTCTAAACCAAAATGAGATTTTTCAAACAAATTATTCTTCCTTGCAACCCCAAATGTAGTAAATAAAAAAATTACATTTTGCTTTTTTCCATTATTTGATAATAGAAAATGCAAAACAATTTTTTTCATAGATTATTTATTTTATACCAATTTTTGATTATGTGTCAATCAGGACATGTGCTTTTTATATACAGGGTCAAATTATATTACCTAACGAAACTCTGCAGACATGATGGGTATCAATATCTAAACATGATAAACCAAAAACTAAATTAATTTGCTGGATTTTTTGTGGGGTCATCCACAGCAGTTAGTGTAGTCACTTGAACTATCAGTTTAAAAAAATCTGTTTTTTTGTGTTAGCTTCACTGACGTGATGGGTTTCGATATCGAAACACGATAGAACAAAAGAAAACAGATTTTCTCAACTCAAACTTCCAAGTAACAAAACTACCAGTGGACGTTGACTCAAAAAAATAACATCAAATCTTTTTATTTTATCATGTTGTGATATCGATCCCCATCACATCTGCAGACTTTGGCTTGCTAATTTAATTTGACCCTGTAGATGGGTTAAATGCAATCATTGTGAATGAGATCAATGAGGAAAAGAACAGTACCACCTACACAATTCTAATTTCATTCCTTATTAGTATACTAACTTCTGCCTGTGACTTGGGCTAACAAATGTAAAAAGAATTTTACAAATCCCACCAAACTTTGCAACTTTATTATACTAGTAAGTATAGATTATGCCCTTATTTTGTATATAAGTTTTTTTATATTTGGATATTAAAATGATTTAATATCATCTGCTCAAACTACTCAAATTGGTAGACCCAAATAACCAAAAGACTTCAAATAGAAAAAAAAAACCATTACATCGACACCATAAATGTAGAAATGAATGAGTAGAAATAATTATAATTGACAATTTGCAAAATATGTTTAAAAAATACCAATTATATTTTAAACATTAAAATTGTTGTTCTTCAATGATGTCATACTGGCACGTGCTAAGATTGTGTTTTTTTTTTTTTTTAATATTCTAGTCGTCAAATGAAACAGACCAATGATGATGAGCAATTGGTTCTATTGTATGGTGAGCTCAGAAAAATGTGTGGCCTGTACCAAAAGGGCCACAGGGCCACCTATGTAAAGGAATATACACACTACTGGCATAATGTGCTGAAAGAAAAACTTACCAAGTAAGTAGTAGTTATTACTATATGTTTGTGTACAATATCTATTATTATATACATACATACATAAATCACGCTTCTTCCCATGGAGATAGGCGGAAACTACAGAACACCACCTATCATAATCCTCACACTATCTGGCCCCCCCCCCCCCTCCCTATGTTCCTTTTGTTTTGTTTACATTCAGACTTTTCATAAACACAGTCTATTATTATATGTACTCATAAAATGCAATGGAATATAATAAACAGGAAATATGAGTCTTCAACATGAGAAGAAGAACAGGAAATATTCAATAAAAAGATACATCTTATTTCTAAAAAAAATATAGCTAATAATTATATTAATGGTAACTATTTAAAATAATAACTAAATAATCTAGCAAATAGTTTGAGTTCAAAAAGAAACATGACTAGCACCCTAATTACGTAACACACTATCTATTACAATCTGAATCCTTTTGAAGCCTATTGTTAAACCATTGCTTCTTATGTTCGAAAAATTTGTCTGCTTAACAACGTAAATAACGCAATGAATGTTGTTGAACTGTCAAAAGAAACCCATTCCTACTGGTAGTGTGTAACGTAATTACCCCACAGATTAAGTTATTATTGATCCCTGGACCAAAAACTAAGGCCCATTGAACTTCTTTCTGTTTATTTTCAAGAAAAAACAATTTGAACAGTTTCTGCACATGACTCAATACTAATTTCCATTTCAGACATTATGAAGATGTACTAAAGTTGCTCAAATGGCCATTCTCAGCTCCAGCAGAAAGCCAGCCAGCACCTAAAGAGGTGATGGTGAAGTTTAGCAGTTTTACTAAATATCTGTTCCTAATTGAAGAACCTGAAGATCTAGTGAACAGTAATGTTACTGATGATGTATGGCAAGGTGAACAACCCTTTGACAAAAGTTTATTAAAATATTGCTGTACTAAATAAATGCGAAATAAGGCCACCTTAAGAGCTCTTGATCAAGTACCATTAACAAAACAAATACCTATATTTGGATTCAGAATCCCAGATAATTATCAGATTTTGGGAACACAAACTCAATGTCATACATGAAAAAGCTCAAATTCTATTGCAACTGAAATTTATTTTAGGACCTTTTTAACACATATGGCGAATCAAAAATCAACTTAGACTACATAACACTAAAGTAGATAGTTGATTAAGTGGAAATACATGTAAATTATTTAAGATAGAAGAAGAGTATTTAAGTTAATGTAGTAATAATATGTGACTTTTTCTATTGACAGAGAAAGGCCCATGTCTTCCAGTTCGAGTGCTACTGCGGCCTCTTAAAAAGAGGTTTCAATTCCATTTCACGGGCAGTCGTCAAACGGCACGTATTGATCGACCAGAGTGGTTCCTTACACAGACACTCACTTGGATTAAACACCATCAAGGTTTTGTTAAAACCCATGTTCAACCAATTGCTGATAAGCTGGAGCTAAAGCATGTGAGGGCAGTGGTATGTATGCAGTTGTTTATTCAACGTGTTCTCTGAATTTTACCCTAGATAAGTCCTGTGAATAACTAAGAATGTATACTAAAAATATTTATTAATAACACCCTTTTCTTGCTAGCTTGGCACATGCAAAAGAATTGCCTCAAAATATTATCATCTATTAATTCATCACATTATAAACTAGCTGCTCTCGATCCCGTGGGAACATCAGGATAAAAAGTATTCTATGTCCTAATCAAGGTCATGGTCTACCCATGTGCCAAAAATCATTCAAATCCGTTCAGCCGTTTTAGCGTGAAAGTGTAACAAACATACAAAAAATTAAATCTTTTCTCTTCATATTATTAGTTCAGATTAAACTCGATTTGTCTGTACTACAAACCGCATCAAAATGTGATCCGGTTTTCGACATCATTTAGAGAATTTATTCCGTAAAATGTATGTGTATAATATTATATTAATATTAAACTTACATATTGTAAAGTAATCTCGATGATTAGTCAAATCGTGAAAACCATGCGAAGCGGGGGAGGGTCACTAGTACTTACATAAAAAGAAATATTCTGGCCAGCAAGCTGCAACATTCTGGTACTAACGAAAGCCGACATATAACTTTCGAAGTATAAACTAAAACAATTAACCCTTTTCAGGACGAATTCAATGCTGGTCTCATAGCACTGGCCGCCGAGAGACTTCATACAGTGCTAGCATTGTATCACTCGCATGGGTCTAAAGGCGAAATAGTCGACGTCGACGCGGCTTTTGCTCATGCCGTGGACGAAACACTAGGCTTTCAAAGAGAGCTGGTGGAGGTCACGGGCAAAGATAGCAATAGTGTGCTCTCTGTTTTGACCAAAGTGGAGACGTTTTTGAGGTGGCAAACTGTGGAGAAGAAATGTAAGTTCAATATATTTATGAAATGTTGTTTAGGCTGAGCTAAACTGTGAAGGAAACTGGCAAGTCCTAGAGCACATGCGCCAACCAAACAGTACTGGGCCCACGTGATGGATTACGACTCACCCCCTCTCACAGAGAGGTTTAATTTCCAGCATTGGGAACATTATAATATGGTTTTAGGCTGATTATGATTTATAATACTGGTGGAAGGCCCAATCTTTGCAACATCGACGATTGTTGCGCCAATGTTATTTGGTCTCAAAAAGCGAAAACGGTGAAACGCAAAAGATATTTATATATTTTATTGAACCTATAAAATTAAAATGTATGATATTTCTAACTTAACCGTGACTTTCCCAACAGATGCATTAGCGAAGATGGACGAGAGTTTAGAATGTCCCCAGTGGAGCGAGGGGGTGGGGTCGGGCGCGGGCGCGGCGACGGGCGCGGCGCTGTGGATCCCGCGCGCCGCTGATTGGTTCGTCACGCTGCTGCGGACTATTGAGGACAGATACAAGCTGCTACCACAGCCGGGACACAGGTCAGTGTATACAGTCATTATGAGAAGTAAAAGCAAACAGTTTTACTAGTGTCTATTAATGCAACTTGCCTATTACTTCGGCTCAGTGCGCCTAGCTGCCCAGTTTGATAGATAATTGTTCGATTAGAAAAAAATGTTAATGGCACTGTGTAGGTCTAGGAAAAATACACATAAATTGAAATGACCGTTGGAATTTTTATTAGTGCAAAATTTGCACTGTTTGGAGCATATTCGACCCCTTTAGTGTCTAAAGTCAACAAGAGAAGAAGAGTGTCATATTCTACTAGTGTTTACGTATGGAAACATATAATATTATATAAAATAATAAATAATATAATATATAAAATAATAATATCAAACAAAAACAAATAAATAATAATAATAATAATGTCAATACTATTTTCGGATGTCAGCTGAAGCAGGATGCCCCACATGACAGATCATTTTATCTTTAAGAAGCAAGTAATTGAAATCGTGTAGGTCTAGGGAAAGTAAACATAAATTGAAATAAATAGGATTATTTTTTGTGCAAAATTGGCTCTTATTAGAGCATATTGTAGCTTCTTTATGGAGCATTTTTGGATGTATATTTTCTCATTTTTTTAGCATCTAATGCGAATGCCGTTGTTAAATGATAAAATATTCTAATTTCCACATTACCTTGTAGACTGAACTTTCTGGAGCTTCAATTAGAGCTGGTAGAAGAATGGCGCATCCGCCTCACTCAACTGCTGAGCGCAGCGCTTGACAATCTTCACGTGGAGTCCTTCCTGTCTCCCGACGCGGGGTCGCATCCCGTGACAGCTGTCATCAATGCTGCCCATCATACGAGGACCGTTTTGCTACAGTGGGCTCATTCTTTGGTAAGGAAAGAAGATAGTTTTTCTAGGTAAAGTTTTATTTTAATCTAGCATCTTGATTAGGTGCTAAATGCTAAATGAAGGGATCTACTAGCTGCGTTGTTGAGTTAAGAAGAGGCTCAGTGTGTGCATTGATCCGCTTGACATTTATTTACGGATTCTAGGACGTAAACAGATAAAATGTTCATTAATATCTTAAATCAATATGTATCATTGTTAACATTTTTCACTGCGAAAAACACGATAGGTCTGTACGTAGTTGTATTCCTATGAAGAGATATTAAGATAAGTTCATTGACCGCTATTGCCATGCTAAAACGCACAATTAAAACCATTTTGAATAACACTACATTCCTATCCACCCTACAATGTAATTCACACTTTAAAGCGACTCAACCTAATCCTTTATATTTCTCCAGCATTACCTCCAACTCCACTTCTACCGGCGTCAGTTCTTGAACTTCACACAGCAGCAACATCAAGACGAGGAGTTCAGCGAGGACACGTCAGATACTGAGTATACTGACTCTGATGAAACGCCCATTAAGAGGCAGAAAGGTAAGAGACACTATTCACTGCAAGAGAGAAAGAGGTGAGTTTTTGAGCAGAGATCAATAAGGCAACTACGCGAAAAGGCAAGCGAATATTGCAGCCGCATCGCATCCCAATACAAAAAAAGCCGTTGCGGTCCGTAGTTGGCGATGATCCATATAATTATTATGCTATAGTAACCTTTCAAAAGTAAGAACAAAAACTTTAAAAAAAGAACGACTGACTTCCAAAAAAAAACACTACAATGTCAAAAATTACTTTAATTTCGACTTCCAAAAAAAAAACACTACAATGTCAAAAATTACTTTAATTTCGACTTCCAAAAAAAAAACACTACAATGTCAAAAATTACTTTAATTTCGACTTCCAAAAAAAAAACACTACAATGTCAAAAATTACTTTAATTTCGGAAGTTGGTGGCAAAAAACGAAAATACAAAACCAAAGACACCGACTTCCGGAATTAAAGTTATTTTTCATACTTTTGCGGTTTTTTTTGGAAATCGGTTGTTTTTTTTTTTTGTAAAGTCGTTTTTATTTTTCACTTTTTAGTCGTGGTACCTACCCCACACAAAATCGTATACCACTACTTGATAATATGTAAATAACAGTGATATAAAGTTATTAAAACATCATCAATATAATACTAAGTGGAACAAATACGTATTATTAAGGAAATCTCAAAAACTACAGGTCAGATCTTGATCATAAATTTGATCAAGATCTGACCTGTAGTTTTTGGATGGAACCATATGAGACGCACCAGCTTTCAAATTAGAAAAAAGTTCTGAGGTAAAACACATAAAAAAATACAGTTAAATTGAGAACCTCCTCCATTTTTTGAAGTCGGTTATAAACAGCGATGAATAAAACCAAAATTGCGCCCTGCACGTCCAAATTAAAGTACACTATGGTTTGCCATATTATGAATTATGAAAGTGTTCCATTGCGATGAAGGGATGGCGCTATACGCCCTGTATATCTCCATCTTTCTTTTGTACTGGAACAATTATGGCTCATTATGCTTACGCACTATCGTTTTATAATCTACAAACAACAAATTTTGCAGATATAAGTGCGCAAGCTCTGTCTTTAATGGAAGTGGAACTGCAAGCTAAGCACTTGGCGCTAAGTGAGGTATCCAGGAGGAATTCACTGGTACCTACCTTGAACCAGTATGATATTGTAAGTATTTAAAACTACCTTCTGTAAAACACACTTAATATGATAGTTGGTCTGAAGGTGTAAATGCAGCATTTTTTTTTGTGTTAATTTTTTCTGTACATCTGTTATTTCTCACTACACGTTCACTCTATGCTCAATTACGAATTATTATGTCAAATAATTTTAGAGGAAATCTCATGTGACGGACGGAATGACAGACAGTTTAGTGCCTGCATAGGTACAGTACTATGCACAACATAACAGTTCCATTTCCCTATTTTTTTAACTGCGTTCACAATCCTATTCAAACATACCAACCAAACCGGTGCGTTATAGCAACCAAGGGAGTCGAAGCATACATTTCTCCCTGACGTAATTTTCGGCAGATGTGTCTACTGAGATAAAACGTGATAAGGAACTAAATTATACCAGGTGATCAGGGTAGTAATCGGCTGTTCGTGGTCAACGGTCGCCGGTATTGTAGTTAGGCACTTGAAATTATGAGTTTAGAAAATATTTTCTTTGTTTTATCATCACTAGATACACATCATATCTGTGAAGTTTCCTTAGTTAATTTAATTTGTACATTTCCCTCCAGACGTCTCCAATAGTGAACCTAGCGGTGACAGATCCCCTCTCCGGTGAAGACGAGGCTGAAGAGGCGGGCGTGTTCGCTGAGGCGCCGGCTTTACTAGCGAGGCTCCGAGACAGCGGTCTTGCCTCACTCGCTGAACATATACTACTCGAGTTCAAGGCCGGGTTGAAGGACTATAAGCGACAGAAGTAAGTAGCACTGACCACAGATTAAGGTAGAAAGTTCTAAACTGAAACCGCATTGTTTTTACAATCCTTAACTGCAAGAATCTGTGATAGTAGAAATTGCTTAGCTTAGCATGAACTCTTCTCCTGTATTGGACATGTCTTTTCCTATCTTCCACTATTTAACAATAGAGCTATATTTAATTATGTATATAGTTAGACAACCATCAGAGAATGGTCTAGCAATTTTCTTAACTAATATCATAAAGAGGTAAAATTGTTTGTTTGTTTCTAACTACTTTCTACTGATTCGATTACAAAAATTCTTTCACTAATAGAAATTTAAATTATTGCCGAGTGCCATAGGATATATTTTACGTTGAAAAAATAACCTTCACGCGGGCAAAACAGTCATTTATAAATTGATAACTAACTTAATCACAACTAAAAGAGAGTTGAGAGCTACACAGAATTGTCTCTGCACGCTATTTTCAACTCTATTGTAGTTACGTTTAGTATCAATTTTATCAATGAAAGTTACTGGAAGTTTTTGCTGGGGCGCCCTGACCATTACAGGCAAGACTGCGATATACGCAACTCTCCGCAGTGTACCCACCAAGCTCTTCACTAATTTCCCAATGTTATCACCACGCAGATGGCACGGCCTGCTGATCGTAGAAGAGATGGCGCTGTGCGTATCGTCGTCCCTGTGCTGGCCGCTGTCGGCGCTGTGCGCGCGCCTGTCGGTGGCGGCGCAACGCTTAGCGCCCACGCTCACCACGCGCCTGCGCGCGCATCTCGCTGACATCGTTGACATTTATATCTTTGAGGTAAGTCCTACACTACATTCACAGTTATTTTACCTCTGACTGCAGCAACCCAATAGCAACCTTATTGTAATGACTATAAAGATTATTGTGAATTTGACAGACTTGTCAATGGCGGCAAACCAACAGCAACCTTATTACAACTGCAATAAAGATTACTGTGATTTTGGCGGTGATGCAACCTCAGAGGTAAAATAATTGTGAACGGACTGTACTATAAATGTGCATTTTCGAAGTTTATTTGTTACGTTATCACGTTTTAAGCGGCTTAACAGATTTGGATGACATTTAGAGCACAGATAGACAACATAACATATAGGATACTTGTTATCCGGGTACATGTAGGTAGTAGTTTCCCTAGTACGCAAGTTCGTCACACAAAGTAGAATTCATACATTATATCTCAGGCGATAATGGCAACAAATTACAACTTGAAGAATTTATATGTATGTGCTAGGCGCGTGTATCTTTCAGCCCGGCCCGACATCAACTAAATGTACCTATATGTATATCGAAATATATATACACACAAATACATACATAAACTCAGTCCTTCCTATGGGGATTGGCAAAAACTATAGAACGCCACCTGCTAGGAAATATACCTACGACGAATATGAATTGTTCAATGACACTGTTAGTCTACTACAAAATTACACGTGTATCTATGTATTAACAGCTTCTTTCTTTCGTAGGAAATAGTGCTTGAGAATTGGTTCAACACGGGCGGCACAATGCAGTTCACGCACGACGTCAAACGTAACCTCGTGCCCGCGTTCGCACCCCCTAACAAAATTGCGTCGCAAGTCTACCAGTTACCCAGGTAAGTTTAATAAAACTATACAATCGAAAAAATTATAATGACAATAATAAAACACATTGGCGGTAACTTGGAACACGTTAATTAATTTATTGTTTGGCTGTGAAAAATCTATAGCCGCGGGTAAAACCGATTGTTGGCGTGGCAACGTATGCCGTGGCGACGCGTCGCCACCCTATGTTTTATCTATAAAATAGTTTCGATGTTTCACATCTGCCAGGCCATCCGTGACGGCTAATTTTTTTTAAGCAATATACATTTAACTAAAGGAGACTGGGTATAAGTATAGCGATATGGCTGTGATATTTATGTAAGGATACCTCATCTTTACCTTTGTGCAAAGTGGCATCAAAATCTGAACAATTTTGAGAAAAACATACTTTTATAAATTACAGGATTTGAACCATTTCATTTCATTTCAGGAACCATTTTAGCTTGTTTATTTTTTGCATAGATGTGTCCATTTCAAAGATAACGATGCATAATGATAGATAACTTTTGATGTACTTAGATTATGAATACGAAAATTACACACTTTCATGTACTTAGGACGTACTAAGTTTCCACATTTGATTTTGCACAAGCTCTAACGAATTTCATATGAATTCAGCGATAACATGAATCATCAAATTGGCGGGTCCAATGTTTTAATCACATAACTTTAATTTGGCACTTATTGTATTGAAAATTGAGTATATACCTGTACATATCTAGTACTAAGTCTTCGGGTGTGAATTACCTGCCTCTTGAGTAGCGCTTCCAGAAGGTCCCGCCACTTTGACGTCAAAGTGGCGGGACCAGGGACGTCTTGACGTACTTCCTTTACCTTTAGAGGTACAAATTTCTTGTTTAGGGTACAAATAATACATATGTAGTACAAACACTTTAATGTGATACATTTTAAAATGGGGACTCGATCCCGTCACCTTGATGTGCACGAAAAATCATTAGGTAATAAAAAAACGTTCTCCATAGATAAGTATCCGTACACAAATATCAAAACCGTATCGCTATTGATCCATAGTCCACGTCTCATACAATACGGCCAGTCTCCTTTAGTAATCGATTCGCCAATGTGACGGAACAGGTTTACGTGGTATATTTTAAATGAAACCACGTACCTTGTCAACATATAAAAACATATTAAGAAAAAATAAATAAAAGGGGTTACTGTGAAATATGCCAACTTTGCCAATCAAGGTATCTTTGCCCTAAAAGAAATTTATAAGCAAATCTAGCGGGTTTGCTTGTAAATTGCTTTTAGGGCAAAGATACCTTAATTGGCAAAGTTGGCATATTTCACGGTACGTAAGTTTATGGTCACAAGCTCCCAAACATCCCTTGGGAGTAGTGCTGTACTCTCCTGGCTCAGCGGCGTGACGTCCGTTAGTACGACAACGTGGACAATAAAGAGACTTCTGTTGAGAATTTTTATCAATTGCATGAACATAATTAGGTGATATGGAGGAATCGTTACTGTTATTCGTCTCCTTTTCTTCCGTTTTATTATTACTATTGTTACTTCTATTATAACGGTTCGATTCTGAAAAGTGATGACTTACGTCTTGCTTCTACGCTATCGGTTGTCATTCCCGCGTGACGCAAAATTTTTGTATGACCTACAGGTAGCTTTCCTCTGAATTTGTGTTTTTGCATCTGAGATATGTTTATGTAACTATACGGGAAAAAAGTGCTAAGCGACTTTTTTATTAATTAGTTGATTAAATTAAAACGGTTAAAAACCGATTACAATAATTAAAGACAGACACAAAGACAAGAGAAAATTATAAAGTTGAGTTTAACTTAAATTAAAAAAAAAACAACACTTTCATGAATTCCTCCTACAAGTACTTCTGCATGCCAGTAAAATATTCGTCCATTCATCCGCAAACAGATCATTTGTTTTGAACGCCTATGCAAAAAGTTGACATAATATTTTCGTCCTAAACAGACTTCTCGAATCCTGCAAACTCCTAAACCTGGATTACGACGACGCGCGTCGTCTCCGCGCTGTCCTCACGAAACAACCAGCTGCTGTCGACGAAGCTCTCGATAACCACAACATTCGCTACATACAACCCTCACAAGTCCTTCAAATCCTGAACCAAAGGACCGACCTCAGTGACAGCAGCAGTCCGTCATCAGTCATGGAGCTATTCTGAAGTTATGAGGGAGGAGGCGTCTAAATAACTTGCTACAGCACGGCCATCGACTTTTGAAAAAGTTCGGATTTTTAGAGTGTCGTCTCTGTCCGGTGTATCTCTTTCTAGCACAATGTTTCGAAGTAACGCTCGGCTGGGCACTGCACATCGGTATGGCATGATAAGAAAGGCCGGTTGTTGATGTTGTCGTGTAACTAAGGTTGTCGTTCTATTAAAAAATGACAAAAAGAAAAATATTTAAAAAAAATCGATTGATCGAAAAATCTTTCTGTTTAGTTGTAATTAGACTTCACCAAAATTAAATAAAAGTTTATTTAATTTTGTCAAATTAAATAAAAGTTCATTTAATTTTGTCTGTTGTATTTACAATTTCGAAGCCCAAAATACATTTCAGAGTAAGCTTAAGCGACAGAATTGTAACATGTTCGGCCTGGCCTTAATAATACCGATTTTTGCCAGGATCTGAGATCTTACTTCATTAAATATTCACTTGCAAACGAACGATCGATCTTAACAGTTACACGGCAACCATCTTTCAAATTCCTATTTGTATCCATTAATTTGCATAACTTTTAGCGGTCATAAAATTGTGCTCATGTTTTGAATACACAAGCCTCTTCCGCCAATGTTTCAAAGTATCGAAATCCTGTTTACCTAGATATATTTGCTATAATACATGATACATTTATTTGAGCATCACTATTCAGTTAGAATATCAATCGGAGCGCGGTTACAACGAAGGTCGCAGGTATTTAATACTTTAACGACTTCTAAATATTTCCGCGTCATATGATCCTTAAAATGCTTCTCACATTTGATCATGTAGAAGCCACACAAGTAGCAAAATTTTTTGTAACTGAATAGGGCATTAAGTCCGTGGCTAAGTGTTGGCAGGTAATGTTCAGACTGTAAGATAGACTAATTTGTTTCTTAAACACGTCGCACCTTCGGTAGGAGAAGGGCATAACTGCACTTTTAGTGATTTTACAGGAGAGTCATTTTAAGATCTTGTTGCGCCAAGATATTAAAAAAATAACACCAATATGACAAAGGCACTGTTGCCCTCTGGTGGTATTAAGCTGATATTGATACTAGTCTTTGTTCCTCCGGATAAAAGGGACTTTTTGAAGCACTTTGGCATACTTAAGTCATTTTTGTTTTTTTTTGTCAGTTATGCCCTTGTCTTACCGAAGGTACGACGTAGTGACTAGCTGGAGTGACGGTTATGTTTCTGCACGCGTAGCATGACCATTATAGAAACGGGTTTTGTCGACGGAAGAATAGGCAAAAATGACGTTCCGTGAAGACAGTACGATGGCAGCAAAATAGAAAGAGTCAACTGCTCTTTTTACGAAATTTAGTAGTTTATTCACGTTTTTCTTTTATTTTGCTTATATCTCGAAAATGGTGTGTCCTATCGCAAAAATATGAAAATTTTGACCCCCTTTATGAAACGCTTAAATCCCTAAAACTAAACATGTAGGTAATACTTTTTCACATTTTCCATACAAAAAGTGAAAAATTCCATTTTTCCATTCTATTTTTATGCTTTGCGGCCGTCGAGTAAAAAGTTTTCTACTGTCTTTAGCATGGCGATTACAAAATCAAATTGTCTTCACTACCTTAGACAACTGACAGTTGTCAGTGTGATTTTGACGTTTGGGATAGAAAACTTGAAATAGTCTAGAAATAAAAAGACCTAGATAACGATCGGTACAACGAAAGCCAAAATGACGGATTTTAGAAGGATTTTTACGGTGCGCTGTCAAAAATAGAGAAGAGAAATGTCATTTTGTGTAGAAATAGCTATGTCTTGTCTTCCAAGAAACAGAAAGCGTCATGCTACGCCCGCTGGTGTAGTGCAATTTCGGATATTTCAGACTACTTTCAGTCTCGACCAAAGCTATTATAATGTTCACGGCATATCCGCATTCGCTCATCAACGAAATTACATACATATGGGATAGTAGCGATAGAGCACGTGGAACAGCCAATGGTACAAAAATATACCGACCGATTACAGACTTTTTATGTATGTTTTTTTTTTATACGAAATGTCTATACAATCAAATCACTAGACTGAACATAGCCATCTACTCGATCCTTATTATGATTCGATAATTTCGTACCAAAAATCATGCTTTTTCAACACTGAACATAAAAATCAGTAAAGTAACTTATTGATTCGACGGCATTAGCTAGTGGCAAGTTGATTTAAAGGAGTAGCCTCCTCCTCATAAAGGGTTTGATAAACTGCCGATTACTCAAACGCAACTCAAGTTTAATCATACACGCACGGATCTGTTTTATTCTGTACATCTACCTCTTTCAGACGCTTAGAGGCGTCATTCGTTAGAGAGAGAAGTCCGCTCGCAAGCATCCGCACTAAACCGCATCAAGAATTCTCGCTCTTTTAAATTACACTTCTGAGTGACAAAAAAAGATAGAGATACAAGAAGATGCTCGTCTATGCGTGTAAATGTGATATCACCCTGAAAGTGTAAACAACAGAAATACTGTTGAAAATGGCGTTTGAGTATTAAAAGTATAATTGTAGATAATTGTCTATTTATATATCTGCTGTCTACATTTAAATGGCTAGTATCATCTTAAATATATCGTTTAGAATAGCACATTAGGGCTTCTAGAAGTAGTTATTACTGTTAGTAGCAACTGCATTTATTAGTCACTATTTTTTCTATACTTATATTAAATTATAATGTAACATTATTGTGAATGTCTCTTGAAAAAAATCGTATAACTTTAGTATCATGATGCCAGGAGCGTCGTCCTGCAGGATGTAACCTTTCGTGGTCCACTTGGAAGTCCCTGAACTGTCTCCGGACACAAGTGGGAATATGTAACTCCAGCCTAGTAAAGTGGGGCTACCTCGACGGAACGGCAGCTGGGTGTGGATGTGGAGCTATGTCGCAAACTATGCTCCACCTTCTATCTTGCCCTCTGTGTCCCAAAACTTGCAGTCAAAGTGACTTCTGCGCTGCCACCGACGACGCCGTGGAACTGGCGAAGTTTTGGGCCAACAAGATTTGAGAAAAGTCGTGCCAGCGACACGAAGAAGAAGATCATAATACCAATTAAATCTTCGGTCATTTCCATTTCAAAACCTTTTGTAGCTGTTAACTATTATTTAAAACTTTACAACGATATTTTAAACTGTTCTTCAATAATTGTTTGCATTTTGATTCACCATGCTACACTAGCTCCAGCTTGATGAACAAAATCGGCTTGAAATGTTATTGATTTTGATACAGCTTAAGTGCATAGCAATCGTTAGGACCGTTTGCACCACAAACTACTAAATGTTGATACGTTTAGCGGTAAACGAACTTAAAACATCTTTATATTTTAGTCAATCATTTGAAAATGACAGAGACAGAATGAGGTTTTAAATATTTTTAGCGCTAATCGTATTTAAATCATCGTTCAATTTCAGTAAATCGATTGAAGATGAGAGTGACAGAATGATTGAAATTATGTTTAGCGCTAAACTTATTTAGTAATTCGTGGTGCAAGCGGGCCTTAGGGCAAATTTCACCAATGAAACTGGACGTGATCGGCGTATCTAGACCGCGTTCAAGAGCCGTCATGCGTCAGTGTCAATATTCCACAACAATGATGACACTGACAGCTCTTGAACGCAGTTTAGATGTGCTGACTGATCGCGTTCAGTTACATTGGTCTAATTCGCCCTTAATATGCTTATACAAAATAAGTAATACTGTCTTTGTCGAGACTTGGTCACAATAATATTTGCTCATTTTCGTATGTGATTGTTTCTTGGTGTCACGACTTTCTTACTGTGATACGAGTTGGTACAGAAACAGCAGCTAATTGTAATGTATTATACTTTTAATTTGTCATTCAACTATAGCTTATAAATGTACTGGATGTTCGCATGAATTGATATTCTTTGTAATAACTAGGAAAATAAATGAAAATCAGGTAAAACTTCAGTAGAACATATTCAAATAATCACATTTTGCTCATATTCGTGTTTGTCAAATCAGCCAGTGTATCAACATACTCAATTTGTATTGTTTTATGTTTATTTGTGGTATAGGTAGGTGTGTGTTGAAAACACTTAGACTGAGTCTAATAATAATTTTAAGTAGGAGTGTTTCTCTTTATTTCATGCCAAAATGCATGTTTTCTATTTATCTATTGTAATTCCGTATAAATAAATTAATATATTCGTGTTTTTAAATGTTTTATTTTAACAAAATACAAGAATATTGTACAAAATAACTTACGAACTACTATCTCAGATAGTTTAAACAAGCAATGGAATCTCCATTCTTAGTCTCAGTATGACATGTTTACTAAAAGTATTAAAACTAATATAAAGCCTGCACACAGATCTCTCTAATGGCACAAAATGCACCCTGAAATCAAACGCATAGTTTTGCGAGGGTCCATTATGAAAGTATATTTCACAAGTTAAAAAGACGCATAAGACAATATGTGACAAAGGCGGTTTCAAATCGGATCTTTTCTTTAATATTTTATGAGATCAAACCCATACATAGTCCTATGTCCTGAACTCGGTCTATAAGGATACGCGCCATTTTTGATTGTGCCATAGTTCCTTACTGTAATTGGTTATATTAACATATACTTATCTATGGTCTAGTGGCAGTGTATCCAACACTATATCTTTGTCGTTCGATAGGTTGTGTTCGCAACTTGGGAATTAGTACTGTACAAACGGGGTGAATAGGGGCGAAACTTTAAAAGGGATTTTAACATTGAAATCATATAGTTTGTTGCCAACAAGGGCACTTAATCGTTAATTACAATACAGTAAACACATTAGAGTCCTTTTTGGCAACAAACTATATAATTTTAATGTTAAAATCCCTTTTAAAGTTTCGTCGCGCTTCACCCCTGCATCCCTATTCACTTCGTCTGACTGTAATTGTCCAACCATTTTTAAATCAGGCTAATTTCATGTGTGGTCTTTGTAAAATTAGTGAATAATATTACGCTATCGCAGTTTTGTTCGTATAATGGCATGTGCTTATCGCGTCTTTGACTTACAAACTATAATTTCATGAGTGCACTTTCGCGTCATAGTACATTCCATTGCATTAACACTTACAATTAAAAACTTTAAATTAAAACTATTACTAGAACCATAATATAATCAATGTACTATGGAACGAAAGGTTTATCCTCTTTCGTGTTTCCCTAAACTTCGAATTTGTTCACAGCCTCTCTTGCAAAATTAGTGAACAAAGTAATTTGTCAGTGCATTTGTCAAATAAATATTCTTCACAAATATTTACAAATAGGCAATCAGTATTCATTCATTAGACAATTATAATACTTTGCATATGACTACCTACTTAGTTTCTAAATCTAAAAGTACAGTCATCAACAACATTATAACTAATACTTGTAATTAAATATTGAATTTAATTTTAAACTTACAATTAGTTTCTCGATATTACAAGATTACTAAATCGTTCAATAATTATAATTTTCCTAATAATAACTAGAACGGGATTATTAATTATTATTACTATCACATAGCACTGGCGGTGGATTCAGTGAATCGCCTTTTATTATGATTTAAAGAATTTCAATTAAAACGCCTACAGTTTGTACTATAAATTATTTTTACACACATCTAGTCTACTAAAATTCTTGTTTGCTAAATTCTAAATTGTCGTGAGTCAGCTGCACTGCGTCATAAAACTGATAAACTAAGTACGTTTTTTTTTATTGTTTAAAGCAGTGCGATAAAGTAATTCCTTGGGCACTGCGTCTAATTAAATAATAATATTGTTTCTTTACATTTTTCTTCCGGAACATTAACGACAGGAAAACGGCCTGACCCTCTCAATTCACGCCGACAATTTTCCTCGTTTACGCGATTTGAACCATTTTTTTTTTGAGTGATGTTCTACAACTTGACCTCGGCATTGACGGACTGGTTAGTGCCTGCCTCGGCTTCGCGTTGCTTCCGTGGGTCTTGCGTGGTGGTGTTCCACCACTGCTCGTCACCGGAAGCGTACGCGACGAACACCAAGTTCGTCAGTATGAACACGCCCAGCGCTATCCAGAACACCAGCCGCCATTGTATTAACGTACTCTGAAAAGATAATGTGGATCTTTAGTAATTCTTAAAGTGGCATGGCATTATCAACTTAGGTAAGTACCTACTTCATCAAGGACCTTAAAGTGCTGCTATTTATGCAAGGAGCCATTTTCTGAACTGAAATATTATCTAAAATAAGTTGGCTATAAACTCAAACTCAAAGCATTTATTTCAATTAAACCATTTACAGGCACTTTTGGATTGTCAAGGAGTCGGTTAGTCAGAAATATGAAGCTAGTTGCCAATTCCATAGCGTTCTTCTCCATAGGTACCTAACCTATGGAGAAGAACGGGCAAGAAACTCCAAGGTCACTCTTTGTTTTATGTGAGAACGATGTAAAAGACGTACCTACACGTTAAAACCGTCTAGAGTACAACAAACAGAAACAAAAAAAAAACCAGTATCAAAATAATTAAAATAAGCCGTGGCAGCTAAGAGAAGACCAGTCCCAACTGACATCGCCCGTTTATGAACATGACGCATGGATCAGCACCAATCAATTCAACCGTTTTGCAGAGAGCTAAATGATCCACACCCGCGCCACCGTGAACGAGACATTTGAGTGAGCATGATATACTATCAACCGCCAGGGCACATTCAAGTAAATGAAAGACATATTACCCGGTAAATTGTAGTTCTATAGTACATAGTACTCACACCTGGACTATTCAGTTATATGTGCATGCAGTAAGATGGATAATCCTTGTCCATGAACTACAAACATGGTATCCTCAATAATGGTCAGTATGGTGGATTATGTTTCTCTATTATTAGTAGGTACATTACTTTAAGTATGCTTGAAGTGGACCAACTTTTTAACATTATGGAATGCAATAAAAATAAGCATCAAGTTTTTCCATAGCGGTCAAAGCCTTTTTGTTGCCAAAATAAATCTCAAGGACTCGCGTTCGATTTGCCAAAGTAACCTTGCATTGCAATACAATACGCAATTCGTTCCGGTACTTACATCAGGAGTCAGCAAGCCGACTAGGTATGGCGCTATGATGCCGGTTATAGCCCCTATGCCGTTCACGATCGCCATTATAGTCCCGGCGTATTTCCCGCTCAAATCCAGCGCGTTCACTTTCATGCCAGGGTAGAAGGCGCCCATCAGACCCATGGATGCAGTGAACAGGATCACGACAGCGTCTGTGTTGCAGCCGGAGTATGATGCGAGGATCATGCAGATGCCAGGACCGACGGATGCTGTTGAGAAAATTGTGGGTAAGTTTATGAGTGAATTGTCGTTAAAAGAAATGTTAAGTTGCTACGTATGTATATATAAAAGTTGCTCGTCAGTCTCTATGCGTACCTAACTCACAGTGTTACTGTGCGATCGTAATCATAAAATCCGGTGGTAAAATTGCGAAATCTTACTCACTTATCATAAAAGTGAGCAAACAATTTTACTTAATTAAATAAAGCATGGCACAATGTTATGGTATTCAATTAGCATCTACATAAGTGTTACATACCGATGGTGGTGAAAGTTTTTCTAGCGTTAGTGACAGTTAGCCAGTTTCTCTTGACAATCTTGTCGCAAATCCAGCCGAAGGCGATGGAGCTCAGCCACATGACCGCGTAAGGCAAGGCAGCAAGCGTGCCTGTCCGATGTATATCGAATTTGAGCACCCCTGTCATGTACTTGGGGAGGTCGGTCACCATCGTGAAGTACCCGTAGTCGTGGCCGATCTGTTGAAGAAGTGTACTGTTAGATTTGGACGAAAATTTTATTTGTTTGGGCTAATAGCAGATGCGATTCAAACAACAATTGGGAGTGAATGAACACTGATGGTAAGCATTTATTTTGGTCGTTCGGTACGAGTTTTTTTTTTTGTAGAAAGCTATGCAGATACTTACCTAGGGGATTAAAAACTACTTTCTGCGCAATAGTCTAAAATCAAAGGCCTACTTAAGGACTCAACACCAGCCGAAACTAGAATCAACAATCAAATAAAGATGTTCCTAACCAGCTGCTTATGTACCTAACCTACGTCTCTTACCTACCTTATGAAGCTAACAATAAGCTTTTAAAAAGCCGAATTTTGGTTTTGTTCGTGTTTAACACACAATAAGCAGTTATGCTAAGCTGATGAGCATAATGACTTGATGATCTAGTCATACACTCTTTTTACTATGCCTTATTTGTTTTGAATTAGGCAAAACTTAACAGTGTTAGGTTGTGTTTGCACCTGAGCGCACGTAAGCCATATTATCTACAATTCTGGGTGGTTGAGTTACTGAAATATTATTGATTGTTTGATTAAAGCCTTATTTAGATTGTTTAATCTTACTACGGAATGGGCCCGCTCTTAAACATGATCTCGCCTGATGGTAAGCAATGTATGAGATCTACAATAGAACGAGCAGGCTCCAGAAGATGTCTCCACTTTTGCTTTGAAGACTGACGGTTAAACGGTGGTAGGGAACGCAGGCCCTATGCTACCATACTGCAACTGACGCGGCGTATACAATGTGTAACAATGTGTAAGTAGTTTGTTCAGAACCGTTTACTGAGTCGATTTCTGTCATTTTTAATATAGGTAATTTTTATCCCAAAAATAATGAAAACTACGTAAATTACATCACAGTTCCGCTGTATAGTCAAAACGGACCAAAATGGAAGAAGTATCTACTACGCTAGACTAATAAGGCTCGTGCACACTGGTGCGACGCGACTGCGCTGCACAAAGGCACCGCTAGTTGCGCGACACACGGTGCCTTTGTGTCGCGCTGTCGCGTCGCGTCAGTGTGCACGAGCCTTTATACGCGGCTGTGTGCGTGCGTAGATTTGTAATGTGCCCACATTTTCCTCCCATGGTCAGTATAACTAATTTAATAAATAAACAATGTTTTACACGTAATAGTAAAACCGGCCAAGTGCGGGTCGGAGTCGCGTTCTAAGTGTTCCGTACCATTATCTATAACAACGGCAAAAAAATCATGTCTGTTGTATTTGAGCCGCCTTAAATATTTATTTTATTCTGTTTTTCTGTATTTGTTGTTATAGCGGTAACAGAAATACATCATCTGTGAAAATGTCAACTGTGTTTCATTATCTGTGAAAACTATCACGGTTCATAAGATACAGCCTGGTGATAGGCGGACAGACAGACGGACGGACAGCGGAGTCTTAGTAATAGGGTCCCGTTTTACCGTTTGGGTACGGAACCCTAAAAATGAAGTGTATTATGATTATGAATTATGATTATAATATTATAATATAAATTTATAATATAATATTATAATTGGGATGTTTGATGGTGTGCGTTAATTCCGGGATATGTTGTATAAAAATCATACTTTTCAAAGCATTGCTCTACTAACTAAAGGAATCACTTTTGTATTGATATTTTTGTACGTCGAACAGCTGTGCCACGTAATGTAGACGCGCTCTAATGACACGTGCCAACGTTCTTACGCACGTCATTTGACGACGTGCAATGTACCTACTACTACGTTCATACAGACAAGAAGATTATGCCAAATGCACGTGCAGATTGAACAGCCAACGGCGCGTGTCGTCGGCTTTAGTGTTATTCAAATCCGTGTTACTTAATTGTGTGCATATTGCGTGCTTATCAGTCAATTCCAACTACTTTAGCTCCAAAATACAATATTTATGGCGTATAATGACTGTAAAATTTTAAATTAAGTACCTATCTACTACCATAAGTGGGTAAGTACTTCCTAATAGTTGTGCAGATAAAAATAAATAGAGCAAAGAATCGGGAAAATACTTTAGTCATTGTGCCTACAACCACGAGTTTTTCAAAATATTACTTAGAAGAATATTGTTAACAAAAGACGATCAGAATAAACTAGCGTGTTTAATTGGTCCTTAATTATAAGTAGGTACCTACCTAGGTATACAGGGCCTTTTTAAATTACCTGGTGAATCTTGACAGATGTTATGGGTAGAAGGCCCTTTAGAATTCACTTGTCTCTAAATGCTTTATAGCACCTCATTAATACAAGGTGTAATAATAATGTTTTAATATGGGATTTCAACTCTTGAGTTGGTCTCATATCGCTCATTTGGAGAAACATTGACGTAACTACTGCTTTTAAAATTTAACAGGAGAGTGATTTAAAGTCGCTTTTTTTTGTAATCTGTTACCGTCTCGTTCTGAAATGTTGATAAATCCCAAAACCATATTAAATATTTCACGCCTATGCTCCTCTGAAATTTTTTTCGAGCACAATATATGTATATCGACAACTCAATTTGGGAAAAATTACATTTACGTCGTTGTTTCTCCAAATGAGCGATATTATAAGTTGTTCATGTAATTATGAGTACAATCAACCCTGTTAAGGTTTTCTGTTATTTTAATAATTTATACCTTGTTTATCGATTATGATGACTGATGTAATTGTTTAACAAGGTAGTGCAAATTATCGACTTATTGTTAAACATTACATGACCTGTTTTACACATTTTTCACGCATCGAGTTGAATGCCATTCAGTGAACTTTGTAAGAATTATGAAATAATCAAAGTTGTGAAGGTAATGTCATCGATCAACAAAACCTTTAAAACTTCGAATCAAAAATTAAACTATGCGACGTACTGCACTACAACTCGTTTAAAAAAAAACTAACTAAACCATTAAGTATTCTATACGACCATTCTTTATTTCATTCCGTGTTTATTTTCTTGCGTTCGTCAACTGCTCTGGAATTCATTTTATGCCTAATATTTCACTGCGGGCGACCTCTAACTTGGTAAGTAGCTATCTCACCGGAATATTGATGGATTGTGACGCGCGAAGCTAATACTAATGCACCACAACTTAGTTCCTGAACTGAGAACAAGATTTAGGAAATAACAACCAAGGTGAGAGAGATTAGTATTTAATGTAAAGTTGAATTAGACGGGAATGGTTAAACGGATAAGCAAATTCGTTCAAGGCAATTTCTGCCAACTATGATGATGTGATAAATCACTGTAGATATTGATTTCAGTGATCGATATAAAGTACATAAGCCCGGAAATTTGTTACTTATGCTGAATTGCATCGATCGATTGTAAATAGGGATCGATAACACCTATTGAAATCATCGTTATGAGTGAAAGTAGGTGTAGCCATACAATAGATTTGTTTTATATTTATTTCAATAATACTAAAGCATAGCATACCTGAGCGCAAACCAGGGCCCATAGAGGGACGGACATGAAGATGGCCTTCCACGGAATTGCCGAAGGTAAGCTGCTACGGTGACTGCCCAGCGCCTCTTCTAAATACTTCTTCTCCTTGTCGGATATGAACGGATGCGATTCAGGGTCGTTGTAACACAGTAGTGCCTAAAACAAATAAAATTAAGTTATACTAAAAAAAACAAAATACAGACATAACATTTCAATGATTGCAATACGTAAACAAGATTGATATTGTTTATCAATACACTTGTGTTGATACCAGTACAAAATAAAATCATGAGACATTAATCAAGACTTAGACAGATCTAAAGTTTTAAAGGCAAGGTTGCAAACTCCAGTAATGTCAAACAAAGCCTCAGACAAAATTATAATCAATCATTTACCTACGTTCTTAAAGTAATATCAAAATAATAATATCTACGTGCTGTAAATCAATCAATAAGGAACCACTTTACAAAAGTTAAAGAAAAGATAATAGTTTATTTTTTATTTTTATTTGTACAGACATTATTCTTTGAAGCACTTAATATAGACACACCAATTTATTTTATTTAATGCAAACTGTCGCCTTCTAGTTAAACTGGCAAGAAAAGAATGTAAAAAATATAAAGCCGGTCTTATATGATTGGTCTGGACACACATACCTACAACTAGATCTATTTGTAAGGCATAGCAACGGGTCGACAATAGGGAGCCCAACTCCCAAAATATTTGGGAGTTGGGACTTTTATCGCGGGGCAAAAACTAGGCATGACAAAAGGGCAGATTGAAAATGGTAGTACAACGGGGTTTTAGTCGTTCACATTACCCGGCCACAAACAGCCCTAGTAAGTAATTTCGTCTTACTTTTCACATATAACCGTTTCCAAATGTCTTTTATAATGCGCACAGCAATAGAGTGGAACTCAAACTTTTTTTTTTTGCGTCTGTGTTTCCGAACGCATACAACCCAAAACTCTTCAAAAAGTGAGAGTGAATAGACTTCTTCTGGGTAAGCTCGCTCCAGCGTCGACTTTGTTTCTGTCACCTCTGACCTAGACTAGAGTCAAGAGCAAACCCATCTCAAATAATAACTATAAATTTGCCATCGACAACTTTAGAAGAAGACTGAACTCACCCAAAGAATAAACCAGAGAATTCCGATAGCGCCAAACAGGTAGAAGACGGACTGCCATTCCCCAGTTTCCTTGATCACTAGCCCAGATAGATAAGTGCCAGCTATGTTGCCGATCTGGGCTCCTCCGAATACCAGGGACCCCATTCTTCCTCTCTCTGATACCGGTGCCCACCGCGCCAGCATTGCGTTTAGTGCGGGGAAGGTGAAGCCCTGAAAACAATGATGATATGACTTATTGATGCTTGTTATCATGTTCACAAAGATAGTGGTAGATATTTTATGGTTTGTTCTTAGATACTCGTGTCCAATGTTTATTATGGCCCAAATCTTCAAGCCAAGCACAAGAAGTATCCGTAATCAAACAAACCATGAATAATTTTGTCATGAATGCCTCGATTTTCAATTTGGTTACTTAGGAATACGGATCCTTTACATAAACGACTACATGTTAAGACAATAGAGAAATCCTTACCTCTCCAAGGCCCTCCAGTACCCTCAAAATAATAAGCCCAGTGGCGCCACCAGCGCTGACGGTCCAAGGCGTCAGGAGAGTGAAGACTGCGGTACTCAGGACTCCAAACCCGAGCGAATACTTCCCTCCAAACCGTTCGGCGAGCATCCCGCCCGGCAGGTGCGTGACGATGTACCCGTAGTAGAACGCACTAAGGATCATGCCCTGTGTCGCTTCGTCCCAGTCGAATCCTGTTAGCTCCTGAAAGAGGTAAAAGTATTAGTATTAAGGTAGCTTCAAGAAAAGGAACAGATCAGTACAATGCAAGATTCAGCAGATGATACTAGGTAGGTGCTGAATGATTCTTTGAACGTTAGCGAACGTTACTGACGGTTTTTTTCGATTATTTTATCCTATCACTTTTTTTAATTAATTTGGGAACCGTTTACCTTTGTTACTAAAGTTAAAATCCTACACTGGAAATCAATCCTCCATACATTTATATGTCTCGTAATTCGACAAAATTTAGGGAACAGCTGTTTTTTTTTCAATGACACTTTTTTTACTGCGCTACGGTTAGGTACACTTGAATAATATTCTAAGAGCAATTTAAAGTCTATAACTTCGGTTTTTTGCCCTGGGATCTTTATGTTTTTTACACAACCAAATGCAGTATTATTATCTCACGAAGCGACGCGAGCTTTACTTGTGGTAACCAAGTGTACAAACACGCTATGAATATATGCGTGAAGATGAGTAACGTCAGCACATAACAGACACACACGCACATACACACACATACACTTCCAACTTCGCCATTGTCTCGGACGCTAACGAGAGCTCCTGCGCTTACACACATTCACAGCGTCTTTGTACACTTGGTAAGCACAAGTAAATCGCGCGTCGCTTCGTGTGATAATAATACTGTATTCGGTTGTTTGACTCGCGCACATTGCCTACTGCGTTGTAGAGATTATTATGATGACTTTCCAGAGTTCGATAGAACCATTAGCCTTCGAAATCTAAACGTTAGGTAGAACACTGACCACCCCAATTTGACCTAATTATACAACGTATTGCCTAACAAAAACACATAATAAATGAGGTTTTAACTACACGATTTACTTAAATTAATATCATTTTAATAATGTTATCAATATTATGTCACTAAAGAACCGCTTTGCGGATATCTCAGTCGTTAGGATGAGCTGTGTTTATCACAATGAGAAGGAAGTCCGATAGAAGTGCTAGGAAAAGTAATGTCGTCATAACACATTATTTCTTTTTCAATAGGTCCTATTCGACATTATTTCCTTTCTAGCAACAATCCATCCATCGTTTCTTAGATTTTCCACATTCATTCTCAAAACTTTTCTCACGACCTGTCAAGGAAACAAAACTATCACATCACATATTCGCATAACAATAAGTATGACATTAATTAAAAATATTCTATAAAGAAAGTGGGTAAGTACTACATAATATCACGCCTGTATTTCCCGAAGGGTGAGGCAGAGGTGTACCTATAGTACACGCACATTTCGCCAGTTATGTTTAAGTCTCGTGTAACAGGGGGCAAACCTATTGCCATCAACCGGGCACAATTCCAGACACCGGGTTGCTACCGAGAAATTGCAGATGGAAAAACCCAGTAACACTTTGCTCGACCTGGGAATCGAACCCAGGACCTCATGCACTTGCGACTACTAGATCAAAAAGCCAGTCGCTAGGTGCTATATAGGTACATTGCTGAATTCGTATACATACCAACCTGTAAAAATATAAATTTTAATAACAGATGAAGTATTTTCCATATAGGTACTGTGTTATAGCAACTAGTATGAAACAACCAAGCAACCTATTCAATTTATGTTATCTGTTATGCTTATGTCATTTAGCTGTAATAAGTAGCATATAAGTTAATAGGTATTATTAGGTCAGCAACCTCTACCAAAATTGAACACACCCAAACCGGCGCTGGGGCTGTCTCGCATAGGGTCGTAGCATTATGCTGAGCGATTGCCGTTTTGCATGAATGTGACGCATATTTTCCCCCAACTCGTTCTTTTTTGTGTTTGTGTGTTTTTTTCTTTGCGTCACGTTTACCGCAAATAAATGTATTTTCTTTCTTTTTCTTTTTACATAGTGGCAGGGACATCAACTCTCAACCTGTTACCATGGATTCAGTACATGATTCTGGAGGGGATGATCATGTACTGCATTCATGTTTAAAGTTTGCGCGTCGATGCCCCTGCCACCCTGTAGGTATATGTATGTAATATAAAGTATGAAAGGGTTTATATCAAAACGATTTGCCTGCTCAACCTACTGCATTTTTTAAGCTTGGTGGATTGTCATCGCGATTATTTTCCGATGGTTCAGAAGACTACGTGTATTTTCTTTTTATGAGAGTTAAGTCTTTCTACAACTGGACAGCTTTTCCTAGCAAAAGGTTGAAATTTTGGATGTACCTATAAATACAGGGTCAAATTAAATTAACTAGTGAAACTTCATAGACGTGAAAATTATCGTAAGTACAAGTTTCGCAAAGTAATTTAAAATCACGTTGTATTTATGTCTGTTTTTGATGAAGTACCTATCTATATGTAGTTAAAAATACTTACAGTAGGATCAGCTCCATCCACGCCAACTTCACGAACATCGCTAGCAGGACAGGACCCATCGTTGCCTGTAGAATGTGGTGGTCGATGAACCATCTGCGTGATGGCTATATTGAGGCAGACTCGCATCGTATACGCGTTGGCCACCGCCAGGAAACCCATGATGGCCATCACCCATCTTTGAGGTATGATAAATACTGGAAACAGAGAAAAACATTCTTTAAATAACTTAGAAAACATATTTTCGAAGCCGGACTAAAACTCCCGAATATTGAGATATTACCGACTAAAAATGTAAGTACTAAAAATAACTGAAAAGGGGTCATTGTACTCATCATTATGAACAACTTTCAATACCAGCGGGGTAATTACGTAACACACTAACAGTAGGAATGGGTTTCATTTTGACAGTTCAACAACATTCATAGCGTTATTTACGTTGTTGATCAGACAAATTTTTCGAACATATGAAGCAATGGATTAGCAATGGACTTCAAAATGATTCAGATTGTGATAGATAGTGTGTTACGTAATTAGGGTGCAGGACCAAACCGGAAAGCGCGAAAAAGAATCAGATGGTTTATAAATTGGTATGTCCGCATAACGGCAAAATGTAGGGAACAGCAATTATTTTTTCGTGTTTTTAATTACTTACACCTTTTAGAAACAGAACCTGAAATACCTTCGTATAGCCTTAATATATTTTTACAATCGTTTCAATTCCTAACCTAATTACAGATTTAAATAACAGTATTTTGTATAAGTAGCTCTCATAACATGCGCGCCCGCCTGATCTGTAAATACAAAATATTTTGATCGCACTAATTAATCAAGCTAACAACGTTCATTATGCACATGAGCATGAAAAAAACTCGTTAGGATTGTTTTATCGCATTTTAAACAATTAACGAATACAATTTTTTAATTAAATTACTGTTGTTAAATGTACCTACATACATATTAACGCAATTATTACATGAGGATAAGGTATTTAATGCCTAAGTGTGTCTATTTAGCCTTGACTTTGTTGCACAACCTGCGTGGCGGATTAAGAGAATGCACTTCAACTATTGTGTAAAGATCCGACTACATAGCAAGTCAGTAATATTAGAGCAGACAGGCACGACGCGACAGGGCGCCGCGATTCTGCGATATTGTATATCAGTAGAACACAATTTCTATGAAAACAGAGTCGCAATGCGGCACGACGTGCGACAAGTCGCGCCTGTCTGCGGGAGCCTTAATACCTTCAACATTAACTGGCGAAATGTAGGTCTTTGGCATATATTTAAAAATACATGTTACTGGCTGACTAACGACTAGAAAGTTGGCGTCCTTTTTACTTGTTTCTTTTATTATTAACCGTTGCATTGGCCGTATGTTATGCAATTCATATTAGGGTTTATGTAATTTTAATGAGCCCGATTTGTAGCCTCGATTAGTCATTTGTTTATCCTGTTTAGCTGCTCATTTTGTAATTTGTATTTGGAACTGCTACCTATTTCTTTTTTTGTTATTACAGTTTCGGCCAGTCATGAACAGTTTTTTTTTGCATTCGCAAAACTTTTTGGTCTGGTAACGTTTAGTCGATCGTCTCTGCTTCGTTTAAGGAAATATCTTTTACTTAATAAAAATCTTAAACTCATTGACAGACAACGCACAGCCTAACCGCTGGATCTCTAATAGCATGAAATTTTGTACAAGCAAAAGATGAAACCTCGAACCCCTAAGGTGGTACCTAAATATGAATAATGGGATGAAAGTTTGTATGGAAGTTCGCCATTTTTGCCAATGGGAAATTCCATCGGACACACGGCTTGTAACCTGTATACCTAATAATGACAAAGCCATTTATTCCCCAAAATATAACAGATTACACTTTTATAAAATTCCTTAGATATCTATTTCATGCAGTAAGAAAATTACATGCATCAAAAAAATTACAAAATTTAACAAAAATAACTGAATCCAAATTGGTTCACCGGTTTAAGAGCTACAGTGCCACAGGCAGACACAAAAACATAGCGGTCAAACTTATAACACCCCTCTTTTTGCGTTGGGGGTTAACAAGGAAAAGACTTCAGTTTTTAATCTTTCAGCGGTTTTTCACATTGATCATAAAACGGCACGTGTCATATCAGAGTCCAGTACCTAGGCATGAGACTACAATACATGAGAGACAATATTTCATGGTCGGTAGCACTCTGGCAGTAAACAAGTTCAACAGTTATCTATTTGTCAACAAAGCTTTCTACTTAAGTTTGGATCCAGTTAAAAACAGTAATAGGTATTGTATGAATAAAGTTTGCTGTACTAGGGAACTAGGATGCTCTATTTCACATGCAAATTAAATACGAACAATGCACACCTACTTACAGACTTTCATGAATCCTCTAAAATGCAATTTATTTATTTAATTTCGTTATAAGGCTTTCTAAAACCAGTTTATGTGTCATTATAAGTTAAGTGAATTAACCTAGTATTAGATGTTAATGAGTTTACCGACCTTGTGAAAAGAATATTTATTTATTCAACCATTTATGCACACACATATAAACAGACAAGAAGAAAGGAACAGAAAAATATGTACAAAGGTGATGCTTAATTAACACCTAAAGATAATGTATTTTCACCTACTACGTCTAATCCTTTCCGTCTCTTAGAAAAATTGCATCCAAAATAAAAAATGATCGACACGATTTCTACTTATGTGATTGTGAATATAAGATTAGCCACAATGACCAGCTGCGCGAAAACTCTAACAAACGCTCAACTCTCCTCTTTGCTCTCAATAATAACAAAAGGTACTTTATGACGGAACAATCAGGGTTTGAAATTTTACTTTACCCTGCATCATCCCTGCTGGGCAAAGGGGTCCTTTGACTCCCTATGACGATTCAGGGATCGAAATAACTGGAAGTAGAAATTAGTTAGAGGTCTACTGGTCGTTTTTTTGTCTAGCTCATCTCGCTATCTTCCATGGGGTCTGCCGCGACGTGTCAGGTCTATCCGAGCAGATTTGAAAAGATGCAATAGGAAATTACGATTTATGGAGTTTATCTGTCGCATTTTACCGTATTAAACCGTTTTCTTTTTACATTCCGTCGAGAATGGAAATAGTATCTTTTTAGACCATTGTCAAGTTAACCCACATTTTATACAAAACTCAGTTTTGTTGTCAATGTCGCGGTCGCCGCAGATCAAAATCTCATTAGAGAGATGAAATGAACGGCGCGGTTGAATGCAGACTCAGTGTTTGAACACAATGTTGAGTTGATCTCAGTTTGATTAACAAACCCTACCCGTGGAACCTCGGGTTTATTGACCGTTTACTATAGGATGTAGAACACTATAAATGGAATTTTTGTAGTATGTTTAATAATAAATCGGCTCACGAATGTTTTGAACTTTTTTTAGAGCAATCAAAAGTATTTTAACAGTTGTTGTGATAAAAACTTGTTGGAAAGAAGTAATTTTGATGTGATTTAATCTGTCGCAATTTGAATGTCCATAAAATCATATAAGCTACCTACTGTAGACAATCCAATTCGAAGCAATTTGTCTTGAAATCACCACTGCTTTCAGGTTTTCAGTTGCAAATGTTTAACAAAACATTATTATCAAATAAATAATAGATCACGAAATCAACTAGAATTGCAATTTCGACCTTAACAATATTTAACAACAATGAACATTGCCGTACGCTACGCGGAACTTCCTGAATGCCAAATTCTAAATTATTTATCTATTTTCCGTAGATGACTAAGAAAACAGTAACAGGAAAGAACCTAGTTACGTCTTGATGTGCGGCGCGTCATCCATTTCTAACGGATCGTAACAAAAGGGATAAGGCTCCCACTGGCAGGCGCCACGCGACAGCGCGACACAAAGGCGCCGCTCGTCGCGCGACGATCGGTGCCTTTGTGTCGCGCGCGATATGCGTCGCGTGTCGCGCCTGTTTGTAGGAGCCTATAAAGTGACAAATGATGAGGAAACGCAACTTGCAGAAACGCATAACTTCGTAATATAACATACATATATACCTACATAAACTCACGCCTTCTTCCCATGGGGGTAGGCAGAAACAACAGAACACCACCTGCTACGATCGTTACATACTCATTTTGCCTCGTTTACATAATACATCTGTTCATACACGCACGCCGGTTGCGAGTAGGTACTACGCACCTGACCTTTTTGAAGCACATCACCAATGAGGTCACTATATTATGTCTTCCTAGGGCGTTCCCTCCCGGCGTTTCCACTCACATCTGCCTTGCCTTCGTAATATAACTAAAATGATTAAGTAATTAAATATATGAAATTGCATATACTCGTACATTATGTACTTCAATTTAAATAAAATAGATGATACGGGATCAATTTAGGATAATCAACTAGGTAAGTAATCATCGAGACCTCTATACATTTGCAAACGAATAATACTTTCAGAATGACCCTGAAAATGCAGGTAAGTACGTACCCATGCCTTTTAACTATCTACAACATGAGTAACAATTTCGACCAACTTTGGGGTTTTGGCTTACTAAACCAAACAACAGCAGTGAGTGAAGTTGAGCAGTCGTGGCTCAGTGGTAACGGCCGCGACTTACGAAATGTACGTCGTAGGTTCGAACCCAGGCAGGCTGTAATTTGTGTAAATTATTTTCATCACCACTGCTCTCAAAACGGTGAAGGAAAACATCGTGAGGAAACCAGCATGTCCTCGAACCAAAAATTCGAAGACATGTGACATCTACCAACCCGGACTGGGCCTGTTTGGTGGGTTACAGCTTACGGCCCACTCCCTCTCACCGAGAGGTCTGTGTCCCAGCAGTGGGAACATTAAAGGCTGATTATGCGAAACCAAGCAACAAGCAAGTTCAGAATTTTGACAATTCTAAATCTTTTCAGACAAACCCTTGATTCTTCAAACCAAGACTTGCGTCGCACATCTCACGCAATTATCCTCTTATAAACACGGACAATAGACGACGGATATCAAATGAAGTATACATTGTTGATAATAACTTGCGATCGGTCTGTTTGTCATCGCATTGTTGCGCAGTGGCTCGTGACCGAACTGACGGATCTGGGAGCGCAGGACACGTTGACAGCTATCCGGTGTAAACAGACTTTAACTAGTCTTAGGAGTTTAACTATGTAGTATACAAAGTCACACAACTAGGTACACATAACTGGCGAAATGTAGGTGTACTATTAGGTGCACCTCTGCCCAACCCTTCGGGAAAAGATTCGTGATGTTTTGTTATGTTATGTCATAAGAGGTCAAATTTAATTACCTGACGAAACTTCGCACACGAGGTGGGCGACGTTGAAGTTCATTAGGTCTGATAAGTTTCACTAGTTAGTTTAATTTGAACCTGTATTAAATTAAACTAATCTACTTTATACAGGGTCGCAGGGACATCGACGCGCAACCAGTTACCATGGATTCAATTCATGATTCTGAACCCCGCTGCGTTGAAATTTTTGGTCGGTTATTTTAAAAAATATTTGCTGTTCCATACATTTTGACTTCGTAGGTATTACAGTTTTCTATGATACAGCTGTTTTTTCTTTAAAACCGACCGACGTCACATTGCTTACGAAAGAATCATGTGCTGAATTCATGGTTACAGTTTGCGCGCCGCGCTGTACAGGTAGGAATAAATAAGGAAAAATACCGACGAGAAACAAGTCATCACGATTTTTTGCGATCTCAAGTAAAGTAGGGGCGTTCTAACCGACCAGATGATTGACATGTCCCAGATATACGAGTAGGTAGCTGCACTCCTTAATTTTTTAAATAATTGAGCTGCACATTATTTTGTACATTTTGGTTCACCTTGACACCAGGTTGCCAGTGCAAGAGTGCAAGTGCAGTGCAAGTCTTCTTTTTTGGAAAATATAGATAGGTACTTATACTTATGCGATATACCGAAGCGATGATAGTCGATACTCATAACTGTCATAAATAATTCAGGCCTAGCGTTATCAAGAATATAGAGGTTTCAGGCTAAGAAAAATCGACTTAAATTGGTGTTAAAAATCTAATCAAGACGATGACAGTACTTCAGGACATAATAAATGCATGCATGCATGCTAGACTGTCTCGATGGTCTAGTGGTCGCAAGCGCTTCTGCTGAGCATGAGGCCTTGGGTTCGATTCCCAGGTCGAGCAAAGTGTTATTGAATTTTTTCATCTGGAATTTCTCAGTAGCAGCCCGGAGTCTGTGAGTTGATGGCTTAATAGGCTCACCCCTATTACACGGGAATTAAACATAACTGGCGAAATGTAGATGTAAATATAGGTGCACCTCTACCCAATCCTTCGGAAAAACAAAGCGTGATGTTCGACTAGGAACCCATAAATCGGTCGCCTGATGCACTAAATGCATTTTTATTATAAACAAACGTTTAAGAGAAGATCCACTTCGTCTAATGGGCAGCTAAGTGCTAGTAATTATCCGTTTGCGTTAACGAAGTGCTTCTATTAACACACTAATTGTTAACGAGCGGTGGCGACTGGCAGCTAAACTAGGCGTTAACTCGTGCCTGCCTAGAATAAACTAACACGTCACTGACATGCACTTTCCACGCGAATGCTAATTTGCCCATTGTCTTCTTAGAAGTAATGTGATGTGATCTGATCAGATATTTATAGGTATATATGTGTACTCCGAAAGGGAAAAGTGAGGTTTAGCGGCTCTTGCACTCGTGGGTACATCCCACAAAGTCGTCCATAATTCGCTAAAACCTGATTAAAGACCACGTCAGGATGATGGTCTCCAAAACCGAGATGAATAAAGATTATAATGCAATATCGCATCTCGTCTCTAAGAACAGTTATAATTCAACGAAGAGATAAAGTATGCCTCCGTTTGTTTCAAGTTCAATTGAAAGGAATGTTCAGGTTCATAAGATTTATGAACTCTCACATAAACTACTGCTTTTGTTAGAAACCCCACAATACTTAGGTATAATAGTTATATGAATACCCTATGACAATAAGTCCGTCTGTCATGTCCTTTAGAGCTGCAGCAGCTGCATTGTGATACTAAACAAAGGTTGACCACTTGACAACGTCACCCACCTTTATGTCAGATGTCATGCAGTACAGGCTTCCATAAAGAACATCCCAGTACAATAGGACTTTTCAAAGTGAGTCAAACCGTCATTCAGTCGGCGCGCGTCGGCAAACAAAAACGGTTCTATAATTTCCGTTCTCCACCGCTCATAGAATACAGATCAAAGCGCGGCCGTTAAAATTCCCGTTGACGGCCTAACACCGAATTGCAGTGACGTATGCAACACTGTCCACAAGTCACATCATTAAACCACTCCGATATGGAGCTGAAACCCACGTTCCCGTCGAGTCTGTTACCTAATTTGGCGTTGGTATCGAGAAACTCGTTAGAAGTGGTAGTTTTTACATCGATCCGCGAAAAAGTTTCTATCAAAGTGGACGAGCGGAGTATTCCATCGTACGATCCCGCCGGCCAATGGCTGCTCCGAACAGGTCTGCGTTACCAGACAGGCCGGCGGTGGTTTCGCGGCTTGGAACACATTGTAATTTAAACGCATTAAATCGCAGCTTTCCAAGAAGCCGTAAATTGAGCCACGTTTTATTGGATACTCTACATTACTGCCCTTAAGTTTTCCTAAATGCTGGTTGACTAATTGGGTTTCGAAACGATTGATTTCCATCTTGTTAGTAAAATTCCAGCAAGTTGTAAGTAGTTTTTCCTCCTCACAGGCAGATATACAAACGGGCTAGTCAAATGACGCAACTGTATTCTTATTAACCGTTAAAACCAGCGCATAATACATGTTATATATTTATGATTCTCAGTTAGTTAGATCAGCTGTTTTCCACGTGCTGTGATTTGCAAACTTTTACGACCACTTAGTTCTAGCACTTTCACCTTCTCTGGGCATTAAAACAATAGAAACTATTCTGCGATTTAAAGTCATTATCGTGCGGAAACTTTACAGGAACTAAGGGTACCTAGTACCTATGTGTAATTGGTATTTATTAGCGACAAGAGAGTCGTTCGGCCAGTCAGGTCCCTTTCACCTTGATGCTGTAAATCAAACGACATCGCACGGGCCGAGTAACGAGTGGGCGGTATAATAGATTTTCCAAAAGCTGTCCCACGTTAAGTGATTGTAGAAATCGAAGATTAATTCGTTTTCCAAGTCATTTGAGACTTCATTTGTCTGTCAAAGTAACTAATCTAACAAGGCACTCCGATAATCTAATCGATACAGACACCTACAGCAAAGCTGATGGAGATGATGAAAATAAATAAAAATAGCAATTTTTATCTATATTTATATTTCTACGTTATGCACAGATGTCTTGTACGACAATAAAGACTTCTGTTTACATAGTCTTAGTGGATATCTTACTAACAATCATATGGCTAAGCCGAGCGTTGAACTGCAATTAACTACTGATGATAAAGCATAAAGTCAATTAATTTGCAGTGTTAATTTACATAAAGTTACAAATCACGCAGTAATTAGAATTTTCTCACCATCAGAAAACAGACGACCTTTCTTAAAAGACTGATGACAATGCTGAACTCAAACTTGATCGCAACACAAACTAATTTTACGGTCAGCACAAATGTTCCACTTAATTAATGACGTAGTTACAAAATACAGTGTTTTTATTATATGAAAACACAATAAAGTTTGATTTGCACAGTTTCGTACGCGCGTGTCGAATCGCGAGCTAAATGAAACAAGTGGTACAATTCTTGTAACTATTTTTTGCTCTATTATATGGAAATGTTTACAGTTTTCGTAAAGTTAATGCAATGTCTAGTGTACCAAACAAAAAAGGTATCAATTTTAAACTTAAGTTTATTGATTTTATTAGCAGGCAATTTCAAATAAGGGTCATAAATTTCAAATTGGAAATCATAAGATGAGTTTTTCACCCACGGAATGATTCAAGCTACAACCGCAGGGCTTGGCAGTTAGATTTGTGATAAGCATGTTTTCGTTACTTACGAACACAAAAACACTTTTTTACAAAGGAAAAACAACCGACTTCTAAAAAAAACACGACAAAGTGAAAAAATAACTTTGAGTAATTTCGGAAGTCGGCGTCTTTGGTTTTTTATTTTATCGTTTTTTGCGACCGACTTTCGAAATTACCTACTTAAAGTTATTTTTCACTTTGTAGTGTTTTTTTTTGGAAGTCCGTTGTTTGTTATTGTAAATTTTTTTTAATTTTCACTTTTTAGTTGTGGTACCTACCCCACACGAATTCGTATACCACTACTTGCTATGTAAATAACAGTGACAGAAAGTTATTATAACATCATCAACATACACTAAGTGGAAAAAATACTTATTATTGAAGCTAACTGAAAAAATACCCAAGCAAACTTAATCAAATTTATATGGGACCACCCATGAGGCATACCCTATCTATTAAAAAAAAGCATTTTCGAAATCGATCCACAATTGCCGGAGATATCGCGTAAAAACATACTGACGAATTGAGAACCTCCTCCTTCTTGAAGTCGGTTAAAAAGATGCTGCTTTCTTATTAACTAGGTATATTACCTATAGGTACTCTTATTTAAGTGTTGAGCCTTTTAAAACTCGAATCATTATCAAACCTATTCTCATTTTAGCATAAAGGCTCGTACACACTGGCGCGACGCTACGCCCGACACAAAGGCACCGCGTGTAGCGCTGTCGTGGCGCCTGTCTGTGGGAGCCTTTAATTTCTAAGAACATTTATTTTCCTTGCATTCGGTTTTTTCTATAAAACTGTAATGTGTGCTATTAGTACCTACAATGGCATGGTGTGTGAAAACTCTTGCGGTGAGTGACGTCAAGGTTGTTCAAGAACCTACACAAACACTTGATCAAACTGTTTCATTGCTTTTATTAAAAAAAAATGAGTTTACACCAACGAATTCGCCAAAAAGGAATTTTATAAGTACTTATCTCTTTTAGTCAAACTCAGGTACCTACCGCTACATATGAGAATATAAAGTAGGTAAATGGCGAAACGGTGTGCCGTGTAGGGACATCGACGCACAACTATTAACATAAATTCAGTAAGTACCTACATGATTGTAATGTAACCCCAGCGGAGAAATTTTTCGTCCGTTATAATAAAACTGCTTTTTTAAACAAAAGTGCCCACCTACACGTTCAAAATGCATGGAACCTGCGGGGTAATTACGTAACACACTAACAGTAGGAATGGGTTTCAATTTGACAGTGCAACAACATTCATTGCGTTATTTACGTTGTTGAGCAGACAAATTTTTCGAACAAATGAAGCAATGGATTAGCAATAGGCTTCAAAATGATTAAGATTGTGATAGATAGTGTGTTACGTAATTAGGGTGCAGGAGATTATTTTTAAATAACTGACGCAAATTGAGGAGCGTTTTTACAAAACGATACACCTTATTTTTTTTTTTTTGTAATAATGTAAATTATTTATTTATTAGGGTTTAGATAGGGTATGTTAAATGAAATTGCTGCTAAATTAAAAAAAAATAACGATGTATCGCTTTGTGAAAACGCTCCACAATTGCAAACACTGGTGAGTTAGAATCATGTACAGATATCATGGTAACAGTTTGCGCGTCGATAACTACACCATGTATGAATAACTACACCATGTATGAATAACTACACCATGTATGAATAACTACACCATGTATGAATAACTACACCATGTATGAATCATCAACATTCTCCTGTCATCTCGGTAGTCACTACCTTTGTAGCCATATAATCTTTCACACAGTCCACACATCGTTTCTTTGTTCTCACCCTACACCAAGTATAAATAAAATACAAATTAAGAGAAACAAACCAACCTCTGATTGCCTTTTCTATTCGTCATTGCACTAAATTGAATGCAGGACTTTATTTCCACTATTATAATACAAAATAGTTCAAAACAATACAAAATGTGTCCTCTTGCTGTTAAAGGAATTTCATTGTCAAGTTTCATTAATTTACATTTGAATACTAAGAGATATAATGTTACATTTATATGTAAAACTTTTATTTCAATATGGATAACTTGAGTAGTTAAATATTATATTATATACAGACACGTTTTCGTATAATTACTTATTTAGATGAAATTTTAAATTAGGGACTTGTACTTACGACCTGACCGAGGAATCGTAGAATAAAATTAAAGATGACATTTTACTAAGTTTTCTTTCAGGATTTTCTCATTTTTTCTTAGAACTTCATGCATGATATTGCTTGATTGTTCAGTAAAAATCTTTAAAATTATTTTTGTCACGAAGAATCGAGTGTTTTTTTTACTCGGTTTTCTAGGTTTCGTTCTTGAGTACAGCGGGGTAATTGGGTGCCGTCACCTCCTTCTGCGAAGCAGTAATGCTCGCGAAGAAGGAGGCGGAGCGCGAAAGGGACAGGCAATCTCTGCGCCCTCGCGCCCCTAGTCGCCGCAGGAGGAGACACCCTGGGCGTCGGGAGTCGATTGCCGACTCCTGGCCACCGTAGGCGCGGGCTTGCGGACGGCGAGCGATGGGCAGCTCGCCGTCCGGTAAAGACCAGGCCCGGGTCGACGGCGCGTCGTGTTCCACGCGCGCCCTAAAGAGATGTCAGCACCATTGACGGGGTCCGATAGGACCGATGCCTGCCGGGGTCGCGGATTGTTCGAAAGAGTTACCGTGGCCCTGGCGCACAGGCAACTGAAGGAACACGGGTGGGTTTTAGTCAGTAAGAGTCTGACACGCCCTCCCGCTCCGCCCAGAGCGGGAGAGGTCATTTGATGAAATCCCAGCCAAAAAAAAAGCGGGGTAATTGGGTAACACATTAACAGTAGGAATGGCTTTCATTTTGACAGTTCAACAACATTCATTGCGTTATTTACGTTGTTGATCAGACAAATGTTTCGAACATATAGCCGATTTTTTTTTTTTGCTTCATATGAAACAATGAATTAGCAATATATCCTTAAAAATTATTCTGATTCTGATTAATAGTGTGTTACGCAATTAGGGCGCAGGATCAAATTAAAGCCCACTGAAGAAATTTCTGCCTTCCCCCATGGGAAGAAGGCGTGAGCTTACGTATGTGTGTATAAATGAAGACATTTCCACTTGATTAATTAATCTATTGCAAAACTTCCTGATACATAGCTGCACCGTCTACTAGTATAGGTTCCCTCCAGTATAGGTTCACAATAAAACATGCAGTCACGTGCAGATACACTCAAGCAATTGAAACGTGATACAAATTAGCGCCAAGCGTTATGAGATAATTGTATATTAAGTGACAATTTGCAATTTATATCCTCCATTGATATGCCGTAAATGCGCACGTCGATATTATATCACCGTACTTATGAAGGTAGGTTTTTCATGGAAAGATACCACATTAGGACAATTAAAAAAATAATTGCAAAGAAAGTAAGGACGTACGATAAGAAGAAATAATATTTTAAAGGTCGATTCATACTAGCGCAGAGTCGAAGCGCGGCGAAGCGTAAATCTAAAAGATCACATAACAAATTCACCCTTAACTACATATAGCGACTAGCGCACCAATCAGCACTGGTCGTATTCTGTAGAACGCGCACAACTTCGGGCCACAATTTTTTTCTCGATATGTATTATGTGCATTACGTTTTAGGTAGAGATAGGGGTGAATTTGCTATGTTATCATTTAGATTAACGCTTCGCTGCGCTTCGACTCTGCGCTAGTATGTAACGACCCTAAGGCCTAAGTGGAAAAGTCTGGCGTGTAATTGGAAGCAAATTGAGAACACTCGTACAAGGCAATGAAGACCTGTTCTGCATTACCCCGCTTTTACAGATTGGATCGCACGCTGCTGCTGCATTGCTAACCATACTGGTTACTGCTTCAATCGATTTAAATATTGACCTCGTAGCGAAGTACGTGGTGACTACGGAAATACCTGAGCAGAGACCACCAACTTACACTGGGCCTGCGTAGTGGATTACGGCCATGCACTCTCTCTCTTAGGGGAAGAGCCCTGTGTCCCAGCAGTGGAAACATTATAGACTGATTAAAACCAAAATTCTTCTAAAGCAGACTCATTAGCAATTTTTTGGTTTACGATGATGAGAAAAGTCGGCCTGAAACTGTCGAAAGTCGATCTTGCGAACCTGTTAGAGTAGGTGTCTTTTTATCTATACTGACTATCAGTAAATAAAATAGGTACGCACGTCTACATATCAAGCTATTCATTGCCAGTGTAAGCTGACCTCTCATTGTATTGTAGTAAACCAACTGGTCTCGCATTTTATAGGATTCCCTATAAATGCGAGATCAGTTGGCTTGATATGTAGCCGTGTGTACATACGTCAACTCTGGCTTGCTAGCTGTTTTAACTTACAAAAAATTGTGTTTGGTAAAAGTTTTTAAAGTATTTAAGTCGACGAGTTATGCAGACGAATGGAATAAATGAGTGGAACTGGCATTAAAAAAATATAAGAAACAATAAATTTGACAGCTTCGAAATGCATTTACGACTTTATCAAGAGCACGGAAAATAATATAAATACATAACTGAATATTCATAAGGTTTTGATTGTTTCAATATAAGACTATAAGTTATGCACATCAATGTTCATGATTTTGTATGGACTTTCATTTTTAATTTTGGTTAAAGGTCTTGAAAACCCAAACAAAAGACGTTTATTGACTAGTCGAGGTCCATTAACGATAAATGGAGCAATGACGCTCTTAATGTCAGAGTCGAATACCCAGTAATGAAATGGAAAAATCGGTGAAGTTCTCGAAAATCAAAGAAAACAACAGCGCGCTTGATACCAAAACTTTTCTCATTACTCAAGTATGCACTTGTACCTATACAGGGTGGCAGGGACATCGACGCAGAACTTGTTACCATGGATTCAGTGCATGATTCTGATGCCCCTGCGTTAAAATTTTTCGTCAGCTATTAAGAAAAATATTTGCTGTTCACTTGTATTTTGACTGCGTAAGACCACTTTTCTATGAAACAGTTTTTTTTTTTTTATAACCGATGAAAATTTTCTACGCTTGGGGCTTTAAAATCATGTGCTGAATTCATAGTTACAGTTTGTACGTCAATGTCCCTGCCACCTGTATATTTTGACTACATATCCGAAAGCCCAAAATGGCGTTGCTAGCCTATTATGATTATTAAGTAGTCTTTGTGTCCGAACAGCTGTGTATATTCAAAATATCATTACATATCATACAGCGACAAAAGGTGTGTAGTCAAAATTTTGGTCTCCAACTTCTATTAGGTATGTACCTATAGTTCCGTGGTTACAATTTGAAACTATTTGTACAGCCTTTGACAACGCTGTGCGAGCAATGCGGAACCGGTACGGTCGCTGCGGCGATCCATAAAGGCCTATGTCATCTTTTGGCTGATATTATGAACAGTTTTCTATGCCCGTTTTATTAAGCAAAAGTGCAGAAACAAGCACGGTATATAGCGAAGGAACTGTAGACGTTCCTTTAGGATCAAAATTCAAGGAACTCTATCTTCTTGAAATACCCTGACCAGGGAACTTGCCTCCCTGACGTCAGGCGGAGAGGGCGAACAGGGCAATTGCATAAATCAAAAAACTAACTCCTATTACTGCCTAATCTATCCGAGGTGCTAAATTTTGCTTCGGGATGGGGTGGGGTGCGGCTTAAATTTCTAGTAACTAGGGGTTCTGGGTCATTAAGTCCGTGCCTGGAAATACCTATCTCCTTTTTGCACGGGTTATCAATAAAATATTATGACATTAACTAGTAAGCATGTTATAATAACAGTGGCATTCCTAGGCTCATTTTACTTCGGAGAGACATAACTTCATTACATAATGACCAAATCGCCACCGCAAAAGATATGATTCTTATAAGTGTAAACTGTTATGATTCTGAAATAATCCAGCTTACTCTTGATCAAGAATTTTTATTATAATAAAGTAAGAAAACATAATAGTAGCGGACGTAAGTTACGTGTTTAACTATGTAGGCTGATGCCACGTGCTGATCAAGTGTCAAAGCTTCGAAAAGAAAATCCTACTTATTAATGTTATAAATGTGAAAGTTTGTGAGGATGGATGGATGAAAGTTTGCTACTCTTTCACGCAAAAACTACTGAACGGATTCGGATGGAATGTGGAACAGAGATAGTTTATAACCTGGATTAACATATAGGATACTTTTTATCCCGGTAGTACGTTCTCGTGGGATAATTTCCAACCTCCATGCAGGCGAAGCTGCGGGAAAATGCTAGTAAGCTATAAAAGTGAACTCAAGAAATAAGTACTTTTAAACAGGACGGGGCGGTTATCTTGAATATAGGGTTATTGGCGAATATTAATGATGAACTTCAGTAGAAATCTTTTCATTTTTCAGCGCATTTTCATTAAGGAATTGCAATTTGTTTGCCCAAAAAATATTTTATTTGCATTACAAATAAAAAGAAAACCTTCATATAAACATAACACATATTAAATTATTAACTACTCAACCAATTTTATTAAAGTTCTTTTTGAATACCGGAAGAGATGTGATCGTAAACTGAAAGGAAGGCCGCGTTACGAAAGTTACCGACTTAGGTGATGAACTGACGCCGATAATTACCTACGTGTTGCTTGCTTCCTCGACTCTATTAGTATCGATGTATCTGTGATACGAACTATTGCTGCACTTGTTGAATACTTTAGGTTATAATGTTAGCATTAAGAGCTATACACCTTAAGTAGATTCAGTCAACGACAAAAGTTGATTAACACTTCAGTTTTTTTAATCTTAATTATTGAGCTAAATATTAGAAGAGAGAAATAAAATGTACTCTTAGCTTAAATGAAATGCTGAAATACAATGTATCGAATAATTTTGTGTCAATTTAGATGATGTGTAACATTAGCAGTTTCCTAATACTTTAGGTGTGTAGGTACGGTCATCAATAAAATTCAGTGATTGGTGGTAGAACATGTTTATTGTTTCTAGAGGAATATTTTGATCCATAATTTTGTGAATTGAATTAATCATAATTGTTTGATTCAATATAAATTGTTTGGTTATGCCATTAGTCATTGAATTAATAATGAATTATGATAGAGTAGGTAAGAGTTTTAAATTATAAAAAACGTAAACATCTTTTAAAAACAATTATTTACATTACAATCATGATGCAATTGACGTATCTTTCATATCAATATTGTTTTATAGAAAGTGTTTGTTTATTTGCAGAATTAAAGGTTCTTGCCCGCTTAGCCTTCAGAATTCAACAAAATATTTACAGCGAAGCCTGATTTAAAGTAGGTACGTACGTCTTGTTAAATCCCTTAATTCAGTGCCATTTATATACCCTTTATAATGTTAGGTACCTTTCTGCCATAGAAATGAAAGGACAAAAGAATAGGCCTCCACTTTAGTTAGGTATTTGAATGGGAGGGAAAGCATTTTAAAAATGAAAGCGTAAAGGCTTTTAAAAATGAAAGTGTATATTTCAAAGTAATGAAAAGACAAAAGAGGCCTTTTTTTCTTTTATTCAGCTTAGGCAGTTCGTTTTCCATAGTTCACTTTCACATTGGGATGTGACATTGTGCTGTGTGAAATCTAGTGACGTTTTCACTAAGAAGCACCGCCAACAAAAAGCGTGCTTAAGCTCATACATATTAGGTATAGAATACAGTTACATAATATGTATATGAAAGGATTCAAAGAAGAATTATTTACGGAATCGAATGTAACATCAACCTTGCCTGTCTGATTATGAGTTAATAATAATAAATAACAACGCAGCGCCACGCTAATAATACAATTTTACATTCTTTTCTGCTCATAGCTTTTTAATGCTTCAACGGCAACCAATGTCTATGGAATAATAGTAGTTTATGAAACTGTTGCTTAATGAGGGGTACTAAAACAAGAGTGTTTGTTTAAAAACCGAGCCGTAGTAGGCGAGGTTTTTAATAGTATCATACGAGTGTTTTAATACCTACCAATGTGCAGTTTCATACACAACTTTATCTACTCTCATAAATTGGGATTGAACCTACTAAATAAAAGATCAAAATTTTCCCACGAAATTCAGTACAACAAAACGTATGAATGGCGCCAAAACCCAGCACATTACCGCGCATGCGCTAAAGCAGGCGCTGCCACAGACAAGTAAAAAATTCGAATCGATTTTTCTGTAATGCTATAAACATGGCGTGCCCCGCGTATGCGTTCCATTAGAAAAAAAGAATTGATGGAAATTCCTTGGTGACTTTAACTTCTTGGATTTGCCCCGTATAAGCAATTCTCAACAATAGTATCTCCACCTGAAATGAGGGTGTCCTTCAAATTCACATTAAATTTTATGACAAAATCAGATCCAATTATTTACCAAAACATTTTTTTTCCATATAAAAAAAGTTTAATTCTAGATTAATTCTAATTAATGTCTAGCACCAAAAGGTCAGGAAATAATAAAATGCATTTTTTTCTAAAAGTTGAATAATTGCAATGTAAGCGGTTTCTGGTGTCCTACCCAAAACAATAAGATTTGAAAACTCATTTTCTCATAGAGTTTATTTTTCAAGTGAATATTTTTTAACCGACTTCAAAAAGAAGGAGGTTATTATTTTGAGCAGTTGTGTTGCTGTTATAAGTTTGGTAATATTCCTTTGAATAAACATTTTTTAAATGAATTAATTAATTTTAAACCGTCATGTCAGTGACAAACCAAGAGCGCACCGTTAGGGTACCTACCAGTTTGTGGTGTTTGTTACTGAATTTACGTCGTAAGTGTTATATTTCATTATTATGCTAATTTAAGTAATGAAAACTACTTCCGCTATCCTACTACTTACTATTTTTGAGAGCCTAAACTAAATTAAGGACGATTTTTTGCGCATCGGGAATTTCCTAACCACTAGATTTTGTGACTTCAAAGTTACTTTTGAACGGTAACTTATAAGTTGATCTAATTAGTTACAGAATTTAATTCTTAAGGAACATTTTCATCAGATTTTCTGGTGATTGGATGAACGGTATGGCAGCGCATAAAATACGAACAAACAAACGAACATTGTTTTTTATACTTTACTTAATCATTATTTGTAACGCAGATTATTTCCTGCATAGATACTGCATAGACAAGGAATACCCTATGGTATGACGCAAATAAGGTTTATTATTATTGGTTTATTATTATTTATAAATGATTGAGTCTCGCCGTTATTATTTATTTAAAATAAAATTTAATGCCTATGACGTATTTAAGTTACGTTAAACGTAACTTACTCGTAAATACGTCATAGGCATTAAATTTTATTTTGCGTGTGAAGATAAGCTGATGATAAATGTAAACTATCATACATATAATTACGCTTTTTGTATAATTTATGTCTTTGCAATAAAAACATCTCAATGTGTCATTTCTTAGATTGTAACCTGACCCCCACTGATGATGTGCGTGTTAGTTGGTTTTTACGGTAAATTTATTATAAGTAGATAATCATGGTTTTTTTTTTGTGTTATGTCGCCTTTATATACATAATTATATAGTTAAAAGATAATCACAACGTAGCTTTCCAATTAATTAAATAAATTTGAACTATAATCGTTAAGTAAGTAGGTAGGTACTTAGTCTAAATCCTATGCTTAACAGAAGTGTTGTGTCTAGCTATACAGAATAAATTTTTAACCACTGCGCAAACTGTAACCATGGATCCAGCATAATTATGATTCTATACCCCTTAGCGTAGAAATATTTCGTCAATTATAATTTTTTTATTAGTTGTTCACTACATTTTGACCGCGTAGGTATAGCACTTTTCTATGAAACAGCAGATTTTTTTTTTTGATAACCGATGAGAATTTCTGTGCAACGAGGTTTCCGGCGATTGGGACCGCCCATTAATGAATAAAAATAATCTATTATCCAAGCCAAAGACAGTAAAACGAGAAAATGTTCAGAATACTTTTTCATTCGAAAATATCATATATATAAGTAGTACCTGCAATATAAAAAAGCACCCTATGATTACCGTTCCTGTTATTTAAAATCACCTAATAAAAACATACACATAACCCACAAGACCCTCTTGCGCAGAAAACCAACCAATTTTCTTCACCATGGGGGTATGGTGGAGGAATTGGCACAATTACCCCGCTGATTGGTGAATCAGCGGGGTAATTGCGTAACACACTAACAGTAGGAATGGCTTTCATTTTGACAGTTCAACAACATTCATTGCGTTATTTACGTTGCTGAGCAGATTTTTTTTATATGAAGCAGTGGATTAGCAATAGGCTTCAAAATAATTCAGATTGTGATTGATAGTGTGTTACGCAATTAGGGTGCTGTTTTATAATTGGTTCCTTGGTTCCATAGATCTATCACAGTCCACTTCTAACGACCCACATTATAGGCTTGGTCGTAGTCTTCATTTAAACAAAATAAACCACTAAATGCATTACTATATGAAACATTCTATTGGAATCAAATGACACCCGATATCAATCACTATAACCAACTAGGTACGTCCTTAATTAACTATGGACAGACAGACAGTTACCTACAATACTTGAATAGACATCATCATCATTAAAGATTATTTGTAATCACAAAAAATGTTTATTTATTTATTTATGATGATTTTAATAGACACTTATGCTCATGTTAATGTAGAAACGTGTAAATCAAATGTAAGTACCTACTAAAAGGCATGAATATGCAGATAAGGCAAATGCCATTTTCCATTGAATTAATTTCCATACTAAATCATGTATATACAATACCCACCTAAAACGTAATAATTTTTTGCGACACGCGAAGTTCGATCTGATCGATCGTAAACCTTCATTCGTAATTCTGCAAGACTTCAGGAAGCCAATTAAGGATTTTATAAAATAATAAAAAATCGGAAGTCTGTTTTAGGGACCACACTTAGGGGTTTTAGTAATGGGTCGTGCACTGAAAACATAACATACATTTAAGTCATGCTAACTAACATTCAACTACACTCGAGAGCAATGAATCCGGGTCACTTAAAGAATCCTAAAAATCTCGGAAGCTAAAAATGCTAGGTTAATGCAATAAATTGTATTTAATAGACAATGTAATACTCCTTAAATGAAGGTATTAAAACTTCTTAGTTATTGTAAAGTTATATCATAAAAAAATCAAATTTGAAAAAGGGCCACTTTCGAAGATGGAACTACGAAATTACAGCATTTGGTTTTGCTTTTGTTTGTAATCTGTCATTTATGTGGGTACATAAACCATGTTGATAGTGCTCTATATTCATTATTCAAGCTGAAATTATGTCGCTTACGCCTGAAGAATGCACCAGAATACTTACAATGCTGGAAACCGGCCGGAGTCAGCGCGATACAGCCAGGACTGTCGTTGTGTCGCTGTCAACAGTACAAAGAGTTCTCCGACGTTACGAAGAAACTGGTTCTAACCTACGCAGACCAGGAACGGGCAGAACCAGGTGTACCACAGCACGAGAAGACCGATACTTGGTGAACACCATGCTTCGAAATCGCTTTCTCACAGGAACTGAACTCACAAATCAGTTTCGACGCCTCGGAGGAAGTAACCCAAGTGCATGGACAGTAAGACGTCGGCTTGCTGAATCTAACTTAAAACCCCTTAGACCTGCAAACGGCCCTAAACTGGAGCGTGGGCATCGTATTTCAAGACTAAGATATGCCCAGAGCCACGTAAATTGGAGTATTAGTAGTTGAGTAGTTGTAGTTGGTCAAAAGTTATGTTCTCCGACGAATCAAAATTTATGCTCTACAAGCACGATGGAAGACACAGTGTATCGAAGACCAGGGGAAAGATTCAAGCAAGCATGCATCGAAGAAAAAGTAGCCTACGGTGGTGGGTCTGTACTTGTGTGGGCCGGAATTTCTTCTGAAAGTCGCACAGAGCTGGTGATCATAGAAAACGGCTCTTTAACTAGCGTAAGATATGTGGAAGAAATCCTCAATGATCACGTTGGTCCATTTATGGTCAATTTAGGTGAGGATGCTATATTTATGCATGACAATGCCCGACCTCATACAGGTAGGATTGTGAATGACTACCTTCAAGAGATGAACATTACTCGTATGGAGTGGCCAGCGCGCAGCCCGGATATCAACCCGATCGAGCATGCTTGGGACGAGCTAGGCAGATGCGTAAAACAACGAAACCCTCCCCCAATCACGCTTCGTGAGCTCAAAATTGCTCTCACAGAGGAATGGGAGAATATTCCCCAAAATCGTATAAGGAACTTGGTGTACAGCATGCCAAACCGCGTAAACGCAGTATTGGAAGCACGAGGAGGCAATACGAAGTATTAAAATTCAAGAAAATCGTAATAAAGTTCAAAAATTTCATGTTTCCTATTTTTGTTTTAAGGAGAGATCAGCAGTTTTTTTCTTTATGTAATTTTGTGTTAATAAAATGTATGGTGACTCATATTTTTTTTACTTTCATTTAAGGAGTATTACATTGTCTATTAAATACAATTTATTGCATTAACCTATCATTTTTAGTTTCCGAGATTTTTAACATTCTTTAAGTGACCCGGATTCATTGCTCTCGAGTGTATTTGACTACACCTGAGATTGGTAACAATTCACCGCTATGTCAAGAGCGAAACGAAGGAAAGGAAGAAGTATCTAACATTTAAGTTTTGACCAAACTATCAGCCAATAAAATTATCTAACATAAAACATAACATCACACCTGTAATCCCCGTAGGGTTAGGCAGAGGTGTTGTGTTGAGTTGTTGTATGTTTAAGTCCCATGTAATACGGGGCGAGCCTATTGCCAACAACCGCGCACAAATCCAGACTTCGGGCTGCTACTGAGAAATTCCAGATGGATAAACCCAATAACACTTTGCCCGACCCGGTAATCGAACTCGGGACCTCATGCTCAGCAGTAGCACTTGCGACCACTGGACCAATGACGCAGTAAAAATATTATGTATCTAGCCTAAATTTCGGTTTCGAAATTTGTTTCACGTTTCATACATGTTACACGGAACCCTGGCTAAACAATATACATATAACAGCAATTAGCGAATAGTATTGATTGACAGTTACCTAATATTATAGTTTTGCACTTTTTAATTTGGGACACGTAATACGCATATTGCAGCAGTGGTGGCCCAGTGGTAACGGCCGCGACTCACGAGTTGTAGACCGTAGGTTCGAACCCAGACAGGCGCTTTACTTTGTGTACATTATTTCAACACACCTGCGGGGTAATTACGTAACACACTAACAGTAGGAATGGGTTTCATTTTGACAGTTCAACAACATCCGTTGCGTTATTTAATTTGTTAAGCAGACAATTTTTCGAACATATGAAGCAAAGGATTAGCAATAGGCTTCAAAATGATTCAGATTGTGATAGATAGTGTGTTACGTAAATAGGGTGCTGCTCTTAAAACGGTGAAGGAAAACATAGTGAGGAAACCGGCACGTCCTAGAACCAAAATTTCGAAGACATGTGACTCCTACCAACACGCGCTGTGTCCGCGTGGTGGATTACGGTCCACTCCTTCTCACAGAGAGGAGGCCTGTGTCCTAGCAGTGAGAACATTAGAAGCTGATTACCGCGATGATTTGCGTGTTTATGTATACAAACACTCCGCGAATTGTTTTTGAACACAACTTTTACCTACTTAATGGTTTTACAGCTTTAAATACCTATAAACATAGTTTAAATAGTAGAATAATTTATATTTAAAGCTGTAGGCTCTTCACTTCACGAAGGTACGGTCAACCACAAAACTCGATTGACACTTCAGTTTTTTCAGTCTTATTTATTGAGCAAAATATCCGCAAAAAATCTGAAGTAATATAAAATTTAAAGACCATTAACTCGAAGCTATTACACGAAATGCTAAAAAGCAATGTATCGAATCATTGTGTATCAATTTAGATGATAAATGTCAAAGTAACAGTGTTAACCGACTTTTGATGCTGGCTGTACCTAAAAAGTATTTCACGGTTACATTTTCAAAAATTAAATCCTTTCTTAGAAATTAATCAACCCCATATAGATATCCTTTGGAGAGTACATTAGGATATGTAAGTATGTAATAATACATGTCACGACTTTAGCTTCGACATAAAAATTGAATTATTTGCTGAGTTAATTAAAAGACAACGACGCGATTGGTTAGTTATATTATATACTAGCTTTTGCCCGCGGCTTCGCTCGCGTTAATTTTAGACTTTGACTATAAATTCGGGTTATAATTCAATCATGATTCGAAAGAAACGTGGCGCCATCTATTATCATAAGAACGTTATTGTTGTTTTCCTCGGGAACAGTACTTTTTTGCGGGTTGAAAGGTACCCTATGTCCGTTTCTGTGCACCTGATAACGTATATGCAAAATTTGGTTTATCCGTGAAAAGGTAACAAACAAACAAACAAACTTACTTTCGCATTTATAACATTAAAGTTAGGATTAGGAAGTTAGGATAATTATATTATGTACATAATTATATTATTAATATAATTATGTACATAATATAATTATACCTACGTATTAATAGTAGGTAATTAACAGATGTCGGTAAGTAATTCAAGTGTATTAGAGTACTTATTTAAATTCAATATTAGAAATAAGAATAACTAAAATTTAAAATAAGGATTAATTCAAGTTGTAATTGATATATAAATCCTGCTATTATAAATTGTGATTAAATCCCATGATAATTCATGACACGTGAAAACAAAAATGATTAGTAGGTAGTATACCTATAGGCAAAAACGTGTAAAAAACGTGGGAAAAACGATATACTTTTTAAATGGAATAACTATGTAGTTATGCATACATTATAATGAGTTACTACTGAATCGTAATAAAGTCATTACATGTCGCTAAACGTTTTTACTACTCAACTGTGTAATACCATTTCTAAGAACAGACTACATGTTTGAAAATTCACTATATTTACTTCATCACTCGTTGCTCACACATAATTAATTATTTACTTACTTACATTATTTTTAAATTATTTATTATTATCATTGCATGTTCAATATCAGCTTGTAAATGTCTACTAACTACTAAACCTATAATTTACCACTAAATAAAGCAAGGCTTAGTATGTAAATCTCCATGCTCTGCACTCTTTACCAATCTATTTTTGAGTTACAAAAATCGATCTTAATTTTTTTTTTATCATCAAGTTATTTAATTGAAATGGACAACACACAATTCAATTAAATTGATTTGGAATAAGGCACGGTTAACGCTACCATTGCCAATTTCTGCCGTAACCTAATTAAAATTTGAAATCGATTCATTATTAACCATCAATGGTAAATAGCTTAGCTTTAGTATAGATACATATTTTCTTATTATATTTAAACTTTGTTAATCAAAACTTTTTATTTCATCCCCTTGTATACCTTAGAGTATTCTATTCTATACATTTGGAATTTTAAGTTATACTTTTAACATATCGTATATATATACCTATTACTGCAACTGAAATGTTATATAAACCTGCATGTAATCCCTCTGAAACTGTAATTTTATTGATGTTTTTGCACTTATATTATTGTATTTATAAGTCACGATAACACACGTAACTTTATCGATTTTCAACACTGTATCATTTTATTTAGTTTTATGACATAAATTCGCGCTACTTACGTAACATAACTTATTAAAAAATAAATCGTAAAAATTGGAAAATTTAATTTAAAAAATAAACTCACGCTTCGACAAAATCAGCTGCCAGCCCGTCAACATGTTTGTTCTTTTGAATGAAAAACTCCACAAAAATAAAGCACTTTCAAGTTCAGATTTATTATTCACTGGATGTTATTTAATATCCATAGGAACCATATATCACAAGTAGAGGAATGATCGAGTATCGTCGAAGGCGCGAAGCATGCGCAGGAGTCGCGTCGATGCACTGAACCGTCACCCGCAACACACAGCCTACAATTAGGCGCCCGCGCACCGACCACGGCTCTATATACCAATCGCCTGGCCAACGTAAAACCATACTACACAGTACACTATACCATAATCAATTATCCTGTTGATATAAATCTAATTTTTATTTTTCTTATTCGGAATTGAGGAAATCATTTGTAGGCTGGAACTGGCGGAAGATACGAATCTTTATTATCAGACGTGTATAGTTTAACTGAAAGTAATGAGTGTTATGGTACCGATGTTATTCTAGTCTAGACGATCTGGGCTAGAAATAGTAGGTACCTGTTTTTATACACATAATTAAATAATAAGCCTTCAGTAGCGAACTATTTTTACTACTATCAAACAATCGATTGTGCATAAAGGTTTCTATGTTGTTTCAATTTTATAGATTCTACAACTAACTAATTAAATAACTATGTTGAAAAGTCGTCAAAAACGTTTCAGAATGTTTTTTTTTTTAATGTTTCTTTCTATATAATGAATTTATGACTGTACCATGAGAATTAATTTATGAAAATATTATGTATGTAAGAAAAATCGACATCTTTTTAATAAAATAAGTGATAGACATCATTTTAATACTAGAAATAAAGATAAAATAGGTCAACCGTTTTTCATATTAGATAAAGTACATACATCTTTTATGGAGTACTGTGTTAAATGTTACAACAAAATACCTTGTGATATATTGCAATTAAATTGAAGAAAATTTAAAACTCATATAAAAAGTAAACTTTGTAAACATGCATATTACAAATTAGAAGATTATATCCAAGATAAGAATGCTTGGAAAAATGCTGGTCCAGCTCCATAGGACAATCTATAGTCTAGAAAAAATCAAACTGGTTGCTAAATTATATAATTTATAATTTTTACATTGATTTACATTCTGTGATTACTCTAACTCACATACTGACTTATTACTTGTTAAAATTTCAGAAAAATTATCTACTTTTCAAGGTTTGTAAATATATGAGCACCATGTGTCTATCACGTAATTAATTTATCTGTTTTTGTTTAAATTTTAATTATTTTTACCCATTGTGGTACCTATAGTAATTTTATTCTACGTGCATCGTCTTCACATATAATTACATAATTATTATATACAAAACATTGTAAAACATTTTAAAAGAGTAACGGTGGTTTTTCTTGGCCATTCTGCTCCATACGATACTATCTTTTGGAAGGGGCCACTAGAATCAATTATATTTTAATGTAAATGTTGACGTTGAAAATTGCTTTTATGTGCCTATTTAAAATAAATTCTTTGACTTTGACTTATAGTCTACCCGGAACGTGCCTAGACTAATCCTCGTGACTCGAATATCGTTCAAATCAAATCAAAATATTTTATTTCACATATCTAAAACTAATTCGGCACTTATGAAACGTCAGAAGCTAGCAATTAGTCGTTTCCTATGGGGAAGAGCCGGCAAGAAACTCATGTTTTCAAATTACAGTGTTAATAGGTATGAGAGGACACTGCAGGTCTGTCAACAAATACCAGATACTAAATAGAAAATGGCACACAAATGTCTACAAGGTCTACAACGTTCTCACATTCACAAAATTAATATCCTGTCCACAAAAGCCAATAAACCTGTCCACAAAAGTTCGAAATCCTTATCAAATAATGTCCCAGGTATGTAGTAAATTGTAATGCTGGCTTTACACGCTTGCCAAACCTTAGCGAGCGTCCACAAGCACAAGCGTGTGAAAGGGGGTATTGGCTTGGCTTGCGTGTGCTTGGAGAAGCTTGTCGCGTGCGTCGTTGCGTATGCTCTCCAGATGGTTCATATAACAGTTCATTAAATTTGTTTTCCGTAAATTGTACAGCATCATACTGTAACTCTATTATGGTATTAACAGTATTTAACCTTACTATTAAATTGGTACGAATATAAGTAAAAATAATATAAATTTTATTGCCAACTTTCACATATTAACTAGTACTCAAAATTCAAAATTTTATTGAGTTCTAACATACAGGCTGGAATTTTTTAACTATACCTGGAGAGGAAGTGCTTTAAATACAGAAGATCTATCGATCTTCAGTATTTAAAGTAGAAGTATGATAAACCAAATGCAATAGCCGAAACAAGTTCGGTGTCCGCCATGCTTCCCTGTTTGGAGCTAGTATATATTTATTTATTTATTTATATGAATGATTCCCAAATGCGAGCCTAGCTTTTGTATTGCCTTGTGATTATGGACGCTTGCTGAGACTTGGCAAGCGTGTAAACGTACCATTACATGTGGGGCAAAAGTTATAAAATTCGCGAAACCAGTTGTTTTACGTAACACCAGCGAAGCGGTCAAGTTCAGTAACACACAGGCGTAGGCGTGCGATTCGTGTGTCAAAATCGCAATTGTCAGGCCTAAATGCGTATATAATTTCCCGTATCTGATACACTGGTTACAGAGACTGTTTCATTTTCAAACAATTCAGATAAAACGTGCAATGTATTGGACACGGCTATTTACTTTCACTTGGATACACTTGCGTTACAATTGTGATGAAGTTGAAAGAACTGCCTGCATTTGTTTTTCAGTGTTGCTTTTATTAAAATATATGGCTGTACGCCTGCATATTTACTACATGCTGTAAACATATGCAGGACGTGGGCCTATATGACCAAACCAAAACAACGAGCCGTAAAGTAAACGGTTGGTCACAGCTGACGGTGCTTCTGCACATGTTTGTTGCTTAGCTAACGTAACTATTTCAGAGCACTCAGAGCACGTATTTACTTGTTTCTATCACATTTCTAATAAGCCCAAGGATACGCCTCGTAAAAAACTGATAAACACATCCGAGAAAACATGGTTATACTCAATCATTTAATGAATTAATCAAGCCTTTGATGAATATATAAAACATGAAAGTGTGTCAGCATCACTTCTAATGTTATCTACGTAACAAATAAATAAAACATGTAGATTGCGTTAGATAGAACATTAAGTAAGTATGTGCCTTTGTCCTGCTGAGTCCTGATCACAAAGGGCATAAAACAAGAGAGGTCAGAAGATCCACTCCTAGAGAGGAGTATCAGAAAGAGTGAGATGATACAGGAAGTCAGAAAGAAAGAGATCAAGTCGGTCGATTATCTCGCTACTAAAAAATTAAAATGTGTCTTTGTGAAATCTCCTAGAAATTGCACGCGATACCATCAGTATTTATTTTACGGGTCTTTGTGTTTTAGTGAACTTCATGATGATGTTTCATGTAAAAGCCCATTGCTTCTCTCAAAATAAAGGTTTCTCCGTAGTCACCATGTTAAGCAAGCGTCATCTAATAGGTTAGTGACCATCAGAGCGTTGTCAGTTAAAAAGTCTGCTGCATAAAATTAGGTTGGATGCAGTGAGCCATTCGTGGCTAACAGCTGCAAGGGTCGATCGAAGGTTAAGCCACCCTTGCCAAGGTCGGTCCGTGGATGTGTGACCATCTATTACATTTTGAGACCCCTCCGTGCCTCGGAAAGCACGTAAAGCAGTTGGTCCCGGCTGTCATTTATATATAGATGTTTGACAGACGTTACGGATACTCAGAAGCCCGAAAGTCTGACAACCAGTCTTACCAAGGGGTATCGTATTACACAGTAACTGAGTTGTGACGGTCAGATAGGCAGTCATTCCATTTAAAATATTCAGCTGTATCCGGTTAGACTGGAACCCAACCCCAGCAAAGTTGGGAAAAGGCTAGGCAGATGAGCAGTGAGTGCTACACTCTAACAGACACCTCTACTTTTAGTATATTTATGAGTATGTTGGCATTTCATTATCATTATCCACAGTCCAACTTCACCCACTACTGGGCATAGGCCTCTCTTTTCTAGTGCCAATCCGATGCTCCTGTGCCAGCCTCAATCAGTCTAAACCCGCGACGGCAACAATGTCGTCCGCCCATCTCGCCGCCGGACGATCGACACTCTTCTTACACATACATACATACACAAACTCACGCGTTCTTCCCATGGGGGTTGGCAGATACTACAGAACGCCACCTGCTACGATCCCTACACACAGCCATACACACCCGAAACTCTTCTTGTTCGCATTTAATGGAGTGAAACTACCTTACTTATTTATTTTGTGACATGTATCATCCACGCATGATTAATTATTCTCTTACATTAGATGTTGCTCTTTCTGCAACATTACACAATGCTGCACTAACAACATTGCACATAAACAAGTTTATGAAACTATCGATCATTGATCTGTTGGTTGCAAAGGTGATAGAAATGTTCATGTCGAGATTTAGAAGATTAAGAATGTAGGCACTGAGGTAACCACATATATTTTTACATATTTTGATATCTCCCAAAAATTCAACTCATACATATAATATCAGACAACTAAAGTCCATAAAACAAGGTAAACTAATATTATATCTTATCAGTTTCTGGATGACATCTATTGGAACTTTTCAGTTCACAATAATAACCCAAACGTGTGTCGAACAACATGACATGGCAATGGCGGTAGCCGCGGGGGTGTGTCAATATTATTTGACACATATCACTTATGAATATGACCTATAATGTCGTCATCGTTCAACTGTTGATATATCATAGTGTGCCGTTATTATTAAACAGTCATTAAACATTGACAGGGGAAAATAAATTCAATGATAACAACAGCTTCATATTTGCAAATAGGAAGCTTGTTCTACGTTGTAAGTCTGCGCAAGCAATCAAAATTGACGTAGACGATCACGTACGTCTATAAAAGGGGTCACATTTCAATTGATACGCGAATAAACAAGAACATTGAAGATTATGAACCACTTAAACACATTTATCAATTGTTTTTAAATGAAGAAACGTCAATGCGCAAAAAACACGCCTCCAAATTGCTTCTATAGATACAACGCAAGCGGTAGGAGGCTTCACTTTTACGATAGGAGTGTGTGCAAATGATGTTAATGAATAAACATTGTTCATACCTTCAAGTACAAAAGCTAGTGAAACTGCAGGCGGTACAAGTCGATGTATCTAAGGAAGGGAATTGTAACTTCGCACATAACAGCACGCGCGACTGCATACAACCATTCTTCTACACACAATACAAAGCCTGAAACAATATTTATTAATCATCGTTTGTCCGCATTAATTATATAGAAACATGTGCTGCTTTGTTTCATGAATGTAAGTACGCTAAAGGGAATATTAAATAGATAGTACGTTATAATGTCATTCAATCATGCGGTTGACGGTAACGAGTGCTCTGCCGGCTACCGGTCCACATTACAATTACACTCATTAACTCATTACATGGTTTATTTCGTCAATCTTTAACTAATGCTTTCAAGCTTTGTTACGTAAAGTAACTATGACTAAACTACATAATATGTTACTTATTTTATTGTGACAATACTAGTACTTTAATGGCAAGATTGATTACTTAATACTTCCGTGATATTGTTATGTTGGGAGAACATTCTTCAACACTTCTATCAATAGGGTCTTTGTAGCATGACCAACGTAGAAACGGAAGACAAATTGACAGATTGTAGAAAGATTTCATAGAAAAAGATATATATCTACTCTTCGTAGAAAAGAGACAGAAGCGGTCATGTGTTTTCCAGAGGGTACTTGGGTTTGATTTCCAACAGTATTGTATAGTACCTACTGGGTGACCATCCATTAAATTTCGAGACCTCTCCGTGCCTCGGAAAGCACCTTAAGGGGACTACAGGACCTACACGTAAGTTTTATAATGCCTAAAAGTATATGATCCACTGCACTAAACAACATCAGAAAAATATATGTTATTCTTCAGGATATTTGCTAATTAGATAGTGTGTTGAAAACATAATACAACTAATTTGATACGATAGAAAAAATCACGAAGATACCCCTAAAAATTTATTTTAACGATAAAAAACCATATTACTATGCATTCAATCATTCTGATTTTTTGTCAGATTATTCTACAAGCAACATACTAACGTAATAGTGTTTTAATGTTTTAATCCAATCAATAGATTTTTTGTAAATAGATAATTGCTTCATATATTGCAATAAATTACCAGTATTGTGTCATCGCGCTACTCTTTCTTTTCTATGCAATCCGACAGTGACCGCGCTTTAGCTGTTGTAAGCCTCTTAAGCCGTTGGTCCCGGCTGTCATTCGTAGATCTTTGACAGTCGTTACGGGAAGCCCAAAAGTCTGACAATCAGCCTTACCAAGGGGTATCGTGTTACCCGGTAACTGGGTTGTGGAGGTTCGATAGGCAGTAGCTCCATGTAAAATATTGGAATTCATCTGCATCCGGTTAGACTGGAAGCCGACACCAACATAGTTGGGAAAAGGCTAGGCAGATGGTATTGTATAGTTCCTTCACTCCATTCGTGTGTTCCAAACATGTTTAAGTTGTAGCGGCATCTACAACACCACATGCGAGCTACGCGTCAGACTGACGTCACGCAAAATCCTGCATCGCGCAAGCAGAGTTTGCCGCGCAACTAGCATACATACAACGTCCCGACATCAATCGTCGGGTAGTTGCCCACCAGACACAACAGCCGTCTGGTCGGAGGATCCTCCCTTTTCCATAGAGTATGAGTGAACTTTACACCCTGTTCCTCGTACCTCTATAAAGTCCCATGAAAGAAATTGGGAGCGGGCCTATTGCCATTAACCGGGAACAAGTCATGACTCTGGGCCGCTACTGAATTTTACTACCTCAAACACTTAGAAAAGCAGGTTGGCCATTATTTTCCAATATTGTATTTAACCCATTATGTTAATATTTAACGAACAAACAGTGCGCTCACGTTTATTATATTTACGATGACTCTAACTAAATACACCAAGCTAATACCCAATATATTTTCTGTCTAATATTCTAAGAAAGTACATAGATCTATAAAGGTGCATTTAAACTGGAGACCATTTATCTATTCTCATTTTTTTATAACGCAAGAGACAGTCCTGTCTACGCAAGTTGAAGAGTATTAGCTTATTACCTTGCATGCAAGTTGTCAGTGCATTAACTATAATTGCACAAAATCGCAAGTGTGACGTCATACCAGCATGCAAGCTACTTGCTCAATTAAAAACGTACGTAAATGTGGATCGAAATGGTATCGAGCAAATTAGAACCAGATAGAACCGATAGAGCACACATAAGTTTGATGTTCATGTTCAAAGCGGTTTCGTAGGTTAAAACGGTTGCTTCACGAGTGAACAGGTCTAGGCAAGGTACACCATTCAGGCGACTGTGCGTTAGTCGTTCACTGGTAAATTACATACCAGTAGTGCTATTCTGAAAAAAAAACTCACCGTGAAAACTAACGTAAAGTGAGCTGGCAATAGTATCAATACCTAGACCATCTGATGGAATGACAACTCACTTCAAGGCTCCTACAAACAGGCGCGACATGCGATACGAATCGCGCGCGACACAAACGCACCGCACGCCGCATGACCAGCAGCGCCTTTGTGTCGCGTTGTCGCGTCGCGCCTGTCTACGGGAAACTTCACGCTCGCTTTACTTAAGTTTTCACGGTGAGATTTTTACGAGACGGAGATCAGAGATATAGAGTTCAATATTTAATATGCACAATCAAAGCTAGAATAATAAAATTAAGCTCCCGTACTAATACTGAGTAATTATTTTGTTGGTTATCAAACGCACCTTAAAACAAATGTCGACTCACCGTCGCACACTGCCCAAATATTTAACTTGACAATACTGGATTTACTACAACATTGTTGAATATCCTGCAGCGGTAGGTAGGTACCTACTTCGCTATGCTGAAAAACTTATTAGTCACAATGTTTCTTTCTATTGTCAACTTTCATGTAGTATCGTTACTTTATAATAAAAACATGTCCGTAAATTTTAGAAATTCTAAATTTCACGTTCGTTCGCGTTCGTATATATTTCTTTGTACTTTTTGAACCACGTAGACGCTACGCGGCGTACGAGGTATCTGTAAGGCGTCTACGAGGTATCTACGCGGCTTCAACGGGATGTCTAAGCGGAGGCAACATGACATCAACGTTTACATACTCTGGACATACGCGAAGGAGTATCTTCGCGTAATTAGGATTTTAAGAGAGTCCTACGATATTAATGAAATTAGAACAGTGTTAATTAATTTTGACTAAACAGTGAATTGGTAAGATATAGGAACCTAATATACAGGGTTACTAGTAACTCGACGTATTCCTTGCAGAACGTCATAGTAGGGTTAAAATGCAACAAATTAAGCCACCAAATGTTCTACCGAAATTCAGTAGTTTTTAAGATAATAAGGTTTTTAGTTGTTTTATGAAAAATCCAATTTAAAAATGATTTACGGCGCGACTATACTGGAATTTAAGTTATTATAGTAGCTGATGCTGTAGCAGATCTTTGTTGATATTTAAAAATCTAAAATGCCTAAAACTTTGGCAAAGATCACTAATTAAACATTTTATTTTTCGCAATTTTTGTCATTACTTTATTAAAAAATCACTCAAAAACTACTGATTTTCGGTAGAACATTTAGTGGCTTAATTTGTTGCATTTTAACCCTACTATGACGTCCTGCAAGGAATACGTCGAGTTACCAGTAACCCTGTATATAAAAATTGAATAAAATTTCAAAAACTATTACTTATTGAATGAATAATTAGAAATCATTGTAACGAACTCATTCGTTTGAATAAGTGCAAATATGGGAAGATGTTATGATGACCCAGCTATGGTACTTCAGAATAACCGATACTGCAAAATAAATATTGGCAAGTGTGTTCTAACACTATAACAATAGAATAGACAAATCATACATTAAAGAGACTCGTGATAAGTAAAAAAATAATAGATTTGTATGCTTAGTATCCGTCGTATTAGGAATTCAATAAGCAAATGAGATGACTACAAATGAACCGGACGCATTCTAGATTAGTTTCTATCCGAATTGAAATGATGATCCGCAAATCAATGTCGTTTATTCCGATACAATAAATAGAATCATTTAACGTTGGATTATTCCGTTCTTGAAACTAGATACCTACGTTTTATTTGACAGCTGAAGAACGAGTAGGATAATACAGTACACGTATATTTACGGAACTAAGAGTGCTTAACATAAACACTACCGGTCCTAGTCTTTGTTGTAATATGTGCACTACGAAATATTTTCCCTAAGTAAAGTAAATCTAGTAGCACAGAATCCAGGGTCGACGACGTGACCTTGCAATGTTGCTACTGAAAGGAAATCGAGAGACAATCAGCTATTCCAGTAACAATTGTTGTGACACGGCGGTTGCAAAATTAGTATAATCGTTACAAATAATACTTAGCAAAAAAGTAAAATGGACAAATAATTTTATTGTGGTCTATCATAGATATCATATTGAAAAGTTATTTAATCTGTGTCAAGTGGATTATAACCTCTTTACACTCGAGGTTTCAATTTGTTGGCACTTCACATTATAGCAGTCTTTGATTGTCGATTTCTAGGTAATATTTACTTGTATTGTTTTGGCCGCGTAGGGAGTTACCTGGGAAGCCTTGGAAAGGCTGGTAACATTTTGTTACTTAGGTCCTATGGAAGTCTGAAAATGATACCTACTAATTGTTTGTGATTTCCCCAGAAAACTCGTAGTATAGGTACCCTTATATTCAGAACACAGTTACTTAATAAAAGTACTTTAGAAGTGAGTAGGGACTTCATGTTAAGATAGTCCTTAAAAGCATTCTAAAATTAAAATGTGGTACTAACCCTGTACCCGACGAGGAAATAAAGGCAATACTCGGAGGGATTCCCATCTTATTTGACTAGAGAATGATATGAGGTCACCAAAAAAACACATGTCATGCATGACATGTATGGAGCAGTCTAGACGCATGTACTTTATTCAGTATTCATGAAGAGTACTCCCATGAGCGCAACCTATGACTTCATGATTTACTTTATGTACAGGTATGTTACGGAAGTCGTTTTGTGTGAACCTGACTCGGGTTTGGAGGCAGTGAAGTCATTTGATTAAGTCAAAGTTAAATGATAAATGATGATTTAAATCTGATTGAATTATTATTATGTTCACACGGCTACATATCAAGCTACACATTTCCAGTATAAACTGACATCTCATTGTACGGAAATCCTATGTAATACGAGATCAGCTTATACTGGAATTGTATAGCTATATATGATATGTAGCCGTGTAGGGGAAAGTAGGGGAAACACGAACACCTAAGGGCAAACTTAAATAAAACAGCAGAAAAGTTTCTTTAATTGCTTTAGAACCAAGTTTGCTTATCCATCTAACTAATTTACTAATCAACACTTCAATAAAACGTAAAATTAAGTAACAGAAACAAAACCCTCAGTGTTCGTGTTTACCCGACGTGAGTCGGGTAAAGCCGAACACCAAGTGGGGTAATAACGAACTAGTATATAATGTCTTAATTACGACAGAGATCACATTTATAACCCGCCGATGAATATAATTATGAATATAATAATATAATTACGAGGCATCTGAAACAATAATAAAAAATGAACAGAGAACTAACGAAAAATGGGCAATGCCGAACGTTAGAGATTACTCGACATAGCCTGTTCGCCATTGGGGTAATGCCGAACGTTAGAGATTACCCGACATAGCCTGTTCGCCATTGCCCCGCGGTATTGAAACAATTAATGGGACAAAAGATATTTTAGGTTATATTCCTTTTGCCGTGTGCGTGATTGTCATTGAACTCATTATTATATGAGTATTCTAGTACGTAAAAGTGAAATTATTATAGCTGATAGAAATATAGTTACATCGATTTATATTTACGAAAAAATTACATCAAAAATATACAAAATAATGAAAAGTTCGAATCTTGAATGCTGCGTGCATCTGTATCCGCTATGTTGTTGACTGGCACTACATGCGGCGTGATCTTTAAGATGGCGGGGAACAAAATACGGCCATCTCTTTCTAGAATATCAGAAATGTGGCATTCGGGATTATCCTGCGTTCGTGTTTCCCCCACTTTCCCCTATACAGTTAGACGATCGTACTAGACCAATCTGTTCCATTTTGTTTAAGGTAGGTAGGTATGTACAGGGCAGATGCCTAAATGATTGCAGGCCCGTGTATTTTTTCATCCAGAAGTGGGCCATTGGTGTTCCGCTTTTACAGTATCTTCATTTCGCTCTATCATATAACCGTTGTTAACGTCATGGTCATAGATCGGTTCCAAATGTAAATCAATGATCTCAGTCGACATTATGTAGCAAAACGATAGAAAGAATATAATATTATTTATTGTTGCTGCAGGTGGATAACCAAAGAAGTTAAGGCTCCTTCAAACAGGTGCGACACGCGACGCGAATCGCACCTGTTTGAAGCAGCTTTTAGTCAAAATTTATAAAGTAGGTATCTCTACAATATATCTCTAGCTAGGGTGTGACAAAAGAAAAAGAAAATTCTAACATAGAAAGATAAGTATTCAATGTACTATTTATTCAATGTAAGAAAAAAAAAAACAAAATGGTCTTAGAAATGTACTACTAACTAAAATTTAACACTATCTTAAATAACTAACTACATACATACAGTGTTAATTTTCAGACCTGCCAAATGTTAAATTTTAAATCTTTTAGTTAAATCTTTATTGTGTATTAAACATTACAATCAAATAATAATAAAAATAAATGAAAACATTATATTGTAAATGTTTGAATCCTATTTTAGGAACACGCGACAAGGATATTGAACTCTTTCGCCGGGAACGCGGGCGCATGTTGAGTAGGTACCTACTACTACTCATAATCTAGTACATAAATTAATAACAATACTCAATAAAAATAATCATAAATTGACTATGTACAATTTTTTTTTGTAAACAACGTTTATTTTTTGATTTCATAAATTGAAAATATTGTCGATTCTGAATCATGTCTGATAATTTGGTAGATCTTTAAAAACGAACCGCTATATACAGCGTGTATCAGAAATGTGTGGTCAAAATTAAAGGGTGTGTTATACAGATCAACAAACTGAACATCCCATGGGATCAAGATCTTAATCGCGAAAAATTATCTTTAGGTACCTTCTGTACCCTTCAAATATGACCACAAATTTCTGATACACGCTGTATACAAAAACAATTAGATAAATATAATGTAAAAAATTATAATTTTCCTAGATGCGAATGGAAAATTCAAAAGACACAACGCTTCAAAGAGATCTATTTAAAAAAAAACATGTTTGTTTACGCAGTAGAAACAGGAGTATGTTCGTGACCCAGTCTTTAGTCGTGGCATTATAGTCTCAAGTATAGAAAACTTACAATAATACTGAGAATGGCTATTTCCTGGAAAGAGCTAATAATATGTATAATGGTTTTACGTAACATCAGTTTTATTTGCGACAAGGTCCATACGTAAATTAGGTTTGTGGTTTTATTCTAAACTAGGACAGAAATTTTGGTAGCTACTATAATTTATGGCTTCAAAATGTTATGCATTTGAATGCATAACATTTTGAATCAGAATTTTAAGACATTTTTCAAAAATTGTTTAGGAATTGTAGAAACACATAAACACCTGAATATTGTCCTACTCAGTTAGTATGGTAAGCCGCACGTCATGGTTACAATACCAGTATAAGCTGACCTCTTATTCTATTGGAACTCCGTACTACACTAGGTCTAGGTGAAAGTGTACCCACTGCCTTGCAACCTACTGTATCCCAAACCAAATGTACGGTCGGCAAACTTTTCTTTGAAGGGAATCCTCATGGATACCCTCTACGGGTCTACGCTTAGAGGGTGGCGTTGACTACGCTACCATGAATCGGGAGCACGGGCCAAAGGGTATATTAGTGCTTTGTTTTCATTCTAGCCATTTGCTTTCCAAAATGAGATAATAGGTATCTTTGCAAAACTATTACCTAAACTGGTTATAAATTTAAGGAAGTAGGTACGCACGGCTACATATCAAGCTATATACATTTCCAGTATAATCTGACTTCTCATTGTACGAAGAGCCTATACAATGCCGACAAAGCGAGGTCAGCGAAAACTGGAAATGTATAGCTTGATATATAGCCGTGTGTACTATCATCGACTCCTGAAGAAAAATAACTTATTTTTTATATCGTGCACACAAGACATAAGTACCTGCGTAGGTACCTCTAATTAGCCGAAAACATAAAATTCCTTTTAATAGCTACAAATAACAAGCCTAACTCAAAAACATAGTGTTTACATACAGCATTCTTTTGTGTAGATCCGTTGGCTGTTCGCAGAAGTAACACCAGTCGACCGTGGTTATTTACTATGTTGTGGTAAACAAAGTCAATATGACACTAAAATACTTCTTGATTTATTTGTATAAGTTAATGTGCTTTGTTAACAAAGTCAAGTTGCAAATTAATTAAAAAATATATTAAACAACCAGATAAATTGTAGGTTGTACTTGTGTTTGTGGAATACTTTCTATGCCCACATAGTATATAGGGTGACTAGTAATTTTATGTGTTCCTTCCAGAACGTGAAAGTGTGACCCATTTGCAATAATTAAGCACCCCATAAAGCGTAGGCGAAAATGCATGGGACTCAAGAAAATCCAATTTATACGAATTTTTGAAAATTTCCCATAATTCGTCACTAAATATAACTTTTCTCCAAACTCTCAAATTGAATAGCCTTCATTGCTATTCCATTGGATACGTTATACTTTAAAAAACTTCGATGTAACCAAAGTTTCTAAAACATCAAACAGTTAAAACTGAAAGGAAGAAATTTACTAACCATTTTCAAAAATTATCTACGTACATGAACTTTGACACCAGTTATATCAAAATTGTACGATTGCATTAAGCGTACAAATTACGGGGAATATATATTCATTTAATCACCTAACCAACTAGATATAAAAATTAAAGAAATATTTTGTGGTGCCGATAAAACAGTCGATAATGCTGACAAAGGTCGAATTTGCAAATTGTTGAAATATTTGAAAGTTGTGTAATAATCGAATTAATTAATTGGTTTATGCCATCCCACTATTTTATAACCTCCCAGCAATCCATTGCACATTAGGCACCCAGAGGGCCTAGACAAAGTAACATTCGATTAGCGATGACGCTAGTAGAAAAGCTAAAAAATGTATCGGATTGACATAAGCTATCGAAATGTCACGTGATCATAGGTCAACGAATACAAATTAGTTAGACAATGTTAAGATCACTCGATTCTATGAAACGAATCGACAGCGTCGAACGATTACTTCCATAGAGATACGTAGCCAAGTGGCAATTTTTGACAAGCGTTATCGCTAGTTTTCGATTCGTAAGATGGAAACATTAGCGAAAGCAACAGCGATTGTAGAAATAGAATCGTTCCGAATCGAATTCCATAAGTCTAGGCCCTCAGGTCATCATGACCAGCTCCCTAATTGCGTAACACACTTTCAATCACAATCCGTGGGTTCTGAAGGATATGCCTAATACATTGCTTCATAGGTTTGATAAATTCGTCTGCTTACAAACGTAAATAACGCAATGAACGTGGCTGAACTGTCAAAATGAAAGGGATTCCGATCAATTGTCACTTTATGTGTGTGTGTTACGCAATTACCCTGCTGGTCACAAATCGCGAAGCGGCTTTTCAGTTTTTAACATGACTCACGGCCTACTCGCTGGTTATGATTCACTTGTCGCTTTGCTTGCGTGTATTTAAACATACAGCGCACGAAAAAACAAACTCTAATATGTCGTTTGACATACATCGACTTTTGAGGCTTTTAAAAAAACCCTTTATTTATTATGACATTAGCCTTAGTTTCAGAATATTTCCCAGAAAGCATCATAAAATATTAATTCTTTAAAATATGAAATTGAAGGGCCTTCATTGCAAATTTAATTGAAAGCGAATATGTTGACAAAGCTTCATATGTAAACAAAAAAATAGTGGGGCCTATAGAGTAGCTAATGCCGAAAAAGATAGAATTGGCAATTGTTGAAATAATTTAAAACCTGAACCTGATTGGTGTTGATTACTTAAAGGTTTTGTTCAAAATGGGCACCTCTGTGCCTTATACAAGCCCTTACTCTTCTTCTAATTTCTGTCCTGGTAACTCTTCATGTGAAATTAAAATTGAATTTCTAATATGTTCCGCTGCATGTATTATTCTCTCATATATTATCCTTTTCTGCCGATCCAAAGATTTTGGAAATGATTGTCCAGCCACTGACGTACCGCGATTAGATAGTGAGCTGGTCATCCGTCGTGCTGGAATGCCATATATTCATTTAATATTCCTTAATGTAATTAATGGAACGTCTTCCAACAACATCATTACATCGTTTTCAAGAAATTGATGGTAGTTATTACCGTTTTGAGGTAGAAAATCTGGAACAACCAAATTATTATTTACAACTCCCATCCAAACATTTAAGCTAAACCGCCGTTTAGAACTGGTTTGGTAAATCTGGGATTGCCTTCATTTTTTGCCGTCCAAAAATTCAAGCTGTTATAATTTATTGTAATGCCATCTTGATCAAACTTTGATTCATTAGTCCGTAACATCCGCTTCAAGAAACTATCATGAACCGCGTCAGCATTCAACAAAAATCAGCGAACGACTCTTTTAGCTGGATCACCTTCCTCGAGAGTTCTGCGTAGGCGTATAGAGGTATGAATAAAGTCCATAATTATTAACTAATGACCATACCGTAAATTGGGACAATCCAAACCGCCGCGCAACAATGCCTGTGGACAGGCTGGTATCGTTCCAAAACTGTATCTTCTTCGCCTGACGAATCTTCGACCTGGTTCCCTAACTGCCTAACGTGCAATGGATTGCTGGGAGATAAGGAAGTAGTGGGATGGCATAAACCAGTTAATTAATAAAATTCGATTATCACACAATTTTTTATATTTCAACAATTTACTAATTCGACTTTTGCCAGCACTATTGACTGCTTCATCGGCAACTCTTAATATTTTTTTAATTTTTAGATAGCTGATTAAATGGAGATGTCTTCCCCGAATTTTTTTCGCTTAATGCCGTAGTAAAATTTTGAGATAGCTGGTGTCAAAGATCACGTACGTAATAATTTTTGCAAATGGTTAATAAACATCATTCTGTAACAGTTTCAGTTTTTTCTGTTTGTTGTTTTAGAAAATTTGGTTATATCGAAAGGTTTTGTTAATGTATTAGGTATTCAATGGAATAGCAATGAAGGCCATTCAATTTGATAGTTTAGCGACAAGTGATATTTAGTGACGAATTCCGGGAAATAAAAAAAATGGATTTTCTCGAATCCCATGTATTTTCGCCTAGGTCTTATGGGGTGCTTAATTGTTGCAAATGAGTCATACTTTCACGTCCTGGAAGGAATACGCTAAATTACAAGTCACCCATAATATAATAGTTGGCATACATTTAATATACTTAGTCTGACACACAGACTAAATACCGCTGGGTCTAAAAGCATCAAATTTTGCACCATAGTTCCTTATTCAACGAAGGTGAGCACAAAGGAAGGATTTTACAAAAAAATCATCCCCTAGTGGGATGAGATAGGGGATGAAAGTTGAGCACCAAGGAAGGGTTTTTGAAAATTCATCCCCTACAGGGATGAAATAGGGGATGAAAGTTTAGCAAAAGGGGAGGGAATTATAAAAATTCCCCGCTATTGGGATGTCCCCCTAAGGGGGTGAAATAGGGGATCTAAGTTGGTATGCAAGTTCTTAATTTTGACCGATGGAAGACCCCACTGGAGACACGGCTTGTAAACTGATAAAACCCAATTATTTTACACGTCTTTACAGGCTGACGTGTAAAACATTGGACCTTTGACTTGTAAGACAGGACCTCAAAATGTGATGTCATATGTATGAAACCAAAAGTCTACATAGGGAATCTTCCATAAACCTAATGTTAGGTCTGTGGGTTTTGTGGAATTAGCTTTCACTCTTTCACCACTATAATTCACCACCGCTAAGTTAAATGTACAGTTTTCATCGATTACTGTCACCCCTTCGCCTGCTAAATAGTTAAGTCTTAATAAAAAGCAATGCACGTGTAATTAAATGATGATATCGCCTAAAAAGCATGTTTCAGTATTATTTTATTTAATACTAAGCCTGGGAATTTACGTGATTAATTAAACAAGTAACTTAACATGGCGTGAAAAAATAAAACAGTGAATAAACTCTTGTATAGATATTACCTACTGATTTCAAAAACATAATAAATTATCATTATTAGATATTACATATAAGAAAATATTTTCAATATTTCCATTGAACTCACTGTCATCTACTCGTAAATCAGAGTCGCGGCTGCCGTCTGACTCTGGGCTCAGTTGCTAATTTATAACAATCATTAACAGTTAATAAACAAATTAATGAATCACCGTAGCTAACAACCTTGATCTTGACCGTAACATTAAACCATGACAAACAATTACTAAAACAAATAATACACTTTGATTGCCAAGTAAAGTGTGCATTAGCATAATTATTTTATAAAAATAATAGTGACGCGTTTAACAACGAAATAATTATTTTTTTAGCTAGTATGTACTCAGAATTATCGTTTGGTCTTGAACTACTTGTTTATAGTTCAGTTACAGAATAATGATAAATAGAATTTTTACTGACATCAATAAAGTCCAGGAGACTTAAAAAGATGAAGAAGTATCTCTAACTTTAGCGCTCTTCTTCATTAATTCTGGCTATCGAATTAATACAATTATAAAGATACAACCTCGTTAGTCGTGACAGACAGAAGGGCCTGGGCAGGTACTAAGCTTACGCCCGTCTATTTGTCAAGACTACCCTATAGGGTCCCGTTGCCACCCTTTGGGTACGGAACCCTAAAAATACAATAAATTTTGCACTGGCCATATAAATGTAAATTTGCCGTGCAATAAATGTGAATCAGTGACACCGACCGCAGTGCTGTCACCTCTCGGTATACATTATCGATATGGTAAGTAGGGAATGGAGGGATTTGCCGACTATGCCTTCACATACCGCTGCAGCAGCCACGATAAGCGGCAGACTGCTTGGCTCTCCTAATTAGACGTAAGTATACGTTATAGATACATACCTAGTTATAATCTACTGGACTCTACGGAACCCTTCGTGCGCAAGTCCGACTTGCACATGGGCGGTTTTTTAAATACTACACCGACGAACTTTACGTAAGACACGCCCCTAAATAAATCATTCATGCTGTTATGTCCCTAGTGGAAAATCTACAACATAATAAATTGTAGGTGCTTAGATCAATTGAAAGGAAATCGACAATTTTATTTATCTCAATAAATAATGCGTCAGTGAACTGCCGTCATTTATCAAAGCATATACAGCGTGTATACAAGAAACACATTAGTAGTTATTAAACAGGATTTAAACTTATGAAAAAATTAAATTAAACGTCACGTTTCTAAATTAGTGTGGTACAGGCGAGTACCTGCGACTCAATGTAATTATCCTACTATCATAGCAATTTTTATCCTATGATACGCGTAGGTTCGCACGTCATCGCACTATACCAAAACACGTCTACAAGACAAACTACGCTACGCGTAGTAAGGTACACGTAGCAAACGACGCGTAGCAAGTCGCACGTAGCAAATGACACGTGGCAAGGTACACGTAGCAAGTTACACGTAACAAGTTACACGTAGCAAGCTATACGTAGCCAGTTACACATAGCAAGCGCGTAGCCAGTTACGCGTAGCAAGCAAGCTACGCGTAGCAAATTACACGTAGCAAGTTACACGTAGCATGCTACACGTAGTCATAGCACGAACTTTCAGCACGGTCACGCACATAGACGCAATGACTGCCTTTGCTTGCAGTATCTTCGGTCAAAATACGAATCCAAAATCTTTAGAATATATGCAACACTCTGTTTTCATTATATTTATAACGGCCATGACAAAGACAAACGTGATGGTCGTAGCACTTGATGTCGCATCACGTTTATATTGGTTTTATTTATATAAACGATCTATTTGAAAGAGACAAAATAGTGGGGATTCCTGTTTTACAATAGGATTATTAGCTGGAATGTTACTATTATCATGTTTGAAAGGGTCAAAAGCTTTAACTATGCTCTATTTTAATTAAAGGTATTACGGTGGACATTTTATTTTCACAATGAATAATAACATTTTAACTTAAACGTTTATTTAGTACCTGCCAACAAACCGGTGATTTCCACTACCATTATAAAAACGATTTCCTCATTCTAAAATTAAATCGGCGTTATCGTCCCTCGCCACGGTATAGTAGATATTTAAAAAATGCTCTAAATTCTATAACCGTTAGTTTTTATCCGTGACCAAGCGTTTTTATAATAAATATTTAAAATAGAACTCTATTTAAATAACCCCGTCTATAAATACTCAATAATTGAGTATTTTTCTCAAGTATTACCTACTATAAATTTAACGTTTTAATTCATAAACATCAATGAAATGGTGTTGGATTAGGTACCTACGGGAAAAGATTAACTGCAAGCCGTTTACCTCATAATTCTATTCACAGCATTTCCCAAGATGATGAGATAAGCCTGTTTTAGTTTTAGCCCCATTAGCCACTGCCAAGCAAGAAAGTACCTTGTAGATGCCTTGGTGGACTAACTGCTAAGTAAACTCTATCACTAAATATACTTAGTTAATAATAAATAGTCTTTTTTGGGGTAAGGGTCTATTAACTGCTCCCAAATTACGAAATTTATTTGAAAAAAAATGAAAGATTTACTTTTTTTACTTTCTTCTTCGACATATTCTTCACATTATTTGACATTATGTACCTCTAATTCTTATTTCAACGCTTTACTTATGGCTTTTGTAAACAGGATTTTAATTCAGATTTGTTACAGTTGTAATGGCAATCATGTCATTTATTTTAAATAGGCTTTTATATTATATAGATTCTTCTATATTTTGTGAATGTGAGAACATTGTAGGCCTAACTTGTAGACTGTAGATTCGTAGACTTTTTTATATATTTTTTTATTTTATTTTTATATTTTGTTGAGTGCCTGTTACTTGTTGTCAGGCCTACACTGTCCTCGCATTATCAACCTGTAATTTGAAACATTGTAAAAGCCCCTTATTTTTAAAAGAGTAACCGTGGAGTTTCTTGCCGGCTCTTCTCCATAGGAAACAACCAATTGGAACCGTGCACCTAGCTTCTGACGTTTCATAATTGCGCATGTTGGTTTATGTGTAATAAAATATTTTGATTTTGATCTATACTATCCTATCTATCAATACCAATATAATAAAGCTTAAGAGTTTGTTTGTTTACACGCGATAATATCTGGAAGTATCAGTCGGATTTGAAAAATTCTTAATGCATTTGATAGCCCAATTCTCGAGGTAGGGTGAAGGCTTTAACATCACGCTACGACCCCTAGGAGCCTAGCATAAACAAAAAAAAAGAACACGCGGACGTAGTCGCAAGCAGAAGCTAGTTCATCAATATTTTCCTAAGGTCTCAATTTTTTTCTTAATCCTATCATTGTATAAATCTTGTGAAGTACTAACAGTTCGACAGTTAGTTATAATGAGCACTGTACTAAAACAACACACAGCACTTCCATACAGCACTGAATTTACTAAAAGGAGACAGAAAAATATAGTTTGCCCTCAAAAAAATACAAAACATGCTTTCACGGCCAAATTCTATATGTACCTCGGACCGCTACTCTATAACAGGCTAAATGAAAAAGGAAACATCTACTCCTTAAATCATAGTAACTGCAAGAAAATCCTTAAGGAAACTCTTCAAACAATGTCCTATGAAGATACAGAGAAGTTATTACTAGTGCTAAAGTAAATATTGTTTGTATTATTGTTATTTTTTAATTAGTTAGAGTTAGAATATGATATGTGATTATTTAATCAATTAATGTTACCTACAATCGCCTGAAACACAGGATTACCTAGTTCAGGCACAAATTATGGTTGAACTTGACATAAATTTAAGAAAAACTGTATTTATAGAGGTATGAGGAATAGGGTGTAAAGCTCACTCATACTCTATGGAAAAGGGAGGATCCTCCGAACAGACGGGTGTCGTGTCTGGTGGGCAACTGCCCGACGATTGATGTCGGGATGTTGTATATATGCTAGTTGCGCGGTAAACTCTGCTTGCGTGATGCAGGATTTTGCGTGACGTCAGTCTGACGAGTAGCTCGCATGTGGCGATTGTAGATGCCGCTACATATTTAACGTTATACCTTAAATTTTTGAATATAATTTTTATTATTTTATTTATTTTATTGTAATGATGTATAAGCCCTCTTTAATCTATGATAAAGATAAATCTTTTATAATTTACTCTTTAAAATCTACCAATTGATCGTCATCTTCATCCACAGCCCGACTTCACCCACTGCTGAGTATAGGCCTCTCTTTTCTTGTGCCAATCCCCACGCTCTCCTGTTCCAATCCCCACGCTCCTGTGCCAATCCGCAGGCTCTTGTGCCAGCCCTTTTCAGCTTCTACCCGCGATGGTTAAAATGTTGTCCGCCCATCTCGCCGCCACCGCAATCTGAGATACAGCCCCCCTCTTCGAGAGGGAGCTCAGTGGGCTGTAATCTCCCACGTGGGCCCAATGCGGGTTGGTTGATGTCAAAGATCAATGAATTTTTGGTTTTTTCACCATGTTTTCCTTGACCGTTTTGAGGGCAGTGGTGATGAAATTATTTACTCAAAGTAAAGCGCCTGCCTGGGTTCGAACCCACGATCTACAACTCGTAAGTCGGGGCCGACACCACTGGGCTACCACTGCTCATACCACTGGGCTACCACTGATCACAATTGATCTTAGATGTAACCAAATATAAAACAAAGAATACGGATGTCTCGCAAGTGATCCACAATCCATGTCAAATTGTTTAGACTCGGTCGCAAATTGCGAGCAACGATTTGCCTAATCGCTGCCACTGTTCAAACATTCACGTCTTGTGCCAACTTTAGTATCGAACGAAGGTTCTCTACAAATTTATGTTCTTTACATTTCAATTATCTATACATATATAATAAAATAGTAAAGAAGATTTTTTGTCCGTTTATCTGGGTGTATGTTCCGGATAGGCGAAAAAACGGCTGAACGGATTTGGATGAAATTTGGCACAGATAGTTTATAACCTGGATTAACACGTAGGGTACTTTTAAACACGTTAGTACGTGCCCCCGAGTTATTTTACGACATAGACGCGGGCCAAGCCGCCGTAGCCGCGGGCAGTTTGTTGACCTTGATGTTTGTCTAGCATTTTTAGTTACCGTTTCAAAAGCGGAAGTTTTCATTTGTTTACCAGTTTTGTCGGATTCAATTCATATGTTTTGGTGTCACTATGACGACCTCATGTAACAGACTTGTTTTTTTTTCTTTGACTTACATAAATAGGTAGCTATAAGTATCTGCTAATATGTCCGAAGCCAATTCGCGGATTAAATAATAAAAAATTCAAAAAACCTTATTTCCATATGGAAAATCGCATTTGAAAAATCAGTCTACATTTTTTATTTCCTTTGTGCAGGACACTAATTCACTATAGGTATCCAAAAGGCATGCAAACTTAAATTATTGCTTGCTTCGCAGGAAAAATGTTTCAAAAGCTTAATAAAAACGTCTTTTTCATTGACTTCGGGCATTCGCTCCGGTAAAACGGAAATACTGTTTGTCTAGTTTTCCTGTTAGTTATAACGCGACTAGCATATCCATTATATATATTCAACATCTAAGAATGTTGCTTAGGTTCCCCAACCGACTCTTGAGATGACGTTAGTACCTACGCTTGGACACAACACGCATGCGTCAGAATTTCAGGCAGGAATTTCCCAATAGAGATGAATTGAATAGAATCGAATCAGACAGTATACTAGATACAGAGATACAGACCCATAGGAAATTTAAGTCCGGAGAAGTGTAGAAATAACAAGAACTTGTCAATATGAACAGAAAAACTTTAGGTCGAAAATGGACAAAATAATTATGGCACACCACAAGTCCACAAGGAGGTATTATAGCCCCACTTCTTTCCCTAGTGTTTATCAACGACCTGCCGGAGGCGATACGCAAAGATTGCATACTGTTCGCTGATGACACGACATTAATTATTAAAAGTGACAATAACAAAAAAATTAAAAACTAAGTATTTGAAGCTTTAGACGATGCAATTAATTGGCTAGATAAAAATAACTTAAAAATAAACATGACGGAAACAAACATAATACAATTTCAGACATTTAACGCACACATAGATAATCTAGACAATCAATATAAAGATTCCCACTTAACTACTGTAAATTAATGTGTATTCTTAGGTATAACCGTCGACAAAAACTGCAGTTGGAAACCTAACCTAAAATCTTAATAAAAATAGATCGTTTTGTATATGTCCTGTGGGGTTATTGTGTAACACACTAACAGTAGGCATGGCTTTCATTTTGACAGTTCAACAACATTCACTGCGTTATTTACGTTGTTGAGCAGACAATTTTTTTGAATATATGGAGCAATGGATTAGGAATATCCTTCAAAATGATTTAGATTGTGATTGATAGTGTGTGACGCAAATAAGGTGCTGAAAAGAATGAGGCAAACTGTTAACTTCGATACTGCGATGGTTGCTTACCATGCTTACGTATACTCTGTACTAGTGTACTTAGATACAGTATTATAATTTGGGGTAACTCAGTGGATGTTGACAGGGTTTTCAAAGCATAAAAATCATGTATGTATATTTTGGAAAAATATATTTTTGTAAAAAAAATTATAACCAAATCGAAAATATTGATGACAAGTTAAATATCTGGACACGACATAAAGTCAGACACGGTTGCCACCAATAAAATTAAAATTATTCAAGAGAAATGTCTACTGCATGTATATTATAATATACAATCCTATACCAAATTCCCTTCAAGATTTAATTGTTCAAAAAAGTACTGTTTCAACTTTTACTATATAAAAAATATTACACTATTGAGAAATCTTTAGAGGATAAGTGGATGAAAGTATACCTAATATAAATGTGTAATAATCTTCTCTATACAATATAAAAATGAACTACTGTTCGTTAGTCACGCTAAAACTCAGAAACGGCTTGACCGACTCGTTTTTTTTTTTTTCTTTTTATTTATTCACTTTTTTACTATGGTGGCTTAAAAGAAAAAAAAATAGGAAAGACCCAAAGGATTTTTTTTTACAGGACAACGTCTGACGGGTCAGCTACGTAGGGTACGTAGGTGGCTAGGTAGATATGGTAGGTAGGGTAGGTAGGGTAGGGTAGGTAGGTAGGGTAGGTAGGGTAGATAGGTAGTGTAGGTGTTAGATACTTAGTGCTACCTGTGCGAAGCCAGGCCGGGTATAGCTAGTCATATAATAATCATAATGACTTTGTCACTGAAATGTATTTGCACGCCATATCATGGCAGGATATGCTGAAACCAAAATTAATAATATAATATCTATTGTACCATATTCTAGCAAATACATACATATTTTCGATTTGATTATTCTGGAGGATATCCCTTATTTTTTTGGAATAAATACCTACTTACGTTAATTTTAAAGCGTCAGAAATCATGAATCATCCTATAGCGACTGTAGTGTTTATTCATACATTCAAACACAACCTAAATCTATTCCTACTCAATAATAATCAAGTTGAAGATCAATAAATTAACATTCTTAAGTTAGAAGCTGTACCTACTAGCGTCACGTGGTGAAACTGCATTTACATTAACTTATCGCTGCACGTTTTTATATGCTTGTTAAGGCTAAGGTAAAACACTAAACACATTTTTAAATCACACTTCCTAATCGGCTCAAAGAACTTTGACGTAAGAAATATTTAAAAAAACACGTGTGGCACTCGGGGACTGCCACGGTAAAGCTATTGCGTAGCATTTTTATCAACTTATGCAATTATAATTTTTATTTATTTTTTATTTATGAAGTTTTTTTTTTTCTTTGATATTAATTCAAGTACAGACGTACCATATACATACACGTTAAGCGAACGCTCGGCCGTGCTACATGGTAGGTGGAGTGGGGGGTGTTAGGTTTTATTTTCGTTACGGAATTTCTTGATGCGGTCGCCGCGCTCAAACCCCGCGATAAAAGCTATGCAATAGCTTAAAAACAATTATTTAATTATTAACTAGAAATAGCTCAGTTGCCGTTCATGCACGAGCTTGTGGGTTCTAATCCGGGCAAGTACCAATGCGACTTTTTCAATTCATAAGTACTTTTTTTTAGTTTATCTTCGACATCACTGACATCTGTGAAGAAAAACATCGTGAGGAAACTATCGCCAACCCGTTTTGAGGAAGCGTGGTGATTAATGCTCGTATGCCTTCTCTATATGAGATGAGACCTTTGCCCTGCAGTGGGACAATAATAAGCTGATATAATATTTTTAAAGAAAATGAATTAATTACAGATTAATTCGTTCCTCCAAAAAAAAGTTCATTATTTAGCTGACAATCTGACCAAGTTATCATAATCCCACATTTCCACTTCCTTTATTTAAAGGAAGTACCTAAGTAGCTGTAGTAAGCCTGTGATAAATACACTTACCGAATGTACATACTTAGCAACTATCACTTAACTGCTTAACGCATCCTTCCTAAGTATACACAAGTACCGACGAGTGGAACTTTTCTAGTGGCCCACTTCCAGCCTCCGTACATTTTATACCTATCTATGTTAACTGCGGCGTAATTGCGTAAAACACTAACAGTCGGAATTGCTTTCATTTTGACAGTTTAACAACATTCATTGCGTTATTTGCGTAGCTGAGCAGTCAAATTTTTCCAACATATGAAGCAATAGATTAACAATATCCTTCAAAATTATGCAGATTCTGATTATTAGCGTGTTACGCAATTGGGATGTTGGTACCAACACTATCACACAATTCACACCTAATCTAAAATAAAAAGAAAGAAAAAAAAAAAAAAAAGAAAGAAAGATTTTAATTCGCAGTTTCGTTTAAGGTTCGCTTACGAAACCGAAAATATGCAGGTTTTTCAGTAAAAAATAGCCGTACGTTAATATTTTTAGAGTTTTGTTTGTCCGATTATAATATTCATCCGGGATTTGGGTATAAGAAATACTACGATCGGTTCGTGGATGGGTGACCATCCATTACATATAAATATCCCGCCGTACATCGGAAAGCACGTTAAAAGCCATTGGTCCTGGCTGTCATTCGTAGGTCTTTGAAAGTCATTACGGGTAGTGAGAAGCCCAAAAGTCTGACAACCAATCTTAACAAGGGGAATCGTGTTACCCAGTAACTGGGTTGTGGAGGTCAGACAGGCAGTCGCTCCATGTAAAATACCGGTATTCCGCTGCATCCGGTCAGACTGGAAGCTGACCCCAAAATAGTTGGAATAAGGCAGGCAGATTGATTGATTGATTTGGAGATTTAAAAAAACATATAATTTTAAGTTACCACCTAAGTATAAATTGTGGAATGCAAATAAATTATTGAGTATTGAGTAATTCCTTTCCTACCTAGGTATAATATATCAACTGAGATAAATAAGGTAAAAATATACCTAGCCTGTATCTAAACAATATTAGGATTACCACGGTTACTCTAAATAACTGTTACCGGTTATTTTTGAATTTCTTCATAGTTAAGGCTGGTTCGGTTATAATAATATCCTCTTACTAATTACACTGACATGTGATAATATTTTTAAATTGCCTAGCTCCCTGTTAATTACTGAAAGTCGTGCCAAATTGTAACTGTTTGTTTATTTAATTACCACCTTTTTGCCCAGCAAAATATTTTCCATCATTGTCATGACAGATCAATTATATTTACTTATCTACTTACTATATAGACTCGTGACCAAGATAAGACTTCGGGCGTAGACTAATTTAAATATCCGTTAAGTACACCTGTTACCTGTAGTAGTTGTAGTAGTACAATAGTTATTGACAGTTTCAACTTGAAGCTACTATTATAATAAGTCATAAGGAAAAAGTCAGTCGGTATGCATTTAAGCGAAAATTGCAGAGTTATTTTCAAAATAAATAGTGTAGAGTCATCTCAATTACCTGCTTCCCTTTTAGTGTATATATATAGTATATATATATTATATAATGTAGGTATATATTATAGTAAATATATATGTGTATTATAAGTTTATAACCTATTTAGGTACTTGTATACCTATTTCATGTATAATTAATTATGTTATCTTTTTAATTTTTTTTTTATTATTATTAACGCCTGTTAAGCAGAGCACCTGCCATCTTATCTCTACACCACCCTTGGTTGACTGGTAGAGAATGCCTAAGGCATTAAGTCCGCCTTTGTATGTTATTGTGTGCGAGAAGTTTAAATAAATAAATAAATATAAAAAGGTTTTACGTATTTTATAGGTATAAAGTTGTAGTAAAATCTCTTTGGCTGTACCTACTGTTTGTATCTGGCTGGTTTTGATACCATTAAATAGATGACTTAAAAAAAAAGATTAATAAAAACGATTTCCCGCCATTTTTCAATTGTTTTCTGTCCGCCAAAATTTATAACGAAGAAATTCGATTCGATACATTTGAAGTTTTATGTCAAAAAAGGGAAAAATGCGACACAAACCGTAATAAAAATATATGACGTTTTGGACTTAACGCAGTGTCAGTAAGAGTAGCACAAAGTTGGTACAAACGTTTTCAATCCGGCTTTGATGTCAAAGATGCAGCTCGCTCTGGTCGCCCTGTTACGGATAAAGTCGATGCCATTTTTGAAAAACTGATGCAAGATAGTAGTTACGACATAGCTGAAGAGTTAGGGGTTGACCACTAAACAGTTTTAACTCATTTGAAGAATTTCCGATATTTGGGTGCCACACGAGCTCGTAGTCTTGAATTTGTATATAAAATACGAAATAACTTTTTCCTCGACCTAATAGTTATTCTTTAAATAATTGATAATTGAGGAAGGACACTTCAGACATAACAATAAATTTTAAATATTATTGCTGATTGTTATAGTGGCACCAATAATTAAAAGAGATTTACATAATAATAACGTTTTAGTGTCAGTCCCAGTGCAGACTATCAAACGGAAAGTTACCATAGTAAACAAAATTACATCATTTTCGATGTGTATTAAATGTGGTTGATTGCGTGGAATCTTATTAGCTTCATGTAACTTCTGGCTTCATAATCCAATTTGGACGGAGAAACCCAAGTTACGACGGTCACACATAATTGTAGGAATGTTCAAAATAAATAAAACAAAAGGTAAGCACCCACCTCTCGTAGAAAGCGGCACATTGGAAGATTTCTTCAACAAAGGTGTCCATTCGGATGCAGATACGCCCTGCTTACTCAATGACACTGAATCTAATGAACATCTTGTAAACAGCACTTTAGAAAACAAAGTGTTTAACATTTTACTTTCAATATTCGAATGAATTATAGGTTTCACTCTTGGGCTATAATTTGGGGTGCGTTCTTAAATAAACCTAAGGTGAAAAGTCACATTTGGAATGTACACACTAGACCAAGTCTCGTGGAGTACTGGCCATATACAGTTTCATTATGCAATTAATAAATTAAAATTAATGTAAGTACTGATAACATGAAAGTACCTAGTTAACTGTAGATATGGGCTATTCCCACGTTATTATTTACTAATAATTCATTGTTGTTTGGAAATTACTAACATTTTGTTTTTATTTGTCGGTAATGTGAACAAAATATATGTGAAGACAATACAAATTAGACAAAAGTCTCTAAATAAACTTTTCGAGGATTATACTTATTTTAGTTTTTTGCGTTAAACCTACCTTCTATTAGGTATATTTTTAACGCAAAAAATCTATAATACGTAACTAACTAACAAAAGCCTGAACCGCTTAACTGGGACCGTTCCTAAGGTCTGAGGTAACTGCGCGGTGAAGGAGGGGTGACAGTTGTCACAAGTTGACGTATCAGTGAGTTCTCGCGACGCGTCACCACACCCCTCCCGCACTGTGCAGCTACTTCAGGAACGGTCTCAGATAAGCGGTCGGGCTATAATTAAAATAGTACTGTTTCTATGCCATGGTGTTAAATTGGAATATTAAATAAGAACCACGGACAAAACCCTGAATAATAATTGCGGAACCTCTTCTTAAATGCGATACGAAACTAAAATATACCGCTATCTATTCTTTGACCTTCCTATTTATAAAAACCTAAATAATGCACATACCTAGTTTCCAAAACAAAAAAGTGGAGAATAACCATAATATACATTGCCAACTTATGTTTACTATTGTTGTTACGGAAAAATACTATTCCCTATCACTTGTAAACAAACAATACGGTTAAACTTGACATAGATAACAGATAACTAGGATTATCGTTATCTATAGCAAACACCTTTGGCGTAATGAGACTTGAACTAAGTTGCACTTCTACAGTAAGTTCATAGGTTCAAACAATGAACTCTGCATTGTGGAATATTACCCTTGGAATAAATTTGTGTCTTTGCCTTATCTAAGTACATTCCTCAGACTCCGACGACCTAGTATTTAACTATATAATTGATGGTACCTAATCACTTCAGCGTAGGGTTTAGAATCAGAATACGCATTCGATAGAATATGGATAAAAAGAATCGCAAACAAAAGATGAAATGCGAAAATCCACTTCTAGCTTTCACAATTTAAAAGTGGGCGTACTGCATGGACCTAGCTTGGGACCCATATTGTGTACCCTATTGTCCCTATTATATGGCAGCCATCCAACCATCCTGGCGCGTAACAGATATCGACTGCCATATAAATGTATGTCACCTACATTATCTATATTTATGCATACAACAAAATCATAGCGAAGTCAAAACAGTACATGCAACGGTTTTTTTTCTAAGTAATTTTTGCGAGTTCAGGGAACGATTACTATGCCGAAAATATATTTTAAATTTTTTGTCTGTTTGTCTGCATGTATGCATCATGCAAAAACTGCCGGATAGATTTTGTTAAAATTTTGCATAGATATTCCCTATAAGTCTGGTCAGTCAGTAGGCTATAAAACAAAAAAAATTGATGCCGATCGATGCTGAATGAGACTGAACACAATATACCAATGTATGACAACAGTCGAATTAATCCATTACTTCATTTGGCTGAATAGGGAAAGAATATAGCAGATAGTTACAGAGTTAACCTTTTAAATCATTATCATCCTGCTATACCTTCAAGGAGCTAAGCAGTCAATCATGACAATATAAGAACGGCTATTTATGTCAACTTTCAACAAAGCAAATAGCTTAAAAGTTCGACGACTGCTTTGCAAAACTATGTTCGATTCCCAACAATTGATACACAAATCAAAAGTGTCTAGAGCTCAAGCACGTTTTAGCTAGTTAAAAAAAACAGTTTTTTTTAATTATATTTTTTGTAACTACTATGGATACATTTTAGTAAATCTCGTCAATTGAAAAGGGAGCAGTTTTTTTTTTTTTCGGTCTAAACATAAAAATCTTCTGTCAAATTGTATTCCTATATAATCCTGCAACAGGTTTGAGGCCAAATCAGTAACATTTCTGCCATACTTCTGAGTGGAATCAATACGAAAGAACGTTATTACGCAGAATGTTATAAGTCGACTTTGGTCACGTTACTGCATTACTGGTAGCGTGGCAAAGCGACATGGAGGACGAGCTCGCATCACCACACGCAGACAAGATCGTTACATACAAATTACTGCTCGTCGAACTGTTAGAATAGAATAGAATACTCTTTATTATGTACACCATAAAAAATAACAGATATAAATGTAGACATTTGAACTGTTGTTGGTTACGAGGTTTCATAGCTCTTCAGGGATGTTAAGAAGCGATCAAACCATAAGAAATCGGTTGCATGAAGTCAATCTCCGTTCTCGAAGGCCGCTACGTGTACCACCTATTGAGCCCCGCAAACGCAGAACCCTACTACAATGGGTTCGTGAACTTAGAAATTGGGCAGCAGAAGAGTGGCGTTTTGTGTGTTTCCCTGACGAATCTCGTTTTTGTATGAGGCCAGATACTAGACGTACGAGTACACAGTATTCGAGGACCCCTGGATGCCAAGAATGTTTAAAATCATGCCAGGAAGTCCATGCATACAATGGTGGAACAATCATGATATGGGCGGGTATTTGGATCGGCGGTAGAACCGATCCAAATCGGATCAGAAAAAATCTCAATGCACAGATTTACGCTGAAACGATTGTATCAGATGTTGTCATTCCTTTGCGGACCCAATTTGGTGCTTCATTTCTGCTTATGCATGATAATGCACATCCACACACTGCCAGAGTCGTTGCAAACACACTTGCCGCAGCTAATATCAACGTCCTACCATGACCTGCTCAATCGCCAGACTTGAATCCCATTGAGTACGCATGGGATATGCTTCAAAGAAGAGCTCTGCAAAATATGGATGCCGTAAACACACCAGTTTTTTTTTCGCCTATTACTATGGACGTGGGCGGACATTCTGCAACGTGATTTGGATGAACTCGTATTGAGTATGCAATCGCTGCGATTGTGTTATACGCGTTAGCGGCGGAAATACAGACTACTAATTGTTTATTCTACGCAATTAAAACCTTTAAAAGTTTTTTAGAACTTGTAGAGTTTATTTGCTTATTGCTATTGAGTAAAATTTCAGAAACGTGGGTCTGCTGAGGATCATTTTGGATCGTGAAAGTTGGTAAAGGTGGTGCTTGAGGCAGCGGGTTAGATGAATAGTGTTTTGATGTGCATGGTTGCGGTGACAAAGGTGTCCAAGGAACAGTTATCGACGGTGGTTTTAGTTTGATACTGTCACCAATGCGGCTTATTTTATCCATATTCTGTATAGAATTTTCAATATAGCCCTCCGCTACTACATCAAATTTCCATCCACCGTGTCTTTTAATCTGGCTCATGCCTACTTCTGAATCCGCAAATGATGCCTGCCAGGGTCGTAGATTGTTCGAAAGAGTTACCGTGGCCCTGGCGCACAGGCAACTGAAGGAACACGGGTGGGTTTTAGTCAGTAAGAGTCTGACACGCCCTTCCGCTCCGCCCCGAGCGGGAAAGGTCATTTAAAAAAAAGAAGAAAAAAAGAGTAGCAGATGTTCTCCTGAAACAATGGCACGTGTAGAGCTCGGCATTTGTCAATTTCAGGTATTTCACAATTTCTTCCGGCATGGTGCTGATATTATTTTTACCAATGACTTGCCTGGTGCACTTGCCATTATTATAAGCTACGAAAAATATGGTAGTGTTTATATTAGAGGGGCGTAGAGCTTGGTACGTTTCGACAATTCTTACGTATTCTCCATGGACTACGAATTACCGTTCTTTCTTTGATTTTGTATCTGGCAACAAAAAATCTGAATGTTTCTCGATATCTTCGATTTTAATGTTTATGAGTTCATTTCCAGGACAAACGCCATTCACTCCAAAAATCAAGGCCATCTGTAATAACAATAGACAGGTAGGTTAGTAAGTAGGAAGGTAAGTAACGTACATTAATATATATTAATTCTTATGTATTACAAGTTAGACACTTTCATAGATTTGACTTTCTCAAAAAAGTGGCTGTTATTTTAGTAAATTGTGGTGTCTTACGACTTCCACGCAAACGAAGTCGCGGGTAAAAGCTAGTTCCCTAATAAATTAAAACCCTTAAAAGTTCTACCATAACAAATTTTAAAAGTATACACGGATCTCTACTAAAGCAATTCGAGGGAAACACGATTCGCAAACATAAATTGTAAAAATTACGGTGACTCAGGCTGCAAACTATTTTAAAGAATCATTCTATAGAAAAATGGCAGAACAAATAAAGACCGATTTGCAAATCAAACATAACGAGTAAATCCTATAGTGGTAGTTTACTTTATTATTTAGTCCACTGCTGCACTGGTCACTGCACTGCCAGTAGCTATGAAGAGAGTATTTTTCTTTGTTATTTTATTTTCTCTAAGCTATGGACAAGATAAGCAAGCAGCCATGATTGTTGACGTAATTCAATCTGCCGTTAGACCATCTTCGGTGATAGCAAAACTCTGTTGGACTCCTAGTAAGTTACCTACGTTAAAATTAGGTACCTACCTAAAATTAATTGTTCTATCATGGCAGTGACTCATTAAAGGTATTAAGAAATTACAATACACCTCCCTCTCAATGGGAAAGAGAATGTCACGTTATCACGTAGTACCTAGTATTACGTCTAGACGGAGTAGAAATACTAATGAAATATATGCCAGGGTCATTTAAGTACTACCTAAAACGTATTAAAACCGGTAACAGAAAAACATTGGTGTTATCATTTACGTCTTCTCGCAATTATTTACGAGAGTCATGCATGATACACATGTACTTTTTTCTAACCGCAATGCTAAAAATGACGTACTTTTTACACTTCAATATTATATCGAGTGGTGTCCAGATTTCTTGGTGATGATGGTAGTGAACAAAGTCTCAGTTGATCGGGGAACAATATTAAAACAATAACATAAAGATAGAATTGCCTAAGAACAAAGAAGGACTTTTCTGCGATGAAATAATTCTTTCTATTTTACAGCTAAAATAATCCAACTGCACTCTCTTCTTACGAAAGAATACATTCAGTTCAGCGCCGGAGACGTTATCAACGGTGATAACGCTCAGTTTTATGACGAGGAGCAACATGTCGTGTTCCTGGCTGATCTAGACTGTCCTGACATTGACACATACTTCAAAAAGGTTGATTTTCTTTATTAATTTAGAGTTGCTGATGACAATGCAATCGAACGATCCAAAAATATGCATTTTTTTTATTTTACTGCCCTTACGTAGGTACAACGACAGTCCAAGCGGTTTGCCGATTGACTTAATATTTTACAATGGTCAATAATATTTTTAAAGCATATTATTCTGTCTTTATTTTTCCAACTAACCTAATCCCAATTTGTCGTGCTATATGAAACTACAATACTGTTTTTGTGCTTCATTTCTTTTACAAAACATACTTACTGTTTGCTGTCATCTGCCTGCCTGCATCATCCCACCGCTGGGCAAAAGGGTTTCCCCATGACTTACAGCTCGTTTCATAGTTAATACTTAGTATTTTTTATACCAAATAGAACAGACTAAGAAATTTCTTCCGAGCACCGTTTCGATGGATAATGTTCGGAAGCTCTGGCAATAACAACGAGGACATTGTACCGGAGGCTGTTGCTGACATAGACGTGCTACTTGACTCAGAAGTTTTGGTACTACGGAGCGTCGAAGATACCTACGAAATGCACTTCAGTAAGTTTCTTCATAAGGAATAATTAGTAGGTAGTTAGGGTACCGCTATATGTAGGTACACTTGAAACGTTGTTCTTTTCATAATATTGTTTCCACTTTTTCGTTTGCATTATAACTCTGTAATTTGGTTTCAAGGCGGTTAAGATTAAAACATCAAGAACGAAGGCCCTTAATGCTGGTTTTCTATAAAATGATATTCTTTCTAAAACCCGATGTATCGGAACTTCAGCAACACCATCATCTTTGCCTGGTTCATTAACATAGTTTTGTTATTTACATACTTTACCAATTTTGTTTTAGTTTACAAAATAAGTTCCAAAAACACTTGGAACACCGAATACTACGGGACTTGGAATACAAAAAACAGATTCCAAAAATCTCCAAGATTTCTTGAGCCGACATCTTTGAGGCGTCTCGACATTGACGGATACGAAATAAGTATATGTTACGTACTTACAAATAACAAGAGCGTCGATCATTTATCTGATGGGCTGTAAGTGTTACACCGTTACTTATGACACATGTCGTTATAAAAAGTAATCTTAGATCATACGTTATGAATAAAAAAGTTAGCGGTTTGTAGTATCAGTTTGACTGTTTTAAAAATTGTGAAGTAGCGCAGTGGCAAACATAACAGTACACATCAAAATACGGAGGTATATTATAATATTTTTCCTTTTTAATTAAAGTTACATAGGCAAGTCTGAGAATTTTGTTACAAAATTCTACTACAAGGAAAAAAGCAAAGTTCATTAGCCAGCAAAACTGGTCGCGAGATATTTTTTAATAACTTTGTACTAACTACAGTTGCTCAACTATTGCAGAGACGATCACATTGATACGATTACGAAGGTGAGTTTTCCCACGACCAACCATTTGCTGGACTTCCTTAATGCTAAAAGGAAATATATTTTTGCTGACACTTGGGGTTACCGTGTCAATGGCACTTGGAATGGAATGACTGGCTACCTAGTTAGGGGTGAAGTTGAGGTTGGAGGTAGGTTATACCAATTTAAATTCATGTCTGAGTCTCATTAAAATGCACCATCTTAAAATAAAATAGTTGCTACAACGGTTCGTCAAAGAAAAGAAAAACTAAACAGCCTTATTACTGATACTATAATAAAGACTGGGATCATGTGAATCCCGATAAATCTTCTATCTTCGGTTTGTTGATGAAAATTACGGGCAAGTCATTTCCCGTTGGTGACATAATAAGAAGATGGACAAGATCACAAAACTGAGCAGTGATGACATCATGCCAGTCACCAATTAACTTTGCAATGTAAGCAATTGATTGATTAGCTAATCATCGTAACGGTCTCAGAACGTTTCTTTTTTTGGCAGTGGTTATTTACGGACATTCGAATTATGAATGACCTTCTATTTAGAGCAAGAACCAATCGATTTAGTATAAAACTCACCACTGACGATATAAAAAGAAGGAAGAACCTGATTGTCTTTTCTTACCCATCACCCATCTGTTTGCCAAAACTTATTGAAACTCATGACATAATTCAAGACCATACACGCACTGTTAGTAATTTTTCCGTTTTGTATCACCCCCAGGATCACCAATGTTCTTCACATTTGAGCGTGTATCTTTCGTAGACTACATATCAAGTCCAACGCCAACTCGCTCAAAATTCGTGTTTCAACAACCAAAACTGTCGTATGAGAACAATTTGTTCTTGCTGCCATTTAATACTACAGTCTGGTACAGCACCATAGCATTGCTATTTATAATATACATAGTGCTGGTAATGGTTACCAAATGGGAGTGGAAGAAAACGAAACATATGATTGAAAGGGTAAGTGCCTTAAAAATGCAATTCTTCCAGCTCTGGATTATAAATAAATTAATTAGTTAAAACATTTATTTCGACCAACAAAGGATGTAGTGGAGTAGGAACAAAATTACAAAATTTAAAAAAATACATACCTTTATAAAGATCATGTAAACATATTACTGACTTCGATTTGTCGGTATATAGTCTAACAGTGACTGGCAATCGACCAGTATCACGAATTGGCCTGCTATACATACATGATTGTTTAAAAATAATCACACATATTCAGCAGAGCATTACATAATTGCATTATTAATGAAAAGACGAAAATATATATTCACTTGCAATGTTTTAAAACTTACTTCTATTTTTTTTTACTTTTCAAAGATTATAACTCACCTTGATGTCGCTAGTATATCACCCGTCTCAGGGCCGCCGAGGTAAAACAACAAAAATAACAGCAAATTAAAAAATACATTAAAATATGTTCTGTAATTAAATCTTTTTCAGAGGGAAAAAGACTCCGGAGTTCTAAGGGCCAATTTCGTTGATGTTATCGTTTTAATATTTGGAGCTGCGTGTCAACAAGGAAGTCCTTCTGAGCTGAAAGGTAAAGTAATACTACAAGTAATTTCATACTGCTTTAAAATCGTGAGAAAAATTTAAATGGTTTAAAATTCACTAATATTTATCAATCCAAAAACTTTGATTACTCACAGAAAACTCACATTGGCTTAAGAAATTAGATCTTATTTCTTTCTCTTCCTATTTCTTCTGTTTCCAGGGTCCTTGGGTCGAGTGGTTATGCTGGTCCTGTTCCTAGCACTGATGTTTCTCTACACCTCCTACTCAGCCAACATCGTTGCTCTTCTCCAATCCAGTTCATCACATATCAAGACACTGGAAGACTTACTGCATTCTAGGATCAAGTTCGGTGTTCATGATACTGTTTTCAACCGATACTATTTCTCGGTAATTTGTGCAGCCTTCTCATTATCTTAATCTTCCGCTTTATCGGCATTATGGTGCTATACTTTAATAATTTCAGACTGCAACTGAACCAGTGCGAAAAGCAATATATGAGAAGAAAGTCGCCGCACCAGGAACTACTCCTCGTTTTATGACAATGGATGAAGGAGTTATACAAATGCGGAAGGTTTTTACGCAAAATTAATTGTAGAAATCACTAGCTACCTTTTCGCGGAAAATATCAGAATGAAACTTTCTTTTCCAGGGTCTATTTGCATTTCATATGGAAACCGGGGTCGGATACAAATTCGTTGGGAAATATTTTAATGAAGGAGAAAAATGTGGGCTCAGAGAGATACAGTATTTGCAAGTGATAGACCCATGGCTAGCTGTTAGAAAGGACACTCCATTCCGGGAAATGTTTAAAATTGGGTAATATACATAATATATAGGTATAGGTATATATATATATATATAAATACTATATGTAAATATAATTATTATAATATAATAATTTGACCAATATACTCATTATTTCTTCCTTAGTATCTTTACTAAATAATTCAATCTTTATAGAACCAAACGTATTCAAGAACATGGACTGCAATATCGGGAAAACTTTCTGATGTACGAGAAACGGCCGAAATGTTCAGGTGGAGGGTCAAACTTCGTATCGGTCAGCATGGTGGACTGTTATCCTGCTGTACTAATACTAACGTACGGTGCTATTGTCGCCTTGTTCTTTCTTGCTTTAGAAATACTAGTGTATAAAAGAGAAAAAATATTGCGCAAGATAAGCTGCTTGAAACATGAAAATTACCATTAAAAAATTATGCACTTATTCATAAGTGCATAGTTTTTTACAGAGGAAACAGGAGAACTTTTATTTCACGTAGTTTGTCGTATTTCCGTAGACCTAAACGCACATAATGAAGAATAATTGCTAGTTGAATTTATGCTAAACCTACAGTTAACACTGAATTATGAATAATAAGTTCTCGTAAACGGTTAAGTGGTAGGACAGCCCTTATGATTAACAAGCTACCCGTTTATTATACCCTATTAACGAGGGACATTAACAATTACTGCATGGAAGTTATGAGTACGTAAATTATAGTAGCACACTGATTCTTAGTTTTCTTTGTCACTGCACTGAATACTGCTGTCTTCAATATGAAGATTTTGACGTTGTTCTTCAATATACTGTGTTTCAAATGTTGTGTTTCAATATTTCACCCAAATAATGAGCTACAAATGATTGTTGATGTCATCAAATCGTATGAGAAACCTACTGCGGTTGCAGCTAAAGTATGCTGGGAATCTTGTAAGTATGATAAAATTGAAAAAGGTTTTGCATAAACGAAACAATATATTTAACTGTCTATACAAAAAAAATCCTTTAAATCTACAGTGGCAGTAGAAATTAAACTGGCAAAAATGTTGGCAAATCTGGAAAGACCAATTAGTGTTCGTTATTTGCGGGAAAACGAAACAATTCCGCAGTATTATCCAAATAACCATCTATTATTTTTGATAGACAAAAATTGTGAAGATGCTGAGTTTTTCCTTAAACAGGTAACTTTATTCCAAAAACTTCCCAGAATTTAAGTAACATTATACGTTTAATCATTTAAATAAAATAAAAACTGTATATTATTATATCTATTGTCAAGGCTGGCGCAAACAAAATGTTTAGCAAGTCCTACAGATGGCTAATTCTTGGTAATGCTATACAAGATAATTACACCATTGCACCAGAATTTGAGGATCTAAGAATTTCCGTTGATTCTGAAGTTATAATAGCCCAAGAAAAAAAAAATGATGATATCTTACTACATACTAGTGAGTAAATCGTTCATTCATTTGGGAACAAATGCTGATAATTTTAATTACATACGAAATTTTTTTTGTAAATCTGCCGACAATTTTCTTACAGTATACAAATTAAGGGCAAACAATGAATGGAATACGGAATACTACGGGACTTGGTCGGTCAATTATGGCCTGAATAAATCAGAAGATAAAATTCACTCAAATGTGTTGAGACGAAAAGATTTCAAAGGAGAACCTTTGACTATATCTGTTGTTGTTGCAGATAACAGAACCAAAACTGATTTACTTGGACTTAGGTATTTTATAAATGTAACTTTTGTATGACTATACAAGTCATACAAAGGTTACATTTATCTAACATTCTTAAGTATGAAGACCCTATACATTTTCCTTTTTTATATTTCCAGCAACATCTTTGTTGATACACTTTCGAAGAGCTCTTTTCGTTGCATCGACCCTCTGTATGACTTCTTAAATGCATCCAGGGTAATACTCTTCGCTGAAACTTGGGGCTACCCAACCAATGGTACTTGGAATGGGATGATTGGAGACATAAAACATGGGAAAGCGGACTTGTGTGGTAAGAGATCTCAATCTCAGTATTTAAGGCCCTTCCCCGTTCTGTCCATTATCTCAATTTATTTGGAGTGCTTAGCTGCAGTACCTACGTACGTAGGTACTTCTTTTTCATCGACCATCATGTCAGTGTTCACTTCTTTTCTATCTTTCTTGATACTCAGATAAGGACATTACCTTACTGTACTCAATCTACTTAATCAGAAATAGCTAACCGATGCTGCTCTGTTTTGTGCTTTCATTATACATACGTAGGTATTGAATTTCATTGTATTTTTTTGTTTATGTGTTCACCAGGTATCGTGACATACTTAACAATAGAACGATTGCCCATTTTGGAATACTTAACCATCCCGACACCAGTCACAGTAAAGTTTATATTTAGGCAGCCTCCTCTGTCGTATCAGAACAATTTGTTTATCTTACCGTTCACCACTAGTGTGTGGATGTGTGCTGCAGCGTTTGTTCTTATACTGACGGTTATACTGTATATCAACACGAAATGGGACAATAAGAAATACGAAAAATATAACAAAGTAAGGACAATGACGTAAAGTAATTTGATGAAAAATATTTGTTTCATATTGATTGTTGTTTTAGCAAAAGATGGACCAAACTTGCTTGGAGCCAACTTGGAGCGATATAACAATTTTTGTTCTCAGTGCTATATCTCAACAAGGAAGCTCTAATGAGTTAAAAGGTTGGTTTACAAAAGTTGAACCTATCAATAATAAAGTTCTCGTTCTAGAAATTAAAAAGTATAATTTCATAAGTATTTTAATAAATGCAAATAATTTATTTTCTCTTCACAAACAATGACATCGTGCATGAATGATGAATTACACTTGGGAGCAAATAAATCGAGCCACTTCCTTTTTCACGCATTATGGTAATTATTTTTGGTATTAAGGAACGCATCGATTCGAAACATATATCGCCTAAAAGGGTATTTAATAACCTTTACAATGAGGGTAGTTAGTTGTCAAAATTTCATTTTTATTAAAGTTTAAAGGGTAGAATAAAATTATCGCATTTAATTTGCTTATGACATTTTTATTGTACTCTGTTAAGAAAAGATTAAATTTGAGGTTTTTGTTAATCATACCCATATTACTTGTTATTGTTGTCTTTATCTGTGTCTGTGTAATCAAAATAACCTGATAAAATGGATACTACACCGACGGAAGCTGCCCAAGTTGTAGCTTTACTTGAGGTTGGACACGGACAACGTGAAGTGGCACGCAGACTTCATTTGAGTCGTTCAAAGGTACAGCGGGTATACCGCAGGTATCTGGAGACTGGTGCTTTTGTTCGGCGACCTGGAACTGGCCGACCACGGGCAACAACAGAACGTGACGACCGCTTTATTGCAACCAATTCGTTGCGCGACCGTGGACTTAATGCTGTTCAGCTACAGCAAGCGTTACGTGACGTTCGAGGAGTCGCAATCAGTAGGTGGACAGTGAGACGAAGACTAAAAGAACGAAATTTAACATCACACAAACCAGCAACTGGCCCAAAATTGACTGTAGCTCATCGCCGATCTCGCTTGGAGTTTGCTCGAGAACACATTAATTGGACGTTAGAAGACTGGAGGTCAGTTTTGTTTTCTGACGAGTCAAGAATCTGTCTTTTTAGCAATGACGGGAGAAACCGAGTGTATAGACGTCCTGGTGAAAGATTTGCCCAATGTTGCATTCGAGAAACGGTGAGTTTTGGTGGTGGTTCTTGTATGGTGTGGGGAGGAATTTCTCTAGACGGAAAAACGGAACTTGTCTTCGTCGACCCCGCCAACGATGGCAGTGGTAGACGTGGATTAACAGCTGACCGATACATAACTGACATTCTTGAAAACCACGTAATGCCGTATGCTGGTTTTGTCGGAGAAAATTTCTTGTTTATGCATGACAATGCGAGACCTCATACCGCGCAGATCGTTACGGAATACTTGTCTGCGATCGGGATTCAACAAATGGTATGGCCAGCACGAAGTCCCGATTTGAACCCGATCGAACACCTATGGGACGAGCTAAAACGGAGAGTCCGAGCCAGGGTTCCATCCATTCCCGAGCTTAAAGTCGCTGTGCTTGAAGAGTGGGAGAACATACCACAATATGTCATCGTAACGCTGATCAGATCGATGACTAATAGGCTACAAGAATGTATAAGGGCCCGGGGGGGTAATAACAGTTATTAAGAATATTTTTTTTGCAATAATTTTGTTTTTTATTGTTTTTATGGACTGTTTTAGCCCTACTAAATTTTCTATCAAAATTACCATTTTTCTTGCAGAGCCAATAATTTATCATTCAATAAGGTTATTATTCAATAATTTACCCTCATTGTAAAGGTTATTAACTAAACTTTTAGGCGATATATAGTTCGAATTGATACGTTCCATATTACCAAAAATATTTACCATTTTACGTGAAAAAAGGTAGTGGCTCGATTTATTTGCTCCCAAGTGTATATTTATTTTAACGACGATTTTATCTGTTTCAGGGACTCTTGGACGCCTCGTAATGTTTATCGTGTTTTTGACTTTCCTTTTTCTTTACACGTCGTACTCAGCTTATATCGTTGCATTACTGCAGTCGACCTCCAATCAAATCCGAACACTTCCCGATTTGTTGAATTCGAAACTAGAACTTGGAGTCGAAGATGTGCCATACAACAGATATTATTTTTCGGTAATTTTCTTTTTAAACATTCAAGTTTTACGGCCATTACTTTTTCTTATCCTTTATTTCAAATATTTATTTTTAACGCAGGCCGCTTATACTTCTAAAGATCCGATCAAAAAAGCAATATTTGAAACAAAAGTAGCACCAAGAGGTAAACCAAACTTCATGAGCATTGAAGATGGAGTCAAGGTCATGCAAACGGTTGGTAAGATTAAATATATCTCCTGTACTTACTTGCTGCCTAACTCATTACAAAATTGCAATTTTACTTCACAGAGACCGTTTGCCTTCCATATGAACACAGGCACCGGATACAGAATCGTTTCAGCGTTCTTTCAGGAACATGAAAAATGTGGTCTCCAAGAAATCGATTACGTTCAAAACAATAGGCCTTGGCTGTGTAGTCGGAAGAACTCTCCGTTCGGCGAAATGTTTAAAGTCGGGTAGGTAATCAAAGAGGAGAAAAATCGATTTTAGGCCAGTACCAAGAATCCATTATCCAGTCCTTTACTTTTAGTTTATTTCTAAGTTAGTTTTTTAAATATAAATATAACATTTTTATTTATTTTTAGTTGTTTATATTTTTTCATCCGTTTTACTTGAAAGGTTACGTAGAGGTGTACCTATTATACCTACCTACCCACAGAGCCTATTGTCATCATCATTGATAGGTAGATCATGATTCTTAAAATACATAGCTGACCTGACAAACGTAGTTCTGCATTTTTTTTTTCGTTATTAAATATACTTTACGACCTATTGTCATATCTACCAAATATATATAAAAAATCATAAATATTGGTCGAGCCGTTTCGGAGGAGTGCGACCACAAAAACCGTGACACGAGATTTATATATAATATATAGATTAGTTCAACCAATAACGGTTATTAAGAAGTAAGAACCCAAATTTTACATACTCACGCGTAGAAAAAACAGAAAAGCTTTGGTTGATATCGAACATACAAACGTAGATAGCTTTATCAGTAGGTATCTGTATCACAGATACTCGTACATGCAAATAACTTCGCAGGGGTGGTCACCATCGGCATGGGCATCGCAAGTAATTAAGGCCTACACCAGGTAACCCTTTTTTATTACAGGTATATCAGGATCCAAGAGCACGGTTTGACTGACAGGGAAAACCGATTAATTTACGCTAAGAAACCGGTATGCTCCGTAATGGGAGGGAGCTTCGACTCAGTCAATATGGTGGATTTCTACCCAGTGTGTCTTATGCTGCTGTATGGAATGATCCTGGCTTTTGTCCTGCTTGGGGTCGAGATTTTGGTACATCGTTGCCAGAAGAAAGAAAGCAATCAAGGCCAGATTTAAATATTCTATAGTAAACTTCAAAAATACTTCATGTTAGGTTCTAAATTTCAACTTGGATTAATTAGCTTCTAATAATGTTTTGCTGTTTATAATCATGAAACCAACCTACCTATATATGAACGAAATAAGGCAGAACTCGGTAAAAGAATGTGATAAAGAGGAAAACTTTTACAAATCACCTTAAAATAGTAATTAGAATTGGATGTAGAGTAGACCATCTTCACGCTCTGTTAATATGTCACGTGCATAATAAATATTTTTGCCCACTGATTTTTCCTTTCAAATAACTATCAATCCTACACCTGCTCGAAGTCTAGTTTATCCAACATTTCCAAGGCAGCCAGGCAGTCTGTCGCACCTACATTACTGCTCCGCTATCGGCTGTGAAACCGGTAATTACATGGGAATCGATTACCTCGACGGCTGGATCTCTCGACGACTTGTCTGATGTACGGCGGGTGAAATACCAATTAAGATAAACACCGGCCAGTGGCCTTCCATCTGCGGCGCGTAACTGGGTTCCTGTCGGTTAACATGAATTATTTACATGTCAATTGCAGTTTGATAGTAGGAAGGGAGGTAATTTGATGATAAATGTGTGTTTGTGACACTTATTTTGCTTTCGATAAGTTTCTTGTATTTGGCCTAGTAAAATTTATCTACATGAGTCTAACATGTAGGATCGACTTACGACGTGGTTTTATCGTGTTCTGTGGGATATCAATCAATTGTAGTTCGATAATAGGAAGGGAGGTAATTTGATGGTAAATGTGTGTTTGTGACAGTTATTTTGCTTTCGATAAGTTTCTATAGTAAAATTTACCTACATAAGTATAACATGTAGGATCGACTTAAAATTTAACTTTGTCTCAATGGACAAAATTGCAAGAGGTTGTATAAGGACAAATTTTGAAGAGGAAAGGTGACAGGAAACGTAAAAGGTAGGGTTAGCGACCCTAACTTTTACTTTTCCTGTAGGTGTAGGTACCTAAGCGTCTAGATGTTTCCTGTGAGGCTATGATGCCACTGGCCTTGCAGAAGGGATATACCGCAGGCCGTGGTTTTATCGTGTTCTGCGGGATATTAATCAGTTGCAGTTTGATAATAGGAAGGGAGGTAATTTGATGATAAATGTGAGTTTGTGACACTTATTTTGCTTTTAATAAGTTTCTATAGTAAAATTTACTTACATAAGTATAACATGTAGGATCGACTTAAAATTTAAGTTTGTCTCAATGTACAACATTGCAAGATGTTGTGTATGGACGACTTTTGAAGCGGAAAGGTGACAGGAAACGTAAAAGCTAGGGTTAGCGACCCTTACTTTTACTTTTCCTGTAGGTAGGGATATACCACAGGACGTGGTTTTATTGTGTTCTGCGGGATAAACCATTATTTATCTGGGAGGAAAGCGTCAAGTTCATCATTTCTATAAATAAATTAGCCTATAGGTACCTTGAGTACCTCATGATATCCTGTGAAGATATCTATTGATAAGGTATTGTTATCAATTTACATCAAACGAAAAAATATCCTAGATCTTTGATTTGATTCGAATTAAAGCCGATTTGGAACTGATAAGATACACAATTTAATGTGTTCATTATTCTGATAATGAGTGATATCGAAGTATCACCGAAGTGCGCCTGAGTCAGTCACAAAGGAATGTTTGTTTGCGCAAAATGGATTTCAAAATAGTGTTGTTTGTGCTTGCTTGTGTTATTGGAAAAGCTGTTGGTGAGTTTCTTCTACTCGTAGCAGTTGTTTTATGTACCTAGTATTACCTAGGCTAGTAACTGTCGGTCGGGTGGTAGGTAGAGTTAGTCTTCTTAAAACCAAGACTTAATTATATCTGTTTAACTGTTTAGCCTTAATGAGGCACTTAACCTAGCCAAAAGTAGTATATTTAATTAGATTAATACCTTCGTATGAACATAGTGCAAGTCGACCATCAACGACAAAATATTGTCGTTGATGGTCGATAAGTGATAATATTTTCGAATAGATGACGCGTTGTTGATCATCTCCGACCACCACGCCTACGCGCCTGGTGCAGAGCTAACATTGTGATGATAAAATGCGGTTCATGTTTAGGCGATGGATTACGATGCTACACTTGTGGCTTCTCATCAGTGGACTCGGACCGGGATTGTCTCACAATAACCAATGATACTCGTACTGTGGACTGCCCACACACCTATTGTACCATCTTGAGGCAAGAATTCTTGGTAAGTGCCTCCATTATTATAACAAACAATAAAATTGTGATACTGATAGCCATTGAAGAATAAATGGTGATAGCAAATACCTAGGTATTTATTTGATCAATTCTCACCATAACATCAGGCTACAAAGGGTGAGTTACGGTTTGTCCAGAATGCCCAGACAATTGATTTATATATTGGCTCACTAGTAGGTATCTACTCACTACGCATACCTCGTACCTTCGATCGGACAAATAGAGGCAGCCTCAGTCTTCACTTTGCTGAAGTGAAGACGTTGCTTCAACCTGCGGCTTCTTTTGTCAGATTTAAAAAAAAATTAGGTCTCAAAAGCGCATGAAATCGCGTGTCTAAGTACGTAGGGTACCTACTACCCTCATTGAGTGATTACTATCACTGATCACAGGCTTGAAAAAGCCGGACGATAATAATAGTTAAGATGCTACACTGGGTCGGCATTATTCGCCACAGCCAGGCGGCAAAATCGAATAGGTATATATTTTGCCGCCCAGCTGTGCCGAATCATGCCGACCAGCACCCTAATTATGTAACACACCATCTATTACAGTCTGAATCATTTTGAAGCCTATTGCTAATTCATTGCTTCTTATGTTCGAAAAATTTGTCTGCTCGAGAACGTAAATAACGCAATGAATGTTATTGAACTGTCAAAATGAAACCCATTCCTACTGTTAGTTTGTTACGTAATTACCCCGCCGAATAAATGTGTAGTACGACTTATGTAGGTAGGTACGTACAGTAGGCCGCACGTCAGTGATAAAAAAACCATTACAATGTTTTTTCTTTAATTATATTTAAGTTGGCCTCGTATTTTATTGAAACTCTACAGGTCCCTACTAGGTTAGCCCGCTAGGCCAGCTCAAGGTCAAAGTTTTACCACTGTCATGCGGTCTACTGTACCTACCAATACACAAACGTACGAGCCCAATAAACACGAATCCCCGATAGACCCCGAGAATGAAGAGCATTCTATGCTGCTTTTTGAAAACTTGTATCTCTTGATTAAAACTTGCACTATTACTTTTTTCAGGACCCAATTGGCCAAGTGGCTAGTTTTACTCGTGGTTGTGAAGGCCAACCTGATTTTCTGAACCATGAAGTAACGGATTCTACCTTCAGGACGTTTTACAGAGCTTGCACAACTGACCTTTGTAATATCGGTAGGTATCTATAACACTTTTAAATAAAAAAGTCCATCTAGCTACTTATAACATAACATAACATCAGGCCTGTATTCCCCGAAGGAATAGGCAGAGATGTAGGATATGTAGGTACCTACATATAGTAGGTACCTATACAGACATTTCGCCTGCCTATTGTCATCAACCGGGAACATGTCCAGATTCCGGGCTGCTACTGAGAAATCCTGATGATATAACCGAATAACATTTGGTTCGGCTTGGGAATCGAAACCAGGACCTCATGCTCATGCTCACTTGCGATCACTAGACTTAGATGAATGATCTAAAAAATCACGAAGATATAGTTCAAGTTTTAGTTAGTGTTTTGAATTTATTTCACAGGTAACGGCATACAATCGGTTACCGGTGGCAACTTATCCCCAACACCTGAGTACAATGGAAAGAACCTGCTCGTACCGGGCACAGGCGGTGCAGCAAATATAAAAATAAGTCTAGTAATTATACTTTTAAGCATTTTTGTCATGAACATTACATAACTTCTGTTAGATACTTGCCAACTTGTCTTTCATTGAATTATTGTTTATCTACCTACCCCAATAGTGTACCTACGTAGGTATAATATTAGTACCTATTTAGCCTATCATTCTCATAATTCTCACTCTGCTCAGATTGTCGACTGATTCGATGCGTTCATTCATGCATAAAATAATGCAAGTTTTCAAATTCAATGTGCATAACAAATTGTGCCCTAAGAGCGTAACCACAGAGTACATTCTAATATACTGAAAAGCGTAACCATAGAGGGCAATCCGCAATGTATCAATGTTATCCGTAAGTAATCGTGTAATTGTAACCGTTGCCATGACAACTCCGAAGCGTAAATAGTATGAATTATATTAATATTATTTTGCAGTTGTTGTCTATAACAACAACTTTGATGTAGTCTTTACACAATGTGTATTGAAACTATGATCAAGGTATTTTGAACGTATCTATAAAATTTTGACAGTTTCCTGAGCGCAAAATGTCAGTTTAGAAACGTAATAGGTTATGTTGTCTATATTTAGTAAAAATGTAATTAGTAACTTAAATTAATCGTTTTGTTGGTTTAAAACCAAACATGACAACTTCACCTACCAAAGCGAAACAAAAATTGTCACTGCGGAAACGTCTATTTGTTAAAAAATCCCCAAAAGTTGGATGCGTCGTCGATACAGATTCCAACGACGAATTTGCACAGTCTTCATCTCGACCAATCTCTCCTGCTGATCCCTTCTTAGCTGCAAGTGCTTATAGTGCGGACCATAGCATAGAAACCCCGAACCAACGAAACTCCTCAGCAGAACCTCTTTGTAACAACGTAAGTCATACGGCCACAAATACCCACCACGAAGACGACAGTCATCAGAAGTGTTGTAGAACTTTCTTCAGACGGTCTCGTCCTAAAAGCTTGGTGGATAACCAGAATTCTAAAGATGACGCACGGTCTGTGACTGGTAGTCCAGAGAACAATTCAAACAGCATAAGTGACCAAACAATCTGTTCTCAAACTAAATCTGAAGAATTACCCAAAGCTTCAGTCAAATTTCCTAAAAGTGAAGATATCAAGAAATGTTTTGAACATTCAGGATCATTTGAAGGGATCAAACCAACAAGGAGTAAATTATTTGTTAAGAGACTATCAGCTGATCATTTGATATCGAATGAGTCTAAGCCTTTGTACCGGGCGTCGTCGCCTGAGAGTGACCGAAGTAGCTCTTTAGATCGGAAAAGAAGGTAAGGTATATTTGATTTTTGATATAATAAAAGGTTATCTTTTAATCTTCTTCATAATGGTGTTGGAAACTTTTCTGTTGTATTTTTGTAATTGTCTACGCTAGGACCAAGTCGTCTATCGCACGGTCATCTTCGCGTGCTGGGAGCACTGACAGCTTAGCTCGTAACTCGCTGCTTGCCGCACAGGTGCTGCGTCTCATACCCACTCAGGAGGCTCGAGAAAGGTTATCTGTTGTCTATGTTTGTAATGTTGTATTTTGTATTAGATATTCAAATATTTATATTTTCCTGTAGAGAAAACTAAATATGTAGAACTTACGTTCTCAATTATGCTTAATGGGTATAACTACTACAGCTTGGTATTTTAGTTAACAGCAAGAAATTTTGTGTAATGTGACATTGTTAAAAGTCAATTTAACGTTTCATTTCAGGAATTATCTTTATGGGCGTCTAGCATCTCATTCCCTTCTAGGAGCTGCAGAATTAGAACATGTCTTCCCAGATAGAGAAGTAAAAATATTTGTAGGATCATGGAACATGAATGGGCAACCACCACCAAAGTAATATTCTTAAATGTATAAAAAAACCTTGATTTTCTTTGTGGTGTTTTTCCTTATTTCTACTAATTTTATTTTTATATAATTCCCCAGGGAACTGGCCGATTTCATATTCCCAAATCAAGTTACACATGTACCAGACATATTTGCTATCGGCACACAAGAGTCATACTCTGAGCGTACCGAATGGGAGATTACTATCCAAGAAGTATTGGGACCATCGCATCTGTTGTTACATTCTTATTATTTAGGTTAGTAACCATTTGTAAACTCATTAGTAAATAGTAAATGATAAGAGTATTTTTCCATAAAGTATCAATTAGGCATGGTTGTAAACAGAACAAATAACTATTTTGTTATTTACATAGCATAATCAGCCCAATCATGTTCCCACTGCTGGGACACAGGCCTCCTCTCTTGGAGAAAGAGGTGGCTATAATCTACTACGCGGGCCCGTTGCGGGATGGTAGATGTCACATGTCTCCGAATTTTTTGTTTCTAGAACATGCCAGTTTCCTCACGATGTTTTCCTTCACCGTTTTGACAGCAGTGGTGATGTAATTATTTACACAAAGTAAAGTGCTTGCCTGGGTTCGAACCCACGACCTACAACTCGTAAGTCGAGGCCGTTTCCAATAGACCACCACTGCTGTATATACTATTAAAATAAAAAGGAATAGAAACAAAGTATGTATTTAAATGTAAAGGGAAAATGACTATGGTAATTTCTTGTATGATGAATAGAACAGAAGAAAAATTGTTTTGGTATTTGCTATGTTTCCCATAGTAGATGGTGTACCTATAGTTGTATACTTTTCTACTTAATTTTCTGATCTCACCATGGGTCTTTTTTCTCATGAGAAATTTCAGAAGTATCCTCTATTCGTGGGCTTTTTATCCGACTATAAATATCTATTTAAAATTACACTATGTTTCAATTAAATTATTCCCTCCTTTTCCAGGGACAATCCACTTAATGATATTTATAAGAAGAGACCTTATTTGGTTCTGTTCTCTCCCTGAAGACGCGAGTTTATCCGTTAGACCGGGTACAGCCTTCCGAACCAAAGGTGCCGTCGCCATATCATTTGCATTGTTTGGATCAACATTCTTATTCGTAACGGCCCATTTGACGGCGCATCAGGAGAAGGTCAAAGAAAGAGTGTCTGATATCAAGAGAATAATTAGGTCTATTGATTTGCCAAAGAATTTGCCTTGCAGGCATAAAAGTAAAGGTATGTTACTGATTTTTTATTAATTAAAAAATTATGCACCAGTAGTCTCTTTTCATGCATGAACTTAAGTCTAAATGCAGTTATGTTGTCATTATGGCACACTTCCAAATAGAGCTTGACACCACGGAGTAGTAAGCGAATGGAGCGTGAGCCAATGATGCAATCTACATCAATTTGCGGACATCCTAGTCATAGCTAATCTGAAACGCATTGTGGTGGATTCGACAATCTACCATCGACAGTTGTTTTAATTCACTCAAAATACAGTCCAATAATTAATTGCTTCTATATCTATTACTACATAGTACCGCGGATTGAAGCTCTATTACAGCCCGATTCAAACTTTATGGCAGCTCGGAACATAAGGCGAGTCGCTGCGCAGTAACAAATTCGTGCATCAGCGGGGGTGAGTGGTGAGGTACTGCGCAGCAAATAGCGCACTTCAGAGCTACCATAAAGTCTGAATCGTGCTGTACTCCATGGTTGAAACCCTCAATTTTATTTTGGCTAACGAGCTCGAATTCGAATCTTAGTAAAAGAGCTAGCTATCTTGATTGTTATCTTTAGGAGTACCTAGTCTAGTCTAGGCCAATGTATTGAAATACAGAATAAAATATAATACAAAGGAACGAAAAGTGAGTAAATATTATTTCTACTGATATGCTATCAATTTCCTTTCTGATATCATTGTTGATACGTAGGTGTGTGCCGCGTCATATTGATTCGACTTATTTTAAACGTTCTTTAACACAAGGATAGTTTGTAGACTTTAATTACAAAGATCTAAAAGAAAGAAAGAAAGAAAAGAAGTCTAATGTGTTTACTGTATTATAATTAACGATTAAGTGTGCTTGTTGGCAACAAACTATATTATTTCAATGTTAAAATCCCTTTTAAAGTTTCGTCCCGATTCACCCCGTTTGACGGTACCTATACAGTACACTGTACAGTCACATTTCATCAGCTATAGTATAAGTTTAGCTAGCTTATTAACCAGGCATAATTCTAGACTAGGCTGCTACTGAGAACTTTTTATGGGTAAAACCCAATAATCGACACCGGGATCGGACCTAGAAGCCTGCGCATGCACGTCGCGCTTGCGGCCACAAATTCGCTGGTCGTAGGTAGACCTTTAATTACTTAATGCATTTTTCATTCCAGACGTCACCAACAATTTCGACTATGTGTTCTGGTGCGGTGATCTAAACTTCAGATTGGGTGAGCCCAGAGCTGCCGTACTGCGGTGGATCGAGCAAACACAAGTACGTGTTCATTTTCATTTAAACAATTACTGTAGTTCATTATTAGTAAGTGGATTGTTTATGAGAATTCAAAGACTCCTTGACTACTAAAATTACAATTTTATTTGTACGAATGCACTGCTATAGAATAAATTACATTTAGGTACGGAAAGCACTGATTCACGTACCTACTACCATCGAAACAACCGAAAGGTCTAAATAAACTCAACCACATACACTGCTATTTTTCTAATTCCAAAGATCTGACGTCACAGAGACATTGAAAGTATTGATACTCGAGATTTGCTTCAATAATGTCGAGTGCAAACGTAGTAAAATTTGGAATATCCAAAAGTGCACGCCTCATAATCTTTTCAATTCTATAAAAAATTACAAAAAATTAACGAAATGTCCAGTCGAATTTTTGTATTACTAATTACAATTAAACTACATTGAAATAGATCGTGATTAGTCTTTATCCAAATCCGTTCAGCTGTCTTAGAGTGAAAGCGTATTTCACTCTAAGACAGCTGAACGGATTTGGATAAAATGTGGCACATGGGTGGACAATGATCTGGATTAGGGCATAGGATACTTTTTATCCCGATATTCCACGAAACCGAGACTTATGCGGATGAAACCGCGGGGCGCCGCTAGTCACTACATATCGTATCGTCACTACATAAACAAAGTCCCCACCGCCGCGACTGTCTGCACCCTAATTGCGTAACACACTATCAATCATAATCTGAATCATTTTGAAGCCTATTGCTAATCCATTGCTTCATATGTTCGAAAAAATTGTCAGCTCAACATACGTAAAAAACGCAATGAATGTTGTTGAACTGTCAAAATGAAAGCTATTCCTACTGTTAGTGTGTTACGCAATTACCCCGCTGCGCTGGTCTATTTGAACGCGATAAACACAATAACTTCCGAACGGGTTTTTATACGGTTTTCACCAATGGACAGAGTGTTTCATGACAGAGGTTTAGGTGTATAATTCATTACGGTTTTGTGTAAATTGACTGAAATATGACGACGATTGTTGAAGATATCGGAAAAAATCATGCCGACTGGGAGCTTTACTGGCGTGCACCGCGTAAACCAATAGAGTTATATAAAACCAATATATTACGGAAGTAAAACATTGTTTACTTGGAATTAACACATCCCGTGTGATATTTTTCGAGATCCACACGGGCGAAGGATAGAATAGAAGACTCTTTGTTATGTACACCATAAAAATGCCAAGCGAAGCCACGGGCTATAGCTAGTCGATGTCTAAAGATGAGTTTTATAAACTCATAATTTCAAGTAATTGCACTACCAGCAGCCGCTCACCACATAATCAGCTTGAAATTATAGCTAGAAAAACAGTATTATCAAAATTAGATATCGATACCCATCACGTCTGTGAAGTTTCGCCAATTAATTTAATTTGATCCTGTACTGGGAACCAAAATACAAAAGGTTTAATGGAATAATACATTTTATTTGATTTGAATGTTTGAGTATTATTTAATTGTGTAAGTATGTGTGATTTTTATATAAATGCTATGTTTTAATTTAATGTAATGTAAGGTTTAACATACCCTGGTCTTCTTATATTCATAGTTCCCGTTACCCCATCACCTGCCGCATGGTTTATTGCACGCGGATCAGCTGACCGCCGTGCTAGAAGATGGCGCCGCCTTCCGGGACTTTAGGGAAGCTCCCATCACTTTTCCTCCTACTTACAAGGTATTCATTATATTATAAATTAACCATTTATTGACAATATCGTGGCTAAGAAACAGCTGAACGGGTCTATCAAGGTTAAGCTACACTTGCTGCGGTCTTTGGATCGGTGACCATTCATTTCATTCGTTAAGGTGAATCCTCCGGTGTAGCCCACTGAATTCAGATTTTCTTTATTTTTTTTTCAAATTGCTGCTCTGTTTTACGTCGTATGTTGATCAAAATGCGATTTGCGACTGTAGGAATGATATATTTACTGGATAACAATCATCAATTTCATATCAATCGTCAAACTTTGGATGTTCCACCTAAGAATTTTCATATTAAATATTCTGAAAAATTCTTAGATGGAACAAATTTCCAAGTTTGGCGATTGATATGAAATTCATGATTATTATGCAGTAAATATATCATTCCTAAACCAAAGATATTTTGAATTTGGCGGGCTACAGCTAAGGATCCCCCTTAAGCCGTAGGTCACGGATGTCTTTCGTAGATCCTTGTCAGCCGTTACGGGCAGACAGAAGCCCGACTATACCAACGAAGGTAATCGAGGTTTCAGTCTACATTAAAACATTGTTAAGTACTTATGAATAGTGCCGTTACTATTATGCATAAATTTTCATTCGTACACAGTTTTCCACCTGGATGCAATAAGAATAAGCCGTTTAAATATAGAACCAATAATTAAAGTTAAATGGTTGTAATTTCCAGTACGATCCTGGCAGTCAACAGTTCGACACGTCTAGCAAGCAAAGAGCGCCGGCTTATACCGACAGAATACTGTACAAAGCGAAGTCAATGACCTCTAACTCGTCCTCTGCGTTTTCGGGTGAGCTTTCGTCTTAAATATTAGTGCATGACGTCACTAATCTGGACATTTTCATTATGTTTTTCTCGTAGCTGAATTAAAATACTGTCAATGTTTATAATAATCCTCATACTTATGTTCTGACCTCAAGATAACTTCCGCTGGAGGGGGAAGCGCCAGGTTGACCGCGAAATTCAATTTAAATTTTCTTACGTTTTTTGCAATTTGCAGGTCAGTGTCAGGTTGAACAAAATATGATTCACGACCGTAACAAGAAGTATGTATTTACGGAATTATAATCATTAAAATCATCAATACAACCCTCTAGTGCATATAATCCTATTGAACGACAATAATTGTCGTTATTTTAAATAGGCAAAAATTGTAAAAAAAAAAGTAAAAATCGCGGGCAACCTGGCGCTACCCCCCTTAACTAATTTAGCAGTATTCTAATTTTATTCAAATTCTGTTACATTTTCCAATTTATTTAGTGGATAGTGAATACCGTTCTAGAATATGGTCCTAAAACCTACAGAAAAAAATAATCAAATCAATCAAATAAAATCTTCAGGGAGCCCTGAAGACTTAATCTAATTTCAAATCGGATCTTGTTTGCTGTTGGGATTGGCTCGCAGAACAAATAACAACCAATCAAATTACTTTACAAGACATTTGATATCTGGATTGAATAGCCAATCAGCAACCGGGAGTCATTGTTTGTATCCATAAATGTGTTTAACATAATGTATTGAATGTAGACTTTTCAGAAATGCGTGTTCCTTAAGGTGTTCGGCAAAAAGATACATTTACAGTTTGACTTTCATGGTCTTATGGCATCTTGTAACATGTGCATATTTTGAGTACTAGGATGCGAGCCCCCAAGCTACCATATTTTCCTTACTGTTGCATGGACTTGGCAAATGGCATTCAAACCAAGATTTCACGAGCGGCACGTGTGAACATCGCCGTCTAAATTGAAAGTGGCTAATGAAGTTTCAAAAGAAGCTCGGCTTTGGGAGCGTCGTCTGTGTCACTGATATCTGTGCGACAATATAATTTTAAAGAAATGCGGCAGGTATCATAAAAAGCTTTACATAAACATTTTCATACTTAATTCTAAGTTTCCCTCCAACATTTTAAATACATCACTCTCTGATTTTCACACCTAAGTTGTTGCAGGGCTGCGTCGCATCAGTTCGGTGCCGGTCACTTCGGGAGTCAAGTGTTTGGCATACAACTCGGTTCAATCTGTCTGTACAAGCGACCACAAGCCAGTGTGGGGATTGTTCTCGACCATGCTGCGACCAGGGACTGACGTGTAAGCATACCAAAATGTTACACATCACTACGGCATTCATTCATACGATGACGGTCCAATTTGGCACAAGATTTGAATTTATTGATAGCTACAAATGAGAGTTATTTAAGTTACGAGAAGGAAGTTTCGATGGGCAGACTATTTCAGTTATGGGTAATGGTGATGATAAACACTTTTCACGTAGTCAATCGTTTGTAGAAAATTTATTTCTTTTACCTATACTTTGGCAAAGTATTTTTGCTCCCGCATTAATCGTCATAATTTTCTAATAGCTTGCAGATTTCATGAAATAAATAAATATAATAATCCTAATATTTTGTTACAGTGTGCCCTTAGCTGCGGGCTTGTTCAATCGCGAAGTTTACCTCGAAGGTATCAAGCGTCGGAGAGCGCTGCTTGACCACGCGCCCGGCACCTCCGCGGTATGTAACGTTCAATAGCATTCACTCAAGTAACTCCACAGTTACCGCAACTTTTTTGTTCTCATCATCTTGTTGTCGTCATCTCGATAGAAAACGTCCAAAATATCAGTCATATACTGTACCCAATGTATTGCAAAATGTACGTAGAACGTATACTTAATGAAATGCGTAACTATATCACGCACTAGTTTATTTTCGATTGTCTTTATCTTGACCAAATGGCCATTTAAGCCAATGTAACTAAAAGTATTGCGTTTACCAAAGAGGTTTATATTTTTGTTGTTATATTTATTGATTTACACTTTTCAAAATGTTTTATTTTTATTATTTATTTATTACGTCCTAAGTTAGACTAAGTGGACAGGAGTGCAATGTTACAAAAGACGATTTACATAATTATTCTTAGTTTTAAATTATGCTTAATTTAGTTTATTTTTGTGATGTGCTCACTGCTCATTCTGAAAATATAAAAGACAAATCTAGTCAGTATAATGAAGTTCAGCAGTATTCCTTACAATAATAGTTATTTATGTGAAAATAACAAAATAATATAATTAAATATTTGTAATTTCCACGTAGCTTTAAATTGTTTAGCATATATTCTATTCTTCAAATAATTATTGTGCTTTAAACAAATTAATATACTTTGGCTATAGCTTAGCAATAAAATCTGTGTAAAATATTATTTCGATGTGTAGTACCTATATTTCTAAATCCTGTTTAGAAAAAGAGCTTTTATGATTATCATTAACGTAGGTACGTATCGTGGAGTTTCTAAAACAGTACTTAATTAAAATATTCCCTGCCTTATATCACTGTGTTATACCGTCGAATTAAATGTTAAGAACATTTCAAAGAGTTGAAAAAACTATGTTAATTAGGTGCTGTGATTAGTATTCGTCTAGTCTGATGTCCATTCCAGTTACTGTTGTAGTGTCGACAATCTATAACATTTTGTATACCTATAGTTATACAGTGATCGGAGATCTCACTACAAGCATAAAGGTCTGGTCTTCAAGGAATATTATCGCACAAATGAGGCGCCATGTTACGTCCAACATTTCGTCCTTCGATTTGTAGTTGATTTATTTATTTATTTATAGTTAATTAAAACGGTACAACACCAATTACATTAATTACTTTAATGTAACGGGATTGCCGTTATTTACGTATTGAATTCATAATGATTGGTCAATATAGAAAATAGCAACTCCTAAGAATGTACTTATCTTACATTCGATTTAAAGCCGAGAATCGGATATTAAATCAAATTTTAATAAATATTCGATATTTCTGTGTTCGATAATCATTTGTTGAGTAAATTATTTGTGGTAATTATGTAATTAAGGTTTGTTGTTTATAAATTATGACTACTAGAAAATTGTAGTACTCTTTGGGTGCCAGTCTAAGATACTGCCAAACCTAATATCGTATATTCGTATTATTATAAAATACTTACCGACCAATAATAATATTCGTGTTTTTAATGAAAACTAGAATAAAACGTCCAGCGGGGTAATTACGTAACACACTACCAGTAGGAATGGGTTTCATTTTGACAGTTCAACAATATTCATTGCGTTATTTACGTTGTTGAGCTGACAAATTTTTCGAACATATTAAGCAAGTGATTATCAATAGGCTTCAAAATGATTCAGATTGTGATAGATAGTGTGTTACGCAATTAGGATGCTGATCTTAGATCGTTGTGGCAAACAAAAAAATACTTAGAATGTTGTAGCAGATTTGGTGTTATTGTGGGATTTAATAATAAAGTCTAAAGTGGATGTCTAAAAATATTTTTTCATAACTTTCGACGGTTAGTCCGATAGATGAAGATATAAAATCGACTGTAGTAGGCCTAGACGTAGAATTTGTATTGTCAATTGTCTGACGGTCTAGGTAAATCAACATCCAAATTATTATTATAAGGACGCCAAACATCAAGTCGTTGACATTTTCGATCGAAGCAATTTCTCAGTATTTAACCAATTTTAGAACAGCATTGAACAGCTCAAGTCCATTTCAAATTGAAAAGTAATTATTATTGCGACTCGTCACCCCTGTGCGTTAAATTGAACTTTTAAATTAATCATTAGACCAGTGAAAATTCCATTAATTCATTCTAAGTAAATCAGTCTGTCTTCCATAACGTGTACGTAAAATATTGATATATAATTTAAATCAGGATCGTTACCTGAAATCTAGGCGTCAATATACTTTACCATAATAGGAATTGTAACTCTTGTACAGTCACAAATCGAATGCTAAATATCACGTGAACCATTTCAGTTCCTTCCATGAAGGGATCCAATTGACAATATTATGATTGTGATTGTGACTGTACGTTTCGTAGTCTTGTGTATCATTCATAATGAAAACTTTTTATCATTATTACAATATTTTATTAATTTAATATTAGTACCAGCTTTTTGCATCATATAACACTTATTTCAGCTTTTATGCTGTAGTGAATTAAATTGAATGTCGCACCAAGAAAAAAAAAACATAATTTCTTCCATTTCCACTCCTTCATTTAATATATTTACACAAATGTAGCTATAGTACAAGGCTGGTTAATACTTGATGTTCGATAAATAAAAGTACAATGTTTTATAAGAATTTTATATCAACATACATAATATTATTTTTCTGATATACACGTTTGGTATACACAAATGTGGGTACGTAAAATCGTGATAAAAATCTCATATCCTAAACATTGTTGTATACGAGCGTACCTACTTGTAGTGCATGTATATCAAATGTGTATAAGAGACACACAGAGATGATATATTTCTAACAATTTTTATTTTGTACAAGGATTTTTTCTGTAATAGTAAATAGCTGAACAAATTAGTCATAATGTTGTATTACTTTGGATAGGTCCTGAGTGGGGAGGTGACTGCGACAGAATATTTACAAGAAAGAATTCTCAATCATACTGTTATATGCGACCTCTTAAATATAAGGTGAACATAGGGCTCCATTTTAATGCCTATAAATACCAAATATATTTTTTTATTTTATAAAACTTGCTTATAATTGCTGACTGGTTAAACATAGTTAAGTATACAGTATTATGCCTATTCGCTAACGCAATAGTAAGTAGATTTTTGTCGCAGTTATCTAGTCTTTAGTAATAATTGGTTATGATTTTCATTCAATGAAATAAATGCATTGTCATTATTGTGAATTATATTGCTAGTCCATATTTTATAGATATACTAAGTTATAACTTACTTAAGTCGAAAAAATGTTATGCTAAATATAGTTAACTTTCCTCGCTAATTCTAGTTTAATTTACCTCGAAAAATTCCTTAAAAAACACAAAATGTTGCTGACTACCTTTTAAATTAATTTATCGACCTTATAGTAATAAGGACGATAATTATTTGCTGGAACTGCTGTGGTTTGCAAAAGCTACACATTTACTTCTATCTTATCTATTTTGTCACACTACTATGCAATGCATAGTAAAGAAATAGGACGATTTTTTTCTTTGCCTTTTGGGTTCACACCAATGGGAAGATTATAGGCAGAATGAATATTATACAATGTTGCCACCAAAGAAAAACAAATACATTAATGCCATGGTTAAAAATAAACATATTCAGAAGTCTGAATAAAAGGTGAAACTGTATTTTAATCCACTAATCTAATCCACACTTATCGCTGTCAGCTTGAATGTTGTTATAATGCCATTCCACACAGGCGGACCCCTTGACACCATTCACTTCGACGCTGCACCATCGCTCGTAAAACTTCGCTTCTCTTTCCTTACCAATGTAGAATGTATCTTCACTGTCCACCTGCACTCGAACTGCATACGATATGTCTCCTGAACATACAAATAAGTTTTGGTAAGTAAGAATTATCATGTCGCTATCTATACACCGTTTATCAGAAATATGTAGCCATATTTAAGGGTGTGGTACAGACCATGGTCTAAAAAAACAAGGTCTGGCATCCCGGGAGTGACACATGCTTACCTCACTATCCAGTTGCCACTTTATTGCAACAAAACACGAATTATGGAAACATTTTTAGTCGCCATTTTGTTAAAAAATATATATATAAAGCATTTAAATTGTCGTTTCGTTTTTCTAATCAAACGAAAAAATTCAATTTAAACATAATATGTTTAAATTGAATTTTTTCGTTAACTAACAATTAAATTAGTATATTATACTAATTTAATTGTTAGTTAAAACCTCATTGTTTTATCGAATTCGCACAGGTACTCAGCCTGGTTGGGGAGTTATTATTACACACTACTGGTAACACAGCGGTAATGACGTAGGCTTGTGTCACCCACGTGACCACTGTGTCTCGGAATGCTATAGCTGGCGAAGTATATTATTATACCATGGTACAGACCATCAAACTGAACAACTTTCTCCTTGGGACCAACATCGTAATCGCGAATAAATAATCAGCTGTCCCGTACAAAACTTCAATACCTACTCAACCATGATTACCAGATTAATGGGACAGCTGATTCTTTTTCGAGTACGACGTATCACGCCTGTGAAGTTTCCCAAGGTAATTTAATTTAACCCTGCACACACGGCTACATATCAAGCTATAATTTCCAGTATAAGCTGATCTCTCATTGTTCAGAAATCGTATACAATACGAGATCAGCTTATACTAGAAATGTATAACTTGATATGTAACCGTATGTATATAAAAATAGGTCAGGCCATACTGAAAAGATACGCTAATTAGCAAGGTTTGATCTGAGGTGCACCAGACGTATAGTTGACCTCGTAATTACTATACCACCCTAAGGTTGAACGCCACTTGCACGTCATATAACGACAAGATCTATTTGTCTATGTGATAGTGAAACTTATTAATTAAATATGTTCATGGCTATAATTAATTTAAAAAACTTTAAGTAATATTTTATTTTTATTTTACTGACCTGTCAATTTTGTTTTTTTGTTTTTGGAATCATCAAATGACTTCTCCCGCTCTGGGCGGAGCGGAAGGGCGTGTCAGACTCTTACTGACTAAAATCCACCCGTGCTCCTTTAGTTGCCTGTGCGTCAGGGCCACGGTAACTCTTTCGAACAATCCGCGACCCCGGCAGTTACTGACTTGTCTGCCAAATGAATTAAGTTCCAAATGAAAGTATAGGGCAAACAGAACATGTAACAGATATGTTGCCTACCTTTTTCTGGGCCCTATTAACGGGTTGCCATGTATAAACAGGTGAGTTAGGTTAGGAACAAAAAAAGTAGGCCACCTAACGGTTATATGTTCTGTATGCTTTATACTTTCAATTGGAATCTAATTCGATAAACAAGTCAGTGAAAAAAAAAATGACAGTATTTTTTATTAATTATAGCCATGAACATATTTAATTAGACGATCTACCCATTTGCAATATATTTGTATACATATTATATTTGATAAAAAAATAATTTTCATCCGGTAAACAGATGGGTGAAGGTCGATCTTATTTCAGATCCTATACTATTAGTGAAGTTTCAGTTAACTTGGAATTGTTGTCAAAAGTGGTAAAGAAATAATTACGAGGTCGACCGTCACTTGTGGGTAGTCTTAAACATTGAACCACCAACCTTGGAAGCATTATTTTATTATGTTACTGTATTTTTTCAAGGCTAGACGAAATTAATGTGACAGCCCTTACCAGCCTCAAAAATGAACCCATAGTCTTTGGGTAAGATCTGGTGTTCTCCATGTTGGTACAACTGGAAGTCACTTGACTCTACTGGTAAAACTGCTTGGTCAGATTGACGGCAGAGGTAGCCGATGGTGAGACTGAAACAAAGTGGTTATTTATAAAAATGGCAAAAAAAAAAATCACCAGCAAAATTTTATTACTATCGAAATTCTGCTGCCATTCCTTTGATCTAGCCTGACCATTACTAAGGGCCGGCGCAGTTTTCAATTTTATTTCAAGTAAGTCAATGAAACCGCGCTTCGCCAGTTCTGCGCCGGTCCTAAGACTTAATAGTGATAATTGATAAACTCAAAGAATTTATTTCCATTAATTAAACCATATACAGGCTATTTTGAATTGTCAAACAGTCGGTCAGTTAGTCAGAAAGTTGAAGCTAGTTGTTGCCCATTCCAAAACGTAGACCGCTATGCAGAAGAACGAGCAAGAAACTCCAACGACACTCTTTTAAATCAAGATATTACAAAATCCTGGGTTCATTATTATTGTTATTTCTTTATGTGAAAACAATGTTAATAAAAAATTAAGAAAAAATTCAAAATATAAAATTAACTGGCTGTTCAGAGATGATCAGTCTCAACCGACGGGCGGCACCCGTTCACGAACGTGACGCGTGGAACAGCACCATCCAGCGCAACCATTTTGTAGGGAACCTAACGATCCAACATATCGGATAATGATGAATACTTACTGCGACAAAACTACAGGTTGACAGACTGTGCCGATAGCCATGCAGTCTCCGTTTTCCAAGAAGATAAAATGATATACATAACGATGGAAAGTGCGCCAGTCCCTGAACGGTCCTGTAAGCAGAAGGAACTTGCAAATTAGGAGGGAGCTAAACAACGGAGAATTATTTATTATACCGAATAATCCGTTGAGTTCTGTCAGTGTGGACAAATATTAAACTTTTTGAGTTGTTTGTTTTTTTATTTTTTGTTGTTGTTTTTTTTTCGAAGGTATGATATTACTTTAATTAATTACCGGAGTTCTCAGATTCTAACACTTACCGAAACTGTGATCCCTGACGCATGGTATGTCGATGACGTGTTGTACGCCGTCGACTGTGACCGTTCCCTCCAGGACACCCATTTGCTCATAATGCGTTTGATGTAATCTGAAAATTACAATTAGGTACCTACATTGGTATAGGTACTAAACAGCTTGTTATGTCGAACCGAAAATCGTATCTCTAGTAGTGTGCTGCTTCAGAAGAAACATCGTCAGTTTATAGAATTTCGATATGGTATTCAAATTCGCGTTATTTCGCCAACACAATATGAACTTTGTTTGAATAGCTATAGATTATATTTTGTATTGGCCAAATCACACGAATATATAGACAAATACGACAAATGTGATGCCACCTTATGACATAATTATTATTGTCACACCAAGGTTGTGTCGAAAATATGTGGAATTATTATTTAGACGCGGCCATTTTCCAGACGTTATAAAAGGGGATAAGGTATCCCTTATCCCCTTAAATAACGTCTGGAAAATGGCCAGTTAATAACGTCCATGTTAATAAAAAGTTCTTACTTTTTAAGTAACCTGAAATAGTTTTTCGACCATTTATGCCTAGCCAAATCCCTGGCCAAAGACTTAGGCGACATCTGTGTGTCGTAGTTGAAAGGTGAGAACACAGCACTCCATGTTAGTTCAGCTTCCACTTCCACTTTGTTCTCCTTATCATTTTTGGGTCTGTAACAATAATTATTCTTTAGTTAGTACCTCAGTAGCAGCCCGGGCTGCCGATCTGGATTTGTCCCCAGTTTATGGAAATAGGGTCGCCCCTCTTAGTACATGGGACTTAAACAAAACTGGCGAAATGTGGATGTACAATAGGGTACACCTCTGCCTAACCCTTCATGGATTACAGGCGTGATGTTATTATATGTTAATACGTACGACAACATATCAAGCTATATTTTTCGTTCCCGGCTTGCGTGCGCCTCTTCACCGCCTTACGAGCAATTTTAATAAGGATTTCTGCAGTTTGGATCTGTTTGCTTTACCGCATAGGAATTTAGACTCATGTTTCTTAACATATTGAACAAATTGTGTGACACTGTTGTTCCACTTATGCGGCAGCATTGACAGCTTTACGTTTTGTTGATACTTTACTATTAATATTCCTCTTTTTTATTGTTTACAACGCGTCTTAAAATTGACCAAACTGTCTCATTGTGTATCTGTGGAGAACGTGGTTAATTTTAAATTTGTATCATTTCTGTATCCTATCTTTTTGTAATTCTTAATATGTAATAGTTTTGTTTTCCCGAATAATAAAATAAAAATAAAATATATATACATTTCCATTATAAGCTAACTTCTCATTGTACGAAAAACCTATACAATGAGAGGTCAACTAAAACTGGAAATCTATAACTTGATATGTAGTCGACAATGTATAATTAAATTAACTGGCGAAACTTCACAGACCTGATGGGTACCTGACCACCTGACCTGGGACCTGACGGTATAATAAAACAAAAATAAAATGATTTCCTAAACTGATACTTAATTTCATGTAACTACAACTGATTACGGGGTTGACCCCCGCATAATCAGCTGTAGTTACTTGCGGTCGCTGGTAGTGTGAACGAAGTAATTAAGGAACTGTATAAAGGCCTATAAGAACAGGGGAAGAAAAAATAAACAATTGATGGATTGTGTGAAAGATGATGCTAGAAAGGGGGTGACTGTCTACTGACATGCTAATAAAGATGTATGGAAGAGGAAGACACGTTATGTCGACCCCAAATAAGTTGGTTAAAGACAAGATGTTGATGATAACGGGGAGATTTTGTTCCTCAGCGGGAGAATGATATCCTATCCAATTTAGATTACAAAACTTTTAACACTTTATTACAACGCTTATAAGTATAGGTGGTTTTTACCGATTTTCGTTTATCAAAATAAAGCCACACAGCTGTGTAGTTATCTACATACTTAATGATGGATTAATTAATGAGTTTTTCTTTTCCTAATTTTTATCTTGCATGCTGATACTTACTTCATTTCACCTTTGTAAGTTAGTTTCCATGTGCGCATAGGTATGAAGTTGACGACTTCAAGACCTTTTATTCTATACAAGCCCTCTTCGATCGTCACTTGTTCTTGGTATGTATCAGGTAACTCAGGAGATAGAAGGAGGTCTTCACCCTTGACCTGAAAAAAAGTGTTTTCCTATGAACACTTATATATATTTCTACCTTGCCGTAGGTACTTATTGTTTGGTCAGTGGTGGCAACTAACGCTTTCAGAGGCGTTGGATGGGGTCATTCGTCCAGTGGTCATAACCAAAGCAACGCCTCAGAAAGAGGGGTCCCAGGGTCGGGCAAAATAGTATTGAGTTTATCCATACTTGTGCCCGATTAATGGCAATATGTACATGGGCCATTCAACCGGCGAAATGTGGACACTATATTATAGGTACACCTCTACCTTCCTTTTCAAGAAACAGACACACGTAATGTTAAGTATATTTTTTATATTATATAAATAGTAGCACTTATACACCATACCAACCTTCAGGTACAAGAAAGCATCAACAACATTTTTAGGTCTCCTTGCGATACCGCAGATAACAGCATCGCCCTCCTTATTATTTCCATTGAAATATATCGCGTCGATGGCCTAAAACATTATTTTATTACTGAACTTTGCTCCAGTATTGTACAATATCAGATTATAACGTAACATGTATGGTTACTCATTAAAGTTTTAAGATTTGAACGCGCGTCAATTATTGCAGTTTAGACCTTATCACAATGGGACAAGATTCACATGACGCGCGCTCGTGGATGGTAAGGACTATACCTGTGGATTGCCATCAAGATAATACTTCTTTTCCAATGCCTCATCTTGCTTATGCACATGTTGGGTCCCGTCACAGCTTTTTCCCGATTCGACGGTGTATAGGCGATATAGGTGATTAAAAAGCTGAAGCATAAAAACGTTAAAATAATATTTTGGTGTGATATAAACAGTTAGGCTTATATCTTAATAGGACACCATGGTGGCGCAACTATGGTCGCGCTGCAAGCAAAATATACACAGCTTTATGGTGGGTATCTCACCAGGCATCCAACCAGTTGCACAACCAACCATAAATTTTTTGACAGTGCGACCACGGTTGCGCCACCACCGAGTTCCTAGTGAGATAGGGTACTTAGTCAAATATTCAGCTTTCGGCATGATGGCAACTAACTATTGGTATACTTGCCTTGTTCCTGACCTTAACTTTTAGTTTTAATACCAATCATATCATAAAAATTAATGCTCTGCGAGTTATCTTCTCGGCAGAGACTGCTAGATACTCGGTAGGTAGGTACTATAGTTTCTTTATTACTTAGGTGTGTAACACATTCCCCTACGCTATTATCAAATCAATTCTTACCATTTCTTTAAAAATAATTTTACATACCTGTTTCATTCTTAAAGTCGTGTACATGAAAAGAAACTTGATCCAATAGAACTTATTCTTCTGTTGATAAACACCAAATATCGCTGGCCTCCTTGTTTTGTTTAGTATCCTAAAAAATACCACCAGCCCGACAGGAATAAGCAGGGGTAATAGACAGGAACACAACATTTTGCTGACAATTTAACTTCTTAATTAACAGGTCACGATTACTACAAGCAACTAAATGATTAACTCCATTTAATCAATTACCGTCTGGTTACCTATCTCTTATCTGATACCTACCGATAAGTGTGCGATTCGGAACCAAATATAGGATTTTAATTAAAATTGCTCATCCCTACCGATTAAGCGGATATCTGATAAAAAAATTAAGTAGCTACTACACTTGAAACTTTGACCCTGTATATCCAATAAACACGGATATCGACAATAAATTATTATTAGTAATTTTCTGTATTGGTAAACGTCTTAACACGGATATCGACAATAAATTATTATTTTATTATTAGTTATTTTCTGTCTTGGTAAACGTCTTCGCTAAATTTTTGATGCCTTCAGCATACAACTTTGCCCAGTGTCCTTTTGTTTTTTTAATAAGAAGTGTTAATTAAATTATTTAAGTATCAAGAAAAGGAATCGACTCTAGGAATCACAAAAACAAAAATGTGGAGTTAAGTATTTATATTTATTCCAAACTTATTTAAAAATAAACTGCTTTAAAATAAAATGCAAAATTCATAGTAAATTAAGATTGCTTTCAGATTACCTTTTAGATAAGTCACCGTCGACATTTTAATGAAACAAAATATTATATTAGCAGGTTTTACTACTATTTTAATTTCACACTGTGAAATAAATATACTCAAGACTTTTTGTAGTCTCAAGATAACTTGGAATACGTTGACAAAGGATTGAAAAAAGGTTATAATTTAATTTATTATTATTTATTCTGCCGTTGCCAGAAGATGTTTGTGCACACACTCCTCTTTGTTGATGAGATGCGTCGTCTTGTTCACGAGTTGCATCAATGAGTTGAGGTTGTTCGACCACTCATTGAGGCGGTCTGACGCGTCCATGTTCAAACTGGAATTAAAAATAATTATAATAAAATTATACTACAAATTGAGAATGTTTCATATCGACAATTAATAGTCTAATTGTTAAAATAAAATGCATGTAGTGTAGTTTTCTGCAAAGAATTAGGTCTCATGTCACAAACCGACAAATCAATAAAGGTTAGATAGGTACCTATATTTCTATGCACTAATAACAACAAACAAGGTTCCCTGAGGGCCTAGACAAAGTAACATTCGACTAACGAAGATGCTAGTAGAAAAACCAAAAAATGTATGGGGTTGACATAAGCTATTGAAATGTCACGTGATCATAGGTCAACGAATAGAAATTAGCTAGACAATGTTAACATCATTCTATTCTATGAAACTAATCGACAGCGTCGAACGATTACTTCCATAGAGATGCGTAGCCAAGAGGCACTTTTTGACAATCGTTATAGCTAGTTTCCGATTCGTATAATGGAAACATTAGCGACAGCGATAGCGTTTGTAGAAATAGAATCGCTCCGAAGCGAATGCCATTTGTCTAGGCCCTCTGAGCAGTCTATACCTAAATGACGCATTTCACAAGCGCAGATCAATAGAATAGAATAGAATACTACTATACTATCAATAATTGTAATGTAAACCTTATTTTAAAGTTCATAAAAGTTTCTCGATGCACGTTCGTTTTTCATCATTATTCTCATGCAATTTCCTATTTATCTGAAGTCGGCGCAACATATTGTCGGTTTTTCCAAACTTCTCTATTAGTCGTCATCTCCGTAGTCTCCCTCTTTCTAGCCATATCTCTTTCGCACAGACCATCCATCGATTCTTTGGTATTCTTCACCTATACTTATAGCCATCCACATTCATACTCGAAACTTTCCTCACATTTTACTAATTTTGCAACTTCTATTGTTATTACGACAATTTTTTTCCTGCCGCAGTGGTCTTGTTAATACTCGTAATACAGGGACAAATTAAATCAGCTGGCGAAACTTCACATATGTGATGGGGTTAGTATCTAATGATGATAAAACACAAAGTGAAGTTTTGCTTCGTAGTAGTCTTTACCTGAAATGCACTACGCCTGCAGGACGGTCGATTTTGGCGCGAACTACGCTGCTAACGACGAGCTGACTGAGCGCCTCTTCTGTCTCGGTCTCACTCAGTCCGAGCAGTTCACTCATTCGCTTCATGGTAATGCGAGTGTAGTACATCGACATAATACGGATATTCTGTAAAAGTAGGTAAGGTTACCAAAGTTAGACGACAGAAACGTTTTAGAAAGGAATGGGAACAGGGACTGGTGTTATTGATAACAAATTAGATTAGATAACTATACGCTCAGTTGTCACATAAGGTATTTATTTTTCAAGAAAAATAAACTTTTATTGGATAAAAAACATAGTAGCCACTCAGCAAGTTTTATCATATTTGTTTCAATGTTTGTAACAACATCACATTAGTGACACTCCATTAAATTTGAAGGTGTAGGTAGACGTTTGGACGCGCATTAAAATCTTCAGAAAATTGCGGTTGCATCGCAAAGCAAAAAAAAAACCATCCTGTATAATTTGACTGACGACATTGGTACTTACATGTTCAACAACCCTGTTCTTGAGGTCGTTCCAGCGCTCCACACCCTTCTCATCTGATGAATCGAAGTACGGCGTACCTCGAAGCATTTTCTCGTATGTGGTGCATAGAGTGTTCCATCTGATGATCTCTGGGTTGATAAACAGGCCCAGCAACTGTCTATCAACATAAAACATATTTTAAATAGATAAATTATTATTCTCTTATTTGCGGAGATCATGAGAAACAGAAAGACCATCAAGAAAGGACGAAGAAGGTCAACAATAAAACTTTATTTGCATACGTATTGAACATTTAAAAATACATGTTTATTTTTCTGTATTTGTCTCATTTTCATTTAAGTTATTCCTACTGTAGGATGATCCAAGATTATTTCTGGACTTTGAGCCCTACGTTTGTTTCGCAATTTCTTCTCAGGGAGACGCAGATAGGAAATATTGACTCCATATAGCTTATTTTCTTTTAATATGACGTATAAGCGATTCCAGTTTCCGGTACAGAATAAAAAAAAACGTTTTATTTAAAAGAATTTGAATTTGATTTAAGTACTTAATGCAAGATTTGGTTCTCCCCAAAGAATTTTAGTCTGAAAAGGCCTCCTCATCACATTAATCCAGAACCTTATTGAATAAAAGAAGTTGATTCTCAAACATTTCAATTAAAATGCGTCTGTGATCATTAGCATCATACTCTTTCGACAGACCCCTACAAGGAGAAAATACCACAAAAAACACACTTGTATTCTGGCAGCTTATCCAGATCCTTATCCTCATTGACGCGGTGTGTTAAATCAGCCTGTTCATTGTCATATGGGGCCAGGATCAAGAACACCACGCTGCCAACTAGTGCGTCAGAGCCAGCAGACTGGCCTAGCGCACGGAAGTGACGACAAACTGACAAGTAAGCGGCGTTATGTTGGTCTACCGCTATCATGAGCCGGTAGAACTTCTCTTTCAGTTCCTGTAAGCAGTTTAAATAAATGAATGGGGGAAACTTAACACTTTTGGTAACTATCAGCAGTTTTAACAAATAAAATATTTTTTTAAAGCTCTTTTTGCTGCCTGTATTTATCAAAAAGTAAACATAAAGCAGCCTTTTTCACGTGATGTCATTGGCAGTTTTTAATTACTGCCAGGCATTCACAACAACCATCATAAGATTTAATAGCAAATTTACTGATCAGCCTTTTAAAATCTGTGCTACTGTTTATATTTGTTATAATACTAACCAGAGTATTTTCCTCTTCAAAGAATTTAGTGTTGATCTTCTTAGAGATGATGTGTGTGCGGATATAATCCTTGATGTTAAGGCATAGTCTCATTTGCTCCAGAATAAGTTCCACCTTCTCCCGTTTATCCATTGAACCATATGTCTCAACTTGGAGCTCCTGAATGATCTTTGCCGCTTCGGTTACGTTTCCTTCTTCCTCCCTAATCTTGGCCAAGATATGCGTAAGTCTGGCTCTTTCTACTTCAACGTAGATTTTGCCCTCAGTTATTGATCTTAGTGTTTCAATTAGTTTTATTTTTGTTTCTTTGTCTGGAGTTTTGTCTACATAAGTGCAACATTCTTGCACCATTTTCACTACAGCTTGTTTGAGTTGGGACCTAAGGATTACAATAGATATTACTGTTATAGTTTGCATTGAAGAATAATGCATATTTTGCTACCAATCCTATGGTATTATCCAAAATCTAGCAATGATATGCTTTCTCCATACTTTATTATATTTACCTTCGTTTAGACAGAAGAACTACTTGGTCATTGAGTGCTGACCAATTTTTCACTTCATAACAAATCTGCACAATAGCTACTAAGATCCTTGCAGTGGAAGCCATATCAGCTCCCTATAACATAAAAAACTGATTTATATTCATAATAATAAGCACAAATAAATAAGACATTAAAAGGACAATACAACAAGAAAATATTTTGGCAGGAAGTGAAAACGCAATCTAAAATAATATACTGGATTTTACTAGGCAAGCTGATGTTAAATGTAGTTAATTTGTAAGTAGCACAATCACCACAATTCATAATTATGTGATCAACTGATCACAATACAGTGAAATACCTTTTTTTTTTGTCATGAACACAACATTTTTTTTTACTTAATCACTTGAATGTTCAATTAGGGGATTCTACTCAACCTTACTTTTCTTGGTAGATATAATGTATTAAAATTGACACACAGCTATAACAGAATACAAAATCTTACAGTTCTAGTTTGTTTTTCTAAGGCCAAAAGTTGGTCAATGGCTTCTTGAACTTTGCCTTTGGACGCCCATGATTTCATCAGTGGTATCTTTTCATCACAGGTGGTACTGTAGTCTACCTAAAACACAAAAATATATTTTTTTTTATGATTACAACTGAATATATGCATTAAGCCTGCATGCCTATTGTTACTTAAGACGGAACAAAATTGCAAGATTTGTGAGAAAAGTGTAATAATTTTTACCCACATTGCCAATTTCGTGAAGTAGTTGGGTACCCCAATTAACAACCCTTTGATAGGTGTCAACGAAAGCACCAACCATCTCGTTGTGGTAGGATATGTTTATGAACGTGTTATGTTCCTGGAGTTGTACTTACTTCCATTTTAACAATTTTGCCGCTGGCATCAAGACTTGTGATATCGTCGTTCGTCGACATTGTTACAAAACTGAAACAGATACACGATCGTCAATGGAAAGACAAACTTAGCAAACAAATATGGTCGATCAATTGATGAGTAAATTACATTATTTGTCTGGGCTAGTAACTGAGGGTATATTCAGTAAACAATGAAAAGCTTTTTAATTCCGACCAAAATGCTCGGTAATGCAAACTCACGATTATGACAATGACAGATAGATCACGGACAATGACTTGACTTGTTGACTTGACAGTTTATGGTTAACTTTTACTTTAATTAAAGCTTGGAAGGTGGCCATTTAAGCTTAACAGTATCTTTATATAATGGTGGGAACACACTAACGCCGATCACTGCGTACGATGTTCACGCTAAAAGCTAAAACGGATAAATTTTTGAATTGCCTCGGGTAAGTGGTTTTCCACGTTACAGAGATGATAATGTTTGGTATAGATTGGCGAGACATAACATGAAATGTAACCCACATTGAAACAAATTCGCATAATTACTGTGTTACATTTCATATTACATTGCATAACTTTAGACGGCTCATTTGGTTACGTGTTACCAATTTGTATCGGGCCTAATGAATGGAGTGACTATACAAAATGATAGCTGTGTATCAAAGGGGCTATTGTTTTTGTGCTCACCACTTTTGTGCATAGCGCCACTGGCGAGTAAGGTCCTGTCAGTACTTTTATTTGATGTTGTGGATAAGTTTAAGTATCTATATATATATTATGTTTATTTTATTACATTTTAAAACTTTCTAAATGAATATTTAGATTATAATGTTCCTAAAATTAGCAAACATGAAGCAGACAAATATTATTCTTCCTTCAAGTGCTACCCAATTAGATACTAACTTTTTACTTAAAATCCGTAATAAAAAATCCCGCAAACAGTGAAAGTTCAGTACATTTGACATCTAGAGACCTTACTCTACATTCCTCCTCCTCGCGCCTATAGCGGAGAACTCAAGCGCGATAGCCCTCACTGGAATGTATTAGATCAGGTGAGTGGACGTCGGCCAGGTAGTGAAAGCAATGATTTTTACTATTGGACCTAAAGAAACAGTTTATGGCCGAATAGTTATTTTCTTTTATTGGGAAACATTTTGAAGAAAGTGATTACGAGGAAATAAGCAATATTTAAAGTTTTTAACTCTTGACCCTTTTCATGTCGAATAAATATTGATCTAAAAGATTTAAATTACCGAAAATAACGAAATAGTGGAATAAAACCAAACTCATTAATGAACACGAAATGAAATGGTTGGACGAAATGTCAAATTTATTGGTAGGCCATAGGGACCTAGCTATGGACATGCCATATATGTATAATTAGCTTTGACCGATCTTCTCCATTACCATGTTCGTTTTGACTATTGTAGGTGGAAGTAGAGGGGCTTGTGGCTAAGTAATAACAGCCGCACGGATAGATCGATCAGATTAAGCTACTCTTGCCGCGGTTGGTCCGTGGATGGGTGATAATCTTTACATACCAAGACCCCTCCGTGGTTAAGCCGTTGATCCCATACACAGACAGACAGTCTTACAGACGGACAGTCGTTACGGGTCGTCAGACGCCCGAAAGTCTGACAAACCGTCTTACCAAGAGGTATCTTATTACTCAGTAGGAACCTAACTGGGTTGTTGAAGTCAGATAGGCAGTCGCTCCATGTAAAATACTGGTATCCAGCTGCATCCGGTTTGACTGGAAGCTGACTCCAACATAGTTGGGAAAAGGCTAGGCAGATGATGAACTAGTAGTAAAGAGAACTCCTCGCGCCAAAAAGCCTAGCGCTGGTTGACTATAACGCCTTTGTGTGTTTGTATTTTGTTGCAGATATGTGTGTTTTATAGTAATTATGGAACTTTATTTTCTGGAATGAATGTATTTTATACCTACCTATATTAAATTTTTGTAATGAGTCTAATCTACGGACAAGAATGGCTCTTTCGCATTTACGTGCCAATCTGTTCAGACCACCAGACTGTAGTCAATGGGTGTGTACTATGCATTGTCATTTTTTTTTTTTATTAGATCTGAAAAGCCTAGATTCCAATCTAGAAGACCCATTCTCTCTGGTTCGTTTCTGGTTCTCTTCTTTTTCATTCAATCTTTCATTCATTTGCTCTATTGATCAGGGCTGCCAGATTGTATAATTGGATACACATTTTGTATAATTACGACGTCTAATAATTAGATTGCCCGCAAGACTGTATAATTGGACACATACAAGACTAAGACTTCGAAATCAAATTTAAAGTAAACTTAATGTTATTTAACGGCTGCTTAGCGGTAGTTAGCGGCATATTTCGCTAAAAACTCTTAGCTTACCATTAATTTAGAACTATACCGTACCGTAGGTCTCATCTTTTCACTTTATCCTTGTTACTGGTACTAACACTAGTAACAGAAATACGAGATACTAAGAGCAATGTTTTTTTCCTCGTTAAATTTTTATCTGTTTGTTTCAGTGTACTAATGCCCGTCAACAACTTTCAAATTAAATTCAATTATTATTCGTAAGATTTTTCATCGCACGTATTTTTCTTACACTGGCCGAATTGTCCACATGGGCACCATTGCCATAGAGAAAGAAAAAAAAACTTTTTTTTTGTAGAATCTTATTTGATTTGGTATAATTTCTGAGACCCACCTATTGGTATGGGTATAACACAAGTTGACTCGACTGGCAACCCTGTTATTGATAATGATAAGTTGGTAGCTACTTATGGCGTTGTAGGAGTCGATTGATTTATTTTTACATTTTACATGTAATAGCTTTACTTCATGACGCTAATCTCATATGAGATTTCAGCATTTAATTTACTTATATATCTGTAGGGATCGTGTAATGCATGTTGTGACTTCGGTGATAGCGAATACTTCTTTGTTTTCTTACCCAACATATGTTGGACTACTTTTGTTCGTTGCAAATTACGCGTAACACATTTGCGTATACACGCACAATGATTTCATCAACAAATTGTGATAACTTTGGTCCAAACCGTTGCACGGGAACCAGAAGTCATTCGGCTCAAGGTCTGGCGAGTTCCGTGTCTAGTCCAGCGATGAAGATACCGTTACCGCCCCGTCCATGGATCACAGGTAAAATGTTGTATAATATTATCACGACGTGTTGTGTTATTTTGTTTCTGTACACACACTTGACGATAGCTTAAAAGTCATTAGAGAAAGCTGTATCTACGCGGAAGATGTTTGTTGTGTTTGTGTTCACTATGCAAATTTACTGAATTCAATAATTGTTATGTATGTGAAAGTTAGTGTGCTATTGTATTAATTAGGTCTTCGGATTTGACGGATATATTTCCGTTTTCAGTTGAATAGTTGTTTTGAAGTTATGTTTCTGCTGGTAAATCACATGATACGTATAGCTATAGTAGCCCCTATGTTTGTTATTGTGTTAAAGTTGTACTATTATTATTATACGTATCTTCATCTATCACGTTTCCTACACACGTTTGATTTATTTATGGTTTTATCTACTATCTCCTAGTTTATTGTAATAATATAAGTTGGTTGCAGGCTTCTGGCCTTGAATAGGGCATTATTTGACATAAAACCAAATACCTACTAGGTAAATAATTCATTACCAGTACCTCCTAACCTCTGTTGATATCATTCTTTAAAAAAAAAAAAAAAAATTGAAATAGGTCATTGAGTTCACATTGTACTTAAAAAAGCAATATGAAAATGAAATCCACATTGCTGTTACTACTATAATCAACTTTAAACACATGGGAGTTAAGTTCATATTTGCATGACACAAACATTCATGGTTATGCAAGTATGATAGAAAAGAAATGGGTTTCTGATCACAAGACATGGTAAAATAAAATTCTATTTAACTTAACAGGACTATTTAAAAATTATAAAGCTGACTAGCTTCTACCCACGACTTCGTCCGCGTGAGGTTTCGGGTCCCGACCCACCGCGTCGTATCAATGCCCGCGCTATTACTTCGTTTTCGCTTAGCGTTCTTTCTGACTTTTTATCGTTTTGTTCGGATCTATAGTGTTATAGCGTGATATTAAATAGCCTACAATCTTCCTCAATAATTGGGCTATCAAATGCAAAAAAGAATTTTTCAAATACAACTGGTTTTAGTATTAGTATAGATTTTTTGCCAATCCGAAGAAGCATGTTATTTAGTTGTTCTTTGATTAATCTCAATCCCGTGGGAATATCGGGATAAAAAGTATCCAAGTCATGGTCTACCCATGTGCCAAAGACGAATGGTAATTTGTGACCCAGTACAATGTTTTTTTTTATTATCAGACCTGATTCTAAACAAACTGCGATAAGTAGGACTATTAGGACGTTTGAGCCCAAATCCAAATGGGTATACAAGTACAAGTGGATTAAAAATAACTTTTTCATACTGCGCCTGAACAAAAAGTAAAGCTATATATATGTATGTATGTTAGCAACTGATATTGAATATAGAAACTACATATTTTTTACACTTCATATAACAAAAAACTGGGATATGTCTCTTTCGGATCAGGCCTGGGTAAATTTTAATGGGCAGCAACCATTCTTCTTGCATCAAAATCCGTTTAGCTGTTTATTTAGCATGAAAACATACCCACTTTCACATTCATAATATTATTAAGGATTCATTCATGGTGGTAAATAATTATTAACCGATAGAATCCCGGTGGCCCTCTGTAGGGCCAGGGTGGCGCCACCGTCAAGCCCCGCTGGCCCTCTAGAGGGTCGCGCGGTCGTGTGGTTAATTAATCATCATTATTGCTTCTAAATGAGGGCTAATATCGTCTTTTGAGTATTTCACTGTAAGGGCTTTTTTTTTTTGGGCTGACGAACTGTGTTGTTCCACGACATACCGGCCCTGTAGAGGGCCACCGGGTTTCTATCGGTTAATGTATAATCAATGTTCAAGCCTTCTCTGTATGAGAAGAGGCCTTTGTCCTGTAATGGGCCAATAATAGGCTGATATTATTTTTCCTTTTCTTTATTTATTTAGTTTCTTAACTTATACATTTTTAAATATTTCTTAAAATATAAGCAATAAGTGTAAACAACATAAAAAAACCGGCCAAGTGCGAGTCGTATTCGCGCACCGAGGGTTCCGTTCAAACCTGTAGGTATATAAGTAAAAATTATGGTATTTTTATTGCTAACTGAAATTTATAACATTACAATGTGGAAAGCTGGAGGAGCATAAATTTAAGACAAAGGTCTCTTTATCGTTTCAGTAATCCTTTATTTTATATTAACATATCATTTATTTTATAATATAACTGAAATACCTACACTAGCCTTGCAGCAGCCTTGCAAAAGTTCTTGTAACAAAGTTATTTATTTACAAAGTTTTTTAGTCACTATTTAGAAATCTGGTCCAAAAATACTAATTAAGTATTCAATTTGAACCTTATTATGTGATGTAACTAAAAATTTTAGGTTTTCGGAAATTTTCCTTTATGTGTGCTATAAGACGTTGCTTCGTACCAAATTTCAAGATTCTGAGTTCACGGAAAGTACCCTGTAGGCTTTGATTCCCTTGCGAGTGTCGAAAATTTGCGGCATAAACGGCTGTATCTTTTGGTTGCGTTGGCTTAGAAGTTTAATTTTTTCATCGCTCCAAGGGACAGTAGACCTGAAGTATTTGATATGAATTTCAGCTCGATACCTCCACGCGTTCTTGAGTAAAAGGGTCTTGACAGACAGACAGACGGACAACAAAGTGATCCTATAAGGGTTCCGTTTTTTTATTTTGAGTACGGAACCCTAAAAAAAATTAAAAATAGTGGGCAGCCAGTGTTGGGAGCAGGGTCGAAGTTACCGGTGGTTAGGGCTCCAGAGACTGGAACCTCCTCACGATGCGAGCCGTATCGAGGAGTACTGCCTTCTGAATCAGGCCCTTGATCCAGCTGCCTAACGAGAGCCTCGAGAGATGTTGATTAAGTCTTTCGGCCATCACGTCATTGGCCGTTACGACAATCGGGACAATGACAGCCGAGTTCAGATTCCACATGTCAATAACCTCGAGTGCTAAGTCGAGATATTTTTCTCCTTCTCATCTTTCACGAGGTGCATATCATGTGGAATGGTAACATCGACAATCATTGCGCAGCGCGCTAATCGATCTATCACCACTTATTGGCGACAATAGTCCTGTCAGTAATTATGGACCGATCTCAGTACAACGTGACATCGTCATTTTCGAGAACTGGGTCGGGCACATACTGGTAATACAGTACCTCAGAATAGACAAGTTTATAAGTCAAAGCAAGTTGCTGGTGAATAATCCTAGCCACTTGGTTAGGTATGCTAGTGCAAGTACCTAATCGCCAAGTCGCCGTTAACCAGACGAGAACAACCAGAAGGACTTTTATTTACTTATTATGTAAATATTTTGAAGTGGTTTGGTTGATGTTACTTTATAATTAAGTACTTGCATAATCACCTGAGTCTAAGTAAGGTCTTATTCAACAAAAATGTTTGCAAACTCATATTTTTTTTAAATTAACTTATTAGGTATTAAGGAAAAACTGTCTCTGTGAATTATTAACATAGTCAAGCTTAATGTTTTAATAAAATATTATTATGTGAAGAGCCTTGTGCAATAGTATTATGAGTAATCTACAGTTTGTAGTCTCTAATGTTGTAAGTTTTAATGTTATTACAATTTTATTTCAAGTAGTTTTTTCTTCATTCATTCATTTATCAACTATTGATAATATTTGATTATTATTTTGTAATCTTAATCAGATATTACTTACATATGCACATACACATTGGATTTTGTGCTAATCAAAGGGAGAATGCTTTCACTGGACTTCAATTCATATTCCCATTGAGTTCTTGTGCTATGGGGTGCATCAAAATAGTGCACCTTGGACAGTCAGCCACTGCCATTACTACTAACTAATTATATATAGGTACAAGACAATCTAAACACCATATTAAGGAACAAGGTTACCAACTATAACAAGTGCTAACTGCTAGCTAAAGTGCTTACTCTTAATTAAAGTCCTACTAGTAAGGCACTAAATGCATCATTCACTAACTCCATTCATTTCTTTTTTCATAGTAGGTACTCTTTTGTCTTACTGTCATATCATTCAGATGGGCATTTGATTTTTCTATTTATTTCAATAACACGTCCTGCAACACTTGCATCGGACAGTTATCCAATTGTAAGGCAGTAGGATGTGCAAATTATTTTGTTATTGTCAGTGCACTACTGTCCCCTTGACAGAGCAGCCACAGCATAGGTCAGTTCTCTGTATGCAATTATTCGAAATGTAAAATAAAAAGTCGTAATCTGTTGGTACTCAGATGCTGAAGACGATTCATCAGATGAAATAGATGGTGTTATACGAGAAGAGGGTATGATTCCCATGGAAAGAACCAGGATGAGGTCGCGGTACCGCCACCACAAACAAAGACAGACAAACATACCAATCGGTATATTTTGGGATATTGAAAATTGCCAGGTACTTAACTTTTTTTTCTTCTGCTCACAAAAGGAAACTTGGTGGCTGGGTGAATACAATAAAAATATTCATCTCTATGCACTTGTTTCTGTTCTCTACAATCTATGTCAATTTACAATATTTGAGGTTAAATGGACCAGCCAATTTTTTGCCTTGAGTTTTTAATTGGGTACTTAATTTATAATCAACTTTTTTTTAGTACGTACAAACTTTTTTTTCTAAGTGTACTATTTTTCTAGATACCGCGAGGTTGTTCCGCCATAGAGCTTGTGGCTGCTATTCGAGCTAAGTTCGTGAGGGATGGAAGGAGAGAAGCTGACTTTGTAGTTGTTTGTGATGTCAGGAAGGAGACCACCTCAAGACTTTTAGAACTTAATGATGCTCAAGTAAGTAATCCACTATGTGATAGTTACAATATCTGGGCGCCATAATCGTAGGCTTTAAAGGCTAATGGCTGGGTACTGTTAATGAATTCACTCAGATTCTTGTTAATGGCTCATTAAATTAAAAGGCACTCATAAATCTTGCATTACTTATTCTGAGAAGTAAATAAAATCTATAATTATCTAATTGGTAAACATTTAGTTAAAGACTATCAAACACGTTTTATTTATTAGTGTATTTGGACTTCAACACCATAATTTTGATAGCAGGAATAAGTACATGAAAAATCCATATTGTAGACTCCAAAAGCTTTATTTAATGCTAAATGAAAAATTGCTCAATCATTTTTTCCTATAATATTGATACTTGTGCTCCTATACTAAAAGTGTATTCTTCTTTAACAGGTGAGCTTAATACATGTGTGTAGGACACAAAAGAACGCGTCGGATGATAAACTTAGGCAATGCATGAGAAGGTTTGGTGACCTCCACACATCACCTGCCGCCATACTATTGATCTCAGGAGATATTGACTTTGCTGCTGATTTGACTGACTTCAGATATAGGTATGCAATTTTAAAACTTGTAAAGAATAATACTATGATTGACGCAGAATTTTACATTTTAAACAGTTGTCCATAATTTGAGATAAAATGTAACAAACATTTATAATATACTAAAATTCCCTTAAATACACTCGAGAGCAATGAATCCGGGTCACTTAAAGAATGTTAAAAATCTCGGAAACTAAAAATGATAGGTTAATGCAATAAATTGTATTTAATAGACAATGTAATACTCCTTAAATGAAAGTAAAAAAAATATGAGTCACCATACATTTTATTAACACAAAATTACATAAAGAAAAAAACTGCTGATCTCTCCTTAAAACAAAAATAGGAAACATGAAATTTTTGAACTTTATTACGATTTTCTTGAATTTTAATACTTCGTATTGCCTCCTCGTGCTTCCATTACTGCGTTTACGCGGTTTGGCATGCTGTACACCAAGTTCCTTATACGATTTTGGGGAATATTCTCCCATTCCTCTGTGAGAGCAATTTTGAGCTCACGAAGCGTGATTGGGGGAGGGTTTCGTTGTTTTACGCATCTGCCTAGCTCGTCCCAAGCATGCTCGATCGGGTTGATATCCGGGCTGCGCGCTGGCCACTCCATACGAGTAATGTTCATCTCTTGAAGGTAGTCATTCACAATCCTACCTGTATGAGGTCGGGCATTGTCATGCATAAATATAGCATCCTCACCTAAATTGACCATAAATGGACCAACGTGATCATTGAGGATTTCTTCCACATATCTTACGCTAGTTAAAGAGCCGTTTTCTATGATCACCAGCTCTGTGCGACTTTCAGAAGAAATTCCGGCCCACACAAGTACAGACCCACCACCGTAGGCTACTTTTTCTTCGATGCATGCTTGCTTGAATCTTTCCCCTGGCCTTCGATACACTCTGTGTCTTCCATCGTGCTTGTAGAGCATACATTTTGATTCGTCGGAGAACATAACTTTTGACCAATCTTCAATACTCCAATTTACGTGGCTCTGGGCATATCTTAGTCTTGAAATACGATGCCCACGCTCCAGTTTAGGGCCGTTTGCAGGTCTAAGGGGTTTTAAGTTAGATTCAGCAAGCCGACGTCTTACTGTCCATGCACTTGGGTTACTTCCTCCGAGGCGTCGAAACTGATTTGTGAGTTCAGTTCCTGTGAGAAAGCGATTTCGAAGCATGGTGTTCACCAAGTATCGGTCTTCTCGTGCTGTGGTACACCTGGTTCTGCCCGTTCCTGGTCTGCGTAGGTTAGAACCAGTTTCTTCGTAACGTCGGAGAACTCTTTGTACTGTTGACAGCGACACACCGACAGTCCTGGCTGTATCGCGCTGACTCCGGCCGGTTTCCAGCATTGTAAGTATTCTGGTGCAGTCTTCAGGCGTAAGCGACATAATTTCAGCTTGACTAATGAATATAGAGCACTATCAACATGGTTTATGTACCCACATAAATTACAGATTACAAACAAAAGCAAAACCAAATGCTGTAATTTCGTAGTTCCATCTTCGAAAGTGGCCCTTTTTCAAATTTGATTTTTTTATGATATAACTTTACAATAACTAAGAAGTTTTAATACCTTCATTTAAGGAGTATTACATTGTCTATTAAATACAATTTATTGCATTAACCTAGCATTTTTAGCTTCCGAGATTTTTAGGATTCTTTAAGTGACCCGGATTCATTGCTCTCGAGTGTAGTTAAATGCAAAAACCGTTTAAACAAATTTATTAAAAACTTTTTTGTACTAAATATTTTTGTTTTAATGGTTTTCCATTTAAATGTTTACCCACAAATTCTCATAATTATTCATCAGGAAAAACATGGAAGTGATATTGGTGCACAAAAAGAACACATCTGCAGCTTTAATTGCCTGTGCCTCGACTCACTATTGCTTTGACGAGATTGCCTCTACTCTTCCCAGAAAGGTAACAAAGTCCCAGAACATGGTCTTAGTAAATATGCCCTGTTCTAATTGTCAACAGATTGTGTATTCAGTCAACTGTATGGAGTTGTGATAAGCTATCGAAAAGTTGTGTGTTTGTACAAAGTTAATAACATTTTATATGTTGATTTCTGTGTGGAAACAATTAAAGTAAATGAGGTTTAGCTTTGCCAGCCACCAATCTGTACTCACTGGGTCAGCATCGAGGATTAGGGCCAACTTGCATCGAAAAAAGCCTGAGTACCAGTAATGGAAACATTATAGGCTAATTATGTTTCTATGTAGGGTCTTAGGAGGCTTAAACAGTTTGATAATGTAGTAGTAGATTTTTTACAGAATTTTCAAATTATGTAAACAATGTTTTGTTGTGAAATTGTCAATGATAAATGATTTTATTTCTGTAAGTAGGTTTGTACAAACACTTTTAAATGTCAATCATATTTTTAAAACTAAATGAGGTCGGCGTTTCCTATCTGACTACTCTGAGAAGAAAGGCCGAAATGAACTCAGAGGTCACAGTCTCTTTTAAAGTCCAGACATAATCTTGTCTTGATATTGATGATAAAGCATAATCCAGTTATAAATAATGTGATTATAAATGTAATGCTGACTAGATATGGTTCGGTTGTGAATAATAAATGCTTACCTATCGGTCAGTTTAATAACAAATAGCTTAGTTGAACATACGGATAAGAAAAAAAGAAGGACCCCGCGCCACGCATATCGAAAGTGAAGCACTGTACCGATCTATGCTTGTGTGTGTGTAAATAAGTGTCTTACTTATGATATGTTATTCCTTGACACTTTTTCTGGGATGTAGAATTATATTTACACCATTTCACTAAAAAAGAAGGCATTATTTTATTACTTGACGAAAACAGTAACTACAATGACGCCGTAGTGGCAGCTGGTCGGCACCTTATGATTTAAATGTGTGCGTGAGGCATGTTTGTACAAACGGTTCATATATTGCTTCACTTTGGATTCGCGTGGCGCGGAGTCCTTCGTATTTTTTCGAGTCCGTGGTTAAACATATCTATTTCAGTGCACTAGAAAGAGTATCTAAATCTGACTTGTTTTTTTTTTGTAGTAAGAGCACATTTATCTGTTGTGGTTGTTGAAAATGAAAGTCAAACATTTCTCTAATTGAATTTACAAGAATAGAGTGCTAAATGACTGTTAATTGCTTACTTTTGTTTGTTTGGCAACAAAACAGAACAATTTAAATAAGTCACAAAGTCACACTTTGTTGTGACCCACATTATATGTAAATTGTATAAAAATTGCAACATCGCATTTTATAAAATGAAAGGATTCTAATTTTAGAACTATACATATAAGCCTATAGGCAGGAACAGTAATACATAACTATATTTTTACCTAGTTTAAAGTAAGAAGATCCTTATTGATTTCCTAAATACTAGCTTCTGCCCGCGGCTTCACTCGCGTGGGTGTCGGATATTATCCCGTGGGAACTTGATACCAGGACAAAAAGTCTATCTCCTTCCCCAGGACGCCATCTATCTCCTTGCCAAATTTTATCGAAATCAGTTCAGTGGTTTAGGCGTAAAAAGGTAACTTACAGACAGAGTTACTTTCTTATTTATAATATCAGTATGGATGTATAGCACCCCCTTAAAGAGGTGGATTCATTTTATGTTTGGGTTGTTGTGCGATATTAAAATGTGTGTGTTTATGTATAGCACCTTACTACAAATAATTTAATGTATACAATTCAGATATCGAAAAGTGAAGACGATACACCTACATGTGAGGTGGAGGTGTTGAACCTGCCCATCCACCAACCGGCCGAGCTCGTGTCGATTCGGCTCCGCCATCTTGCCAAAAAGAGCGGCGGTCGGGTGGTCTCGGTAACTGCGCCTACGGCGGTACTGAAGTTCACTACGCCTGACCATGCTTCGAGGTAAGAATAAGAAATATACATTATTTTCAATAAAATTGCTGGCTAGTTCGTTTATCTTCGATCATATAGTCATGAACAAGAAATGATTTTATTTCAAATATAGAAACAGTTTGTAAGTTTTCTCGTCGAGAAATGCTGGCCTGCTAGTTCCTTCTATCATGAAATCCATGGAAAGCCCTGTTTCCAGAATTTCAAAAATAATGTTTTTGACTTATCATCTCCTTAGAAAGCATAACAATCGACTGTATAAATGAGATGAAAGAACGCAAAAATCTATGTATTTCAAAACCCACTTTTGTCATATAAACCAACGTAGCGGTGCTCCTTAAGTATGCTATTCATGAATAAAAAATAAAAAAATGTTCACATCAACACCTCCTTAGCATAACAACTAACAATATAAATGATGTAAAAAACGCAAAAAGCTTGCGATTCAAAGCCCACTTTTTTCGTATAAACCATCGTGGGCGTGCTTTGTAATGCTTGATGTCCCCTCTGCAAATTGCGTCTCAGATTTCGCGAATAGACATGCAATACAATGTAGCGAAACTGAGCCATGACCGATACTTATGTAATTACGCGTCCCCTCTGCATGATGGACAGTAAACGCGGGTCAATGTCTCAATGGCTATATCCATTGCTTCATTTATGTATGAACTGGTTTCAAGTAGCGTTTCTAAGCGGCAATGAAAATATAATCTGCATCGACGTTGCATTGTTGCCAGGCAAACTGGAAGGGAGCAGAAGTGGGCCCTATAATAAACAAATATGCAGGTTATAATTACTACGAATTGTGGAAACGACAGCAGGCAATACCAGCTGTTAGCGCATTCACCGCAACCAATGTCGACACCAATAGCATACTTAAATGTGTAATTTTAAACCTTGTTTATTTTCTACATCTATGCAGAAATGTTGCATGCACAGTTGGTGCCATTGTTTACGTATTGTAAGGCTGGGGTCGCATCGCGAGTACTGCAAAGTGTGTAAACCCACATAAATTAACTCCTTTAAAATTGTGTCGTCACTGCCAAATATTTTCGCTGATACATTCCTCATTGTGTTCGCATCCTAATTAATAGTCAGAAGGAGGCAATTGGTATTCTCATACGTTTGCCTGCTGTTACTACGTCGTTTTACCTTGCAGTCATTATTTAACCACTCAATTTTGATTTCTCTGTAATTATGTTCCTTTGTATCATTCAGAGACATGTGTTGTTGTGAATACAGAAATACGAACGTAAAATGTTTTGTATAGATAACAATATCGCGGATACTGCGGTTTAAATGTTGTTTGTGGTTTATAAAAGTAATATAACAATCGTAAATCTACACTTTCCCTCTACTTTTCGAAGATTACAGCCTTTCAGGTACTGATAAGATATTTCAGTAATAACCGTGTATATTATTTCATTTGATAAAGAAACAGTGTTTTGCCTTTATCCACTTCAACTAACAAACACAGTCACGGTATCACAGAGTCACTGTAAACATAAACAAACTGATAACAACCTACAAACAATGACTACAAAAGTCTTAACGATTTGATAGTGTTCCTGCATTTGCGTTATGCACTGAATAAAATATCAATTTGTCAACATTTGCGTATGAGTGAGCAAGTGCAATATTTGACATGAATTTGACATTTCAACATATTCGATAGTTATAAATTTTTTGGTTTACCCACATTGTATGCATGGTGTTCGATTCCAGTCAGTTACAATTTGAATGGGTCATTGCATCGTCAGGCACGAGCCGAAACACTGTGATTTTCAAAAACCTCAAAATTTAAAGTGTAACGATTTTTTAAACGAGGTTTTTAATTTATTTTATCGAACAATCAATGATCGCCTGGCGCGAACACTAGACACACAATGTTATTATCAGGGTAAGGTTTATTATATTTATTTGAAATGTGTTTTTACTGAACTTTTTAGTTTTTATCAGTAGGGGCTAAATTGTAACAGCGGCACGGCTCGATCGAAGGTTTAGTTAGTTACGCTTGCCGCGGTCGGTTCGCAGATGGGAGACCATCCATTACTTACATATCGATATCGATTCATTATATATTAGGTATATCCTCCGTGCCTCGGAAAGCACTTTGAGCGGTTGGTCCCGCATGTCATTCGTAGATCTTTGACAAGCGTTACGGGTAGTCAGAAGCCCAAGACTCTGACAACCAGTCTTACCAAGGGGATTCGTGTTACATTCGGTTAGACTGGAAGCTGACCCCAACATAGTTGGTGAAGGCTAGGCAGATTGATTTATTTATTTGATATAAATTCTAGGATGCCTGATGGATTGTGCTTATGGTTTCTATACCGGGTTCCAGATTCCGGGAAAACCCGGAAAAGCTATCGGTCCCGATTTCGGGACTTTTCAGTCGGGAATTCTCGACTTTCGGGAATTAAATCAAACGTTAAAAAGTTTTGAAAATCGCGCCGCGTCACGTCGCGCGCGCTTCCAACTCTTTAAGACCTCCCGGAAACGGACTTCGAATCTGGAGTTACTTTAAAAAGCTTTGTTACCTGTTAAACCGATATCCACAGAGAGTGAGAGTTTTTTCGGTAGCAGGTAAATTCGCAACAAAAATTAGAAGTAGGCTTTTCGATAAGTCGTTAACCGCTCGTTTGAAGGCTTATTTTGTTCAAAAATTTAAATACTGTTACGAAGTTTTAGATTTGATATTTTGTAATTTTAAAATTAATAATAGTAATAAAAAAGAAGTTTCATGTAAAAATATTTTGTCATTTTATTCCACTCTCACCGTCGGTGTCGTTCAGCGTCAGTCCGTTGACCATTCGTAAAGCGGCATAAATGTAACTCAAAACCCTCAGAATCCTCTTTCAAAGGTAATAAAGCATATTTTTTTAAATTTCCTATACCCGGGTTTTCCCGGGAAAATATGTCTTTTGTTCCCGGGTCCCAGGATCGACAAAAACCCGGGAATTGAGAAACCCTAGTTGTGGTTGAAGAAAATCTTGCTCTTAACCATTAGAGAATTAACGAAAAAGTTACTTAATCCCACCATTGTAATACAAGTTAAAGTGATCATTAAATAAAATTATGAATTTCTCTCAAAGATTCTCATAAATGTGCACATTTCTAACATTTTGTGGACCGTTAGTAATAACTAACTTCTCATTAGCCTGACTTCTTGCGCGTATTTTTCTTTTGTTTTGTTTCGATCAGCTGATTATGGCCGTCATGCGACAGTTTCTTTCTATTTTCGTACGTATCCTTCACTTTTATCGCGATTGGTGGATTTCAATGGTAGTTAGCAACGTCACACTTGATTGCCATCTCGCCCTCAACGGTGCGGAACACTGCGCAGCGTTTAATCGTGTCCATTCCTATAAATATTTGTTTTATAACGTGCGCAATCAATCGATTTGGCAAATATTTTCACGTACCTACTGTGTATTAAATAAGAGAATAAATTCGCATCCGAGGAAGCGATGAAACGAAATATATTTGATTTGAGTCGCAATTGCAACCTATTTATATAGTATAAATTTGTCGATCGATGAATTAATTTCCCTCCATTAAAAATGTATTAGTTATTAAATTTATATTCTGAGATTTTTACAATAGAGAAAATTTGAGGGTACATTGACATCAATTTCCTTACAATGTCGTCTTTGATCAGCTGTTTTGTAATTGTTTTGCATAGCACTTGTGTGTGAGCACTATGACCGACTCCTTGACATTTCAAAAGTGCCTGTAATTGGTTTATTTAAAATAAGTGCTTTGGAGTTTGGTGTGGTTCGTTATCGTGACTTGCAAATGTATGTATTATTTGCAATATTAAGAAAATTCAGTTGGCTGCACGTTCATTTGGAAAACCAACCATAAGAATAATCTAGATTAAAATATCATAAGTGCGTAACTCGCTAAAAGATCAATATAATAATAGAAATGAAACTTTCAGGTGTGGTATAACCGTATTTTGTGACGATATTCAACGCTTGTGTTTGTTGCTTCGGTTTCCCAGTTTCACGTATGAATTACGTAAACCACTGCTATTTGTTGCTGTTATTTGATTCTCGGTGTTTGGCAGTTTTATCGTCATGTACTCATGTATGACGAAAGTAATACAACGTCAATACCGTCTTATCGAGTCAGCTTATAGACGTATATTGCTGAATATAATGCCTCCTCGGCGACGACGAGAAAAAATCACAGAATTTGGTAATCAAATTATTTGCAATTTGTTGTGAATAGCGTAAAGGAAACAGAATTCTTTTGATGACGTTCCTCTCCTCCTTCACTGTAACTGCATCGTTGGTCAAGCTAGTGTCTCAAATACTGAACGTGAGGTCTAGGGTTTTATCCCCGGGCCCGACCCGGGGATAAAACCTAGACCTCACGTCCCAAATGCTATTGGGTTTTTCACATTTCTAATTTCTCAGTAGCAGCCAGGGGCTACATTTATGCCCTGTTAAAGGCAAAAGAGCCGCTCCGAAATGTGGGTACACCTGGTTCTCCGCCTATTATTTAGACTTTAGAGGAATATAAACATTCCACTATTTCACCTTTGTTGTAGACAAATGTGTTTATTATTCCTGACCGGATGTATTTTTTTTAGGTAATATAATTTTAAGATTAAATGGCGTTCGGGTGATTTTTGTATAAAAATGCGTCAATGTTTAGCCACTGTTGTGTGTAGATGGGCTTCCGCCTTTGCTTAATGGAATAACGTCTTTTCAGAGCTTTAATGCGTATGGATGGAGAGGATGTGTACGGACGTAAGATCAGCACACGGTATGCCCGCAGCGCGGTGCCACCGACGTACTCCAGCGATGAAGGGTACAGCACCGCCCCGGCTTCATACCAACAACCCACCTTCATACCTGCGCCCCCTCAGGTTTGTACAATATAAGCATGCATAAACTCACGCTTATTTCCCATAGGGTTAGGCAGAAACTACAGACCGCCACCTGCTATGAACTACTATGCCTACCTATACCTAGGCTGTTTGTTACTGATATAATATGCTTGTTTATTATTGACTGTCGACCAATAGAAGTCGATCCATTTTCCTGTCTGAATCATATACGGTTGACGCATATTTTATTTGGTTCTTCCATGAAGATGAACGATGGAAACATTTAACGTTGTCAAACTATGCACTTCTGTGTGCGGATCTGCGGGAGAATGCAGAAGGGATGATATGTTTATGTAGGTTTCACGTTTTCACGTTGCATTCTCAGGTATGTTCATCACCTCAAGAGGTGAGTACGTTCAACACTTCGAGTATTTCTAAAGAGTGGGCACTGGCCTTACAACAGTTACCTGCGCCCACGCCGCCGCCGCACGACTTCTGTCCCCCGCCCGCGCCCAAACCTAGGAAGATTAGGGGCACGCATGGTGAGTCACGTTTATTATAAGTTCTTACGTCGGTTTTGCTGTTGGGGTTTCAATTTTCAAGTAAATGTTACGTGATCATCCTGCAACTGTATGTAGAGTGAAAGAAAAAGAAAGAAAAGGAAACTAATTTATTTGTTGTTTGTTTACACATACGGACAGTAAAATTTCGTTTAGTGTACACGCGGCTTTATTGTAGTTCTATGTTGCTCTGTCAGTATTGTCTGTTTCAACATTTCGTACACATTCACAGAGTAAAAAGCTAATCTTTGTTTTAATTGCGAACCAAGTGTTGTCCGCCTGTCACTCAAAAATGCATTCCAGTTGTAAACCAGCGCCCACGTTGGACTGCAATTTACTGCAGTGACTAGTATTGTATTTCACTAGTGTAGTGGTACTCTTATTTGGAATTTAGCATTATAAATAGCAATAAAAAAGTTAACCACTCAAACTGAGTCACTTTCACAAATATGAAACACCTACCCTACAACTTCGAAATAATTTTCACCAGGTTCTGTAAACCTGGACCAGTCAGGCTGTTCATCAAGCAACAGCGGTGAAGGTCGTCATCGGGAGCACAGCGCCAGTAGGGCCGTGTCTCCATGGAACTCTTCGGCGAGTTTCAGTGAACATAGTGAGGCTGAAGAGTCCACCGCTGAACTAACCGTGTCTAACTTACCGCCTTATGAATCTACGGTTCTGCAGGTAAGAATATAGTGTGGGGTAGTAAGGTAACGTATAAATTGCAGGTGCCTTGTTTAATACCGCGGGGTAAATGCGTAACACACTTAAAATGCCTTGCATTTTCACAGTTCAACAATATTCATTGCTTTTTTTACGTTGTTGAGCAGTTGAATTTCTCAAACCTATGAAGCAATGAATTAGGAATTTCCTACGTCCTTTGGATTGTGTTGGAAAGTCGTGTTACGCAATTGGTGTGCTGGTGTCTAGCGACTTTCACCTACTTTCTTGTTTAATCGAGGGCACAAAGCACGCTGTGTGTCCTTTAAATGAACGTTAATTTCTTCTTCCTAGGTGTCTTGCTAGCTAGACACTTACCAAAGACGCTGCGTCATGATAAAAGACAGTTTAAAAAAACTAACTCCATAAGGAATAAGAACGGCCATTATTGCGGCCGTTATTTGATGTCACCGACTTAGTAAAACCCAACTTTAAGCGAGGTACCTGTCTTAAGAAACATTTGCATTCACAATCTTTATGTATTTTTTCCCGATGTCTGTTATGTTTGCAAACGAAGTTCAACGTAGCGATTGTATTGTAAAGGGTCCCCGACACGGATAAATTTTTACGTGATTGATACACATTGATGCGCAAATTGATGGTATAGAAAATGCAATTGAAGTGGTTGACAATAAAAATACAAAACATTTACACTTGCAATTGATTTTTTCGGGGACCCTTAGCACTGGATGGAGAAAAAAGGTGCTCATTTTTTTGTCTTGACTCCAGCTTATCCATATTTACTACTACAGTGAAACCTGGTTAAGTGGGACCTGGATAAGTCAGAAACCTCTATTATTGAGAATTTCAATGAGGTCCCGGCACTTTTTCATCCAATTACCTCTGTTAATGGGACTTTACGAACCTGGTTAAATAAGATTTGATTTCTAGGATTTTTTCGATGTTTACCTCTATAATTGGGAGTCTGTAGCTCAGTTCCCTGTATAAGTGAGACATTTATCAGGTTGGGACAGGGTTCGACACGTAACAATAACAAATAACACCAAAAATACGCATTTTTATTAACCTTTCCACCTCTATAAATGGAATAACAGTACATTTCGACCTCTATAAGCGGGGGCCTCTGTAAATGAGACAACGATAATTTTAAACCTCTCTAATTGGAAAACTGGATAAATGAAAACCTCTTTAAATGGTACAAAATCCTTGGTCCCTTGGGATCCCAATTAACCAGGTTTCACTGTATTATAATTGATTTGTTGCTTTTGGAGACACCTTTCTCCAGTTACAAACCTAAAGAAAGTGCACAATCACTTCGTTGAACCTTCTTCTAAATTCGTGTCTTAGTTGAAATTTGATTTGGTTAATAGGGTGAGTTTTCTTTAATAGCGTCACCATGACCAAAATATTTTAAAAATCTTGTAAACGTAAAAACGCTGTCATAAAAAACTTTTTTACAAAAAAAAAAAAAAACAACCGACTTGTAAAAAAGTTTTTATTTTTCACTTTTTAGTTGTGGTATTTACCCCACACAAATTCGTATACCACTACTTCATATGTAAATAACAGTGACAGGAAGTTATTAAAACATCATCAAAATAGGTACATAATTATGTATACTAAGTGGAAAAAATACGCATTATTACGGATAATTCAAAAAGTACTCGTCAGGTCTTGATCAAATTTATATTCTACCACATGAGAAGCACCGGCTTTCAAATAAAAATAAAATCACCAAAATCGGTTCACCTAGAAAACAGTTCTGAAGTAACACACATATAAAAATAAATTACAGTGGAATTGAGAACTTCCTCCTTTTTTTGAAGTCGGTTAAAAATAACTTATTGTTTGCCAAAAAAATCATTACTTTTAACATTTAGCACGTTAGCTACGTGCTAAATGTTAAAAGTAATTTTTATTATTTGTTTAATCAAAACTCACTCTGTATTTTCCAATTTGTGGTGTTGTCATCTTCACATAACTCTTGTAGTAATTAATTATCCCCCAGAAATGAAATAAAATTTCTAACAGATTCAATTGGCATTAATGAACTTATTAAATTGGCTTAATAGTTTTGAAATACAGAATTAAATACACTGCAAATATTTTTCGATATACCAGCGAAAAGTCCCAACTGACAGACAATACTTTGTTTCATAATTTGATTAATTATCTACATGTAAACTACCATTACTATTGATTAATTCGTTCACGTTCAATGATTGGCGACTTGACATGTTTTTGAATACTAAAGCTTTTACAGCCCAAATTGATTTTCTTCAGTGTTCGAATGCATTCAGATGTGATAGCGAAATCTACCTTTCTGATTGTTGCTGGCATCGAATGAAAAAAATTCTTATGCCACAATTTTTTTTGTTATCATTGGCACATAATATATGAATTGTCACTAGGTCTTTCAATCGGTAAACGTATGTATTATTGAGTCATTTAATGTTAGTTTTGTATGCCTGCTTCTCCCTTATTTTATTTTTAACCCATTTCTTTCAATAGCCTTCTGGCTTATTCTAGCTGTTTATTTATTTTTTCTTTCATATACCTTTTGTAATCATTAATTTATAAGGGCTTGGGTGAATTTGTAGGGCTTTTAATACATGTACTTATATCTTGTTTAGGAAATGCTGACTCAGCTATTCAACCAGTATGTGCAGACCGTCCGCGTTTCAGTATGGGCTGCAGGGGAGGGTCCATTAGCTACAGTAGTGCTCCGTTCAGAATGGGACGCGAGGCTCGCTATCGCACGCATTCACAAGCGCCGCTTAGACAACCAGTGGACGGGACGCCGCCTTGAGCTGTCTCTAGGAAAACCGTCACCCGCACCGAATCTAGACATCCTCAGAGCGCGTCTTAGAGCCATCCTTCTAGATCAAAAGAATCATACGCTGCCTCTGTTAAGATTGAGGGATGCCTATGCGAGTCGCCATTGCTGCGCGTTGACGACATCAGACATAGCGAAGCTCAAAGACACCGTTATTATACACGAAGGGTTTGGCAGAATGGTTCAATTGGTGGACTTGACACCGGTGTCTAATTCTGAAATGGAGGAGGCGCCCTGGAAGTGCCACATTCACGCGTCCATGAATACCGGACAGGAAGACGGCAGTCGTATCTTGCAACCTGTTTATATGGAGATCTCAACTTTGGCTAAGAATGTACATATTCTGTTGGAGAATCATGGAGGAATTTTGCCGTTGTTAAGGTAAACTTTTATATCAACGAGATGATTTTAACTTTTTAACTAAACAATTTGTAAAATCTAACTGTAATGGTTCAATTTTTATACTTGAATGGATTTTAAGTACATTCATGCAAGTCAATTGTAGTATTGCGAGCTAAGTCAACTTTGATCAATAGTTTATTGTCTGTAACTTAACGCATTTAGCAATTGTAACTTTCAATTAATTAATTTCAAACGTTATAATGAAACTTTTCAATTAATAATGTAACTTTTCAATTGAATAATTTCAACATATCTATCTTCTATAGTTTCGTGGAGTGCTACGAGGCTCGCTTCGACGCGCTAGTGTGCGACGCTCGTCACGGCGTGGCACTAGAGCTACTCCTGCGCAGCGTGGAGGGATTAGAGGTGCGCGACGCTCCCTCGCGCCACCTGGCATGGAAGAACGCGCCTCTAGCTGTCACGCCGCCGCTTGCTCACACCGCTAACAGTTAGTATACTACCATAGCTATTCGTCTATCTAGTATTTTTTTAGTATTTATCTTTTAGCATATAGAGCTCAGATTGCTATTTGTGTAACAAAAAATAAATTAAACACTATAAAACATACAATAGGCGGCATTATCGCTTTGTGTGGTCTCTTGTTTGTTTTGTTGTGTTTTCTCTTGTTCTCACAATAGTCTCGTTTGCAGGCGAGAGCTCTCGTTCGAGCGGCGAGCGCGAGCGGCCGCGCACGGCGCCGGCGCTGGAGCCCATGCTGGCGCTGTTCGAGAGAGAACTGATCGATCTACTGCGCACGGCTCCCAGATGCTCCATACCATTCAGCAAGTCAGTATTACTAAACTATAAACAAACGTAACTAGCGGCCCGGCTGTGAATCAAATATCCTTGCATGTTTTATATGTGAACCGCTGTCTTCTACATTCACCTTTCCCATATTAACATTTTTTTTTTTAAATACCTGTTTTTCAACCGGCTTCTGAATGACCAAATAATTTTAATCATTGTGTCATTTGGTTTAAGTAGGTTTATTGTTTTTATTATTCATCTTTGTATAGATTGTCTATTTTGTGAAAGTGAAAATGCTGTCGGCCTTGTAGATTCACAGATGATTCGATTGCCCATCATTTTGACAATTTAACAGAAATCTGTGACTGAGGCTAGTGAAATAGTTAATAGTAATAGTGTAGAATCAGTTTTTGTATTTTAATTCTCACCCTGGAAGCTTATGTTTTATGGAACTAAATGACTTGTTCCGAACAAAATGAATGAATGTTCTGAATGATTTCTGATATTGCTAATTTTAGTCTCAATTCTGATATATATACTTTTAATAGTAACAGTCATAGATGTAGACGTTAGTTTGACCATTGTCTTGTTACAGAAGCAGCTTATAATTCAGTAGTTGATATTAAAGTTAGGGATGACGTTTATTGGTCAGATCATTTTCCTCTAGAAATTCACTACAACATTAACATAGTAAGACCCTTGCTGCCTATTAGCTTAAACAAAACTTTAGACAATAAAGTTCTATAGAGGGACAGGATTCAGAATCAAATAAATAATTATAGCAAAAAATGTAACAATTACCTAAGAAAAATGGACTTTTCTGTTGAATTTAAAGAGTGTAGTAATAAGATTTTGTAAGAATATAAATCACTGGGTTATAATTGATAAAAAGTACGATAATGGTATACAAGCATTATCTAGGGCGGTTGTGTCTACTTATAATAAAAGAGTATGCAGGGGAGGCAGTATAACTGGTGCAGTCACTGCTTCTGGATAAGCTGGGGATGTTTGATATTGAGAACCACATGCGTGATACTGACCAAATAGTTATTACAGCGAAAATCATGCGTGAAGGGATCAAAGGTATGACATGAGGCAAATCACCTGGACATGATAGCGTCAGTATTGAACATCTTAGGTTTGCTGGACTACATCTATTCAGAATTATTTCGATGCTTCTTAGTTTCTGTATCAACCATTCCTACTTACCAACAAACCTAACGAAAACTATAGTTGTACCAATAGTAAAAAATAGAACTGGTGATAGTTAACTACAGACCCATCTCGTTGACTAGAACAATTGCTAAAGTTCATAATAGTCTGCTTGAGCGACAGTTAAAAAAACATCTAAAATTGCATGACGCCCAGTTTGGTTTCCGGTCTGGGATGTCCACTAAGAGTACAATCTTGTCGCTCAAGGATACTATCAGGTACTATAGCGACACAGATACGCCTGTGTATGCTGCCTTCCTTGACCTCTCCAAGGCCTTTGACCTAGTTCAATATGATTTATTGTGGGAAAAACTATATAAAACTGCAGTAGCGAAGGGTCAATTTTCGTAAGAGGTAAGCCGGAGTACATATTTTTAATGTGATTATATTATTTGTCTGTGGAATACTGACTGTGTCATTTTTCAAAGGAAAGCCGGTAGGAATCGAGTTGTATGGAACCTTCGCCACTGTAAAACTAAGTTCCCAAATACTTTAATTGGTTTGTTTAAGTGTTGGTACTTACAGCAACCAAACCAATCAAGTCAGATGGTGGGATGCTCGCTCGGATGTGTACAGGATAAAGTGCGGGGTAAGACAGGGGAGTCTGACCTCACCTGCCCATTTCAACCTGTACATAAACGAACTTATTGAAAAGCTGGCTGACACACAAGTTGGTTGCTTTATAAATGGACAGTGTGTGCACAGCATAAGTTATGCAGATGACATGGCTTTACTCAGCCCCTCAATAAATGCTTTAAGAACATTGCTGACTACCTGTGAAACTTATGCTGCCACGCACGGTCTTCTATATAAAACGAAAAAGAGCGAACTTGTGGTGTTTAGAGGTAAATGTAATTTACCCAATGTTCCTCCTCCAGTAGAGACATATTATGACTGAAGATGTAAATGATGATGTTGACATGGAGAGAGAGTGATGGTCATTGGCAATTCGGTGCAACATGCTAGCCCGCAGGTTTGCACGTTGTACTGGAGAAGTAAAGGTGCTTCTTTTTAGGGCCTACTACCAGCACTTTTACACGTGCAGCTTGTGGGTCAAGTATACCCGCAGAACCAATGACATCCTCCGTGTGCAATATAATAAACCCTTCAGAGTGCTGTTGCGACTGCCCTGGTTCTGTAGTGCATCAGGTATGTTTACTGAGGCTCGTACGGACGATTATTTCGCAATCCTGCGCAAGAGAGCTGTCTCCCTGATGCAGAGGAGCTGTGGAAGCGGCAACAGCATTCTGAAGGCAATTTATGAAAGTACTAGCTTTTGCCCGCGGCGTCGCCCGCGTGGATGACGGATATTATCCCACGGGAACGTACTACCGGGATAAAAAGTATCTTATGTGTTAATCCAGGGTATAAACTATCTGTGTTCAAAATTACATCAAAATCTGTTCAGTAGTTTTTGCGTGAAAGAGTAACAAACATCCATCCATCTTCACAAACTTTCACGTTTATAATATTAGTAGGATTGTTAGTCCAATGCGAAGGCACTGGGGGTCTTTGTATGCAATGTAACCTCTGGTGCTTTCGCATTGGATTTGTTTTGTTTTGTTGAGTATAAGTATATAATACTATATTTTTTCTATTGCTTTTATTTTTTTGTGATTTCATGGTAGTGTGATAATTAGACTAGTAATTGTAAACTAATATCCCATTCTTAATGTATGTAACTCTTAAGTCTATGGACGCTAATCTGAATTAAATGAATATATATATATTTATACATATATCTCGGGACCATGGGGTCCTTTGGAATGCGTACGAGGGGCCGAAGTCAACTTCCCTTAGACAATTTTAATTAAATGCAGCACCAACCGACGATTATACCTCTATGCACTGTGCAAGTACACACAAGGATAACCCCTGGTTGGTGTAGGAAGGACTATTGCAGGAAATGGAAATTAAAAAACAAAGATATTGGACTAAGGGTTTGGGTGGCTAAAGTGTACTAGAAAGAAAAGAAATATGGAAGGACTATGTCCCCTGCTTGATCAATGTTTTATATTATATACGGATAAAATGGCAGGGAACCCCCTAGGAACTGTCGCTAGCACATAGTGACGTAGCAACAAGGGGGCAACATATCCTGAGGTGCTTGAGGAGTGGAAAAGTATTCCACGGCTATCAGAACAATCCGACCGGAAGATGGTCAAGATCCCTACCAGCACTTACTGGAATACTTCTTTCCTCCGAGCACGTTTGCTCTTGCGAATCTCCACTGAAGCCGGCCAATAAAGGCAATAAAGAGGTGGGATTTCTGTTTCTCGCCAGTGCTTACAAAAAAAAAAAAAAAAAAAGCCAGCCAATAAATGCAAGCTAGAGGTGATGAACAAGACGACTCTCGGGAGATAGGGTCTGTGGGGTCGCTATTGCCCAATGCCAGCAAACAACACCCGTGTTCCTTCAGTTGCCTGTGTGCCAGGGTTATGGTAACCCTTTCGGACAAACCCGCGATCCTGGCAGGCATCGGCCCTAACGGAACCCGTCAATGTGTGCTGACATCGCTTTGAGGCGCTCGTGGAGCACGTGGATAGGGTCCCCGGGGTCGCTACTGCCCAACAGCTGGCCACATGCTGCCCTGCGGGTTTCTGTATCTCTCTTGGTCTGGCTTCTCACCATAGACCTGCTCCGGGAAAGGAAACTACCGGCACAGACCTAGAGTTCGGAGCGCGCAAGCCTCACCACGACGTCAACGTAGGGATACGGCGGTGGGGCTTATTATTATTATTTTCCTATTTTGTTAAGTACCTGGTACTTGTTGACGGGCCATTAGCATACATATTAACACTGTAATTTGGAAATATTCTAAAAGCCAATTATTATTTTTAAAGAGTTACCATGGAGTTTCTTGCCGGTTCTTCTCTATAGGAAACCGTGCACCTAGCTTCTGACGTTACATAAGCGCCCATGTAGTGTTTATGTGAAGGCAAATTATTTGAATTTATGGTTGGTGATCGAAAATAGCAATAGCCAATCATTTCACTCGACGTTTGACAGCAAATTAATTGAACAGAACAGGCTTTTAGAAACCAAGGGTTAACATGGCAGTATTTTTCCAGACTCATACCCGCCTTCCATCATCATTTCGGCCGACAATGCCGCGTGGCCGACTATGGCTTCACCAAGCTACCAGATCTGCTCGCTGCTCTCGGCAACGCGATTGTGGTAAGTAAACTTTATTTGTTAATAAAGAAAGAAAGAAAAATGTTTATGACACAGTAAATGAAAAGAACACATTACTAGCTAATGACCGGCCCCTGCTTCGCACGGGTGCAATTTACTGATGTGGTGACATATCAAAACATCCAGATTTCTGTGCTATATCTAAGTTAAATATGAATGTATTATACATATGAACCTAGCGGAATAAATTATCTAAATGATGGTGAAAACCAAATCAAAATCAAATGGGAACTTTAGAAGAATAAGTGCACACACGACAGACACGAAAAGCAACTTAATTGTGTTTAAAACAAAATCGCTTTTCGGGTCCTTCTATGTGACTGCTTGATTCTTCTAAACTACACAGTAGATTTTGATGTGGTTTTCACCATCATTTGGATAATTTATACCGGAAGGTTTATGGTGATACATGCATATTAAACTTAAATGTAATAAACAAATTTCGATGTTGTGTTATGCCTTAAAAACCGTGCGAAACAGGAGCGGGTCGCTGGTACTTAAAACAATAACTGGTAGACTGACTGAATGAATTTTAAGAACTGAGAGGGGGGTTGTATTGATGTTTATAATTCTGTAAATACATAAATGTTGCGACCGAATCGCGGATCATATTTTGTTCAACATACCCTGACCCTGACCCGCAAATTGCAAAAAACGCGCCTGGCGCTTCCACTTAATCGAGTCATGTGATATTGACAACTGATGTTCTGGCCTTGCGGGTGTTATTAGACAATATTATTGTTGAACTCTATTATTTATTGAATAGAATATTAATTCACGCTGATTATTCTCACCGTGAACAAACTGAGCCCAAAAAAAACACGGGGCATTACCGCAAGGTAACTGCGGTGTTGTTAATCGCTCGAGCGAACGATGACGACAATCTAAATACTGGGGATTACCCGGTTCCGACACACATTTATTAATGGAAAGTTCCCAGCTAATTTGAATCGCTCCGAATTGTAGGTGCGACCAAAATATGTACAGATATAGTTCAAAGTAGCTTAGTAAACTGAATAAATAAATATAAAAACCACTTTGCTGTGAATCTGTATTCTTGTTTATCGTAGTTTGAACGATGACCTCATTTTCGATCTTACTCTGGCTAATTCTAGCTAGTATCTTGTGGATTTCAATACGATTAGATTCATGTTAAAATACGTATTTATTCACTAAAAAACAAGGAAGGGGTTATGTTTAAAGGAATAAAAAAATGGAATCCGTGGATACAGATTCTTTTTTAGACTTTCGTAAACTTAAACCCACCCATAGACCAGCAGGGTAAATACGTAACACACTAACAGTACGAATGGCTTTCATTTTGATAGTTCAATAACATGCATTGCGTTATTTACTTTGTTGAGCAGACAAAGGTTTCGAAAAAATGAAGCAATGGATTAGTAATAGGCTTCAGAATTATTCAGATTGTGATAGTGTGTTACGAAATTAGGGTGCAGTTTCAAGGTATGCTCTTCAATAATAATAGGTTACACTGAAGTAACCCAGTGTTTAATCATTGAGAGAAAAACGCACAATTATTTGATTTAAATTTTTATTAATATAAACAGATTCAACCTTGAGATTCATTCGGGCGCAATTCATACATATTATTATTGATTGCTATGTCTCTGCCATAAAACTATGAATAGAGCCGAATTGTAAGTAGTGAATCACGAAGAATCAAATCGAACCCTTACAACAAACCAGTAAGACAAACTGTGTTGCTTAGAATATGCAAAAACTGTTTGGCCACTTCCTCATCAAAGAACTCCCCCTTCTCCCGATGCAGTATCGAATTCTTCAGGTAAAAGTCAAACCAGTAGCCAAGATGCCTATAGCAATAATGTTGAAAGTGTCTGTATCTACACTCAGTTTCTACAGGCTTCACACGCATTGCACGAGCTTGAGTGTTCGCTTCTACTCGGTAACAATGACAGGAAGCGTGTTGAAGGTTCGAACACCGGTCCATATGCATGTGACATCTGATAAAATTCTTCAACTTTGAAAAACTTACGAATCTGTCGAATGTCGGAGGCGGTTCAATTCTAGCGAACACAGGTAACAAATAGTCCCAGTTGAGGAGAATGCGATCTTCTTTTGGCCTCGATGGATCGTAGTTGTATTCTATCTCCAACTCCTTCCCGTTGATAAAATTAGTTTTGATCTTGTGAGTAGAAAGTGCCCAGAGTTTTCTTCGAACAGCGTCGCTTTCGTTTTTATTCGGCCAAAGCGATCGAACGAAATTTTTGTAGTCTTCAAAACTTAGGTATTCGGCCATGTAGAGTATCATGTCCAACGGTAAATCAGTTATCCCCAATGTTGACGATGGTGACGTCATCGTGATCAGAGACCGCGGTATTTTGTAATTTCGTCGGTTCATTATGATCGCGCTAGAAAGACGTGCGGTAACACCGACGACAACGACGAGACTACTGAAGCTATTGATCACTTTTTGTACGTGTAGGCTAAACACTGCCTAACCTTGAATCCTACCTCCATCTAAAAATCTACTTTATATCAATGCGTTAAGGCATAAAATCATTTGAGATCCAAACCCAGCCACACACTGATCTTTGATCAGTGTGTGACTGTGTACACTTAAAACATACGTTCGGGCTGGGTTTGGATCTCAAATGATTTTATGCCTTAACGCATTGATATAAAGTAGATTTTTAGATGGAGGTAGGATTCAAGGTTAGGCAGTGTTTAGCCTACACGTACAAAAAGTGGGTGGACTGCCTGCTTGATTGCCAACCAATAACACAAAATAATGTGATGTTGGCTAACCTGACAGGCTAATATAAATGTCAATTGTGTCAGTCAGGACGGTATCAGTTTATTAATTTATTTTTATTAGGTATATTTATCTGGTTTATCAACAATTGTTTACAAACAAAAAGACATAAGTACTTTATTATGAAATTAAAGTGCTTCAATAACTTTATGTCAACACTACATTGATAATGCAAAGAATCTAGAAAGATAAGTTTATTTGCATAGTGTAAATGCTCAGTTGCAAGTAAAAGATTTTGGTTCTTAAAATAATTTAGAAATGTAAGTAGGTATAGTCAACGACAATTTGTTTAGTAAATTCAATGTTCCACAAGTCGTTAACTCTTTAAGCATTAAAAGTAGCTAAATAAGTATGGCTACACGATACCGGTCACGTATGTATGCCTCCTGCATACTTTTTGCAATAGTTAGTGGCAGAGGCAAATGTGACAACACTGTCAAGGACGGAGGAATCATTTTTTTTTTCAAAATAAAAAGATTTTATTTGCAAGCAAGCGATCCGCCCCTGCTTCGCAAGGTTTATACTGCTTGAACAGAACATTATATATTTTATATTATTGTATTGTGGCGCGTATTTTGCGTATGGTATAATTATATCTAAGTTTAATAGTATTGCAGTTTAATTAATAGCATGACATTTTCAAATATGAAGATTTTAGCTTTAAAAAAAATATACCTATCACACTAAGTATAATGTAAGCACCCACTTATGTATTAAAAGTTTGGTAGGTAGACGCTGGGTGCCATGCAAAATATACAACATACTATTCAAAGTAGTTATACAAATCGGATAATTACCATAGCGATACCAAAATTCTATGAGAGAAAGGTCTTCTCTATGTAAACTTTTTTAATACAGGTGCTCGGCTCAGGATCATCACGTATCATAACAATATCCGCGTCAGCCCAAAGCCGTCGTTGGACGTCGGATCTCGTGAAGCTGTTGAAAGCGCAACCGGGGCGTACAGTGCAATTGCACGATATCGCCCAACTGTACCAGGCGACGTCAGGACGTCCGTTCTCTCCCGTCGACTACGGCGTGTGCACACTCCCGGAGTTGATGCAACGCATCAACCCTCAGGCCGTGACCGTCGCGGCTGAGGGAATTCTATCGTTGCCGCGCCGCACACCGACGCCTGAAGAGAGGTCCCGCACTCGACAGTTTGCAATGCAGGTAACAATTTATCTTCATCTCACTATCATCATTTCAACTCGATTTTCATCTGGATATTACTAAGCTTCATTAGAGATTGCCAAATACGTCATGGTTAGTGGATTGGTGTTTGCAGTACTTATAAAAAATATAGGCGTCTTGTAATGTTGATTACTGCTGATATTGAAGTAATCCCTTAGTTGTCTATTTAATTTACTCACGGATAAGACGACTGCCAGACAACATGACAGGGAAAGGTATTGAAAGTGTTATAAAATATTTAGAACCATATTTATTTCGGGCGAAGATTCACCGAAACAAACATGTTTTTAAATAATTTTACTTCAGCTCTGTGGCTACATTGATAGATATTTGACAAATATTGGTGTCGTCGTGATAATTGCGTCAAATAAATTCCTCGTCAAAGCGTAACGTATATCGAGATGACACGAATATTCGCGAAATAACTGTCAGTGTGGTCCTGGAGTGAGCGTAACGTTGCTACTAGGCCGTGGAACTACTTTGCCACACGTCCAACCTCCGCATGGAGTTCTCTCGCTTCGTGCCGGCGTACCACGCGCACTTCGGACGTCAGCTGCGCGTGGCGCACTACGGCTGCGTGAAGTTGGCCGAGCTGTTCGAGCTGGTGCCGTGCAGCGTGGCGGTGTGCGGCGAGGCGGGCGGCGAGCGCAGCGTGCGCCTGAGCCTGCGCGCGGCCCGCGCCGAGGTCGCGCGGCGCCTGCGCGCACTGCCGCGCGTCTCGCTGCAAGACCTGCCCGCGCACTACGCGCACCATTACGGCGCGCAGCCGCAGGTACGTCGCGACCTATAGTGTCACGATAGTTGACTGATCTACTCTCAAAATATTCGTAGGTTAAATTAGGGCAAGAGCTCCGAAAAATTTTGGTAAGTAATCGGTCTTCAATGACCTCTGGCTTCATTATGTCCTAGGGAAGGTATGTGTATCTTATATAGAAGTGAATTCGTGTAGGCACTGCTAAAACTTGCTTTTAAAAATACATTAATCGCACAGGGAGTGTTTGGCAAGCTCATAGGTAGCCGCATTTCCATGTAAGCAAAGTTTTATCGTCCTTCATCCGGGTGCAGCGATTTTGCATGCATGAAATTTCACCTAATCAAAATTTGCAGCCTGACATGCTGGGCACGGAATCATTGGAAGGTTTAGTGTACGCTGCGGGCGGCTGCGTAGAGAACAACTCGGTGGTCGCACCGGGAGGGTCGCCCGCTTGGGCCGCGTCGTTGCTGTGCGCCTGCGCGGTGCTGTGCGGCGACCGCAGCGTGGCGCGCGGTTCCACGCTGGAGTACTTCACGGCGGCGTACCGACGCGTGCGCGGCGCGGCGCCGCAGCTGGCGCGCCTGGCGGCGGCCGGCGTGCTGCTGGGCGCCGAGGCGCGCGTGGCGCTGGCGCCGGCGTGGCGCGCCGTGTGGCGCTTGGCGCAACTGCTCGCTGACCGCGCCGCGCCCGCCACCACGGATGAACTCTTCGTGGAATACGCCAGACAATATGAGCCCGTTTTCCCCGGAGTTGATCCTGGTAAGCAGTGCTATTGTTTTTTTTTTTTAATTCTTACGTTGTTTGCAATTTGCAGGTCAGGGTCTGGTTGTATGTTGATCAAAATATGATTCGCGACCGTAAAATATGTCGTTACAGAATTATAATCTTTAGAATCATCAATACGACTCTCTTAGTTAGAATTGACCTCAAATGTCAAGATTTCAGGAAATAGTTATTCATTAGGCCAATTTGAACTTAGAGAATTGTTAGACGTAAACTTCATGATTCAAAATTTGTGAAATAAAATACTCGTGCTTCGATTAAAAATTCACTTTCAGTACCGATGCTTTTACGTAACTACACGTCTTTCGATAAAATTATCAATAACGACAACTGTACCCAACAGGTGCAGAGGGCGTGGCGGACTTCCTCCGCCAGTACACGGAGATATTCTCGCAGGCGCCGGGCGCGCGCTGGGCGCTGTGCGCCGGCCTCGCCGTGCCGCGCTGTCGCGAGCCGGCGCCCGGCGCGCCTCACGAGGACTACTCCGTGCATGATACACCGCCCGGACAAAAGGTAACGTCACATTTCCAACAGACATCATTTTTTGTAACCTTATAAACATTTTAGTAAACTAAAGCTACGCCCGCCCGATGGGTCTTTCCATCGGCAAAAATATACAATTCCATACAAATTTTTAAACCCTAAAGGAGTTCAATAGGGGATGAAAATTTGAGGAGAAATTTTCAAAAAACCCTTGTTGTGCTCATTTTCGGTATACAAGGAACTCTTGTGCAAAATTCCATCTTTCTAGACCCAGCGGTTTTGGCAGTGCGTTGTCTGTGAAGTTAAGATTTTTATTAAGTAGATGAGAGAAGACTGCACTATTTATATCAAACGAATGAAGGCAAAAAAATATAACTGCTCACCAGATTGTTGCTTGATTGGACTGAGATTAACTGGGCTAAAGTTGTCTGTGGACTGGGCAGATGCTTTCTGTCACTTCCCAGTTGTTGGTGTCAGTAGTGCCACTGACACATATATAAATGACTGATCAATCGGAGAGTTTTCGTCTATTTTTAATAATCTATAATTAAGTTTATCTATTTTATCGAGATAGAATAATAATTTATAACTTTATTTTATCAAACCAAATCAAATCAAAATATTTTATTTCACGTAAACCTACATGGGCACTTATGAAACGTCAGAAGCTAGGTGCACGGTTCCAATTGGTTGTTTCCTATGGAGAAGAGACGGCAGGAAACACCACGGTTACTCTTTTAAAAATAAAGGGCTTTTACAATGTTTCAAATTTAATAGGTATGAGAGGACAGTGTAGGCCTGTCAACAAGTAACAAGTACCTACTCAACAAAATATAAAAAGGTCAAATCTACAGTCTACAAGTTAGGCCTACAACATTCTCACATTTACAAAATATAGAAGAATCTATATAAAAATAAAAGCCTATTTAAACCAAATGACATGATTGCCATTACAACTGTAACAAATCTGAATTAAAAACCTGTCTACAAAAGCCAATAAGTAAAGAGTTGAAATAAGAATTGGAGGTATATAATGTCAAATAATGAGAAGATTATGTCAAAGAAAGTTAAAAACAAAAACCTGTTTTAAAAAAAAGAAACTTCGTTATTTAGGAGTAATTAATAGACATTTACATAGTGATGCCGTTAATGAGGTACCAGGGAAGTCACATGTGCAGAAGGATTTATTGCCAAACTTCCTTGTCTTCAACATAGTCTCTAATCTTATAATATGCATTTTTTATAAGGATACGTTTGATGTGGGTTTTGAACTTTCCATCGCTAAGTTCTGTAACTGACTTTGGCAACTTGTTATAAAAGCGGATACTGTGTGTAAGAAATGACTTGCTGGTTTTAGTTAATCTAAGGGTATCAAAATTTAATTTTTACTACGTGTATTTATATTATGGAAATCGCTTCTTATTTTAAAAAGTCCTAAGTTTTTGTGAACATACAAAATTTTCTAAGATATAGAAAGAAGGTAGAGTTAGTATATCAATTTCTTTGAATTTGTTTCTAAGAGACTCGCGAGGACCCATTTTTTAGATCGCGCGGATTGCCCTCTTGTAAAATGAAAATTGAATCTACGTCAGCTGCCGATCCCCACAGCAGAACGCCACAAGACATAATACTGCGGAAATAAGCAAAGTATACTAACCTAGCAGTGGCTGTATCAGTCAACTGCCTTATTTTTCTTACTGCATATACAGCTGAACTTAATCTACCTGAAAGACCTCTAATGTGGGCGCCCCATTGCAATTGTGAATCTAAAGTAATTCCTAGAAATACAGTTTCCGTAATAACATCTAGTTTCTTGCCATCGAGTTATAAAATTTAGACCCACTTGGGGTACATTTGGTAATGAAAACTTAAGACATTTAATTTTGTTCGTATTTCGAAAGTACCGCCAGACTATAGTTGACATGAAAGACATCCGTATCTTTTCTATCTATTTTGAAAATAAGAGAAGTATCATCAGCGAATAAAATTATATTCGATAAGTTAGCCATCATGTAAGGAAGGTCATTAATATAAACTAGAAATAGGAAAGGGCCAAGAATTGAACCATGAGGTACGCTCATCTTAACTAAGGACCCCGAGGACGTCGCCCCGTTAACGTTTAGTTTTTGCTGCCTGTTTGATAGATACGAAAGAACAAGATCAGCAGCTTGTCCACGAATTCCGTAGAGGTGTAATTTACAGATCAGTGTATTGTGGTCAACGCAGTCAAACGCTTTAGAGAGGTCACAGAAAATGCCAATTGCATCCTGAGACTTCTCCCAGGATTCCAAAATGTGACTGATAAGTTTTACTTCCGCGTCAGTCGTCGACCTACCTTTCGTGAAACCAAAACTCTAACCTTATCGCTATAAGAGATCCATCAGTACTGTCTAGAGTTAATTTCAAACGACCCTAATGATGCCGCCCCGACGGCATACAATCCTGGATGGCCCCCAATAATAATTGTGTGGTACATTGACAATCATAAACAAAAATGGCTATCAATTGTCTTCTTTTGCCAAATCAGTGTAACCAATATTTGTTTCAGGGCTCCCGTGTATTTGATTCGCCAAAGACCAATATATGGTGTTCCCCACCGGCTAGCGCATTGCCGACACCGACGGCTTTGCTCAACCACGAGAACCGACGTAAGAATTATTATTTTATTTATCAAATACAACTAAGGAATTGATGCTCTTTTCTGAAATTATATTTAAACGTTCCGTTATTCTTGTTTGCCAGGTCGTATCCGCTTGGCGGCGCACTTCGACGGTTCCTAGTCCCACCGCGTCGTATAAGAAGATGCATTCCTTTATATTTTTGATGTAGGTTAGTATTACTCGTGTTCCAAACGCGGCACCTGAAACTTGGAGTGATGTGAATCAGGGTCGCAACGAATTTTAACTACTAGACTTATGTAAGTGTCCAATAAATTGTGATGTCTGTAACAATAATATTTTAGATGTTTATATTTTTATGTGTTTATTTAGTATAAGAAATCTAATGGTGCATTCGTTAAATGTTTAAAGTGCCGATTGAAAACTAATGTCCCACGTCTTGTACAATGTTAAGGTAAGTCTTAAGAATCATCTTGACCGAAAACTTCTTTAATTATTTCTTAGTGTATGAATTCTAATAATGTTTTATTTTACTTGACAAACGCTATTTTTTATATGTTTCCAACTGAGTCAGTTTCGTGGTGTGTTGTTTTAGTCTTTCCAAGTTACTTGATGAACTATTTATAAAATTGTTTAGAACTTATCAACAGTTCAACTGAGTAACTCTAATCAATTTTATATTTTATTTTACCTTTTGACATTTTATATATTATTTTTCTTAGTTTTATATTTCCGTGGCTCTTCATGTAACAAAGGACTGAACAAGCTTGAAATGATACTTTAAGGTACTATTAAGTTTATTAAAGATCTACAGTATATTATCTACGTAATAATTTGTAAGTAGATAATGTTACTGCCGTTGATACGAATAAAACAATAATAAACACTAAATGTACATATCATTGATTTGAGGCTCAAAATATGTTAAGAATAGTTGCTAAGTTTTATTAATAAACATATTGAGCACTTGTAACATTTTTCGGATGCCCACACAAAGTACAATGATCATACAATATGTTGATTGTCCTAGAGTTTTATCTTATATAATATATTTCGGCCACAAATCTATTTGCATGTATCTTGCTTGTGTATTGTTTCAAAATATTGTCTTCAAGTTATTGTACAGACGAATTTTAATTTCTCGTTCGTAGGAGTATCACATTCGAATTTATGTAATTTTAGATAACATTTACATTCATGGTAAGGTCCTACGATGAATTACGTAATTAAATATGCCAGTTAATTGTTGAATCTCACTGTTGCGAACTGGCCTTAATGACGTGTCAATTAGTAACGTGCAAAGGTTTTATAAAAGTATTCGATGAATGTAGATGTAGGTGATATTATTGCTTTGATAGAACATGCTCGTGCCTAAAGTGAGGTGATGCTTTAACTTATAACAGTCGTTTGTGTTTTTCTAAAATTAAATTTCTTAGTTCCACATAGTACCCACTGCAGAAAGACGCTGATTTAAGTTCCATTTACGGTAGTACAATCAAACTGATTGATTAGTTATAACTGGAAATAGCATTACAGAATTTGCTAGCTAAGCATTAATTGGCTTGTTTGCACATTCAAATATTGTAAATGATTAAAGCTTCTAACCTCTAACAATTTAAGCTGAGTTATAGTTGATGCCAAAGCACTAGTTTAAACTCTAATGGGCTAAATTGGCCTGTATTGTATACTAAAATAATGTACTAAAATGAACAAAAAAAAAACGCCATTATTGTAAATAATTTTGTAAATGGGAACTAATTCCTTTTGTCTTTCTAACATCTCGAACAGATGTTTCATGGTTTTTATTGTACCTTTATTTTATTTTTGGAGATCTAAAAAAAATCTAATGAGGTTGGTCTGTCCGACATATGTTTTAAACGACAGCTAACCTACAATAGGCGTTAGTGATATTTTATTTAGTCAATATGATTTGAATTAATGAATAAATAGTATTATCAGATTTATTTAAATACATATTGGAAGTGATAAGCTAATGATAAAAAATTGTAAATACACAATTTGTGATTTAAGTCGATATTCTAAGGCATTACCACTGTGATACTTCTGTACCATTGAATGCCATAATTGGTTTCAACTCAATAATATAATATGTAATCAAATCACAAATATTTTGTAGTACGTTCAGACGTTTTGTAATCTTAGGTCGACTACATATTTTCTTAGGTATGTATATAGTGTACATAATATTACATTGATTATTAAATTGGTACAAAGTATGAACATTTTAGAAATAAAATATACACTCGATAATGTGGAACTACGATTTTTAATTGTGAAATAATTATTTACAGATACATTGGATTATATATTTTATGTAAGCAGGATCTTGCATATTTGAAGTATATTTTTTCAATGCAATTACTTTTACATTTAATTTTGTTACACTGCCAGTCCGCATTTACATCAGTATTGGCCATCAGATCTACGTATCAAAAAGAGATATTTTAAGTAAGATTTATATCTATTAATTGAATGACCATTATGATTGTCATGGGAGTTCTGAATGCGATGACGTTCACGTAAGGCCAGAATACTGTCCATGGTATAATAAATGTTACTTAAGGTTTATAAATTAATTACAAAGTTCTCTAAGACTGTAGTGAAGATACATTTAAGTACTTTATAAGCTGTTGTTTTATTTTCTGACCAATAACTATGTATTTTGTAACAGTAAGATAGAATTAAGTATGCATTCGAAGTTCATTACGGGAAGATGTAACATTTAATATAATTTTTCCTACATCTTCGTAATTCTGTGATTATTTGTTATAGTTTTAACTAGTGAATCGATGTATTTGAATTAGAGTCGTTTCAGTATTGCATGTATGGAATGTGTCGGAAAATAAATGTTATTTTTTCAATAATAAATGGTTGTTTTTATTATATCTCTAGATAAACAAATTCCTCCTTATGAAATTGATCTATAACCCCCATGGGTTATAGATCAATTTCATAAGGAGGATATATACCATGTATAATAATGCTATAAACTATCTTAATGATACTTGATAAAGGGATCAAACTTCACTACTGACATACGCCCGTTTTCACTAACACTAAGCCTAAGCGTGCACTACGATTTCAAATGTTACGATTTTTAAACTGCGAAATTATTATTTTTTTACCGCTGTGCGCGAACTCTAATACAGGTCGCGTCACGTAAAAAGAACGCGGGCTTGTGCCTTACTAAGTTGCTAGTAAATTACCTATTATGATTCTACAATAAACCAACTACACTTATACAACAATAGCCTATACTATAGTAACAGTATCATAATATCGACAGTGGAAAGGTAAAATGGCTAAAGCGCCAAAACCTGAAATCTCAGGAATGAATTCTATGGTAATAACTTTAAAATTCATTCCTGAGATTTCAGGTTTTGGCTCTTTAGCCATTTCACCTTTCCACTGTGGATATAATATAGGTATTGTTAACAGATTTGCGATTATTATCCGCAACAATTAAAATCCATAGAGCACGCTTGCCTTAGCGACAAAAAAAATTAATTAGACATTACATTTTGCTATTGATCTTTGATCCTCTGTTATTGCAATAATTGCAATTGAAGCGAGCGCTGTAAATCAAACGGCGCGCTTTTATTCAGGTATTACATTCAGATGTCGCATAGTGATAGTGAAAACGGCAAATAGACCGGCAGAATCGGTCTTGTTACCTATGTACCGCAACTAGGTGAACTGGGTACATTCTTTCGATTCGTTTCTATAGACTGGCAACTTAAGCCCTTTAGAATAACAAAACATAGAATAAATGCATACGGTGGCAGGGCTGACGCAGTTGCTTTGTGAATGCCTTAAGGGTTTGTCCACAATGGCGGCGTCGCGACGCCTGAGCGGTGCCGCTGCGGTTTTCTACATAGAAATATCCTTAAATGGTATGCTGCATGCACACCGGACTTGAAACCGACAAGACAAGTTGGGGAGGGGCGTACTCGTTACAGCGCCGAATAGCAACGATGTTTTACTCCTAGGATTTAAAATTTTTACTCAATGGAAACATTGCTTAGGGAAACAGGCTTCGGGAGATTAAACTTAATATTATTAATTTATTCAGAAGGGTCAACCGAAGGGTAAAAATACAGATATTCTTATTGGCATTGTGTTGGTTCGATTCCCGGATCAGGAACTCGGGACTCTCCAAAAATGTTTTGTATGCAGTTTTACTTACTTTTGAAAAAACTGAATGTTTCCTTGTAGTAAAAATTAGTAGCATCAATATTTAAGGTACTTCCTCTCCAGAGCCCGCTTATCCACCCTATACAGGGTTATTGGTAAAACACCAGCAACCTCTTAAGGGGTCATTGTACTTATCATTATAAACAACTTTTACTATGGGATCAAACCCGCAATCGCGAAAAAAATATTAGCTGTTTCCTACGTTTTGACGTGTTATGCGAAATAAATGTAGGGAAAATCTGTTCTTTTTTTCGCGATTTCTGGTTTGGTCCATAGTAAAAGTTGTTTATAATGATGAGTACAATGACCCCTTAAGAGGTTGCTGGTGTTTTACCAATAACCCTGTATAACTAAATGGGCCTTAAATGAAACATTCAGACACTATATTTACACTCTTTATTACAACAGCGAATAAAGCCTACTTATTAAACATTAAAACAATATATTTCGGCAGTTAAGTTCATTTCGTCAGATCTGAGAGAGGTCCATGACGTTTCTCCCAGATCATGCGGTGCTTTTGCTTCATGTATGCTTTGCGCGCATCGGCATACGCTCCAAGATCACCATCTGAAATATAGCAAGTTGCTAGGTTAAGAAATTATTTTCTTCTTAAATATAGTGCTGATTGCACTAATCAGCCCCGTATCTTGCAGGAGGAAAGGAGTTTTATGTAAAATTGTTCTTTTCTTAATCATTTTCATAGAGAGAGGACAAAGTATTTTTTTTTTGTTGTGGGAAGAATTGTGCTGTAAAACATTAAATACTATATCTAGAAGATCAGAAGGCGTCTCTAGATAAAACCTTGACCTACAACTCAGAAACCTGAAATCAGTATTTTTTTTTTAGGGGAGACTAAATAGTTAAGTACCATGTAACCTTAGGAGGGGCATTTCCATGAAATGCCCTGAAGATGAGTACCAATAAGTGAAACGAAAAAAATAATGATCATAATGAGTAGATTATGATCATTGAAAATGGTCATAAAAATACTTACAAATATAGTGTGAAATCTTTTGCATGTTTAGCTAAACATAATCAAGGAATACTTACATTTGATAAACCAGGCCTCTTCAGCCTCCTTGTAAGCTGCCCAAAGAGGTTTGCAGTGCTTTGCATGGTCTGGGTTTTCATAAAGCATGCAGTCTTCGTAACGGCTACGCAGGATACCTAGGATCTCAGAGTCCACAGCTCTGAAAAATGAGTATTGGGAATAACACATTCTATAATATGACAGATGATATAAGCACTAAGCATAAATCCGCTTGGACAAGAAGGCTTCGCACATATAGTCTGTTTCAAAAGTATCTGATGAAAGTGTAAACAAACAATGTTCAATTTTGTTTTGTTTTGGTTCAATTCTTAAGCAAACACGCACTAAAGGGAATTACTAACATATTCATCTGTACTTAGACAGTTTCAACTTTACATCTCACCACTTCTTCCAAGAATTATTGTTTGAATAACAATAATAAATTGTAATTAAAAATTCATCAATGAAAATTGAGGTCATAAAATGTCAAATGGAAAATATCTTTAATTTGATATAAAATAAGAATAATGGGTTTAAGTAGCTATTAAAATAATCAAATCAAAGCACTCAATTGTCACACTAAAAAATGGCATACTTAAGTACATTTTCTGGTCAAATTGCTTACATTTTTATCAGATACTTTAGGAACAGATCCTAGGTATGATCTGTTCCAAAAGTATCTGATAAGATTAGTAAGAAGCCTAAGGTTGTTGATGATGATAGTAATAATAATAACCCCACCGCCGTATCTCTACATTGACGTCGAGGTGGGGCTTGCGAGCTTCAAACTCTAGGTCTGTGCCAGTAGAGTTTATTTTTCCATAACAGGTCTAGGGTGAGGAGCCAGACCAGAGTGATACAGAAACCCGCAGGGCAGCATGTGGCGAGCTGTTGGGCAGTACCGACCCCAGGGACCTTATCCATTCTATGTGTTCCACGTCTCAAAGAGATGTCAGCACACATTGACGGGGTCTGTTAGGGCCGATGCCTGCCAGGGTCGCGGGTTTGTCCGAAAGGGTTACCGTAGCCCAGGCACACAGGCAGCTGAAGGAATATGGGTGGGTTTAAGTCAGTAAAAGTCTGACATGCCTTCCCACTCCACCCAGAGCAGGAGAAGTTATTTGATGATTTCCCATCCAAAAAAAAGGGGACTCTATCACCCAGGAGTAGTCTTGTTCCCCATCTCTGGCTTGCCTATATTGGCCCGCTGGAGTGGACACTGACGAGGAACAGAGCTCCCACCTCTTTCTTGCCTTTATTGGCCGGCTTAAGTGGAGATTTACAAGAACAAATGTGCTCGGAGGAAGGAAGTGTTCTAGTTAGTACTGTTAGGGATTTTGACCCTCTTCCGGGCTCTGAGATTCTTCTGATAGCTGTGGAATACCTCTCCACTCCTCAAGCACCTCAGGACATGTTGCCCCCTTGTGGCTACATCACAATGTGCAAGCGACAGTTTCCAGGAAGCCATTATTGAGTGTGCAAATCACCCCCTGCCATGTTATCAGTTTATATTATAGAACATTGGTCAGGCAGGGGACCTAGTTTTTCCATAGTTCAAAGTAACTAATCCACTATAGCCACCCAAACCCTAGCCCAATGTTTTGTTTCAATGATTCTGCAATAGTCCTTGGGTGCACTTGCATAGTGCATATAGGTAGGGATAATCGTCGGTTGGTCCCTCATACCATATAAAACATCTAACGGGCCTCTGCGAGTTGGCTTCGGCACCTCGTACGCCTTCCAAAGGACCGGGATTCATGGCCACGAGATTCGCAATTATAAAAATAATAATAGATTGTAGTACAATAACCCAACAATATTCTGTGTACAGGTTGTAAGCTATTTAACAAAAACAATAACTATCGATTAAATAGGAGCTAACCTATCACGTTTGAACTGTGAGTTTGCTTCGAAATCGCAAACCACATCATCGTCGTAGCACTGGTCGATGGTAGGCACGCGGCGGAACTTCTGGTGATACCACGGGTACTGCTTCTGATTAGGCACCACAACCTTCTCTGAAGTACAATAACACCATTATTCGCATACGGACTTACATAACAATAAACCGATGTTGAGTTTATGGATATTTACCACGGAATGCAGTTACTGGCAAATCGATTGTAGCGTAAACCGCACTCATAAAAGCTCTAAAGAGATTGGGGTCTCTATTGGCACAATCGTCGTCTTTCGTCATTATTTTGATTTTTAATATGCCTCTAACGTAGAAGTGAGTGACTGTGATAGTGAATGAATCAATGTAAAATTGTAAAAATTCCGAAAATTTTCTTCGTTTGCTGTCAACGTCACAATTTTTTGACAGTGACAGCTCCATAGATTCTATTCTATTTTTTATTATGGCAAGCAAAGCCGATGTCGACTATTTTGCCAATGTCTAAAATGAATTGGAAAAGCAAGTGTGCATTGAAAAATACACGTAACGAATAAATAAATAAAACGATAAAAATGTTCGATGATACAGTCGAACTTAATGTAATTCATGTGGGGTTACTAGACTGAAACAAACGAAAATATCAAATAAAATCCTAACTATAATATTATAAATGCGAAAGTAAGTTTGTTTGTTTGTTTGTTACCTTTTCACGTCTAAACCACTGCACCGATCATCCTGAAATTTTGCATGTACTCGTACGTTGTCAGGTGTACAGAAACGGACATAGGGTACCTTTCATCCCGCAAAAAAGGACTGTTTCCGAGGAAAACAACAATAACGTTCTTATGATAATAGATGGCGCCACGTGTCTTTCGAATCATGATTGAATTATAACCCGAATTGATAGTCAAAGTCTAAATTAACGCGAGCGAAGCCGCGGGCAAAAGCTAGTGACATATAAATAATTGTTAGAAAATTATCATCTACATCCATACAAACAGAATATTTGGGGAAACAAATCATAACTTATTGTGGCGGATGAAAATCATCAGCACCACAAGCAGTTCTGGAGAGGGATGTGTAAAAAGGGAAGGGAAATTAATGGGAAGAGGGATCTTAAAAGACATCATTCTGGTTTCGAACATTTTGTACGTCCGGCCAGAAAAAAAAAATACGTGTGGCACTCGGGGGCTGCCGCGGTAAAGCTATTGCATAGCATTTTTTATCAACTTATGCAATTATAATTATTTATTTTTCGTTTTATTTATGCAGTATTTTTTTTTCTTTGATATTAATTCAAGTACAGTCGTACCATATACATACATGTTAAGCGAACGCTCGGCTGAGCTACATGGTAGGCGGAGTGGGGGTGTTAGGTTTTATTTTCGTTACGGAATTTCATGATTCGGTCGCCGCGCTCAAAGCCCGCGATAAAAGCTATGCAATAGCTTAAACATCTCGAGGATTTTATTTCCCATAAGAAAACCGTTTTTAAGCTATTGCATAGCTTTTATCGCGGGCTTTCAAGTTGGATCAAATTGCACACGGTGTGCAAATCAAATTTAAAATCGGTTCAGTAGTTTAGGAGTCCATCGCGGACAAACAACGTGACACCTAATTTATATATATATAAAGATAAAAGAAAAGATTTAGTTAATAGGGAGTACAAAGGAAATGGTTAAGGGCCAATATTACTGTAATATTTTTTTGTTCCAAAATACGGTACTTCGACGGTTTGGCAAAAAAAATTGTAGTTGTGTTTATGTTACGTGACTTAATATAACTAAACATTGAGAATCAAACAGAAAAAAAATCCTATGACAAAACACAGAATTCTGAGTCGAATTATGTAAAAGAGTGAATTTCGTAAAAAGTGCAGTTGACTCTTTCTACTTTGCCGCCGTCGTTCTGTCTACACGGAACATCATTTTTGTCTACTCTTCCGTCAACAAAACGGTGCTCGTGCTAAGCCTGTGGCAATTTAAGTTTGAAAATACAAAAAATCATATTTTGACTTAAAATGTTTTGTATAAAACGAGAAGCAACCTAGCTACCTCAACGTCATCATCATTTCAGGCGAAAGACGTCCACTGCTGGACATAGGCCTCCCCCAAGCATCGCCACTTCGACCGGTTCTGTGCCGGATTCCTGCGGTCTTCAACAAGTCATCGGTCCACCTTGTGGCAGGCCTTCCAACGACCTCGTTTCGGAAGTGGGAAGTGACCTGTCGCTGCCGGCTGTGATTAATTCTATGGTCGGCGGCGCAGCGTCGTGGGACGCGGTGATCTCCTTCTGCGGTAATGTCATGTCGCAGAAGGAGGCAGCGGAAAGGGAGAGAGAGATGTCGACTGCTCTCCCGGCCCGCAGCAGGCGCACCGGGCGTCGGCAGAGGGCAGATAATGCCCTCTTCCGGCCCCCCTAAATGGGTCCAGGGACGGCGGACTCGGGGACGTCCACCGCCCCCCTATCATATAAGACCCGAGGTGGCGGCGCGTAATGTTCCACGCGCGCCTCTCTTAGACGTCGCGGGGGAGTTAAACTCACTCCCCCCGCTTGACCAGACGGGGCCCGCAGAGGCGGGCCGGCACTAGCCGGGGGTTACGTTGAAGAGTGCTTAAGTGTCCCCGTAGCCCCCGGTGCAAGTGTGCGAGGGAACACGGGGTGGTTTTAGTCAGTAGAAGTCTGACAGACCCCTTCGCCCGCCCCAGGGCGGAGGACATCCATGAGGATTTCCAACCCGTTAAAAAAAAAAAAAAAAAAAAAGGCCTACCAACGCTACGTCTTCCGGTACGCGGTTGCCTCTCCAGAACCTTTCGGCCATCTGTGAGCAACGTGCTAGTTAATGCAACTTAAGTTTGGCAATTCTCGGTTTATGCTGATTACCTTGGTTCTCCTGCGGATCTCTTCATTTTTGATTCGATCGCGGAAACTCCAAGCATAGCCGTCTCCATTGCCCTTTGGGTGACTTTCAGCCTTCTAATGAGGGTCATTATGAGCGATCATGTTTCAGTTTCATAGGCACACGGCAGTAGCAACTGGTTACTACTGCGGTATGTGAGACGAGAAGATATTGCGTAGCTTCCCGAACGCTGCCCAGCCGAGTTGGTTCGACGATTAACCACTTTCTCGAAGTTGGATCTACCTAACTGGGCAGTTTGTCCTAGGTAAACATAATAGTCCATTACTTCGAGTGTAGAGTCTCCGATCTTCATGAGAGTGAGTGTTACATGAACATTTGACAGGACGTTTTTTGTCCAAGTTCATTTTAAGACCTTCTCTGTCGGAAGCTCTACTGAGATCATCGAGTATGGTACTGAGGTCCTTCATAATCTTAGCCATAACTAATAAGTATATCGTCCGCAAACCAAAGGTGAGTGATGTACTTGCTATTGATGTTGATGCCTACCCCTTTCTAATCCAGAATCTTGATGACATCCTCCAACAGCTGAACGGTTTCGGAGAGATAACGTCTCCCTGTCTCCACACCTCACTGCAGAAGCATAAGTAGCGTTTTCCTACAGACACTTCCAGCACCTCGATTTACCAATAGTGAGTCCGGCACCGCTGAAGGGACTGCAGTACAGCCTAAGTCTCGATCGAATCGAAAGCGCTCTCGTGGTCCACAAATGCTTAGCAGAGAGGCAGGTTATCCTCTTCGGTCTTCTGTATAACCTACCGCAGCGTATGTATTTGATCTAATCTTTTTGCAAATTGCAGCTCTGTTTTATGTCTTATGTTGATCAAAATGCGATTCGCGACTGTAGGAATGATATATTTATTGAATAATAATCATCAATTTCATATCAATCGTCAAACTTTGGAAATTTGTTCCACTTAAGAATATTTCAGAACATTTAATATGAAAATTCTCTTCATTGCTGAATCTGCCGTTTTTCACCAAAAATGTTGATAGTCAAACTAAATCAGACTATTTTTATTCGCGATTAAAAATATGTGGAATAAAATTAGTGTGTTGACTAAAATTTACACAGCACATTTCTCGTCTAAATCTTGAAAATTTGGATGCTTGTGAGTTTGGAAATCATTAGGGAAGCTTGTGATTGCAGCTCTTGTCGATTCACGACATAACAAACAAAAATACTTAGACAAATTCAAGATCTCCTTGGTAGGGTTTTCCTTCGCCGCACATAGAAGTATTCGTATAATAAAACCAGTCAAAATTATTTTTCGCGTTTTTTGTAATATCATCGAATAAAACACAAAATGTTTAATGATATCAGACATTTATTTAAAAAAAATATATACGAATTTGCGACCTAAACATATCATTAGTCAGACTCAAACTGTTCGTCTTCATGTTCTTCATCATTGTCGTCTTCTTCTATACTTTCGTTGCTATCATTTTCATTTGTAAGTAAAGGCGGTGCGTTTGCCGCCATTAAACTGATTACCTCCATCGAAACAGGCTTACTTTTCTTGTGCTGCTTTGGTCTGCTACAACTTATATAGGTAAGCAGGTAGGTAGTAGGTATTATGCTGTGCGATTGCAGTTTTGCGTGAATGTGACGCATATTTTCCCCCAACTCGTTATTTTTTGTGTTTGTGTGTTTTTTCTTTGCGTCATGTTTAACGCAAATAAATGTATTTCCTTTCTTTGTCGGGTCTGAACTTAGTAATAGTCTGTTTAATATATTCCTATTACAATCAATTCAATGAACATTTTCGAGCAATATTTTGTCTATAATAATACCGCATGTGCTTGATCGGCCCTCAGCTACCTCTTCCCATAATTGACCAATAGGTAGGATCGCAGTAGATATGACTTTGGCGCCATGCATCAAAATGTTATGTATAGTTGGTGACATAGGATGCCAACCATACAAAGTGTACATTTTAGCAGTTTCATGTGCAAAGGCTCCAAATTTACTAACATCAATGCTCGAAATCACTTCTAAGATTATTTTAAATTGTTTTATTAAACCTTCTCTTCGAATGTTCAATCAACTTCAACCAACTATTCGAATGTTTTGGGTGGCCGTCGTGGTTTTTGTGTAGGTTCTGCAGACCAGTAAAGTAATTCCATCGAAGATGTGAGCCATTCTTCATTGTTTTTCAAGAAACGTTCAGCCTTGTAACTACCGGCTGCCCATTTCTTTTTGAAATCACTCTTACACCTTAAGGCCCGACTTATTGCAGTTATTTGATCAGTTGGACATTTAGTCATTTCCTCAAGTATTTCTTGAGATCACATTTTTATTAGTAAACTAGCTTTTGCCCGCGGCTTTGCCTACGTCGAAAAAATCCTGTAAAGCCTTCTCCATTAAATATACATAATTATACTTACCTATGTGCCATCTTTCATGGTGTCCGGTCAAACAGTGTTGGAGTTCACCCTAGACTCACAAAATGTATTACTTATTTTAATTTTAAATACCTACTCATAAGTTATAACACACTACAAAATACTCTATTATTAAAATTCAATCACGATTTGAAAGACACGTAGCGCCATTTAGCGTCCTAAAGCAATTGTGACCGTCGACAGTTCACTCACAGATCAGATCAGATGAGATGCAGATCTTTCACTTGGGAACAGTACTTTTTTCTGGATGAAAGGGTTTGTCCCTGACAACGTATATGCAAAATTTCACTATGATCGGTTCAGTGGTTAAGGCGTGAAAAGATAACAAACAAACGCATTTATAATATTAGTTAGGATTAGCTTTATTAGGTACGCTGAAATAAATAGCAAGATAATAATGCTATCTGAATCAATTTTTTTATGCTGTAGTTAGTCGAATTTAATCAAATTAAAAGTTTTGTGTTATTGAAAACCGAAAAAATATCGCCGAAGTTACATTAAGAATACATTTTTCACAAATCTAGAGGTGGGCAGTTGTTAGGTTGTTAGAGCGTTCGAAAATATGTGATCCAGGTTGTCCTCTTCCAACCCGCACACGCAGAGAGAACACATGCACGAACATGGATGTTACTTTGCTTTTTATACAGATCGAACAGATCACACAGTTTAATTTTTAGGCTTTGGATACGAAGTTCCTATATTAATTTAACCTACAAGATAAAATTATTACATAATGACAATGTTTTGGAACCTGCAGTAGGATGCCAAGGTGACCCTCTCGGGTCAGTAATTTTTAGCTAGCCAATTATCCAGAAACTAAATTCAAAATTAAACGTATTTAGTCGATGGAACGCTAGGAGGTGATGTAGACATCGTTTTGAAAGACCTTAACCCATACAAAATGCGAAATTTACCTTTCTGACATTGCCGACAGACAATAGACCCTAAAGAAAAATACAATAGCCCCAGAAATCAAAATTCAAAAAAATTCACTGCACCTCCTAGGTTCACAGCTTTTCTCCTTTCATCGACGATAAAATCAAAAATGTCAACAACATGTTTCGGACAGATTCTCCAAAATTAATTTACATTCGGTATTCACCCTTAAATACTGCTGTTCTGACCCAAATTTTATTTAAAAAAATACGCTCTTCCCCTTTATGGAAGGAGCCTCTTGGACTTTGAATATTGGTAGCACACTAACATCCATTTTAAATGTGGCCTTGGACGACCGTGCGTTGCTGCAAGCCACACTACCCATCCGCTCTCGTGGCCTCGGCGTCCGCAAAATTACCAGTATTAGCTTAGTTCCTGTCCTCTGTCCACAGCACTGAAAAGTGGACCCGGAAAAGGCTAACCCCTTACTTGGTTGACTATGAAGTGCCATGGTTGACCGATGCGGTAAACGCTGTAAAATGGCTAGCCCAGATACAGATCGGCCCGTGAACCCATCTTCCCAGAGACAGTGGGATGAGCCGCTCTGCAGGTTGGTACGGAATAATCTTATTAATATGCCCACCAATACTGCTGAGCGTGCCCGCAGGCTAGATGTGGGTGAGTGGGAGTTGGGCTTCTGGCTTCAGGCGCTACCTTCACCCTAAATAGGTTGTATGCTAGGTGACACCACCTTTCGGCTCGCTACTTGTCTGCGGCTGGGCGCTCCTTGCGAGGCCCCGCATCTCTGCCAATGCGGTGAAGGTGTCGACTGCCTCGGAAACCATGGCCTATCCTGCAGAAAGAGCGCAGGTCGGATAGCACGGCACGCCAGCATCAATGACATCATCCATCGTGCTCTTGTCACCACCGTTGTGCCAGCTATTTTCGAACCCAATGGCTTGCCACGCGACGATGGGAAGAGACCGGAGAGACGGAATGACCATAATGCCTTGGAAGTTAGGAAGGACTTTGGTGTGGGATGCAAGATGTGTCAACACCCTTGCGTTATCCCATCTTCTTAGCATGGCCGTCTGTGCTGGGGCGGCTGCTGCAGGTGTGTAAAACCTCAAACTTATAAAAATATGTTTGACCGTTTGGGGTTGAAAAACTAAGGTCATGGGGTCCGAGTGCCCACTTGGTTTTTCGAGACATCGTCAAGCGGTTGTTCGATTTCTCACGTGGCTGGCCTATTATTGAGCCAAAGAATCAGCATTGCCATACAACGTAGCCTTGCCAGCCATTTGGGCACTTTTTCTGTTGTCAGCGATGCGCCCGAATTTTTTGATGCTCTATGATTCTTGAAGATTAATTCGTGATTCTTGTGAAGAATCACAGAGGGCATCCATTTTTTTATATTCTTGTTCATATTATTATTATTTTAGGACTGTTAGTTTTTGAATTTCGGTCAAAAGATGAAATCTTCTGTCAAGTCGTATTCCCATAGCTTGGACCCTGCTTCCGATACCGACGGACCACTATTGTGTGTTACTAATATTTTTATAAAAATATTATAATTATTTAAAAATGTATTTATAAGTATGAAAATAATATATAAACCTGCAACGGGTTTGAGGCCAAATCAGTAAAATTTCTGATAAACTTCTCAGTGGAATCAATACAAAAGAACGTTATTACGGAGAGAAGACGTCATTTGAGCCGATAAGAAATGTTGGAAGCTGGTTCTCGGCAACGTGCTGTGGCAATCGCTCTGGGCACTACGCAGAGTGTTATAAGTCGACTTTGGACACGTTACCGCATCACTGGCAGCGTGTTAGAGCGACATGGAGGACGAGCTCGCATCACCTCTCGCAGACCAGGTCGTTACATACAAATTACTGCTCAACGAAATCGTACAATGACTGCGATGATGTTGGTTACGGGGCTTCATAGCTCTCAGGGATGTTAATAAGCGATCAAACCAGAAGAATTCACTTGCAAGAAGTTAATCTCCGTTCCCGAAAGCCGCTACGCGTACCACCTATTGAGCCCCGTAATCGCAGAGCCCGTTTACAATGTGCTCGTGAACACAGAAATTGGACAGAAAAAGAGTGGTGTTTTGTGTGATTTTAGGGTTCCGTACCTCAAAAGGGAAAAACGGTATCCCTATAGATGCTGAGCTGTGAAAAAATCAAACTTCTAAGCCAACGCAATCAAAAGATACAGCCGTTTATGCCGCGAATTTTCGAAACTCGAAGGGAATCAAAACCTACAGCGTACTTCCCGTAAACTCAGAATTTTGAAATTTGGTACGAAGCAACGGCTTATAGTACAGATAAAGGAAAAATTGCGAAAAGGTTAAACTTATAGTTACATCATATAATAAAAACATTTTAAATAATTTTAAACTTACTACCCCTTTCCTCGTTAACGCGTAGTGGTATTATATTGAAATTCATATCAAATATACGGGTCTATAATACCTTTAAGATGTAATAAAATCAAAATTCTATGTCAACGAAATCAAAAGAAACAGCAATTTAAGCCGCATATTTTGGTAAACTCGCAACTACTCGCAAGGGAATCAAAACCTAAAGGATACTTCCAGTCGACCTAGAATCTTGAAATTTGGCATAAAACAATGTTTTATAGCACACATAATGGAAAAATACCGAAAACCTAATTTTTTTTTGTTACATCACATAATAAGGTTCAAATTTAATACTTAATTAGTATTTTTGAACCAGATTTCTAAATAGTGCTATTAAAAAAGCTTTGTAAATAAATAACTTTTATAGAGGTATGAGGAACAGGGTGTAAAGTTCACTCATACTCTATGGAAAAGGGAGGATCCTCCGACCAGACGGGTGTTGTGTCTGGTGGGCAACTGCCCGACGATTGCTGTCGGGATGTTGTATATATGCTAGTTGCGCGGTAAACTCTGCTTGCGCGATGCAGGATTTTGCGTGACGTCAGTATGACGCGTAGCTCGCATGTGGCGTTTGTAGATGCCGCTACACTTTGATAAAATAACTTTTGCAAGGCTGCTGCAAGGCTAGTGTAGGTATTTCAGTTATATTGTAAAATAAATGATATGTGTTAATACAAAATAAAGGATTACTGAAACGATAAAGAGACCTTTGTCTTAAATTTATGCTCCTCCAGCTTTCCACATTGTAACGTTATAGATTTCATTTAGCAATAAAAATACCATAACTTTTACTTACGCGAGTCCGACTCGTACTTGGCCGGCTTTTTTGTCGAATCTCGCCTTGGAATGAGGCCAGATACTAAACGTACACGGTATTGGAGGAACCCTGGACGCCAAGAACGTTTAAAATCATGCCAGGAACCATGCATACAGTGGTGGAACAATCATGACATTGGCGGGTATTTGGATCGGTGGAAGAACCGAACTGATTTGGATCAGAGGCAATCTCAATGCACAGATTTACGCAGAAACGATTGTATCTGATGTTGTCATCCCTTTGCGAACCCAATTTGGTGCTTTATTTCTGCTTATCCATGATAATGCACATCCACACACTGCCAGTCGTTGCAAACACACTTGCCGCAGCAAATATCAACGTCGTACCATGGCCTGCACAATCGCCAGACTTGAATCCCATTGAGCACGCATTGGATATGTTTCAAAGAAGAGCTCTGCCAAATATGGATGCCGTACACCGTGCACATAACAGAAAATCGTTGTGCTTGTTACAACGGACGTGGGCGGCCATTCCGCAACGTGATTTGGATGAACTCATATTTGAGTATGCCGAATCGCTGCGATTGTGTTTTGCACGTTAAGGGCCGAGTACAATTGTTTATTTTACGCAATAAAAACCTTAAAAACTTTTATGTTACACTTTTATCACATTTTAATGTCAAGATTAACTAAGGTGAAAAATCCAGCATAAGCAAAAATCGTGAAAAGTCTTTATTAATGCAAAAGCAGAGAGTACTTCGTCGATCTACACATGCGAAAACATTTTATTTAATCAATCTAAGACATTTTAATTTAATTTCAATAGGGCAAAAAAATATTTAAAAAAAGTACCTTGATCCCCTAGACATTTTTGATATGTGTATATCCTAATTATAAAAAAAAACCCTTACCTAATGATAGAAGTTATGCTACGTCCATACCCCCTTTAGGGGTATATATGTTCTGTGGTCCATACGCAGCGATTTTATTCTCCGACATGCTGGCGTATTCAAACTCTCACGTCCACCCACACATAGATTTTGACATCACTAGCGACAAATCTGTGAGTGGACATGACAATTTGCAAAAAATTGCCATTTCCACTTAGACCATGGTCTAAGGATTCCACCAATTTCTCCTAAAATTTTTATTTTAATAGAGCAGTTAAAAATCATATAAAATTCAATATTTTTTACAAAAATTATGGCGGTTAGCAACACTGTTATAATTACAGAAAAAAATACCAAAAAATAGGTGCTTAATCTTTATCAAATAAAATTGTTAGCTAGCTATTCATGTAAATGATAATAGAGTTTATTTACTGAAACTGCCTGACCATCATTAGAACTAACTGAGGGAGAATAAAATAATATAAAAAATAATTACCCACATAGTCCTCACATTCACAATATTTAATAAAATTATATTATTACTTTAGTGCAAATAATTTTATTCCTTGACACTACGTGATTTATATGTATAGTTTAGGAGCTAGCGCAGGTTTATTATTGGGATAGGAAGGCTAAAGCTATTTGTAGATGGCCTGACCATAGCTAGGTTCCTATGGCCTAAAGTTTGTTCATTCAATCAATTTTGTGTTTATTCATGAGTTTGGTTTTATTTCATTATTTCGTTATTTTCGGTAATTTTAATATTTTAAATCTATAAATATTTGACATGAAAAATGAAAGTGTCAGAATTTAAACTCTTTAACTATTGCTTATTTTCTCGTAATCACTTTCTTCATAATGTTTCCGACATAAACTCGAACTTTGTTTAATAAAAAAAAAATCTCCACGAATAACTTTCAAGCCATAATCTTCCAATTTTAGGGTGTTTTTGAAAATGGTGGACTCCAATTTCGGAGCATTTAGGAAAACAACAACAAATCATTTCTGCAAAAATAAAATTAAACCATTCGCTTTTGGCCAGTGTTTTTTTGTAAATGTGTGCCTGCAGTCTGTGTCGAAGTATCGAAGAATAAATTTTATTGCTTCTTAATTTTTCTCTCTCTAAATATTTTTTTGATGTGAAACATCTAATGCGGCGGGACAGACCGGCTGTTGGCGTGGCGACGCGTTACTCTGCGAGTCTCTTATCACTCAGGTCGGCGATCCCCCCTCTCTCTCTCACTGCGCTGAGCTCGTATAGGTCAACTTATAGCGTATTTTCTGCCAGTTTTATATTCATGCAGGTTGTATGAAAGTGTTGCTATATCTAAATATTGTTGCATTTAGAAATAGCAACATTTTCATTGGACTGCCTCGTTGGTCAGTGGTCGTAAGCGCTACTGCTAAGCATGAGGTTCTGGGTTCGACACCCAGGTCAGGTAAAGTGTTTACGTTTACGGCGTTTTTCCATCAGGAATTTCTCAGTAGCAGCCCGGAATCTGGATTTGTGCCCGGTTGATGGTAATACGCTCGCCCTTATTACATAACTGGCGAAATGTGAGTGTACTATACATAGGTACACATCTGCCTAACCCTTCGGGGGTTACAGACGTGATGCTGTAATGAACTTATGACTATGAATGAATTGTTAATTATGTAGGTATGTTGTGAACCAACTAGCCAAGTAAACTTCGCTCTACCTAATTTCCAACTCCCGATGGTATCTAAAGCGAATCTGAACGAGTCGAGTTGCCTCAACTTGCCTATAATTCATATACATTATGTTGATACGGTTGACACCTGTGGTTGACACTTGGTCAAGACAGGATCACTTTGGGATCAGCTTATGTAATTGATCGGGTGTAAAGTTGTGGCGTTGGTCGACTAAAAAAGTAGCTTGCTATTGCCACACCGACGCAGATGCTCAAATATTGCGAAAACTAACCAAAATTTATGGAAAAGCAGCGTTAGCGTTGAGACCTCAACTAATGTGTTCGCGAATCTGCGTTGACTGCTTTGTATTGAAGCACAGGGCACGGAATCGCCACGGACGCCGGAAGCGTCCGCATTATGCGTTGCGGCGCCTTACAGCATCGTGTGGGCAGACCCTAAGTAAGAACCTAATGTGCATTTTTATATTTTCTAACGTGACGATATTATTGTGGACGTCCATGGTATCACGATAACACGAACAAAAGCACACATTGACCGATCCTTCTTAAAGTACGAACGCCTGGAAAAATTATCATAGATATTTCGCTTAGCTCGATCGTTTAACAAATACCTATTCGTACCCACTTCGGTAGGTACTACAGAATATCTAAAAGCCCGTATCTATCGTGCGTATCATTTGATCCCAGTACTAATGGATGTATTTGGAAGTTTTATCTGTTTGGACACTGTTACAATGTTACGATAAAATTTCACAAGAAACGGTTCCCAAGCAAGCCTGATGATAAAATTGGTCTTCAGAGGTGCTGGGGCCATGGTATACGGACAGATCAGGCATAAAATAAATAATTTCAGGTGTCGCAGATGCTATCAAACAACAAGGCAAGCGGTTTCCCCTTCTATAGCTAATTCATCCCCTTCAAAAATGTATCCACAGATCCTGATCCTGTTGTTCATTATTCTCAGGAAACCGCTCCATCTGTCATGTAGTTAGAAGGGCGGTTTTCAGTTGTGGTTTGACACTGCATGCAGCTGTCGATTTGCCTCCGCTTGGAAACTGTGACAGGAAACCACGAATGTAACTAGTTTACGGTATATATTAAATTGTGTCTGCGTTCTGCGACGGTTTTCGAACGGATACCCGCTGCGGGAGAACCATCTATGTAACAAGAGCGTAGTCACGACCGACCACTATCATCATCACTATTAAGGCCGGTCATACACGGGCTGCTCGAGCAGTTACTCAGTAATCAAAATACACGGACCGCTGCGCTCCTGCAGAAAACGTCAATTGCTTGAAGCTGCCATTGAGCAGTTGAATATTATATTAGTCTTTGTAACCGACTGCAGTAGCAGTCGGTTTCTAATGCTCGACAAGTTACAATTTCAAATCAGTAGTAACATTCAATCGGGAGGCGCACGGGACGTGGAATGAGGAACGCGGGCGGAGGGGGTGGTTACCCCCTATTAGCGCAGTTGCGCTAGAGCAGTCGACAGCTCGAGCGGTCAGTGTATGCCTGCTGTCAAGCAGTCGCTGCTTGATCGCACGATGAGATTTCACCGTGCTGCTGACCGCTCGGAGCAGTCGCAACTGCTCGAGCGATTCTTTGTATGTATGTAAATAGAAGACGGTAGTTCACTATACACTCGCAGCTTAAAGCATTCAATCCTGACTGCTTCAAGCTACCCGTGTATGCCTAGCCTAAATCAAAAATTTTCCCCATCAACCATCCATCAAACATCAACCATCACCAATATACACTGGTACTCAAGGATCCTCCCAACTGTTTTTATTTCAGACATAGCGACTTATAGCCAACCTGTTTTTTTAGCCTTAAAGCCTGCCTTAAAGTCTTACCACCAGTCTTACCAAGGGGTATCTTGCTACCCAGTAACTGGGTTGTGGAGGTCAGATAGGCAGTCGCTCTATATAAAATACTGGTATTCAGCTGCACCCAGTTAGACTGGAAGGCGACCCCAACTTAGTTGGGAAAGCCTAGGCTGATTGATTGATCACGGTACAGTTATCTGCAAATATAACTTCTCTGTCTCTGCCTCGGCCTCTGCCCTACAGTGGTGTCTCACTGCAGGCTTCTGAAAATTTAAATGGCTAAACATAGACTAAAAATAAAAGAATAAATGGCTAAATGCATAAAATATAAGTTTAACTAATGGGCCCAATATACTACCCTGAGGGATACCAAACCTGCAGCCTTTCCTGCACACGACGTTGTGTCTCTTGCCCGTGACAAGACGCGAAATGCAATAAATAATGCGAATGCCTTTTTGTTTTTTCCGTGGGAAAATCCTCATGGTCCGACAGAACCCTCCATCTGGGGAGAACGGAGGGTTATGTCGGACTCCTACCGACTGGAACACCACTGTTCCTTCTACTACCTTCAGTCTGGGGGTCCGGCAGATATTTGTACATTCGCCGCACACCAGACTATAGACCTGGGTTAGGACATAGGATACTTTTTATCCATGTAGTACATTTCCGAGAGATAATTTCCGTCCTCCACGCGGGTGAAGCCGCTTGTAAAAGCTAGTAATACAAACATACATAAACTCACGCCTTCTTGCCATAGGGGTAGGCAGAAACTGCAGAACGTCACCTGCTATGATCCTTACATACTCGTTTTGCCTCGTCTACGTTCATACTCTTTTAAATTTTTGTCACTACATCTTATTTTAAACCGCACCGTTGCCTTATCACATCATTCCACAGCCTATCATTCATCACACCACACATGCTGAGATAGTAATAATAATAATATTATATATTATTATTACATCGTTGATTGTGCCTTGTTAAGTTAAGCCCGTCTTTTTTTTGGGTGGGAAATCGTCAAATGACTTCTCCCGCTCTGGTTGGAGTGGGAGGGCGTGTCAGACTCTTACTGACTAAAACCCACCCGTGTTCCTTCAGTTGCCTGTGCGCCACGGCCACGGTAACTCTTTCGACCAACCCCCGATCCCGGCAGGCATCGGCCTTATCGGACTCCGTCAATGGTGCTGACATCTCTTTGAGGCGCGCGTGGAACACGACGCTCCGTCGACACGGGCCTAGTCCTTACCGGACTGTGAGCTTCCCATTGCTCGCCGCCTGCAACCCGCGCCTACGGAGGCCAGGAATCGGCAATCGATTCCCGACGCCCTGGGCGTCTCCTTCAAGGTAGCCCCGGCCCGCTCCAGTTTGGGAGCCAAACGACGGAAATGCTCCACGAAGTTCCACTGGCTGTCGAGGACGACTCCCAGTTACTTCATCGTCGAGTCGACGCCGATGTGAACCCCTCAAGTTAAGCCCGCCTAACTTTTGAAAAAAGACAAGGAGAAATATTCGGAGTTCATGGCCAACTTTCAGTAATACGAGAGGCACCAAAAGAAGAAGAAGAACTTTTGAATCCTATTTATGAGTTTCACGGCTTATGCTTACTCACCCAAACAAAAGTGGGTGCACGGTATGAACATTCCATCGAAATGAAAACCAAGCTACATTCTTAAACAGGCTTACCAAAACCTAAAACATATTGAAAGTTCATGTTACTTTTGATATCAGTATGATATTATTACGAGTTGGTATAGGTAAGGATCGATCCAATCAATTTCTTAATAAATAATGTTCTTGTTCGTGCGAAAACTTTGCCTGTTCCCACAACAATATAAATAATAAACATCACTTAGTAGAAGCCACATACAGCCGGTGTCAAAATTGTAGGCCCCATTGGATCTCTCAAATTGTTGGCTAAACAACCTTAAACTCTTAAATCGACATCTACAGTCTGGCCGACGTCGAGATAATGGTTTTTGACACCCAACAGTTTCATAAAAATAAATACGTGTATGCGAATTTGATCTTTATTAGTTACTATAATTGTCACACTGACAGGTGTCAGGAACGCCGGCCGGACTGTAAAATATTTAGCCTTACAAAGTCCTGTCAACAAAGGATTGGTCTATATCTGTAAACATAGAGCTTTATCTTCCTGTTTCTTACCTATCAGGACGATATGAAAGTCGCTATAAGGCCAAAAATTGCTTTCCGATACTATTTCGTCATGTTGTGTACCGGAAATTCCTCCACACCTCGCATCTGATGTGAGGGTGCATTCGACAGCTGATAGGCCTATTACAATCTCGTTGTATACTAGACTCTTTACATTGAGCGTCAAGTCATTGAACGAAGGGCGGGGGCGCGCATGCGTAACTGTTACCTACCAATTTGGGTTGCTATCCACCACGACGAACGCATTCGTGGTGGAAAATATTACAAAATTTTATATTTTTATCATGAATTATTGCATGTTCAATATTTGTGATGTAGTGTGGCAGCGTCAGTTCCATTCAAAATGTTAATTTCTCTGTAAGAGCCACCGATTCAAATGTTCAAGCTCTGTATGCTATTTAATTATTTTTATTACATTTACTTAGACCTAAATGAGAACTTTGTTGTGAAAATGTGTTTATTTGAACAAGTGTGAATAATTGTGTTGAACTTTTCAAGGGTACAAAAAGCTCTCCCGGAGCTTGCAACCCGTTTGAGAGGAGTCCTGTCAGTCCACCATTGCGTATTACGTTAGTGTGGGAAGGCGTCGTGTTGTGTTTTGACGCGACACGCGGTAGCGGAGCGCGGCGGTATGGCGCTGCGGCGCTGGTGATTCAGTCGTGTGGCGCGCGCGTTAGCGGCCACTGTTCTCCCAGTGCTCATGCGAGTGCAGTGTCGACGCGATGAAGTGGCGCGCGGCGCCTTCCCGCGCCAAAGAGCGCGCCAATATCAGTTTCTTCATCTTCATCATGTTCTTTGCGGTGTTTGGTGTCATAATCCTCACTGAACTGCTGCCGCTGGAACGGCCGAATGAGCCTACAAGATCGCGTAATGAACATCTGCAGGTCAGGAACCCTGTATTAATTTCTCTCATATGATTCTGACTGTAGCACAATGACATTCAAAAATTTATAGAAGCAGCTTGACCATGCACTGGAGACAATATCCATGCTAATTGGTAAAAAAATGTATTCGGTCCAGATAATATGGAAAATATAGTATGTAGTTGTAGACAATACAATTGTTTGCAACATAAAGGGGTTGCTTAAGTTAAAAATAAACTGTTCACATTGTGGATATCTAAAGTAGTAATTTACGAATCTGTCGAAATATAATTAGTACTCAAAAGAACAAGACAATCAGTTAAAGACTCGGAGCAAATCAAAGCACGATTAAATCGTTTTAGAGCAACATTTAGACAGACTAGAAACATAAACAGTTAAGATGTTCAAATGGCGATGACTGAAGAGATCCACACTATGAGCTCAACACTCATTTCCTTGAAGGGGGACATTGTTTGAATGCAAACCCGTCTGACTTATTAATGGTGAAGCTCATTAATGGTCCAATTATTAGCAACAGTGTCAAAACGGTAAGCTTTGAGCTTTGTTTGATAACACATTCATTACGTAGGCTTTGTTTTGGTTGGGAGTTGAGCAAATATTTACGTCAGCGAATTTATTGTAAGTGTTTCATTCAGGGCCAATCGGAATTGGAGTTGAGGGTCTTTGCTCATGTTTAGATCACAGTAAGTACCTATATGTAAGCTCTACAGGTATTGGCAGAATTTGTTGCAGTGTTTAGATAATATTTATTGTTGGCATGGTGTTTATTTTCAAAATTTGTTGGATTATGAATATTTTGGGTGTAATTCATATTTAACCATGTTGGCGGTGAGTGGCGTTGACGGGATTACATATCTTTTTCGCTTGAAATATGAGAATAATGCACTTGTTTGTTTTTGTCTGACATTTCACCAATTTTTTCCGTTGAGCTGAATCTATGAGCTTTAACCAATAACAAGTAGTAAGTACTAGTATTTTACCACAGGATAATACTTCCTTTACTTCTTCATAAAAGCTTTCTAACACCTTGAAGTAATGAACATTTGGTAAGATACTCACGTATCCATTGGGTATTCTGAATACTAATGCTGTATATATGACTTTGGCTGCATCTACAGTAAGCTACCTATTTCGGAAGCTGTTGCATTTAAAAACTTCCGATAGGTTCTTCCTAGTTACCTTTAGCGACAACTAACCAAGATGTAGGTATTTAATATTACGTTGAAGAATGCTCTCATTCATGACCAAGAAATATATGAAATATATAATATTTTTATTAACCATAGCAGTCCGTTGTTGCACAAAATAACGGATCGTGGAGGAGGGTGGGGTAGCGCATGATGCCCCTATACTTGAAAAGCAGGTTGGTGGCCGTAGAACCGGTTTTTGCAAACCAGTGACCCTGACGTTGTCCACAAGCCTGGAACATGTATTTGATGTTACATAAATAATTTTTATTGTTCATTTTTAAATTGAGTGAGACTGGCCAAGCTGTTTTCGTGAAGCCAGTCATCATTGGATTTTAAACCTAGGAACAGACTGTAAGTTTTGTCATATCCAATCAATAATTTAACGGTCATTGGATCGAAGCAGACTTTACAGCCCTGCTATTTTATGACAGAAATTCTCTTCATTAACGATATTATTTTCGTACAATGCTTCAAACAGTGCGGAAGTAACTAGGTCAAAGTTATCATTACATTTCCAAATGACAAAATTGGCGTTTATATAAAATTACAAAGATAAGTTGACGAACGGGTTCACTCAATACAAGTATTATTTCATTGATTTTGATTTTATTGATTCCAGAGGAATGTTGATGAAGGATGACTGAACTTAGAGATTGGTCTTTAAACTTACGTTGTTTAAATCTGATTATAGCATGTTCTTCATACTACTGTTATTCTTAGTTTACCTACCCAGCAATTGCTTTGTTCAAAGAAGGTGGTGTTATTCTAAGATCTATTAATTTATGTAGTAACAGTTCCTTGTTGTTTTACCACCTTCCAATCACTGCAACCTATTGAAGCACCTTCTCAGTCTGACTTTTTGAGGGTCCAACTAGGAGTTGCTGCTTATTTTTCTGAGATAACCTCAGATGTAAGTTTTCGTTTTAGAGTACGATATACGATGTCTACTGGATGATAATATATATCAGGTTCTTAGGTCCTAGTTCCTACATGCCTTTTTTAAATCGCCAAGTTGCCATGTAAATTGTCTGTCAAGTTCAGACAGGTTTTACGCCTAAAGTAACAAGAAAGGAATCCGCACTATCAAAAATAATTTGTAACTTCTTTTTCATCCAGTAAAGCTTGGAAGTCACTAGAAAACTAAAACTACTCTTTTACAAACATGCTTCAGGTTAGTTAGGTTAATGTGTTTCCATTCCTGTTTTCTACAGATAAGTTTTTTTCAATTCCCGCTAAGTGTTAGTTTTCGTTGAAGGAGCGTGTGAAACAAAAGTTTAGCTACTTCCATCTCAGTACTCATTAGTAAGCGGAATTCATTAAGACGGTTTTTATCTTTTTTTAGCGTTTCAATTTGTTTAAAAGCATCCTTTCTAGTATCGTTTCCGCTACTATACATGTTTCTTGGTGTAGTTAATCCAGTAGTAAGTTAAGTCAGTTGTAAGGGTCTTTTCTGCTCGGGCTGTTGTTGTCGCCATATTGATTTATAATCAGATTAGAGTATCGTAATTTGCCAATTTCGTAGAGACTGTCATTATAAAATTCTAGACATTGTAGTCGAACTGTCAATGTGAAATAATCTTTATAAGTATTAAAATATGATAATAAGATCCAAAGTTTATCATTAACAGTACTCCGCTAAATAATTTGATGTTAATATGAAGCTTAAAGACAATGAACTCTCTCAGAGATCGTCGTTTATCAGCAAGTCGCGGTATTTCTATATCTTTGCTGTATCGTGTAATCGTGTAAATAATGAAGGTAGGTATCTATATCTGCCAGTGAATTTGAGTAGGTAGGTACTTGGGTTAACCGTATTGTCTTGAGCAGTAAATCAGGTTGTAGATGTAGATTACTTAGGCCCGTATTACAGAATCTCACTCACGACTCAACCATTACTAAAAACTAGAGCCATTTGATTGGTTGAAACCAGTTTTAAGTAATGCTTGAGTCTTGAGTGAAGTTCTGTATTACGGGCCTTAGTGAAGGGTTGCGATGCTAATAAGTCGTGTCTAGTTGACTCTATTTCTACCACGTAGCGTCGCTCTAAAGTAGGACTCCCTCACTCTGTTATCAGTAGAATACGATCGAAAAGAGTTTTTTTAATAAGCTGAAACCGAAATTTGAGGCTGATTTGCATTTTCAAAAAAAAATTGTTTGTCTATGGTTTTTTTGTATGGTAAAAGTGAAAGAAATGCAGTGTCTATCTTTAAATCTTAACCGTTTTAACTTAAATCACACGAGAATGTTTACTTTTTTCAAAGACGGAGTTATTAGTAATCAAACAATCTTATGTTACTTGCGAGAAAAAGCATTTTTTCCACATTTTCAGATTGATTGTGCTTTTAATAGTAACTATCGAAATTCTCCGAATAAATGAATTGACATTTTTGATTTCCCGGTACTTAACTTTTTTAAACTAACATTGCTGGATATATCGGGCGAAAATTGCCGAAACCCAAAAACGAAATTCGGTCGAACGCTAGATATCAGGTAATCTGTGAAGATCAATTATAATTTAGTCTGTTAGTCTACAACATAGGTTGTTGAACACCTGTTGCCAGGCACATAAGCTAGTCAGGATGTATAGTGCGTCGGGAGCAACCTAACTGAATTTTCTACGTTGATCGAATTTTCAATGTCCACGTCCGGTTCGCTCCATTTTCGACCGACCGGCAAATGCAATTTGGGACTTATAAATTGCGTTGTGTACCTATTAAGTGTTTGATATACGAACTGAAAGTAGTTTGCGGCATTTATGCCAAATCATTTATTGATTTATTAACTATGGATGACTTACAGCTAAAACAAACAGAATAAAAAGTAGTATGTGAGACTGACAGCCAATTAAAAGTCATCACTTCTAAAAACAGATTGGAAATAAAGAGTGTGAACAACACAACACAACTAAAAAAATAAAAAATAAAAACAGTAGGGTCGTTGTGGGAACAGTGGATCAGTATTTTTTCAAAGCAATGTAGACATAGCACTATATTACTCTCGACTTTCATAATTGTAAAACAAGAAAAGTTAGGTACTGGTCTACATTTTTGCAAGACAGCAGTTACCTATCGTTAACCATTTTCATGACATAGCGTGTTTAAAAAAAAATGGGAAATGATCCACTGTGTACTGGGATGGGTACACAGTGAAACATAGTACATGTACTCAGTGAATCAAAGGGTACACAGGGAATAAAGCAAAAATACAAGTATTATTCAACGTATTTATTTTTATGTTATAATAATCAGTCTCTAAGCAGGAACATACTCGTATCTGAGATCAAACATTTACGGTAATTAGCATAATTAAATTATATCAATCAACAACAATACAAGTTACAAAAATAACACTTTACCAATTGGGTAGGAATTTTTCACGGCGTAATGGGGTTCAAGTATTATATTTTCTATTGAACCTCTAGCCTTCATTTTCATATTATGTCGGTATAGGGTTGCAAATAGATTGCGTTTTTCGTAGGATACATGACGAATTGATTTACTTTGTAATAGTTCTTGAAGAGCATCTTTCATTGCTTTTTCTACACACATTTTAAATTTTTCCGCCTTCTGGTGCTGGTTTCCTTGGCATTCTGAAGAAAATAAACATCAACATGATTACACTTTAGAAAGTCGATATACGTAGGTACTATACGTACCTGTGACGGTTCACAGTGAATCATTATCCACTGTGTACCCGTAATGAACTATCCACTGTGTACCCTCCCGCCATACTGTTTTTATTGCATCATAACAAAAAAAAATTCATTACAATACATAGCAGACTTACTTTGAAAGTGGTGCTTTAGAAATAGTTTTTATGAAAAAGTATTGACTAAGGGATAAAACGAATACATACGAAGAGAGAAATCACCAATACTCACATGTATTTTTTTTTTTTGATCTCGCGAATCCTAAAACCCGTCACAACACGTGTATGCGACGTCGCAGAGGCGCGCTGACTAGAACGGTGGCGCTGTATGTTTGAAAGCGAGGCGAGAGAAAGATATAGCCTGTGTCACGTCATTCATTCTGTCCAATAAGGCGATGCTTCACTGTGTACACTTGATCCACTGTTCCCACAACGACCCTACTGTTTATCATAACATCATTTCATCATTTAGTGATTCAAATATTATGCTTTTTCATTTTAATGGTAGTGGGAAAACAACATGGGTGTTACGGGTTCCTTCTAATTACTTACTAGTGTTGGAGACAGAAAGTACGAAATAAGTCAATCAAAATTTGGCTACTGAAATATCTATGTAAAAACTAATATGACCTATTTAAAATATCCCTTTATTGTAAAACATATTTTATATATTCTTTCCTTTTATTGAATCTTAGAGCAAGCAAGCCTGTTTTGCATAAAATTAATATTGCAAACGGCTGCATATCAGTTACTCTGCGTTGAAATTGATATCTCTGTGCTGGATCCGTTGCTCAATGAAGTAGGTATTACAAATAGTAAAAATGATTTAGCAACTAAAACGACTATACTATACATGGTCAGTTCTTCTGTTCCTCCTACAGGTTCATCTAATGTGACCAAAATCCTTACCGCGTCTATGGAGGCCGCAGTGATTAGATACTGCCTACTTGAAATAGGTACAAAGTTGTAATAAAGCTGAACAGTCTGGGGCTCGGGTAGGGTTGCTAACCCTATTATATAATATAGTATCCTACTATATTCTAAGCCGAAATACAAAATTTCAAAAAAAAATGTAGTAGGCAAAACTACTAAATTTTCATTTCAATACAAAATGGCGAAATAAGCGCAATAGGGCTCTACGTTGAAAATAAATAGTAGTCTGATGGGCATAGCTTATTTCCCCCGCACGCGTGGAGTGGCAGTTCTATCTTCTTTGGTCGGACGCCACATCACGCGTCACCGCCATAAACTTATCTTAACCAGTGGCCAAAAGTGGAAATAACGGAATCACTGACCGGAATTTAAAAAAGTTCCTTACTAGCATGAGGTCTGGCTAAGCATTATTCTTGTCACTGTCGCACAACTGTCAAACTATAAGTGCTAAATAAAGACAGAAACGTATCTAAGAAAGATGTGCGTGCTAAGTGACGTTAATTTATTTCGGTCTATGACATTTTTGCACATAGTGAGCTATGGAGTAGACAAATAATACAAAATATTTAACTAACAAGTTATATAATTAATAATAAAATAAATATTTTCCGGCAAGAGGTTGCAGCGGCATCTAGTTTTGTACACCTAAAAAAAAGTGAAAAAAGAAATTGCTTTTTATGCCAGGTTCTATACTGAAATGTTCATAGCTCATTGTACGTAAAATAAAAATAAAATGGAAGTCATTCACATATTCTTCAAGATCGATTTCGTATAGCAGTGGGTGGTATTCTATATGATTTATGCCTTAATTACATAACATATATTTTAGTCATTGCGTGTGACTCCGGTTATACAAAAAACCGAAACCGATGTTATTTTGTTACTATGTATTATTAGATAGCAAACAAGATGTATTAATAAGTATAAAATATATTTTTTCTGGTAACACTTCACATCCGCTATAAGCCGCCATGTTTTTTTTTAAACTATGTTTCATAAAACTGATGTACAATCACAAATGCAATAAAACAGTTACAACACAATATTTTTGATTATCATTTACTAGATGTGAATCTAGCATGCATATTTTCTGTAAAACACTTACTATTTAAAAATACGTTAAACAAAACTTACAAAATGTGAACTTTTCCATAGATAATGAAAATGTTTTGGGAAATGTGACATCAATATAGCTTACATCTAACCCGCGAAACAACATGACGCTTCCTTCCAACGCTACCTCGTTTGTTCAAATACGACAAGTAGTTAAGGAATTATGAGGAAACAGATGAACATATATACATACATACATAGCCTGTTAAAATCATAACCCTCTGGCTTTGCCGTAGTCAGGTAAGAGCTCACCTTTTTTCACAATTCAAATGCGACTCAATTCCTTTGTTGTGCTCTATCATTCGTAGTGATAGTTCTTGACATTTCTATGTATTGTTAACGTTTTTCAAACCTAAAAACGAATAATATATTTTAGCTTATTTCTATAAATAAACGATTATCATTAGTTGTAGGTATAAAAACCGACGTTCTTCTCTAGAAAATAGAATGCTTACCCGACATTTCTTTGCAAGGCGAGAATAAATTGTTGCTCGTAATGTTTTAGTGAAGGTGGTGAATTTGACTCACTATTATCATCATGTCATTGCTATTGAATTCCTATAAAATGAGTTCATTGATTGCCCTGTGCAGATACTCCTAACGTTGCAGGTACTGTTCAGTTTTGGATTTTTTATTTTTTTATTTTAATAAATAATTTAAATGTCGTCACGAAATAAAAATAGAAAAATAATGTTATATTGTTCACAGTCTCAAAAAATTACATAGATTCATCGTCGAGGAGCCCCACCGGGCGACTGATTTATGAACGAACGAGATGATGACATTACTTTTGATAGGCAAAAAAAGGGATGGCTATCATGTGTGTGCGCTCGGAATAAAACAACGTATGTGCCAAAACAAATTGCCGTCTTTTCTAAATAAAAAGTATTATTAAAACTAAAACTGCTTTGTATAAACTTTGATACAATTACTTTCTATGCTTTAAAGTAAACTTCATTGAATAATTTATAAGCGTTACGCCTTGATACTCAAAAAAACATACACATAGATAGAACTTCGCAATTTTTTTGTATCGAAAATATTTCATTGTATCATGTATTCCTTATAAAGGATGCTAGTTCATAATTATAGTCGAAAAACATACCCCAAATTGTTAAATATCTATTCCAAATACATACTTAAAAGTTACACTTTAAGAACAACCACATTTTTTTTAATATATCGCCTTAATCTCATAAAAACTGAATTAATGGTATTTTATAACCTTAATTTAGAGTGTAATAATAGTAATGAGTCATTAAAAAAAAAAATCCTCTTAATAAAGGCAAAAAAGAAGCAAAAAATAAACATTTTTGTCATAAATCCCTACTATATTTTTTTTTCGCCATCTACTATATTTTTACAGGCAATGGCTTCGAAATTACTATATTTGATATGAATCGTGGCAACCCTAGGCCGGATGTCTGTTAATCAAAGCTGTCAATAGTTGATACTCGCATGACATTTCACTTTCACAGATCGTTTACCTTTCGTCTAATATTGCCCTGCTGCAGGTCAATATTAGACGAACAGTGAATGATCAGAGAACAACTGTGAACAACATTGGCCACGCCCATCGCGGTTTTTGTTTAGTCTTCAGTTTCTCACTTACTAGAGATTCAGTTAAAACTATAGCTCCTTTTACAAGTAAACAAAATACGAGTCGAGCAAACTAATTAACTTGTCTGGATGACACTAATTAGTTAGCCTATTACTTACTGCAAAACAATATAGCGGGGGTCGGTGAGTTCAGCAGATTTCTGAGTCCCTTTACCAGATCCGGTGCGTTTTTGTGATACACGTTTTAGACTTCTTTATCCAAAGAGTGACAACAGACAGGCACACCGGCAGACAGGCCGGATTTATAGAATAAAGTATCCGTCTGCTCGAATGATACAAGACTCTTTCTTAAGAGATAACCAGTTGAATTTACAAATTGATGCGTGTCGTGACCGTATCTAAACTGGACACATAAAACATCATCTGCTTTAGGAACGAAGTTCTCTTATGTTATGAAAATAAAGCAACTCCAAATATTTGTACCAATAAAGGCGGTGTTACACTTATCGGTAGCGGTAAATATGTAAGGCTAGGAAAACAAACATTTGTATTTGTCGAAACGACTGCAGGATTTGGTGTTCGGGTTTTTCGCTGGTGGGTCGGTCGGTAATGTTTGAAGAATATTGTGTACATACTGGTGACCCTTGCGACCTCTGTATGGACGTAGCAGGACCGTTATGTATTGACATGAAAGGTTGGGCAGAAGTGTACTGTTTGTCGGTGACCTCATTAGAAACAAGGGACCCTACCCCGTAATAATGGTAGCCAGTCATAAGCATCAATTTCCATGATGATTTTTTACAGTTTTATATTGAATTGAAGTGTATTTTTCGGGTTTGTTGAACTAGTTTATCTTGAAGTGGTCAGTTTCAGTACAACAAGTGACTGAAACTGCAACTTAATCAAAATTAAAAAGCGATTTTCTCGTGGAATATCGATTGCAACTTCGAGATAAGACCAATTTCATAATAGTATGGGTTCCAAAATTTTATGTTCGTAAGAACATAAAATTACAATAAATACAGGAGGAATAATCACTTTTAAAAATAGCTAAGTCTATGAGTTTTAGTGCTCGTGACTGTACCTACTCAAGATTCAAATTCGCACTAATTGTTACGTATCTAAATAAGAACGAATAGATCTCGTATGTAATAAAATGCATAATTATTTTATCACAAAATATTATGTACGACTTGTGTGTGTTTCCCGGTATGTTATCGATAATAGTCCTCGAAATAGTTTTATGGTCGATGTTGTTTTAGGAAAATAAGTCATTTACGGCAGGCAATGTGCAGACACAAATCATACAATTGAATTGCCAGTTTTAGTATTTAAACTTTATACAGTAACGTTTTAGCTGTAAACAAGTGCAAACTGAACGATGCTATCGCAATGCTTCCCTGCACCAGTTATGTGGCGACTTCATTTCCTATGCTATCTGATTATGTATGACCAACATAAACGTGGGCAAATGCAGAATTTATTAATATTACGCAAAAAGTCGTGAGCAAAATGCAGACTTAAATATCCATTTCCCCGAAGTGAACTTTATTCGTGACTAGCTTTTTTCGAGGTTTCGCATCGGACGTACAAATGAAACTAGAGTAAAATTCGTTTCGTATTCTGTTTCGTATTTGCGGGAAACTATTCAAGAAGTTTGTTTGGAATCCTTTAGAAATCGGTCAGTAAACTTTGAATGATTCACGGTGTCATATTCAAAGACTGAAATGTGCTTGCGAAAAAGTACAGCGTGGAATGACGGCTCACTTCAAGTTCACTTCACGATTTTTTTACAAAATAGACCGGCAGTTCGTTAATTCAGGTTTTTCTAAAATGTATTATTATCGTGATAACTTTACTAACTTAAATAGCCATGATTAAAATTGGTTCAAATCGTACCGGTTTAGCTTTGGAAATAGCTATACCTTTATTAGATTTATTGAAAGAAACAGGTTTATTACTCATTCGCAGCTTTTACCTAAACCTATATTTCGTTTGTTTGCATTGACTTGGTCCTTCCGAATAGATCGGACCCTAGCGCAGACAGGATCTAAGATGGAGCACTCTATGCGAATAAATACAGACAGAAAAAAAAACAACAGATTGATTTAGATTGGTAGTCCCAACAGGCCAGGCGACATACAAACTAGATAAAAAAATGTGAGACGGCCTGCGGTAACATAGGTACAAAATATTGCCTAGGTCGGTACAGCCCGAATCAAACTTTATGGCGGCTCGGAACATGAGGCGATCCGCTGCGCAGTAACAAATTCATGTGTCACCGGGGGTGACGGGTGGGGTACTGCGCAGCAAGTAGCGCACTTCAGAGCCGCCATAAAATTTGAATCGGGCTGTACACGTAGGTTGGTATTATTTATTTATATTACTTTAACATAAAACGGCAGTCGGCCAATTAGTACATTACATTAGCTTAAGATAAACTCCAATTTGACAAAATATTCATACATTCATTTATAGAAATCTAGACATAGTGACATGATCGTCTTCCATTCATCCGCAAATACATCTTAGTCAGGTTTAGCGTCCAAGAGACCGTTGAGCGCGGAGAGAGTGCGATTATAGTTTGGTCCTTTGGCTCTTACAGCTTTACAAAAATGATATTCTTTTTCTTCAGACTTTAACCTATTATTTTATTGTTCATGTTTCCTGGTAAAAGAATTTACTTTTAATTCCTGATATTTAACGTCGTTTTTTTAATTCGGTATATAAAACTATGTCGGTCTGAATATAGATACCAAAGAAGGTATGAAGCTGCAATGTTAACAACGAAAAATAAAACTATTACAAAGACTTATAAAGGGCGAGAGTAACTTAAGGGAACGTAGGACAACTGACCGTTCTTCTCAATAAAACGAATTCTTACTATTAAGGTTACACTAGTCAGTAATTTTTCCATACTAACGTCGTATGGAATTTACTCCACTGTTCGACAGTGTCCATTAAAAATAATATCTACTTGTCTCGTCATTATCTAGCCCTGTATGGAAACAGAATTAAAAAAATTATGGTTTGAAAGTCATGAGCGTCGAAACTTTCATATTTCACCGCATCTTTGGGCGTAAATACATAACTACCGGGGTATGAAAATGGCAGAATTGTTACTCTACAGGGATAGTTAATTTATTAAAAATTTCAAATAACTTTATTTTAAATAAATACATCGAGTAGTTTTTTCATAATATCTATTCGCTCAAAGGTCTGTTCATGAAATTTTACGCTCGGTTTCGTTATAAATCATCGTCTGTTTCACTAAATAAATAAAAACTAAACAAACAATACTAAATAAATAAAACTAAATTAATAAACGAAATAGCATGCATATTAGGAAAAAAACAGAACAAGAAAAAAAACAGATAAAATGTCGCTTTTAGCGATAAGAACGCCCATTGTGTCACCCTGTGTAAAATGTCTACATTTATATCTGTAATTTTTATGGTGTACTTACATAATAAAGAGTATTCTATTCTATTCTATTAGCCACACCCACCAACGAGTTGGAGCCGTCGACTAGTGCAATCTTCAGAGGTAAAATTGATTGTATAAAGAGGTCAAATTGGTTGTTTATAGGTTTGTAAAAGGTAATATCTGGCATTCTTTGGAAGTATGTAGGTATACTGAACCGATTACAAAAATTCTTTCACTGATAGAAAGTTACGCCATCGCCGAGTGCCAAAGGATAATTAATTATGTGTGTCGAAGTCATGTTCAGAAGTATAATCTTGAATATCTTGACTCCCGCAAATAAAATAATTTAGAACTAAACTATTTTATTTACGTACTAGCTTCTGCCCGCGATTTCGGCCGCGTGAGTTTTCTGGTTCCATCCCCCCCGACCCACCCCGTCGTATCGCATCGCCTGCCCGCGCTATACTTCGATTTCGCTTAGCGTTCTTTCTGTTCTTTTTTATTTTTGCTTGGCTCTTTAGGGTCCTAACGTGATGTTAAATAGCTACCAATCCTTCATCAAAAATTGGGCTATCAAATGCAAAAACATATAATGTTTTAAATCCGACTGGTAGTTCCAGAGATTACCCTCGACATACAAACTTACAAAAAAAACACATTTTACTTCTTTATAATATTAGTACAGATTTTTCAGTTTTCGCACGACTTTTATAAATATAACTGCATGACTTTTACCAGCACCCTAATTATGTAACACACTATCTATCACAATCTGAATCATTTTGAAGCCTATTGCTAATACATTGCTTCATAAGTTCGAAAAATTTGTCTGCTCTACAACGTAAATAACGCAATGAATGTTGTTGAACTGTCAAAATGAAACCCATTCCTACTGTTAGTGTTTTACGTAATTACCCCGCAGGTCCTTGTGTGTGAAAGCCAATACAGTGGTCTCGCAACTTATATAGCACATTAGGCTAGATGCATGCTATAATACAACATATTGGACTCCTTGATATTTTTCTTATTCGCTTGAAACATTTTAAGCAAAACCGTGGATAATGTAATAGCAATTATGCGGTCAACCATGCGTGAAAATGCTGAAAGAAAATTGAATGATAATTTTTTATAGCAGAATAAACTGCATACAGCGTCGTGTGTTCATTTGTTTTACTATTATTGCTATTCTATAGGATATTATAACAGTCCTTATTGATGAGGATCGAAGTACATTTAGTGTCATAAACTTAACCCGAAGCCTGTAGATGGAACTAATGATATCACTATGAGAAGTGACAAGGTATGTAATTTTTCGTTCGTCGACTGCACCGCCAGTGCCGCCATCTTTACCAAGCCAGATGGGCTAGTGAGACTCAAAGAAAGCGGGTGATATTGCCCGGCAAGCCGAGTCCCGTATAGTATGTAGGTAGCTATGTAAATATGATGAAACAATTAATTTTGTGATAAATTGTGTGACTGGCCTCCTATTTTCAGTTTTCGTTCCGCGAATTATCCTTGATTTTATGATCCTGGTAAAACTTTTCTTCTTCACTTTTCGCTGTTTCACCATCCAGGTTTGTTTGGATAATTGCATTCCACCAAACAATGAGACCATAATATCCAGAGCATAATGTCCTTTCCCATAAAAGCAAGCGGCCCTAAAAAGAAAGCTATGTTATTAAATCCTATCATAAAAAAGGAAATAAACATAAATGAAAGCATTCAAATGTTTTCAAAGCGTTTAAACGCTTTCATTTGTATGTTTATATCTTTTTTTGGTTTGAAAACATATGAGATTCTTAATAAAAAATAAATACGGGTCGACTTGAGAACCTCCTCCTTTTTTTCGTCGCTTAAAAAGTGATGGCGTTTTGTAAATACGAGATCTGAAGGCAGTAGGTAATTGGGTGACCTATTGCGGTAGACTCAAGGTCATCGCGCTTGATGTGTTCCAAATGGATTTACGTATGTTTTGTTGCAGAATTCAGTCTTATAGGTCAATAACGCTATTTTTACAAGTGACTTTGACTGAATACCACAGTGTAGACGGTCAAGGCGGTCATCCTTACTTCTCCCGAGAGTGTCGTAAGACGAAATGAATTCTGTAATTGTCTCCCGTTTGTCTCACTAAATCGTGGACACAGGAGCGGGTCAGGCTATATCGCCTTATAATGATAATAACTTTGTGAAGGTAGTGAGAGACAAATCTACAGATGTTACTGAGTTAAGAAAGACCTGCTTGAAAAGAGTTCTTTAGATCATTGTAATGCTGACTAATAATAATTACATTATTTAACTGCATCCTCGAACCCTACCAAAAGTCCATAAAAAAGGAAAACGAAATCTTGTTTAAAGTATTGTATTATTTATTTCCCTTGATGAAAATTCCGAGAGCTCGAGTATCCGTCCGCACGGCGCGGCGGTCGACGGCCGGGAGCTTCCTCGTTCATTAATTTTATTAGTGAGGTAGGCGCACTAAGCTTGCTCGTAAAACAACAATTTGAGTGCAATCAATTTTAAATAATATGTCCTACCTATCTTGTTCTAGTTGCTTCATCGGTTGATGGTAACGATCTTCGGAACTTATTTACTTTTCTTATTTATTAAACATGAAGTGTCTACTTTCTACCCTAGTTTCCAAGAAGTTTTTTATTGCATCGCCTGTTTCGCTTTCTAGTTATAAATTGCTGCGTCCCCATATGTTGGATACCCCTGAGACCCTTACATCAGGCAAAAACATGAATAATTTGCAACAATTCTTTAAGAGATAAATTCTCTGAAGGATCGCAGCAACCAAAAAAAGACGGAGTTTATAAAACTGTCGTTTATCCTGCTCTAACCTAAGGAACTTTGTGCTGGCCACTGAATAAACAACAGACTTCTACATCCAACTTCGTTAATGATGTTAAGGTGGGCAGAGGTGTCACGTTACTCGAGGGAGATATAGAGTAGGTTCGTAAGTAGTAGGAAGCTTTAAGGTAGCGGCGATTGAAGAGAAAACTTGTTGAACTGGCTAGGTACTTACATCTATTTGTTCGTTGAAATGGTGAAGGAGGTAGATACGGAAATAAGGCTAGGAAGTTATACGTATCTCTAGCAGATAAGTCTGACAGTATCAATCGACGGGGACACAAAAAAAAAACACTTTTTTTTGTAACCGTGCACTATCCGTCTCCTGGGTAAAGGCCGTTCACTATTTTAATCTTTTAAAATCGGAGGGATTTTTTACATAAAATGTATGAGGAGTAAAATACAAATGCCCATGTTCAAATATCGCGAGAGATAGACGGGCTTAGATACGAGGCAATGACAATAGTCTACTGGCTAGAATTTGGCCCATCAGTTAGATTCTTAAGTGGTTAAGTGGTTTAATTTAGGGCTATACTTACTGCCTTTTTTGAATGATTTGTTGTTTTATGTCAATAGTCAAAAGTGCCTTAAGCCACGATCTCTTTGGTTTGTTATTTAACTTATGCCATATCCGTCCACGTCATAAATTCATATATTCGTTTGATAAGTAAACCTAGTCTGTAGTGTAATGTATACTAATTGCAAATTGTTGAGTAGTGCCGTACTTAATATTATTCTTAAATTGTACTAATATGGACTGTAAATATTGTCTGAAATAAAAGTTATATTAGGTATTATTATTAATTGCAAACTTGATTCTATAAGGTTCAAATACGAATCTTAACTTCGCCAGATGCCTTAAAAAAGATATGCTTGCAGACTTCTACATACCTTTAGACAACCTTACCTAAGTCTTTAATCGCTTTTTTCGATCCCACCGTTGCGTTGGTAACAAGATTAATCAATTTCCTTTAACAAGGTTTTAAAAAGTCCTTGAGATTAATAAATTGTTCATCTTTGAGACGGCCATTTTCTGAGAGAATACTTTTAATGGTGTAACTACTTTTGCATACTTAATATAAAAAGTGATAACAAAGCGACCAGCATCTTTCATCTGGGCCGCGGCAACATCTTGCAAGGACGCTAATGAAATTTTTCCGGATAAAAAACGTCATAACAAAAATGCGGAATCCAAAAGGATTGTATTTATCATACAAATGGAAACCATAGGAGGCTATTTTACGAGTGAGGATATTCAAGAAGATTTTATGTGCTGAAGGGACCTTTTTGAAATACCTAGTTAAATTGTCTATTATTGACGATACGGTCTGCTGTCTGCATAATTAGCAGCGCAGTATGGTTTTAAATGTAGTAGTAAAAATCACGTAGCGCATTTAAGGGTTGAAACAAGCAATAAAAAAACTATATCCAAAATCATAATCAGTGCATCCCTACTCTATTTTACTTACTGTTACTTTACCGGACAGGAAAATAGTACTCGCACCAAAAACACTGAATATGGCATAATTATCACCGGATATTTATAGAAAACTGTACACCCATTTTTTTAGATGGTTAACGAGAGCGGCTCTACCACAATTATAATTTTAATTGCAGCGAAATAAATGGAGCGCTCTAAAGTTAGGGTAAAACCGGGATAGATGCCCCACTTTTTGAAATAGCCTTCTTATTTAAAAAATATTAATTTTATATGACTAATTTCTATGAGTGTAGCTAGTTTAATCATTTGTGTTGAATTATAATTATTATTATTTGGACTATCAATAATAAATTTTGCAGTATTTAGCTTTTTGTGAAACACTTTTTTTGAGGATAGATGCCTACCTGTATGGATAGTTGCCCCACCATGAAAATACTAAGAAGGATAGATGCCTGCAGTGCGGGATAGATGCCCTTTACGAGTATACTGTGTAAACGATAATCCCAACCAAATATGAGGTCGAATTACGAAAACCCATTTTTTTTAAATGTTTTAATTGTTATCGTTATAAAATAATTCTAATACGACACAAACAAACATAATAAAATTTCAAAAACATTGGTCAACAAAAATATGAATTCTTAGTTGTACATTAGTTATTAAGTGTCAACATGCATAATCATACTTTTTTATAAAATTAAAATAACACAATAAAGAGATCATTCCTAATCCTACTTAAATGTAGTTGAACCGGATAGTGCTTTCAGTTTTCCACATCTTGAGCAAAAATTTCTGAAAAGTGTGTAGCGGTACCTACATTGCCACATGCGAGCTACACGTCACAATGACGTCACGCAAAAATCCTGCATCGCGCAAGCAGAGTTTACCGCGCAACTAGCAAATATACAACCGTTGGGCAGTTGCCCACCAGACACGAAACCCGTCTGGTCGGAGGATCCTCCCTTTTCTATAGAGTATGAGTGAATTTTACACCCTGTTCCTCATACCTCTATAAGTGTACAAGTTTCATGTAACCAGTTCTGACCCATCACACATTGAATCCAATCTGATTTAGACTTCGTATTTTTATAGTTTTCAAAACATTCTATGCAGTTATCTTTATTTGTATCTTTAGGGTTATCCTGTCCATCTCTCTTAGTATTCTTCACGGGCAAACCTTTAGTTTTCTTTCCTTTCATTTCATAGTTAGGTGGAGTGTCTTCATCTTCGCTGCTACTGTAAATAATTTGTCTTTTTAGTGATGTTCGGTTCTGGTTTAATTTTTAGTAATTATCATATTCTTTATCACCCAAATCAGTAAGGTCGTCATCGTCGTTTTCACTACAATAATGTTTACGTTTTTGTTTATTTTTTTTTATTTTTGTCGTCTTGTTTGTTAGTGGTTCCTTTTTTAGATTTCTTAAGTTCTCTTTTTTCTATGGTAGTTTCAGTCTTGTTTTTCTTATCTAACTTAGTTTTTATTTGTTTTCCCTTTCTTTCAGCCACATCCTTCTTTTGTTTTATATTTTCTTTTGAATTCAAAATATCTGCTGATTGTTTTGCTCTCTTAGCCATGGTCAAAGGAATTTTTAGTATAGGTGATGCATCTATTAGAATTTTTGAAGGTGTTTCTTGTTCTATATCGGTACCTAAAATCTCTGCAATTGTAGAATCACCAATGTCAACTTCGTTGTATTTTTAGCAGCATAACGTCTTCGCAATGTTCTCGATGGAATCCCAAATTGTCGGGATATTTCATTCATCCCCACGGTTTTTTTGTCCATTTCATCGAAAGCTGACTGTAGTTGTCCTACAGTCCAAGGACATACTCGAGCTCGCACTCCTTCCTTTCTTTTGTATTTTCGTGGCATGGTTCTGCTACAAGTAAAGAGTCCAAATATAAAAATACGGAAAAACATAAAAAATAAATATAACAGAAGACAAAAATATTTTTAAACTATGCACTGACACCATTATAGTGTACGGAGGGATAGATGCTAAGGGCACCTATACCTCGAAAAATCAGGGCAACTATCCTTTATGATAGGGATAGATGCCAAAGTATTTTATAAATAAATTAAAAACAAAAGTGCATCTATTAACACCCAGATGAACACTTAATGAACCAGTACATTGATGTAATAAAAAATATTATGGAATGTATTACTACTTATAAAGTTATACAATGGCAAATACTAACCTTTAAATCTTTGAAGTGTTCGTGAAGTTCGCCGCGGAGATGATTGCACACACGAGCGAAACGCGTCTTCACCGCATGACAGCCAGGGGGCATTTGAGGTGCGGGGTTTTTTTTTTTTTTATTGATTGGCAACTCGCAGTTTTGACCACTGGGGGTCGTGGCTGCTTAACCGGTCTGTCCTGTGGTTGCCTTTCGGATTTTACTCTAAAAGGCCTCCAGCCAGGAGCGGAAAAATTTAAAACTAAAACTTAAATGATAGATGACCGCACGCTAAGGGCACCCCCTGTGGGGTACGGACCTCGGCTTAGGGCGTCATCGGGAGAGGGCAGCGCGATATTGGGGACGGGCTGGATCAAAGGGTTTATAGTATCATGATTATTAAACGGGGAGTTTAAAGCTACAGGCTCAGCTACGGCGCGGGCTGAGGCCTCATCGGACTGGGGACGGGGGGAACGGATGCGGGGGGGTCGTCGCGTGGGACCTCGTCGGCGAGGTCGGAACGATGGCGGTCTGTGTTTGTACACTGTACTTGTGGCCCTACTGCTCTCCTGGAGGAGGGTTATGGGGTCATCGGGGTCGACTAGGACATGCCGGGGACGGCGGGTATGACTGATTCGGGAGGGGACATAACTGGCGGCCGCGACAACCAGAGGGTTGCGGTGAGTGGCGGCGGAGTCGAAGAAACGCTTAGATAGGCGTTTCATGAACTGACTGATGGTCGGGATTTTAAGGTCGAGATGGAGACTTTCGTTCCGAACGAACCAAGGGGCACCGGTCGCCCTGCGGAGGAACCGGTTTTGGAGGGTCTGCATCCTATGGATGTGATGGGGCTTCGCTTGTGCGAATACTACGCTCGCATAGGTCATGATGGGGCGAATGCACGCTGTGTAAATGCGCAATTTGCACCTAAGTGACAATTTGCTGCGTGCATTCAGGACGGAGTGGAGCCTACCGAGAGCGAAAGCGGCGCGCGAGCGCGCCTGCTTTATGTGCTCCGAGAAGGAGAGGTGCTGGTCTAGGACGACGCCCAAGTATTTGGCTCGCTTCTCCCAAGGGATAGGCTTGCCGTACATGGTCAGCGGACGGGTGAGGTGCGGGGTGACTGCGGCTCCTACTTATACTATTAATTCATAGTTGCGAGTTTGGGAAGTTAGGTTTTTTGAAAATGAGGCATCTATCCCACTGCGGCATCTATCCCGGTTTTACCTATTGCATTCAGAATGCGGGTCAGCCCTTAACATTCCTTTATATGAAAACCGAAAGAGGAAAGAGAATGGAAACACGAATAAAAAGTTTTTAGAATACTGTAGTGCAGTCTATTTCAGACGTGGTTTTAAATGGCTGAGACGCTTTTATGGGGGGGAAGATGAATGTATGTCAATGACGCTACAGAAGCGAGATTGTAAAACAGAATGTACTAGTTTGTAAGGGTGATTTAACGTCACAATTTCCCATCGTTTCATGGCTGCTCTGCTCTAGTTGATATAGCTTAGTATTTGGTAGTCAATACCTACTATGCTTTGCAATGGGCAACTAGCTTTATATTTCTCACTGATCGACTCCGTGACAATTCAAAAAGTGCATATAAATGGTTTAATTGAAATAAATGCTTTGACTTGCATATTAGGAATGTATATAGGATTGATTCCATATAGTACATTTTGATACAAGTGGAGAAATTTTGTTATTGCATTCAAGGCGGAATACACACACGAGCCGTAGGCGAGGGTGTTATGGAGCCGAGAACTGCAATTACAAATGTCCACGTGTATCAAACGACGTTTTTCAATACACTTTTGAAAAAATAAAATAAAAGAACGAATTTTTTTTTTTGTCATTAAATAAATAAGACTGAATTTGCTTTTTTCCCGCGCTTTACCTTCGCAGGTTAAATGAGAGGAAAAGGTATAAAGCCACTAAACAGCCTAATATGAAAAATAGAAAATTCAAATATTTTTGAGTTTAGAACACAAATAAATGTTAATTTGTTCATAAACGTATTTTTTTGTAATCATCGTGGTTTTTGATGATATTCTACTCGTATTTATAAACATAATTTAAATATTCAAAAAATAATAACGCCGTAAAGACGTATATCTCTTTGCCGAGATTTAAAAAAAACAATCACCGCCGACTACAGGCATTGAACTAATTTGGACTAAGTATAGGTATAGTTATCTGTGGCAATTTTTATTTCCGCACACGTGTTGATAAATGAAAAAAACGCACGCGTGTGAAATACATTGCATGTTGAACCTTATCGTAGTGCGATAAGAAACAGTTTTCGAGGAAGTGTATTGAAAAATAAATATCGGTCCTTCGGTACGAGTTATTTGTAACGTTGCATAAACTTTTGTTAATGAATAGCCTGTCTGATTTATATTAATCGTAGTGGGAAATTCAACTGCACACGCAGCTCATCCAAGTGCACACTTGAATTTCGCGCGCATGAAATAGAGCGCTCTTGCATATTTTACAAGAATTAGGTTGAAAGTTATCTGGTATTTTTTTCCAGATGAGAAGAGATTAGTACTTAGGTCCCTCTTTTATTAGTTTGTACGCTGTGTGCTAATGCGTCCCATCAGTAAACACACAAGCAATTGAGACTCGGGAACAAATATTTGTCTGATCTACAAATGTTTGTTCTGATAATGAATCGAACCGGCTCCGAGCACAAAAAACTACAGTACAACTGTTTCCTTAATGTCCCTCGGGAATCATCGCATTTTCGAATACAAACGAATGCTAATTTCCAATTATTAGATTTATCGTGTATAATAATTTGAATTCAGAACTGAGTACTTTATTGTTGTTTTGTTTTGACTTAACAACAATAAAGTACTTAGTTCTGAATTCAAATTGTTATACACGATAAATCTAATAATTGATGGACATGGAAATTAGCACTCGTTTGTATTCGGAAATGCGATGATTCCCAAGGGACATTAAGAAAATAGTTGTACTGTAATTTTACTTCTATTGTTAACCGGAACCCAAACCCCACACATTATTGATATTACCTAATCGTTTTTTATGCGTGTAATGCGTGTAATGTTAATTTATAGTAAAGTTCTCGTGACTCTACTTAAAAAAGTCATGATGTAACTAAACTGACTGAAGTAATTTATTTATTTAAAAAACATCATGATGGTTGTGTACCAATTATTAGCTACTGCTTACCTAATGAAGTTGGTGACGTATGTATTTATTAAATATGTGATAATATCTTAGTCATCATCATCTGCCTAGCATTTTCCCGACTACGTTGAAGTCGGCTTCTAGTCAAACCGGATGCGGTAGAATACCAGTATTTTACATGGAGCGACTACCTATCTGACCTCCACAACCCAGTTACTGGGTAATACGATACCCTTTGGTACGACTGGTTGTCAGACTTTTGGGCTTCCGACTAACCGTAAAAACTGTCAAAGATCTACGAATGGCAGCGGGTCTCGATATGTAACGGATGGTCACCCATCCACGAACCGAGCGCGATAAGCGTAACCTTCGATTAACCCGTATGGCTGTTATTGTTTAGCCACGAGCCCCCTTATCTCCAAATTGTTTTGTCGGTTTGACTTCATTTTTTGCTTAAATTTCAGTCTGGTTATTACGAGAAAAAAGTATGGCCATATAAAGTTTTTTTTTTTTTAAACATAATATATTATACGATTAAAAAGTTGGTTGTGGTGTCCATAGCTGCTTTAGTCATAAGCAATACTTTAGTATAATATTAACTAAGGCGATTTCGCCTTTTGATAAAGTCATAATAGGCATAGCTATAAGTATAGTGGTTATTTTACTTCAATGTTAAATCATAGTTGAAGCAAAACTGATGAGATTTGTCAAGGTTTGACATTTTTGTATGGAAATTAAATAATGAAATCATGTAAGTGCGTAGTACTTAAAACTGCACATTGTATTAATATAGAGAATTAAATTCATGTTATTACTTAGGTAGATAAGTACAGGTTTCCAAATATTATTTACATTTTCCTTATTCGTTTGCAGTAATTGAATTAATTAGAATAAATATTGGTTCTGATTTATGACTCACCAGTTTTTGCGTGGAGGTCTGGGCCGGCAGTCTCGACATAGATACCGACAAAAATCGGTCGTTAAGTCCAATCGATGTCAACTTTCTTTAATAGATTGTCAACCTTATGCTTTCGAAATAAAGTTGAAAATCTATTAAAGGAATTTGACAACGATACGACTTAGCGATCGATTTTTGTCGCTGTCTAATGTCGAGACTGCAGGGCCTGGAATATACTACCGGGATAAAAAGTATCTTGTCATTTAACCCAGTATCTATCCGTGTGCCACACATCCAAAACCTTGGAGCCGTTTTAAGGCGCGAAACGGTGACAGACAGACAGACAGAGTAAATTTCGCATTCATAATATTAATATGGATTAATATTATCTTCTGGCTTGAACTAAAAATGTGTTGCTCGCTATTCTTATCTTTGTGCGATCAAACATAAATACATTCATGCATAGGTTTTTTAATGGAGTTTTTAATCATTTTGTCGCTCATTTGCAAGGTCAGTTTCATGGTGTTAATGTGCCAGTGATTCATAGTTTAAAATAAGAAATGTATTGATCGTTTAAAATGTTCCGCTAATGTTAGGTATACGTACATAATGTACTTTAGTTTTAAACTGTATTGTGTTTTCCTTATGGTACGGAAGAACGTTGAATAAAACAATATTTAGGTGTCTACTAGAAACAGTATTTAGTTCAGAATTACCTGTTAAAGACCATCGTTATATTTCATAATTTAAAATATAGCTCACTGGGCTGACATTTGTTTAAAAAATGTATCCAACAAAACATTATATTACATTACGCGGCAAAACCGTTCCTCTTTCTAAGCCGTGAAAATCGCCAGTAGGGTAAGGCACAGATAAAATTTGGATATGATCCGTAAGCCGGGACTAGTGGTGAGAAACCGCCGGGATGCCCACGTCATGTCCAATAAGCTTCAGCGACGAATAAAAATTCTTGGCGCCCAACCTTTCTATCAAAGGGGATAAAACTATACACTCAGTTTTTATTAGACAAAATGTTCGGACGCTCGTGTTCAAGTTTGCCTGTGTAAAATATGATTACAGAATGGATTTATGAAAAACAAATGTTTAGCTTTTTTGTTTTTTCCATTGGGAAACGTTAGAGAGAGATGTAGGTAGGTAGGTAGGTATAGCATAATTATCTTGGGGTAAATATCACGTCTAAATTGGTTCATACAAAGGAGGTTCGATACGCCTGGAATGCAATTAATCTCTGGGGCTTCATAAAATTAATATATCTTTGATGCTGAATACGGATAAAATATATGAGTTTCTATCAAACGTCTGAATGTCAAGATTGAATATATGAGTTGTATAAAAGCAAGGGAAGCAATATTCAGTTTGATTGAAATGCGAGTAACGGTTTTTTTAGGTTACCAACATAATATTGCAACTATTTAGCTTATTGTTATGTATGTTTCTTCCTTCTAGTTGGAAAATAATCTTAGAATTATGAAAACTAGAATAGAACTTCACTATAAAGTATAAAATATGTAAGTGTAAATATGTATGTATGTGTATTATAAGTTTATAACCTATTTAGGTACTTGTATACCTATTTTATTTATAATTAATTATGTTATCTTTTTAATATTTTTTATTATTATTAACGCCTGTTAATTATTTTAATTAATATTTCCCACCCAAAAAAAAAAAAAAAACTCTACATAACCCTTGGTTGACTGGTAGAGAATGCCTAAGGCATTAACTCCGCCTTTGTATGATATTTTGTGCGAGGAGTTTAAATAAATAAATAAAGTAGCTAATACATTTCCTAGAACATACTGAAAAAGTTTGGATGATGCTGTTTATGCGACCAATACCCAGATATCTTCGAATGTCAAAAATTACCAGTAATAACTACCCCATCATCGTCATCATCAGCCCACAGCTGTTCACTGTTGGACATAGACCTCTCCAATTGCACGCCATTCAGCTCGACTCTCGTCAACTCTCATCCAGCTGCTACGAGCCACCCTGCGAAGACCGTTGCTCCACTTAGCCTGAGGGCGTCCTACCTTATGTTTGCCGATTCGCGGTCTCCACTCAAGAACACGTCTACCTCAACGGTCGCCGGTTCTACGGCTAACATGGCCGGAGCATTGCCACTTCAGCTTGCTTATTCTGTGATCTATGTCGACAACTTTGGTTCTGTGCCGGATCACCTCATTCCGGATTCTATCCCTTAGAGTCTCCAAGCATAGCTCGTCCCATAGCTCGCTGAGCGACCTTCAATTTTCGGACCAGTCGTACCGTGAGTGTTCATGTTTCGGCTCCGTAGTTATAACAGGCGGGACGCACTGATTGAAGGTTTTAGTCTCGGAAGACTCGGAAAAAGTCTTTAGACTCTGCGGAATCGCAGACCCTAAAGTCTTCTCGCCGCGTGAATACTCGACATGCAAGCCTCGACGAAGCTTCCCAAACGCTGCTCAGCTCAGCTTTATTCTTCTGTTAGCCTCATACTCAAACTTACTCTGGTAAGTTTGAGTATGAGGCTAACAGAAGAAGAACAGAGTTTGCCCGAAGTAATCGTATTCTGTGACATCCGCCAACTCGCACTGGGCCAGCGTGGTGGATTATGGCCCACTCCCTCTCACAGAGAGGCGGCCTGTGTCCCAGCAGTGGGAACGTTATACGCTGATTATGCTATGAATCGTATTCTCGAACACAACAACTAACAACTTCCTATTTGATTAAACAAAATTCGTTTGATATATTTACTTGTTGACCTAATACGAGTAGTTTACGGCCGACAAATAGCGCCCGTAGTTATAACGTTTAGGCCGAAGGACATAAATTGCAATTGATTATTAATTTACGAGAGAAGTTTGTCATACAACATTCGTAATGCACAAGCCATCCATTTGCATATTATAGTGCAGCCATTCGTAAATATAGGGGCGAAGAATAATGTTTTATGTGCATCACCTTATGCTTTACACATTTCGTCGGAAATGTAATAAATACTTAACTAAATGAATGGGCTGTTTCTTTTAATTTAGTAAAAGTAACGATTTTAAAAATTAATACTTCTCCGCCTGGTTGTCGTGTTGAAAGTGCATATACAAAATATAAAGTGTAAGCATATAAGAAAAAGAAAAAACAATATCATGAGCTGGAATCTGAAAGTCTGACAGTAGGATCAATAAGGACCAAAAAATACTGAATTCGTTCGACGGTTTTACACAGTCCTATGAAGATTTTGTACAGTGATTTTCATGATATAATTTTATCTACATTTACGGGGATTTACAGGTTTTCACAGGTTCTCACATCCCATCACATCACATCACATCACACCACTCCCACACTTACACCCCCACACTCCTCCTACTTGACAAGACAACACACATACTATATCTTTTGTAAAATCACCTTTTATCCTACCTAAGAAAGAGCGGCGTCTTCTAACACAGGCATTATCTGCTTAAAAGGAGGCGCCATTCACCAACAAAATGTTAACAACTATGGTCAATAAATAAACATTTTTGTATTTGTATTTTATTTTTGTATTTGTTTCGCAACTAGCGTGCATGTATAACCAGATGTATGAACGTAAACGAGGCAAATGGAGTATGTAAGGATCGTAGCAGGTGGTGTACTGTAGTTTCTGCCTACCCCCATGGGAAGAAGGCGTGAGTTTATATATGTGTAATTTACTGGCTAATGTTTACAGCTACAAAATATAATAAAATATAACGTACCAAAAAAAATTTAACTTTGAATAAACACATTTCTCGATTCTTCATTTACTTAAATAAACATAGGTACGATAGGTTATGTCATGGTAATGTTCGATAATGTTTCAGTAATATTCGTAAATGCTTTTACGCTCGATTCACTACGAGGTGGCAAGTAAGCATTGATTAGTTAATTACAATTTAGTTGCTATGCTAATAATTACACATAATTGTATGGGGGCTATACCTATGTGGGTTGGGGACTGTCATTTAACCTGACGGTCATTCACCCGCGATTAGCTTTGATAATGTTATTATTACTTCACAAAAGCGCCAAACATTACATGGGGGAGTATTTCGACTAGAGGGGGCCGTGGTCAAGGGGGTTGGTGTACAGTCACGGACCTAAATATGTATTATAATTCCCATTTAGCTTTCCTAAAAATATGAATGAACACCAATATAATGAATGCGCATTATTTCGACTAGAGCGGGCCGTGGTCGTGGGGTTGGGTGTATACTATACAGTCACGAACCCAAATATGTATCATAATTCCCATTCAGTTTTCCTAAAAATATTAATGAACACTCTAATATAAAGACTGGGGTCAAGGGGGTGGGTGTACACTGTGCAGTCACGAACCCAAATATGTAGGTATATATTATATTTCCCATTTAGCTTTCCTAAAAATATTAATGAACACTCTAATATAATGATTGCGCTTTATTTCGAAGAGAGGGGGCCGTGGTCAAGGGGGTGGGTGTACACTGTGCAGTCACGAACCCAAATATGTACATATTATGATTCCCATTTAGCTTTCCTAAAAATATTAATGAACGCCTAATATAATGAATGCGCCTTATCTCGACTAGAGGGGGCCGTGGTTCGTCCGTGGTCGTGGGGGGGTGGTGGGAGGTGGGTGTACACTGTACAGTCACGAACCCAAGTATGTATTATAAAGCCCATTTTGCTTTCCTAAAAATATTAACGAAAACTCTAAATAATTTACTATGGTTCAACGAACATAGTAGGTATTTTCGAACCCATATGATTTTATTATGAAATAGGTCCTGTCTCAAAATAGTTATTTCTTTTGGCGCACACAGGCGTGATGTGATGTACTCCAACTAGTTAAACTTTATTACTATTGATAATTTGTGATAAATTTGAACTTTTGGAGAAAGGTGACATTAGTGTCATGATAAGTATGGAGTAGGTGATAATAAATACTAACCTACAGCACCCTAATTGCGTAACACACTATAAATCATAATCTGAATCATTTTTACGGATATTGCTAATCCATAGCTTCATATGTTCGAAAAATTTGTCTGCCCGGCAATGTAAATAACGCAATGAATGTTGTTGAGTTGTCAAAATGAAAGCCATTCTTACTGTTAGGCCCATATTACAGAACCTAACTCACGACTCGAGCATTACTTAAAACTAGTTTAGAGTAATTTGATTGGTTGAAACTAGTTTTAAGTAATGCTCGAGTCTTGAGTGAGGTTCTGTAATACGGGACTTAGGTCCGTATTACAGAACATTCCTCGAGTCCAGTTTGATCGTCAATCAGTCGATCACTGTTTAATTATAGAATCAGTACTTGAGCAGCGTTCTTATTTCAGAACGGTAATCAATCCATACTCAGCTGAGTCGAGACTCAAATCGAGCTTCAAGCAGAGATGTGTATTGTCTATGCTTCAGCCTGTTTTCGTTTACGATTTATTTAATTTACCAACTTTGTTCTGAATCTTCACAGGATTAGAAATATTAAAATGCACCATAAGAACCAAAATATTTAGGAAATCAGCGTTATTTTGGCAGTCCCGAATTGTACAATCCCACATTTATCAAAGTTAAACTGTTTGAAGTCATTTTGTGAGCAAAATTTACAGACCAACAAGTTTGATTTGACTAAAAGACCTTTGTAGAGTCCAACAAGGATCTTTTGGCGTTTGGATGACATTCACAGGGGAGCGTTGTTGGGAAATATTTGTGATTTTTTTACAGATGTTGGTTTCAGTTCCGACTTTGACCACGCGCCAAAATAACCTTGTAGCGATGTATCTATTCGTATTATGCTAAAGGCGATAAATTAGAAAAATGCAATTAAAATGTCAATATATCAGTTTGTTTCGTAGGTTTGTATAATAATTAGTTTTGACAATTGATTTAATCCTATTATCAATATAAAAAGGCGGGACGAAAAAGGTATATCAGTTCATTGGAAAAAAACCTGATAGTATAAATTCTAAATTATTTGAATCATTGTTGAATAAATTAAGTATTGTAATAATCTACGTCTCCAAATATATCAATTTTAATAGTAATACTTCAATTCCACAACAATAATAAACTCAAATACGCAGATAACTTGAAAACAACAAAAAATTACATGACAATCTATGCTCAAGCGCAGTGTCGACCACACTTGGGTGATTACAGATCCAATCACTGCTTGGGTTCGATTTACGAACTGAGTAACGATCTAGAAAAATACTAAACTCAGCTGAACTATGATCAATGAATCTATGCTTGAGGAACGTTCTAAAATTAAAACCAGACTCAAAACTAGTTTTAAACAGAGATCAATGCTTGAGTTTCCTTCTGAATACGGACCTTAGTGTGTTACGCAATTACCCCGTAGGTTCACTCGTGAAATCTTTGGGTTCTGAATTGCATTGAATTTGTGTTGAAAACTAATTTAGATCCAGTTTTTATAAGAATGCTGTTTCACATATGGAATTCTGTTTAGTGAAATAATATGAATACTAGTTTATCGTATTTTAAATTGTAAACTAAAGACACTTTCATATATACATATAATATTAATTAAGCGTAAGCTTAACGTAAGTTAAGCCGTTGGTCCTGCATCTGATCTCTGACCGGTCATGTCGGATTGCCGTCTCGTTGGACTGAAAAGAGCTAGGAGGGAAAAGATAATGCATCTGTATCTGCGCATACACTTGTGCACTATAAATCTCCATTTCCGGAGGCTACTCTCCGCTGAGATTGGTCGCCATGGGCAAAATTCGGTCTGGAGGACTATTATTATTAATTAAGCTTAACAAGAGCAGTGGTGGCCCAGTGGTAGCGGCCGCGACTTATGAGTTGTAGGTAGTCGGTTTGAACCCAAGCAGGCACTTTAGTTTGTGTAAATTATTTCATCATCACTGCACCCAAAACGGTGAGGGAAAACATCGCGAGGAAGCCGGCATGTCCTAGAACCAAAAATTTTAAGACATGTGACTTCGACAAACCCGCACTGGGCCCGCGTGGTATAATATGACCCAATCCCTCTCACAGAGAGGAGGTCAGTGTTCCAGCAGTGGGAACATTATAGGGTGATTATACTGATTATTATAAGCGTAACAAACAACCTAAATTAAACGAAAAGTGTATATCTGAAGTATGGGCCTAAGCTCTATCACATAGCATATGTATACTTCACTTAGACCTTCTACGTAAAACATACAATTACTTGGATAGAATGCGTAGTACCTACACCCATATTTCACTTATTATTTTCAAGTCCCATGTAATAGGAGCCTAGGGCCCTATTGCTATCAACCTAGCACAAGCCTGGGGGTCTACTCCTTAAGCATTAAATCCGTAGTTTCGGCTGACGTAACGGGCGTTTCCTACACCGTATCACCTACGGAGGTAAGATTAGTTTGGGGCCCGCCCTAAGAATGAATGACACCACGATGTGTTTATACCTGTCCGAAAAAGTTAATACATCGGGTGTAGGGTTCACTCCAAAGTTTCTAACTACCTTTGGATGGGCCCGTATCTTCGTTGACGGACTTAGAAAGTAGGCCCCCTGCTATCGAGAAATTCTTAATAATGTAATAACACTGTTCCCGAACTGAAAATATTCATGGATAAAAGCATGACCTAGGGTCGAAATCCCGTGACAACTGACAATTATTATTGCTTAAGTTTCTGTGATCGCTTTTATCACAAAATTCTCTTAATGTAATTACAGAATTATACAACAACCAGTATTATGTAAATGCCTTGAGCATATTGTACTTAGATGAATCCTTCGAGATTATAACCGAATAATTTTACTATATTGAGAGGCTGAGTATGGGCTTAAGTACTTACCTATAGAGTTTATATTTACAGACGTGTATTTCAAAGGTTTTACGCCTAGTAGTAGGCTTAATCACAGTGCCTCCACCTCTAAGGCAGGATTCCCTGAGCTGGCTTTCTTGATAGAATATTTATGAGGCAGCTTATAGAATATAATGTGTGCGTTACCAGACTTCAATTCGTGGCATAATAGTTGCCACATATAATGGGTTGAAATTAAACAGATTCTTATACATATTTTAGGTTTATACTGGTTTATAATCATAAACATTTAGTTATAAAATCTGATTAGTAGCTCAAACTGAGGTTAACCGCTGTGATTTACTGACAATAGAAACATTTGAACTGAGTTTGGCAGTCTCTTCGCAGGTAAATTAATGCGGTGATAAGCGTTTCAGAAACGTGGCGTTACAACAAAAAAGGGTACCTACTCGTAGCTACTATAAATGTTTGTAATAAACTCTTTTCGTTTGTTTTCAGGGATGGGACGGTAAAACGAATTCAGCGAGTGACGAGGACGAGACTCCGCCGCCTGCGCACGCCCCGCTCGATGCGGTCTGGCAACCAGTCGATGGAACTCGGTAAGTTTTAGACGATAACTCTTTAAAACTAAGGTAAAGACATAACATATCTTTGATTTATGAAATAGTAAACTCATCAGTGCTCTCAAAACGGTGAAGGATAACATCGCGATGAAACCGGCATGTCCTAAGACAAAAAAATCGAAGACATGTGACATGTTCCAACCTGCACTGGGCCCGCGTGGTAGATTACAGCCCACTCCCCCTCGACGAGAGGAGGCCTGTGTCCCAGCAGTGAGAACATTATAGGCTGATTATGCTATGCTAAACTCATCGGAAGCTTTTGTTTTTTTTTTTAAATAGGTTTGGTCAATCACACTTCAATGGCCAGACAGACATAGATTTACGAAAACCCGACTTGTTATCATAGGTGTGCGATTAACTGTACCTATTGCGATTAGAGTAGATTGTACTAAAATCCAAAATATACCTAAATGTTGGTGTGCGTCTTGTATCCAGAACGAGGAACTATGATAATTAATATGATTAATTAACCAAGTGTTATAATCGTCAAAGTTCGGTGATCAAATACCGCCATGACGATATATTTAGGGAAGAACAACATTTTAGCGTAATAATCTTTAAAGTCGCGTGAGCGAAGACAGTAAAACTAACATGTGCTTTATACAATAACCTGCTCGAATGCTTAAATGTATTTTAAACCAATAAAATTGTACACGTACCTAGAACGCTGAATCAGTGCTTAATATTTCGAAACTGTTTATTGAATAATTTATGATTTATGATTTCTATTACACTACGTGTAGGTACTAGACTAGATTAGATCCAGGGACACGGAACGATCGATGTAATAGGTCACTAGGGTAAATAAATTAATGGTGATTATCATTTGTATTCGTAGTGTGCAAATCATTTTTTATTATCTGTCGGTGACAATTCTGTATTATTTCAATAATTCAATATTCAATTGTTGCAAATTATTTCCTATAGAAGGAATATTTCAGAATGAGTTAATTTTGCAACGCTGCCCCCGTTCTTTACAATACCACGTCACTTCGTCGTCGTCGACACATAGGTACGTACTGAATGTTAAATTCTTTATAAGCGTTCGCTTTACTTCTATGTTATTATGTAGCTTTTCGCCATTGATAACATTGCATGTTGGTTCCTGTAGTCGGACCATTCAACTATGGTAGTTATACGTGCATTGGTGTTAAAACGCTGAAATACGTATGTCCATAAAACAACAACATATTCGTCGCCGAATTAATAAGTCCAGGGCCTGCAGTCTCGACATTAGATAGCGACAAAAATCTGTCGTTAAGTCCAATCGATGTCACGATTGGACTTAACGACAGATTTTTGTCGCTATCTAATGTCGAGACTGTCGGCTCAGGTACGCACGGGCGTATTTTGTATCGCGCGTTGTATTTTCAACGCTCTGCTTCTTGATGCGCTGGAATGCTCTCTGTTGGATTCTTAATGCTCGCCTCAATACCGAGAGTAGTAATAAAGCGCGCGGAAAAAAAAAACGCCACGATACAAAATCGCCCGTGCAAACCTGGGCTAAAAGTAATAAAAAAAACGCTGTTTTGTCAATGATGCGGTAGGTACCTATTGATAACGGTGTTCTATATTTCAAAATAACGTCGAACCAAATATAAATATGAACATGAATGTCACCCACGACAGTTATTACTAATTACCTATATAAAAATTACAGATACATTCACCGAGTAATAAAAATTCTCGTGTAACAACAAGGTGTTCAAGGCCTAAATAATTTGATCGGTCGTAACAAATAACCACAAATAACTAATATAATTCTTATGGAACGTCAGTGTTTTAAAAATGTGTATCACCCCTGGGTTCTGTGTCCTACGTCATATTAAATTATTTTTATTTACTTTTTATGGCTATTAAAATACTATTAGGATAGTAAAAAGCACTTACAGGCTAGTGTTGCTAACGACTTCGGCGATTTAACGCAGTATTTGTACTTTTTGGTTAGAAAACTGAGTCCTAACTACGCACGTATTATGCTTTCATAGAGATTTATTGTAATGTGTTCAACTCGGTTTAACCTACGTTGGTGGAGACACCTTTTAAGTAGGTTCGATCAAAAGTGGAGCCGAAGTCATAATGTGCTATCATTTAGTATTTAATGTACACTATGCTGCTATGTTATCGGCACAATTTTATTTATCCAGTGAAAATCAAACGAAAGACTCCCATTAATTTTATTTTTACGGTCGCGATTTTTCCTCCGCCTTGAAACTTCTACTGTCGTCTTGTGTGTTTAGGCTTTTTGTAGAAAATGAAAAGAAAACACTTTCATTGATTGCGTATTTACATAGTCAAACATCTCATTATTTCAGTATTTAATTAATAATAAAACAGCAGCTACCGAACAAATAATGAGTGAAATGAACGAACTTCTCGAAATGGAAAATCTTGAGATGAGAATTGGCATGTTATAATAACGTGTTGCCTACGCGCCAAACAATAATGTTACGCAATAGTAATATATTTTCATGAATCTAAAATTTTTGTTAACTCACAATGCGCTCACGAAAGACTGTGCTGTTACTTCGTGTTTCTCTTAGAGGTATATTTCAGTCCCACAGGAATCAAAAACTTGTAAATAATGTAACAGACACTCACTCAGGCTGAAAACTAGTCAGCAAACAAACGGTGAGTGACGGATAGGACACTGACCGACTGTAGCAAAATAGGTATATTGATTCGAAGAATTTTCGCAAAAGATCTGTGTTTATTTGAAAGTATGTTGCCATCACCGGACACGCAAACAGCACGTGGACGAAACAAACTGCTACGGTTTCGCAACATGCAACCAACAATCAGCTTAGTGCGGATTGAATCATAGTTTCCCTTCGAAACTATTAGTTCTGTATCAAAGTCTACCTTTCATAATATGCCTAATATGTGAAGCATGGGTATTAAGGAGTAAGTGTTTGTTACTTCCTGACCCATTAACTAATTAACAAACTTTCACACACGCTGAAGGGGCTTGATAACGCAGGTAAGGGAAATTAAATCAGCCATTTAATTAGTATGCATGCTTGGAAAAAGTGTTGAATATTAAAATAAAATATACTGCTGTGGACTTCAAATTAAATGGAAATGTATGTACATGCAAATGATAAAGGAGTTTATAGTACCGGTTTATTTTTAGTAGCTCTTTAATCATCGTTGAGTGAGTTATGTTTCAATAGAATATATAAAATATTATATATTATATATAACAATACTTGGGTTAGCTTCAGATGTTGAGTTACTTGTTTTATTTAGATATGATAACATGGAGTTCACAAGTTTATTTATTATAGTGAGTACCTAGAGGTCTTATTCAAAGTTTATGACGGAAGTTTTATTCGTTTGTCGCTACGAGCTACGTGAGTCTCGTAGGGTCGAAGGCTCTTGTAGGCTTTCGTAGGCTTTCGTAGCGTTGGCTCAGTTTATTGTTGTTAGACTGTTTGATTGTTCACGGAGGTAAATTGCGGTGGGAATCGATTTAGAGCTCGCCTGAATTGGGATTTAGTGCCGTGTAATAGGAATTCAGACGGAACACTGCTTTATACGGAGTTATGTAAATGACGTACATGTATTCAAGCCTTTATTGATGAGCTAAGGCAAACAAAGCAAGCGGCAATCACGCAACTAGGGCTGTGACGTAAACAAGCATAATATGTAAGTTTATAAAATATTAATACTGCATTTGTGAAAGAGCTCTAAATGTCCATTACAAGACTTGGGCCTCCTTTTACGTATGGTTGTAGGGGAATATTCTTACCATTTTCTTATAAACGTTTTGGGCCACCAGTCTTGTGAGAACTATCTATGTACATATATTTATCTGCAAAATAGTGTCCTTCAGTGTCCTTTAAATATTTATTGAAGGACACACAACATTATTCAACTAGAAAAAGATGTAGTAGAGACGCTACAGCTTTACGATCTGCACGAGGTCCGCTGTTATTATTTTAGTGCGAGGTCATCGCAAAGGAGCAACTATAAAATAGTAAGCTTTGAATAAAATATCATGTTCTTTAAAGTGCATCATTTGGAATTCATCTTGTTGCAGTCTAAAATAGACGAGGGATTACTAGAATGAGGTGAATTAATAATGAATGCGAGAAGTGAGAGAAATAAAAGGCTTGAGCATAAGCCTGCGTCCAACTTTTTTCAGTAAGTGTGTGTGACATAATGGGCTAGCAATTCGACTATTCGTTTTGCTGTCATCGTTCGATTTTCCAAAATGGCGAATACCTAATAGCTTTAATTATCGCTTAATTAAATATAAAATAAAAATTAATGAAGAAGAAGATGTTTACAGATTCGACCTCGGCGCGATTTTAACATTGTATTCAAAATCAAAATATTTAATTTCACATAAACCTACATGGGCCCTTATGAAACGTCAGAAGCTAGGTGCACGGTTCCAATTGGCCAACAAAAAAGTCCACGGTTACTCTTTAAACAATAATTGGCTTTTCCAATATTTCTAAATTACAGTGTTAATAGGTATTGGAGGACAGTGTATGCCTGTCAACAAGTACCAGTATTGTGTCCGATAGGTAGGTAGACAATACATTAGTTATTCCCACGACTAAGTTTTTGACTCGAGAATGTAAGTAAACGCCACAGTTTTCCTTTCATCGCTGTAGTTCTCGTATATCGTTAATAAAAATCAAGTAGCTAACATTACTCCAGTCGGAACAAAATCGGAGGGCTTAAAATATCACGAATAAAACTTCCCGTCCTCTATGAGCCTGCTCTGGCCTCCTGCCAACAGCCAGGATGTATGAACATTAGCCATTTTATTTATAGAATAGAATAGAATATATTTATTTGCATTAAAACATGGTACAATAATGGTCTTAATAATAGGGTTATGATCTACGTGTCTCGCCATGGACTGGCATACACATATTTTAAAGAAAACAAGTTATAATTATGCACGTAGCATAAACATTATTTATCTAAATAATGGGTTAGGAAATGATTTCCGATATTAGCCAAATACTGTAGCTGAAATGTTTTTGTGCTTAATTATTGATTGAAATGTAGTTTTTTTTTAAATGTGCTCGTTTATAAAACTTTTAATATTGGTTGGGTTCTAAGGTCTTTTATTTTGGAGGATACAAACACACACAAACACATTTAAGTTCGGTAGAAAACTATCCACCTTGTTTATTTAGGAAGGGATGACTGTTTGTTCTTTAACATTTTATTGATATTTTTATAAAATTCTCCAGCCATTGTATTTACTTGAAGAGTGTGAGGAACAAATCGATTAAAATTAGGGTTATTTTAGTATCGTGCGTCGGTATGTGTGTAATGATGCTATATGCACAACATCTCATCATGTCAATAAAAACTTTAAAGAGAAAATCTTTGTTGTATTTGACTAAGTGATAAGTGTACACATTGCTTAACGGGACGTTAACGAGAACAAGATGATGGCGCCGAAGTAGCAATACATAGATATAAATGGCCGCGGTTCTACCGCACGCGGTCACGGGGACTTCACGGTCGGTCCGAATAATCTCGTTTCTCCTTGACGTCCCGTTGACGGTGGCGGGTGGACAGTGTTAGTGTACCTGTGTCACATAAGTAATAATTCAGTCGATCTATTCTGTAAACATCTCACCGTGAAAGCTTAGGTGTGAGGTTGAAGTGAGTTGTCAGTACTGTCAATCCCTAGCACCTAGTGGAATGACAACTCACTTTAAGCTCACTTCAACTAAGTTTTCACAGTGAAATTTATACAGAATAGTCCGACACGTGTCATGAAATATAATCAATAAAAGCTGTTACGTGATTTACTAAGAAATCAACTAGGTATGCCTTCCTGAATTATTCATGGCGATAAATTACACGTAATGTAATGGTCATCAAACAAATGTCGTTGGCAAAATCGATAGTATAATCAGTGTGACTTAAAATAATGATGTATTGCATAAGAAGATTTGATTTATTGCCAACTGAATTTTACTAAAATTAGTTAAATTAAAGGAAAACGTCGTGAGGAAACCTGGAGTTCTGAAATTTAGTCTGAAATGTCAACTCACAACGAGCAAGCTTGGTGATCAATTCTTGTCCCTGCACGAGAAGACGGTTTTGCCTTGGACTGGAATTTCAGACCTTCATAATAAAATTAGACAACTGAAACTGAAAATCTAACAGTTTTTCAAGTCTGACATTTATCTAGTATTATAGGTGACAAATTAACGACATACATACACAAAGTCATGGCTTTTTTTCCATGAGAGTAGACAGAAACTACAGAACACCGCCTGCTACGATGCTTACAAGTTTACCTCCCCATATACTTCAACTGAATGAGACGAAATTTAAATCTTGTATAAGACGCACACTATGCTGTCAGGCATATTATAAGTTAGGGGATTATATTGCTGATAAAAATGCCTGGCTCAATGCTGGTCCTGCTCCACAACCACAACTAATTAATTAACACTTGAAAATACTGTTGAAAATTGTGAGAGTATCATTGCATTGTATAAACTCATTCTCTTTTGTATTATATAATTGCATAGCACAGGTGTGTGTACTATTTACTATAGAGCTACCATTTACCGGGTAATATATTTTTCATTAACTTGAATGTGCCCTGGTGGCTGATAGTATGTCATGCTCACTCAAATGTCTCAATGTCGGAGGCACGTGTCAATACACGCGCCTCCGTCAGTGAGATATTTTTGGGCTCAACCATTTTGAAGGGAGCTAAATGATCCAATGGAGCATACAGGTCCCTTCAAAATGGTTGAGCTGAATGATGCTGATCCATACGTCATGTTTGTATCCGTGTTTGCTCGGTTGGTGATATTCATTGTGTTATGTGCCTACCCGTTAAAAATTATTTTTTCTGTACGCTTGTTATTTAAACATAAATTGTAAATCTTGTTTCTCAGTAAGTGAATTATTGTTAATTCTTATGAGGAAATAAAGTTCTTAAACCAGAATAAGTAAACAAACAGACTGACTGTCAAACTGATGCGTAGGCTTACAAAACACTGGAGATTTTCTGACAGTAATTTACCAACAATAGTGTCTCTCTGTTGGTTTATGACTGAGAGGCTTGGTGCAAAATGTACCGTTTTGATGAGATCATAAAGCTCAGATGTGTCTTCTAATTGCGAAACAATAAAGTAGTTAGTACGTATATAAGTAACAGTCAGGTAATGTTTCAGTAACCTCAATTTCGAGTTTAGTTTCAATGTAAAGCTAAACTTATAAAAAATATTTATTCCGTTCTAATACCAATAACTAATACCACTGGTATTTGTTTCAACTCATATTTATTTTCTACTAGCTTTTGCCCGCGGCTTCGCCCGCGCGGTTATTGGAAATTATCCCACGGGAACGTACTACCAGGATAAAAAGTATTCTACATGTTAATCCAGGTTATAAAGTATCTGTGTTCCAAATTCCATCCAAATCCGTTCTATAGTTTTTGCGTGGAAGAGTAACAAACATCGATCCATCCATCCATCCTCACAAACTTTCACATTTATAATATTAGCAGGATTCCGAACGGATCCCAACCTTTAAATAATTAAATTTAATGTGCGAACGAATACTAAAAACTTGAATTTGGTACAGTCAGCTCAGTCAAACCTAATCAAACTAAAATATTTTTACAAAGGTATAAAAATAGTTTAAGTGAATCATCTTGCTAACTTTTTGTAGGTACCTGTAAAGTTGATTATTAGTCATATTTTATTATTGAACTAGACGTTTGTTAACAATATTTTATTATTTTGAATTTAATAGATATTTTTTTAAATTTAATGTCTTGTTGTAAAGTTCAAAGATATAAGGTACTGTACCTTATATCTTTGAACTTGGTTTGGTATTAGTTTAAAGAATGGTGTCCGTTCGGAATAAAAAATAAATATAAGTTGAAAGAACGGAATAAATCATAAACATAACAAAGTATATATTATAGTAAATATATATGTATGTGTATTATAAGTTTATAACCTATTTAGGTACTTGTATACCTATTTCATGTATAATTAATTATGTTATCTTTTTAATATTATAAATATTTTTTTATTATTATTAACGCCTGTTAAGCAGAGCACCTGCCATCTTATCTCTACACCACCCTTGGTTGACTGGTAGAGAGTGCCTAAGGCATTAAGTCCGCCTTTGTATGTTATTGTGTGCGAGAAGTTTAAATAAATAAATAAATAAACCCAAAATAAAAGAGAGAAAAGACGCTGGTCTTTTCACACACACAAAATTTTCAAAGTGGTTAAATATTTTCAGATTATACAGTCGACCGCACGTTGGTGGTAACACTTTAACCTTGAGCTGGCCTAGCTTAGTACGAATAAAAGGCCAGCTTATACTGGATATGTTACCACTGACATGCGGCTTACTGTACCAAAACACTGCGTAAAAATGTTTCAAAACATTTTACAAAATTCACAAAAGATAAGATAATGCTGTTTCAAAAGAAGGTAAGTAGTGTAAGTACTTACATCCATACTTTTATTCTCAAGAAAATTCGTAGGTTACAGACATTTGCCATATTATGTCATAACTGAGGCACTGAATAAGAGACGAGAGTAATAACAAAGTTTTATTCATCGAAGCCATACTTCACCGAATTTCAAAGCCAGACAAAGGGGCTTTAGCCGTCAAGCAATATAGTGTCACGTTATAAAATGTTAAGCAGAATAAAGACTTGTTGTGACACATTAAATACCGCGACGGAAATAGAAATTCCTTCTCTTGGAGGTTTTCATTTGAAATACCTTGAAGTATGGATACGGAAAGGTATACAATAAGAAAGGGTACATAGGTATATTATACCGAACACTGCTTGGATCTATCCAAGCAGTGTTCGGTATAATATACCTATGTTTGTTAAAACTGTGAAAAATAACTGTTTTTAATCCTAACTAATATTATAAACGCGAAATTTTTGTTTGGTTACGCTTTCGCGCTAAAACGGCTGAACGGATTTGGATGAAATTTGGCACATGGGTAGACCATGACCTGGAGAAGGACATAGGCTTATTTTCATCCTGGATCGCAGACGAAGTCGCGGGCAACAGCTAGTTTAAAAAAAAAAGTGAAACCTCCTGAAAAGTTAAGTGTAAAAAAAAAGTTATTAATTAAGAAAATACACAGTCAACATCTATAGAAATATCCATAATAAAATGCAAGTGATCATACTTTGTGCCAGCAACAACGACCGCATCGGCTCTGTACCATTATAATCATATTATCCTCCCCTGCTGAGTCACTTGTTCTAATTTTTCGTTACTTTCATTGAACGATCGGAAGGAAATATTGCCATAGTAACCACGCCCGTCAGACGATCGTAGTACCTACTAGTAGATAGTATAGCTTACTCTTGTCTCATTCATACTCTGAAGTTGAATTTCATTCCCTAAAGCCAGTTACAAACCTTCTGCTAACTTGTCGGTATGTAGGCCGGTATTGTACACTGTACAACCCTGTATTATGAACACGTTGGCGAAAACGTTTTTCAGAACACGTTTCCCACTCAACCTACTAGAAAATGGAAACGGGTTGAGCCGTGAGCGTTGCCAACGAAAGAAAATAAATTTGTTTTATTTAAATGTAGTTCAGGACTGGAAAGGTAGGCCTATCGGATTGCGGTGGCTTTCATTCGTGTTGTGGTTCGCCTTCCATTTTGTGGTGATGGGAACAACTCCCGTTTACGATAATGACTTGAACTTTATTTTAATGAGCTTTGGAGTTCTTTGTTTATTATACGTGCTGTAACGCTAATATTATCGAATACAGTTTAGTTATTTATTCAGCAATTTTTAGGGTGGTACTTAATGTTGTTAATATTATGGTTAAAATCTTTTATAGGTATTATTTATTTATTTTATTTAACAGTTTGGTTTAGTGGTATAATCCAAACCGGCAACTCATACCTATTCGTTTGGTAATTATAAAGCCTAGGTTCTATTTTAAGAATCAAAAGCTGTCTCGAGAAAGTTTGCAACCCCTCTGTTTATAAGAATAAGATGTTTTAGTCTGTGGCCGACCCAAAACTCCTTTTGAAGTATTTCTTGAAAATTCTAGAAACTCTCGCGCTACCTGTGAAGAATATAATTAGTTATTTATAGTTTCTTTGCCTGTTTTTCCAGAAATTCTTAGTGAAGACCTTTCTTTTATATTTTGATTTATTCGAGCAAAGTGAATAGAGGGAAGAGGGGCTTTGCTCTGCTGTGGGAAAACATAGACTTACTTGATAATAATAATAAAAAGTCTAAAAGTTAATTTTAATGCAACTTCTTAAATAAAGTCGGAAAACTCGAAGAAAAAAATTGAAGTGTTTTTCTAGATGAGTTCAACGGAAGCAATTGCACCACAAGTCGAGTCGAGAGGCGTCGATGAGTGTCATCGGTCGCCGACGAGCACCCTCATCGTGCAGAGGGCACGCCCCTCTCTAAAAGTTTTTACTTCACTATTAATGCAAAATTTAAAGCTGCTTTTAATATTTTTCAACGAAACTTTGGCTAGAGGAAAGTTGCTGCGCGTTTCTGTAACGTTTAAATATTTTGACGGCAGCTAAGTCTTGGTGATATTTTAAAATGTCGGTTCAGATGACTGTTATCTTTTTATTGAAATACTTTACATTGTCGATAGAAATATTATAGCACAAACAAAAACAATTAATATTGTTTCCAGTCCATAGGTAATTTAGAGCCAGCGATTCAAAGGTAATCACGCGAAAAGATAAGAATATATTTGGGTGTGTTCTTATTTGATTGAAAAGGAGGGCAACAAGTAATCAAGGAAACAAAAATGTAGAGTAGGTACTTGTAATCAATTTGTTATTTTGTTGAAATATTGATCTTTAAAAGTAAACAAAATCTTTTAGTTTTTTATGTTTGACAGAAACAATTAATAATGTGAATAGTTCTTTGTTGAGGTGAAACAACTAAAGGTGAGGTCTCTTACCGTGGCAAGCATAGAGTTTTGACTTGCTCTTAATCGCGTCCATTTCTGAGAGCGTTCGCGGCAGCTTTCGGCAAAAAATTGCATATAAATGTCAACAAACAAACAACAAAACTCAAACTCACTGAATATTAAACATTTCAAGCATAATTAAATTAGCTGTAATTCGATAAAGGACAAGCATGAACCGATTATGGAGCGAGTTGATTTAATATTATTATATCTGAATTGTGTAAGGCATGCAATGTTTTAATATAAACTGACTTCACGGTCTGCCTGTCGTGAAAGCGTGAACTGTGATTAATAAAATTGCTTTCAAGGATAAAATTAGAGAAAATCAAATGCTACACCAAAAATTCGAAGATCCGACGATTTTGTGATTTTGTGAACTTACAGTTGGCCTGCATGGTCAAAACGGCATACGGCCGACTCCCTATCACGGAGTGGAGGCCGGAGTCGCACCATGAGGAACATTACAAGCACCAACCTACACTTGGCCTGCATGGTCAAATACGGTTTACGGCCCACACCCTATCATGTACGGACTAGAGGCCAGAGTTCCACCATGGGGAACATTACAGGCACCAACCCACACTTGGCCTGCATGGTCTAATACGGTCTACGGCCCACACACTATCATGTACGGAAAAGAGGCCAGAGTTCCACCATGGAGAACATTATAGGCACCAACCCACACTTGGCCGGCATGGTTAAATTCGGCCAAAGGCCCACTCTCTATCATCCACAGGAGGCCTGAGTCCCACCACGGGGAACATTACAGACCTATTATGTATGTGTGTTATGTAAAGCAGATAAGCATGGTAATATCGGTTTGTATGCAGAGTCATGCCCCGTAACAAGGTAAAAATTTTACTGAAAAAATGTGTCAAGTTGTTTTTTGATAAAGCCCCGCATTTTTGTTGCCAACGAAGTTTGTGGTATTGAAATTTTGTTAGATAGCTCTAAAATATACGTATTCTAACTGTAACAGGTTGACGTGTGAAATATTAACATTTAAAGCTGCTTAATAATAAGGCTTTAAATTATGTAACCTTCACTGTTAAGTCGAACATTAAACAAATCAAAAACTTTTTTACAAAAAACAACAGACTTCCAAAAAAAAAACACTTAGAATACGTGAAAAATAACTTTAATTTCGGAAGTCGGTGTCTTTGGTTTTGTATTTTCGCTTTAGGCCACCGACTTCGGAAATTAAAGTTATTTTTCACCTTTTTTAGTGTTTTTATTGGAAATCGGTTGTTTTTTTTTTTGTAAAAAAGTTTTTATTTTTACTTTTTAGTTGTGGTACCTACCCCACACAAATTCGTATACCACTACTTGATATGTAAATAACAGTGACAGGAATTTATTAAAACATAATCAATATAAACCAAGTGGAAAAAATACGCAGTATTAAGGATAACTCAAAAAATACTGGTCAGAACTTGATCAAATTTAAATGGGACCACATATGAAGCACCAGCTTTCAAATAAAAAACGAATCATCCATATCGGTTCACCCAGAAAAAAGTTCTGAGCTAACATACATAAAAAAAGAGTCGAATTGAGAACCTCCTCCTTTATTTGAAGTCGGTTAAAAATTTATCAACTCAAACATTCACTGAAAGGTTTCGGAGAGGACATTTAACATCATTTTAATTATGAATTATGATAATTATTACATCTATTTCGTTCTTCATTTTCCAATAACAATCTATCCAGAACAATACAAATGTCGTAGCAAAAAAGCCTGATAACAGCTTGTGTATTCCACAAGAAAATGCCGTACTTCCAAAGTGGATGACATGCATAGACGACCACAAAGAACAGCCAAGCAAGACTAAAAGGCAATATGACCGCAAGGAATCTAGTGTTAGCAGCGAAAAGGAATCCAAGCGACATCGATGTTTGAAGACGTACGGCGAGAGTACGTGACTCCACGTACTGGAATAGCTTATTGACATACATACATAAACATATACTCACGCCTTCTTCCTATGGGGGTAGGCAGAAACTACAGAACGCCATCTGCTACGATCCTTACATACTCCTATTGCCTCGTTTACGTTCATACATTTGCGGGGTAATTACGTAACACACTAACAGTAGGAATGGGTTTCATTTTGACAGTTCAACAACATTAATTGCGTTATTTACGTTGTTGAGCAGACACATTTTCCGAACATATGAAGCAATGGGTTAGCAATAGGCTTTAAAATGATTCAGATTTTGATAGATAGTGCGTTACGCAATTAGGGTGCCGGTCATACAAGCACGTCGGTTGCGAGTACTACGCACCTGACCTTTCTGAAGAACATCACCAATAAGGTCACTATATGTCTTCCTAGGGCGTCCTCTCCCAGCTTTTCCACTCACATCTGCATAGCTTGTTTAAAGATAAGGAGTGATATATGTGTACACATTTTTCTTACCGATGAAGAAGCCTTATAGAGGTTTATTATTAACAATGTAACCTTTAGAAGCCAAACAAACATTTTAGAAAAAGTTTTGAGAGCCTTGTGTTTACAACGTGAATAAAAGAACCAATTTCAACAAAGAAAAATTCTGAAAAACAAGAGGTATTATGTATTTTTAGGGTTCCGTACCTCAAAAGGAAAAAACGGAACCCTTATAGGATCACTTTGTTGTCCGTCTGTCTGTCTGTCAAGACACTTTTTCTCAGGAACGCGTGGAGGTATCAAGCTGAAATTCATATCAAATACTCAGGTCTACTGTCCCTTGGAGCTGTGAAAAAATCAAACTTCTAAGCCAACGCAATCAAAAGATGCAGCCGTTTATGTAGCAAATTTTCGACACTCGCAAGGGAATCAAAACCTACAGGGTACTTCCCGTGAACTCAGAATCTTAAAATTTAGTACGAAGCAACGTCTTATAGTACAGATAAAGTAGTACAGATAAAAAAAATTGCGAAAAGCATACATTTCATCATATAATAAAAAAATGTTTAATCATTTTAAACTTACTATCCCTTTCCTCATGAACGCGTAGTGGTATTATATTGAAATTGATACCAAATACTCAGGTCTATAATAAATTTAAGCTGTTACAAATCAAACTTCTATGTCAACGCAATCAAAAGAAATAGCAATTTAAGCCGCATATTTTGAAACTCGCAACTGCTCGCAAGGGTATCAAAACCTAAAGGATTCTTCCAGCCGACCTAGAATCTTGAAATTTGGCATGAAACAACGTTTTATAGCACACATGAAGGAAAAATTCTGAAAACTATACATTTTTTGTTACATCACATAAGGTTCAAATTTAATAGGTACTTGATTAATATTTTTGAACCAGATTTCTAAATAGTGACTAAAATACTTTGTAAATAAATAACTTTGATAAAAGAACTTTTGCAAGGCTGATGCAAGGCTAATGTAGGTATTTAAGTTATATTATAAAATAAATGACATGTGTTAATATAAAACAAAGGATTACTGAAACGATAAAGAGACCTTTGTCTTAAATGTATGCTCCTCCAGCTTTCCACATTGTAATGTTATGGATTTCATTTAGCAATAAAAATACCATAACTTTTACTGATATACCTACAGGTTTGTACGGAACCCTCGGTGCGCGAGTCCGACTCGCACTTGGCCGGTTTTTTTTAATTCTATCAAGACTAAACTGATTGATATTAAGTTTTGGTGTAGACAGAAGGATTGCCGAATAAGCTTGGGTTTTATTGGACGAAATACTAAATACATTTTCAATAGTTTTTCCGCGGCATTTCGTGAGTGACATATTCGTTCATCAGTGTTGACAGCCTTTGACGCGGCTTTGACTCGTCATGCGCACATTTTTTCAGCTGCAGTTCTGCTGAAATTTGGGTAACGTTTCATTAGGCCGGTATTTCTTAAAATTATAACGCATCCAAAAGTTAATAAATAAAAATTTAAGGCCATGTTATAGTTTTAAGCCTGAAACCTAGTTTAAGGCACAAAATTTTCATGAAATCCTCTAATATCGCGATTTAAGACCACACGAAACGTACACAAGTCTGTAATCTTCGTCTTTGTTCAGTTCTAAAGAGGGTTAATATTTACTAACATATTAGCCACTCGTACGTGCCTAGGTCACCGCTGCTTACTCTTGCATATTTCATCAAAACGCTATTTGCCATGCAATTGGAAAGCAGTTATGTGGCATTAGTCTACTTTAATGATATTTTTTTATTGAATTTTATATGATACGAGTCCAATTTCTGGGAAATGCTATGCAATAATCTAAGTAAATAATGTCACAAAGGAATGTTTTTCCGTAAAGCATAAATTATTTTATGACATTCTCTTAACAGTGTTAAGAGCAGCTATTACCCTCTTGCGTTGTAACGATCCCTACTGTCATTACTCCATCACGACTTTGTTCCATTTATTCAAACAATAAAAACTGTAAATTAGCAAAATGATAGTAAAAAGTTATAGCGAGCATCCTACGAGCGAGTTTAAATATTAAAACAGTTAACACGCGTCGCACGCGGCCACTCGTAAGAACTTTGTCTACTAGTTTTAAATTGAAAAGATTCACTCGACACTTTGAAGGAATTTAATTAGTGCCTCGGAATGTGGATTAAACTCCATGATGAAGGCAGCCTCGATTATGTTAGGGATGTCAAGAAATTGCTTTAGGTGCCTTCTCTGCGGAATTAATGTTGCTCAGCCAACTTTCTCGCATGAGATATTTCATTTTGTAAATTCATCTCGTCACGTTTGCGGATTGATGAACCTATAGATTCATATGGCGGCATGAATTTTAATAAAAACGCGGCAGGCGAGGTTATTGATTCTGCTCATATATTACATAGTTAGCGTGTTATCCGCAGACATGTGGTTTTCGCCTGTGAATTGCTTCATTCTTCGTGTCCTTCGTAATTTTTTCTTACCAATGTAACACATACAGCGTTAATCTGTTGGTCGAGTGCCATGATAATGACTATTATTAATTACGACTGCACATGTAATGTGTAGGAACTTTTTAATTTTCTAAAATGGGCTTCTTAAGTTATTTTTTACACCAGTAACTTTCAATTTAGTGACGACGATTAAGAAACCTAAAAACGAATTGAAGAAACCTGCTTTAACCCAGTTTCCTGGCCAGACATTGAACTTCGATCCATATAGGATCGAAGTTCTTTCCTTGTCTGTATGCGAGAATCTCTTTACTCTGCATTGGGAAAGCCTGTTACCATTATAATGGTTAGCAGGCTCTCATTAATTTGATGTTGGACACTAATACGACACAATGAACCACTAATGAATTGCCATTAGCGTAATCAGTAGGTACTAACAATATAGTATAATGTAACATATCACATATTATGGTAACGGATCGCTGGCTTGCGACAACTCATTATCTTGTGCCGGTCGGTAACTTGGTGCCTAACAGTTATTGTTATTGTTTGTGATTATATTATTTTGTTAATTTAGTTATGTTTTGCAAAAGTATTATGGAACTCCTGTGGAGTGCCCTAGACCTCAAGGGCTCCCAACATCTTTGGTAATTACTTGTTCAGTCAAAGAAGTATCGTTTTAAACTGTTGTATCATAATTATTTTTCTTATGCGTGAAGATTTAGTCAAGTGCATTAATTCCCTCTGGTCATTCACTGCATTACCCATTGTGAGAGTCATACTTCATTCTTTAGCAGTGAAAATATTAGTAGCCCAATTTGAAAATGGAATCGATTTCAAATAAAGATAGAAATAAAGAAAAGATGAGACTTTCAAGATGGATTCCATTATGTCATCGGTATCTGTCAGGCTGGGAACGAGCAATTTACATTCTGGTCGTTACTCTTGTTATCAACTTGTCAGTTATCACTTATCCTCGTCATTGTGTTAAGCGGAAGAGACCCATTGCGAATTTATATGGCAATTTATATCACAATGAAATAAATTGCCACAATGAACGGTAGTAGGAGCGTGACACATTATGTGCAGTAAGGCGCGGCGCAGTCGAAATACTTTTATTTTGTCGTGAAAAATCTTTAAAATCTCACTGAAACATGTGATACGACATCAGCCGCTGAGTGACTGCTGATTGTGAGCGAGCGTTACGTTTGGTTGGTGTGATCGCTGTCTAATATTCGACATTTTTATTACATTTCAAGCCAACATATTGCTATATGGTTTACATTAAGCCCGTGAGTCCCGAGTTGCCGATATATCCCCACTCGATATTTTTTGCTCGATGTGTCGCATCTCTAGAAAAACAATTTCGTGCTGCACCGCACAGCAACACCTTTGGTGAGTTCCTAAAGACAGATCTGCATTCAGATACGCCTAAAAATCCGTACCGTGTGCACTACTTACTGTAGGTACGTACAGTCAACGCACATCGGCGGAAACAATTTCACATTGATAGTGCCTTTATTCCGAAGCAGTGAGAACGGTTAATTCTCGTAGTCCACTTGCGTTCGGTTGGGATGATACCTACTTGAAGTCAAAACTCTGGGTTATCGTTTCGTATATTATGTGTACGTAGTCAGGCCTAACTGACGCAATTTAAGCTGTTATGATGGAAAAAATTTACTGTTCCTTGCTTTTTGTCGATTTAAGGGTCGTACACACTGGCGCGACGCGACGCCCCACACAAAAGCACCGCGATTCGCGCGACCAGCGGCGCCTTTGTGTAGCGGTGTCGCGTCGCGCTTGTCTGTGGGAGCCTTTATGCGAACCTACGTAATTGTATGGTTTAGCTGACTTTTTTTGCAATTTCAGTGTTGGTCCCAAACAACAAATGATAAAAGCGCGCATGTACATACAATATTTAAGTAGGTAATTGATTTTATTCAAAGAATTTCCATGAGTACAATACGTGAATTCTTCCGGCGCATCTTAGGCCATCAGTATCGCTTTTCCCTTTCGCTTTACCATTGTTCACAAAATGAACTATTGTCATCTAACTTGCGCCGACACAGGAGAAGCAGTGCAGTTTCGAAGTTTCATATATGAAATATTCTGAAAAATTCTTAGGTTGAACAAATTTCCAAAGTTTGACGATTGATATGAAATTGATGATTATTATTCAGTAAATATATCATTCGTACAGTCGCGAATTGAACATTGATCGACATACGACGTAGGTAAAACAGAGTTGTAATTTGTAAAAAACCAAAGAAAATTTCAATTTCGCGGGCTACAGCTAAGAATGCACCTTAATTGTTTCTCTACATGTTTTCAGTGTTAAAAAAAAATTATAGACATAAATCTTATAAAAATAAACTTAATACGCTCACATCTGTCACGGTGATCGGAGATCGAGTTGATAGTGACCATGAACCAAAAACTCATTTATTTTAGCTCCCACACCATGGAACTATGGCTGTTCTTAGCATACACACCACACGGAGACTAGTATGTAATAAATTATTTTATTTTTGTAAGTATGTTTGTACAAACACTTTTAAACTGTTGTGAACTGATTTGGATGATTCTTTTTTTATTTGAAAGCTGGTGCTTCACATGTGGTCCCCTTTAAATTTGATCAAGTTCTGACCAGTAGTTTTCTAAGTTATCCTTAATACGGCGTATTTTTTCAACTTAGTTTATATTGATGATGTTTTAATAATTTCCTGTCACTGTTATTTACATATCAAGTAATGGGTATACGAATGTGTGTGGGGTAGATACCACGACTAAAAAGTGAAAAATAAAAGCTTTTTTACAAAAAAACGACCGACTTCCAAAAAAAAACACTAGAAAACGTGAAAAATAACTTTATTATCGGAAGTCGGTGGCCAAAAACATATCGCGTATGTCGCCTACGATTACGAACGGATTTTTACGAAATCTAAGCATTATTCCGAACAAAGAATTGGACAAATCAGGTTCAGTCAATAAATAATCATTTAAAGAAAAATTATTAACCTTCGAGGCAGCATCCCATAATAAACTCAGTTTTCCTGGTTTCTTTACTTTCTGCACATCGAAGTGCAGGAGATACCAAACGTTATTAGCGGAGAGTAATTCATCGTTTTGTAGTTCTCGTGCATAACCATTGACAAATAACTTAGAAATTTCCTGTTTATACCTACCCGCGTGGTCACTATCTTTATGAAATTTGCGTAACAACATTTGTTGCCGTGATAGGGCATTACTACAGGCTTAGCGTGACGCTTTCTATTTCTTGGAAGGCAAGACAGCTATTTCTATACAAAGAGACATTTCGTTTCTTCCTTTTTGACATCGCACCGTAAAAATCCTTCTACAATCTGTCATTTTGTCTTTCGTTTCTACCGATCGCTGTCTAGGTCCTTTTTTATGTAGACTATTTCAGAAGAAAGTTTTCTATCCCAAACTGTCAAAAACACGCTGACAACTGACAGTTGTCTAAGGTAGTGTAGACAATTTGATTTTGTAATCGCCATGCTAACGACAGTAGAAAACATTTTAGTTGACGGCCACAAACTATAAAAATAGAATGGAAAAATGGATTTTTTCACTTTTTATATGGAAAATGTGAATTATTATTAGGAGGGCAAAATTTTCATTATTTTTGCGATACAACACCCCATTTTCGAGATATAAGCAAAATAAAAGAAAAACGTGAACAAACTACTGAATATCGTAAAAAGTGCAGTTGACTCTTTCTACTTTGCTGCCGTCGTACTGTCTTCACGGAACGTCATTTTTGTCTATTCTTCCGTCGACAAAACGGTGCTCGTGCTAAGCCTGCTGTACGAGTTGGGCATATCGAAATTGTCTTTTTTTAAAGGTAGACCTACTTCCCAATGAGTAACTATTTCACGTGCAGTTTTATCAACAATATCAATAGCTCTAACATGATATATATTCTCACGGGATAAGGTCGATATTCCAACGGAGTCGAGATTAAATTAATTTTTGATAAGGTCATTAAGTTCACTAATTACATGCGTGTTATCACTATCCGAAGAACGAGCGAGATGGAAGACATTATGTTCACTTACTGAAGATTGAGTACGACCTTTGTGATAGCCATGGATGCTGCGTCCCAGCCTGCAGCGTGATGCATACTGCGAGTTCCTTCCGCCGTCAACAATCTCGGGTGGAGCTCTAATAAAATAATTATCCTTGTAACAATATACGCGGCACTACACTTTGCGCGTCAATTAATGGTTTTATATGAGCTAAGTAGGTACATTCAACTTTGTTTACGAGCGACATATTTTGAGCACTTAATTTTACCCTATCACATTTCCGTAAATTAATGTCATAGAAAGCATTGTCCTGTCCAGAAACTTGTATTTTAACTTTTGGCACTTCCAATTGATAAAGTTGTGAACCGAACGCGTCAGTAAACGATAGTTCCGAGTCGATTATTGACACTGCAGCTCCTTCGTCTAATAAAGCATAAGTACTCACTACACCCTTAGGGCCGCGCACTTTTACGGGAATTACTTTTAGTAGCGCGAAGTCGTTCGTCGTCGAGCTCGTGGATGCGTGAATGACGTCATCGTCACGTGCGACGTGCGTTATCGATGCGTCGGCGTCGTGAGTAGTAAGTAGATCTTATTCCGAACTATCTGGGGTTATCTACGGTGCATCAGCTGATTGTGACGTACTTGTAGGTTTCGTCCAGTGCAGAAGGCGGTGATGAGCCATACCGCAGCTGTTGACGTCACATAGAGGCGCAAGGCACACTTTGTTATTGTGTTGTTTAGTTGATAAACAATAATAGCAGTCTGTGCTTTTTGACGAATCTTCATCTGTCTCTTCTCATCGCACGTTTGATTATACGACATTCTGGTAGAGTGTGAATCCCTTTCTCACAAAACAAACATTTCATGTCTTCAACAGCGGCGGACGTAAACACAGAGCGGTGTCGAATCTTATCATCGAGTTCGAGTGATGCCTGTGTCAGTCGTTTTCTTTATTTCTCGTGGTAAAGTGCATGCCACGACTGGTAAAATCTATGCCAATGGCCTATGTTAATGGCCGGTCCGCATTTTTTTCAACTTTCGAGGCGTAGAGATCACAATACATCCGTGCTCGAAGACCAATTTATTACAGATAGAGGCGAAATAAAATGCAGTTTTTGTTTCTAAAATCAATTTGGAAGGTGCGGGTGGTTGCCGGGGTTTGCAAAACAGCTTCTTTATCATTTTTAAATATAAACTGTTTGTAAGCGACGCGGTGCTTGTTGACAGAGAGCGACCAATGCAGCCAACATCAAAATACTATAAGCCGGCCCACTCGCATCTTGCAATATTGCAATTTATTTTCAAATAACGTTTCACGCATTGCCGACAGATGACACTGAGGCCCGTATTAAAGAACCTCACTCAAACTCAAGCATTGCTTAAAACTCGTTTAAAGCCATTTGATTGGTTGAAACTAGTTTTAAGTAATGCTTAAGTTTTGAGTAAGATTCTGTAATACGGCCCTAAGAGTCTCTAACTTAATATATAATTTAGTTACCTACAGTTTGTTTACCTATAGTTATCTATATAGATATTGAGGCGTGCGTCGTCCACATAGATCGATATCCGTGGTCGTCCACAGTGACAAAAATTATTGATTGTATGCATCTTTTGCTAAAGGTGACGCTAATAATTTGAGAATTACACTAATGGATAGATAATTTCAAAATCTAAATAATTCACGTTTTATTTTATTTGCAAAAAATCGTTTGTTCTTTTTTTAAATTAAAATAATTCTAAATTTGAATTCTATTATAAATGAATTCTATTATACGTGCGCAGGGAGCGGTACAGAGCGATGCCCAGCGACGTGACAGACAAGGACCGAACGCTCATGGTGGTTTGGTCGGGGAAGCGCTTTAAGTAATTATAACTGACCTGCGGGGTAATTGCGTAACACACATAAAATGGCAATTGATCGCAATGCCTTTTTATTTTGACAGAATATTCTTCAAAACCCTCGGATTGGGACTGAAAGTGTGCTACGCAATTAGATGCTGTATTACTGTAAATCAAAATCTTATTTTGGAATCCATCATTCGTTTTCATACACAATCCCTAACGTATTCTCAGAATAGATGGTAGTTATAGAGCGAAGGTTCAAGCTCGTTGAAAATTAATTTCAATTAGTGCTACGCTACTCGTCTTTTGTGCTACAGGGTGCTCCATTGTTATCAGTCCAACACACGCCACCAGTCAAACAACGCACTCCCTACGTTGCTAACCACAATCCCGCATGGCTTTGACACCACAAATTCTATAGCACATAAGTACCATAGATTTGGCTCAGCGCTGCCATCTAGGTCACTCGCTTTTCTCCTTTTATGGCGATAACATGCTTTTCTACTTAGCTGCTGACATCGCTGTAAAGCGCCACGGGAAGCTAGCATGTCCCATACACAAAATGGTAATTCTGTTTGATTAACCTAACATGAGGGTTGAATTATGTCGTACGCCTTTGAGCACACGTTAACTTATATTATGATATTTTAGTATACACAGGTACAGCAGAAATATAGAATTTCATGAATTTATACGTCTATATAATCTAAATAATCGATATAATCTATCTAATCATAAGATACTATATACTTTTATAGAAAAAGGGGCTCGTGGATAAATAATAACATCCGCACGGGTCGATCGAACCATTCTCCAGTTAAGCTACGCTTGCCGCGACCGGTTCGTGGATGGGTGACCATCCATTACATATCGAGAACCCTGCGTGCCTCGAAAAGCACGTTAAGCCGTTGGTCCCAGCTGTCATTCGTATATCTTTGACAGTCGTTACGTGTAGTCAGGAGCCTGACAACCAGTTTTACCAAGCCGTATCGTGTTACTCAATAGCTGGCTGCATTCGGTTAGACTGGAAGCCAACCCCAATATAATTGAGAGAAAGCTAGACAGATTGATATATTTTTATAGAAAACGCATGATCCTCTGTCTGTTGAAGACATTGGTAGCACTTTTGGTGATGAATGATAGGGACTTAATTAATAACGAATATATTTTGCACGGCACTACATCTTGGAAAACCATCAAAAAACCTCGTTTACATAGTAATTATTTATACTGTGACAACACGGTTAATAAACTGCATTGAAAATAATTCAATGAAGTGTAAAACAGTACAATAGGTACATGTTTCAAGAGAAACAACGATTTTCGTAATAGTGTGCTCGACAGAACCGAATATTAATTATTATCATTTACCTTTGATGCTTAATGCTCATCAAAAGAAAATGTATATTTGTTGAACTGAAATACAAGAACAATGTGGTTTTCAAAGGAATCAAATCTGTGTCCCGTGTCCGTGTGTGTATCCATGTGTGTGTGTGTCTGTGGGGGTGTGTGTACGTATGTATGTGTGTGAATATTCGTATATGTATCCTACTCTCATAATTATGAAGGGCTTTAATAAAATCGAGAAATCAGAATAATATTCTTACCTTACGTGTATGTGTACAGTCTCAAAATGAAAGGATAAGCTCATTTATATCAATTTTACTTGCACCGTGCATGAGACTTATACTAAATTCTGACAATGAAATACCTACTGGCAACATTATGAATGTTCGAAAAGGTGGCAAGGCCACGCAACCATGTGTGAATCTATTAAAAATTAATATTGAAGATTATAATTTTTCATATATATTGAAGATTAAGTGGATCGGGAGAGTTGGTACAAATGTCGCCGACCTTTGGGTTAGTTGTTCCAGTGATTTGATGAAATGAAGTACAATGTTTTAATTAGAAAAATATACTTTTGTAATAGTAATATCTCAGCAGAACCTCTTTTAATGTAACTACAATTTAAATGCTCACCAAAATAATTTTTAGACCCTAAGACTAAATACCAAGTAAAATATGTTAATTTCAAATAAAATAAACCCACTCTGTACCGAGGTGCCTAAAGAACAACGTTTTAAGTTCCAAAAAAATTATACACTCATTAGAATAATTGTACGTGTTGTATTTATATTCTTTTTGCCTACCAAAATGGATAAATGCTCACCAAATCTTGTTTAAGTTGCTTACCAAAAATAAGTTTGCTTCAAAATGCACGGGTAGGATAGGATGCAAGAGCGAGCGAAGCGAGCTCGGGACTTGGGGCACCCCGACTCGGACAGGTTCAGGCCCCGCCATCCCCTTCGTGGTTATTTTTTTTTAAACCACCCAGAAGCAGGAGCCCCGCCAACCGGGGCTCCGTCGACTACGCCTTATAAATAAAAAAGGAAAATAGGTTCACTTCTACAATACTTTATGAAACACAATTTGGTGAGCATTTATCCATTCTGGTGGACAAAATTTGGTGAGCATTTAGAATTTTTTGGTAGTAAAATACGTACTTTTCTGGTAGGCGTTTAAACACAAGGCAATCAAAACACAGTAAACTTCCTTAAGTTTAATCAACATAAAAATATAAAAACATAATTTTCCTAGTTTTAAACAATAACATCCTAATTGAACACTATAAAACATGGTTCTTATGCTTTGTGAGTTACATATCTCTAGCCATAATACTTATAATTAGTCAAAAACAACGAAAATTTATAATAAATATATTGTATGGTGAAACACTTGGAAAGATTCTCCTCTTGGTACAATTATCCCCTGGTACATTCGTCCCCGACACATTATCAATCTATTTAATTACTTAAGTATTTAGTTTCACTGGAATAACTTGCATTAACTTTCATCATTAACCGTACTGTAATTTCAGACATCTCATTAAAAAAAAACTGAATCATGGCAGTAGGTAAATGCATTATAGCCATTGTTCCTTGGGTCTACTAGAACTAAACGATTCCATACCCACTTATCTTCTTCACTACTTGAGCTGCTTTGTTCAGTATTTTTTCTTGTCTTATGTTCCTTTTTTTAGTTTAGGTTTAGATTAAATTTAGGTTCAGCTTTGGATTGACAACTTGTGTTTTTTCTTATTTCTGTTGCGTTTCTTTTTCGTTCAATTTCTTCTTGTTCTAGTCATAGAAACAGTTAACAGAACGATGCTTAAATATTTATACCTATATGATCTTGAACCCAGGTACGATGCGCTAACGGACTCAATTCTACCATGGGGACAGTTGTACCGCTACAAACCTCCCCGAACAATTTATACAACTGTCCCCACAAGGTCTTTTCATCGATAAAGTAAAAAATCTTGTTTTTTTTTTAACTCGGAACTACTCGAATACAATTTAAATGTAAAGTCAACAACAGTATGAATTTTCTATTTACGTAGTAGTAACTGATCGAACTACTCACGCACTCGTGACGTGTTTCATTCATTTTTTTAATACTGAAAGCATTCACCTTTTTTTTCATTCAATGATAAAAAATTACATACAAGGTCGATCAAATATTCATATAGATAATAGGATGGGCAGAATCCCCGATGGTATATTAGGTGTATTAGCAATGCGTTACGCGTACTATACTTATGTGGTAAAGTGTATTTAATAATGTAGGTAGATTAATATTCTGTTGCTAATCTATTCATTAATGAAGCCTGATGGTGGTTAATACTAAATGCCATTTAATTTAGGTGAGTTTAATTTGTTGCCTTGCATGTGTTTAGAGGGTGTTCACAATACCTGGATAAATGATATTAAACACACAGGTAGTGTGTTTAATTTATATTACTGTACTAGCTAATGCCCGGCATGCGTTGCAATGTCTTTATTATTTTTAAACCACCCCTGTATTACAGCAAACAAAACAAAACAAAAATTATTCAAGTCGGTTATGCCGTTTTTGAGTTTTAGCGAGACTAACGAACAGCATTTGATTTTTATATATAAGAAAAGAAGAAAAAGATTAATAATCTAGGACATGAGTTGTGTTCAAAACCTTAAAATGCGTTCAGTCATTTATGCCTGAGAAACATCCAAACGTCTTTACAAAGTTCGGCGTTAATATAATTACCTAATGGAAGACTAAGCCGATATTACGGTTATTTTTATCATAAGAACTCTAATTTAGTGTAAAATCCTGCCCGGCGGTCTCCGCTAACTAATATGATTAGCCCATAGTACCCGGTCGACTGTGAAGGTACGGGTATCGTTTACCTTAGAATTATGTTCCGTAAATAAACTAGTGTATTGTATATGGTGTAAATTTTTGTTTTGCTTTTAGAACACTGTTCCAAGCGATGGTGTGATCAACGATGGTAAACGCTTGACTTCGAAATTGAAAATCTGAAAGTCAGAATCAAAAATGTATTGATTTTGACTTACAGAACACTTTTACAAGCGATGATGCGATCAAAGATGGTAAACGCTCGACTTCGAAATCAAAAATCTGAAAGTCAGAATCAAAAATGTATTGATTTTGACTTACAGAACACTTTTACAAGCGATGATGCGATCAAAGATGGTAAACGCTGGACTAGAAGGTACATTTTAACTAGTGATTTAAAGACGTTAACACTCAACAGAAATAATTATTGTCATTCTTAAGCTCTTTCTTTCCGTCTCTTTTATTTTTAGCCAATTTCGTTGTTTAGCAAACGACAGCGACACCATTATGTTGAAAATTGTAATCAAATTCAATTTCATTAGGTGATAAAGTTATTTAATTTATTCTAATCTTTAAATAAGTCTGAAGGATCGTAATGAAATGGAGATAAGCTGTTTTGGATAGGGGATCCTACTGGTTCTGGCTTCCTTAAGGAAACACACTGTGGGTAGGTAAAGAGATCTAAATTATTTCTGTTTTAGTTCCTACCCTGCCACTTTTTTTAATAAAAATATAAGGTAGGTCGTTATTCGAAGACATGTGACATCTACCAACCCGCACTGGGCTCGTGTGGTAGATTACAGCCCACTCCCTCTCCAAGAGAGGCGGCCTGTGTCCCAGCGGTGCGGGGGACATTATAAGCTGATTATGATTGTTTATCTCGAATATAGTCTCGAGTTTTTTAAAATATAAAATCCTAATCCTAACTATCCGAACTATATATGTATTATTATATATATATATATTATATTTATATATAATATTATAAATGCGAAAGTAAGTTTGTTTGTTTGTTATCTTTTCACGCCTAAACCACTGAACTGGTACATATACGTTGTCAGGTGTACAGAAACTGACATAGGGTACCTTTCATCCCACAAAAAAAGTACTGTTCCCGAGGAAAACAACAATAACGTTCTTATGATAATAGGTGGCGCCACGTGTCTTTCGAATCATGATTTAATTATAATCCGAATTGATAGTCAGTCTTAAATTAACGCAAGCGAAGCCGCGGGCAAAAGCTAGTTAATGATAAATTCACTAAGAATTCTTCAGAAAATTTCTTAAAAGCTCAACAACATACAAACATCTCTATGAGGCTGAATCTGTGGGCTGAATATACAGGGCTGCCACGATGAAAGAGCAGTCCTAAAAATGCTGTCACTCAATCGATACAGAAGGTATGTACAAAATTAGGTCGACTACCCAATTTGTAGGCTTCGCTCAGGTGCTCCCGACTAAAGGTGTTGGCATTTGAGATAAGTGTTTTTCTTTTACACCTTGAGGGAAGCAGTTAAGGGGAATCCTCAGCTGTAGCCTGCCATATTCAAATTTCGTTCGTGTTTTGCAAATTGTAACTCTGTTTTACATCGTATGTTAATCAAAATGCGATTCGCGACTGTAGAAATTATGTATTTACTGAATAATAAACATTAATTTTATATCAATCGTCAAACTTAAGTTTGACGATTGATATGAAATTGATGATAAACTAAAGAAAATTTGTATTTGGCGGGCTACATCTGAGCATACATCTTAACGAAAGATACGAAAAACTGTACCGAAACTGAAATATTACTTTCATGATAATTTCCTACGTCCTTCTTGGAAGAAAAATACGCAGCTGTTATAACTTTCACCTTTAATTTCTTTTTCCATAAATTATACGACCCGGAAATTAAGTTCATGAAACCAGTATACAAAGTAATTATACAGGTCAAATAACAATAGAAAAGTTCATAAAAGAGACGGATACAACATATATTTTAATTTTAATTCGTCATAGGAAACTGGGTCATGTTTTGTTCTTATTGTAAATAAAAAATCATGAATTATAGGTTCGGCATAATGAGACTAGGTGAAACTGTAAAAGTAAAAAAACTGAGTAGAGTTTTGTAGATTTAGGGGTTTATTCATAAACGTTGCTTAAAGTTAAATGACGTTTAAACGTCAAAAATGTATGGTTAAACAGTCGCTAATCATTACTTAACTTTAAGCAACGTTTATGAATAAACCCCTTATTCCCAAATTGGGCAGACTGTTCAATGATGATTTCTATGATTGGTTTAAGAAATATTATTGCATCTCCTTTTGGGCAATTTTAAATTGCATTAGGGTTGATATTGCTCTATTAGAAGAGAATTTCGTAATCTGCAAACTACATGATTTTCGAGTAATATCAGTAAAATCACCGTCAGGGGATACATAGTCGCGACACATATGGGAGTGGCGCGAGGAGGCCAACCGCCGCCGGTGCATAAGTCCGCTGCCGCGAGAAATCACGGCTCAGCGGACAGAGCTCCGGCGGGATCTTAGGGCGGCTTGGAGAGTGCGACTGTCGCAACCCAGTGCTGCTGGGCACGCCACAATTGCGGCGATAAGTCCCTTCTTTGAGAAGTGGATTGAGAGGCGCCACGGCGTCCTCACCTTCCGCCTGACGTAGGTCCTCACCGGACACGGTTGTTTTGGGAGGTTCCTGTTTCGCATAACGCAGGAGGAAACGTCAGAGTGTTACCATTGTTTGGATCGCCCGGAGGACACGGTGGAGCATACGGTGTTTGTCTGTCTGGCTTGGGCGGAACATCGCAGTGTCCTCGCGGAGGCGATCGGCGGCGGCCGTACGTCCCTAGTCGCCGCAGGAGCAGACAACCTGGGCGTCGGGAATCGATAGCTGATGATATTAGCTGATAGTAGGCGCGGGCTTGCGGACGGCGAGCAATGGGTAGCTCGCCGTCGGGTAAGCAGCAGCCCTGGGTCGACGGCGTGTTGTGTTCCACGCGCGCCTCAAAGAGATGTCAGTACTAAATGACGGGGTCCGATAGGGCCTATACCTGCCAGGGTCGCGGATTGTTCGAAAGAGTTACCGTGGCCCTGGCGCACAGGCAACTGAAGGAACACGGGTGGGTTTTAGTCAGTACAAGTCTAACACGCCCTCGAGCTCCGCCCAGAGTGGGAGAAGTTATTTGATGATTTCCCACCAAAAAAAAGGGTATACCATACAAACACGAAAACACAGACAAGACAAGAAAGCCATGACTTTATTAGTCCCTGGGTGACTAAGTATAGGTACATTGTTTGGCGCTATACTGTAGCAGGCCATGTACAGTCGATTTACAAAAACCTTAACCATACTTACAACTTTGTTATATTCTACGATGCAAACAGCAATATCAAAAATCTGACGCATTATATGATTTGACAAGTAACGAGATTTATTGTGACAAAGTCCAAAAGTGATCAACGTTTTCGTAAGAAGATCGTACGATACGAATTTACCAGAACACAGAACATTTGACGGCAGCCTGTTTGCGCGGTCATGGGATGTGGTGTAAGTGTAAAACTCATTTAGAACTGTCACCTGCAGTGGTGGAACAAATGTGCCCAACTACACATAATGTGTCTGTTGTGCACACTTTGCGTTTTAGGCGGTTTACACTAAAACACGTGATGAATGTATTTGTTCAGCGGTTTGTGTTGTAAAGCTTTGTTGTACATAACGTTGTCACAACCCTACTTTGTTTAAGTATCTTCAATTTTGTTGGGGCTACAGTGATTACGTAATCATTAATCTTTTACGTTGCGGCTTGTTATAATTTTTTTTTCGTGCACTGTTAGGTAAATCAAATCCCCGGAAAAGACATTGTAAGAATTCCTTAATGTATTTATAAATTAATCCTATTAAACATGCCCTAATTAGATTAAAAGCGCACATCGGAAACGTGACCGCTTTGCTAATAATGTGCTAAGCATAACCATCACAAAATAATACATAGTTGAACATGTGAACATTGTGGCACATAAACATATACATTTGTATCCTCAAACAATGCACATCATTGCTATTGAACAATGTGTTTCAGAATTTCGAATACAGTCCAAAAATAGGTCATTAAGCTTTTCAGCACTGACAATCAATCACTTTGCCACAAAAGTGTATGCAAGTCATATGGATTTGAATCATATGGGTAATCCTATTTCTATCATAGTGACAAATAGGATTTTATTTACGACAAGCTGTGGGCTCAATGAGGTAGGTGGGTTTGGTTTGGGATGGAGATGCGATTTCTCATCAGCGTTAGTGACGAACTTGCAAACGAACTTTTATCCACTATTTGATTAATATTCAAAAAATGTTCTCTAGTGCAGTGCTGCTCACATGACATAGAAAAAGCAGTGTGCCCCGAGGGGCACCGAGCTAATTTAATTTGATCCTGTATAACGAGTTATACAGGAGCAAATTAAATTAGCTAGACGCAGACGTGATGGATATCGATATCTAAACACGACGAAATAAAAATAAAAGATAAGAATATTTTTTTTGGGGATCATGTACCGCAGTTAGCGTAGTCACTTAACACATCAGTTTAACAATCAGTTTTGTTTGTGTAAACTTCACAGAAGTAATTCGTTTCGATACCTAAATACGATAAAACAAAAGCAAACAGATTTTCTCAGCTCATACTTCAAGTAACAATATCCAGCTATCGTGGACCCCAAAAATCAAACATCAAATCTTTTATAATAATAATTTATCGATAAAAGTCTGCGGAGTTTTTCTAGCTCATTTAATTTATTGTGCCGTGCTTCTAGACCCAGCGGATCAAGCTATGCGTTGTCTATCAGTGAATTTAAGATTTTGATTTATTATTGTTTTAACGCCAGCTCACTATTCATTTTGCTGGTACTTAATCATTATAACCTTGTAAAGTCAGGGAAATTCCTTGTTTAGCAAATTGAATAATAACTTAAATTATTCTTATATTCAAATCACAATTGTTATTCTTTGACAGTTTTATAAACATTGCAACAGCTGTAGCAAACACCGACTAACACAGCAAATTGATGAAGGGTGTCAATTAGCTTACCAATTAATTTTGCTGACTATACCTAACATATTTCATTGTACTAACCACTGTTATTGGCAAAATTGGCCGACACTGCGGGCGACAAATATGTTTTATTATGCATTGGAAACATTGGATGGTAATAGAAAATGCATTATTCATTAACTAGGAATTTAAAGGGATCTATTTATGTTGACAATTATTGTCAAAGCTTACAGTTAATAAAAACATGCTTATTCTGCGGGATACTTGCATAACACACTATCAGTAGCAATCGCTTTCATTTTGACAGTTCAACATCATTCCTTATCATCAGCGGGCCCTATTAGAATACCAGCGCTGCGGTATTTATTTTTTAAATATCGTAGCATTATGCTGAGATAGGAGCCTTTTTGGCCTCGCACAGGTTTTTTACTTGTTTATTGTTTTTTTTTTTGTTTTCTTTTTTAATGTTAATTTTGTTAGTTTTAAATGCTCCTTTTATTTTTACTCTTTGTATTTCCTGTGCGTGTCCTAAATAAAATATTTTTCTTTCTATTCATTGCGTTAAAGTGCAGCAAGCTTATCTGGCCCAGTGGCTTAAATTGGAACTAACGAAATCACTATGCAAAATGACAAGGTCTGTCATTATTAGTTTACTGACAGCGCCACCATCACCGGGCCAGATAAGTTTGTGGCACTATACTTACCTTGTTGAGCACACAAAATTTTCCAACATATGAAGCAATGGATTAGCAATACCCTTCAAAATGATTTAGATTATGATTGATAGTGTAATTAGGGTGTTGGTATCAGTGCTTTTAAATCTCATTTAACTTTATTTATCTATTCTATGTGGTTTATCGTTCATGTAAAAAGCATTTAAGGGACTTTATGGAATTAAATGTGTCAAGGGCTTCTGACAGGGATTTAGACTACAAAATCTGAAGATGCTTGCAGCCCGAAACTAGGTATATTTGGTACCTATGAATTCAATATGAAGAAATTATTACCGGAAGTGAGAGAAAAATAACTCGCAAGATTCGTTAGAAAGTTAAATAGATGTGAACAAATTAAAATCGTTTTAAAGAAAAAAAAACTATTAACTAAAGTCACCCTGGACTGTCAAAACGCTATAAAAAGCAGTTATGTTCGTGACCAACGATGTGATGTTTGTTCTCGTCGAGGTTTTAATGATTTTCGTCTAGAAATAGTAACCAGCAGCTAGTGGTTCAGTTGAGCTATGTTTAGCGCAGTCGAGATCTACCCTTTGTGGTGCTTTTAAGTTTATTTCGCGATAACGTCCTACCTACCTAGATTTCTGTTTGTCGGTCCCTGAAATTCCAGAAATTCTGTGCTAAGCGTGATTTCAGGAATCTAGCCCTTTGTCGTTGAGTTAGGTATTTTCTCCTTCTCGAAAGTATTTTTTAAGGATCTGGAATTTATGAAACTACTTACGCAGTATAGTTTGAGAATCACAGTTTGTGGTAAAAACAAAAAATTATTGTCCATGCAGTACAAAGGTATGTAGATAAGCTCTTGATCAAAACACATAAAACCAAGTTCTAAAGTCTTCAGCAAAAACTTATTTCATGGAAAATCTCATCACAAGTGAATGACAATATTTTGCTGAAGTTTTCCTAATGCCCTTAGTTTGACCCGTTTTGAAATAGACAACTTTGACCCATATTTTCGTTACGTAGCCGTGTGACAATTTTCCTGTTTCTCTTTCTTGGATAAACGATTATTGTCGAACTTATCTTTATCGTTCCAGCGACCTCTTTCGCAACCTTTGTACTTCGTAAATTTTTCTTAGTTTTTCAAGAATCTGTATGTGTAAACGCGCAGATTTTCAAGCTTAGTAATTTTACACAATTAAGATTCATCACATTATCTCAATGAGTGGGTGTCGATGGGCTTTTATATAAACAAATTATTTAAAAGTGGTGCTAATTAGTCGATAAGGCGAGCAGCTGTTGCTTAGCCTAATTAGCGGTGTTGTGTACTAAATACACATTTTGTACATGCAAGCAATACGTGACATGATTAATTAAACGCTAAATAATTGCCAGCTTTTCTGCGCCAGGTTGTAGCCAGAGACCTCCATTTGCCTCCTAAAATACTATGGTACATTTGATGCTCCAAGACTGGGATCACTCTTGACCTTTGCCCCACATTTTACTCATTACTTGAAGATTATAAATGTATTTAAAATGTATATTAATTTACATGTTCTATTGTAAAAAATGCTGTGCCCTTACAGGGTTCATATCAGGTGTTGGACCCTTAAAACTATAATATATTTTTACCACACGGGAGTAATAAATATTTTAGTTTGATGGAAGTGACATTTTTGCCGTCGTCAATTGCATCGTATAATATGACAAGGTTCTAAGTATGGTTAAGATTTTCGTAAATCAACCTTACATGATTTGATCCATGGAATAAAACTTTGTATTAAAGGCAACAGAAAATCGAGAACGGCGAGCAGTAAAGATCTTTAGGAAAATGTGTTAAATTGTTCATTTATTATAACTTAAGAAAATTTGCTAATACTAACTCTTCCAATACTCGTATAAATGTAGGTCAGTCAAGTAAATAACCAATGTGCAGTTATCCCCGGGTTACACGAGGCTAATTTTTGAAGCTGGGACAGCAAGATTGTCTTAGTAAGCTACAAAGCTGGTAACTCTAGCCTCGTGTAGGTATACAGAACTATCCCCATTTTTAGGCTAGCGAAGCTAGTGAGAAAGATAGTAAGCTAGTGTGATAGTTTAATAGGATGGGGTTCTATTTTTGAGCTTAGTAGTACCCCCACCACCGATTTTACAATCCTGGCTTGTGTTCTAGCCTCATGTGGCCGGGCTAGTACTTTAGTATCCTAAGCTAGTATCCAATCGAATCATTTTACTCGATGGGCTAAGACACTGCAATGCTACTGGCTTAAAATTTCCTAGCATCGTGTAAACAGCACTAGCATGTGTCAAGCCAGGATATTACTGCCTATTGGCTTGCTATCCTAGCTTCAAAAACTAGCCCCGTGTAACCCGGGTATTACTATCCCTTTGCCAGTGGCAGGTTGGAAAAATGCTTTACAAGAAAATTTCCTGGAACCGCGGACCAAAACCCGCAAAATATTTATGTCCATTACCGTCACGTCCCTTGCGGTGTTTGTGGGGACAGCACTGAGCGCTAACTACTAAATACCTACTTATGTACTCCTGGTAAACCGATTCTTGTTTCTGCGATTTGTAGGACAGTTTCTGTAGCAATGATTTATAGAAAAAAAAAATTGAAGATGTTTTCATAAAGGGGTATTTAAATTACCCAAATAGCAAGGGCGACATCCGGTACCCTTCCACTTTTTCGGCGAAGGAAGGCCTGGCATAATAGTAGTCCAAAATAAATTAGGCGCGGTCCCATATCCCTTACAACTGGGAGCGGCAAGGAATTGTTGAATTTTCCAAAGAACTACTACAACAAAAAGTTTATTTTCCATAATTGACAATCCATTAGTGTCTGTTTGTTTTGGGAATATCTACAACAACGGCCCAATTCGATGGATAGTGACGCACCTTTTTTGGGTACCTTCCTAATTATTCACGGTACATCACGGTTGTATTTCCCTAAGGGTTGGGCAGAGGCACAGATTTACTATATAGGTACTACTAGCGTTATTTTGGGAATGTAAAAGAGAAATAGCATAGTCTAAACCTACGCTAGAGCGAGATAGATAGACGAGACCGTTCACGTACACGCTATCGGCCTGTATCGGCCGACGTCTGTCGTGAACGAAATAAATCCCGCTTATTTTCACAAAATCTCCGTGCTTAGTAGTCGTGATTAATAATGGTTACGTGAGTGGTACCTGGATGTAACTCATATAAGAAAGAAAACCCACAGAATTATTAATTAAGAAAGAAAAGAAGAAAGAAAAATACGTTTGTTAATAACGTAACGTAACGTTAACATTCGTTGATTACACACGTAAACAAATATGGAATGTTTAACTGTTTAAAAAAAATCGTCACAATTCTAAAACATTGCATTTAATGTTTTAGAACGGCGACGATTTTTTTTTTACACAGATGGTTTCGGAAAATGATCGCATTTTATCACATTAATGCTTTGAATGCATAGGAATTATATTTAAAATAATAACAAATACGTGATTTCCTGTTTTTTCTAACGTTACTTTTGTAGACCTACATAGACATTGACACAATACGTCGACACTTTCGATAACATGATGTTGATATACAGATTGGCAGGAGAGTTGACGTCTAAAGGTAAAATTTATATACCTTTTATTACGGGGCATCCGAATCACCCCATGTATTTTCTGTGATTATTAGAAGTTTGAAAGACTTTTAAAATGTTAGATAGAGATTTTTTTAAATGTATTTTTTTCATAATGTTCTCTTGACAGCGGTTTTGATTTATTTCTCTCTTTCTATTGGACGTTTGTGGATGTTTTCTTAGTGTTCATTTATCACTCATCACCATAATGTCAAGTACAACCATAAAAATTGTGGTTTACTTGAGCTTTATGGAACATGACCGAAATTGAGTAGAGAGTTCAAAATTACTGCTCAAGCTTAATAGCCACAAAAGTTCGACTAACGATAAAAAAATTAAAAATAATGGCAATGGCTTGGCTTAAGTTTTTCTAAAAACTGACATGGACCTTCAATAACAAAATGCATTTAAAAAACCAGACCTCTATCGGGATAAATTTTCTATAACTTGCCTTCAAAGTAAAAGTAAAATAAAATATGGTATTTAATTTATCTATCTTTAAATTATGATAAAATTAAATAAAACGCCGTTGATTGTGATGTCAGTTGAAAATTACGAAAAAAAAAAAACATTAAATTTTTCACTTCTTCTTTCAATTTTCTTTTTCAATTCAATCACAAAAACCATCTATCTCCTAAACTACTAATGCTTGCGGAACATACATGGAGGTGATACGGATGCTCCGCAATAAAGGACATCTAAATTTTACCTTTAAGCGTCACTTCTCCGGCCACCCTGTATGTTTATTTAATGGATGGCTTCGCACGACTAGTGCATTAGTGCAAACAATTGCAAAGAAAATTATATGCGAGCCGTGCGTGACCGTACTTTATGATGAAACCAAAGGTTCTTGTAAAGGTATACATGAAGGATGTGGGTGGCCTCATTCATCATTCTCAAGATGTTAATGAGATAGGTATACAGTCTGAACGAGTTTTCCGAAAAGATGGAAAAGGGAAAAATGTAGAGGCATAATAAGTTCAAAAACGAAAAAAATATGTTCCAATAGATGGTAAACGAATGTCTTGTATCCTGTAAAAACTTTTTAACGTGCTTGAAATTCAAATGTATGATATGCCAGCATTATCTAACCATAAACACCTATTAATAAACCTAGTAATCAAACATTATTTTGTTAATACAATAAAGTGTGAACCAAATTACAATATTTTGATTTTTTATATATATTTTTTATTATCCCGTAGTGGGATTTATAGATATCCCTAGGTGTGTCCGTGGCATCACAACGGGCCCTATCAGAATACCAGCGCTGAGGTATTTAATTTTTTAAATATCGCAGCATTGTGCTGAGATAGAAGCCTTTTTGACCTCGTACAGGTCTTTTATTTTTTACTTGCTTATTTTAATGTTAATTTTGTTAGTCTTAAATGCTCCTTTTTATTTTTATTGTTTGTATTTTCTGGGCGTGTCCCAAATAAAATATGTTTCTTTCTTTATTTCAAAATACTTCCAAGGAAAGCTTACGACATATCTATATATTAGGTCTTTACCTATGAAATTGCCGTTCTGCAGTACTGGCAATTTCAAATCAAAATAATTTTTGTTTGGCTATGAATTCTAATTTCAAATTAATTTTATTTTAAAAACATGGATTTTTTTTTCTAAAAGTAGTCATTTCTTTATTGATTAGTGTTACATTTTCATCGCATTTCAATCTTTTTCGTCATCATGGATACGTTAAAAATTCGAGTAATTATGGAATATGAGTACCGTCGTGGCAGCAACGCGGCACAAGCGGCACGCAACATCAACGACGTTTACGGAGCTAACTCTACAAACCAACGCACCACCTGTTATTGGTTTGCTCGCTTCCGTTCTGGAAATTTCGACCTGAAAAATGAACCTCGCGGTCGTCCGAAGACTTTGGTCGACAATGACGAATTAAAGGCGATTGTGGAAGCTGATGATACACAATCTACGGCTGAATTAGCAGCAGCTTTCGACGTTAGCGTCAAAACAATATTGGTCCATTTGCGTCAAATTGGCAAGGTAAAAAAGCTTGACAAATGGGTGCCCCACGAACTCAATGATCGCCAGCGCGAAGTACGCGTCGAGACGTGCCTTGCACTGCTCAACAGACACACAAATGAAGGAATTTTGAACCGCATTGTTACCTGCGATGAAAAATGGATTCTGTTTGATAACCGTAAGCGCTCAGCAAGTTGGTTGGATCCTGGTTCAGCACCTAAACAACGCCCTAAACGAAAACTTACCCCTAGAAAAGTGATGGTCACTGTTTGGTGGTCTAGCGCCGGTGTGATTCATCACAGCTTCTTACCAAACGGGGTGAGCATTACTGCAGATGTGTACTGTGAAGAACTGAACACAATGATGGAGAAGCTGGCGCATCTCCAACCAGCATTGGTCAATCGCTCGTCTCCGCTGCTCCTGCACGACAACGCGCGACCTCATACTGCACAGCAGACGGTCTCCAAGTTGCAAGAACTGGGGTTGGAAGCTCTCCGTCATCCGCCCTACTCACCAGACCTTGCGCCTACAGACTACTACTTTTTCCAGAATTTGGATAACTTCTTGGCGGGAAAAAAATTTAATACCCGAGAGGCAGTACAAAATGCCTTTGAAGAATTTGTTGCCTCCCGTCCAGCTGATTTCTTTAAGAAGGGCATCAATAAACTGCCACTGCGATGGCAAAGATGCATTGATTGCATGGGTGATTACTTCGATTAATACAAATAAAAAATTCATGAAAAAAATTCGTTTAAATTTTTTCATACAAAACGGCAATTTCATAGGTAAAGACCTATTAAATTGCCGTTTTGTATGAAAAAATTTAAACGAATTTTTTTCATGAATTTTTTATTTGTATTAATCGAAGTAATCACCCATGCAATCAATGCATCTTTGCCATCGCAGTGGCAGTTTATTGATGCCCTTCTTAAAGAAATCAGCTGGACGGGAGGCAACAAATTCTTCAAAGGCATTTTGTACTGCCTCTCGGGTATTAAATTTTTTTCCCGCCAAGAAGTTATCCAAATTCTGGAAAAAGTAGTAGTCTGTAGGCGCAAGGTCTGGTGAGTAGGGCGGATGACGGAGAGCTTCCAACCCCAGTTCTTGCAACTTGGAGACCGTCTGCTGTGCAGTATGAGGTCGCGCGTTGTCGTGCAGGAGCAGCGGAGACGAGCGATTGACCAATGCTGGTTGGAGATGCGCCAGCTTCTCCATCATTGTGTTCAGTTCTTCACAGTACACATCTGCAGTAATGCTCACCCCGTTTGGTAAGAAGCTGTGATGAATCACACCGGCGCTAGACCACCAAACAGTGACCATCACTTTTCTAGGGGTAAGTTTTCGTTTAGGGCATTGTTTAGGTGCTGAACCAGGATCCAACCAACTTGCTGAGCGCTTACGGTTATCAAACAGAATCCATTTTTCATCGCAGGTAACAATGCGGTTCAAAATTCCTTCATTTGTGTGTCTGTTGAGCAGTGCAAGGCACGTCTCGACGCGTACTTCGCGCTGGCGATCATTGAGTTCGTGGGGCACCCATTTGTCAAGCTTTTTTACCTTGCCAATTTGACGCAAATGAACCAATATTGTTTTGACGCTAACGTCGAAAGCTGCTGCTAATTCAGCCGTAGATTGTGTATCATCAGCTTCCACAATCGCCTTTAGTTCGTCATTGTCGACCAAAGTCTTCGGACGACCGCGAGGTTCATCTTTCAGGTCGAAATTTCCAGAACGGAAGCGAGCAAACCAATAACAGGTGGTGCGTTGGTTTGTAGAGTTAGCTCCGTAAACGTCGTTGATGTTGCGTGCCGCTTGTGCCGCGTTGCTGCCACGACGGTACTCATATTCCATAATTACTCGAATTTTTAACGTATCCATGATGACGAAAAAGATTGAAATGCGATGAAAATGTAACACTAATCAATAAAGAAATGACTACTTTTAGAAAAAAAAATCCATGTTTTTAAAATAAAATTAATTTGAAATTAGAATTCATAGCCAAACAAAAATTATTTTGATTTGAAATGGCCAGTACTGCAGAACGGCAATTTCATAGGTAAAGACCTAATATATAAATGAATCCCTATTTCCCTTGGTCACGCCATAACTTGAGAACGACTTTACCGATTTCATCTATCTTTTTTTTAATAGTTTTCTACTACAAAAAATAATTTGTAAAAGGTTCTTACGGATTTTTTTTTTTAAGTAAGTTGCGAGATTTATGCGGGTAAAACCGCTGGGCGCAGCTAATTTACAATAAATTAGTTCTCTTTGGTGGAAATTAAAAATTCCACACGTTTTTTTGCAGTTTTATTTTTGTTCTACTTCACTGCAATCTATATCGATAATCGAAGTTCAGGCAGCTAGTAAGCACAGCACTATTTGTCTCGTACACATCCATATCACACGCACACTGGTGTAGTTTGTTTTTGGCCTCGCCCTAATCACCACATTGCCCATGTAACGCTAGTATATGTATACTAAATCTATGGGCAGAGTTGTGTGTCTGTACCTATAGTACACCCACAATCCAAACCTAATTAGTAACAAATGAAAGCTAGAGGCTGAAAGACAGGATTATCGATAAATTGAGAAAGAATTTTACAATTCTACGTGATAAATTTTATTAGGTATGTGATATTATTATTATTTATTTTTTTGTGCACAAATAAATAAATAAATATAATAATGGATGGTTGGTCAAAAGTGATTAAAATAAAGAGGATCACAAAAATACGTTCAATAATCAATATACATATTAGCGTATCTATGAATATTTATAGGAAATCAATATTGGAATTATTTGAGGTTTGATTAAAATACTTTGTCATTGTTGATCTCCTTTTCATGCATTAATTTCGTTTTACTGCATGTTAGCACTCCATTTCTTTACAATCCCCGGGGGGCTCGTGGCTAAGTAAGCTTGTGGTTAAGTTACGCTTGCCGCGGTCGGTTCGTGGATGGTTGACCTTCTTTACATACAGTGCCTCGTGCCTCGGAAAGCACTTTAAGCCGTTGGTCCCGACTGTCATTCTTGGATCTTTGACAGTTGTTATGGGTCGTCAGAATCCCGAAAATCTGACAGCGAGTCTTACCAAGGCGTATCGTATTACCACTCAGTAACTGGGTTGTGGAGGTCAGATAGGCAGTCGCTTCATGTCAAAATACTGGTATTCAGCTGCATCCGGTTAGACTGGAAGCCGACCCCAACATAAAAGTTGGGAGAAGGCTAGGCAGATGATAGTGGTCTTATCAGAAAATTTATTCAGAACAGTTCGTTTATAATACAGTCAATATCAACTTTCTCATTTGTATTCATAGCGTTGGCTAAGATTTCTGTATAATCTTCTTAGTTATGTTGGGTAATATTTTGTTCTACATATTTATGTATATTTTGTCTTTTGTATTTAGTATCTAAGTGTGTGACTAGGGCAGACGTTTTTAATCTATGTAATTTCTATCGTCGTCAAATGCGTTTGCCCTTGAGTGAGATTGTATTTCACTCATCGTTGAATACCTAAAATTGTATTGTCGTTAAAACAGTGTAATTTATATTAATACTCCTCTTTGAACTAATTATTAATTCAGATAATAAAAATATATCGTCATTAGTCCCAGTCCAAATAAGGTTTGAGTTAACAAATTAAAAGAGTCGAGTCTCTGTGCTAGGCGATTTCCCTTCTAATAAAACTTCTCAAATAGTTCAATATTGCAGAAAGCTATAGCTTTAACGTTGCAGTAACCCTTAGTTTGAAGATCAGGATTATGCATAATTAATGACCTGCCGTTCGCTTCGGTTGCTGCATTGATCCATTTGCTTCAGTTTAATATTTCAGGACCGTTTTTCGCAAGCACTGTTATAGTGAAATATCTATACCACAGTAGAAACAGTCTGTGGATAATGAGCTCGTAATCTTGTTTATTCAAAGCGGGCGTTTACGCGTGACTTCTTTGTTTTATCCAACATAAATTAATGTTTTATTACATAAAATTAAATAACATCACACCTGTATTCCCCAAGGGTTAAGCAGAGGTGTTCGAAAAAGCAGAGAAAAACTGTTTGCACTTTATGGTCTAAAGTAACATACGAATAATACAAGCTTTCATCAGTATGTCGCAAAATATTCAAAAACTTTTAAAAGTGTGTGCAAAATAGCAAAAGCTCTTTACATTAGCAATAAAATAAAATCAGATGATGATAAATAATAACTACCTGACAAATAATAAATAATGAAACAGGCAGGAAAAAACAGCGTCAAACTGAATTTAATTTAGATACTGCATATGGGCCAGAACAACTCAGATGTAAAAATAGCTCAAGAATTTGAAAACTGTTTTACTAATATTCCCTTTAAAACTACTGAAACTTTAAATTCTTCACCCGCGCTTTCTGCTGCCTTACTTAAAAATAATTAAAGGCATGCCCTTTGTAGTTTAGGTTTCAGCATACAAACCCCCAAGCTGTTATAAAAGCTTACAAAGATCTTAAAATTAAATCAACAGAAAATCTCTGGGGAATGTCTGTAAAAGTCTGTAGTTCTCTCATCGAAACCATTGCGCCCTATTTAGTTTTCATATTTAACACCAGTGTAGACCAAGGAGCCTTTCCGGATCTTTTGAAACACAGTAAAGTAGTTCTATTATGCAAATCTGGTAATAGTAAAGAAACCAATAATTATAGGCTTGTATCAATTCTGCCAGTTCTCAGTAAGGTGTTTGAAAAGTTAATGCTCAATCAAGTGTTACGTCACTTTAATAAAAATTCCATCTTTCATGAACATCAGTACGGTTTCACCAATGGGTGTTGTACCACTGACGCTGGCGTGTCACCCTAATAAAGAACATTTTTAACGACTGGGAAGAAGCACAAGATGCCATTGGAATCTTTTGCGACCTCTCTAACGCGTTCGGTTGCTTAAACTACTGGATACTTCTGCTGAAACTAGAGCACTATGGGACTAGCAATACAGCTCTTGATTTACTAAGATCATACCTGAAAGATAGAAAGGTTAAAGTTCAAGTTAACGGCATGAACTCATTAGAGTCTGAAATGACAATGGGCGTTTCTCAAGGTTCGATATTGGGTCCATTCCTCTTTTTAGTTTACATTAGTGATTTACCCCAAGTACTTCAAAACCTACCGAAGATGGTGTTATTTTCAGATGACACATCATTGGTCTTTAAATTAGACCGACGGTCATAAAATCTTGACGACGTGAATAACTCTATTCTTCAGGTCCAAATTGGTTTACGGTAAAACATTTGGTACTGAATGAAAAAAAAACCAAATGCATTAGATTTAAATTACCTAATGTTAGAAGTTGCGAATATGACATCAGATTGAATGGAGAAAAACTAGAATTTATTAATCAGATGGTTTTCCTAGAAATCACGCTAGACGAGAAATTACAATGGGGATCCCATATAACATTTCTTGCGGGGCGGCTATGCTCGGCTGCTTATGCTGTTAGAAAGATAAGACAGTTCACAGATGTAGAAACAACGCGTTTTGTCTATTTTAGCTACTTCCACAGCATTATGTCATATGGCGTTTTACTGTGGGGTCGGGCTGCCGACAACGAATCCATTTTCATTTTGCAAAAGAGAGCTGTCAGGGCCATTTACAATCTACGTCGTCACGAATCTCTTAGGGAACCATATAAAAAGATGTACATTATGACGGTACCTTGCAAATTCATTTATGAAAATATTATATATGTAACAAAAAATCTACATCTGTTTAATAAAATAAGTGATAGACATAATTTTAATACTAGAAATAAAGATAAAATAGATCAACAGTTTTTCAGATTATCTAAAGTACATACATCTTTTGTGGGTACTGTGTTAAATGTTACAACAAAATGCCTTGTGATATATTGCAATTAGAAGAAAGAAAATTTACAACTCATATTAAAAGTACGCTTTGTAAACAAGTATATTAAAAATTAAAGGATTATATCCTAGATAAGAATGCTTGGAAACATGGTGGTCCTGATCCATAGGAAAATCTAGAGTCTAGACAAAATCAAACTGGTTGCTAATTTAATTGTATAATTTATCATTTTTATGACATTGATTTTACATTATGTAACTACTTTAACTCACACACTACATTATTACTTGTTAAAATTTAATAAAATTCTTCTTTTTTCCAATATTTGTAAATATGTGAGTACTACGAGTATGTACCTATCACAGAATTAATTTACCTGTCATTGCTTTATATTTAATTATTTTTACCTATTGTGGTATAGTAATTTTATTCTAGATGCATCGTCTTTACACATAATTATATAATGAATGTATACATAAAATTGCAAAACATAAAAAAAATAACGGTGGTGTTTCTTGCCCATTCTTCTCCATACATAACTACCTTTTGGAATGGGCAACTAGAATCAATTCTATTTTCATGTAAATTGTGACGTTCAAAAGTGCCTTTAATGTCCCTAATTGAAATAAATGATTAGACTTTGACTTTGACCTATAGTATATATACCCACTTTTTGCCAGTTACGTTTAAGTGACAAATGTAATAGGGGACGAGCCTATGTATAATTAAAATATTTAAAAAGTCACACCTACAATAACCATCACGCTTAACAAACTAACATTTTTCTTTGTTTGCTACATTAGGATTACATATCTACAATATATTGTAATTTTGCCTAGTTTGAACATATACATACATTATTCGTCTCTCCATTGCTGAGCTCAACACACTAACCGTTTATGGTCGCTCGTTGTGTGCTCGCTACAGTGTGATCCCTAAATTCCTGACTTGGAACGGTAGCCCCTAATTGTGTTAGAACAATTAGTGGTTTGCACAGCCTGTCGCATACACGCATTTGCACATTATATGCATCAATTTGCTGCGTGTTCGGCCATAATATAGTATACCTACGTACATGCTGTCAGAACATATTAGGTATTGTAGTAACGCCTGAACCACACAGGATGTATCAGAAAGGTGTGGTCATATTGAAGTTTTGTATAGGACAGTTGATATTTTTTTTGCGAATACAATATTGGTCTCATGGAGAAAGTGATTCAGTTTGACGGTCTGGACCATCCCTTCATCATTTCAGCCGAAAGACGGCCACAGCTGGACATAGGCCTTACGCCTCCACCAAGCATCGCCATTTCGACCGGTTCTTTGCTTCTCGCATCCAGCGGATTCCTGCGGCTTTCACCAGGTCAACGGTCCACCTCCTCCACCACCTCCTTAAATAACCAAACGATGCTGAGATACATGCTGCATATGGTTCTTCTTCTTTTCGAATCGATGATACAACAATTATGACTTGTTTACTTTGGCCCAGCGGGGCGAGCATGGACGTACCCAAGACGTTTGTGAAAAGGCATATGGTTACGGTAAGGAGGGTTTTATCGCCCAAACTGTCAAAGTCAAATCATTTATTTCAAATAGGCACATAAAAGGCACTTTTGAACGTCAAAATTTACAAAAAAATAGAATTGATTCTAGTTGCCCCTTCCGAAAGGTAGTTTCGTATGGAGAAGAATGGGCAAGAAACTCCACCGTTACTCTTTTAAAATATTTTACAATATTATGTAAGTTCACATTAATTATGTAATCATATGTGAAGACGATGCACCTAGAATAAAATTACTATACCACAATAGGTAAAAAGAATTAAATATAATGCAAAGGCAGGTAAATTAATTATGTGATAGATACATGGTGCTCACATATTCACAAATATTGAAAAGTAGATGATGTTTCCAAAATTTTAACAAGTAATAATTTAGTGTGTGAGTTAAAGTAGTTAAGTACATAATGTAAAAATCAATGTCATAAAAATTATAAATTATACAATTAAATTAGCAACCAGTTTGATTTTGTCTAGACTCTAGATTGTCCTATGGAGCAGGACCAGCATGTTTCCAAGCATTCTTATCTAGGATATAATCCTCTAATTTGTAATATGCTTGTTTACAAAGTGTACTTTTTATATGAGTTTTAAATTTTCTTTCATTTAATTGCAATATGTCACAAGGTATTTTGTTGTAACATTTAACACAGTACCCCATAAAAGATGTATGTACTTTAGATAATCTAAAAAATGGTTGATCTATTTTATCTTTATTTCTAGTATTAAAATTATGTCTATCACTTATTTTATTAAAAAGATGTAGATTTTTTCTTACATACATAATATTTTCATAAATGAATTGACAAGGTACCGTCATAATATTAATCTTTTTAAATAGTTCCCTAAGAGATTCGCGACGACATAGATTGTAAATGGCTCTGACAGCTCTCTTTTGCAAAATGAAAATTAATTCAATGTCAGCAGCCCGACCCCACAGTAAAATGCCATATGACATAATGCTGTGGAAGTAGCTAAAATAAACCAAACGCGCGGTTTCTACATCTGTTAACTGTCTTATCTTCCTAACAGCATAAGCGGCCGAGCTTAACCGCCCCGCAAGAGATGTTATATGGGGTCCCCATTGCAATTTCTCGTCTAGCGTGATTCCCAGGAAAACCGTCTGATTAATAAATTCTAGTTTTTCTCCATTCAATATGATGTCACATTCGCAACTTCTAACATTAGGTAATTTAAATCTAATGCATTTGGTTTTTTTTTCATTAAGTACCAAATTATTTATCATAAACCACTCTTGGACCTAAAGAATAGAGTTATTTACATCGTCAAGATTTTGTGACCGTCGGTCTACTTTAAAGATCAATGATGTGGCATCTGCAAATAACACCATCTTCGGTTGATTCTGCAGTAATTGGGGTAAATCATTAATGTAAACTAAAAAGAGGAATGGACCCAATATCGAACCTTGAGGAACGCCCATTGTCATTTCAGACCCTAATGAGTTCATGCCGTTTACTTGAACTTTAACCTTTCTATCTTTCAGGTATGACCTTAGTAGATCAAGAGCTGTATTCCTAATTCCATAGTGCTCGTGTGATAAAATGTGTGACTTATGCCATTTCACAGTGGCCGTGCTAGCCCCGCAGTAGGTGGCCTGTGTCCATGTTGATTTACTTTTGCCGTTTGCTCGATTCTCATTCATTTGTTTCTCAATGAGACTTTGTTGCTTCTGTCGTGCCAACCATCTTATCACCGAGACTAACACACACCGAGATTAACAATGTATGTATTCAGTGTACCTACATTATCTTTTCAGTATGTTTTTATGTACCGATGGTTGTCCGTGAGAAATTGCATTTAGCGATAACACTGCCAATGGTAGCTACTGTTTCATGCCTGTTTTAGTATTCTATAAATTCATTCACTGACAGACAATGCACAGCCTAAACCGCTAGGTCTAGATGGTTGAAATTTCTGAGAAAGGTTTTTGAAGATTCATTCCCCAACGAGGTTAAATAGGGGATCAACGTTTGTATGGAAGTACCGTCAAAAGGGGTGAACAGGGATGCAGGGTGAATCGGAACGAAACTTTAAAAGGGATTTTAACATTGAAATAATATAGTTTGTTGCCAACAAGGCTACTTAATCGTTAATAATAATACAGTAAACGCATTAGAGTCCTTTTTGGCAAAAAACTATATTATTTCAATGTTTATTCCCTTTTAAAGTTTCGTCTCGATTCACCCCTGCATCCCTATTCACCCCGTTTGGCGGTAAATCATTATTTCCGATGGGAAAGTCGCACGGCGTGTTTTTTGTATAATCTCCGTTTTAATGTCGTTGTCGACAATTTTGTGAGCCTATTTGGAACTAAACCAGATTTTTGATAAATTGGAAATGGCTAGCGAGGCCGGCGGCACGTAACTTTATTGTTACGAAGGATATATAACATGTTCGTGCCACTGTTTTTACTCACGGCGTGCAGTAAATAAATATTATGTACTTACTCTAGGTATGTATTTAGCTAATTGCGGTATTTATTTCATTGTGGATTGTACACAACATGATGCATGTGATGTGAAAACATGCATAAATAGCGCTTTTGCTGTAACACTGTTATTAAATTGTTCTACAACTACTTACATATAAATATTTAATTGTAGAGTGATAACAATATAAAGAACGGATAAACTTATCCGTAAGATGGTTCTGTGCTAAATCTAATGCCCGGACATATTCCCGAAGCGTTTGTTTCAATTGACGCTGTTAAACAATTGTTAATTAGAGGAAAAGTACAATAGAATTCGTATAATGTAATCCTACTGTTTACAGTTAGATGAGGATGTTAATTGTGTGCCATGAGATGACACAAACAGTTAATTAGCCCCGGTTGAGTTAGCTGCATATTATTTGATGTCGCGTCGTGTCTTCTTGCGGGCTTGGGTATAAATGTGACGTTTTAAAAGCCACAAGGGTGCAACCAGACTACGGTCGATCGACGACTTCGTGTCACATTTTGAAACCTAATATTATGACATAATATGTGGTGACATATTTTGAGGCGATGGTGGACGTCGATGAACCGCCCGTGCCTTCTCGATGCACCCTCAGTATCTACTAGTAGGTACTAGGAGGTAGGTAGGTGGTAGGTGTTGGGATACCTAGGTATCCAAATTCGTCTTGGACGTTACTAGCTTCTGGTGAAAGGCTGCACCTGATCAAAAATCAGAATCAGGCAATGAGCTAACACGGTGATCCTTCTGTTTATCAGAAGGGGCCTTTGCCCTGCAGTAGTTAAACTTGGGTACTATAATCTCATTAGCCAAAACCGTAGGGACTTAAAAATCGTACCAGTTCTTAGAAGTGTTTTCAGTTCGAAGCGAAATATTCATAAAATGTCATTGAATATCATCGAAATGGTCGGGATGGAACGAGGAGCATATAAATGGGCTTCATTTACTGGAAGCGGCAAACTGTAACGGATTGAAGAGTTTAGTTTTAAATTCCATTGCGGTTTCCAGCACACGTATAGATAATAAATAAGTCCAATAAAAATGTTATAAGTACACTGTTCTTGTTAGAACCTCATATAAAAGCAGGAACGACGAAAAAAAAAACATGTTATCTCAATACGTTTTCAAATTAATGTATTCAATTAGTTGTTATAATGCCGTGTTTCTAATTATTTTTTGTTGGTAACGTTTCACACATATTGGTACACTGTGTGCCGTAAAATATTTTCGAGATTGGTACTTATACAAGACGGGATCCCTTCTTTTCGCATAATGTTCTTTGTTCTAATATACTTCGGCATAACGATTTTGGCACAATTTGTTTTGGCATAATAATACTTCGGCATAATTTTTTTAGGCATACATTTTATGTTGGCATAATCATCTTAAAGACTAATTTGTTTTGGCATAAATTTGATTCGCATAACGTTAGTAGGCCTAATGACTATTAGCATAATATTGTTGGTTAAAAATTTTATATGCTGTGCAACAAAAGTTAGTGACAGAACCGAATTGCTGCAAAACCGACTCCACGTAGTCTTGTTTGTCCTACCCCTAGAGTGTAATTTAAAATCGCGTAGGCGCGTAGGGGCGAGGCGGCTCGCGGGCTGAGGAGCAGGCGGCTGCGAGCGAGCCGCCGCGGCTGAGGCTGGCCGGCGAAGCCGGCCAACAAGTCGAAGCTGCGGTGGTGAGCGAAAGCCGTCTGCGACGATTAGCACGCGTGGGGCCGCCGGAGGCCCGCAGCACCGGAGCCGTGACAAAAACCCTGCCTGCTGCATGCTGCATGCTTGCTTGCATGCTGCATGCTTGCTTGTTTGCTGCATGCTTGCTTGCATGCTTGCTTGCATGCTGTATGCTTGCTTGCATGCTGTATGCTTGCTTGCTTCATGCTTCCTACAGCGAAAAAAAAAACCCACAAAATTGTTCATAAAAAAGTTATGCTTTAGAACTTTATGCTTAATAAATTTATGCTTTAGAATATTATGCTTAATCATTATTATGGTTAGAGAAATTATGCTTAAAAAAATTATGCGTAAGCTGTTATGCGTAATTATATTATGCGAAAATATAATTATGCCAAACAAAATTATGCTAAATTATATTAGGTCTTAAAATTTTATGCAAGTGGATAGAGAACCATACAAGACAACATCATGTATCTGCTACTGCCTCTATAATAAGTAGTACACGTGTTCCTAATTTTTCTTGAACCACATGAATGTCGAATGTAATAGCCAAACACGAAAATAATATACTCTGGTGTAACAAAACTGTCACATCTCCGACACTGAAACAACCCTGGTCTAATTGGGATTTCATGAATTGATTTGAACCTTCGAAACCCATTTATCGAATTTGTAAAGCTTATACCTGTATCAAAGGCCAAACTAAACAGATAAAGACTGGATTTTTATGTGTTAAAAACATAAACAAAGTATGTTTAAGTGACTCATTTGTTACATAACTTGCCATAGTTTTATATGGGAAGCAATAAAAAAGAGGCAATTTTTATTAAAACAAAAATTGTGCACACTTCACTTTATTGGCATGAAAATGACAAGACGTCCGTACAAAGTACTTATAAAACATTTGTAAAAGTTAAGTTATACGAAAAAAAAAACCGGCCGATTGAGTACTTCCTTCTTTATTTGAAGTCGGTAAAAAGGGCAATTAAACTGTTTGTAGTTACTAATCGAACTTCAGAAACAAATACCCAGTCCCTCGAAAACCAATAAAGACAGTATAATGACAAAAATAAAGCAACACTCGCTAATAGCACTATGAATTGCAAAACGAAACGTAAATAAGTGCAGTTAGACGTCGGGCGGCGTCGCGTCTGTCGGATTTGTCGCTCGAACAATTTCCCCTCATTCTTCGACGTTGGAAAATGAAGTGCTTTTTCCATTTCCCGTCGTATGTCGCATTGCTCGAAAGCTTGTGTAGGTGTGAACCGTGTGGAACGACACTACGGCTCGAGTTTTCTTATCCTGTGCGTGCCTGAATGTGCTCAAATCGTGAAATTACCTGATCTTTGTGTGAGATTGATTGTTGATGTACGCACTGTTAATGTTGCTTGTAATTGTGTTTTTTCTTTCTTTGTCATTATTTTTTTGTTGGTGTTGGTTTTGTATCAGATTAATGGAAATATAGCAATTCGTCGGTTTGCGTGTCAGTTACTCCACAAATAATGATTGCGTTATTATTTTCATTTGTATAATCCTTGCAAGTTTTTTTACCGTCATAATGTCCATAAATGTAATTAGGTATATCTACAACACTTCTGGTTATATTATATCTGGTAAAATTTTCTAATAATTGCTGAAAATTACTCGTATTTTGGTTTTACGTAAACACGAGCTGCCATTATATTATCTGCCTATTAAGATAACTTCACATTTACGGGTCTTAAAAAAATTACCGTAAGTACATATCTATTTGAAGAAATATTCAAATCATATTCATGGCATTTTATAGACCCCCTATATAAAAAATACGAAGACCACGGATTATTACGCATCGTTAAAGTTTCAAAAGATTCCTTTGCAAACATGGACAGATTCTATGGTTAAAAGGTTTTCTAATCTTGTGCTAGTAAAGTAGTATCGATAACAGTATTCTGGTTACTAAGCAGTTTCTATTCGATATAGGGACATCACCTGCATCCCACATGATAAGTGAGTTACTCATAACTGGAAATACCTTTTGCTATCTCATCAATTACTTACGCAAAATTCACGTTCAAGTCATCGTTTACACCAATAACTACAAAGCGAAACAGACTCAAAACGAAACATAGCTAACATATCTATGTTAGCTATGTTTCGTTTTGAGTCTGTTAACATTTAACATATCTATGTTTATTGATCTCCATCGCTATTCAATTCCTTGTTATAAACGGAATCACAAAATCACGATCGGAATCGGAACGGGACCGACGTCTCTGTAATAAACAATGCCTATCCAAATGCAAATATTTGTCATCGACCACCACTGATACGAAAGGACAGTGGGCGAATGTGGACCAACAGCGATACCAAATGAAAAAGTATGGAAGATTCTTCAAGTTTGCGGAAGAGCATCAAAATCTATCTCAGTGATTTCGAGTAATAGTCGAATGTTGGTACTGCATCATCTCTTTATTGTGCTGAAGATTTGAACAATGTAGAAATTCCAGGAAACATGATGGCAGCATAAAAATATTCTATCAGCATTTGATACTTCTTATAATCAGTCGGATGGATTTTGATGCCCTTTTACAAACTTGAAGAACCCTTCATACCCTTTCATTTGGCATAATGCCCTAATCGTGGCCACTCGTGGACCAACTCCCTTACAAACTTGCCCACTGTCTTTTGCGGCTGCGACGATCAATTATTTATTTAGTACTAGTCATACCAGCCATTCTTGAGTTCCATCGATTTGTCTGTCTCGAACTGAAATATTTTATTACTTACTCAGTGCTGCTAGCGACTTCTACCGGATTAAAACTTCATCCCCCCTTTTGACCCGCACAGGGAATTAGCTTTGAAAAATCCCTGTTTATTCCATTTCTACATAAAGATCTTTCTTCTATTGTCTATTGTGACTCTATAGTATATCAAGAATAGAGGTTTCACTACATAGAGTCATTATTTCAATTACATCATGTTGGGAAAAACCGCACGAAGCCAATTTTAGACATCTTCCTCTTGGCCTGTCCCTATTGAACGGTATTCCGAATAAGTTTTATTCGGGGTTTCGTTGATGAGAATCGATTAGCATAAGAGTTTGAAATATAATTCATTGGTCCATAGGCCTTACGAACATCTTGTCTTTGCTCCGTTTGAATGAATGAAAGCTGTACCAGGCAATGCCTCATCGAGATGATTGCAGTGCATCTGTACACCTTCGTGTAAGGTTATTTCTATAATGTATTCATTACACAAATAGAGCCTCGCCTCCCGACTGTATGCTCCTTCTTTTATTCATAGATTTGCTCTTATTCCTGCTCTATTTTGTTTCGATGTTACCTAAGCATGTTTACAAATAAGTTACGATGCATTCTTGAGACTTGCAGCTTCAGAATGATTTTTTCACCTTATTGTAAAATAAACAGTTTTGATGCGATTATAGCTCATTACTTTGGGATGACTGGTTGTTATGTAAAAAGTATCATTAACCTAAAAGATGGTCATTAACTTGAAACATGATCCTGCTTATTAAACTGATAGAAAACAATGTTTGTTAGCGTCGAACATAGTCTTGTTCAGCAAGTTGATTATTAATTCCATTATGATATTACAACGATACGCAGGTGTATTATACCCTTCTTCTTAATAATGATATCTACTAATCATTCATAACTACATTAACAGGAAAGTTAAGGTTTGTTCTATTTTTAGCCGGAAGGCAGCTAAATGCCTTGATGTTCACTAACTTTCTGCTAAAACTGGATTCAATAATAACAGAATTAGCATTCTGATTCTTTATTACACTGTAGCTCCCAGCAAATAGGTACAATCAGCCCGTAAATGTCCTTCAATAGTACCAATATTAATGAGCTACAATGTTCAACGGCCTTCGATGAACAACACGTTTACTGATGAGAATATCGCTATCAGCGGACCTACATGAAGCTGCTGTAAATAATCTCAGTCACCTTTTGCTACACCCGAAAGAAAAAAACAATCGCCTGATCTTTGCTTAAATTTACCTCCCACATATTATTATATTGTTAGAATAAACATCATGCAGATTTTACACTTTCAGTCTTTTCGTACCGACTGCATCTAGCTTATATACAGGTTGACTGGATCTGGACCCGCCATAGCAAATTCGCATTTAGAGGAGGTCATTTGCTAATTATTAGACCTTACTTTCCCTAGCTTTGTATTTAGTTTTTTTTTTAAAGCGTTCTATCTTATTTTTTAACCCTAGTTTGAGGGAAGTTCCGAGGTATTCAATCACCAATGTTTATGACTTCCAACAAATAACAAAAAAAAAAAACGACTTAAATAATGCAAAAAATAGTTATGAATGCTTGAAGGTCAAATTCTGAAAAAACCTCAATAAAGTATAAAAATTGACATATCTCCCAAACTATACAACTTTAGCCAGGGAAGGTAAGGTTCAATAATTAGTAAATAACCTCCTCTATATGCGAATTTACTATGGCGGGTCCAGATCCAGTCACCCTGTATATTTTTAATATGACGTTTAAAAGTGATTCCGATATCCATTTACAGAATAAACAATTTCATTTCATTCCACTTAACAATACTTTTATTAGCAGAAATGAACGTCTGTCGTCAGGCACTGCAGTGTAAGTAGATAGATATATCTATACAATAGATGCAGTGATTATTTTGAGCGTTTCCCTCTTCCATTGTTAATTACAAACAAAACTAGCGATCCCTTCCGACCGGATATGCTTGTGAGCGTTCACAGCATGATGCTAGTCACACCGTATGTTTGAAGCATGTAGGGCTGCCACAGAATTAACTTTTTTATTTCATTTGGTGAATAAATTAAAATGCACTGTTGGAAATTCAAAATTTGATTCGTCCTTCGAACCTTTGGCCAGCAGTTTCCGAATAACATCGTTATCATACTTTGAAATTATTTACGATGAAAAGAGTAGACTTTTTTATGTAGTCTGGCCTTCGTCAGTATATTTCGATACCACGTATTTTGCATAAAAATTACATGAATCCAGTTTTAGCTTCGCCAAGAAAATGTTTAACGCACCACTTCGTAAAATGAACTGAATTCGAATTACACCGCAAAAGTGCAAAATTAAAATGAAAAGTTAGTTAAATAAGTAAAACATTATCGGGGAAGTAGCTATATTATACGGATAGGGCGGTAATCTACCCCGGTCACCAGGGAGAATGGAACCGGCGAGAGATGTCGTGCGGTGTCCCACAGGGATCGGTCCTGGGGCCGCATCTGTGGGACATCGGGTACGACTGGGTGCTGCGCGCCGACCTCCCTAGCGGCATCAGCGTGGTGTGCTACGCTGACGACACGCTAGTCCTGGCGCAGGGGAGGTCGCACCAGGCGGCGGCCGAATTGATGACACGCGGGGTTGCGACAGTCGTCGAGAGGATCCGGCAGTTGGGACTCGAGGTGGCCTTGCGCAAGTCCGAGGCCATGTGTTTTCATGGACCTCGGAACGCGCCACTGTCGGGTTCCGAAATAACGGTAGGAGGGGTTCACATCGGCTTCGAGTCGACGATGAAGTACCTGGGACTCGTCCTCGACAGCCGGTGGAACTTCGTGGAGCATTTCCGACGTTTGGCTCCCAGACTGCAGCGGGCCGGGGCTGCTTTGAAGCGGCTCTTGCCCAATCTGGGGGGGTCAAACGCCTCCTGCCGGAGGCTCTACGCGGGGGTCGTGCGGTCCATGGCCCTTTACGGGGCACCGGTGTGGGCGCGTTCATTGAGGGTCATGGCCATCCGGATGGTACGGGGATACCGCACGGTCTCCTGCGAGGCGGCGAGCCTCCTTGCCGGATTATCGCCGTGGGATCTGGAGGCAAAGGTCCTCGCGCACGTTTGGGAGTGGCGCGAGGAGGCGAAACGCCGGGGCGTAACTCCGCTGCCTCGAGAAATCGCGGCACAGCGGACAGAGCTCCGGCGGGATCTCATGGCGGCATGGAGAGTGCGACTGTCGCAAACCAGCGCAGGGCACGCCACAATTGCGGCGGTAAGACCCCTCTTTGAGGAGTGGCTTGAGAGGCGCCACGGCGTCCTCACCTTCCGCCTGACGCAGGTCCTCACCGGACATGGCTGTTTCGGGAGGTTCTTGTTTCGAATAAGGCGGGAGGAAACGCCCGGGTGTTACCATTGTGTGGATCGACCGGAGGACACGGTGGAGCATACGGTGGAGGTCTGCCCGGCTTGGGCGGAGCACCGCCGTGTCCTCGTGGCGGCGATCGGCGGCGGCGACCTCTCGCGTCCGGCTCTGGTTCAGGCCATGGTACGGAGCGAGAGGGAATGGGAAGCCGTCACCTCCTTCTGCGAAGCAGTAATGCTCGCGAAGGAGGAGGCGGAGCGCGAGAGGGAGAGGCAATCACTGCGCCCTCGCGCCCCTAGTCGCCGCAGAAGGAGACACCCTGGGCGTCGGGAGTCGATTGCCGACTCCCGGCCACCGTAGGCGCGGACTTGCGGACGGCGAGCAATGGGCAGCTCGCCGTCCGGTAAGGACCAGGCCTGGGTCGACGGCGCGTCGTGTTCCACGCGCGCCTCAAAGAGATGTCAGCAAAATTGACGGGGTCCGATAGGACCGATGCCTGCCGCGGCTGCGGATTGTTCGAAAGAGTTACCGTGGCCCTGGCGCACAGGCAACTGAAGGAACACGGGTGGGTTTTAGTCAGTAAGAGTCTGACACGCCCTTCCGGTCCGCCCAGAGCGGGAGAGGTCATTTGATGATTTCCAACCCAAAAAAAAAAAAAGCTTTATTAATTTATATAATATTTTTCAAATACTTTTTCCTATCTTTCTGTGTTTAATTGGCAGCCCTAGAGTTCAGAGAGATTCTTTCCCGTGAAAATGCTGGCAGGGGCTCAGCGTACTATTGTGTACGTGTACCAGCATTGTTTTGAAACATTATGCAGCGTATTAATCGGTCTGTCGCTTTCGAGTCGTGTCTTCAGTTTACGTTCACTAATCTCAGGCTGGGGCCAGACGAGCGTAAATCGTCGTAATTTGCACCCTCCAAGATAAGCCGAGAAATGTGTGTATTTAATCTTTTCTATGAGAAGTCAGTTAATCTTCTTATTTTGCGAGCGTAAACCCCAATATTGTATGAATCAAGAAGCAAAGTAGGTAATTTCTACAACTCACTTAATACTGCTTAGACACCTTGGTTTAAGCTCGTATGCTTTTGTAATGAACTAGATTTGATTAATATAAAATATGTCAGATTTGAATCAAGGTTCGTGCTTCATCACCGTTCTAGGCTACAGGCCACAGTTTGTAGGTGTTCTTTCAACGAGCTCTCGAGATGCAATGTGCACTTGAAGCTAAGGAGGTCATAAAGCGTTATGCCTTCAAATCTTACTAGAGCTTTCAAGTAAGGGCTTCGAGGAAGAGCTTCAAGTAGCTCTTGAGATACCTCGTCGACAGGTGAAAGTTACTCGCGCGTAAAATTCGCCAATGTTAGGCTGATGCGCTTATTTTTGAAGAATGCTATTCATTAATGCAATTGAGGGATTAATTCAAGAGGCATTGTTGAAAGAAGTAGCTTATATTTCCTTGCGATGTCGTACCGAACTAGGTATGTAAACAATTAGTTTTAAAATCGTTGAAATGTAACAGCAGTAGAACAAAGATTCACCAAGAGACAAGAGAAAAAGTTGCTAGCTGATTTATAAAAACCAAATCAAAAGGAAAACAAGTAGGTACAGATTTCACTTCAAGACAAAACATGAAATACGGATACCTACAGAAATAGATTAAAAGGTAGACAGACACAACCTGTGTTTTGTTGGCGGAAGAAATCACGATTGGAGCGTGACTCCGTCAAATTACTTGCAGCTCTAGTTTTACAAATAGATGTACAGACTAGAGACAAATAAAAATACACGTGATTTATTCTAACTTATAAGTATAACAACTGCAAATAGATATTTAGATAGGATGACGTATGGGTTTTAAAAGCTTTAATTTATCTTTATTTATTATTATGTGCAAGGTAGTTTTGGACAACTTTCTTTTGGCTCATCGAGTTCACGGCTTTTATACTCCATTCGTTGTAAATATAATTTTCTGTTCTGAAAATAAGTCAATTCAGAAAAAACTCGTTGCTTTTTTTACACATTTTCTAATAGCTTATCTCCCATACCTTTAATACAAAAAGAAAATGTAGACGTCCTTTGTTGAAGAACTCAACCAAATATTAATAAAGAGCGTATTGATACCAGTATGTTCTTACTAGCAATACCCAGAAGGGTAGGAGGGAAGGAGAACCTCTCAAAATAGCCTCCACGAAAGCCTATAATGATCCTTAAAAGTACATCCAGTGTATCCAAAACTATCCAGTAGAATCATCATAATAATATATCTTACCAACTTCTTTTTACTTTTCCAGGTTTCGTTTCTACGTGTACTCGGCGTACGTGGAGCGCCGGACGGTTGCTGCTGTGCGCATCATCGCGGCGACAAAGACGCGCGGAGCTGACAGCGTGCTGTGTCGTATGTGGCTGGCTGACAACCGCACACTCACCCTCAAAGCTAAAGTCAAGGTAAGGCAGTCTACTGTGTATTGGAGAAGAAAGACATAAAATCATTTATTCAATTAACATACAGAAAGTCGAAACAACAACCCAAGGTTGCCTTTCCACAAGAGATGCGTGAGGTAGCTAAGCGGTGAAGCTAAGCTACGAAGCGATGTGTCTATTTCCTCTACCGTTAAATGGTGTAGCGGAGCGGGTAAGATGTGCTATGAAGATGCGCTTTGAAAACTTAGCTACGTTGAACCCTTTTGTATCAGAGCTAAGACAAGCTACGCTATGAAAATGAAACGATGCTATTAATTGAAATCATAAATATTCATCGTTTGTTACGCAACTTAGCAAATCCCCGGTGGAAAGGTAGCCTTATTGCGTAACACACTCGTAATGTCAATCATGGAATGTCGTATTACGTCATCTCTATTCTCCACCTTCTATAAGCAGACAGAAATAGTCTTTAGAGCCACATTGGGTCTAACAACTATATCTGTCTCCAGAAGCCAATTATGTGTGTTTGTGGTAGTATATCTCTGTGTCAAGCCAGGGTCACGGTAAAACTTGTAAGAACCCCAGTTTGCACAGAGTAGGTCTGAAGTGCGAGATACAAAATTAAACTTAAAGGCATTAAATGTAGAACAGTAAAATTTAAGTCGAGTGCATCTGGTATTGGAGTCTGGATCTATAACAACCTCCCAAACTGTATTAAGAATATCTCATGATCAAATATTTTTAAATTAAAGCTAAAAGAAGTTCTCATTTTTAAAACGTATTATTCAATTAACGAATAGGTATCTTAATGACCGAATTATTGACAATTATTTTTTTTGACTTAATTAATGTATATTATATGATCATAATAATTATGTATAATAATTAATGTAAAATGAGGTTGAGTAAAACAACCAATGCAACGGATATTAACCACCAACATTGAGAGTGTAATGGTGCTATTATTAATTATTTTTAACATAACCAATAATATTGTACATACATATAATAGTAGATTGTTATACAAGGGTCGAAAGGAATCAATTCCCATACGAGGTATTTAGACGCCCGAGCGTAGCGAGGGCGGCTATAGTCCGAGTAGGAATTGATGATTTTCACCCGTGTTAAACACTCTACTTTTCATTTCGAATTTAAGGAAAGTAAAAACAGTAGTTTTTCTAAAATGTCTATTAATAATTAATGCATGAGACTCATTTTTAATCAAATATTAGTCTCTAAAACTGATATTTTGAATTTCGGTACAGCATACAGTTTTTTTTTTTCTTGTGGCTTCGCACTCTTTGTGCATTCGGTCATTGTCACGTTTAGTTTCTTTAGTACGAAGAAAACAAAGTTAGGAAAGCTTACAGAGTTAGTATCCCGCCAAAATATAGTCTTTTTTAAATTTTAAATATGGAACACACCGTGTCACCGCCGTGGGCCGTCCCGCTTAAGGTAGATCCACAGTTGTAGCCCGCCAAATTCAAATATTCTTTGGTTTTTTGCAAATTGCAGCTCTATGTCAGTTGCAAAAAACGTAAGTAAATTTGAATTTCGCGGGCTATCTTAGCGCATCCCCCTTAATAGGTATTTTTTTAATTCACACTGGCTGTTTATACACTCTTAAAGCCCCCGGCATTACTTTTAATCGATATTTTACTTAATTATGTAAAAACTTTCGTAGCCGACTACCTAACCAAATTTAGTTCTATTTTTAAAATTCATTCCCGCCCTAGAGAGGGAAGCAATTACTATGAGTTTTTCCCGCCCTAAGACGGGGAGCAGCGTCTTCCACCCGCTACTCGGATCAAACAAACATTACTTTCCGTGTATGAGAAATGAAAATATTGTACACCCCATGGGCATGTTATAGTGATACAATGATGCTAATTGTAAGAACTGTCTTTACAACTGTGAAAAACAATAAATAAATAAATGAAATGAATAAATGAATAGCGGAGATCGTCGCGGCTTAGAAAAGGTTTAGCGACAAGAATTCAAAAAAGTATGCTTTAACGGTTTGGCCGCGCGGAACGGTTAAATCAAAGTCGATTAGCCAAAAGGTTTCTGAAGGAAATGAGACTGTGTTATGTCGGCTTTAGTATTTCCGCAGATTATTTAACTACTATAATTTCCGTTTTCACACTGTTGTCGAGACAGCGAGGGTAAGTATTTCAAATTAGGGTAGTGCAAGTTTTATAGCTCGTGTTGTAAATTTTTTACAGCAGTTGCATTTATATCCGTAGAGATCGTATGAACTGTAATATTTTGTATTTGGTAAATTTTCTTGTTTTTCTAGAGCTGTGATTTTTATGGATTTTTTTATAGCTTTCATAATGACGGTAGGGAAATAAAAATTTTAAAGCTCACGCAGTGAAAATGCTTTATCATATACGGTATTTTTATTTCAAAAGTGTTAAGATTTTGAAATGTGTGAAATCAATGCAGTGTTCTCTTTGAGGTACCAACCTACTGAGCTTTAAGAAAAAGAAAACGATAATATTAAGTGATATTGAGTTTTTCTATCAGACATTTCTCAGTAGCAGTCCGGAATCTGGAATTGGTTGGTGGCAATAGGCTCGCCCCCTTTTACAAGGGGTTAGTAATAATAATAATATTCGTTATTTTCGAACAACAATAATCCAGCGTGTTAGTAAACAATATTATAACTTACTACTAGTGTTAGTAGTTAAAATACAATAGAGAAGAAGACGGAATCAATAGTATTGTGAGAAGCACATCCCAAAATTAATGTTTAGTGATTTTCCTTCTCACAAAACTTTTAATAATCGGATAGTCGATACTCTCCGCCATAGTTTAACCATAACTGGCGAAATGTGGGTTTAATATAGGTACACCTCTGCCTAACCCTTCGAAGATTACAGGCGTGATGTTATTTTTATCTTGATTTCACGCGTTTGACAAAGGTTTACTCACAGTAGGTACTTAGTTGGAAGATAGTTTCCGAGATCCATCACCTTACCTTTTGAATGGCAAATGTTCGCAGTTCCGAATGACATCAAATCCAATTCGATTCCAACTAAAGTGCCGATCGATGAAACATCAGAAATCTATTTCCACTGGGAAAGACACACGTGTGCACAATTGGAAAAAAGCTGATAAGGGCATGGTTGACGAGCTCATCTAAAAAAAAGGTTTTTATCATTTTCGCCATTTATGACTCGGCCGTGACTGCTACGTATGTGGCATTTTTATGTGTTTTCAACACGTTATGTCTTTATGGCCAATCATACTTTGAACTTGAAACAACTGAGCCAGATGGGGTGTGTTTCTGAAGTCAATTTCACAGATTGGTACACTTAATCACAGTAACATTCTGTGTTCATTCATCATTTAGTCCTTAATTCCGGGTAACTCAGTAATGAGCGTCTTGGAAGGAGGATTCGATCTATTACAAGTGGCAATAGGTACTTAAATGCAGATCTGTTACACTCTTGGCAGTCAGCCTCGCAACCCGAACAAACTCTTCTTACTTATTTAAAAATCCATTGCATTAGGTAAAACCCACCTTTTAGGTATTACCTCAATAGCTCCACGAGTACAAACCGATAGAATATGCAGTGTCCTGTCTTTTAATTTAAAAACAGTTCATTTTATGTATTTTTTCTCTAACTTACAGGCCATCCGTGAGAACTGGAACTTAAAATACAGTGCGACATACGTGCTGTGTCTCCTGCGTGGCTCTGGCGTAAAGCCTCAGGAGACGGTGGGGGCTTCCGTGGCGGTGGTAGCCACCAGCAAGCCCAACAACCCGCCCACCAATCTGCTGGTTGTCCTTGATACGGAACCCAAGGCTGGGATTGAGGTATATACTATGTCATACAGGTATAATGTGACACAAATAGTAGTGTTATCCGAATTATAATTTCTCTCGATACGAAATGAAAGATGGGCAGCAGTGACAGCTCAATTTGAAACCAAATGACATCCAGGAATACTTCAAATAATATTAAGTCCAAAAGTATAATCTAAGCAAAGGTGTTGATGCATAGGCAACTATGTATGTACTGCTTACATAGCACCATCCGCAGCAAACGTAGCGTCTCGTTGATGAAATCCTACTTCGATACGAAGTAGTAGAATATTCGTGTATAATAGAATAAACCGAACAAATATTTATTGTCCCACATAATGATGTAAGTTGTTAAAATAAAACATGTATAGAGAATAACGTAATTTATTCACATCTATCGATAACACCCGTATTGAAATCGATTACGTACCCTAACCGCACGATGTAGAAATTCTTAGCTAAATATATCTATAATTATATATTATTATCTTAGTTATTTATGTGGGTGTTAGTTTAGTATCCTTTTATCGCATTTTGGTCTAATCACGAAGAGTGATTGATAAATGTATTACTTATTGTATATATTTTGTAAAACATTAATAAACAATACAGGTCTTATATACAGGGTCATATTAAATAAGCTAGTGAAACTCCGCAGACGTAATGGCGGTATCGATATCTAAACATGATAAAACGAAAACAAAATGATCAAATGATTTTTTTTTGGGGTCAGCAACCCCATATATTGCAGTTTGAGTATTGAGTATCAGTTTTTTTTTGCGCAAATGTCACCTACGTGATTGGTATTGTTAATGACTTGGATTGTGTTGGCTAGCAGAGCGGAGACCCTTTTTCCAGTTTTGAGGAGTAGTAATAAAAGGGGAAACTCGTTTTTTAGGCGGCGTATAATGACTGTAAAAATTAAGGTTAAGTACATTGACATTGACAATATAGAGAAAAGTGTCACAGACAAAACATAATTATTGATTTCTTGTACGGAAAGTGGTGCCATCTAACCGGGATGTATTTAATTAGAATGACGCCTGACAAGCGGGTTTAATTTGGCGGTCAAACTATCGTCGCGGTTAGCTGTGGTAGTGTAGTCCGGTGGTCAAAGATGGCGCTGCATTAACAGGTATCAATATCTAAACATGTTTAATCAAAATAAAACTAATTTTCTAAGCCCATACTTGAAGTAACTACACTAGTAGATGTTGTAAACCCCAAAAAACAATCATCATTTTTTTTTAATTCGTTTTGTTATGTTTGGATTTCGATACCCACCACTTCTGCGGAGTTTCGCTAGCTAATTTAATTTGACCCTGTATAAATGACAAAGTAGCTACATGTTTTGCCATTCAAGGTATGGCGTACAATTTGGGTAAAACCATAAGGTGTACTTAGTTAACATTATTATTATTTAAAAATAAATTGACTTAAACTATTTAGGATGTGCTTCATTACGATCGCACAGTGTTATGTATCTTTTTTGTTTCTGTATTTTTAAAGTTTCTATCCATATTATATAAGCAGTCAGTTTAGCTCCATTACCAACCTTCTTGACTGGATAATATTTTCACCATAGCATTTTAATAATAATGATTTTTATTTCGGGACCAACAATCCATAGAGTCTTAGTAATATAATATTAAAACAAACTTATTATGTAGGGTTAGTACCAATCACCCTCCACACAAACTTCTTTACAATTGGAGAGCTGAAACTCTCCGCTACAGTTCTCAGGATGCGGTTGCGACTACCTCTGACTCTCCTCAGTAGTGAAACTGTTTTCCTGCGCACAATCGCGTGAAATCTGTCGGTCCGAGCTTGCACAAACATTTCCGACGCGCTACAGTAGCGAGGAAATCTCAACAACATCCTGAAACCATTATTATACTGGACGCACAGGACATCGTTCGATCTTTTGGTCTAATTGTCCCATAGATTACTCCTGTACAGACTCTGGCAGTAAGCCTTGAAAGTAGTAATTTTTACTAGGTCCGTATATCGAGCAAATCTACGAGCCAACATGTTGCACCGGACGGCGACTGCCCTGCGCTCCCTCTCTATATCTTATAGCTATGTCGACCGTGCCGACACCAAAAAATTAAAAATACAGATACAAAACATTAATTTTAATTATACAATTACAGGAGACCCTACACATCTGCGTGAAGCCGTTTCACTACTCGTTCAACCGCGACGAGTGGCTGGTGGAGTGGTTCGAGATCAACCGCCTGCTGGGGGCGAGCCACTTCTACATGTACAATGAGTCGCTGAGCGCAACCGTCGCATGCTTGCTCGACGACTACCGCAAGCAGGGGCTCGTCACCTTGCTCTCGTGGAAACTTCCTATTCTATCTAAAGTTGAAATCAGGTAAGACATCGTAACAATAAACATGAAATCACGGGTGTATACCCTGAAGGCTTATGCAGATGTGTGTTAAGTACACCCACATTTCGACAGTCAGTAGATGGGGGCGAGTCTATTGCTACCAACCGGGCAAATAAGACTGGGCTGCTGCTAAGAAATTCGTACTAAAAAACCCAATAACCTGTGAATCCAAACCAGACCTTGATTCCCTAGTAATGGTATTAAACTGGCAAGGTTGAAGTGAACGTGAATCCTCTCTAGCACTAGTCTTTATAATATAGATTAATATTTTATTATATCAAGAAAATATTACAGAATACAAATAAATTAATAATTTAATCTTAAATTCTTTCTACTTACAGAACAGAGGGCCAATTCGCCGCGTTCAACGATTGTCTATACAGGTCGATGTCACGGACAGGCTGGCTGCTTGTCATAGATGTGGACGAAGTAGTGTTCCCGCGAAGGGAACGCACGCTACCTGCCTTACTGACGGCGCTCCGGGCGTCCTACAATCCGCCCTCGAAGGCACCGTCCGCGTTCCTATTCCGGAACGCGTTCTTTTATACTAGTTGGGAAGTGAGTTTATCTTTATAGGTAGCCAAAGGCAACTACTAGGCCTACGCCGTCTGTATGTCACAGGGCGAAAACTATGTACAAAAGTTTTGGTGGTATGGACCCTTGAGTGTGCGAGTCCGACTCGCTCTTGGCCGGTTTTTGAGCATGAATGTGGATGTCTGATTTGAGGAAGACCAAGAAACGATGAATGTTAAAGATGTCGCCAACCGATATCGCAAGAACAGAAACTAGAGAGAACATTAAATTGCAATATGTATATATTTATAAAACTTTTAAAGAAATAAATCAGTATCATTACTTTTTAGGACGACCCGGAGGCTAAGTTGCCTTTACTAACAGCGCGCAAGACGCGAAGATGGACGACGCCCCACGCGCTCAAGAACCGCAGCAAGTACGCGTTGCGACCGCGCGAGGCCGTCGAGCTCGGTAACCATTTTGTGTGGGAGCTTGCGCCGGGAGCCAGCTCCGTGGGAGTCAACAATGACCGAGCTCTACTGCACCATTATCGGGTAAATATATTGGGTATTTAAAACTTAATTCGGTCTGGCGAGTATTAGGGCACATGCTAGGAAATTATAGTTACAAAGGGTCGCCGTTATCGAAATCGATAAGGAGGACTGAAACTAACGGGTAAATGCCATGATTCGTTAGGCTTTTTAGCTATGCCTCTGTAGTTCTGGTGTGGTAATATCACAGAGCTAACTTTATGCCGTTACTAAAACTAAATGTAGCCTTTTATTTGACACTGAGCATAATTTGTATAGAATCTAGTTCTTCTAACAGACTGCTGACTGAGGAGTTTGTTGCGCCACTTCTTCATCTCAGTTAAAACACTAGGAAGTGGTGACGGGCGAATGCTTTGGAGGACAGTCTTATGTAATTTTGACGTTCAAAAAGTGTTGATTTTCAGACTAATTTAAATAAATGATTATGATTTTAGGATCTCCAAAAAGTTCACATAAAAAAATCTAACTTAAAACTCAATTCCACAGCTCGCATGCGAATTTGGCGGCGTGAACTGCCTAAAAGTGCCATCAACAATCGACCGGACCTCACACCGTTGGAAAGATGAACTGCAGCAGCGTGTGATCGCGCAACGCAAGCGCATCGCCACCGCCTGCCCCACGTAAACACCAAACTAATATAAATCATGGAGTTAAAAGTACACGAATAAGTGTCCCCCGCCTGTGCGGACTGTATGAACTTCACGTTCTTGGCAGCCACGGAACGGAATATGTGTTAGTCTTTGTAGACTTACGTCTAAATCTACAGTTTAACCGAACTCTGAAATAAGGATTAGTACATTTTGTGTTTATGTATGTTTGCCTGTACTCCTCGTGAACCAGTGTGAAGCTCTGAATTCCGTAGTGGAAATAAGATTCTGCCTAAACAAAATGTTCAGCAATGAACCCTGGATTATGTGATAAAATCGTGTTATCGTTTAATTCTATTTCAACTAAACAGTAAATACCTACCGTGTCTAGTCAAGACGCGCGTGAAGGCTAAAGCGATCGGATAAACTGACTGAAAGTTTGAAATTATTATGTTCTTCATGTATTCGTTTATTTTTTGGAGCTAGTCATTCGTGTCTTTAATTAAGTAAAATTACTGTTTATTTTTGGATACCCACTTTAAGGCATGTTTTCTTTCATAAAACACTGTCACTTACTTGGCTCAGTCGATCGAATCAGCAGCGCATTAAACGTTCAGCCAAACACCCTATGTTGTGGCTAAGAGAAATGTTTGTAGATAAACAATGACATATCTATTCATTCATCTTCTTGCAGATAATTGTAACTATCCAACACATGATACGCTGATATTACAGTATTTCTAGTTTTTATTTTTTGTAGTTTTAAAATTGATGTTTATAATTTTTTATCCGACTGCAAAGTATGTATTCTATGTACGAATGAATTTTTTATTTGAATATTGCCAAAATTTGGACTTTATACTGAGTTAAGTAACATGTTATCTTTTCACGAGGAATTTTTGTCCTTTCTCAATAGGACTGTTTCACAGAGTCACCTCTTGCGCAGCACCTACGAATAATAATATGTTAAGAATCGGAACTCTCATACAGATACCGCTTCGATTTCGGACAACTGTACCACTCACACCAACTGACAGCTATGCCGACGAAGCATTTACACTCTTCCAAATTCAATGTTCCCATGCGTTTTGTTGCGACGAGGTTTTGGGGCGGCACTGAAGAGATGCATGGAGGATGATAGGACGCTGCGCGTTACAGGTATTTGCGTGGTACCTATTTACAGCTTGAGTTACATTTCTTCACTTAATATTATTCGTAGTGCAGCACTGGTCCTTCGAGCCGGATTTGAACGAACGACCTATGTTTTTTGTATGAAAACAGGTGGATTGGTACATTAAATGAATGTTATTATGTTATGTTTGTTTGGCACCTGGAACATAGAGCACATATCCGACACGACAAAGTTATCGTACTCTTTCCCGATAACTGTGCTTGCTTTCGATAATTATGCATACGTTTATCCTATTTCATCAGTACAATTAATATAAATACTCATTTAAGCAAATAGTACACATAATTATCGTTTTTTTACAGCTTCGGACTTGAAAATGAGTCGGCCATATATATAGAACGGGTGGCCGGCATTGCGTTAGCGCCTTTAACTATTTATCCGTAACATCGATCATTACTACGGGGGTAACCAAGGGGTCACCGAAGATTTTCCGAAACTTTCGTATCGCAAGTTTACAAAAGATCATAAGACGCTGAACATATTCCATACATCAAGGGATTCATATAAAGGAAAACTTGAAAAATTACAAATTAACATTATTCGCTATTTAAATATGTCGGCATAATCTAGATAAAATAAGTTTAACTCAGCGTTGGTCCCATAGCACAAAATGAAGCGTAACATATTCTAACGGAATACAACTTGATTTTTGTTTTGCGCTAAAACGTTCAGATTAAGTCCAAAAATGTATACAGGCTGAATGATCTCGTTTATAGTCGAAATGAAAGGTTTACTCCCTAATAGTACTTGGGCGGGGCCACTACACAATATTCTCTTTCTTAATAAAATGTTACGTCTTCATGGTGACATTTTTGAGAGTTTTGAAAAATATAATTGAATTTTCTTGAGTTTAATATTGATTGTATGCATTTATTTGTAAAAGTTTTTGAAATATTGATATATCTACTGAGGATTTTCGAAGTATATTTTTATCTTTTGTTTGACCTGTCTTAGACAGCTTTCACAAATGTCAAACTGTCTGAGCTCATATTGTAGAATGCAATAATTATACAATTACAATAAATTGAAAATCAAGTCTAAAAAGTTATAGTAATTATGGCCTCATAGTATTCTATAATGCCCCAAAAAAGGAAGCGATAACATTATTATCATAAACCCATAATAATTACGATGGACCACTTCAATTAAGTTACATTCAAATAATTTTAATAAACCAAGTACAATTGTATAATTGTAATCTATTTAAATGATTATATTAATGTACGATATGTAATATTTAGACGAAATATTGTGCCATTCTGGTGTTGTATCGATCTATCGTAACTTGCTCAATGTTCGAACAACATAATCAGTATTAATGATAGCAGTCGGTCGAAAGTAGTCGATATCCACATGCCCGTCACGTCTGTGAAGTTTTACCAATTAATTTAATTTGACGATGTGTACAATCTATTTTTCATATCTTTAGACTCAGAAAACCATTGCAACATGTATTTGAATCTGTTCATTAGCGCCCCCGCGGACTGCAGACTTTCTATCGGCCGAAAGTTTGGTCGGTTTCTTAATCAGTATGAAGACGTATGCAAGTGCGCACATTATAACGATTCGGTATTGGCCGATAAAAATAAAAGTTTGATGGGCTACACGATTGCCCTCAGAGTATAGTTCTCTAGACCGTATTTCGGCCATGGCGGCCAATCTCAACGGAAACTAGCCTTCGGCGCGGGAGATATTATAGTGCACAAGTCTTTGCGCAGACACAGATGCACTCACTCTTCCCTCACTTTTATAGTCCGATGCGACTGTAATCCGACACGACCGGAGAGAAATCAGGCGCAGGACCAACGGCTTAACGTTCTTTCCGAGGCACGGGAGTATTACACCCCAACTTCCAAACTCCGCGCTGTTACTAATAAATTCCTAATGGAAAAACCCAATAACACTTTGTCCGACCTGGGAATTGAACCCAGGACCCCACGCTCAGCAGGCGCGCTTGCATACCCGAGACCAACGGGGCAGTTCATAGCCTTCAAAGTAAACTGTCGGCGAACTATCGGCCAACAGCTAAATCAGTATGGCGTTCTTCCATGTGCGCACACTTACAAATTTTTTAGTCAGCCGACCCAAAATAAAGTTCACTTTGCTCCGAGCTTTGGCGCCGGAAGCTCTGAATGCGTATTTTTCATGATGGCGCTGTCCAGTTCTACTCCATCGCTGCTTGTCGAAACGTCAGTCGTAAATTTTAAGAAAGACCCACGCTTTTTAGAAAACATCTGAAAAGAGTACTCTGATGTATGTAATTATGATGACAACAGTCGGCCGACTGTTGTCCAATATGCGCACTCGCCACCAACCCGACTGTTTTGTTGGCCCAGTGTGCGCGCTAGTAGCCTAACCCGACCAAATCATCGGGCGATAGAAAGTCTGTAATCTGCGGGGGCTCTTACCCAGATAATTTAGAATTAGTAGATAATATCGGCTAGAAACTGTTAAAACATTGCGAGTTTCAGACTGAAAACGGCAGGACAATGATGACGATGTAATGCATTCCTGTAAAACATCTGATTCTATAAATCATTAGATAATCAATAAAAAAAAAACCGGAAACACAACAATATAATACTTATTACATTACATACTTATAATCCTAAGCTTTGAAGAATTTGTAAATATTATTTCCAGTAGCATAATCACCTCCCATGCAGAAAATAATTCACTCACTTATATAATTTTAGCAGAAGCATGTTTTTGTGTAAGAATTGTGTTAAAACGCAATGAATTTATGAAAATAATGTACGTATTTTATTATGTACGGTAGAAAAAGCTATTTGGTACACAGGCAAAAATATTAATCTTCCCATTACACCGCCAATATTTATTTTTATTGTGTGCATAGTAACGTTTTGACAACTCAGCAGTTCAGCATACCCACAACATTGTACAAAAGTAGTTGAAAGGTAGCTGTCTATCTGTATACTAAATAGCTTGGTCGACTGTACGTAGACCTATTGAAGTTGTAATAATATAATTAGTTTAAACACAATTTGAATGACATTCCTATCTTCAGCGAAGGATTAAGGTTTAGTAAATTTATTCAAGTGACTGTACATAATATTGTGTAATCGCCATGTAAATATTGTACTTAACCATACAATTAAGTGCACTCGTCTATGTTAGGTAATTATTTTGTACTATGAAATGTTGTTTAGCTAATACATCACGTTATGTTTGCTAATTGTGACCACACACTGCTTTTACGGCATTTTTTTACCATTGCCATAATTCATTAATTCATTATTTTTGATATGATTACCTATGTATCTATCTACATAATTTACCTACTATATACTTGACTAGGTTTTTAAAAAACTCGTTGCTGTGATCATTCAAATATTCACGGCAATTTATCGATATTTTCAGACACTAAAATGCAAATTGTTTACTATCAAGAATTTCTGTTTATAATGTAAAAATACTAAATCGTAACGTGCTCTGTAACTTCTATATTTTAGCAGACATCTTGCCGTTAAATGTATTTTAGGATCATGATTATTCCATTTCATAATGTAGGTATGTGAGTGCATTCGGTGTTAACAAAAGGGCCCAAGTCACATATATGAAATTAATGCCAAAACTGTTTGTTTCCACCGAAAATAGAACTAGTCTGCAATTCAATTGCAGTAGCTCCTCCTTATTTTGTAAAAAGACAAGTCCAGGCCAGGACTAATTGTGCCCTTTACACTAAACGTTATTACAAGTGTACATATTTTCAAGTAGCATGCTATCAGGATATCCGTTAGATTAATATTATCCGAAAAACTCACGCGTAAAAAGTCGCGTATAAGTGGATAAATCGAATAACTACCAATCGTTTTATTATTTTACGTGTCTTCGTCATTGATTTGCTAAATCAAGTACTACCGTGTATTAAGATCAATACCTTCCTGTTTTATAGAATTAATCAGATTATAGATCAGAATTTAGAAAAGAACTGGCATTTAAAAAGCTTGGGTGGACGTTTTCAGACACCTGACTCGACACACATCCTCTCTACGATTTAGAAAAGCTGTCTGTAATTAACGACCTGTGTTTACATTGTTCGCACATAAATTAGGATTCTACAAAGCTACACTTACGTTTCATTTTTCATCCCATTATTCTGAAACATATCAAAGGTGTACATGAAATCAAACTGCTTTATTTTGATTATTTTATTTTATAAACGTATTTTTAATAATAATCTACTGTGCACAATATTGATAAAATAATTCATGAAATGTGGATAAAAACTGGACTAAAGCATTATTTGTATTTATTATTGCAAGACAACTTCTTGTTATAATCCAATTATGAAATATGAATGAACGCACTTTTCGCAAACTGTACTATTGAAATAACAAAGTAGGCGACATAGTCTAACCCTTATTTCATATTTTTGTCAGTAATTAACATTATATGGTAAAATTATTGGAATTACATAGTAATGTAAGCCTGGTTACCGGACTCCGAAGCATACTCTATTATGTAGGCACACCTATTATTATCATGGTGAAGTTAGGTAGAAAAATCAGGTACATTATTGCTCGTTTTAACAGTATGCGACACCTAAATGAATGTCTTAATAAAAGCGTGCTGTTAAATTTTCAACGCTCAGGTCAGCGCTGAAAGTTGAAAATTCAACAGAGGGATTTTAATTGGGAAAACGGGCATTATGTCAAGAAAGGCTGCGTGTAAATAGACACGGCGGAGGTTAGAAAAAACTTTAGATAGGCAATTTTAAATTATAGTTCTTGTAATGCGTATCACCTACAGAGAACCCAGCATGTCTTGGCACATCATCGCGGCACTTCTAGTGAACGTAATGATGTCAAAATTCAGTATATATAAAAAAGAGTCATCAACTTTGCCGCATGCCAAAATTTACTGGGCCCTTTATTTCAAGTACATTTTCTTATTTTTAACCTATAATACCAAAGCTAAACAGCGTTTGATAGACAACTGGTAACAATTTTAGTGGCAAAAAGGATATTTTGTGTCTATATTTTATCTGTGATGTCTATTTTAGAGGTGTGGGAGCTGTATTTGTTCAAAGGAGAAAGTGATTTGTTAGTCGAATGTTGAAATGGTCTTTTTTATTAAAATAAAAGAATATTGACATTGATGTGTGTTTTTTCTGTTATTATTTTAGCTACCTATTGAAAATGCGGATTCCACGGTCGTCTGAAACCGTCATCCAACATTTTGTATGACCCAATTTGTCTACCTTTTTCTTGGGTGACCTATCCGTGTTCCTTCAGACCATGCAAAATGCAATGTACCTATGCGATAATTTTCCTGTTGCTGACGAGTAACTGAACCTTAATTGCCCAGAGCTCGAAAGGTCCTTACTCATCCCGATTATGACTTAAAAGAGAGGTGTTAACCCCGAGCAGTGACTAACTGGTCTACCAAGCAAGGGGCTACTGAAGGAAAATATTAACCTTCCCTGATTGGTGTGGATAGACCAAGGATAGACCCTTGGCAAACGCTCCTTGCAATATGTGCAATATATAGTCCTTTCATAGTTATTATCACTGACAGCAACCGAACAGGTCAAAAAGCAACCTTATTGCAACGACAATAAAGATCACTATGATGCGAAATTCGAGGTAACATTACTGTAGAGATTCTACAAAATTTTAAACCTGTGTGAGTGCCATCTGTCGATTGAGCAACGCAAACGGTTGGCGGTTTGGCAAACTCACAACTTGAGAATTACTTGATGTGATAGTGTTCATAAAGATGGCGTGATTGTTTTCAATCAATTTTAAATGCCGTTTTACCAAAATGTTTTAGTTTTTATATTCCTACCCGTAAAGTACGAAGCATCTATTAATAAGGTCGCTATAATATATATAATTGTACGACCAATTCAAAGTTTCCCAGAAAAATCCTTTATCCATACATAAGTTCGTATTTAATTACCTACGTTCTGCAACTACACTTGCGGTCACCTAGGGCAGTCGTACCACTTTTTTTTTTAAATAGTAACAAAACCGAAACAAGCATCTGTTACAACTCCGCCACATTATTCTCACCCAACCATTGTTACTCCTGAAAACCAGAATATACAGTAGCAACCAGAAAAGCGCCGGGGAATTATTTCTTTTTATGTATTTTTTTTCGTTTTTGAAACATAGGTACACAAAGAGCATCAAAAAGAACAATGAAAGGAAACAGTTACTAACAGTAAGTAGGTATGGTCTGTTCTAAAGTATCTGATGAAGATGTAAACAAATGGACCAGAATACGTACCTATGGTTGCCAATTTGTAGTGCCACTAACAAATTAAGTACTTTGGTTTCATTATTTGAATACTTTAACCCGAAATTCTAATTTTAAATCACTTCAAAGAGGTTATCCCATTAACAATTATTGGAAAAAGTGGTGAGATAAAAAGTAGAAGTTGATTGTGTCACTAATTCCCTTTAGTGAGTGTTTGCGTAAGAATTATACCTGAACAGGGTTTGTTTATACTTTCAACAAATACTTTTAGAATAGACTGTATCTATTTAACTAGTTATACCAAATATTACGCAAAAGTTCATTGAACATTTTATTTTTGTAAACATTATGCATATTTCGACGGTGTAGTATCAATATCTAATAACTAAAAAGACATGAATATACAGGAGGCGAAAAAAACGTTTCATTTCTATAGTTTTTAACATTTGAATCAAAAAGTTACTTATATTTAAAAAAAATTGTAGGAAACGCTTGTGATGGTGATAATGATTTCAGACCATATGTCTTTGCGAATACGAGGTCTTTCATATTTTACCTACGAATATGAAATAAAGTGAAAATCGCTAAAATGTTAGTTATTAGATATTGATACTTCGCCGTCGATATGTAGTTATTAAGTAGTCATTGTGACAGGCATTGCTAAGCTTATTTCTAAGCATAAACTAAGCTGAAGTCCGTCGTTATAATATATAAGTTAGGTTGGGGCCTATAATTTATACTTCAGCGGAGTTACAAATCACGGGAGATAAGGTGCTAGCTGTGTGCAGCGGCCCGACATATGACTAATGACCACAATTAACTCGGAGGAATCGGGTCGCGACCACCACCAATGTTGGTATTTTTTACCTTTCAAAATAATAACAGAAATGTTTGCTGGTCACTAAATGGTAGGTAAAATGTACAATTGGAATTGAGAATAGATAAACTTGATCAGATGATAACTACTTATTTACGAGATAAGTACCAACCAAGATCTTGTAAAAAGAGCAAACTGTAAAAAGAAAGAAAGAAAGAAAAAGTATTTATTGAGACTCGCACAGGATTATCAGATACTAAACTAAACACACTCATAAAAATAAAATAAAAACATAAAAATAATAAAATAAAAACAAAATGAAAAAATGAAAATAACAACAGTAAGTCCTGTACGAGGCCAAAAGGCCCCTATCTCAGCATGATGCTGCTGTAGGTAAGCCTAACGTTTGCTCTCCACCATGTCTTGGTTGGATCCAATTCAAACATAATAATTATATACCATACCATATTTTACGATATTTTAGGTAAGTGACTATTTTTGGAACTGTATTAACTGGATTCTACCCTCTTTTTCTGGAATGTTTGCTGAGAGAAAACTCGTTGCAATTTTGATTTAAACTCGCCTTTTTATTACCTACATAATCATCTCACAGCTAAGTACTTGCCTGCTATACGAATGTTACTTGTACGTACCTAAAATAAACAATTAAGAATTCCCCTATGCAGTTCGTAGAGTGCAGGCAATTTTAGCATTACCTACATCTCGCTAGTCCAAAGCGTCCGTAGAGACGGCTAATTTGTGGACTTGGGCCAGTTTAATCAAGCTGCGAGCAACACCCAGCTGCAGCTGCAGCACTGTCAATAACAATTAATTCTTTGTGAACTTAACCCAAAATTAAGGGACTCTGTTTATAGTATGAATGTGCATAGAATGCAATAACGTCGGAGCTAAAATGAGCTACGTTGAGTCCTCTATTTATCATAATACTCGTAATATATTTTCGTTGTGGACACATTTTCCATTTCGCACCATTGTGGTGTGGTGTCCTTTACTGTTATAGTACTCGTAATAGCTTCGCCCAGAAATGTGGACTAAATAATAATATATTTAGGGAGCAAAACAAGATGTTTGCACGTAGGTAATGTTGCGTATTTTCGTGGATAACTTGATAGTAGACCCTAGCGTATTGCGAGATTTGGTCATCGTCCATAGTGTAGAATATGGTTTCATTTACTCGTATGTACCTAAGTACCTACTATATTTGTTTCGTAAGCACTGTTTTTGTTGTACCTTACTTCGAATAGCATCTTTTTATGTAGGTAATTATTTCCACTTGTATATACATATTAAATATATACTTAAACACGTAGCATTTTTCCATCTTGTCAGATTTGATTTCTAAATCTGCATAGATGAGATTGGCACGAAATATAGGCTTAGTTGACGGTAGTTACAGGATGTGGTAAATTATAATGGTGCTAATAAAATGATGATTGACACAAAAAACAAGATTTTGGAAACGTTACAGACTTAAAATACCTACCAAGTGAAAAACTTTAGTTTTCCCGGAATTTCATTTGTCTAGTTATGGGTGGAGTTAAATAACATAAATTCTAATGTGAATTGCGTTCTTTCGTTGTAATTTGATCTTTATACTGCTATTGAATTAATGTAATTCACCGTGTCAGCTCAGTGCCACGGCAAATCAAAATAGCTATATAATAATTATATAGCTAGTTTTATTGCTGTCTAAGGGCTCGCATCCACCGACGCACAGGCACAGCATAGAGCATTTTCTTAAACATAAAATACCTTAAGAGTACGTATATAGATCTTAAATTACAACCACCACATGATCTTCTAGTTAATTCTAGTAGGTACCTTCTATAATGATCATTGCAATGTGACTTCTACAGTCTTGTAATTTAGGTGTGTTTTAATTTGTAAAGTAGAAATACTTAGCCGTTGCAGAAAGCAGTGGGTGCTGTTTCTAAAACTACGTCTTGCCTTTGAAGAGCTTTCTTCCGCTCGCTGAAGTGGCTATAATAAATACAGCTGGCGACTTAACTCCTGCGTATTCGAATAAAGACATTTATATTGCACTTTGCAATTATTTATCTTTACATAATCTTAAGTATTTTTCTTATACGGACTTATGTTTAGGGGAACTCACCAGACAGAGAAATGGCGTTTAAAGCACAGAAGAAATGCATAAGGGCAATATGTGGCATGCAAAGCACAGACAGGTGTAACCCACATTTTCAAAATCTTCAGCTACTTACACTTCCATGTCTTTATATATATGAAGTAGCCACCTATGTCAGAGCAAATCTACATCTATATAATCACCCAAAGAGCATACGCTACAAAAATACAATATGCATAACACGACACGAATTTCTAGTCGAAAAATGTTACTATACAATTAATGATTATTTAAATGAAAGATACTACATCCGAATTATTATATTAGCAAAACCTTGACTTTGAAATTAAAATTATATTATTAAAATCAAATTGTAATACCCGTTTATTTATGTGACATGTGGTCTTCTTATTTTTCTTATTTTTTTATTTTAATCCATTTTACGTTTATATTATTCTGACATTGTGTACTCTTTTGTTATTATATTGAATTTTCATTGAAATTGATACAGATTTTTTTTTTTTTTTTTTTTCGGTGGGAAATCATCAAATGACCTCTCCCGCTCTGGGCGGAGCGGAAGGGCGTGTCAGACTCTTACTGACTAAAACCCACCCGTGTTCCTTCAGTTGCCTGTGCGCCAGGGCCACGGTAACTCTTTCGAACAATCCGCGACCCCGGTAGGCATCGGTCCTATCGGACCCCGTCAATGGTGCTGACATCTCTTTGAGGCGCGCGTGGAACACGACGCGCCGTCGACCCGGGCCTGGTCCTTACCGGACGGCGAGCTGCCCATTGCTCGCCGTCCGCAAGCCCGCGCCTACGGTGGCCGGGAGTCGGCAATCGACTCCCGACGCCCAGGGTGTCTCCTCCTCCTGCGGCGGCTAGGGGCGCGAGGGCGTAGAGATTGCCTCTCCCTCTCGCGCTCCGCCTCCTCCTTCGCGAGCATTACTGCTTCGCAGAAGGAGGTGACGGCTTCCCATTCCCTCTCGCTCCGTACCATGGCCTGAACCAGGGCCGGACGCGAGAGGTCGCCGCCGCCGATCGCCGCCACGAGGACACGGCGGTGCCCCGCCCAAGCCGGGCAGACCTCCACCGTATGCTCCACCGTGTCCTCCGGTCGATCCACACAATGATAACACCCGGGCGTTTCCTCCCGCCTTATCCGAAACAGGAACCTCCCGAAACAGCCATGTCCGGTGAGGACCTGCGTCAGGTGGAAGGTGAGGACGCCGTGGCGCCTCTCAAGCCACTCCTCAAAGAGGGGTCTTACCGCCGCAATTGTGGCGTGCCCTGCGCTGGGTTGCGACAGTCGCACTCTCCATGCCGCCATGAGATCCCGCCGGAGCTCTGTCCGCTGTGCCGTGATTTCTCGCGGCAGCGGAGTTACGCCCCGGCGTTTCGCCTCCTCGCGCTACTCCCAAACGTGCGCGAGGACCTTTGCCTCCAGATCCCACGGCGGCAATCCGGCAAGGAGGCTCGCCGCCTCGCAGGAGACCGTGCGGTATCCCCGTACCATCCGGATGGCCATGACCCTTTGGGACGCTTTCAACCGGCGGGCTGGCCGGAGCCTTAACGAACGCGCCCACACCGGTGCCCCGTAAAGGGCCATGGACCGCACGACCCCCGCGTAGAGCCTCCGGCAGGAGGCGTTTGGCCCCCCCAGATTGGGCAAGAGCCGCTTCAAAGCAGCCCCGGCCCGCTGCAGTCTGGGAGCCAAACGTCGGAAGTGCTCGACGAAGTTCCACCGGCTGTCGAGGACGAGTCCCAGGTACTTCATCGTCGACTCGACGCCGATGTGAACCCCTCCTACCGTTATTTGGGAACCCGACAGTGGCGCGTTCCGAGGACCATGAAAACACATGGCCTCGGACTTGTGCAAGGCCACCTCGAGTCCCAACTGCCGGATCCTCTCAACGACTGTCGCTGTAACCCGACTGTGGGTGTTGTACCGAATTGGTTAGGAGACTGGATGTTGATGGTCTCCTTCGGTGTTGTACTACTCACCACCGTGCTAAAGTAAATTTGTAGGGTATAATAAGCTGCTAGGGAAAGATTCAATTAAACAAGTACCTTCTTATACAATGCAATGTTTATTATAATAACACACTATTGAAGGTTCACAACATTGAATGTGGCTGGCCACATACCTTTCCCCATACACCTGGGCTTCCACACCAGTACAACCAGTCTCGGGTCTAGTTGTATTGGTGTGTTGACCTGCAATGAGACTATTACAATATACTCAGAGTCGCTATAGCGAGTCCGTGAGATGAACCACTTAATAGATACTAGCTCAATCATACAAGTACCTACCTATCAAGGTTGTGCTAACAACGGGAACATAGATTATGCTAAACAATCCGCGACACAACTCTTTATGGCAACTGGTCTCATCACCCAGTCCATACAATAGGCCTAACTCTCTCATAGACTAAATCGCTACCTTACCGATTATTCTCAGTGATCTCTCAGTACTTATCCCTTCACTTGACAAGACTACGACCCTTGGCATCAAACACAGGATACCCCTGTGTTCGCACGTTACGTGGCCTACGGGTATTATAATGACGCTTCGTTACCTGGAGCGGCGAACTTCCCTCATCACCGATATCGGTTAAGTAAAGCCTTCCTGTCAAACGGATGACCACACCTCAAAGGTTGCCTGCACCCGGATCCATTCCAATCATCAGACCACGGGACTACTCCAAAGCATCACGTCTCGAATTATGTATCAGAGATACAAGAGAAAAAAGGCTAGCATAAACAGCCAGACCTGTAACAATACACTCGTGTCAGAAATCACATGTACGGGCCACGCCATCCCACATGAACAAAGAATACGGTTGAACACTCACCGGATTCAGCTTCGAATGGGACTTATCAGAAACCCATCGGGTTATTTGGGTACAGTCTGTTCCTCCAGAACTCAGTCCCTCTTCCAAATCCTATTCGTATCGTGTCACACACGTTGCGGGTCTTCCCCATGCCGGATCAATGTCACAAACCTTCGAGAAGCTTCCACTACCATAGACTAAATAGAATTCTTGTCTATTGGTTATTTTCCATTTCTTAGGCATTGTTTTGAATAAAATGTGGGAAATTATGTCTGTATGTTTATTTATTTAAATTAACTAATACTCTTGTATATAATTTACATGACATAATTTCTCAAGTGTTACAGAGAACACGCTGACAGCCATGCCAATGCCTGACACAAGATGTCGCTACTTGTTGCGTAATTTATTGATTTTGCAACGTCACAATGCCCCTCTTCCCACAATAAGGTTTTTGAGTAAGCAAAAACCACACACCGCCCTCGGTGTTAGAAGTGGGAATTCAATTTTGAAACAGAAATGGAATAAGTTCTATTAAAAAAAATGATAATTAATTATTAAGTCCTACTAAATGCAATAACCAACCTTAAATAATCCAACTGCCAGGAAACTCATTCTACTTACAAAATTTCCTACTATCCGGGCATAACCCCCCCAATCTTTCATACATCCCTAGATTTTCCTCTCTTTCAATCTGTAGCAACCTGCATTCAAATCGCAGGAGGCCACCTCTCGCATACTCCCGAATTCCGTCTGTATACCAGTGGAACTCTGCATTGTTCAATATAAATCAAAACGATCCTCCTGGTGAATATGTTCAGCGAGCTGATACATAAAAAATTTGGCAAATAATGTCCATAACTCACCAGGCAAGACGTATACAACATTCCCAGAAATAAAAATTTCTGAAAACTGAATGGTGTTTTGGCTTGTTTTAAGAGTCACCTGCCGCTCGTAACTAGATAAGCAACTAGTGCTATCTAACGTCTCACCGAAGCAACAATGCTATTTCGGCAAAACAAAACATTAGTCTAGGCTTATTTTAGGAGTTACTATCCGCTCCTTTACCAAATATGGACACATCCATGTCCAAAAGAAACACAACCAAGCGAGCTTGGCTACCAAAAATGTGAAGGCTTATTTTTGAAGTCACTATCCGCTTCTTATAATGATTATGGCCTGAGCCATAAAAAGGTAAATTAAATCGCAAGGTATGCAAAACGGCATAATTACTACCGCATAATACCTATGTGGAACAAATCCAACAAATAAACTAAACGAACAAATCCAAATAAATAGATCCCTCGTTAACAATACGATTTAAAAAAATATATAATAAGTATAGCATACATACGCCTTGTCTTCGTTGTTGGAATAGTCACCAAACAACACGTGGTAACACGGACTACGGCTACTAAACCCCCGGCTGAGACGACTGGACGAAAATTTTCCGACCACTGTTGATCATGTTAGTAAATTTTCATATCCTTTATGTGCCAAGTGCCTAGTGGCTTTCCATTTAATCCTATAAGCTCATAAACCAAAGGTGAAAGCACTTTTCCCACTATGCACTGTTGATATTTAGGAGCCAACTTAGATGCCTTATACTTATCTGCATCACTTTGGATGTAAGTTTTACGCCAAACCAACTGGCCTTCACGTAAAGTGACGTGACGCCTACGCAAGTTATAATATTTCGCGTTTGTGGCATGAGCCTTAACAATATTGGCGCGCACCTTTTCGAAGATATCCTTGAGAACTCCTAATTCGCCTGCATACTCTTCACGAGGCATAATTACTTCATAATCACAGTCGTCTGTGTTCTTATAAAACGTGCCGTTTATAATGGGTTCACGGCCATGTACCAAGAAAAATGGAGAAAATCCAGTTGTTTCATTCACTGCGCTATTTATAGCAAATTGTATTTTTGTTAAATTGAGATCCCAAGTCCTATGATCTTCTTTTACGTAGGACGAAACAGCTGTCATTACTGTTTTATTATACCTTTCAACCATATTAATTTGTGGTGTATATCTAGGCCCATAATGCACTCGAGGTATGTTATATCTCTTTAATAGGCTACGAAATTCCGATCCCGTGAATTGAACCCCATTATCGGTAATTACGGTTTCGGGAATCCCGTGAGCAAGAAGAACATAATTCTCAAAGTTTTTGGCTACCAAAGAACTAGTTGCACGGCGTAATGGAAACAATAACGTGTATTTTGAAAAACAGCAAGAAACTACAAGTAAATGTACAAAACCCGAGCGTGATTTTGGAAGTGGACCAACTAAATCTATAGATACAGCTTGAAATGGTCTATAACATTGTTTAGGCTGACCCATGAGTCCTGGTGTAAGAGTAGTCTTATGTTTATAGGCCGAACAATTACTACAACCCCTAATGAACTCAACTACGTCACGATACATTCCTGGCCATATATACCTCAAAGTTAACCTGCGGTATGTCTTAAAAACACCCAGGTGACCTGAAGTAGGAGGTTCATGGTTTTCTGTCATGACCTGTGTACGCAGTGATTTGGGAACTACTTCTTTCCAGTCGAACTCTTGTGTTACCGCATATTTGCCTTTACTGTACCTATACAGAATACCTTTATCTACGCGGTAGTTGGGGTAATTTCCCGGACATGACAAACAACCAGCCTGAATTTTATCATACCATTCATCACCCGTCGGTGTAGGCGTAATTGGTGTATCTATTGCCTCAACCTTGAGTAACCTTGATAAGGCGTCTGGTACAACATTGTCCTTACCCTTCCTATGTTCGATTGTATAATTATACTGTGATAAACGACAACCCCAGCGTGCTAAACGACCTGTTGGGTTCTCCAAATTTTTAAACCATTTAAGTGAAGCATGGTCAGTAATAACTGTAAAATGTCTGCTACCCAAATATGGTTCATACTTTTCAACTGCATAAATGACAGCTAATGCTTCACGTTCAGTTGCACTATAATTACGCTCGGTTTTACTTAGGGATCTACTAATATAAGCGATAGGATGGTCATTCCCGTCAATATTCTGGGTTAGCATACCACCTATACCATAACTAGATGCATCGCAGTGAACAGTAAAAGGTTTCTCAAAATCTGGACATGCTAGAACAGGAGCAGAAACTAAAATATTTTTTAAAACATTGAAAGCGTCGTCTGCTTCTGGATTCCATTTAAATTTAACTTTAGTGCTGGTGAGAGCATTTAATGGTGCTGCGATGGTAGAAAAATTTCTAATAAATCTACGGTACCAAGAACAAGTTCCTAAGAACATTTTTACCTCCTTTGATGTCTTTGGTACTGGAAAGTCTAAAATAGCGCGCACCTTATCAGGATCAGTCCTAAGACCACACTCATCCACCACATAGCCCAAGTATTTTAAGGATTTTCTAAAGAACTTGCTTTTTCCAAAATTTATTGTTAAATTTGCGCTTTGAATCCGTTCGTGTAGTCTTTTTAAGAGAAGGATATGTGTTTCTAAATCCTCTGACACTACACAAATGTCATCGACGTAACAGAACATTAACCCCTTAGTTATATCGCTGCAAAACGGATGGCCAAACAACCTATCCATTAATCTTTGCTGTCGAGCAGGAGCTCCGCAGAGTCCAAATGGCATTACTTTAAATTCAAAAAGTCCTCTACCGGGAACAGTGAAACTGGTTTTCTCCCGTGAGGCTTCTTCTAACGGAATTTGCCAAAAACTAGCTTTAAAATCTATTGTGCTTATATATTTGGCGTTTTTGAGGCTATCTAAAATTTGAGGTATATACGGTATCGCATAAGCGTCCCCTTTCGTAACTGCATTAAGCTTCCTACAATCCAGACAGAACCGCAATGTACCATCTGACTTTGGAACCATAAGGACTGGATTGTTCCATGGACTCTCACTAGGGACCACCACATCGAGCTTCAACATGTTGTCCAATTCCTTATGAAGTTGTTTTAACTTTTCCGGTGACATTGGATATGGTCTGGACTTAATGGGTAACGCATCACCAGTATCTATTGCGTGTTGGATTAATTGTGTTCTACCCAAACCTTTTGACTCAAACGATATGTTATGAAATTGTTGCACTATTAATTCCGCTATTGTTTTATGTTCTGGGCTCAAATTATCAAATGACACAACTGTGTTTACAACTGTTTCACTTGTATTATTATTAAATTGAATAAATCGTTTTGGTGCCTCAATATAACTAATGTGTTTAAACATTTGAGGCATTAAGCTAAAAGCTATCCAAAAATCCACTCCAAATATCACATTTGATGTTATGGATGGAATAACATAAAATTTAATAATCTTAGTTACACTATTAAATGTAATTGGTAACCTTAAAATACCTATTGGGTTGCTTTCGGAACCATTTGCAACGAGAATCTTTTGCTTTAACTCAACTGAGGTGTCCAATGAATAACCTAAGTTGATAAACTGTTCATGGGCATTATTGCCTATGATTGAAATATCTGCCCCTGAATCTAATAATCCGCATAATGCTATATCATATAAATGTACATTTAAATAAGGTCGAATATCTTTATCCCGGTCTGGCTTAAACAGTGCTGACACTGATCTGTTAAATTTGTAAAAATCAGTAACAAATTTTAACCAAGATCTCCATTCACCTGGATCGACCGTTTCAGGTGGTTGGTGACAGACTGTTGAAACTAGTTTTTTTGTATCCTTAGGTTTATTTTTACAATCTGGACAAGTTTTAACTGTAAACCCTGACTTTCCACATTTGAAACACTTTATCTCCTTCACGGATGATTGTGGCTTGGATTTGTCTTTGGCCTGTCCATAGCTAAATTTATTTTTATTGACATGAAGATTTACGCTGGCTACTTTATGTTTCTGTTTGTGATCTGTTGATTCAGACTGTGAAGCAGGCGTAGTGTAACTTTTTAATTTAATATCTTCAGCCTCCAGAAGACGTGACACTTCTTTGAGTTCTGCCACTGAATCCGGCTTCACTAAAACTAAACCCCTTGATATGGATGGTTTGACGTTCTTCTTCAGGATTTTAATCTTTTCTGGTTCAGTCAAAGGTGTCTTCAATCGTGAGAATAATCCATTCATGACAGCGAAATACATGTGAACCGGTTCATCATTACCTTGGATCCGTTTCTTGGCCTCATCTAGTAAATTATCCTCATAGTCAATAGCATGAAACTCCCTAAGGAGCAGATCCGCTAACTCCTTCCAAGTAGCCACTTGACATTTTGCACTCCTGTACCATATTAAAGCATCACCCTTAAAAAACGCAAAAGCTGAATCAAACAACACAGAATCTACTACTTTAAAAGCCTTAGCACGTTCAGAGATTGAGTCCAGAAATAAAAATGGACACGACTTGCCATCAAATATGACATTCCATTTACAAATATTCTTGCTAACTGCATATTGACTACTATCAAAAATTTCCTCTGCCTCTGGCTTTTCCAACTGTGGCTGTTGCTTTGCTGCCTCAGAACGACTGTACAATTTGTCTAGTGTAGTTCCATAACTCTTTATTATATTCTTAAGCTTCTCCTGCAAAACACGTTCTTTATCCTCCCTACAATTGAGCCTATGTAGACGATGGAATAAATGACAATACAAAGCCCTAGCACGAGCTAGACTATACCTGTCTCGGGTATTTTCGGCACTATCCACCTTGGCTTGCAACTCTTTCTGCTTATCCTGGATCGTAGCCAATTCCTTGCTAGTGTCCAAGTCTTCATCCACAAATTCGGATGGTCCGAAGCCCAAGCAAAGTGTTTTGAGTTGTTTCCGAAGCTTAAAAACTGTTTCTGCTGGTGTTTCCGCACGAACTGCAACCTCATAAGACAATTCATCTCGTAATAGGGAATGAAAATATACCCTGTCTAAATCCATTTTGATATTTTCCCAATAAATTAATGCCAATAAAAAAAAATAAACGATGTTTATCTAAAACACGTTTCCGAACGCACCAAACCTCATATAACACAACGTCAAACGTCAAAAGGTCACCTTGACAATATCAAATTGTCAATGTGTTTTATAGGTTAAGTTCCTATGTATGAAAACGAATGACTAACCAACCTCTAAATCATGGAATAGAATAACCAAATCAACTGTTTTATCGAATGCTGTGATCGTATTTCCAATTAGGGTGTAATGATGAGTGTTAAAACGTTAAACGTCTAAGTGACTGACCAGTCGTCATATGGATTTACAATGAAAGTTACTGTTCTATATTTGCACAACCTCAATTAACAATGATACTTGCCTGTAGTGTTATTATTTTACTATGGAGATCCTCTCAAACAAATAAGAAAACATAACACCTTTGAGAACTGTCTTGTTTGGGCTGTGTACAATATATCTAGTATAAACCAAAATGTTTTATAACTATTTTACAGTAATAAGTTTTTGAGTTTATTGAATTGTTAAACAATGTTTCACGATTTGAATGCAATACAGTTTATCAGTTATCTGATATATTTTAGTTTTCCTTGTAGTCAAAACTACTTAGTTTTTATCTTGAACCAATTGTCCAGTTGTATACAATAACTATAAACTGTTCCAAAAAATATGCAACCTCAATAAGTTACAAGTTACAATACCTTCCAAATTATAGGTAATATCAAGTCACTAACCGTTAAACAAACATTGGGAACATACACAATCTCATAACAATTACCACAATGCTACCAATCCAACTTGTGCATTGGCATATATACAAATAGGTTGTTAGTGAACTTTTAACAGTCTGCACCTTACCGGTCCAAACAAGAGAAATTGTTATATTGTGGTGCGTTGACCACTTTACATTCAAACTTAATAAACTAGCCTTATTCTAATACATAATCCTGCCAAGTGAAAGACTGAGAGAATTGAGAGAGAGATACCTGCTATTAATTTGTTCACCTTATACAATTAAACAATTATATACCTTTGGGCGCCAACTGTAACCCGACTGTGGGTGTTGTACCGAATTGGTTAGGAGACTGGATGTTGATGGTCTCCTTCGGTGTTGTACTACTCACCACCGTGCTAAAGTAAATTTGTAGGGTATAATAAGCTGCTAGGGAAAGATTCAATTAAACAAGTACCTTCTTATACAATGCAATGTTTATTATAATAACACACTATTGAAGGTTCACAACATTGAATGTGGCTGGCCACATACCTTTCCCCATACACCTGGGCTTCCACACCAGTACAACCAGTCTCGGGTCTAGTTGTATTGGTGTGTTGACCTGCAATGAGACTATTACAATATACTCAGAGTCGCTATAGCGAGTCCGTGAGATGAACCACTTAATAGATACTAGCTCAATCATACAAGTACCTACCTATCAAGGTTGTGCTAACAACGGGAACATAGATTATGCTAAACAATCCGCGACACAACTCTTTATGGCAACTGGTCTCATCACCCAGTCCATACAATAGGCCTAACTCTCTCATAGACTAAATCGCTACCTTACCGATTATTCTCAGTGATCTCTCAGTACTTATCCCTTCACTTGACAAGACTACGACCCTTGGCATCAAACACAGGATACCCCTGTGTTCGCACGTTACGTGGCCTACGGGTATTATAATGACGCTTCGTTACCTGGAGCGGCGAACTTCCCTCATCACCGATATCGGTTAAGTAAAGCCTTCCTGTCAAACGGATGACCACACCTCAAAGGTTGCCTGCACCCGGATCCATTCCAATCATCAGACCACGGGACTACTCCAAAGCATCACGTCTCGAATTATGTATCAGAGATACAAGAGAAAAAAGGCTAGCATAAACAGCCAGACCTGTAACAATACACTCGTGTCAGAAATCACATGTACGGGCCACGCCATCCCACATGAACAAAGAATACGGTTGAACACTCACCGGATTCAGCTTCGAATGGGACTTATCAGAAACCCATCGGGTTATTTGGGTACAGTCTGTTCCTCCAGAACTCAGTCCCTCTTCCAAATCCTATTCGTATCGTGTCACACACGTTGCGGGTCTTCCCCATGCCGGATCAATGTCACAAACCTTCGAGAAGCTTCCACTACCATAGACTAAATAGAATTCTTGTCTATTGGTTATTTTCCATTTCTTAGGCATTGTTTTGAATAAAATGTGGGAAATTATGTCTGTATGTTTATTTATTTAAATTAACTAATACTCTTGTATATAATTTACATGACATAATTTCTCAAGTGTTACAGAGAACACGCTGACAGCCATGCCAATGCCTGACACAAGATGTCGCTACTTGTTGCGTAATTTATTGATTTTGCAACGTCACATCGCAACCCCGCGTGTCATTAGTTCGGCCGCCGCCTGGTGCGACCTCCCCTGCGCCAGGACCAGCGTGTCGTCAGCGTAGCACACTACGCTGACGCCGCTAGGGAGGTCGGCGCGCAGCACCCAGTCGTAACCGATGTCCCACAGATGCGGCCCCAGGACCGATCCCTGTGGGACACCGCACGACATCTCTCGCCGGTTCCATTCTCCCTGGTGACCGGGGTAAATAACCGCCCTATCCGTCAAATAGGCCTCGACTACACGACAGAGGTAGGTCGGCATCCGGTGATACCGGAGTGCCTCCCTGATGCAACTCCAGGGCAGGGTATTGAAGGCATTGGCGATGTCTAGAGACACCGCCAAGACGACCCCACCCCGGGCCACAGCATCCCCCGTCGTGAGGGCTCGCACGCGCATGATGGCATCCACCGTGGAGCGCCCCCTGCGGAAACCAAACTGGCTGTCCGCCAAATCCGGCCCCACCCGCACCAGCTGCCCGACGAGGCGGTCTGCAATGACTCTTTCAAAGAGCTTGCCCACCTCGTCGAGCAGCACAATGGGCCGGTAAGCGGATGGAGAGTCCGCTGGGCGCCCCGGCTTCTTAATGAGGACCAGTTTCCTCGTCTTCCAACGAAGTGGGAACTGGCCCTCCTCCAAGCATGCGCTTAGGAGCCCTCTTAGTCGAGGCCCGAGAGCCTCTGAGGCCAGGACCCAGGCTTTTCCAGGTAAGCCGTCGGGTCCTGGGGCGGTATTCTTGGCACTCAGCCTACGTACCGCCACTCTCAACTCTACCTCGGTCACCTCAGGAGCAACGTCGTCATCGTCGGTTGTGTGGTCCACAGTTGGCACCGCAGGAGGCGGAGCCATGGGCGGGGGAGTATGCTCCCCCCGCGAAGGGAACAGAGCGCTCACCACGCCCTCCACGAGCTGGGGCCGGAGACTCTGCGTCAGCGGGGGAGCCCATGGGCGGAGTTTCTCCCGCACCACCTTATATGGGCGCCCCCACGGGTCCCTGTTCAGAGTCCCCAGCGACTCCTCACGGGCCAGTCCCCTGGCCCGCAGGATCTCCGCTCGGAGGGCGATCTTCGCCACTCTGTAACCCTCGTACAGCTCCGCCTGAATGGCTTCCGTATCCGGAGGGCGGATACGGAGCCTGCGGTGCCTGGTGTACAGGTGCCGCGCGGCAACGCACGCCTCGCGCAGAGACGTTAGTTCCGGCGACCACCAGTACACCTGGCGCCAGGCGCGTCCAGGCTGGACCCGGGGCATTGCCACGTCACACACTTCGGACATGGCCTCCCGGAACCACTCTGCCTCGTCGTTGATGTCAGCAGGCCTGTCCGGTGATGACACCCAGGCCTGCACGATCGAGGCTTCCAGGAGGAGCTCCCGGTCCAGCTTCTTCAGCGCCCACCGCGGACCACTCGGGGCCTGTCGGACCAACGCGCTCGAGGTCTGGGCGGAGACGTCAAACCGGATGTACCGGTGGTCGGAGTACGTCTCCACCCCCTCCATGACACGCCAGTCAAGGACACGCGGTGACAGAGCGGGGCTGGCGAACGAGATGTCCACCACTGACTCACCCCGCATCCGCACACACGTGGGGAGAGAACCCCGGTTTAGGACGACCAGGCCTGTCTCCAGAGCCCAGTCCTCCACCATCCCGCCCCGTGTGTCCGTGTACCGGGAACCCCAAGCCGTGTTCTTGGCATTGAAGTCCCCGAGTACGAGCACGGGCAGGGTATGGTACCCGACGACGACGACTCTCAACTCCGCAAGGGAGTTGTGGAACTCGGCGAGAGTTCGGTTCGGGGAGAAGTATACCCCTACCACAACAATCTCCCCGAACCGTGCTGCCACGCAACCCCGTCCTCTCTTGACTGCCTCAAGCGACGGGGTACCGGCGGCGGCCGACGAAATGAGGGTCACTGAGCCGCTCAGGTCCTCCACCCAGTCATCCCTGGGCGGGACAAGGTACGGCTCAGCGACCACGGCGATGTTGATCGACCACTGCGCCATGCTCTGGAGCAACAGATCCTGAGCAGCGGCGCAGTGGTTGATGTTCGCCTGGAGGAGGCGTAATGGGGCCATTATTGGCACTCCATATCAGCCCCCTCCCGAGCCCCCTGTGAGGGCCCTGCCGCGGCGGTTGCGGCGGCTACGACATTGAGAGCGGCAGCGGCGGCGGCAGTGGCGGCGGGTGCGGCGGTGACGGCGGTGGCGGAGGGCTTGCCCCTGCCCCTGGCTTTGGCGGGTGGAGCGCAGGCCTTACTCCCAGCCCGGTGATCGGCCGGCTTGCCAGCTGCCGCACATAAAAAGCAGTGCGGCGTGGCATTGCACGAGCCGGCCTTGTGACCGGGCTGACCGCAGCGGAAGCAGTGATTGCTGCGGTCTACCTCCGAGGTGCATTGCACTCCCACGTGGTTGCCCATCTGGCAGCGGAAGCACCTCAGAGGTCTGGGTTCCAGCAGTTTCACCTGCGCAGAAACCCAGCCCACCAGGAGCCTTCGGCCCTCCCCGGCAATTTTTCTGGCCGCCGCCACGGGGCAGCTCACCGTCACGGCTTGCATCCCCGCGTGGTCAGGGCGGATGGTGCCTGCCTTAACCTGCTCGACAGAGCACCCCCCAGTCCTAACGACGGCGGCCACCACCTCAGCCTCCGTCACACAGTCGTCCAGGCCCAGGATGCGCATGTCAACGCACTTGGTGGGCCTGGAGACTCGGGCCTCGTCCGCATTTAAGGACGCCCTAAGCCTTTCGGCCAGAGCGTCAGCGGTCGGGCCGCTGGCCGCACCAGGAACCTCCAGCATCCGGGCCCCGGTCGCAGTGACTCTTACCCGGATGCCATTGGCGACGCCTATCTCTTCTAGGTTCACGGCCGCCCTAGCCTTGGTGAGCACGTCGCGGTAGGACACGCCCTTCTTCTCCGCTTCCGGCTGTAGTGTTATCACTACAGCTGCGGACTTCGGGGCGCGGAGCCTAGCCGCGACGCTTCGCTCCTTGCGCCGCTGCCGCTTCTCCTTTCTTTTGGCCGCCCTCGATGCTTTACCCGCCTTCCGCTTCTCTCCGGCTACTTGCCATTCGCCTTGAGCCGGAGGAGCTTTAGGAGGCGGGGGGGGCGGCCGTCTCGCCGCCGGGGCTGGGGCCCTCACCGCCTGCGTAGCCACCCCACCCTTCTTGGGCTTGGGCGGTGCCGACTTAGCCAGGGGCGGCTTCGCGAGATCTGGTGCTGGCCCGCCTTTCGACCGCCCTACCGTTACTGGCTTGGCCGCAGCGGCGGCAAACGATGCCTGCCGGCTCGCCGCTAGCGGGGGGCGCAGGACAACGGCCTCCAGAGCGGAAAATCGGCTCTGGAAGGCAGCCAGCTCCCGCCGCACCAGGGTCAGAACCCGGTCCTCTGCAGGCAACGGCACCGGCCGGCCCTGCCCATGCTGCGCCCCCGCCTGTGGCACTTCTCGGGGGCCGGCTGCCCGGAGGCCGGCCAAGTCCGCTCGGAGCTCCTCGTTCTCCTTACGGAGAAGCTCCATAGCGGCTGTCAAGCGGGCGACCTCAGCCCGCATCTCGGACATTTCATTCGACGGAGGCCCAAGGTGGAAGGCCTCCGCTGCCGCCATAATAGAGGCCGTGGCAGTGGGTATGACCTTGTCTTTAGAGGACTGAATCCTCTTCAAGGCCACACCCCTGATCGCAGCTACCACGGCCTCCTCAAATTTGGCCACCCGCTCTAACTTGGAGCCGCCAGCGGCGTTCGCCCCCCCGCTCGACAACTCCGAGAGTGCCGTCCTGCGACCGGCCCCTCCAGGGTCATGGCCCTCCGTGGCGAGCGTCTCGGCTGCTTCGGCCGGCTCGGCTGGACTGGCTCGGCCCGGCTCGCTGTCCTCCTCGGTATTGAGCTCTCTATTTTTACGCTCATGAACCCCATCCTGCCGAGCTAGTTTTCTGCGAGCAGATTTCCTCCCGCCATCAGAGGACGACCCCTGGCCATCCCCTGGTTTGGGGCGCTTCTTCAAGAACTTTGAGCTCTTCCTAGCAGCCCCCACCACTACGCGCTCCGGGCTCTTGAAAGAGCCCCTCGCGCCCGACGCGGCATCGGAATCCGACCCCGCATCGCTCCTCTCCTCTCCACTACTCTTCTCCGTTGTTGTTGTTTTTTGTTTGATAGATTTTTCCATACTTAATCCCACGAGTATGGGGGATATAAAATGTCATTCCCAGGTTCACCCCCTGTCCCTAGGCAAGTGTACATTTATAACCCAACCAGAGGGTCCACTGGTACTCTGGCTGGGGGTGCGCTAGCGACTGATGCGCCACCTACATGAAAAGTTGTAGATGACACTACTCCTCAGCCATTCATACCCTCGCCGCGCACCAGAACTTGATATTAGAGGATTTTTTTATAGAGGTTATCTTCCTCGCGGCCCGGGCGGTTAAGCCAAGACCCTCGACCCCCGTCAAAAGTCAGAGACATGACGTTGACGATCTTCGGGGCTACGAGACTAACGGTGGCAGAAGGAGCAGACTCCTTCCTGCCTGCCCGGCGGCAGGGTTAGTGCACGCCGAGCCCGCTCTTACTCCGCCGCTGTGCGTCTCTGCTTAACAGAGAGACACACGTTGGAGCGTTCCTCCGACAGGATATTAGCGTACGGGCAACAAGACCCCTTAGGCAGAGTACCTAATGGAGAGTTATTGCCCGCACCCCAGGGTGCACCGTCCCGGAGACTGGCCTTTCCCCCAGACGCATCCAAGGGAAACTCCAGCCCACGGACACACGGGGAGGTTTCCTGTCCTAGCATGGAAGTATGGATTTAATTTGTACGCTTCAACAAATCAACACAAGGCATAGATGGACTCGCTATTTAATATTTACTTGGAACACCCCTGTACAACCTATGTTTACAAATAAAGATTTCATTCACATTTTCTTTTTTTAAAACGTTCATGTGTTGACATGGCCTACGTTTTATGTACGTAGGTACTGCATAGAGCATTCCTTGTAAGTAGATTGACTTTTATATATATGCGTAATTTCCCGTAACGGTTTACATTTTGCGTACCTATACATTTTGCGCTAACCCGAAGTCAAATCAAATTAAAATATTTTATTTCACATAAACCTACATGGGCACTTATGAAACGTCAGAAGCTAGGTGCAAGACCACGCTAGACAGAAGAAGAAGCGTTGCTTCTTCAAGAGTTTTGAGACATTGAAGTAAACATAGATTTGATATAAGTATATATACGCTAGTAAGCGTAGTATATACTAAATCTATGGAAACACCAGACGCTCGTTTTACGAAATCATATTTAAAAAAATCAGAATACAATTATCATCGATTATCGGGAAATAGTTAATAGCCGCACAGCAATATTTTAAAAACGTTGGCCAAACTAAAATCGTAAACTAACAGTTGTTTAAGAAAGAGTTCCTGAAAGTACAGCGTCTTTATTTTTATTTTCGTTCCAATCCAAAGTTCCGAACTACATTTAAGAACAAACATCTTAGGGAATAAAAAACAAAAATGTTAAGAGAGCGATAACAGGCGGGCGAGCAATAAGCGGGCAAGTTGTGGCACTGGCAACGGTTCCAAACTTTGACCGTAACAGCCTTCCGCGATTAAAGTAATATCCAGCCAAGTCTACTGCACCCTCTCACCCTCTCAGCGGTAATGTGTACCCTCAAATCATAGAAATAAGGAGATACGTTTGAAACTCACTTTGAAGATAGGCGTGTATTGAACAATTCTTGGAACTACTTCATGTTATTGTGATGTCGTAAAGAGACTTTTGAGAGTTTGACGGATTGTTGAATGTAGACATTCAAATGCCGTCTTTTTATTTACATTTGCCATATTTGAGTAGCTGAAAAAGGTAGCAAATTCAATGTCAAATCATTTATTTCAAATAGGCATATAAAAGGCACTCATGGACGTCAAAATTTACAAGAAAATAGAACTAAACATTACGTCCTGAAATCTAAAGTTGCGACTAAATTGTTATGTGCTTATAGAATGTCAATATTGTGCATATTGCGGCACAGTTGCCAAGCTAGCTGTTATCGCATCCCTCGTTTCTATCACCCATATAAACTTGTAAACTGTTTGCCCAATGGCGCTGTAACATGAAGAATCCATTTCCTAATGCCACTGTAATTGAAGCAAAGGTTGTGTGACGTCATTGCGGAAACCAACTCTCACCTTAGGGAGAAAGGTAAAGGATTGTTATGTGTATACGCAACCTTCAACAAAGAACAACTGTAGGTAGAAAACTCCAAATCTTTTGGATGTGTGGGAAGTTCAATAGGTATCGTTTTTATTGTACACATTTTTTTTAGATAAATAAAGCTTTGGTAGAAATTCTTTTGGTAATATTTAGAAGTTCACAATTTTATTACAGATATACCAATTTTATTTTTGCTCAAGCTGCCTTGCGCTTATTGTCACACTGCAGGGCAAAGACCAGCAAAAATCTGATCGATAATAGCGCACAGATTTATGCTCCATGTTAACAACATTGACATTGACCCAAAGTGAAAAACGTAAGCGCCCCTCTCATACCATCACATCGTTACCGCATAATATAGCGCCGACATTCTGCAAACACTCTGTGACAACACACTGCAAATAAGACCCCTATTATGACGTAGGAAAGTAGCGCGGCATGTAAATGAAGGTAATACAGACACCGCCTAAAATATCAGAGCAATTTGACAACGCAACCCGTTTCAGTCAAACGATTCACAATGCGGAACGAGTGAAATGTTGCCAATAAAAAAGGTCAAACGGATAGCCCGGGGCTCGGTTTTCAATATCTCACGGCGCAGGTAGAGCAGTTTTAGGGGGACCTGTCGGATATATCCTCATTTTCTCTGTCAATCGCATGTTTCTTCGGCTACGAATCAAATAATATGGGCGGAGTTGATAGGAACGCGACATTGACAGATTTCTTGAACTAACCATTATTTAGAAGAGAAAAAAAAAGATAACTAAACTCTCCAATCTTCCTAAAGAGCTGTTTCATAAGTTGTCGATATAGCTAACCGAATAAGCAAGCTGAAGTGGTAATAGGCCGGCCTTATTAGCCGTAGCACCAATGACCGTTGGGTAGACGTGTTCTTGAGTGGAGACTGCAAATCGCAAACGTAAGGTAGGACGTCCTCAGGCTAGGTGGAGCAATGATCTTCGCAGCTGGATGAGAGTTGCCTAGAATCGAGCTGGACTGCGTGCAATTGGAGAGGCCTATGTCCAGCAGCGGTCTGCTGTAGGCTGATGATGGTGGTGATGGTTTTATAACGATTACCAATGAATTGCTGACCCAAGAACCTAAACTTTGAACCAGGATGGCTGGTTAGACGAGTGACGCATTCAAGGACATGATCATTTATGTTAAAAAGTGACGTAAAATAAAATACGCAAAAAATACTGTTTTTGTTTTCAGTGTTAGTTAAAGTGAAGTAATTAAACTAAGTACTTCAGCGTAACATTGCGAACGTATTGAAAAGAAACGTAAAAATCATTCGAGTTTCTGTTGGTAGTTTCTGTCTGAATTGATTCAAAGGTAGTTTGTAAAAAAGATAAAAAGCCATGAGACTACTAGGAAAGTCGGAGCACACAATTTGGTGTCCCATTTTATAGCGGCGGCGATTCTAGTCCAATGCGGTTTTATTTGCTGGCATTTCAATGACGCGGCAAAAGTAGAACGGTAATAGAAGTGCAGAAATATGTGAAGCGTCGTTTCGACGGACGATGTTCTAGGACTATTTTTTGGAGGAAAACATGTGGTCTGCATAGGTTTCGTTTAGATAAAGGTCAAGTTTTGCGGTACCTACTAGCCGCTGATTCTTCCCACTATACCACCTTGTAAATTGTATCTTCATTTTCACCAAGTTGGTGGTATATTTAATGTGTGTACAGTACAACTATTTTCTTAATGTCCCTCGGGAATCATCGCATTTCCGAATACAAACGAATGCTAATTTCCGTGTCCATCAATTACTAGATTTATCGTGTATAATAATTTGAATTCTGAACTAAGTACTTTATTGTTGTTTTGTTTTGACGTAAAAACAATTAAAGTATTTAGTTCTGAATTCAATTAATTCAAAATCATTCATTATTTATTCATTTTTAATTTCATTTATGTAGTTTTGATTCAATTAAATAATGTATCTCAAAATTCTATCTCTTCTGTCTACATAAAGCACAGAAATATTCCAACCAATTGTCTCTAATACGGAGCGCCGATGTATGCATATGACTCGTATTGGGCAATAACCGTTTCATTGGCAATCGCGCAGTCCTCTTCAGAGGCAGATAACTGTCTAGTACACTCGGCTGTACCAGTACTACCAGCCACTAGTTATTAATACGTAGTGTCCGTGTACCTTACATGTAGCGACTAATCCTCAAAGGCATCGTCGGTAATAACAACCAACGTAAGCTAATATGTAGTAAGAGCATTAAAGGATGATTTCCACCAAACGGCTCACATCGCATCGGACCGGAACGGATTTGACAATCTTTAGACGATATTAAATCGTGTACTACCAAGCCGCGCACAGCAGCTTGACCGCGGGCGTCATCCGCGACATGCGATCGTAGCCGAAAGAATGCTGCGACGCGCGATCGGCGCCGTTCGCCTGTCATCGTATCTTTCTTTTCCTCTTCTGTGTTTTATGATTATTTTCTTCTTCTTCTAATGCAATAGCCAACCATACTACTTCAACTTCAACCATTTATAAAAATTAGAATGCGTCAACACGGTAGGAATGAAACTATTTGACTAGGCGCAGAAACGGATACGTTCGCAAGCGACGGTACGGAGCCGATCTTATGCGTCGACATCCTGCCAGACGCGATCGTCTGTCGCCGCTTCCGTTTGTATCCTTTCCAATCCGATGCGATGCAAGCCGTTTGGTGGAAATCATCCTTAAAATGGTAGCTTCAATTTCAGTACGGTGAATAACTAATAACTTCTGTTGTGATTTTAATTAGGGGACTTGTTAACTATACCTGTTACTTTTTAATTATATTTGTATTTTCTTTTCCATTGTTTACATTTAGTGAGAAGGTTAATTTCTCTTGGGCGTAATCAACTGGGTAGACCACATTATACACACAATACTAGATGAAGTCTTCTACACTCTCAATTAAAAAGCGAAATTGGTGGCTAAATGCCAGTTCGTTACCCCCTTGAAATCAGAAACCTGATTAAAACCTTCCCGAAATCAAATCCTTACTTTGTTCATGTTGATTTCTATTATAATCCCCAACTTGTTATATGGCTTGTTCGTTTAGAGAATTGACGAAAACCCTTAGCAACACAATAAAGCATTTTGTAAACGACGAGTTGAAGACGAAATCTAGATAGGGAGAAGCATTCGGGTTATTCGACTCGATTTGCAAAGGCTCTTGACAACTAATCCAGTTTGAACAGTTGCAGATATTGGAATCTGTGTATCCAAGTCCATCAGGCTCGTCGAATGGTCGGTGCCCTGAGAATAGCTTTACCTACAGATTGCAACGTGGTAAGCCCTAGATACCACGTAAATAATTTGACAAGCGTCTAGCGATCGACGAGTACTCGATTGCTGAACATCTAAATGAGAGTAGTATTGTGTAGTAAGTATTAGGAATAAATTTCAGACTGTTAATAAGGTAGAAGAAAGGTCTATGGAATAAATGTAGATAGCCATCTACACGCATAGGAAACCCCTCTTTACACATATGAATAACACCCTCGTTTACCTGCAAAACGATATTGAAAATCGGGCCAGGCGATCCGTTTTACCTTTTTTATTATTGGAGCGTTTCACTTGTTCCGCATTGTTGACTCTCTGCGTTGACTCATTTTTATTTCTCCAAAATTGAATGACGTATTTATCGAAGTGAATTTTAGGAAAAAATATATTTTGTTAAACAGACGCGCGACGCTCGTTATGAACGCTCGATGAGGGTCGAGTTTTGTGAAAGTAACAAAAGCGACGCCACAGAATTATTTATTTGAGCGCCTTTGATTCAATCCGTCTTTCTCATATGAATGTCGTAGTTTATTTAAATATCATTAATTTGATTGGGACCTGAGGGGCTTTGAGTGGTGTATGAAAGCAAAGGCCGCGCTTTGTCGGCGCACATAAAAGAAGCAGGTGCGTAAGGGTAAATTTCCGCCGAACGGGAAAAATTCCGTGCGTGTAACATGAAAGGAAAGGCATTTTCTAATAAACACAGGTTTGCTTTTCTCTATCTTCTGGAAATGAAGAATTTTTTGTACAATAATGTAATGAATTGGGTAAGTAGGTACAATCATTTGAATATCAATATTACATGAATGTACAAAATACTTTATTTGAGAAGCTTTATGCTATGTAACATGATATAATAAATAAGGGCGATGTAGTAAAATATGTTGGCAGCGTCGCAGGCAGCGCCAGCGGTGCGGTAAGTAGTCGTACAGAAGTAGAGGTAGGCGGTAGTAATTGCGACGGTGCAGTCGAGTGCGACATCAGTAATTGCTCGGCAGGGGACAGTGACAGTCGCCTGATGAATGGAGCCAGTGGAAAACTCACTACGCGGAAAAACTCTAGACATTTCTGTAAATTAAAACTGTAGCACGAGGCTGATCTTGTTATCTACCTAGTTGCCGGTCGTTTGTTACAGCTTCTTGGTTTTCTATTAAATTGTGACCGAGACTGAAGTTAATAAATCAGTTGTTGCTATAGATTCATAAGATTTTCCTTAAAACACTTTAGATTGAGAGAAGTTTCCCCCTTTTTATGTATAATATGTATGTATATTGTATTGTATAGTGTATTGTATATTAATATAAATATTAATGAAAAATAAAGCTACTATAAAGTAATATGGCATAGATTTTCGACTTGCAAAGTTTGGCTATTTCGTTGACGGCGGGGTGACTGGACCTCCCATCGAGATATGCTAGTATACTTTAGGCATGGAAACAAAAAACCAGTGACCGGGATTTTTTGCCCAGTCTTGTCAAACTATGTAGAGTAGACTTTGGGCAAGAGACTTTGGATCACGGAGAACTATTTACAAAAATGTAGGTAAGGTGCACTGTGCTGAGCTGGGATGGCCTATGGACAAAAAAGTTCCTGCCTAACAGAAATGTTTCTAAGCTCATGATCTATTTAAGCTAATGTCAGTGAATGTTCATTTTTGTTTCTTTCCACATTCAGACTACACCGAATCGACAAAATGACATAGGAATGAACGTTAATTTGCTGATTTCATTTATTTTTCGATCAATCGGTAGGTGAGTGAAAGATGCCGAGTGTCGAAATCCAACACTTTTAGATCAGTTCACTAATGAATTCATTGTTCGAGTTTAAGACTGAAAGATGCCGAATAAAAGACAAAAATTATGAAAAAGTGAAGCGTCGGAAATCTGCTTTACCTACAATTCAAAACTACTTACTATAATAAAAGCAGTAAAGTTAAAAATAGCAGCATATATGAACAAGAAGTCATTTAGAGCGATTGTAATTTCGTGTGAACTGTATAGAATTTCTCTAGGGAACGAGCAAATAGTTCGGAGCGTGGGTGAGGTCAGTATTTTAGTTCTACAAACCAGATAACAGTCCCGGCTGGCCGCCTGTTGCCGATACATTAACGTGCGATACTCCAAGCTCAACCGCGAAGGGTCCATGTGTAATAATTTATGACCGGCTTGTTTCATATGGATGTGTTACTTTGGCCCTAAAACCTCAGTATTTATAGTATATTTTCCACATTAACAACGGCTACTTACTTAACTCTATTTGTTTCCTGGGGCCTGGTTAACGATAACGGTTTTCTTTAGTCCAACATTGCGTGAACAGAAATGTTTTTTTTCTTTGAAACTGTCATTCTCTGAGAGTCAATAAAATTTCAAAAGAAATATTGGAGTTTTCCAAATATTTTTGTAGTAACGAAACTTGAGTAATTTGCATACAAAGCACTATCAATATTGCACTTCCTCACGGCAGGTTAGTTACGTGTTTCAGAATTCGAGTGTATCGAAACGTTGGAGGCCTGTTGTATATTAATAGGTTTTCTCTGTAACCGGGTATATTTTCAGCGGTGTGCTGACGTGGCTTGCTGTTACAAATTCCGGGATACTGGACGAGGCACCCACGTCCCGCCCAAACTCAATACTATTAGTGGCTTCGACCAATCGACAGCTAATTTTGACCTCAATTCACCACTACTAGAATTTAATGGTATGTTACTTTCTATCCATGACTAAATCTATCTCTGTAGGTTTTATTTAGTAAGTAATTTTTGACTGTAGAAAAGTAAATATTAGCCTCAGGGTTGTCGGTCTTCCTCGAATGTCGGTGACGCTTGCAGACTGTTTAATACACATAAATGTTCTCGAGTCTCGGGTCTCAAATATTTGGGCCCTAATATTCTGATAGCCAAACTGATCCATATCCTGCTGCATAGCCGTGTAAAGCTTAGACTGAAACCCAATCCTATCAACTATTACCCTACATTTTCTAGCAACCCTAGTTGTTACTTGGGTTTATACTAGATACTAGGTAGTAATCTACATGCCGTAACTTTGCACACCTAGTAAACCCAGCGACCCCTGTTTCTAGTACTTGAATATTTATAGGAGTATTTACACATAGAACCTAAGGCTAGCAATACAATGACGTTGTCAAGTCGCTTGCCTGGTCCTACAAGCATAATTAAGTTAGCCGTTTCCTTTTTTTGACACTCACGACTTCCGTGCGATAAGGACGGTCGGCTTGTTTTTCTTTCATTCAGCAGCTACATTGTGTTTGGGTTAAGTGGTGACCTGCATGTGTACCTCGCCTAAATGTTATTATCCGTCCTAATGGTTTTGTGGTTTTCCGTGAAATTAATTAATTAAAAAATACCATGGTGTTTTTACTGGGTTAAATTTTCTTTTGTGTTTTAGCATGATATAAAAATTTAGATCATGAAAAACATATCAAAACAATAGGACGTAATACAAATTAGCATAAAAGTTGCTAAGAATAACCAAGGGCAAATAACTTAATATTAATGAAAGGATATGCTTATATTACTCCCATGAGGCAGTCGAAAGCCTAAGTTCGCCAACTAAACGCTGCGAACAATTTAATATACCTATAACCGGAGTAAATTACTTGAAAGTGTCGTTAGTAAACGTAGTAAGTACACACGACGACATATCAAGCTGTATATTCTAGTATAGGCTGATCTCTAATTGTTCGGAAAGCTGATAGAACACGAGGTCAGCTTACACTGGAAATATTTAGCTCCATAAGTCGTCGTCTGTACGTATTCTGTGCTCATATATCATAACATCCAGTGCGAGTATTCTGAGCTTGCATTGAATAGCAATGATTTATGGTAGATTGCCACAATTAATTCAAAAATTGAACGTATGAGTTTTATTACGATGATAAATTTTGAATGCGGGTATATTGATAGCCTCATTGCTCTAATTGCAGTCTATATTAAAGGCTATGTTAATTAGCGAGTGTAACTAGAATGAAACTTTGCAGTGCATTTGCAGAAAGTTAGTCAACACATTGCATTTTCAATGCTACTTTGAATGATTGCTTGTGCTATTAGCAGAACAATATATCAGCACTATTGTATCAGAGCACACTCTAAGATAGGGCATAATAGGCTTCAAACAAAACCGATGCCAATCGTTTACTTATTGGTCGAAAGTCTTAACTGAACACATGTATCAATTGAACTAGGTATAGTGTATTTATTTTATTTCTTATTTTTTTGGTTATTTTTATTTTTTTTATCCTGCACTGGTTGACGTCATCACGTCAACGTCGGCTATCGCTGAAAACCAGCACTGGGGCTCTGTTTCGCGTAGGGTCGTAGCATTATGCTGAGCTATTGCCGTTTTGCGTGAATGTGACGCATATTTTCCCCTAACTCGTTCTTTTTTTTATTTGTGTGTTTTTTCTTTGCGTCATGTTTACCGCGAATAAACGTATTTTCGTTCTTTCTTTCTTTCTAAACAAAGAAAAATTACAACTAATAAAACAGATAAAAACCTCCTATTGTGGTTGAGGATAACAAAAGTTTTATACGAATTCTTTCCCGGAATTAAATAATGGCCCATATTATTGTCATGTATTTGAAAGCATTACTGTGCGACATTTCTTTTGTCCTATTTGTCTTCGTAATCGTCCTTCGGAGGTCATTGGTTTTCGAAGCCATTAAGCTTATAGATATTGCTGATATAGATTAACAAACATAAGACTGGGTGCGAAGGTTTCACAATATACATCTGGTTTCTTTATTTGTTTAGGATACATTGATGAATATTGAAGTTATTTGGAGTAAGGTTACAAAGCTAAATCTCTTATTAGATCTTCCACGAGGAGCTGAAAGTAAATCCTATCAATTGTAAGAAGATACTTCACAGAATATCTAACTGGGCCTTTTACTACTTGCTCCATTAGGTAACAATATTATTTACATTTCTTTTATTTATTTATTTATTTTTTTTTACATTTTTTTATTATTTACTAAGATTCATGTTGAGTTCCACACCAATATTCTAATTAATAAAAAAAATGTAAATTCATTCACTGACAGACAACACAGCCTGAACCGGTCTAGAAGCATGAAATTATGCTCAAGAGTTCCATATATACCTAACGAAAGTGAGCACTAAGGAAGGATTTTTGAAAACTAATCTCCTAAAGGGGTTAGATAAGGGATGAAAGTTTCTATGCAAGTTCGTAATTTTTGCCGATGGGAACCCATCGGACGCAAGCTTTACATAACTTTAATAATCTATTTGTCCTGAATTTGGATTCATGAAGTCATAGGCCACGACCGCATTGGTAAAGCAAGGGCGACAACAATACGAAAAAATTTCCGCATCGCCTCCGCTTTACTAATGCGGCTGCAGCGTTGCTTAGGAAGAAAGTTTGGTATTTCTACAATACATAATAATCTAGGTTTCAACAGAAAAATAAAATTCTTTCATTATCAAAAAAGTTCATTTGACTATGCACTTTAAGTCCTCAATAAATTATATCTATCCTATTAATTTTACTGCCAATGAGTATAAAGGCAAATACAGCAAACCATATTTTTAATAACAAGACAACACTCTTGTAAAAGGCGTTAGGTGTTCCAATATCAAAAACAAAATTAATTACAGTAAGCTGTAAGTAAGCTAAAACACAAACTACAAATTAATAACTCACAAAGTAAAAACACCACTACCAACCAGGGAAACAGCTTACTAAACCTTCTCTAAAAATTCGTAAGTCTTTGTATTTTCTTATTAAAGATGTCTTTAGGTTCCGCGGGCCAAGCGTAGAACAAATCCCAAGGGATACCGCAGTTTATCTCTCGACAACAAAGACGAACTTTTTAAACGGAGTCTCTACGTATCTGTCCGTCTATGTAACCATCTTTTATTTATAGGGATTCTCTTTTAAAATTAATAGTTTCTGTGCTGTTCCGTGCCGTTTTTGGACGTACTAAGAAGGGTGGATTGAATTTCACATGATGTAGTATTACGTACTTTGTATATTGCTTTGGTTTTGCTTCGATTTTAGTGCTTTGAGATTCATTGACTGAGTTAGTTTTCTTTTTATTTGGTGCGTCAGTTTTAAGTATCTTGATCTGTCTTTTAATCTTTGTCTCTATATGAAATAAGATTTCGAATGAAATAATCTTATATTAAAAAATATCTAGCGCGACAAAACTGCTTGTGCAATAGCGTAGCGTCGCATAATTTCATGGTCATTAAAAAGCGTCATCTTTATGAGGGCTCGTAAATTCAAGTATAAAAACAAAACATTTTCTAGTAAATATATAACTTTAATAAGCTTCATAACGATTATGATGTAATAGTTTTAATTAAAAAACATAGCGTAACACTGACCCTGAACATTTAATTACGTTAATAGCTCACAATAGCTGGTACAGACGGTACCGATAGGAGATAATTGCAACACATAGGTGGTCTGTTTTTCCATTGCATCGACAAAGCGATCGTCTGTCGGACCGACCACAAACAGATGCGCTATTGGGTTTTATCTATAATGTGTGGTCAATTCGGCAGAGGAACTGCGTACCTACACGATCCAATAAACTAAACTATAGGTAAATGCTTGTATTTTTGTTATGGTCTCACCATTGTCATCAGACGTTTTATATCTGATTAGGTGCATAAATCGTTTATTAATAACAGAGGAAATAAATGTATTTTAAATAATAAAACATTACTTAAGCGTAGCGTCAATCAGAGGTCTTTATTCCAAACTCAAAGTTTATATCGAACTATCGTAATCACCAAGAGCAGGGTACCCTATGTTACACCGAAAGACGAAAGACATAAACACGTTGCAGCAAGAGTTATTGAAAGATTAGAAAAAATCTAAGCGAAAATAAACATTATACATACGTCTATATCTACACAAGCAGTCCTAATAGACCGGCACACACTGGTCCCGAATGATAAAAAAGTGGACATTAAGAAATTTTTGACAGAATGTCAACGGATTCGGCTGATTTTTTTTTTGTAGACAGCTGATGCAATTACAAATCACTTTTATAGATTGAGTTTTTGCCAAATAAGCCGTATTTTCAGAGAAAAAAAATATTGAAATATTTTTTGTATGAAAGAAATCCTAATTTTGTCTTTATCTTCCAAGATTCAAACGTATTCAAAATAAAACTTAGCGCAGCTTGTAGAGGGGCTAATTTCTCACTACTTTGTCATAGACACTCAATTGCGATTTTGTGCTCCTTTTCAGTTACAGGCACTTTAAATTTTTCGTTGTCGGATGAGCTTTACTAGTTTTTTGTAGACAGCTGATACAATTACAAGTAACTTTTAAAGATGTATTTTTTGTTAAATAAGCCGTATTTTCAGAGTTAAAAAATTAATTCAGGCGGATTAGAAATAATCTTGTTAAAGATAGACTAAGATGTAATAACATTTTCTTCATTAATAAGTAACTCTTATAAATGTCTTTCTATTAAAAAAAGTCTTATTTTAAATATATCAAATAAACAACTTGGATATCTCAAAACGTGTACAGACATGTTCAGGTACAGGTAATTTATTGTGTGACTCATATTCAGATTATAAGCATTTTTTGGTAATGAGTCATTGCTTAACGCAGTTAACAATTAACCCCTCTACAAGCTGCGCTAAGTTTTATTTTGAATACGTTTGAATCTTGGAAGATAAAGACAAAATTAGGATTTTTTCATACAAAAAATATTTAAAGTGCATGTAACTCAAAAGGAGCACAAAATCGCAGTTGAGTGTCTATGACAAAGTAGTGAGAAATTAGCCCCTCTACAAGCTGCGCTAAGTTTTATTTTGAATACGTTTGAATCTTGGAAGATAAAGACAAAATTAGGATTTTTTCATACAAAAAATATTTAAAGTGCATGTAACTCAAAAGGAGCACAAAATCGCAGTTGAGTGTCTATCACAAAGTAGTGAGAAATTAGCCCCTCTACAAGCTGCGCTAAGTTTTATTTTGAATACGTTTGAATCTTGGAAGATAAAGACAAAATTAGGATTTTTTCATACAAAAAATATTTAAAGTGCATGTAACTCAAAAGGAGCACAAAATCGCAGAAGAGTGTCTATGACAAAGTAGTGAGCAATTAGCATCTCTACAAGCTGCTTTAAGTTTTATTTTGAATACGTTTGAATCTTGGAAGATAAAAACAAAATTAGGATTTCTTTCATACAAAAAATATTTCAATATTTTTTTTCTCTGAAAATACGGCTTATTTGGCAAAAACTCAATCTATAAAAGTGATTTGTAATTGCATCAGCTGTCTACAAAAAAAAAATCAGCCGAATCCGTTGACCTTCTGTCAAAAATTTCTTAATGTCCACTTTTTTATCATTCGGGACCAGTGTGCGGCATCCTAATTGCGTAACACACTATCAGTGACAATCTGAATCATTTTGAAGCCTATTGCTAATCCATTGCTTCATATGTTCGAAAAATTTGTCTGATCAACAACGTAAATAACGCAATGAATGTTGTTGAACTGTCAAAATGAAAGCCATTCCTACTGTTAGTGTGTTACGCATTTACCCCGCGGGATACAGTTTAGGCCTTACCTTTCGTATGACGTATCACTTATGGAGCGGTGGAGGGTAAGCGGCAGTTCTAGTCGCGCAACAAAATAAATTCAACGCAGCCTGCGCTGGTAGTTCAGTCAATGATCTACTAAAACTGGTTATTCTGCATCTACTTTAGGTATAGCAACAGTTTTAATTTAATAAAGTTCATACCAGTCATTCGTATGTCATGTTTGGTATCGGTTTACAATCTATCTATCCACCAGTAAAAGTGACTAATTACCTACTCGTATATTTTGACCATCAACTAAATATCGAGTGTTGTTGATAGATTGGTATAGAATTTCTAAAAACGTCATTATTGCAACAGGAATTGATAGTGTTGTTCAAACAGAGTACATCGTTTTTTGGTTGTTCAGTATATACTATATGTCATCGATAATGGACGTGCACACTCAGTTGCTACTATTGTTTTTTGCACTCAATCGTTTGGTAAGAATTAATTCATGTTTTTTTTATGCTGCATATTGCATGCTAAATGATTTTTAAGTTTAAACTTCGTTGTTGAATAAGTGTAGAGAGGTCCCTTGTTATTCCTTTGTTAATAAAAATAATTATATATTTATTCCTTAGTACGTAATGAATAGCACACGTCTGCTCTATGGAAGCTTAAGCTTAAGCTCCTTTAAACAGACAAACAAACAAACGACGTGACAAAAAGGCACCGGTTGTCGCGCCTGTTTGTAGGAGCCTTTATTCCTTCATAGTTGAGAAAATTTTGATGGCGAGCTATGTCAATTTGTGTGTTCTTTACTTATGAACAGGCCAAGGTTTTCCCTCAAATAAATTAAAGTTGCTAAATGGGTTGGCCTTAACAGAATTTTCCACCTTATATTTTTTCCCGCGTTGTGGCAAATAGTTTCTCAAAATCCTTTATTTACATGAGTCTGTTTTGATTGGACCATAATCTATTTTAATAGCCGTATTGTTTACTGTTGATATACAATGGGTAGTGCATAATAGGTAATGCCTATTACGCGGATTTACGCCTGAATGGATATTATTCCATTGAAACGCAAATCCGTAATGAATGCAGAACCGCCTAACAATACAAATATTGTTATGACGATCATTATTGATTTAGGCATAATTGTTAAGATGGTTGACCAGAAAATGCAAATGAAAATTGTTAAAATTGTAGGTACTATCTTTTTGCTATTCTTTGATCTCTTTCTTGATTAAACAGAAACTCTTTACTTAAATAGTTAAGATCACTTTATATATTATATAAACCAGCTCAACAAATACCAAGGTTAATTAAAATTACCTTAGGCAAAAAAAATAGTTTTCTTCTTTTAATTATTTTGAACACTGTCAACAGGTCGACTGCGCGAGACCGTTGACGTTTAAGCTGAACGATGGCAATGAAATACCTGCGATCGCCCTGGGGACCAGTCTGGGCCACCTACCTGATGTAAGTACTTGACCTTTTCAGCATCTGAACAGTATAGGTTAAATGTTATAAAAGTAAACACAAATTTAATTCAGCACCGTAATTGCGTAACACACTATCAATCACAATCTGAATTTTTGAAGGCATTTTTTCAGATTGTGATTGTGATTTCATTGTTATTTCGTTGTTGTTGTTGTTGTCTGCTCAACAACGTAAATAACGCAATGAATGTTGTTGAACAGTCAAAATGAAAGCCATTACTACTGTTAGTGTGTTACGCAATTACCCAGCTGATTTACACGGTGCGATTTATTTCCCGATGGCAGACCATGTTACACAGTCTGTTGAAGCAACAATAAAAATTGCATCGTCCAAACAGTGTTTAGACGATGCAAGCTATTTGTGGCTTCAATTTTTTTGTAGGTATGCCACAGATAGGAAACTTGCATTATGTAAGTGGGGCTTTTATGTATGTATTAAATTATTCACTCGATGTTTTACCAAATTTTTGAGATATTCGCATATTATCTGACCTTGCTCTTTCCATATAGGTAGGTGTTTATTTATCACTAGCGACTCGCCTACCTTGACCGGTTACTACAACTTGAAAAAAACCGAGATGTCATTATTTAAAGCTTAAAATAAAGAAACACACAGAAACCTTCCGGAATAAATTCTCTAAATGAGGAGTGAAAAACGTATCAATATACGTTGCGTAGTTTAGAAGAACAACGTGGTCACACAGACAAACACGAAAACCGACTTTTTTATAAGTTTTAATTCGCTGTACCTTCGGCGTTGACGCCCTTGTAAACACTGGTGATCGTAGGCCTCCAAATTAACGAATGATTGTAAACCACACTTGTAAAATGGATTTCTGAATGCAGTTTGTTTTAATAAATCCATGTAAATGAGGTGAAAAAACGAACTTGCTGTTGTTAATTTTATTTTGTATGGAAACAGTACAAACGTTTAATCTTAATAGTATGTCAGGAATAGAGCACTCACAGCGGGATTTGGAAAAGCAGATTAAGATGGCGTTCCATCAATCCTGGCAAAGCCTTTAGTCAAATGCAGCCGGGAACGTACGGTGTACTTCATTATGTATATCGTACGTGTATATTGAAACTTTGAAATACGGGATTATTTACTAACCTACCGTTTGCTCGCAACTTCGTCCGCGTTGAGACTGCGTTATGATATCATTGATGTTATCGTTTTACGTTTTTGTTTACTTCCTAACTGACTAACTTACTAATAAAATTAATATTTTGACTCATGATAAAAGACTCCTGTGGTGAGGGTCCCGGGAAATAATAGATCAATTCTCTGTTCATCGCGTGTGGACGACGTAAATAGTTATGACTACTTATAGGAAAAGCTAGGTGTTAGCAGCATGCACAGTAGCATCCTCCTTTGTTATAAAGCGTCATACTGAAAGTCAAATGGTTTATACTTCATTTGCTTGTGTTTGTTAACAGGATAATAGGTACAGTAAACAAACGTAAAGTTTTCTACTGATAATATTCCTTCTTTTTACAGCAATACAATAATTTGAATTTAGATATCTATTTTCCATTTAAACACAGGCACTCAACAGCATAAAAGATTTAGTTTTAGTGTGATTTTAAGTAAATAGTCTGAAAAAGAATAGTTTGTCAGCTAAAAATATAATAAATAGCAACACAAAGTAACCTAGTATTGGGTTATAAAGAAAAACAATTTTCTCAAATGATACAAACTACAGTTCGGCCGTCGAGAGAATGCGTTCTTGACACCCGCAGTTTCATACAAACGAATACGTGTTTTGCGAATTTGATCTGTATTAGTTACTAGAATTGTCGCACTGACAGGTGTCAAGAACGCATTCTCTCGACGCGCGACGGCTGGACAATAGTGCTTCAAGGATCTTTTGGCGCCTGTATGACATTGACAGGGGGCATTGTGGGTAAACATTTGTGAAATTGTCACAGAAATTGTATTGACAAAACAAGATGGCGGCGTTAGTTCTGATTTTGGCCACGCGCCAAAAGAACCTAGTACCCTTGTATGTCTACATTTAGACAACAGCAGATTCAACTAACATGGTCATGTCGTAGGGTACAAGGAATTTGCCCCAAAACAAAACGTTGGCTAAGGCAGTACAATGGGCGCTAGAGGCCGGGTACCGACATGTCGACACCGCCTCGCTGTACCGCGTGGAGGATGAGGTCGGCCTCGGTGTTTGGAACTTCGTCACCAGCAACAACGGCAGCGCTAGTCGACAAGACGTGTACATCACTACTAAGGTGAGTCAGTTTGTATTTCGGATTGATATTTTTTGTAATAACATACGTCTGTATTCCCCGCATATTTAGAAATAAATCCAGTTTCAGCTAAATAAAGGTCCATTTGCAGTGGAATTTGAGCCCTACATCAACTTATACTACTACATAATCATTGAGTAGAATTATGAAATTTGACCACACCAATTACCGTATTCTAGTGCGAAATATATTAAAGCAACATCTAAAAGTTAACCTAGTTAATATAATTAATGAATCAGCAACAAAAAAGGCTGTGATTCTAGCAAAACTAAACCCCGATCTTTTAGCAACACGAAGGTTGTATTAAAGCTCCCACAGACAGGCGCGACGCGACAGCGCTACACAAAGGCGCCGCTCTTCGCGCGTCACGCGGTGCCTTTGTGTCGGGCGTCGCGTTGCGCCAGTGTGTACGAGCCTTTATGGTAAATATAAACATATTCGTGCGAAGTTACTCCATATATTATTACTTCAGTATCTAGTGAAAGGAGCCTAGACGTGTGTGTCACTACGAAAATGAGTTTCGTACTACATTATTAATGGTACCTACGTGGTTGAGAATATACAGAGTGCTCTTAAGGTTGCCTTTTGTTAGTGATTTCGACTGCATTAAAGGCTAGGGTCCCCTTAAGTGCATTGTATGTGAACAACTCGTCTTTAAAGTTTTAACAGCTTTTTTATTTATTGTCAAAATGTTTTTATGAGATTATCAATGAGATATTTTTACGTCTTTAAAATATTAGACTAAAAGTACTTCAACGTGAACAAATAGAGTTTAACAAAACGAGTCCGATTCGCACAAGAATGGTTCCGTACCACAAGGCAAAAAACGCCGAAAAAAGTACGTTTCTTGTATCGAGATCCCCTTTAATTTTTAACTTTATTTTATTTTTACTTTTTGTTGTTATAGCGGCAATAGAAAATAAAGTGATACACACCCTGTAAAAATTACAACTGTCTACCTATTAGGGTTCATGATATACAGCCCGCTGACAGACAAACGGACGGATGGACGAAAGAACGGACAACGGAGGCTTAGTAATAGGATCTCGTTGGCACCCTTTGGGTACGGAACCCTAAAAACAGATACATCCGTCGACTTGAGAACCTCCTTATTTTCGTCGGTTAAAAAGGCAATGACATCTTTTCTCGAGGCCCGTTCTGAATTCATTTGCCGTTATTCTCCGAAATCAAATAGCTCCTGGTTCTAAAGTAATTGGAGCACTTACCACCAAACTAAATATTTATGATCACTAATTTACATTTCATTGTTATTTTCCTAACCTTTACTTCGGCCAAAATAACTTTAACTATAACAAAATAAACCCACTTTGATAACAATATTTGCACATTACTTCAGAGGCACCCAACTTTGGTTTTCGTAATTATGAAAATCCTTTTGCTTAGTTATTTGGTGTTGTATATAATTAATTGCTTTGTTGAAAGTTATGGAACGACGCCCACGAGCGGGAGGAGGTGATACCTGCTCTGTTGAAGTCTCTGGAAGTACTGGAGATGGACTATGTGGACTTATACTTGGTTCACTACCCTATGGCGTATAAGGTAAGCAGACGGAATCTTCATCATATTATAAACCTTCATACGTCTTTTGATGTTGTCGGTTGTTGCAGACATGATGCACTGACTCCAGAAAAATTGGGATATAAGGCCAAGACATTGAGGATGATGACGTCAGCGTCGGTTGATTCTAAAATGAATCTTTCTTGTGATATTGCTATCTTATTATCTTGTGTTCGAAACAGCAATCAGTAGAGTTAGTAGCGGGGATACGTGGATACGCTGGATATACTTTCCATTTAAAAACTTACACTCTTGGAAACCATTGCTTCACTATAGCAGGTCATCATAAATTATGTACTTAGCTTGTAGTAGTTAGGATAACCGACTGCCCATTAGGTACCTTGACAAATTATTTTTATGAATTTTAGCATACGTGGGGAAAGCATGCAGCTGGTCTATTGTAAACGCTACCCTCTGCTAAGGTGAGCACCTCGTTCATATACCTACTCGGAAAACTAATTTCATGTTTGCACAGCTTCGCAACGTAAACAATCCCCTGGAACGCATTAAACTTTACAAGACTCCATTTGAGTACGTTCAAACACACGCGTTCCTCAGTGTGTAGTTACACAAAATCATTTTAATAATAATATGTGCTGTGTTTTAGTTAAGACTACATGATACTCGTGTACTGTGAGATATATTTAGCCTTGTTGAGGTTTTGGAATGTGCTTCATATTTTACGTGTTTTAGGATTTATATTTCATAGCACATTGTTAAAATCTACTGAACATCTATCTGGTGTTTTGGCATAATTAGGTACCTTCAGAGGTAAAGATAATAATAAGATAAGAGAATTTTACCTCGAAATATCTCGGCAACTTGACACTTTAGGGCACCATATTCAAGGACATTTTTGTTTGTTTAAGTTCTACAACAACAGCTTCTGCAACTTTGCAGAAAAATCAAAATGGCAACGGGGTGACCAGCGTTTCATAGAAAATATTTAAAATTTTCTTTTGCTCGTCCTTTACTTTATCTTGTACAGATTTTTTCCACCAAAGAGCTTGCTATTGCTATGACATCAAAAATCAACAACAGCTTTAACTGAGAAACTAAAAATCACGATCTAAATAAAACTAATTAGCTGACAATGTGATCAAAAGTTTGTCTGGCATTCTGGTGAAATGAGAATGCACGAACTATTTTGTTATTATCAAACAGAAATGGCAGAACTTACCTGATGGGGAAGGATCATAAGACTCATAAGTAACGACCCATAATGAACTTCCGTGATGGCTTGAAACAACATTTGAGAGTTGAATATTATAATACTTAAAATTATTTAAGGAGAATGGGGGAACATTATCCTTCTATGTAGTATATGTATAATAATAATAATAATCTTTATTGAAATAAGGTAAGAGTTACAAAACCTATGAAGCCTCTGAAAACCAAACTAGGTAAAAACCTGTATGTCAGATTTCAGCGCCTTCTCCCAATTCATTACATTATATTTTTGTACCAATTAAGATTTTTAATGAACATGATAATTTTGATCATGCAGAAATTACAATAGTACTTTAGGGTATTGAAAATGTAGTGTGAAAGTAGTGTGTGGATGTGGAGTGTGGGTGTATGTGTGGGTGTGTTTACTTTACCGAATAAAATATTTATATATATAGCTAGCTAGACCATAAAGTTGATCACTAAACCGATCTGTTTTTCATGTGTGGCTTTGGCAATTTATATCTACCGTATATCGTTGAAACAAGATATCTTTATCCAGACAAGGACGTTTATAAAAGTATTTATTTTCTCAAAAGGTCAGTCTGGATGCCACCCTGTATTTTATTCACGATATTTTTTATATTTAATGTCTAGACTTTAAAAGAGACTTTACACCCTTGAGTTTGTTGCGCCATATTTTCTCAGGGGGTAATCAGATAGGAAATATCGACTTCATTTTTTTTTTTTTATAATTAATTTTGCTATGAATGTAGGTACAGGTATAAGATGTTGTACATAAATTTATGAGATCGGCTACAGTCTACCATACGGCATGCAAATTATTACATAAAAAAAAGAATATAAACAAAACAGGAATTAAAGTGAAGTCAATTAATAATATTATAGTCAGTTACATACGTCTTACATGGTCAAACTTGCAATTAATTATTACAATCATAATCTTGATAAATTCTTAATAATAATTATTATTATTTTTATTTATTTGCATAGAAATTAGGTACAGCAAAAATGCAGCTGTTTTATAATTAGGGATCTTTAGACATTCTACCTTAAATTAGGCATGCAAACATTTAGTACAAGTGATTAATATTCTAAAATACTGTCATTATGAAAATTCTTACAATATGGTCAATTAAATAAAATAAAGAATTAAAGATGTCAGGATTCATTAGGTAACTATAAAGTTTTATCATTTAGGAATTCACAAACGGAGTAATAACATTTATCAATTAATAAGACTGACAATTTCTTTTTAAACAGTCGAATGGACTCGTTTTTTATACCGTCGGGTATTTTGTTAAAGATAATCGGGCACATACATATAACACTTTTCCTTAATAATGCAGTGTTATGACCACTAACACGTAGCATGTTTGTATACTGTGTTCTAATTGGTCGTGTTCTATTGTCAGATAATTTATTAAAAAGATACATATTTGATTTTACAAAAACAGCTATTTCAAAAATGTAAAGTGATGGTAATGTTAGCAAATTTAGGGACTTGAATATAGGTACGCAACTATCTGTGACTTTCATGTTACACATGGCCCTTATGCATCGTTTTTGAGCCTTGAATACCTGTTCTTTCAGACTACAATTTCCCCAAAATATTATCTCGAATCTTAGAATTGTATATTCATCTACGAGTAGGTTTTTTAATATTTCATGTAAAAGTGATTCCGATATTCAGTTTACAGAATAATTAATTTCATTTCATTATGATGACTTGACTTAGGTATCCAATATCTACCATCATATTTTTGTAGACTCCTTTTTTACAAGCTTTTTTTTCTCTGACTGTTCATGTAAACTGACGATCGGAGCATGATATTAGGTACTGAAAATATCGGACTTATTGATGCTTGAGATAAGTTATTTCTAAGTAATAGTAATATCATGCTCTGATAACCAGTTTACTTATAATGTTATTTATGACTAGTTTGGTGATGGCAGTACGATATTATTAGACCGATCGATGCAGCTGCCTATGTTCCAAATATAATCTAACCCACAGCCGCCTCTCCGGACAGACTTGACAAGCCAATCAATAGTCTACTTTAGAAATTGCTTGTTTTATCACTACTTACTTAAAATAAATAATTATTTGTATTCGTACTATCAATAGTGTAGGCACGTATCATACACACATACACACCGATACACACATACGTACATACACACACACACAAAAACACACGTACATACCGAGAGCTGCTATATTAATGTTTCATTTCATTTTACTTTTACTTTTTCTTTAAACCCTTTACTTCTTACATAATTAGTAGCCTCATCATTGTTAAGCTACCACTTAGGGAAGAGCGAGACAGCTCCGACACAAGTACTTTTGTAACTTACTGGGGCTGCCTCAATTTAATTAATAATTATTATATTATTTATTATGATTTTTTATTTTATTTGTAATAAATATTTTTGTACCTATTTGAGGAAAAACTGCTTAAGTTACGGGTTGCGTTTTTGAGATCGAAAACCGAATTTATTTTAATCTCGACCTAGTGTGATGGTGTTGCTTGGGAGATAGCAAGACAATATTTAACCAGACCAGCAACAGTTTGTACAGTGTATGTAACCTGGTTAAGTGAGTCTTGGATATATGACAAACCCCTACTACTGATAATTACAACGAGGTCACGATACTTTTCTATTGAAATTTGAAATTGAAAAACCTACCTCTGTTATTGGGGATAATTAAACCTTTATAACTACACTAATTTTTTTGTTTGTTTTTATACATTTGTTAGATTTTTCGATATTATCCTCTATAATTGGGACTTCGTAGTTCAATAGTCTGTTTAAGTAAGACAACTAATAGTAATTTATCATTTTGAACATTTGTCTGGACAGGTCGCGACACGTTTGTTCTCTCCTCGTTAATTGAAAAACGGTAGATTTCGACCTGTCTTAGCGGAGGCTTCTTTAAATAAGGCAACTGTCATTTGAAACCTGATTATTTGGGAAACTGTGTAAATGAAAAGCCTCTTTAAGTGATAAATAATCCTAGGTCCCTTGAGATCCCACTTTTCCAGGTTACACTGTAATAAGTTTAAAGGCTCCTTCAGACAGGCGCGATGCGAATCTAGTAGAACAATTTTCATGAAATTTACTTAATAATTGTTCTACTGGAGTCGCGTCGCGCCAGTTTGCGGGAGGAGCCTTAAAGCCTAGTTAAATTATAATATATTTTCGCATGAACTATTACTTGCTACTATCGATTACTAATTTAGAGACAAAATACATGGGTATGAACATTTGAGCAACACCCAAGAAGTACTTACCTTTAACGGTGCAATAAATCTTGAGTGTTTCGGGTTCTGGAATAATTGTGTATTGTGTACTGCTAGAGGAATTACAATCGATTTTTCTGGGTGACAGTATTAAAGAACGTTATGCTTGAAATACGGTACCTACTTCGTGTTTATGTGAATAAGAAATCAAAGCTGTAAAAACAACATATAGGATACCAGCCTATTATTGTCCCACTGCTGGGCAAAGGCTTATTCCCATACTAAGAAGGCACGAGGCATGCTTGCTCAAGACGGGTTGGGTGATTTCAGACTTATATTGAGAGGGCGCACAACGGTACACAAGCGCCTCTCCGTTAAAAAAATATTAACTCGTGACTGAGAAGGAATTATGAATAACCGCTCAATAAGGAGTCTCGGTGTGTCTAGAATTTTCTAATATCTTTTATGGAGTTTCATATTGAGACACGAAGCAACGAATTTCTATCTAAATAAAAGCGGCCACATTCCTCTAGATCGTATTTTATTGCTTCGTGTCTCAATATGAAAGTTTATAAAAGGTATTAGAAAATTCTAGACACACTAACCGAGGGCCCTTATTGAGCGGTTATTCATAATTCCTTCTCAGTCACGAGGTAATATTTTTTTAAAGGAGTGGCGCTAGTGTACCGTTGTACGCCATGTTAATTATAAGTCCTGGTTTCCTCACGATGTTTATACTTCACCGATGTCATTAATGTCAAATAAACTCAGAAAATAAATAAAATGAATTGAAAAAGTCACATTGGTACCTGCCCGGATTTTAACCCAGAACCTCGTGGATGAGAGGCGATACCTTAACCACTAGGTCATCACGATTTCACATATTTCTTATAAAAACATATTTTTATTAAAGTTAGCTTACACACTGAATCCATGTCTAAAGAATTACTAAGAAGAGTGATTCCTGTTAGAAACATTTGACCTAAGTTTACAAGAAGGACTTCTGGCGAGGTTCTGAACTTTTCCTCATGTTTTCATTTTAAAATGTTCGAGAAATTTTATCTTTACAAGGATCCTTTCTCTATGAATTTGTTATGGCTCCGTGCATGAAAAAAACCCTTTTTGTCAATTTCTTATCTAATTGTAAGAAAGCTTGAATTAATGGAAACATTATGTCTGTGCATGTGACTATAAAAATACTGTTTGCGTGGCGCTAAACCATTCATGTTAGTCACAACACCTGATAATAGTTTCATCACTTGTCATAAATATAGTTTATTTTGTCTTTGATCTAATTGTATCGTGTATAATAATTTGAATTCAGAACTAAGTACTTTATTGTTGTTTTGTTTTGACGTAACAAACAATAAAGTACTTAGTTCTGAATTCAAATGTTTGTACACGATAAAACTAATAATTGATGGACATGGAAATTAGCATTATTTTGTATTCGGAAATGCGATGGTTCCCGAGGGACATTAGAAAATAGTTTTACTGTACCTACCTCGGTGTTTGTTTATTTTACTGTATAATTTGGTAAAATAAACGAGATGTTTAAGAGCATATAGCGAAAAATCTAAGAACATATTTATAATGTTTAATATTTTTCAGAAGTGACGTCTCTCATTTTAAGAATTAAGAAACTATACCTACTCGTATTTCGTACCTAAGGTAACAAGTGAAATATTTTATAATATCTATCTAAGCTAAGTACATAATATCTTGCCACCTGAGCTCATCTTGGTTAAGTAAGCAAGGCGCTTTTGGAACCAACACACCGAACTTTACCGAAGTTTACCTTCTATGTAGTTCGCAATTCAATAATATGATTCTTGAAGTTTCGTCTGAGCAACTTGAATATAATTAAAATTTTAATTAATTAACTGTAAGTAGTGTGTTCCATATTTTTAGGAATGTTTTATGTAGATACTTAGCTCATTTGTAGTTAATAGTAATTTAATATATAACTGACTGCAGAACATAGGTTATCTTTATCACCCAAAAACCCTATTTAAATCTAAATTGAAAAATAAATTATTTGAAATCTATTGTTGTAGGACTGGTCCTCAAGCAAAAAGTGACAGAGTGAATCTACCCGTAAATAGCAGCTCATGGGGTAATGAAATACTACCCTTTACATCCAAGGGTGGTTTTTTATAAACTTTAAATACTTCCCTAAATGTATAATTATCCTCCAGGGGCATTCTTCCCCTTTTCCGACCAGTCCTTTGTAAAGATAATTATGCCAGTAATTACGCTAGAAATCCACAAAAAGGTATCGGAGCCCTAAATCATGTTTCAAACGTGTTTTCCTTTCAAAAATATCAAAACTGGGAACATAATTAGGTACATACCTACCTTCCCACCAACAAATAATAATTTAATTTATGTTACTCAAGAAGTTAGATCGTACGTACAGAACTTTCAGTGAACCCTTGTTTCTAAGTTAAACTCACTTTACCTGTAGTGTGTATGAACTATGTCATAGGCACATTTAAGTTTTACGTGTTACGTACCGTGGTCTAACCTTTTCGAAAGGGCAAGAACTTAGGGTTATCCTACAAATGTCTCGAAGTTTTGGAGTAAGTAATTAATTAATAAAGTTCTGCCCAATTAGGTATTGTAAAAGTTGTTTTAAAAATATTTTTGGATTCCCGATAAATTCCTTGAATGATCACAGGGCCTAGACAAAGTTACATTCGATTAGCGATGACGCTAGTAGAAAAGTCAAAAAATGTATGGGGTTGACATAAGCTATCGAAATGTCACGTGATCAACGAATATAAATTAGCTAACCTCATTCGATGATTCTATGAAACGATTCGACGGCATCTAACGATTACTTCCATAGAGATGCGTAGCCAAGTGGCACTTTTTGACAAGCGTTATCGCTAGTTTTCGATTCGTATGATGGAAACATTAGCGAAGCCGATAGCAGAAATAGAATCGCTCCGAAGCGAATGTCATATGTCTAGGCCCTCAGGTACCTACTGGCGGTAGCAGGCACTCGGTTTGAAATTAAAAACATTAGTTATAAATTCAATGGTGTAACACGTGCATGGGTCGGGAATGCTCGACTTGCTTCAGACTCGAAGAAGCCTTTATTTTTTGAGGTGATCACGTGGCAGTGTCGTCGAAAATTCGAGGCGCGCTATTTGGAAATATCCACGAGCCACGTGAGTCAACTACTGAAGAATCAAAGTTATAAATACATGATGACAATGTTTCTTTTGTTTCCGTACTAGAAAACCAGGGGCCGTATTACGACATTTTAGAATGAATGAATGATTTATTTACATCAGGACCATGATTGTTGCTGTGTGAAACAGAGATGGAGCTGTAGGTACAGGTACAGAAACACTTCATAACAGGCTCCAGAACATCAGAAATTGTAACTGCCTATCAAAACTTGGCAATTAATATTATCCTCCATTAAATCTTGGTTATTCATTTGCACTTTCTAACAATTAAATGTTGTTTCTAGAAAGACGGTTCCATCAGTGATACGGATTACCTGACAACATGGCAGGGTATGGAGGATGCGAAGATGATGAACCTGACCAGGTCTATCGGCGTGTCCAACTTCAACCTCACACAGATGCAAAGGCTTTGGGACAATTCGAATATCAAGCCAGCAGTTCTGCAGATAGAGGTCTGTTTATTTTATATTTATTTTTAAGCTAGAGTTAAGTTGGAGCAGTGGTGGCCCAGTGATATCGGGACAGCTCTTAAACGCAGTTTAAACTGCGTTCAAGAGCTGTCAATGTCAATATTCCACAAGAATGATGACATTGATAGCTCTTGAACGCGGTTTGGATAAACGGATCGCGTTCAGTTTCATTGGTGAAATCCGCCATCAGGCACAACACATGGATCGACTAAACATCATGGTTGACGCTTTGTATCTACACGATGAAATTTTAACCAGTGCACAACCTGTGGCCATGAATTCAGTATATGATTCAAGAACCTCTAGCGTAGAAATTTTTGGTCGGTTATAAAAAAAGAATATTGCTGTTCCATACATTTTGACCGCGTAGGTATTGCACTTTTTTATGAAACAGCAGATTTTTTTTTGATAACCGACGAAATGTTTTTATGCTAGGTGGTCTAGAATCATATGCTGAATTCAGGGCCACATTTTTCGCACGGGTTAAAATTTCATCCTGTATACACAATGCTACTATAACCTAGACCTCATTTGGCGTTTATTAACAAATTGTTAATCAACAAATTATGAAAGAGTTATTTCTATTGCTCATTGCAGGTGAACCCAACAATAACCCAAGATGAGCTGGTGAACTGGTGCCATGAACACGGCGTGGTGGTGATGGCATACAGTCCGTTTGGTGCCATACTCGGCCGCCAGCAAGACGCGCCGGGACCCCGAAGCAACGATACCGTGCTCCAAGAACTGGCACATAAGTATGAAAAGGGAATTCCGCAAATACTGCTTAGATATTTGGTAAGTGTTTTTAGTTAAGTATACCTAGAGTAAATATTTGGTTGAGTAAGCCCCACTTTATGATATTCTGAGGCAATGTAGAATTTATGAAGTTGCAAAATCATCGATCGGCGATTTTAATACAGTATGTTTTGCCCTGAAACCATGAAATTCGCTCATAATTTTAAGAACCGTAGACTAGTTCTACTCACACATACACATATAAAAGTATCATATCGATTTCTATATTCAAGAAACTCTCACACACATGCGAAGTATTCTTAACATAAAAATAAGAACATAGAAATTCTATATTTAAACCAACAAAATACTAGAATATTTGCCTTACCCAAATAATTTAACTCTCACACAAATCAAATTGACATTGTAACACATTGACAGGTCTAATTCCCCCGATTCTTCCCTCCTAATCGGCATACGAAATCCTTTCGCCCCATTTACTTGTACAGTAGGCCGCACGTCAGTGGTAACACTTTGACCTTGAGCTGTTCTAGCGTAGTACGGAGTTTCAAAAGAATAAGAGCCGGCTTATACTGGTTTTGTTACCACTGATGTGCGGCCTACCGTACTATCCCTTACCTTTGACGAGGTGACAGCTCTAAATACGTGTCAACATCACTTTCAACTTGTTTAATTTAAACCCTCAAGTTGGGTACACGGGCCCAATTCGCTTAGATTGCGTCTATAAGTGGAAAATCGTTTATATTTATTCAAGCGATTCGCTTATAAAGTTACGTGAGGTTGTGTGAACACGTAGGTACGCTTATAAATTACGGACGGCGTAGTGTTATGTTAAAGTATCTATGTTTCTGTAATAAATCATGTTATGATAGCTTATTTGAACGGTTTATCTCGAGTACCGTGAGTTTTCCACGGCGTTTTCCCCTTTTTACGCGGAGATTTTGTTTCTTTTCACAAAGTTAAACTGTTGAAATAAAATAATGAATATCTACTTATTCAAATTACACGAACTTTATTCTACTTTGACCGAAGTCTTAGGACTTAATAGAGCCTTAACTTTACCCGTCACTTTTCATAGCCTATGTAATTATTATTATTATTATAGCTGGATCGGGACATCGTGGCGTTGCCTCGATCGACGAACAAAGAGCGTATCTCCATGAACATTGACATTGAAGACTTCAAGCTAACGCCGGAAGAAGTCAAAAAGTTATCAGGATTTAACAAAAACTACAGACTCAGGACTCCAGTGAAATGGTACGACCACCCAGAGTTTCCTTTTGAGAAGAAAAACCTTACAAAAGAAGAAATTAAATATATTATTGAGCATAGCAAGGAAGATTAATATTTTTAGTAGTATATATTAGTATATAATTTATAATTATAATATATTGGAATTTTCATGAAAACGAAGTTAGGATGCTAACTACGCAAGGCGAAGCCCACGAAGACACTAAACAAAAACAGCCATAAATGTTAAAGCAAAAAGTTACTAGAATTTTTTATTTATATTAATAATATATGTATGTCGTTTAATTTTTTTTACGCTTTCTTATTCATTTCATTTGATACACCTCCCATGAGAATTACAAGACTCACCTACCTACCGACATGAAAATGTATTAAATAAAGTATTGTTACAAATGTCTCGTCCGCCTTAACTTTATATTAAGGGGATGCGCTAAGGTAGCCCGAGCCCGACTGAGGCCAATTCTAACTTAGAAAGTTGTATTGATGATTTAATATTAAAACATACAAGAAAAAAAAAACTATTATTATATATTATTATTATATTAATAACAATAATATAATTATTTTTTTTGTCACCTTGTAACCTGATAGTGACTTGCAAATTACAATAAACGTAAGAAAATTTGAATTTCGTGGGGTATCCTCGCCATTTCGCCTTAAGACAGGAGTGTTAGGTACTACTTACATAATTATCTATTTCATAGGCCATTTATTGAACATACTTTCAGTAGCCAAACATTAGTAAAATTTAATTTGCCTACATCACATCAGCAATGATAGGCAAAAAATAGAAACAGGCATATAAAATGCGTACGTATGATTTATGAACAATTTCTTTAAAAAAAATAATTCGTACCAAACGAAATAATAATGGTAACTGTTTTACGAAGTACTTTATTAAAACATTCATGTAATTTATTACTTTCCCTTTTATCAGGGAAACCACTACCGAGCGGAAAGTTGTTCAGTAATAATCTAAATTGATTCATTTCTAATAGGAACTTTGTCAACTTTTTGTGTTTCGTTCTTGATCTTTTTATTTGTTAGGAGTAGATAAAAACATTGTGGTGATTAAAAAATCTTTATCATGAAATATTAATATTTATACCAACCTAAAAAAGAAATATGTAGATGAAATTATTTTCTTTTCTGGGGCTAAATCACATTATGTGGGTCCAAGTTTATCTCTATACAAATGTCATAAGTATCAGCGGGGTAATTGCGTAATTGCTAAGGGCCCGTTGTTTGATACATAGTTAAACATGACCATTAGTCAATTTAACAATTAGTCACTTGACAATAGTCAATAGCTGTCAAAGTTTAACTACTCTGTCTGCGCATGGTTAATTTTTATAGCAAATTGACATTTTTTATAACTATAGTTAGCTTAACCATTTGTCAAACAACATGCTTCTGTCATTTTTAAGAAATTGTTAGTTCAACTAACGCATTTTAACTATTAGTATGTTTGACTACTGATCAAACAACGGGCCCTAAGAGTAGCAATGGCTTTCATTTTGACAGTTCAACAAAATTCATTGCGTTATTTACGTTGCTGAGCAGACAAATTTTTCGAACATATGAAGCAATGGGTTAGCAATATCCATGAAAATTATTCAAATTGTGACTGACAGTGTGTTATGCAATTAGGGTGCAGTTCAGAGCTTTAATATACCAAATTAACCCAAGAAGATGGATAGATAAACCAACAATCCCTGTAGAAGTATTCTCTGATTAGTTTCACTAAATACACCATCCAAAAGCATCTATCAGAGATTTAGCGATCAAAGAATTTATGAAGTGAAATTAATTCTGCGTCGTCGAATCGGTTTAGCTTCAAACTTGAAATTAACCGGCTGAGTGTTGCGGAGCGGAAAACGTTTCCAATAATTAAATAGCTACCCACCTTATCTCATCTCAAAGGAGTTGCGTTAGCCTTTTTAATCTCCTTAGTATTATGTAATTGAATTCTTTTAACCGCGAGTATAAAGGGAATGCCGTCGTTTTTCTCTGCAGCCCGGGCTTTCGGATCATCTAATTGATTTGTGAGTGGCTTTGTTGCTATTTGAGTTATAATGTATATCCAATAAACTAATCTGTACCGCGTCAGCAATAGTTACCCCATTACTGAGTGTAACCTAATAACAAATGTTGTTATATCGGTTACGGGCGATATTCAATGGTTTCATTTGTTTGTCTGTTTGCTCTGGTATTGTATGAACTGTGATTAATAGTAATGGTTAATGTAATTTTATTCTCAATTCGAGAAAAATATAATATTTCGCCGTAATAAGGGACGACACTCTGTCTTTCAGTAAACATACTGAAAGTCTAGTTAAAAGAGTGCGCAAATTAATATATGCTTTTTTTTTATAAAATTGCGAACATTTTCCGATTCAAAATGAATCACACATGTTTATTTGGCCCTATGTCAATCAATAATTCAATACTGTATCACTTCATAGGGTGGCGCTCCAAAAACTAATCTACTTCTTCTTAAACGAGCTCAGAGAGCAATGATAAAGGTAGCAAATTTCCATCCCTTTTTTTTCCCACAGATCTGTTATCTGAATCATGAAACGTGCTGACTGTTTGCCAACTCTTTGTTATGGACTAAGTATTAAAACTATAGAGGTATGAGGAACAGGGTGTAAAGCTCATTCATACCTCCATAGAAAAGGGAGGATCCTCCGACCAGACTGGTGTCGTGTCTGGTGGGCAACTGCCCGACGATTGATGTCGGGATGTTGTATATATGCTAGTTGCGCGGTAAACTCTGCTTGCGCGATGCAGGATTTTGCGTGACGTCAGTATGACGTGTGGCTCGCATGTGGCGTTTGTAGATGCCGCTACAAAACAGCACACCACGCTTACCAACACTGCTGACAATACTAACAAGAGACGGAATGATATTGTATGCACATCGAATGTAACCTTAAAACATGAAAAGAAAGAATTTTTTTTTATATTCTTAAGCCCATTTCTATACACTAGATTAAATAGAAAACTTAGTATTTATAAATTAAATAACTTTAGTTGTACAAACATATTTTTTTTTACTAACCATCGATTATGCAAAGACAGAAGATCTATTCTTGTCTGCAAATGGAACGACTAACATGCTATTTTACTTTTATTTTCCTAATTTTAATTTAGTTGTTACTTAATTTTATACTCATTGTTAATTTATTATTTAACATTAAATATTTATGCACTTCCTAGCCTGAAGCACAGGTTCAACCTTGTTCAGGCAAATAAGCAACAGTGCTCTATTTGAATTTGAATTTGATGAAGTTACTTATTGTAAATGTTCTTCTTTTTATATAAACGATTATTATTATTTTATGGTGCCGGACCTTTGGAAGGCGTACGAGGAGCCGAAGCCAACTCGCAGAGACCCCTTACACGCTTTTAATGAAATGAGGCACCAACCGACGATTATCCCTGTACGGACTATGCAAGTGCACTCAAAGACAACTCCCGGTTGGTGTAGGACTATTGCATATTGGGTGCAGGGTATGAAAACAAAGATATTGGAATATGTGTTTGGATGGCTAAAGTGGACTGGTTACCGTTCTAGTTATGGAAGGATTATGGTCGCTGCCTGATGAATGTTTTATTATACACGGGAAAAATGGCAGGGGGTGACTTGCTCACTCAATAATGGGTCCCCGGAAACTGTCGCTAGCACTTAGTGACGTAGCGAGAAGTAAGCTGCATATCCTGAGGTGCCTGAGGAGTTCAGAGGTACACCACGGCTGTCAGGACGATCCCAGACCCCGGAAGACGGTCAAGATACCTACCAGCACTTACTGGAATACTTCCTTCCTCCAAGCACGTTTGCTCTTGCAAATCTCCACTCAAGGTGACCAATAAAGTCAAGAAAGAGGTGGGAGCTCTGTTCCTCGTCAGTGTTCACTCCAGCCGGTCAATAAAGGCAAGCCAGAGATGAGGAACAAAACTTCTCCCGGGAGATAGGGTCCGTGGGGTCGCTACTGCCCAGCAGCTCGCCAAATGCTGCCCTGCGCGTTTCTGTATCTCTCTTTATCTGGATCCTCACCCTAGACCCGTTCCAGCTAATTAAACTCTACCGGCACAGACCTAGAGTTCGGGGCGCGCAAACCCCACCACGATGTTAACGTAGAGATACGGCGGTAGGGTTAATATTATTAATTTTGCTGTACTTATGTATCTATTTAATACTATGTCTAAAAATATAATAACCACCACGATATATGGATATAAAACCTTAATCACCTATTACGGGACCTTCTAGATAAAAGAGAGTGATTAATGCGTAGCCGAGGTCCATTCGATGATACGGCCCGAATTCTTTTATTTGACTCTAAACAACATTAGTAAACGACTGTAAGGGAAATTACAACAATGAAGAAAAAAAAAAATCAAGTCATTACGAAGAAAATGTATTTTACGTTTCTCATTGTTTTTCTGTGTCAATGGTTTGTTAGTAATTTGAACCATTATAAGCTCTTGGTATTTCCTAAAGTAAGCGCTAAGCGTCGCTACGGCACGTCATTAGAAATCATTACGGTACGAAGACTGGTAGCTTTAAGTGCCATTAAATGAAAATGTCCTAAAATTATGGGCACTTAGTGCAAGGAGCCATTCTGTAGAGGCTATTTCCATTCTACATGTACGTTCGTAGATATTCGTTCAGTAAAATACGTAACGGTCGAATTTAACATGACGTATTTTATTTCAACACATGGCCGCAGATAACATCGTTTGCTATACCCGTATTGTCCATTTCATAATAATCATCAGTTTAGGTAGATATTTCGCGTAGTCCAAACAACTATGTTGGCATTATGGCAGCGGACACCGCATGAATGAGCCTTTATAATGTAATGGCTGTACAATGTTGGCGCAGCTATCAATTCGAAGCTTTATCATTGAATGCATACTGGTGGCTTGTTTTTTGCGAGTGGCTTATTTATGAGAAAAGTTAGGGGAGGTTCGGCCGGTCCTAACATAAATTAGGTGCGGTGACACGGACTAATTGGCGTCATTATGCGCGCGGATGGCCGGCGCGCGGCGGCGAGGCGCGCGTCCGCCGCCGCGCCGCGTGTTTCACCAAAGATTCGCTTTTGTTCCTCTATCGCAAGCGCTTAATTAAACAAAGGTAACTACAATCATTTATCGTGCTTAACTTACAAAGGCGCGTGATTAGGTCGGAATTAGTCAACTTCTCGAATAAACCACCATGTAACTTATAAATGCTCGTAATTTGCTCGTTATTGAAACGTAAAATGCTGTTGACTTCTTTATGCCGATCAATTAGGAGTTTCTTGTGGAGCTAATCGCCGGTGGTGCGATCGGTATTCTCGGCTATATAAATGAACGTGAGCAATGGTGAGCCGGACTAATGGTGGGCGGTGTGTACAAATGTGCGAGCTCAGCGGCCAGCGCTCCGCTAAGCAGACAAGTGCGCATTTCAGGCACACTAACTACACGCTAAATCAAATAATGTTGAAAAAACTCGCATCAATCAAAGGGGCAACGAAAACAAAATTACTTTTCAAAGTCGTTACGTCGTAGACGACGGAGTCCGTTGTTTTAATCACAAAAGAGATAGAGTTACTTTTATTATACTGAGGGGTTGTTTCCCGTTCGCCGTTGTCTTTACGTCAACTGCTCAAAATTCAGGAAGCCTTTTGTTGTTGTGGAGGCTTCTATTCAAGATTCGCAAGACAGTGGATCCCGGTGATGTCAGTTGGAATATTAACAAGGGACGCGACGTCGGCCGGCGCCTCCTGACAATCCTTTAAGCGTTCAAACATAGCGGCATGTAGGGAGGAGCCCGTGCCTCCCGCCGGCTCGGACGGTGTCAATACTGATCTTTTGAATACCAATACTGATAATGTCATGAGACACGTCAAGAACTTACTACGTTTACAATCTCTGTTATTGAATGTTTGCTTGCGTAAACTTTAAACAATTCAATCTTAGTTGACAGATTTGTGACAGATTCTTAAAAGTTAGTTCAATAATACTCTAAGGATTAGGTATAACTAATTTAGGACTATCACCATTTAATTTTAACTTGAATTTGCTAGGCAAAGATCTAAATGCTCAATCAATTTATATCTAATTCGGCCCACTCATCTTTGCAAGCGCTTATCTAATGCCATGTGAATACTATACAACAAATTTTACCTACATAAGAACTTATAAAACATGGAACAGTTTCCAGCAATAAAAGCTAGTAAGTTTAAAATTCCAATAAAACTATAAAAAATAGCTATCTCTAATGCCGAACCCTGGAACGTACTAACTTCAGCATATTTGTATTCATATCTACCACTGACTAGGTTGTCTAGAGACTCAGTATCTCGACTATCTCATGCAACTTCATGAATTTGTAACATCCATCTTATTTGTTTTCAAAGATACTTGTAAATAAAGTTAGTTCTCTCGAGTCCAAAAGCCAGTATATAGTAACATAAATCCATCCTTTTAAGTTGAATCACGTTCTACAAATGTTTGCCGAACGAACACACGACGGGGCCACATAATAGAAAGACAAACGTATCGGAACTTTGACTTTACAATCAATTTTATAACATTCTGAGGTTAAATTTAATACGGGGTAAATAAAGATTTAGTACGTTGGAAACGGTTTATGTAATTTTAACTCGAGCTAAATCTCATTGAAATAGTGGATGTAAAATTAGATTAGACAGCCAACATTGCAACCATGGACTAACAAAAAAGTTGGACAGTTTCTCGCTAGTAAAAAACTTGGCACTCTAGTTGGCCAGCTCGCTGTACGTACAGGACGCTGTACTAACACATTCACACATTAGTCGGCCGACCCGCGACGGTCGGCCATTACTCGAGTAAAGGGCAACACTCACACATAAATATATTCACACATAAACGGGAGTCAGTTTTGTCTTAGCGGAGTTCCGTCCGACATTTTGTGTTCGTCCATGATTGCAACCAACTGAGTCAAAATGGATGGTAGGATTTTGGCATTATTTAGTTTAGGGATATTCTATTCTGGATTAGCACTCGGGCAATATGATGTATGAACATTGTAATACCTTAATGATTGTTACGGCTGCTTATGTTAATAATCTTGTCCTTATGCACTACATACCTGGCTTCGCTTTGTTCAGAGATGTGAGTGCTTGACAGAAAACGTCGAGATGATGGACACGCTCCCGTCACGTCACGGATGAAATCCTTCAGCCGTCCCTACACGTCCAGCTTCCGTATCAATCTTTGAGGGGCTTTAGAGACGTCACACGCAACATACATAGCTACATCAGATTAACATCGTAAGGGTCAGCGCAGACGGCATAGCAATATACTTCTTTGCTGTCAAATTTTGAGTGAAAATATGCACGAGCATGCTCGAGCACACAAGAGGAAATTTCTTGCACGCTATTTTGAATTCTATTTAGATACTTAATTATTCAATGAAAAACTGCTCGAGCATTTTGCCGCCGTGGCTGCATTGACTCTTATGTCACTGATCATCTTACCATACTTACATCTTAGATATCGATTAGAGTTGATGATACAGTTATTTGAGTCGCAGAGCGGACTTTGGGTTGATTGGTATGTGGCTGAATAAAATCGATGAAAATTCTGTGTATGCTGATTGGATGACATCCCTGGAGCGAAGCAAATCTGATCGGAGACTAGCTTTTTCACAGGTTTTTGTACAGTATATAAAATTGTTAGCAATTTCTGATGATGAAACTTGGGATTAAACAAACAATGAAGTAAATGAACACGCAGCAAAATGCATATAAAATTGACAAATAACATTTTTGGTAATTTCGTAACTTTCTAATATAAATAAAGCGGTTTTTTCTTTTCAATTACCTTTAATTTAAAACAGTCCAGTTATTTACTAAAACTCGTGCTGATGAAAATAAAATTGATTGGAATTTTTATTAGTGTCTTCATGAAATTGTTTTACCTGCAGACTAATTAAGGTTCCAGAAGATAAAATTCACTTAACTTACATAACCGAAGAAGAAGCACAGATTCATAAATGAATAATTGTATTCACGTTTTATTGCAATTCTTGCAAATTTAGTGATTTGACGAAGTTTCCGAATAGAACCAATATTCTTATTGCCTACAGCAAGTGGTCACATGGGTCTGATTTTTTTTATGTATACATACCTAAAAGAGACACAAAGTTGACTTATTAGAAGAAAAAATCTTGTGTGACTGCTGTTCACGTACCTACTAAAATCGCCATACCTCCTACTAAAACGAGCGCTTCTATTGGCTATAAACAAGCGAACCTGACAATGTCCAATACGGGCGTAAAGCACTGAACTAAAGCGTTGACTTGAAACTAAGAAAATCAACGAGAAAGAACTGACGCTTTGGGACGCAGACGGGAGTCTTGTTTTGTGTAAATAGAGTCCCGTGGCAGAACAACTCAGGCGAACGGCGCACGAGCGTCAATCGGTGCGGGACGGTGTTGCCAGCCTCAATTTCGGAACAACTGCCAGGATGTGCTAGTGGCTTTGAAAACGAGTAGTAAAAACCGACTTTTTGAAGTCCTGTCGCGTCAACTAATTACAAATGATTGGATTGAGAGCAGTAAATAATTCTTTAAGAATAAATTCCCTTAGAATTCAAATAGCTATTTCTGAAACAAGCTGGGTTACTATGATGGATACATTATTCTCATATCTTTAACTAAATATAAAAAATTAATATTATAATATGTAAGTAGGTATAATTGAAACAACTTAGGTTACCATAACGGAGGATCTTGATTGAGCAGTAAAATAAGGTAAGAAAAATGACGAAACAAACAAGAAACAAATAATATTTCTAAACAAACAATACAACTCCAATATTCAAAGTCGACAACCCCGATGCGACGTTTTCCGCTTCCGAGCAGTGCGAGAAAGGCGTCTGCCCACGACCCTCCCGCGGGGACTGCACGGCGCAACGGCTCGTCTGAACATGCACTTCTGACACAAAGATGCTACTGACAACTCGATTTGAATGCTGTTGACATGCAACGAACATGGAAATGCTGTATCGACGACAGATGTTTATGTAAAACGGGGACGTATTGTTATGCATTACTATTTATTGCACAGGTGCGTCTATAACCTAATCCCTTCAAAATTGTGTGTGTGAACTTGTGTTGAATCAGTGCAATAACAATTATTTTAAACGAACACGGACCTCGGACTAGGCGCGTTTTTTTTATTGATTAGGTACTTACTTACCTCATTTATATTATGAATTGGAATGTTATATTATGATTAATAACGGCAAGAAATAAAAGGCTATTTTATTTATTTCCCTAATTTAAAATTCTGATGAGTTATCAAGAGAAGGTGAGTCAAACGAAATTCACTGTAATGGTTTTCACAGAAGCGGTTGATGAGAAAAGGTCTTGTAGGTATACCGTTTTACTGTTGAATAAAATATGGATTACCCGTTAAAAAAACTGGCAAACCTCTTGTTACCAACCAACACTTGTTATAACACAACTTTTCCGTCGAACAATTTTTCCAATTTAACTTACGCTACAATCTATTTATACGTGTGTAAAAATAAATGCAACGACGAATGCCAAGAAGTATGGCGATAGCAATAGTATTTTATTGAGGGTCGCTTGCTGCAGTCGCGACAAAGTTCTAAAGTGGAGCATTGTATCGGATTCCGTACGGCACATGCATTCTTCACGCTTGACCGACCGGCTCCGATCTTGTCGAAAACTCTGTTTATAAGACTTTTGCATCTCTACAAGTGTTTGTGCCGCATCAGTAAAATTAAAATACAGTTGTTCTGTGTTATGAAGCGTCCAAATTCTTTTATTTGCGATTCATGTCAATTAAACTACGTATAATTGATGTTATTTGTTTTGTGTATTGTGCGTAGCCTTATCTAATATATACAAATCTCGTGTCACAGTGTTTGTTATCGAACTCCTCCGCAGCGGCTTGACTGATTTTTATGATTTTTTTGTGTATATTTGGTAGGTCTGAGAATAGGTCATAAAGTATATTTCATACCGCTGCTGGTGAAACTGCGGAGCGATGCAAATTTTTGTATATTAATGCATCCGAACGTTATTACTTTGCTATTCTAAAATGATTTTTTCTGTGCAACTCAATAATTATACTTTTCGGACAGACTCAGAGCTACGAGTACAATACCTAAATTACCACAAAACTCTACTCGTTGCACCAAACTTCCTGTAAATTCTGCAAACAACGTTATATTTTACGCCCGTATAAATTGTTTTGCTGGATGAAGTTTAATTTTTACTGAAAATGATTACAAATAAAGCGAATTAAATTACAATCGCGATTCACAAAAATCTGTAGATCTATATCTATGTAGTAGAAAGTATTTTCAAAAAGTAATTTAAATCCTATTTTTAAATCTTCAACAAAGTAGAGAATGCCTCAGGTCTTGTCAAAAGTGAAGGCGCTGGAAGGTAATTGTTGCTGGTTCCCGCGGTTTTACCCCAGCAGTAATTACCCTCGCGTACAGTACACCATTAATTGCTTCTCACAACGGAAACACTGATGGAGGTCGTTTATCCGGCCAGTTTGTTCACTTATCTATCCACTGTTTTTGCTCTGTCGTGTTAGACGCAAAATAAAGTGGTTTGAACTAACTAGCTTAGTTTTTAACTAGACCCATTTAAATTCGACGTTCGGAATTCATTACGCAGTGAGTAAACATTAGTTTGCTTTTGTTTTCGCCGTAGATGTTTTAGGTACTAACGATTTATTTTAAAACAGTAGATTGTTTTCTCAATTCTACCTCAAAAGTTGAACAAATTTATGAGGTTAAAATTTAACTGAAAGTACTTTATTCATCGCTCCTCTCCTTAATTTCGTTACAAAAGTTAAGCCTAGAAGAGTATTAGCATTCAAGTAATTGACAATGCATTGTTAAAACTTTATTAATAATTGGAGAAAAGTGTAAACCGGGTGTAAGAAAAGTGTAAACTCTGCCCATTCTGCTGATACAAACTTATGAAGATTTTTTTTCTTCAAAAATATTACAACCTTAACTTTTTACTTAGGAGAGCGTTCAAGATTTTGTTGCAAAGTTTCCAAGTGAAAAGCCCACAAGAATAACGAACTCGGCCGTTGCAAGCGTTTTTGCAAGCCCCATGTTTTTGTTGGTGCAAAATTTCTATCGATTTTGTCGCAGCATCTGCCGCTGTCGGGAACTTTAATTCTTTGACGAACACATCACTTCGCCGATTACATTTTCCCCGAGGAATCTTCGGGCATTATTAACTGCACCACAGCTTCCGTTTAACGGCCGAAGTTGGAAAAAAATGTGGAAAATTTTATATGTTCCCGTCCCATTATAATTGAAGCAAACATTAATTACGCGGAGAGCTGCGGGCGAGGGGTTTACTCGCCGCGACTAGCCACGAGCCACGCCCGCACTGGACGTGTCTACACACACCTAAGTGCCTATAGATAACGTTTGCCGATAAAAACTTGAGCTCAACGTTTGCGAACCATTAAAATACAAGATTTTTTGCTTATTAAACTTAATATCGCAACAATACCAACTTTGGTAGTTAGCGAAACGGCTTAGCGACTTTTTGATATTTGAGACTTGCTGCTGTGTTTAACTTTAGCCTGCCATTAATTGGACAATAGGTACCTTTATGTGAAACATTAAACTTTTAATGGTGCCCCAGAGCCACATTACCACTGTAGTGGGTGAGGAGGTACTTGGTTTAGGAGTATGTATAGCATAATTTTACAGCTGGTTCTTAAGTTTTATAAACCATACAATTTAATCTGTTGTCAAGTCTCATTTCCAATAATTTATGCTAACTATTAGGTAGAGATACATAAATTTCGTTCAACAAATCTCAACAGCTCAGATTTCAGAGATTTAATCAGGCTTCCCGAAACCGGTGGTGACTGAAATTAAATAAAACACAGACGTTGTTTATACGTTAGAAACTTGTGAAGTTTGTGAATACAATTTGGAAAAACATACATTACGATGATGACTCAAACGAATTATTAATTGGAAAGCAAAAACCCTGTACCCAAATTAAGTTTTAAATTAACCTCAAACTCAAACTATTAGTTCACCAAATAACTTCTAATTACACCAAGCTTACATGATTCTAGTACAATTTAGAGGTTGAGTAATAGCAAAATACAATCAAGTACTCCAAGTTGGAATTTCAGCAAGAGCTTACGTCCACCTCGTTGTTACCCCATGAATATTGAGCAGTCGCCCGCCGGTCTAAGCCCGCAATAGTTAATCTTCTTTTCGGCGGTATAACAGCCGGTTTAATTATAAAAGGCGTATTATCGTAGACGTTTTGTGGCGTATCGTGTCTGCAGGCAGTGTTTAGTTTTGTGATTTGTCATGATGTCATGATGTAACGTGGATTTTTGATTCCATTTTGCGATAACGTAGGTTGAACTTGAAGTAGGTACCTACCAAACTACCAGCCTACCAACGTTGGCGTTGATAACGTAAAGATATGGAGGTACCTATAATTCATTATATTATGAAAAAGAAAGAAAAGAAACAAAAATATTTTGTTTGTGACACGCACAGGAAATACAAACAGTAAAAACAAAAAAAATGAGCATTTAAAACTAACAAAATTAACAGTGTAAGCGTATCCCACAAGATATATGAATAAATACTGTCCGCAAGGATCATAGACCTAACAGGTTTTGTTTAGGATATAAAATACCCACTTCTATTTATTTTGTTAAAATCAATTCCGTCCTAATCTACACTTGTAGGTATGTAGGTACCTATTATCACTACGAAGGTACCAAGTTTCTACTCTGGTGCCTGCTTAATAATAATGAATCCCTTACTACACCCATCGGAGCCATAGTATGTGATGGGGTGGTAGTGGCTAATAATAGAACAATGATATTTTTTTGGAAAAAAAAACCTCATATCATGTCCTAACGTTAATTCGCATGAATGCTCATGGGTAGAAATGTACTTTTACGATATAATAATGTAGAATTCAAATGTGATACATGGTTCAAAGGATTCCAAACTTAAATTTTTCTTTTTATAGCATCATTCATTCACAAACATCAGAACATAGTACTAGGCCAAATGGTAAATGTTACCTTTAATTTGAAATAGACTAAGTTTTTTTTTTTGCCTTTGTAAATAAGTCCTCTTCCTTCAAAGTTTTATTTTGCTGTGCCCGACAGGGTCCACGATTGGTACAACTAATGTTTACTTACCACCTAAGCACATTGTGGAATGCAATAAATGATTGAGTATTGAGACTAGTTGAAAGAAAATATTAGTAGTACCTACTCACTGTGGACAAACCTATACTCAGTACTACTAGTATTTTCAAGCAAGCAACAAGAGCTTGTAGCAATAGAAGGACGCTTTGCAAGTCGCCGCCCAGGGACTACGGTGCTCCGGAACATTGTTGCCTTAACTTATATTCGATTCCGTAATGGAATCGCGCCAGACGCAAACATACAAGTCTGAGTCTAGATCTATGCATAGGCAATAAACTTGTAGGTTTACACTGCTGTGTTCCAATGTTATAAATGTATGAATGTGTTTGGTGTGTGTTTTGATCGGGGATTGAATTTTCACCCATATTTACTGGTTTTAGGCAGGCAGCCGACTGCCGCGAGAAATCGCGGCACAGCGGACAGAGCCCCGGCGGGATCTCATGGCGGCATGGAGAGTGCGACTGTCGCTCTTTGAGGAGTGGTTTAGGAGGCGCCACGGCGTCCTCGCCTTCCGCCTGACGCAGGTCCTCACCGGACATGGCTGTTTCGGGAGGTTCCGGTTTCGAATAAGGCGAGACGAAACGCCCGGGTGCTAACATTGTGTGGATCGATCGGAGGACACCGTGGAGCATACGGTGGCGGTCGGCCCGGCTTGGGCGGAGCACCGCCGTGTCCTTGTGGCGGCGATCGGCGGCGGCGACCTCTCGCGTCCGGCCCTGGTTCAGGCCATGGTACGGAGCGAGAGGGAATGGGAAGCCGTCACCTCCTTCTGCGAAGCAGTAATGCTCGCGAAGGAGGAGGCGGAGCGCGTGAGGGAGAGGCAATCGCTGCGCCCTCGCGCCCTTAGTCGCCGCAGGAAGAGACAGCCTGGGCGTCGGGAGTCGATTGCCGACTCCCGGCCAACGTAGGCGTGGGCTTGCGGACGGCGAGATATGGGCAGGTCGCCGTCCGGTAAGGACCAAGCCCGGGTCGACGGCGCGTCGTGTTCCATGCGTGCCTCAAAGAGATGTCAGCACCATAGACGGGGTCTGATATAGGGCCGATGCGTGCCGGGGTCGTGGATTGTTCGAAAGAGTTACCGTGGCCCTGGCGCACAGGCAACTGAAGGAACACGGGTGGGTTTTAGTCAGTAAGAGTCTGACATGTCCTCCCGCTCCGCCCAGAGCGGGAGAAGTCATTTGATGATTTCCCACCCAAAAAAGAAGGTAAACAGTAGTAGCTTTAAGAATTATGGTCTGAGAAAACAATGGGGATAGGGTTGCCTGGATTTGGCTGGAAACGTTACATTTAACACCCTGTGTTGGTCCTGAAAAAAAAGCCCTGTCCGGCTACCTCGTCCTAGGTGTCAATTGTTCCATTTAAACATACTTGGGGTGAAATGTGACAGCACTCAATGTATGGCCACATTGAGACCGTTCATTGCAGGGGGTCTACTCTCTAAGCTCGAAATCCGTAGTATACGTCGAGGTTACGGGCGTTTCCGCTCCGCCCAGAGCAGGAGAGGTCATTTGACGATTTCCCACCCAAAACAAAAAGGCAGGCAGTCGATAAAAACAGGACCTTATCAATTTCTTATACATACATGGGACGCAATATGGACCCGTATTATATCTGAAAGGAGAATCACAAAAAACCGACCAGTGGTAGTCGGAGTCGATGTTTTCGTATCACCATAACTACAATTATTAATATTATTTTAAAGTATCACGTATTCTGTAAAACAATAAAAATAAGGCTTGCCAATCTATCTGGCCAGACTGACGGGACAGAAAGACGGACGGCGTAGACCTACGCCGTCCCTTTGGGTACGGTACACTAAAAATAACGATATTATATGAACGAAAAATCGCTCTCCGAATAATTTTTTATAAGTGGTGATTTGCTATTAGATGATCCGTCTCCATCTAGCTTTAGTGATCTATAAAGAGCCTCATGTTTAGTTGTGATCATCCTACATAGATTTTACAAGGTTTCATATTTTCTGAAATTAAACTCACATGAAACTTGAATCACCTTAAAATCTTGCACGAGAAAATTATAAATGTAATAGACTAGTTTCCAATTTTGCCAAAGTAAAATTTGAACCTTAAGTAAATATTAGTAAGGTTCCTTTTGTCTAGTCTTATCCCGTCAAATTTCACAGTACAAGTTTCCATACCTTCCCACGCAGTTCATTGTTAAATCGCGTGGTTGTGTTTTAAGTAATTGACGTTAGCTGTAATTACTCAGTTGCCACTCATTTTCGTGTTTACTTCAAAATTACGATACACGAAAAAAATTTGGCGTTTTTACTTCGCAATCTTTCGCTCTATTTTTGCTTTGTCACTTCGTAACGTGCCAAACTTTTGTAGCTTTCTGAATGGGATGTTCGCTGCCAATTCTGCCGGTACGTCGCATAATCGATTGAGTGGAAGTTGAACTAAACTGACTCTCGTGAGTCGGCTACCATTCTTCTGCTGCTGCCTTTAAATGCCTGTTGATGTATGGTTTGTGATGATGAGAGTTATGTGTAGTAATCTCCTTTTGTTTTACGTTTGTGCAGTCCAATCATACTTCAACTGCTGCATAGCTCCTGTAATCGACTTTGTTATCTATATATAAACAGTATAAATAAAATTGCCCTGGCGACTGAGAGTATGTCATGCTCACTCAAATGTCTCACTGGTGGTGGCGTGATTGTAGGATCATTAAGTTCCCTTCAAACTGGTTGACCTGAATGGTGCTGATCCATGCGTCATGTTCGTGAACAGGCGCCAACAGTAGGGACTGGTCATCTCTTAGCTGCCACGGCTTATTTTAATTTAATTTACTATTTGAATTGTTTTTGTCTTTTATTAAGGACGCTTTTAACTTTCTGCATCGTTCTCACATACATAATTCCACATGAATGATGTAACCAATATTTTGTAACCATATTTTGATTTAAAAGAGTGTCCGTGGAGTTTCTTGCCCGTTCTTCTCCATAGGTTCCTAGTACGCTTTGGAATGGGCAATTAGCTTCATCTTTCTGACTGACCGACCTCGTGATAATTCAAAAGTGCCTGTAATTGGTTTATTTGAAATGCTTTGAGTTTGAGTTTGCTTTTCATGTATGTCTGTGTGACCGCTTTGTTCTTCTAAACTCCCTTAAGGATTTTGATGTGATTTTCACCGTCATTTAGAGAAATTATTCCGGAAGATTAAGTTATAATACATTTATATTAAACTTAAATATGACTAAAAAATCTAGATGTTTTGTCAAGTCGTAAAAACCACGTGAAGTGGGGGCGGATCGCTAATTATAAGTAGAAGCAGGTGGGACGGTTCACCTGATGAAAAGTGGTTACAATATCATGTTTTCAAGTGGAGGAATTTTATTATACGCTAACAGTCGATTGGAAACAGATGTCGTACGAATAAAATGTATAAAGATCTTTCATACAGAATCTGACAAAACCACCACCTTGTCCTAATCGCTTCAAGTGTCCTACGATTTCTCCACAAGTCCGCATGTATTTGACACTAGGTGTGGTTTGTCTCTTTCACTCTCATAATATTTGAAACATGGTATTTTCTTGTCTCTCTCATTTTTATTTATCAAGTGGATGTGTGATACGTTATGGCAGTCAATAAGGAACAGATGGCGTTGTTGCCGCTCGTGCGTAATGAGCAATGTTACACGTTAAATGGTAGCCATACATTATGGCCAGACTTTAATTATGATCTAACAAAATATCACAATGTTTTGAGTTAATTGATTACTTATGAGGACTGTAATTCATTCTTCGAAATCTACATTACCTAAATATAGCCGTTACCTATGTTTAATTTATTAAACGTAATAATGAAATTGTGACACATCATGGGCGTCCGTCACACCCTGAAAACTCTATTCTTCTCTCTTCTTCTTCTTTCTTTTTCTTTATTCTTTTTCTTTCTTTTTTATTTTTCTCTATTTTCTCTTCTTTTCGTCTCCTTGTTAGTTGCCTTATGTTTGTTGGTTGGTTGTTTCGTTTGTGTGGCTTAGTAAATGCCGATTTGAGACCAAAAGAAGAGATAATTTGTTTGCAGTTTGATGATTGTACATTATTTAAATGAATTAAACATACATAAGAGTTTGTCAACATAGCGAATAAATATTATTATTATGACATAACGTAGCATCACGGCAGTTTTTCCCTATGTGTTAGGCAGAGGTAACCTATACGGGGTGTAAAAAGACCCATCAGATAGCCGTCAACTACGCATACTGTACATCAAACTAAGTATCATTGCACAAAAATAATTTCTGGGAAATGAATTTTATTTTTGGTGTAAAAAAACCGCTGTGCGCAATGAAACGCACGCAAAACATTGTGCTTATGGGTGCATGCAACGCTACGAGCATCGTGCGGGTATTTAAAGTTGTGTTATAATTATAACATTAAAATCTTGTTTTCGTAAAATAACGTTAGTAAAGTTAAGCTTCAATATCTCCGTAACCAGAAGGTTCTCAGGTATGGTCGAATACAAAAAAATAATTAAATCGACGGGGGGTACAAGTGACTGTCGGCTTCGTTAAGTTTATTTTTACACCCGTTATAGTACACCCACATTTCGCTAGTTATGAATGTATTATTACAATCAGTCTAAATTCAGGAATTAATGACTGAACTGGGACCAAGGGCTCCATACTCGGCAACCTCATTACACTTATCAGTGTAATCGGTCGAGCGCAACAAAACTAATCTAGAGTAACTGCCCCCGCAGGCAGATTACGCAAAATAATAATCATATACACAGTTATATACGCACGAGTACATATCAAGCTATACATTTTCAGTATAAGCTGACTTCTCATTGTACGAAAAGCCTATACAATGCGAGGTCAGCGAAAACTGGAAATGTATATGCAGCTGTGTGTACAGAATTTCCCACTGAACTGACTAAACATTATATGCAAACCAAATCTTGAAGGCCTTATGGAAAAATCACTTTTTCATCTAGGAAATCTGGGGTATGTGAACAATGACGTATCATTATAACAATTCATTTTATTTTAGTACTAGCTTCTGCTCGCGACCTCATTCGCGTGAAGTCGTAAGACACCAAAATATACTAAAATAACAGCCACATTTTTATACAACTTCCTGTTCGTAGTTTTGGTCTCAGCAGCCAAAATTTAAAGAGAAGCAGGACTGGTGACGCGGGAGCAAGCGACGTTCAGCGTTGTCCGTGGGAGAAGCAGCTCGTCCTAACTTCGATACCAGCAGCCTTCAGTAGCAATTTCCAATTGCTTGCGAAGTTTTTTGTTTTAAGTGAATTAATGAACGCCTGCGTTCCTGCATATAATTCCTAATGGCACAACACTGATACACTGACTGTTGCATTCTTACAGATTATTCCTGACGAACAACTATCACTAAAATAATATCACCGTATATTATAAACACGGGATTCCTTAGTAACAGTCACTTAACCACAGATATTGATGTTTATTGTAACCAAAGGTGATAGAAGAGCCCTAAACTTAATATTTTTCTGTGTACTTTCTACGAATTATCACAGACTAGTATTATGAAATTTAAAAAAAGAAGCACAGAATATAATTTTAACGTTTACAGTGCAGTCGCCGAACCGCTAAGCTTGCTTTGTTGAAACTTGACTAAAATATCCGTTCTTATAAATTTCATGATTGACTAGTTAGCTCCATAAAGGTATGATAATCATTACAAAGGTTAGATCTGTAACTATCTGCTATATTAATTTCCTATTCAGCCCAGTCCAGCCAATTTTCTTGCAATTTCTGACTTTTCTAGAACTGAAACCTCAGTGGTCCCATTGAGTTTTTGATCCTTATAAGAAACAAGATCGATTGGCATACATATTTTTTCTGTAAAATTGCTCATTTTCTTGATAACTGTACCTAACTTTTTTCAAAATCTGTAAATGCAAATCAAAACTTTTCAAAAAGATAAAAAAGTCTCCTTGGACTGTTTTCTTGTAGCGACCACGGTTAAGGTACCTGCCCTTATTGCACGATCTGAAAATCCACCATGTATAATATCGTAATTGACTGCTTAGCTCCGTTAAGATAATCATTTAAAAAGTTAAATCTGTAACTATCTGCAATATCTAACCTTTGCCTCGTCTTTTTACAATTTGCGGCAAACTATTGAAGAGTACGGATAAATTGCAATATTGCTCATCCCCCTTAACGTGATTATTTATAGCCTACAGACTGACCAGACTTATAGGGAATATCTATGCAAAATTTGAACAAAACCTACCCGGCAATTGTTGCGTGATGCTGGAACATACATTCAGACAAACAGACAAACATTAAAAAACATATTATCGGCATTAGATTCGTTCCCAGCATAAGCATAAGCATAATCAGCCTATAATGTTCCCACTGCTGGGACACAGGCCTCCTCTCTGTAAGAGAGAGTGGGCCCTGACCCGTCACGCGGATCCAGTGCGGGTTGGTGGATCGTTCCCGGACCTCGCAAAAATTACCTTAAAAGAAAAAAAGACAAATGTTTTGACTTCGCTACGATTTTATTATTATATTAAGAAGATGGCTTTAGAATATAATATTATTTTTCTCAAACATGCTTGGAAATTCAAGCATTATTTTGACAAATTTCTTCCAGATAAATCGAAAATGCTGTACTTGTCAAATACATGCGAGCCGCGACCGGCAATGTTAGTATGATTATCCCTTAGAATAATTATTCTAAGGATTATCCATATCTGTCGTGTTTAGCGGCCGGCAATATTAAATGAAAATCCATATCTGTCGTGTTTAGCGGCCGAATAAATCACTATGAAAACTCATAACTGTCGTGTTATTTAAAAATGGAACGAACTTTTTACTTCGACCCATGGCAACCAAGGAGGTAACTTATCAAAGATTTTATTTAAATCTCGAACTGGCTTAGCAAATAAAGCTGTTTAAAGTGAAAAAGAAACAAAAGAACTTATTGGCGCGAGAAAAGTTATCGTTGTTCGTCATTTATTCTGAAATTTATAATTAATTTACTTAGTTTGAATTTCCGTGCATTATTTGAGAAAAGTATACAAGCCTTGGCCGGAACCAGGCATTGATGGACTCACGTATGAGCGCCTCGGCTTCGCCTCGGCCCACATTTTCACGTTCGTCCATCAGTGCGAGGTTGTCGGCTGCTGCAATAATGCACTATATCGTTGCTGCAGGAATAAATAAAGTTGATCAAAATTTAAAAAGTATGTCTACTACTTACCCGTAGGATGTGCCTACTATTGTAGGTCCACCCTATTTTTTTATTTTTTTTTTGGTTGGGAAATCATCAAATGACCTCTCCCGCTCTGGGCGGAGCGGAAGGGCGTGTCAGACTCTTACTGACTAAAACCCACCCGTGTTCCTTCAGTTGCCTGTGCGCCAGGGCCACGGTAACTCTTTCGAACAATCCGCAGCCCCGGCAGGCATCGGTCCTGTCGGACCCCGTCAATTTTGCTGACATCTCTTTGAGGCGCGCGTGGAACACGACGCGCCGTCGACCCGGGCCTGGTCCTTACCGGACGGCGAGCTGCCCATTGCCCGCCGTCCGCAAGCCCGCGCCTACGGTGGCCGGGAGTCGGCAATCGACTCCCGACGCCCAGGGTGTCTCCTCCTCCTGCGGCGGCTAGGGGCGCGAGGGCGCAGTGATTGCCTCTCCCTCTCGCGCTCCGCCTCCTCCTTCGCGAGCATTACTGCTTCGCAGAAGGAGGTGACGGCTTCCCATTCCCTCTCGCTCCGTACCATGGCCTGAACCAGGGCCGGACGCGAGAGGTCGCCGCCGCCAATCGCCGCCACGAGGACACGGCGGTGCTCCGCCCAAGCCGGGCAGACCTCCACCGTATGCTCCACCGTGTCCTCCGGTCGATCCACGCAATGATAACACCCGGGCGTTTCCTCCCGCCTTATTCGAAACAGGAACCTCCCGAAACAGCCATGTCCGGTGAGGACCTGCGTCAGGCGGAAGGTGAGGACGCCGTGGCGCCTCTCAAGCCACTCCTCAAAGAGGGGTCTTACCGCCGCAATTGTGGCGTGCCCTGCGCTGGGTTGCGACAGTCGCGCTCTCCATGCCACCGAGATCCCGCCGGAGCTCTATCCGTTGTGCCGCGATTTCTCGCGGCAGCGGAGTTACGCCCCGGCGTTTCGCCTCCTCGCGCCACTCCCAGACGTGCGCGAGGACCTTTGCCTCCAGATCCCACGGCGGTAATCCGGCAAGGAGGCTCGCCGCCTCGCAAGAGAATTGTAGGTCCACCCTAGGGGTAAGTATAAGAAAATAAACGAAAAGAATATTCTAACCTGGAGAAACAGAAAACTAAACTATGTACAAGAAATATTCTAAGATAAGTAATAATAGTTCTAGTTGAAACGGCCAAGTAAAATAAAAACAGAAATATTAACAGTTTAATTTTATGTTAACTTACGAAAGTGATATTGGTTTGATTTCAACTTTTCGTCGATGTTAAATGTCTGCTACCTACATTGAATTAGAACTACCATATTTTTCCCAATTTTCACTAAAAAGCTATCAACTTTCCAAATAAGTAGGTACGAGTAATATTTTTCTCATTAATCCAATATTTGACTTGCTTCTAAGACTTCCAACTGCCATTTATCTTCCGCGGTAACTGAAATATGTCATTAAAAGATTGACTGCAGATCAGAAAGATCAAACTCCGAATTGGGATTGTAAATCGAATTTACTGATTCGATAATGGATGGCTGAGCGATATTGGAATGGTAGCCCCTCGCTAAGGAGCTTAAACTTATAATAATCTTTTCAATCTATTTTATGATTTGATATGCTTTTATCCTCTTCCGTATTGTAAGTCGGGGAAGTTAATGCGCAAGTAACGATAAAGGAAATAACACGAATTTCTTACTGCCAAATGTTGATTAAAAATATGTAAGGAATAAAGTGTAGCCACAAATAAAGTGTGCGAATAAAATAATTAAATAATTCGTCCGTCAAATGCTCGAAGCTTTAACATAACTCGAAGCAGTCAGTCTAATTGCAGACGTCCAGCATTCTTCATTGCAGACTGAGTTAAAATTAGCCTTCGATTACTAGACTGTCTTTCTTCAGCTTTCCTTATACAAAACCCGGCTTATATTTGAAATCGATACCTATGCACAAAAAAGACATGAACCAAAAGAAATGATGAGAGCAAAAGCATTTTCATTTATACAACTTTTAGAATACATTGAATCATTAAGAAACAAAGAGACAAACAGTACCGAAACGTTTACCTGCCCTTTTCATATTTTCTTGATACGGAAAAGAGCAGATCTACCTAATTCTTAACGTATTCAATTACAACTGCAGCAGAGTAAGCAAATACAGACACCATTACGGCAACGGTTATTGTAATCGTCTAGTTCAATGGTTCGAACGTAGCTGTTAACTGGGGGCCCTGAAACTGGCGATTGTTGGAGAAATTAAGGATAATTACTTTCTTATCTACTTTTTAAGAACAGGGAAGGGTTTTGATGATGACGTCACGCTGATGTAGTTGCACGAAGGTTGCGCTGACGTTCATGTTCGGAGTCACAAGTAGAACACGTATGAGGAACAGGGTGTAAAGTTCACTCATGCCTCCATAGAAAAGGAAGGATCCTCCGACCAGAAGGGTGTCGTGTCTGGTGGGCAACTGCCCGACGATCGATGTCGGGACGGTCGGTTGTATTAGTATATATGCTAGTTGCGCGGTATACTCTGCTTGCGCGATGCAGGACTTTGCGTGACGTCAGTGTGACGCGTAACCCGCATGTGACGTAGTAGATGGCGCAACACAGTTACGCAGTAGTTTTTACCGAAAATCTATGGTGCAAAGAATACCGTATTTAAGTGAACTGCAATTTCCAGTTATAAAATTACCTATAAGTACGAGTAGGTCGCTGCGCCGTCTCTGAATGGAATTCGGAATATTCTAGCACTTTCTGGAAACTATTTGAGTTATTTATTTAAAAAAAGTTAAGTACCTACAATTTGTATACCAAATCACAATTACATTACGCCTATTCTGAATTTGTTTTGGAAAGTTACCCAACTCAAACTGTTCCCGCAGACTTCATTGCCTAACCGTTTAAGTTGGCTCATGAATATTGAACGGGCCCCGGCGCCTCTAACGCTCGCACTTTTCCGCTTTCCGCACACCACATTAACACCACACTATTACCACAAAAAGTCGATTTGTAAACTGAAATCAATGGACTTTATTCTCAACCTGACCTTTCTTTTGTACGGTTCTGGCTCGAAACTTGAACTTTTTGATCGTAGACTGTTTGAGCGGGCCAAGTCGGGGTTTGATCTGTATATTTTGTAATTTTTGGTTTCTTATGATAGGGATTGTTTTAGGTCTCTGCTATTTTAGCTACACCTTTGGCTAGTTTAAGGGTTTAATAATGGATCTTTTCGACTCTGTTTATTGGTTTAGGCAGGTATTCGTGAAGTAATTGAATTTAAGTTTGCTAGATGACCGTTTGAAATACTGAAATTGGTAAGAAAAGCAGAGCAACCTAACAAAAAACACGCATTCAAATGTATTGTAACAGATTTTTTACAAGCTTATTGCAGTCGAGAAGAATAAATACCTAAATTGCATTTGCTTATTGGAAATATTTGAAAACAGTCCAAATATTATACGTTACTGAATTATTTTCCTTTTTTATCGAAATTTCTTTGTTGTAAACGCAGTCTACCCAAATTCGAAAAATAGGATTTCTTGTCAATAGAACATGCCACATTCTTAAACCCCATTTACACAATGCAAGTTTCTTGCCTGAGGCACACAATAAAATCGAAGCAACAAAATGACTTTTATTTTTTCTCAAGTTATGGTATGCCACATGCAATTAAATCACACCGTGTAAATAAAGTTTTAAGTGTTAAACTATCGTTACCCATACAGAAATATTTGAAAAATCTATAAGTAGGTAGTATTCCTTTCAAATCTTTAGGGAAATCCTCGAAGAAAGTTCCGTTACTTCCGTTTATCTCAAGTCCGCTTATATCTGTTTTAAGGACCGCAAAATAAATTTTTCACGTGTCCGCGTGGTGGTGAAAGGGCGAAAGATAAAGAGAAGACTTGACAATTATCTTTTTTGATTAAATCATGAATTGAACTTCTATAGGTGGGTATTTTCTTTAAACCCATCTGTTTATATTTGAGAACACAGAAGGTAAAGTTGAAGTAAGAATATTAAATTTTGACAAGTAAAGGTAACCACACATCGAGTTTTAGAAATAGGCTTTCTTGAATGTAGATTTCATAGAGCGTAGTTAAAACGTCGTCTTCAGAAAGATACTGACTCAGAGGTTTGAATGACAGAGGTGTCACTCAGACCAATCAGTCTCTTTCTAAAACATGATGTGTCTCATTAACGCCTAATTAGTGTACCTTCTAAGTTTGGTCCCACGTGAAATAAACATTAAAAATGCATGGACTAAATATTAAAATATTATACAGGGTGGCAAGGACGTCGACGCGCAACCTGCTACCATGGATTCATTACATGACTCTGAACCGCCCTGCGATTAACTTTTTCGCTGATTATTTAAAAAAAAATTGCTCTTTCATACATTTTGAACTCGTGGGTATAGCAGTTTTCTATGAAACTACTGTTTTTTTTCTTTATAACCCACGAAAAGTTTCTACGCTAGCGGGTTAGAATCATGTGCTAAATGTATGGTTACAGTTTCCGTGTCGATGTCTCCGTGCCACCCTGTATTTAATAGCTTCTACAAATCTATTGTCCAAACAAATTTCACGCTCAATTTGATCACATTGACGTGTCAATTATTATCATTCGTGTAGGGGATTTTATTAAAACTCCTATTGATTTGCACTGTAGATTTATTACTTATTACTAGTGAGCTGCGAATTAAATTGTACTCAGCCACATTTTGGTCCCGCTTACATTGTAAAACACCATGGTGCAAGGGTGGTCCTCATTGTTGGAATCAATAACAATTAGTTATAGCCGCAGTTTTCTTGTGGTCGCCAACAGTCTTCCCCTCGACGCATTGCACTCTATCTCGTTGGGGCGACGTTGTTGGTTCGATTAGGATCAGGCGCGATGCTGGCCGCCGCATAACGCCCGCTGTAGTCCGGACGTCGACAATCCTGATTCTTCAATCTGGTCCGGGATGAATTGCGACTATTTTGCCGCGTGGCCATGGTTATCATGGAAGGGTGTGATCCACGATCAAGATGATGCTGCCTAATGATGGGTCCTGTTAGTGAGAACCTTGGTTATAGCGATGCGAGAGAGTTGGGAGGTACTCTCGCACCTATCTTGAACAGAAGTGATTGGCCAACCGTTGAAAAGTCTTCCAGTTAGGAAATCCGATGAGCTCGGTGTCGTCAAAGGAGCCAAACACCTACACACATAACCGACTGACCGACCGACCTACCGTCTACAAGACCGCCCGATGAGAAAATTGTTGGGGGTCAATGCTTCATCTTCTTCTGGATCGGTGCTGACGGAGAAGAGGGGTCTCGGGTTTACAATATGTTCGGCCTCCAGAAGCAGGGTGTGGAGAATTTCTTCCCTGGGTTGCCGCTCGCGTAGCATGGCTGCGAGAGCAAAATTCTTTGATTGCACATTCTTTCCCAGGCTCCGCCAATGTGGGGAGCTCCAGGAGGAATGAATTTCCACACGATGCCCATCTTGTTTATTTCTTCTCCTACATTTGCGATGGCTTCAGCGATATCTTTGTTGGGACCGATGAAGTTGGTTCCATTGTCACTCAGGTTAATCTTTGGCATTCCTCTTCTGCCGATAATTCTTCGCAGTGCGAGAATCATGGAGTAAGTTGATAGGGAAGTAGCCAGTTCTAAATGGATCGCTCTAGTGGTGAGTCATGTAAATAATGCTCCCCATCGCTTCTCCGTATGTCTCCCAATGGTGACGAGCATAGGTTCGAAGTAGTCGACTCCTATGCAAGTGAAAGGAAGGCTTGTTTTTGTCAGACGTTCGCATGGCAGAGTTCCTTGAGGTGTGATCTGCAGTCTTGTGCTATTGTCTTCACCAGGTTTCGGAGCGATTGTATCCAGTATGTCTATCGAACCTAGTTCATTACTGTGTTGTGGTTCCCGTGATTGATGGCTTCATTAATGTATTTCACGAGCACCTGGGTTATTCAGAGGTGTTATCCAACAAAATCGGATTCTTATATGAAGCTATCAAGTATTTAGCTGCTCCGTTGCGGTCGGATAATTTGATAATCCCATCTTCCAATTTGATTGTAAAGTTCTGGAGCTTGGATGACGTTTTAAGTTCTTCCTTCTTTCGTAGGGCAACAAGTTCATCTGAAAAGCTGCCTGCTTGTACTCTTCTTATTAGCAGTTGTTCTGCTTTTTCCACTAAGAGTGATGTCTTTGGTAAGAAGGCTACTTCTTTTCTAGTTGGTCTCTTCTCTGATGATTGGGTCTTCTGTTTCTGCGTGCTTTTCCAAGTTGGGTCTTGTGCTTTTCTGATGATGAGTTTCGTGTTGATCACCTTTTTTTACACTTTTCCCTTGAATACACCCATGGCTTGTATAAGCCTCAATATCGCGTGGAGTAGGTGTGTTTAGCTGGAAATCCTCGCTGGGTCGGGCACGATGACAGGGATGACTCTTCTAACGCTTAGAGTGGTGGCGTTAGGTTTTTCTTCACCTGTGTCGGTGCTGAAGACTTCCTTTTCATCAGTAGGTAAATTTTTAGGATCTTCATACAAGCAGGCTGGCCCTTTGAACCAACGATGTGTTAGGTCGAAGTTGGATGGGGTTTATCTCGTAGCGTCGTCGTTGTGTTTCGTTAGAACCCAGTGCCATTGTGTTGTCACATGTTTTGTCAGGTCTTCGATCTCGGCCAGATGATGTGCAACAAAAGGCTTGAATCTTCTAAGGTCTGTCTTTATCCACGTCAACGCTGTTCTAGAGTCGGTCCAGAAGTATCTTTAAGTTGCTGTCAGGACCATTTCTTGGCTAACACTATTGGCCAAGCGACTTCCTAATAGACACGCTTGTAGTTTGAGTCGAGGTATCGAATTCGGCTTGAGAGATGACACCTTAGTTTTCGCTGTCAACAGCTTCACTTCTTCGTTATTGTCCGGATGTTGGGAACGCCAGTACACTGCGCAGGCACATGACTTGTCGCTTGCGTCGCAGAAAGTGTGAAGCTTCTCTTCAGTTATGTCGTATGTGAGATAGCGTGTGATTCGAAGATCTTCTAGTTTTCTTAGATCTTCAAGCCATTTTCTCCATTTTCATTTCTGGATGGGGGCAACCTTTCGTCCCACTCTAGGCCGGTTCTCCACAATTTCTGAAGCATTTCTTTTCCATGTATGGTTATAGATGACGCCAGTCCTAAGGGGTCGAAAATCAACATCCCTGCGCTTGTCGCTTCTCTCTTTGTTGGCCCTCGTCTTCCTTCTTTGGCTTCATCAGAAGTGTTAAGCAGGCTCAGAGTAAAATGAAGACTGTCTTCATGGACGTTCCAGTTGAGTCCTAGGGTTTTTTCTTTGGTTCTTTTGTTCTCCTAGTATGAAGGAATTTGTTTTAATCTCCGTGTCAGTGAACTCTTCGATCGTGGTGGGGTCATTGCTTGCCCAGCTTCTCAAGAAGAAACCTCCTTTCTTATGGATCTCATCCACTTCTCTGGACACTTTGGTAGCTGATGATACGTCGGAGAAACTCGCCAAGTAGTCGTCCATGTAATGATTTCAGTTTATTGCTCTGACTGCTTCCGGGCAGTGATTGATGAAGTCTTCTGCATTATTGGTCTTCACTTATATGGTGGAACATGGTGAATAAGCAGCTCAGAATATTAGCGATGTCATTTTATAATCCTTGCTTTTCCAGAGAAATCTGAGTCTCTATCTGTCTTCTTCATTGATTTTTATCCTCAGGATCATTTTTTTTTTATCTGAGACGACGGCTATTGCTCTTTGACGGAAGCGACGCAGAACCCGAATAGCGACTGCAACAAATGTTATATTCCATTTGATTTGTCTGCGGCGTCAAAGACCAATCTCATCTTCTTCTTTTGGGGATGGACAACGGCGAAGAGTGGCAGGTACCTTGCTCTTCAGGAGGCGGATTCATTAGTTACTTCCTCGGCGTATTCGCTGTTGATTAGGTTTTCAACCTGCTCTTCGTATTTCTGTTCAAATTCTTTGTCTTTCAGGAACTTTTTCCCCGTTCCCTTTAGTAGTCGTGCTGCAGCTGTTCTACTCTCAGGTGGGCGTTTATTATCCATCTTCCAGATCAAGCCTGTGCTGAATCTTTTATCTGGCAATCTTGACGACGTAGAGTATAGAACGTCAAAAGCTCGTTGGGCGATATCACTGGATGATCTCTTTGCGGCGATGCTAAGGCTTCGATGTCGAAGTGGTCTCTGGTCATCTTCTCAAGACAGTCGTCTTTCCTTTTAGGCTGTGTCACTAAATGATTTACAATTCGTACCGGGGTGTTGCTGCTTGTTTTAGATCCATGTAAGACCCATCCTAACTGGGTTCTGGATGCCACTGGCTTGCTTTGGTCGCCCGCTTTCACTTCTTGAGACACGATGAGATGCCAATTGTCCTGTCCGATGAGTACTGTAGGACGTGCGCTACTGTATTTTAATTGTTCTGCTATCTCTTCTAGTGAACTTCCTGGGGGTCAGATTAAGGTTCTTCACTGTGTACCCTGACATCTTCTCTAAGTTCCTTTCGAACTTTCCTCTGATTTTTATGTAAATTTTCATTGATTTTTGATCCATTCGATAATTTCCCACGCCCTCGATTCATAATTCTTCTTCTGGAGCCTGGGCTCCGATCATATTCACGATGTCGTCTTCTATAAGAGTTACTGTTGAACATTCGTCCATGAGAGCGTAGAAGTGAGCTTTGGCATCTGGTCTCCATAATTCTACCAGTACGATTTTCAGGTAGGCTATTGAAATTGTCCGTGTTGCGTTTACTGTCGATGCTACAGCTTCTTCCGAGTATGCCATCACATAGTGGCTAATTGTTGCACTTACCTCACGGCTTTGCTCAGCAATTGTATCCTCTGTGTCGCCCCAGTAGACATTTAAAACACATTAAAGCTCGCCTAGCTTGATGCCATCTCTCATCTATGGTGAATTCGATGAACTTATTGCGTTTCAATAGTGTTCTCCTGCACATTCGGGACAAACGATCTTCTCTTGTTTTTTCGTGTTGTCTTTACACGAACAAACTGTCACTGTGTGTGGTTCGGATTGCTCTTCATCTGAATCTTCTTGGTTCGATGAATGTTCTTCTTTGCTGTGCTGTGTGACTTGAGTGGTGTGCACGCCGCGAGAACCAGAAGATTGCAAGCGACTTCTCAATCTTTCTCTCTTCACCTTGGTCTCCATTAATTTGTGCATCTCGAACTGATCCACCCTCAGTCTGTTTAAAGAAGTTCATGAAGCTCATGAGGATTGATACATCATCGTCTTCTTTGGATGCTCTGTACTCGTACTACTTGAATCGCACCAAGATACATATTTATTCAATTATTTGAATTAATATATCACTTGAGTGCAAATAACATTGTTTCTTCATTAGCTTCACAACACTGACTGTATGAGCCACAGCTCCAGCGTATCAAGATTCAAGATTCAAGATTCAAGATTATTTATTTGTAGAAACATGAGTAAACATACAGAGCATGCGGGTTATTAAATTATACATATTACAGTTTAAGATCAGTCATGTTTGGCCTTAGTGGCGTACAAATATTTAAATTTCAGTTATAAATAAAAAAGTTAGTGTTAATTACATAATTATGAGCACAACAGTAAAATATGTCAATTTTGAAAACAAATAAATTAAAAATATGAAAAAAAATTAAAGTAAATGTCAATGTTAAATGTCAATTAAAATTATCATTATAGCAATAATGTTGCGCTAAGTAGATTATGTCAAAGATGTATTGATAACATTGATTACTACACGGCATTAGATGTTGTCATTAAGAAATTCTAGGATACTGTAATATGCTTTCCCTTCTAGCATCTTCTTTAATTTATTTTTTAATTGACGGACATTAAGTTCCTTCCAATTATTCGGGAGTTTATTGAAAACTTTAGGGGCCATACAGAAAACACTCTTGTGCATTAATGCTGTTTTCGATCTATGTAGACAGAGAATACTGTCATCGCGTCTACTATAGCTGCGATCGACCACTTCTGATTGACGTGGAAATAAGTGTCTATTTGACCTTACAAACATGACAATGTCTAGAATGTAAAGGCAAGGCAGAGTTAATATTTTATATTTTTTAAAGTAGGGCTTACAACTTTCGGTTGACTGTAATTTAAACATAGTCCTGATGCACCTTTTTTGGGCTTTAAAGGGTACGTCCTTGTCAGTTGAGTTGCCCCAGAAAATGATCCCATACCTTAAATGTGAAGAAACCAAACCGTGATAAGCCGTTAGTAATGATTCAGTGTTAAGCACTGAGACCAGTTTGAACAGCGCGTAACAAGAATTACTAATTTTTTTACTGAGTTCTTCTATGTGTGCTTTCCAATTTAGCTTTTTGTCAATAGCCACTCCAAGGAATTTAGTGTTGTCAACTTCTGTAATAATTCTATTATTCTACTGGACGTTAAGATCAGTCATAGTTGATAAACGTTGACTGAAGTGCATAATGTTAGTTTTATTAAGATTAATTTTTAGATTATTATTATTCATCCAATTTATTATTGATGTCAGAGAATTATTAATGTCGTTATTATAGCTATCTTTAGTATTACATTGAATTGTGATAGTGCTATCATCAGCAAAGAGTGTAACTGGTTTGTCTACATGTTTAGGTAAGTCATTGATATATACTATGAATAGTGAGGGACCCATCACACTACCCTGGGGGACTCCATACTTGACTACTTGTTCGTGCGAATGAAATATTTCTTCACATTTAGTTCTAACGTTTATCCTAGATATCTCCGTGACCTGTTTTCTGTTATCCAGATATGTTTTTATTAGTTGTAGAACATTGCCTCTTATACCGTATGCTTCCAACTTATTTATTAAAATATCATGCCTGACGTAATCAAACGCCTGCGTCATATCACAGAATATGGTGCAAACGGGATTGGTTCTATCGACACTTACCATAACCTTATGTAGGAAATCATAAACAGCCATATTTATAGTTCGGTTTTCTCTAAATCCTTTTTGTTCGTTAACTAGTATATTATGTTTTTCTAAATAAGCACTTAATTCTTTATATATATACTTTTCAAAAATTTTGGCGAAAACACTAATAATCGAAATAGGTCTGTAAAATTCCATGGATTCTCTATTTTCTTTTTTAAATATAGGTTTAACAACTGATTTTTTTAAAGCATCAGGGAATATGGCACTACTTATACTTAAATTAATGAGATGGCTTAGATGCGTACAAATTTCTGGAGCCACTAACTTAACTATTTTTGTTGATATCCCGTCATAACCCACGCTGTTCGTATTTTTCAATAGTTTGATTATTCTAAACACGTCCTGCGGTATACAAGGGGGCATAAAAAATGATTTTTCTCTATTTGGGATTTTTGAAGTGACTTGATTTCCTGAATCAACAAGCGGGACTACTTTTTCAATGAAGTAGTTGTTAAATTCGTTGGCTATTTTCTGGGGATCTGTTATAGTGTCACTGTTTACTTTTATTTTTGTGATAACATTTCGTGGTATGTTATGCTTTGAGTTATTAATAATTTTCCAACTGGTTTTAGATTTATTACTAGATTGTTTTATTTTATAATTATTCTGTGCATATTGCGTTAGTTGTATAATTTTCTTAAATAATTTAGAGTATTTAGTCAAGCTATATTTATTAGTTCCATTTGGGTGACGTCTGTATTGCCATAAAAGTTGTCGCTTCTTTTTGCTGCACATTTTGATACCACGTGATACCCACTTAGATTGGTTTGCCGTATGTATGGTTACCGATACTTTAGGAAAGCATAAATGATAGAAAATCGAAAACGTTTCCATAAATGTATTATAGGCTATGTTAGGATCATCTGTTTCGTATATCTCTGAGAATGACAAACTACGCAGGCAATTTTGAAATTTTGAAATATATTCTGATTTATAATCACGCCTATTCATACGCCAGTGTCTTAGAGTGCAACTGTTTTTGACGGGTATTTTTATTAATTGCGCTGTGTGGTCAGATAGCGCGAATTCAAGTACCTCTACTTTACAGGCTCTTTTAAAATTATGTACAATGTTATCTATACATGTTTGACTCTTTATTCTAGTGGGCTGATTGACAGATAATCTTAAATTATAACTCAATAATAGACATTCAAAATCTAAAGTTTGGTAAGATTTTTTCAAGACATTTACATTGAAATCTCCCGCTATTACAATATTTCGAAAAGATTTATTATTGAGTTCTCGTAAAAACATATGTAGTTTTTCCATGAACACATTGAAATTATTGGCGTTTGGAACTCTATAAATACAAGCTATTACAATTTTATAGTTAATCAATTCGACGGCACAACATTCAAAAACACCGGTTTCTGACATTTTTGTAATTTGTTTCAATTCCTTATATTGAAGTCCGTTTCTAACAAGTATGCATGATCCACCCCTTTTACTTTCCTTTCTTGTGTACAATGCCGCCAGCTGATAATTAGGTATATTTAGATACTGTTCATAGCCCTCCATAATAAAATGTTCAGTAATGCATAGTATGTCCACGCATGACTTTATATCTGCTAACTCTTCTAGGCACACCGTTATTGCATCTGATTTAGCTAACAATCCTGCAATATTTTGATGCATTATGTGTAAATATTTAGTTACGAAAAAAGTCCGTTGATTGCTCATTACAGTTGTCGTCTTTATTATTATTATTATCCGCAGAAACTTCGTCACAAATAGCAAATGCATTACTGTCAGTTTCACTGAAGCTATTCATGTTAGAGTATTCTATGTCACTGATTAGAAGTTTTATATCTTCAAAAATTGTTCTCATTGCAGTGTAGTTTATTAAGCCCGATTTTTCGCGAAACATGCTAAAGTCACACTTCAGGTTTCGATTTGACTCCAGGTAGTAAGCGTGTTCATAAGTCAACAGATCCAAGTAGAGTAGGTTATTAAATGTTTCAATCCTCCAGTTGTATATGCTATTATACTATATGGTATCACACCAACTCTCTTGCATCTTCAGACATGGGAGGAACCTTCTCTATATTTTCTATCTCGCTTCTTATCAGTTAAGTTGGTCTTCCGAATTGACGTTCCAGTGCAGATATTATTTCTTCTGGGTCCACTTGTGTATAGTAAAGGGACTTCACTGCTTCCTTGGCTTTCCCTTTGATTGCTCTTCTCTATCTTCCAATGTTTTCAATAGCGCTGAAACGTTAAGTGAGTTCTGGTCATGAGGGTCTAGAACATATTGCAGTTCTTCTTCTTTTTTCTAGAAGAAGACCTTTTTTTGTTGGGTGGGAAATCAGCAAATATTTTCTTCGTGCGGCGTGTCAGACTTTTATTGACACCCACCCGTGTTCCTTCAGTTGCTTGTGTGCCAGGGCTACGGTAACGCTTTCGGACAAACCCGTGACCCTGGCAGACGTCGGCCCTAACGGACCCCATCAATGTGGGCTGACATCTCTTTGAGGCGTGCGTGGAACATAACGCGTCGTCGACCCGGGCCTGGTCTTTACCGGACGGCAAGCTACCCATTGGTCGCCGTCCGCAAGCCCGCGCCTATTGTAGCCCGGAATCGGCTTTGGACTCCCGATGCCCAGGGCATCTCCTGCGGCGACTAGGGACGTGAGGGCGCAACGATTGCCTCTCCCTCACGCACTCCGCCCCCTCCTTCGCGAGCATTACAGCTTCGCAGAACGTAGTGACGGCTTCCCATGCCCTCTCGCTCCATACCATAGCCTGGACCAGGGCCCGATGCGAGAGATTGCCGCCACCGTTCACCTCCGCGAGGACACGGCGGTGCTCTGCCCAAGCTGGGCAGACCTCCACCGTATCCTCCAGGCGATCCACACAATGGTCAAAGCCGGGCGTTTCCTCCCGCCTTATCCGGAACAGGAACCTCCCGAAACAACCGTGTTTGGTGAGGACCTGCGTCAGGCGGAAGGCGAGGACGCCGTGGCGCCTCTCAAACCACTACTTAAAGAGAGGACTTACCGCCGAAATTGTGGCGTGCCCAGCACTGAGTTGCAACGGTCGGTCTCTCCATGTCACCATGAGATCCCGCCGGAGCTCTGTCCGCTGTGCCATGATTTCTCGCGGCAATTGCATATTGCAGGTAAAGTTCGGTTATCAAAGTAAGTCAAGTTTTTTGATAATATCTAATTAAATCCATTCTACAAACAAATTGCTTATCAGCCCGAAAAAAGGAATTCAGATTTTTAAGAAAGTTCAAAATAATAATTTTTTCAGCAGCAAATTTTAAGTATTTAACTGTAAGCGCCTCGTCTCCCTAGGGACTCACAAAAACATTTGTTAAAAGTTCTTAGTTTTTTGAACATTCATAGAACAATGACCCCGTTTTATAAGGGTCCACAGTATTGGCTGGAGCTAAATAATATGACAGAATAAGGCAAATTGTCACAACATTTTGGCTTTTTACTGAATACAAGATAATAATACGTTCCTAAGGCGAGTAATAAAACGCGTGGTTTAATTACACGTCGAGTTGTTAGTTAGCCCTTTAAAAAGTAGTCGTCGTTAGCCCTTTAAAAACTGTCGATTCGAACAGAAGGCCGCTCAATAAGCAACTCTAAAACAGTTACGTCATCTTGAAATAGGTTAATTTTAGTCTACATTCTTCGCATTGTGGCTTTTCATCTAAATATCTGAATATTTAAAAAACGAAAAGCTTAAAAATTTACGGGAAAGAATGTCTACTTAAGGTTTTCTTTGGTGAATTAACTTGAAACACGCTTACAATTTGTATTCGACAGTAAGCACAATTCGCAATCAGCAAAGCCTGTTACTGTACTCCGAATACGCTTGTTTGTCGAACCATTATGCGTATTGTCGTAAAATATTCGATATTTTGTTCGCCATGTGTAACAATTCTGTTATTTTGTCTAGACATTTTAAATTGTACGCCGGTAAAGATGCTGTGTAAAAGGAATTTGTGGTGATTCACAAAAATTTTGGTATATTTTTTCGGCTGGTAGGTACAATGTGAAACCACTTCCTTGTTTGCTTGATGAAGTTACGAAAACGTGAAGCTTTTTTTTTTGTAAATATTAAGGAATGTAAATTAAGTCACGTTGTCGTTTCGTAGTCGTTTTTTCGACGGCCGCAGAGGCAGGGAAGTTATAAGTATGCAAGTCGATGTGTTATTGTTTATAAACCTTTTCCTCCATGAGCACCTTTATATTGCTCATACAATTTGGCTATAATATATGGCTAGTTCGAGGTGGCGCGGGAAAAAGTAGGGTGGAAGAAGTTGGGGAGACTTTTGCCCAGTCACCTTACACTCGTAACAACAATAAGTTCTGAGTTGAGCTGCACGATTACTGACAAATGCGTGCACTGACTGGACAAGTCCACTCAATCTGTGTGGTTTTTCCTCAAAAGACCATTTCAGACACAAATCTACATGGTCTCCACATGATCTGACCAAGATTATGTCTGGACTTTAAAAGAGACTGTGACCTCTGAGTTTGTTTCGGCCTTTCTTCTCAGAGTAGTCAGATAGGAAACGCCGACCTCATCTGGTTTTTAAAATATGATTGACGTGTAAGTGTTTGTTTAAACCTACTTACAGAAATAAAATCATATTTCATTTTTCATATTTTTTTTTCAATAGGTACACTAAATCAAGAAATCTAAAGTTATTTATTCTAACTAGAATGAGAATCAGCACTGTTTGAACGTCAACGTTACAAGACAGTCCCCCAAAACGACCGCCAGTCACCACTTCCTAGTGCTTTGTCTGGGCAGAAGAAGTGACGCAACAAACTCCCCAGCGCCACAGCTGTCTGTTCAGTTATAAGAACTTGATTCTATACAACAATAAGTAATAAACATTATTTGCCATATGTCAGCTAGCAAACGCCAATATACTAACAAATACGTTGAAAACTATCTTAAGCAGAAATAAATAATAGAAACTACTACTACTACTACTAAAAAATAACGTAACACCTAAATAAAAGCCCCCAGGCATAAAGGGCGTGCCCGCTTACTTAAACAATGCTGCATTATTATCATATAGCTGTAACTTGAAGTCACAAATGATAAACTAGGATCTTCAAAGTAAAATAAATAAACAGTTAATTACTTATAACAATAACAAAACATCGACCAATGACCTCTTATGAGTACATATTCAACTGGAGACCACCACTATTGATGGTTATAGTATCGATATTCGAGCGTACATTTAAGCATGTGGCAGGATCACCTAAGTAGTTGCACATGCAGACGTCTGCAGCCGCAATAACTTAGGTGAAGTAAGCTGTCAATAGTGTCAAACTAGGGCTACATTCCGAAATACGCCACTATCGCTCACAGCGCTCACATCAATAAGTTCCATTCCGATTTAGATATCACGATTATGACTGCTGAGAGCTGTCAACAATTCGGGACGCTAGTGAACGCACTCACAGTGCTCACTCGACGTCAACCCCAAACCTTGCACAAGGAAGAAACACCGACTGGGCATTTTTTTGAAAATGGAAGTTCTACGCACTGGCACTTCTGTTTTGTTGGTTTAGATGTATGAGACCAAAGATGCGACTCAAAACAACTCAACAGCACTACGGACAACTGTCATTTTTGACAGCGCTCACGATGATATTAATATAAGGCATGGTCGGCGTTATCGCAACATGGTGCATGTCATGACATCATCTATGAAGATTCCTGGGACTTCGTATCGCGCTCACGCTAATTCGGAACGGGTGTAAGCACAGTCAAATCGATTACAGTGCAATTCGGAACGTACCCTAGGTATTGACACTATTGAAAGCTCACTTCACCTAAGTCACACATTCACCTTCATCAGGTAGAATGACTTCTCTTCATGTAAATTTTCATGGTGAGATAGATTTTTACAAAATAGACTGCGTACTCGCAAATAACCCCACTAGTGATCGCGGCTGTTTATCCGTTCTGCCTCAGAAACAAAGTGGTCTACAAACTGTGGTCGAGTGCACGTGCCGCCAATTAAACGTGGTCACTCAGCCACTGCTCTAGAGCTTACGCGCTGAAACGGCGACTCGAGCGCCAAGTGTTAGACGAGTTCATAGAAAATGTATTTCAAATATAGACCACTAGATGTTGCCCGCGGCTTCACCCGCATGTTGTTCGGAAATTATTCCACGGGAACGTAATATCGAGATAAAAAGTATACTTAATGTCCTAACCCAGGTCATGATCTATCTATCTAATCTAATGTGGTAAAGTAATGTTGTCCTAGGTGCATCGTCTTTATATAATAATTATATAATTAATGTATATTAAATATTGTAAAACATTTTAAAAGAGTATTTATTTATTTTATTTTTATTTTATTACTTAAGAAAACTTACAGCTAGGATACAGATAATTCACAGTTATTGAAAAAAGGCCAATTAAAAGTTTTCACAGACAATATTAGGGTAGCACAAGAAACAGTAGACAGGCAACGGAAAGTAAGAAATAAGCACTCGTAGAGTAGTAACGGTGGATTTTCTTACCAATTCTTCTCCATACGAAACTACCTTTTGGAAGGGGCTAGAACTAAAATCAATTCTATTTTCTTGTAATTTTTGACGTTCAAGATGCCTTTTATGTGCCTATTTGAAATAATTATTTGACTTATCCGTGTACCAAATATCAACCAAATCCGTTCAGCTGTTAAGGCGTGAAAAAGTGACAGACAGACAGATAAAGTTACTGTCACATTTATAATATTATAGTATGGAATGGATAGTAGTGATCAATTGGTGACTGGTAACACTTACCCAGGATAGGGAGACACTTAGACGAGCGGGATGATAAAAACAAGTGTCCATTGATCAAACTGCATACCTACTACACGTCAATATTCTACGAGTTCTAAAACCGTTTCACAAAATGCTTCCAATTTTACAGGCTACAACAGGCTGCGACACTAGATCGATAGCTTATTTTCTCGTTCGCAGTACTACGACAATAAAGGTCTGTGTAGGTAAATGTGTTAGTAACATTGATTGATGTTCAGTCGTTCATCTCCCATCCCGCGGTTGTTATAGACACAACCGCTTTTAACGTACGAAGGTAATTAGCTAACACCTTCCTGAATGATTGATAGTTGGGGCACACCATTATTTATTAAAGCTACGTGTTGACTTGTTTGAATATACCTGTCGATACTCATTCATCATACATTTATGTATGTATTCTGTATATGCCAAGGGAAAGTTCGTTTTATCTGCGATTCATGCGAAAGCGGGTTATGTGATTGATATTAAACGTTAGCGTAGGTATTGGATAGTATTCCGTGTTCGCGGAAAGTTTTATATCAAAGGTTTTCTTTTTTTCCCATGTGTTTTAAAAGCATGAAACTAACGTAGGTACATATTTTATGGTTAAAAGTTTTTATAAAAACCTATAACACAGTACGTTTACTTAAGTTCTGGAGACAAGCACCAAGAGGGTTGATTAAGGTAAAAAACACGCGTATCTCAGCCCACGGAGTTCAGGAAATTTCAAAGGTTTCCTTCCATGAAACAAAAACAACACAGAAAACTCAAAGAACTCGTAGAAATGTACAGAAATATTTTGCACAACAGATTCATGAATTTACATCGGAATTACTAAAACAAAAAATACACAGTAAACATACCTAATGTAATTTGAAGCACGTCGTCGAACGACGGGCAGTCCAGCTGTCGTTACCTAAACAAGACCCTAATATTAAGCCTGAAGATAACACAGGTCCAACAGAGTACTCTAAAAGTCAGACAGGCGAATAAAACAGTGAGAAGTACGGCACTCACCTTGTTACCGTAAATACGTTGTTATTGAGTCTTGCTCCTTTTTGCTAGGCGAAGTGTTAGCGGATGCAGAGTTTGGGTAAATGTACCGACCCACACTAACGACGATTTTAAATGGGTTGTGAAGTGTTAAAGTTTAGTTTTAAATTGAGGTGAAAGGATTCTTGCTTGTGTTTTTGGACTTCTTTTTAGACAACATACTATTTGGCAGGATACAACATTCTAACCAAAAACAACGAGAAAATAACTGTAGCATTTCAATGTTTTATAGCTCCAAGCGTTTTATTAAAAATACAATCTGAAAAACTACAATTTTGCATTCAATTCGAACTAAATTCGTTTAGTTCTAATTGTATTTTCGTTGGATTCAGTTATAATCTAGAACGAATGCTACCAATGATCAATGAATACCTACTCTTATTGTTTTGTAGAAGATTAGAATAGAATACTATTTTTATGTACACCATAAAAATTACAGATATAAATATATAAATATTACATATGGTGATACAATGGACGGTCTTGGGGTTAACTTAACGAAATAGAGCGTTAATTCTCAGATTAATAGTTTCAGCCGATTTTAGCATTAGCACTCCATTGTCCTGTCCTACATATGGTAGTCGTAAATGGCTTCTAAGGGATCACTTCGCGTGGATGAGGCAGCAGTGTTGTGCCGTGGTCGATCACCAATCCGAACGCTAAGCGAAGCGGTCAAGCCAATTCTGTTTTGGATGATGAATTACATATCAGTTATCCAACTATATAGAATATGTTCGAGATTATTAGTAGGGACATACAGCGTGCGACAGTCGTATTTGAGCCGCAATTAACATATGCTTGGCTGATCTGATCTGGCTACTCGAGACCCGAGGGATCTAATCGACTTAAGACGGCATCAAAAGTTCATCAACATTAACGTCTCACTGTTCGAAACCTGTCAAAGACATTTCTTAGCTATATCGTCCCAACTTTTTGCACAAATCTGCTTACATATTTTCACCCCATTCTTATAATTACTTATGCGCACAAAGCAGTTCGATTTCCCTTTGACTCTGAATCATTTCGGTCGGGTGGTACAGTGCTTTGTTGTTAGCTAGTTCAACGAACTATACTCAATGTATTTTGGACAGAGGAATTTCAATTCTGCATTCAAGTGCACTACACCGTACGGCACTGGACTACTGGAACGAGCCTTGAAATATTCAGGCTACATAATTAATGTTTGCCTGAAATAGAAAAATCATTGTTAGATTCTTATGTGGGCGTGGCAGAGTTTTATTGATGATGGGCTATGAAAAAGAAAAGATTCTCTTTTTGTATTGCCAAGGAATTTGTCAATGAAACCGGCATCATTGTTTTCCTTTACACCAATCACTCACCAAGCTTCTTCGTACCAAGATATCATCAGGATGGTGGCAATAATGTAACTTACTTACTAGACAAAAAAAATCGTTTGCTTACCAAAACGTGGGCGAAGCCAAGTGTGCCACTACATGCTATAGTGTATTGTTGTACTAGCTAGTAATAGCTAACTCTGCATAGTTTGTCTTAGTCCTGCTTAAGCTTCTTATAGCCACAATGTAGTAAGTAGGTTATGTACTGCGAGCAGTTGTGCTAGTAGCGTGCTTGTGTGAGTGAACTAAGAGATTTGACACGTTCACTCATTCATTTCAATGTACATACAAACCGTAAATATAAACTTGCTTTATGTATGTTAGCCTGAAAACGTTAACGAAAACTGCAACGGCGCTAATGGGCTTTTGAAGTGATGCAGACATTAGGAATAATTTTTGCTGCTTATTTTAGGCACCCTTCGAATTTAGCGTAGGTGTTCATAGGGCGTATTCACTGCGCAAGCGCGACGTTTGTTTCGATAGAATTAATTATCATTTCGATGGTTGGAGGACATAGTGTGCTAAACATTGTTTTTATCTCAACAGTACACAACTATCGATTAATTTTGTAAAAAGTCAGAGCATTTGCCCGTAAGGATTTTTATTGATAGAAAATGGTATTTTATTGAAGTCTATAATTAATTAATGCGCTCGCTAGCCAGACAGTTAAAAACCTTTCGTAAAATAAACCAGCATTTTGCTATCCAGTAGGTTTTTAGAATTTAAACCTTTTTCACACCGTTTTCCAATTATCTACTATTGTCACGCAAAACATGATTTAGCGCTAAACACCAATCACGTGCGTGTTTGTGTAAAAATAAAAAAGAGCAGGAAAACAACCGGCAAGTGCGAGTTGGATTCGCACACGAAGGGCTCCGTATTACAAGGTAAAAAAAAAGCCGAAAAAAACACGTTTCTTGTATGGAAACCCCCTTGAATTTTTATTATTTGTTGTTATAGCGGCAATAGAAAGACACACTCTGTGAAAATTTCAACTGTCTACCTATTACGGTTCATGAGATACAGCCCGCTGACAGACAGACTGACGGACGGATAGCGGAGACTTAGTAATAGGGTTCCGTTGGTACCCTTTGGGTACGGAACCCTAAAAAGATCCTTTCATCCAAACAAACAACATGTCCAATCCAGAGTTATTGTGTGTAGTAAAACCGCGGTAAGCAGTGGTCATACCGGTCGTGTGCGCGGTAATTACGGCAGCCTGCAATCAGCCGCCTATGTGCCCCGGGCCCGGGCCGGGCTTCCCGAATCGGCTAGAAATTCACACGTGAACGATTCAAGTTAAACGGTGGAAACACCATTGCAAACAAAAGTTTTGCTTTTCGCCATTTGAAAAGCTTTTCATGTTAATTTGCATGGGGAGTGGGAATTGGGAGTAAATGTTGTTCTGTGAGTTGAAATGTTTCAAATAAACTTTAGGGTATGTTATTATAAGTTCGCTGGTAATTTTGAGGGAATAGATTGAATGAACACTTTGGCTTATGTTAATTTGATATGAGACAATAAGTACATAAGTACAGTACTACTATTTACTTAATGTCCCTTGGGAATCATCCCATTTCCGAATTCAAACGAACACTAATTTCCATGTCCATCAACGATTAGATTTATCGTGTATAATAATTAGAATTCAGAACTGAGTACTTTACTGTTGTTTTGTTTTGACGTAACAACAATTTAAAGTACTTAGTTCTTTCAAATTATTTTACACGATAAATCTAATAATTGATGGACATGGAAATTAGCATTCATTTGTATTCGAAAATGCGATGATTCTCAAGGGACAATAAGAAAATAATTGTACTGTAAGCATAATATGTCTACGTGTCGTCAATAACAACATAGAACATAAAATATATTATGTGGAATCCTGTGATCATAATAGGTACCTACTTAATTTCGTTTTCGCACGTGTATCCATAAGTAATTATTTTTGGCAGCTATATTCTGTCGTTCTTGATATTTATGTCCTAACCAATCCTAATTCTAACTAATATTATAAATGCGAAAGTAAGTTTGTTTGTCTGTTACGCTTTCTAAAAACGGCTAAACGAATTTGGATCGAATTTGGCACACAGCTAGACCATGACCACCCAGGTCATGGTCTAGCTGTGTGCCAAATTTACCTGGGTAAGGAAATAGGCTACTTGTCATCCTGGATAACTGACGAAGTCGCGGGCAACAGCTAGTTGCTAATATTTTTATTTACGTATCTACGAAAAGTCACGGCAGTCATGTTACCAGAATGTTATAATTAACAAATATAAGTATATTTGTTTGTATCTTACCTAGAATGTGTGATATTCTGAAAATAGTTAATTATAACATAAGAATTTAATAACATTAGCTAGAATGTAAGTGTAATGGTTTATTAATTACTTCTAACAGTTTTAAAGGTCATAAAGCGATGTAGGATGGGCAGAATGTTAACCTAGACTTAGCTGCAGAGTTCAGACGTATCTAGCTAGAAACTATACGGTGACGCATCCGTCAGTTTCTGCCATCTTTAAATTTTAATAGAGTGTTTCGGTTGAGTAAATTATTGTGATGACTCATAAATAAGATTTGCTAAATGATTACGACATTTGAGATACTTTTGAAGTGGTACAAGCCATTATAAGTAATGGATCACCCAAAGATTGCATTAACTTCGAGTGTACAGGGAAGTCCCTGTACACACGAAGACATAAAAAGCTATACATTTCCAGTTTTAGCTGACCTTGCATTGTATAGGCTTTTCGTACAATGATAAGTCAGCTTATACTGGAAATGTATAGCTTGATATGTTGCCGTGCGTACGCCTCTCGTTTCATTGTTTATATTATAGGTACCGACACAACTTGCACTGTTTCTTTGCGTAGACCGCGGTTTGCCTCCTTATTCAATTACCTTCTACACAATGTTCGTAGCAATATACATCGTATATAGTTGCGTAAAGTTTCTCCTAACAAAGCTATACATAACCAAGACATTTACATTTATTAATCACCTCAACAATTTGTTCTCTCCAATTTTCTTAAGCTCAGAACTAAAACGGCGTAAGGTTATCCCATTAGTGTAGCTGATAGGCTCTTATAACTGTTACATTGTTTTCAATTATGATTCGAGCTTACGTTACGTGAATTAATTGCGTCAGTGTTCAAGGTGACAAGGAGAGACAGTGCCGACACGGAATCTGTTTAAACGTTATTGTTCAACTAACAGGTTCGCAAATTAATCGGATTTAGCACTATGTATCATGCCCTTCCGACAGCCGGAAGCCTTCTGAGGTACTGCATGTGCTCTTGCTTTACCAGTATTTCCACACGAATACTATGCATGTAATATTTTAAACGAATTAATTATTTTTCTAGCTCTCGGATAGCAGCATGTTTTTACTAAACTATGTATTTTATTTTTTAGTGAATATTTCAGACGTTGTTTACGTTTAGGACGAGTCAAATTTATTGTCATAATAAATTCACAACAGCTACTTTGATATATTTAAATGTTTTATTGGTAAGTACATCGTATTTTAAAATTCGAAACACGCACTAAAAGATCTAACGCAGCTACAAATCGTTTTATACGACATGAGTTATGTTAAACACCTTTCACGCGAGTAGATAGAATCGAGTGAGTAAGCGTTGTCCCTCGCAGTTCGGGCCCAATATGTTTCCGAAGACGGACCCAAATCTATAACAACACAATAAATTGTTTGTATTGGCGGGCGCCGGCGCCGGCTGCGCGTAATGTGCGTGAGACCGCCAACTTTATATCAACACTACGCGGAGGTGAAAAACGTCCCTCTCGTAACTCGAAAGGCAATAAGCAACAGGCCATAAAAACCGGTGTCTCAGCGACGTGTAATCCGCCCCAAGGCTACTCTACAACTTTCTCACCACAACATATTGCTTCGAACATTTACAAGTGCTAATAGAAAAGATCATCTTTATCCCTTTACGGAGAAAAAATATAATATTATTTTTATGAAAAGGTGCACCCATAAAAATGTGTGAGAAAGTAGCGAATTGTGGCATTTCTACTGTTAGTAAAAGACTGTCTATTGTTATTACCGCTACTTCTCCTCTTATACTTAAACCTATATTTACCGTTATCCTTATGTTTCTGTAGGTACTTCAATTATAATTATCTACACTCGCACTCGCACTTTACACTTTTTATTTGTTTTATTTTTCTTTTATACTTGTATATGTTACGTTATGTGCTTTGTAGTCTGTGCTAAATAAATATATTTTCTTTCTTTCTTTATCTGCATTTTTATCCCATAAAGGTTCAAGTTCGGTACAAGCGTACCTAGTCTTCTAGACTAGCGACTAAAGTCCAAAGTCTGTCTGCTGTAAATTCTGTCAAATTACGTCTTTAATGAAAAAGTATGGACTCGTATCACCTTTTTAGTGGGACAATGCAATATCTAAAATTCTAAACGTCTGGCATAACAGTGTGGGAGCACAAAAACGTTTCGATAGACCGATATATCACTGAAACACACCTGAACAGTAATAACGGAGAATAATAGCAATTGTTTCGCGCCAGTTTTTATGGGGTCTTCATTTCATTTGGGTTGCCAATATTTGGCATTTGGGCATGTTGTTTACCTTATATAACAAGTAGTTTGGAATATTGCCTATGTTTTTCGGTGAATAGGGTTCTAATATTGTAAATATTTATTTTATTTGATCTACGCACTTAGCAGTTTATTGGTCTAGTCCGCTATGTCTATGACAATTTTGTTAGAGAATGTCTGTTTTCTAGGACGTGTCTGTTGTTCCCCAAGGAATAGGCAGAGACTAGTTGTTGCACATACGTGTGAATTAATGAACTATGGAATATGTCATATTCAAATTCAAAATTATTTTATTTTGAGACAACTAGATACAAAGGTTAGTATACAAAAATTTAGAAACTAATGTTTGTACCTCCTTAAATACAATTACAAAAGACAACACTCATCAATACATCTAATTTAATACACAAAATGCCCCCGTGCTGTGACACCCCGCCCCGTCAAGATAACCAATAGGGAGGATACCTCCCTAAAAGATCACCAGACGAACAAAATGCCTCAACACAGGTGCACGTACATCTTCAGCTATAGTTTTCAGGATGCTGTTGTGACTCCCCCGCACCCTCCTTATAAGTAACACGACTTTTTTCCGAATGACGGCATGAAAATCGTCAGTATGAGCCTGCGCGAACATCTCGGAGGCACTGCAGAAACGGGGAAGTCTCAACATCATCCTGAAAATGTTATTGTATTGGACGCGCAGTCTCCAGGGTTTTTTTGGTATAACATTAGTTATACCAAAAAATCGTGTACAGACCCTGACAATACGCTGTAAACAGCGTGATCTTGACTTGGCCCGTACAGCGGGCGAATCTACGGGCGAGCATGTTGCCACGGACTGACAGAGCCCTGCGCTCCCTCTCTATGTCAACATCGTCCCTAAGGTTGTCGGCAACATAATGTCCAAGGCACTTAAACTGCGACACCCTATCTAAGTTAACACCATTCAAAGTAATGAGTGGAACAGATTCAGGATACTTACCGGCGGCCTTAGAGACCATGTACTGATTTTTATTTACAATGTAAATAAGTCCGTGTGACTCGGTATAGGCTTCACAAACTTTCAGCATCTCTCCGAGTGCCCCTGCAGTGGGACTCAGCAGCACCATTTCGCCTGCGTGCGTAACCCACCCGGAACGCATGCTGCTGAGTTCCACTATGAGATCATCCACATACAAGCTGAAGAGCTTTGAAGATGATAAACCCCCCGCCCTACGCCGTACTCCAGCCTGTATGAATCGGAAAGAGTGCCTGACCATTTGGCACAGTTCGTCTGGTTATTGTACCAATATTTAAAGATGTTCAACATCTCCACCGGTATACCACTATCCCCTAGCTTCCTCCAAAGCACCTCGTAAGATACGAGGCCTTGAAGAGTTCCAGAAAACAAGCATACATCGGTGTCTTATGATTTGTGTAGTACTGGACACAACGATACTGCTTGAGACTTAAGATTGCGCTCTCGGTAGATAGTCCGGGCCAAAACCCAAACTGCGCATCGTGTAGTTTCAGATACTTTTGCAAGCAAGTATCATACAAACCATCCAGCACCTTTGCTATCACAGTCGCGAAGAAGATCGGGCGGTAGTTATCCTTATCCAAGATGTCACCAGTCCTGTCCTTAACTATGGGCACCACTGTGGTTTTCATTAGGTCAGCTGGAAGGTACGGATGACTGATGCACATAGTAAACAACAGAGACAGGACCCTCGGGAGGTGCACTCCAGCATATTTCAAGTGTTCGATGCTGAGCCCGTGATGCCCAGGACATTTGCCTTTGGTCATTCCTTTAATAAGAGCACTAATTTGACGTGCTGGGAAACGCAAAAAAAATACAAAGATAGGGGTACTGAAAAGTGGATCCCATCCACTTTTCCGATCCACATAAGGAGTAGACAACGGGGCAGGTCTGAAAGAGATGGCGGAATGAACTGGACTTTTTTGGCTCAAAATTACAGTAGACCGAGAAAAGTGAAAAATTGGGACGGGAGGCCTGAGTCGTGCAGTGAAACAACATAAACTCATAATAATATCTAACAAGAAGATTATTAAACAGTATTCTATTCTATTCTATTCTATCTTACTAAGAAGCCTTTTCTAAAATCTTCAGAGACGATATCTATGACGGATAATAATCTACCAGTAATGACATGTTTCCTGTTCATCCTCGAGGGCCACCAGCGACCCTTCGCAGTCGATTAATTTTTACAACTAGCGTGAGAAGGCGCAGCTGACAAGGATTGGTTTTTTCCTAAAACATATTATTCTAAGACATTTGTTTTCCTTTTGATTTGTGCCTACTTCAGTTAGGTGCGGTTCTAGGTCCTAGGTTTGTAATTTATAATGATTGAAGGCGGACATTATAGGTTAGGTTCCACTACTGCTCTTATAAAAACAAGACCTGGATCTATGTATATTCCCCTCTCGTTTATTTTTTTGCTTCTGGATGGGAGTATAATATTAAAACGGTAAATTTCCGATAAAAATACAAGGATTTTACTCCTGGAAAAGCACCAACTAACGAGACCGGTTCAGACATACTATGTAGTTTCGAATACTTTTTAAGAATTGAATTCGAATATTCAAAACGCCTGGATTATTTGTGACAGATCATTCCTGATTTCAGGGATATGAGGGTGATCGAGAGTGTCTAGCCTGAGAATAGCTTTACCCACCTAACCTGGGACTTTGTTGACTTATTATTATAATGAGCCTATGTTGTCCCACGCCAGGGCAAAGTTCTCCTTTCCCTATTTTCACTTTTCCCGGTGCACTACGATTGCGGGAGGATCCCAGCTCATCCCCCAATCTCTTTCTGGGCCTGCCGCGTAGTCGTTTCCTGCTATTTGGGACCCATCGAGTGGTGATTTTTTGCCCATTTGGTGTCTAGACCAACGCAAATATAAATAAAATTCTACCTACTAAATAACAATACAATAAAAAATCTATGTAGGTACACATATATTGCTGCCTATCCACACGTTATTAATTTATTAAATGACGCATTATGATAATCAATCGTATGCTCCTAATTGTGTGATCAAATAAGCGTGAGCAATAATTAGATAACTAGGCTATATTCAATTGTTTCCGGAGATGAAATAATTGCCTATATGTACATAGGTATCAATGATCAGATGATGATAGAAGATGATAAGTATAGTAATATGACGATGATAATGATGAGCAAAATGCTCACTTTATTTTATAAAATCTCCGTATAAAAGTAATTATCAGGTAATTTATTGTAAACACTCGTTTGTTTTGATTATGAAACAAGGATAAATAAAAAATGCAGATGAACTTAAATGCATTTTAATATTCATATGAAAATTATGAGCAACAAAAACAAATATCAATAATACTCTAAGTACTGTAAAAGTAATCTGCTAAAGGTGACCTTATGCTGTGCAGGCTAGCAGAAAAATATGTAATTCGGAAAATAGAACGAATCAAGAATTATTTTTCAAATTATTTTTATTAAGTAGGTTTTTGTTTCGAAAAAACAACAGTGATATAATAGGCGCGTAGATGTAAACAAGTTCCCTTGGAATAAATATGACATTGTATTATTTAACGCCCCCCACACAATATTCCCACAAGTGGTGGAGGCGCCTGAGATTCCTTTCGAAATTAGGGCGTGTGCAGAGCCAGCCCATAGCGAATACTGCACAAGTTTAAAGATTAAAAATTATGTGTGCACAAAAAGAGTGAGTCAGTGGTTCTAAGCAAATATTGCACCATGTCGCACGTCGTACAATTTTCAGGCACTGCACACTGGTGCAAATTACTTCGAGGAGTTGCTCGTACAATTTCGTCTTGTTACGGCTATAAATAAATGACCAGAGAGCCTACTAACAAGGTCCCGCACTCGCGTACTTCAAAATATACTATAATGGGAACGTAGATTTTAAATCGATTTATGACACGGATTTATGACCACTTGAGGGCGGAATTCCCAACCAGTTGTGGCAAAATAGATGGAAGAAAACAAATTATATCCGCCACTTGTTATACATATAAAAAGTAAAAAAGCCAATAAAAAATAAACAAATCATAATCAAAAAGAATTGCAAACAGGGTTGTCTATATTTTTTTTGTAAAAAAATAGAATTACACGAGAAAAACTTAGACGCACAATATCGTTAATACCTTTTAGTCTTGTTGTTGCTACACGTCCTAAAGAGCTCGATTACAATCAGATTCTAAGGACGCGCACGTCAAATAATAGGTCTTTACCTATGAAATTGCCGTTTTGTATGAAAAAATTTAAACGAATTTTTTTCATGAATTTTTTATTTGTATTAATCGAAGTAATCACCCATGCAATCAATGCATCTTTGCCATCGCAGTGGCAGTTTATTGATGCCCTTCTTAAAGAAATCAGCTGGACGGGAGGCAACAAATTCTTCAAAGGCATTTTGTACTGCCTCTCGGGTATTAAATTTTTTTCCCGCCAAGAAGTTATCCAAATTCTGGAAAAAGTAGTAGTCTGTAGGCGCAAGGTCTGGTGAGTAGGGCGGATGACGGAGAGCTTCCAACCCCAGTTCTTGCAACTTGGAGACCGTCTGCTGTGCAGTATGAGGTCGCGCGTTGTCGTGCAGGAGCAGCGGAGACGAGCGATTGACCAATGCTGGTTGGAGATGCGCCAGCTTCTCCATCATTGTGTTCAGTTCTTCACAGTACACATCTGCAGTAATGCTCACCCCGTTTGGTAAGAAGCTGTGATGAATCACACCGGCGCTAGACCACCAAACAGTGACCATCACTTTTCTAGGGGTAAGTTTTCGTTTAGGGCATTGTTTAGGTGCTGAACCAGGATCCAACCAACTTGCTGAGCGCTTACGGTTATCAAACAGAATCCATTTTTCATCGCAGGTAACAATGCGGTTCAAAATTCCTTCATTTGTGTGTCTGTTGAGCAGTGCAAGGCACGTCTCGACGCGTACTTCGCGCTGGCGATCATTGAGTTCGTGGGGCACCCATTTGTCAAGCTTTTTTACCTTGCCAATTTGACGCAAATGGACCAATATTGTTTTGACGCTAACGTCGAAAGCTGCTGCTAATTCAGCCGTAGATTGTGTATCATCAGCTTCCACAATCGCCTTTAATTCGTCATTGTCGACCAAAGTCTTCGGACGACCGCGAGGTTCATTTTTCAGGTCGAAATTTCCAGAACGGAAGCGAGCAAACCAATAACAGGTGGTGCGTTGGTTTGTAGAGTTAGCTCCGTAAACGTCGTTGATGTTGCGTGCCGCTTGTGCCGCGTTGCTGCCACGACGGTACTCATATTCCATAATTACTCGAATTTTTAACGTATCCATGATGACGAAAAAGATTGAAATGCGATGAAAATGTAACACTAATCAATAAAGAAATGACTACTTTTAGAAAAAAAAATCCATGTTTTTAAAATAAAATTAATTTGAAATTAGAATTCATAGCCAAACAAAAATTATTTTGATTTGAAATGGCCAGTACTGCAGAACGGCAATTTCATAGGTAAAGACCTAATATAAGTTTTCTAGACAATATATTAATAATAATAAATAATAATTGAAACCGAGGGAATTCAACTTTCGGATTCCTTACACCTTAGATCCTTCTCCTCATCCGAAAGCCATAAGTATTTGGGTATGTCGGAAGTGTTAGGCATCAACGTTGTTTACATGAAGCAATCGTTGAAGGAGCGCTTCTTTGGTCGTCTGAAGAAAGTATTAATTAGTCTTCTTTCAGGCGGAAACAAGGTGCGAGCCTTCAACTGTTGGGTCATGCCGGTTTTGATGTACTCTTTCGGCATACTCAAATGGACTCAGACTAAACTCGACGCCCTGGATAGGACGGTCCGTACACTTCTGGCCGCAAACCGGATACATCACCCACGATCATCGGTGATAAGACTGTATATACCGCGGAAGTGCGGGGTCGAGGCTTTTTAAATGCAAAGACCCTCCACAACCGCGAAGTGTGCAGTCTCAGGGAATATTTTTTAAAAGCCGAAGTGGGTATGCACCGTGATGTGGTAGCAGTGGACAAGGGACTCACCCCGCTCTCCATGGCTAAAGAGAATTGGCGCTAACGTGTGGTACTTACTACCGATGACCGCAAGGAGGTATGGCAAAGTAAGGAGCTTCACGGACGCTTCTATCGGGCTCTTCATGAGCCCGGTGTAGATTTCTTAGCGTCTGTATCCTGGCTACGTTTTGGTGACCTTTTCGAAGAAACTGAAGGTTTCGTCTGTGCAATTATGGACGAAATTATCTTGACGAATAACTACCGGAGACATATTATGAAAGATGGGACGGTTGACGTGTGTCGGGCATGCCATCGTCCGAGTGAGTCCATCACACATATTATCTCTGGTTGTTCTCGTCTAGCTAACGGCGAGTACTTGCACAGGCATAACCAAGTAGCCAAGATTATTCACCAGCAACATGCTTTGAAATATAAACTAGTGAATTCTGAGGTACCGCACTACAAGTATGTGCCCGAACCAGTACTCGAAAATGACCATATCACGTTTTACTAGGATCGATCTATCATTACTGACGGGACTATTGTTGCTAATAAGCCTGATATAGTGGTGATAGATCGATTAGCGCGTCGCACAATGATTATTGATATTACCATTCCGCATGACGAGAACCTCGTAAAAGCTGAGAAAGAGAAACAAATTAAATATCTCGACTTAGCACACGAGGTTGTTGACATGTGGAATGTGAGCTTGGCTATCATTGTGCCGATTTTAGTATCGGCCAATGGCCTGATGGCCGAAAGCCTCGATCAACACCTCTCGAGGCTCTCGTTAGGCGGTTGGATCAAGGGCCTGATCCAGAAGGCAGTACTCCTCGATACGGCTCGCATCGTAAGGAGGTTCCTATCTCTGGATTCCTAACCACCAGTAGCTTGGACCTTGCTCCCGATACCGACGGACCACTATTTTTTATATTTTTAAATGTTTTCTTTAATGTTTTTATAACAATATTTAAACATGTATTGAATAAGTATTCAAATAAATAAACGAAATAATAATAATATTTATTCAATAATTACAAGGCATAAAAATTAGAACAGTTTTGCTTAAATGTAAATTGTATTCCTAAGACTTACGTGTCTGAATTAGGTAATTCTGTGTTTCAGGCGAAAAGTGCTAAGATAGTCTTATAAAATTAATAAATAACCTAAAAGTTAACAATTGACAAATAAATTATACTTATGTTGAGTAGCTTAACTCTTATTTTCTAAATTTGATATATAATTATCGTAGGTGAGGATACATATTTACTTTAACACAGTTAATAAATATCTCTGTATCTTCATAAGACATACTTTGGAGAGCCTCCTTGAGAATTCTCTTACAACTTGTGTAGTTCAGGGAGTAAATGTTTGATTTCGCGTTTAGTCTATTATAGAGGAGAGGACCGGGGTACAGGTAAAATTTGGATATAAAAGCATGTTTTGTTGTATTTTGTGCGCAGACTATATCTTTGCGTCTTTTATTACAATGTTCAGTGCTGTACGGTAGAGCTGTGTGTTGTTTTAATACAATGCCCATTATAAATAGTTGCCGAACTGGTAATACTTCACAAGATTGGTATAGGAGGTTGGTAAGAAAAAGGAAAGGGCGGAAAGAAGACATTTTGAGAATCGCCCTCTGAGCTCTCTTGATGGTTAGTAACCTTGTTTTACCTGCTCCACCCCATGTGGTATTACAGTAAGTTAATATCGATTGACATAGAGCAAAGTAAACTGGTGTAACTATTTGTGGGTTAGCAATATAGCGTAAGTTTTTAAAATCAAATAGGTATAAACTTGCGAATTCTATTATTTATTTATTATTATTATCAATTATGTTCACATATCTCGGGACCATGGGGTCCCGGACCTTTGGAAGGCGTACGAGGAGCCGAAGCCAACTCGCAAAGGCCCCTTAGACAATTTTAAATGGAATGAGGCACCAACCGACTATTATCCCTGTATGCACTGTGCAAGTGCACCCAAGGACAGCCCCCGGTTGGTGTCAGACTATTGCAGGATATGGAAACAAAGATATGGGTTATAGATTTTGGTAGCTTAACTGGTTATCTAGGACTATGGGAAGACTATGGCCCCTGCCTGACCAGTGTTTTATATAAAATACACAGATAAAATGGCAGGTGGTGACTTGCACACTCAATAATGGGCCCCCGAAAACGGTTGCTAGCACATAGTGTCGTAGCGACAAGGGGGCAACATGTCCTGAGGTGCTTTTGAGTAGTGGAGAGTTATCCCACGGCTATCAGGACTATCCCGGAAGTACGGTGGGGCTTGCGCGCTCCTGAACTCTGGGTCTGTACCGGTAGAGTTAACTTTACCGAAACAGGTCGGGGGGCGAAGGAAGTATTCCAATAAGATGCTGATATCAGCATCTTATTGGAATACTTCCTTCGCTCAAGCACTTTTGCTCTTGCGAATCTCCACTCAAGCCGGCCAATAAAGGCAAGAAAGAGGTGGGAGCTCTGTTCCTCATCATTGTTCACTTCAGCCGGCCCATAAAGGTAAGCCAGAGGTGAGGAACAAGACTTCTCCCGGGAGATAGGGTCCGTGGGGTCGCTACTGCCCAACAGCTCGCCACAAGCTGCCCTGCGGGTTTCTGTATCTCTCTTGGTCTGGCTCCTCACCCTAGAGCTGTTTCGGTAAAGTTAACTCTACCGGTACAGACCTAGAGTTCAGGATCGCGCAAGCCCCACCACGACGTCAACGTAGAGATACGGCGGTGGGGTTATTATTATTATTATTTATTATTTATATTCTTTGAGAGACGGCGCTAAATTGAACTGTGGTCATGGTATGGTCTTAAATTAAGAAGAAAAAGACTTCCAAAACTAACGCGTGATAAAAATTATTATGACTAAAAAAATTCGCAACAGAGAAGTTTAGAATAATAAAAGTATAAATAAATATCTGGAACATCCACCAATCAGCGCGGCGTGCGCCGTCAAGACAGGATCACAAGCTTTAGTAATGTAGTTTCATTTTAGACCAAAAGTTACTTCACTACAACTCACAGGCTAGACATTTAGCCCGGGGGGTGGCACCGAAATTCGGCTTGATAAATACGGTCAATACCTAAGACAAATAATAGGAGATAAATACCGCGATACAAGCAGAATTTTTAATAATACAGAAGATGGGCAAAATTTATATACCATTTTGTTGAAGGTATGATTCCTATTGTTATAAGGTACTCGAAGAAAAGCGTTCACTGAACGTTCCTATGACAAAAAAGTAAAATATAATATCGAGACAAAGAGACAGGGCTTTCGGTAATCGGAACGGATAAGAAAGAATACATACCCAGTTTACTCGTACAACGGAATAACTAATAACTTCATTGGATAAATCGGCTGATTGCCATTAATAGATGAAAATAAATTATAGATCACTTGAGGAAGTTTGGCTTATTTTCTAAATAAATATACCAATTCAGTTTCAAAAAAAATCTGCAATGATATCCATTGCTAGAGAAATTTGCATGTCATACCAAGAGTTCTAAATTTAAAAAAAAATGCGTGAGTGTCGTGGAACACGCGGTTGGAACGAAGTTCGTTTCGTAGTATATTTAGAACATCCATATAACAAATTTGATTACCATAAAAAGGGTTATATTGAGTCAACCTTAAAAGATAGACATAATTATGCTGTCGTGGACTTTTTTTGATCTTATAAAGGGAAACAATTCCGCCATACATGATTGTTGCGTAACTTTAACCGTTTACGCAGCGCACGCAACGGAAGCTCTCACAAGGTATCATTTTTTCCCGTTTTTGCAACAAATTCCATTTATGCTCCGCTCCTATTGGTTGTACCGTGGTGTTATATAGCCTAAAGCCTTCCTCGATAAATGGACTATCCAACACAAAAAGATGTTTACAATTCTAACTAGTATTACGAGTACGAATATTAAGTAAAGAAGTAGTTCCTGAGATTAGCGTGTTCAACCAAACAAACAAATAAAGAAAGGGTCGTGACGGATACTTGTGACGGAAAATTCTTACACTTTTTTTCGCTTAGCCCCCATCCACCAAGTCCGTATCGTGCGATAAGGAACTTCGTTCCAAAAAATTAAGAATAAAATTGATTGCCGGTCAAGTAAAGCTTAAAACAGGTTGAATATGTTTTTAGCGAAAGAGGTATATTACAAAAAAAAAATATGCTGGTATATAATACTGCACAGTGTAGACTACGTTGAACATTTTTATAGCGCGCGCCAAGAAGCCAATAATGACGTAAAAGCATTTTTCTACAAATTGGCGGACATTGGCCTAAAGGCAACAATTACAGACGTGAAAACTGACCCTCTATCTGACACTACTTCCTTAACACCACCAAGCCGACAGAAAAAATCTTCAATCAGGAACTCGCTGACTCTCTCTGCTGTCGCCCTGGGAATCGCCTTGCAGATTGCATATATTGTAGCATATTCTACACATACGACCACATACCTGTAACCATTCACCAACCTTCCAAAAGGACCTAATAAATCAATTCCTACTTTCTCCATCAGATTGGTTACTGACACTGGTTGCAGCTGAGCCACCTGTTTGGACTTCTTCCGGATACTCGGTCTGGACTAAGACCAGCTTTGTTAACGGAGTATAGCCTTCGCAAAGTGTGGTTAGTTAACACAATTGGTTCAGCTTATGATTGAAGACCCACAGTTCGATCAGGATTGACTGCCATGTAATGGAATTTGAGATTAGTGAGAACGTTTATTAGTTATTGATTTTGAGATATTTCCTCTGAAGTATGGGCAAGATATAGGTCTTTTTTCGATGAACTCTAATTTCTTTGCCTTTTCCTTCCCTCTGGCTCAATACCGTCTAATGGGGTGAAAGGTTATGATGTTAAGTTTTTTTCTTAACCCCTTTTTTGTTCTTACAAGGCCACGTCGCATCAATTTTGCCACATTTTGGCGCGACTAAGTTTAAGCATGACGACGTTCGTTGTGTCGGTACACATTAGCACACATTAATGTTTAATTTATCTCACACTTGTCATAGCATCAGATTATCGCGATTCGTTCGTCCTGACTTAAGCTTTCTCTTGCAAAAGCTGGACCTCATTTTGTTGATTTGATTTTTGGCGTTAGGTTATTGTTCTTATAGGCATAGACAGGAAGGGCCTGAGTGTTCGAATGTTATGAATAAAAATCTTGTTTGCAATCAGGACTACGTCGATCCTTTTATTCAAGTGTGGGCGTACCTCATGGAAAGGTTTTCTGCTACTTTTAGCCTGCACAACATAAGGTCGCCTTCGTTTTTATGTTGTGTAGGCTGACAGAAAAATATCTCTGGTTGCGTTCGACCATTCAAGCGAATTTAGAATTAGCTTTCAAATTATTTTTATAAGGTTTTTGTTTCAAAAAAACAACAATGATATAAAAGTCGCGTAGATGTAAACACGTTCCCTTGGAACAAACGGAATAAATATAACATTGTTTTATTTACCCCACACTACACACCAGACATGGTACTGTAGGAATATTACCTACAGTACCCACTTAACGTGTGTTCCAAAATGTAATCCCAAAGTGAATGAAGTTTTTTACCAATAACATAAATCAAAAACTACCTACTATTCTTAAAGGTTATTTTGTAATTATATAAATAAAATTGTCGCTAATTTGGTCGTACATACTGCAGTATAATTCCTGCAAGTAGATACTTTTTGTTGTCATTTCGATTAAATTCTTTTTACGAGTCATTCGGTCAGCTTTTTTACTTTTTCGTTTTTTTTGAAATATTCAAAAAATTGACAATTGTTCTGTACATTGTCAAGAAGAAAAAAATGCAACGCTTTCTGTCGTTGGAATTCCTATTGTGTGGATATTTTATTCAATAATATTTAATCTTTCTTCGAAAGTTAGTTTCAAATTTTAACCACCACTATATGTGAGTAGCCAGCGGATACGTTCCCTGGAATTTCTCGTCCCTTTTTTTCTTTGATTGTTTGAAAGGCCACCTTTTTTGGCCTTACCCTGCCATTTATTGTTCGCCTGTCTTCTTCCTTCGTCTGCCGGCCGCAGAAGTCCGAGCGAGCTTGCGGAGAGAAGCGCAGGATCGTTGCCGAGCAAGGTCGACGATACAGGTGCCTAACGGACACATCAGGTGCTAAATAAGACATTTGTGTGGCGCAATAACGCCCAACCATCATATAATAGAAGTGTTCTGTGTTATACCGTCGTGTGACATTTTAATTTTAAGTTGCTTTCCTAAATTCTTAATATCAGATCTTATTCTCTTTAAAATTTATATTAACGAAATTATGTAAAGAAAAACCTTAATTTTGAGCTTATTTGTGTTAAATAATTTATAGAGCGGCACGAATTTCGTACGATTGCAATCGAATTTAAATTCGTCTATATACTTAAATTCCTAAAAATTTGGAAACATCCATAAGTTTTTTCTCCAAAAATCTTCTTGTGATATATTTTTTTTGGTAGCCTTATACAATTTCCAACGACTAAATATTTAAATTTTTTGACTTATTTCTTAATTATTTCGGTTGTTCTTTTTATTAATAAATTTTACGTGTACCAGCTGCGTGAGTTTGATTTTTTAGCTAGCTCACGTCGGGGTTCGAGTCCCCGGCGTGTTAGCAGCCAGCTCTACGCTGCAATATGGCGCCCGATTTTTAAAAGTAAGTACTATTTACATTTTTTTTTTCGTTATATCGTGTGTGGTGCTCCCTCTGAGCCAAAAAATATTTTAATCCCCGTGTCACCATTGTTATTTACAGATTCTGGAATCCGACTAGCTTGTATACTGTTTCTTTCATTCGATTCAGCACACTCCTTGCGTTCGCTCAGCAGAAAGTGGATGCTCTGTAAACTTTGCGCTGCGCTGTGCTGTGGACAATACTTCGACCAGTTTGCATTACTTACCTGTTTATTTTTGAAGTGTTATTTCTATAAAATAACCCTGTAACTATGTATATCACATAGCTGACTATTTATTACTCTCCCCACAAATATATTTTTATCCTGAGTTTAATTTCTCCCCTGTAACTTAGCTGTAGTTAGTTTCCCGTAGTGTGTGTCTGAAGTGTGAATGTTTTAGGCCTCGTGACCAAAGGTAAGCTTTTTTATGCTCGGTTGTTTGCTTGTATCTATTTCATTTTTTGATTCTAGTCCAGCTGTCCATTGATATTTTTTTTTGCTAGTGTCTATTTATTTTTTGATGCTAGCATACCTTTTTCTTTGGCGGTTGTTTGCTATTATCTATTTGTCTTTTGATTACTAGCCCAACTGTTTTCTTTGTTGTTGTGTGGTCATAACATTCCTTCATCAGCCATAAACCTCAACATGGTCACTTTCCAGCTTCGTACAAGGAGATTGCTCTATTTTGTTTGTTGTGTCTTTTTGTGATCTAACAGGGCAGACTATGGCTTCTTTTTTTTGCCCATTTTTTCGACGTCTGTTCTGTGTCTGATCCAGTATCAACAAATAACATGCCTTTCATAATTGTCCACATTGTTTCACGGAGGTTCGCATATTTTGAACTTGTTTTACCTCGCAATTTCCCTTCTCTTAATCTTATCCCTTTTTATGCATTAAGCATTTACTTAATTATCCGTATTTAATTGGAATATTAGTTTTACATATAATTGCAAACAGATATACCAAAATTATCTAAATACTTACGTAAATAAAATTTTCATTTTCTATTTACGTAAATATTCTTCTTCCAACAGTAATCAAAAAATTTTACAAAGGATAACGCCCATTTTCGTAAATCCTTTCTATAAAGTATAATGGTCAAAATTGTTACCTACTATATCTCAATTCATGCATTAACTTTGCCACCGGTTTTACACCAAACTTTCTTATTTTTGGTAAGAATTTTTTATAGATTCTACTCATGCTAATAGTCAGACTCTAAGCGTTAATTTAGCTGAAAGTCGGATTCAGCATGCGTTGATTTTTTTTATTTCTTCTCCATCACTCTACATCTTGGTTAATGGTATTCTATGGAGACGTAATTTTTTTTTCTAGATTTTTGCCATTGGTTATTTTTTTGGTTGGCAAGCTGGCTCCTCGCTTTATTAAAAACCGTATCTTGACTAGTTTTCTTTAGCTCCACCCACATATTATTTCCTCTAGGCTTTCGGTTATGGTTTATGTCAATCTAAGGTTCCTTTGACTTGAGTCGTCTGACTGAAGTCCCTATTTTTGACTGAAGTCCCTGTTTTTGACTGAAGTACCTATTTTTGACTGAAGTCCCTATTTTTGACTGAAGTCCCTATTTTTTACTGACGTCCTATTTCTGACTGAAGTCCTATTTTTGACTGAAGTTCCTATTTTTGACTGAAGTCCCTATTTTTGACTGAAGTCCTATCTTTGACTGAAGTCCTATCTTTGACTGAAGTCCTATCTTTGACTTAAGTCCTATCTTTGACTTAAGTCCTATCTTTGACTCAAGTCCTATCTTTGACTCAAGTCCTTTGTTTGACCCTTTGATTTCCTGTCTTTTTTGTGTCAGAAGCCGTATCTTCTACTGGAGTTATCACTTCAACTTGAGTTGTGACTTTGACTTAAGTCGTTACTTTTAACTTAAGGCTAAAAATAGACAGCGACATCTAGTTGTTAAAATAAACTTTTTGTTGACAACTTCTTGTTTACTGCCACTATTTTGACCACGCCCACATAAGGCGTTACTTTTAGTGTTTAGTGTTGGGACACTGTCGATAGATTTTTGTCGATGATTTGAATTTCTATAACAAAGTGTTTAGTGTTGGGACAATGTCGATATTTTTTGTCGATAATTTTAAATTGCTTAACGAAATGTTTTCTTACTAAACCTTTCATCTTTTATCATCAAAACTTATCATACACTCTTTATCATCCTGTCATTTTCTTATTTCGTCTGAAGAAGTTTTTTTTTTCACAATTTATTATTAGTTCTTTGACTGATGTTGTTAATTTGTGTTTGGTGGATATTATGACTGAGGTCGTATTTTATTCTTTGTTTTTGAATTTATCTAAGGGATACTATGATTTAATTAGGCTAGTTAGGTACTTCTAGATTAATTTATATCCTTTAGTTCCTAAGTCGTTAGTTTTTAGGTTATTCATAGGTTTAGAGGACACGTCAGGAGCTCGCATTGGTAACGTTTAGATTGGAGGCGCTTCAAATTTATTCTTTATCTGCTGCACTTCGATGCTGCTTATTAGGTTTATGTAACTTATCTACTAGACATATTTAATTCCTTATTTTTTTTCTTTTTCTTTTCTTCCCTCTTTCACATACTTCGTACACATTCTTCTATGGTATTGTCACTCTTATAGTGATATTCCTATTTTTTTCATAATAACAATCCTTTGGTGTTGTTCCTAATTTTAGTGATGCGACTCATATTGAGTTGTTGTTCCTTTATCGACATATTTTTTTTTTTTTTTTGCTGGAATGGGTGTGATGCAGTATAATTCCTGCAAGTAGATACTTTTTGTTGTCATTTCGATTAAATTCTTTTTACGAGTCATTCGGTCAGCTTTTTTACTTTTTCGTTTTTTTTGAAATATTCAAAAAATTGACAATTGTTCTGTACATTGTCAAGAAGAAAAAAATGCAACGCTTTCTGTCGTTGGAATTCCTATTGTGTGGATAGTTTATCCAATAATATTTAATCTTTCTTCGAAAGTTAGTTTCAAATTTTAACCACCACTATATGTGAGTAGCCAGCGGATACGTTCCCTGGAATTTCTCGTCCCTTTTTTTCTTTGATTGTTTGAAAGGCCACCTTTTTTGGCCTTACCCTGCCATTTATTGTTCGCCTGTCTTCTTCCTTCGTCTGCCGGCCGCAGAAGTCCGAGCGAGCTTGCGGAGAGAAGCGCAGGATCGTTGCCGAGCAAGGTCGACGATACAGGTGCCTAACAGACACATCAGGTGCTAAATAAGACATTTGTGTGGCGCAATAACGCCCAACCATCATATAATAGAAGTGTTCTGTGTTATACCGTCGTGTGACATTTTAATTTTAAGTTGCTTTCCTAAATTCTTAATATCAGATCTTATTCTCTTTAAAATTTATATTAACGAAATTATGTAAAGAAAAACCTTAATTTTGAGCTTATTTGTGTTAAATAATTTATAGAGCGGCACGAATTTCGTACGATTGCAATCGAATTTAAATTCGTCTATATACTTAAATTCCTAAAAATTTGGAAACATCCATAAGTTTTTTCTCCAAAAATCTTCTTGTGATATATTTTTTTTGGTAGCCTTATATAATTTCCAACGACTAAATATTTAAATTTTTTGACTTATTTCTTAATTATTTCGGTTGTTCTTTTTATTAATAAATTTTACGTGTACCAGCTGCGTGAGTTTGATTTTTTAGCTAGCTCACGTCGGGGTTCGAGTCCCCGGCGTGTTAGCAGCCAGCTCTACGCTGCAATACCTACATAAATTGAAAAAATATGACTAATTAGCTACCTATCTATATTTTCTCTGCAATCTAGTAATTAGAGAAAATATTTTAATTTATTTAGGTAATTAATTGGGATTTTACTGGGAATTTACTTTTCATACCTGCACTAGCCCAGGGCATTTTTTTTTCTTCTAAACATATTTAAGCAATTATTATGTAGATTAATTATTAGTTAGGTAAAGAGAGAATACAAATAAACTATGAGAAACATTACCTACTAGCAAAATAATTGAGTAAATAATAACAAAAACAAATTAAGATGATCGGTGTTACCTACCAAGCTATTGGTGATTCGGTTTTCTTCATCTCGCAGGACGTCTTTAAACTGTAAAAAGTTTAATGTAAATATTGTATCTACCAAATTTGGTAGATACGTACAGTATTTTTTTTTTACTTGAGGTTCTAATACTGATTCCCAAACAGGGCTTGTATTGTGGGAAACAGTCCTCAAACGTAGAATATCACTAGAAAATCGTGTCAACATCAATATCGTGACGTAAATTATTATTATAAAATATTAGTTTGTACTTGTTAGTGTGGGTCCGAGCGTTTACATATGACGTCATGATTATCGAATACACATAAAGTACACGATACCTACATTTTACACAGTTCCACATACTTACATATTTCAATAAATATTGCAAAAATAATGATGAAATTCGATACAAGCCCGCATGTGTATACATTTGCATAGGCCGATACTAAACGATTCCCGATTGACATAGTTTTACGACTGCGCTATTTCCACCGTATTTCAATCAACGTGGAAATTTATAATCGACCGTTGAAAATGTATATTCGGAGTGGAACATTTTATTTGCTACGTTGTGTAGTGTTTATTCAAAATGGTGTTTTACACTCTCTTTAGGTTAACTGAACAAGTCGCTGAAGGTAATGTTCCTTTAAACTTCAATCATACAAACTCAGTTAAAGACCTAATATAAAATAATCCCATTATTGAAATTATAATGAAAGTATTTACATTCCATTACAAAGAATCGTTCGTGTTTGACTTACGATTTTCCATCAATTTGGCCTAACAATGTGTTTTAACAGATCAGCACATCGAGAGAGTTCAACAAGCCGGAAAGCATCATCAAGATTCAGGAAAACTTGACGGTGTTTGTCAAAATGATTGAAATCATCGCCCTTCTCAATTCAATTACCAATTTTAGAGAAAAGCCAGCCAAGATTTTCACTCCCACTTACCATTATTCTAAGACTAAGGGGTTTAACTACCATTTACTTTGTAAATAAAACGCGACAATTGTTATTTACCTTCCGAGTATCGCTAGGAAATACTCGGAAACATTTGCATAAAAGTGTTGTTTAAAAAATAATAAAAACAAACAAGTCTTAATTTCGAATAATGGAATCCCCGAGGATCACACGGGCCTGCATAGCCTTTGATAACGCCCAGCCCCGACATTCACAAATTTTATTCTCCATCTGTACCGCAAAGCGTTCATTTAAAATTTAAAATCTTATTATGTTTTCTAACGACCGCTCACACACAAATCAGGTCAATTTATTCATTTATGTTTCCCAAACATTGCAAGACGAACTGCGGCAATTTAATCGCAATCTCTCGGAAAAGTGGCTGTCATTAATCATAACATTTGTAATGAGTTTGTCTGTTCATGTTTCAAGTAAATTATGGTAAACCCGACTCGATTCCCAGCTGACCGTGTGTTAACGTTTTTGAGTTACGCTCGTATTTAACTTAGAAGTTAATACCTAATAATGCTTTCATCGGAGTTACCGGGCTTAGCTTTATAATTATTAATTGCGTATTAACTTTTATCTCTTTTTCATGGGTCACGCTCTAAATGTAATGAGCTTTTGAAAGCTTGAGCGCAGACGTACCTACCTACGTCTCATGTTCTCTTAAACATTCTTTTGGATTTGGACACTTAATTGTAAATAAATATTTTTAAATTACCTGCTCCGTGCCAAGACAAATTAGAAGCGCGGAGGGACGGGTCTCAGAAAACTCTTAATCGTCTTGTAAAAATATTATCTCTCCAAACTCAGGGTATTTGAACGTCTAATGAAAATCTCGTTTGAACGGAACTGTGTTGCGGTCAGGAAATTGAAAGGGTGGCCGGAAAACTTGATTTACAGCAAAGTGCCTCAGAAAAGGGATGTTTTATTATGAAAATTATCTTTGGGGACCCGAGAGGGCCGCTCGTCCGCGCTGCCCGCTGCTTTGTTATCACACATGAATTATAGTATCGATTAAAATTTGTTTATTTGTGTATTCAAATGAAGTGGGATACAGAAAGTTTAGTAGATATAGGTTCCGTTGTGTATTTTGGTTGTTAATTACTGCTTTAACAATGATAGGACGGAAGACAAAGAGGGGGTAGATAATATCATTAGAATATCACTTAATATCATTCAGAAGACATGTAACTAGAGTTTGCTGTCCCATTTTTATTTTTTGCTCAGAAATAAGTAACCACAACGTATTTTATCCTCCCATAGAAAAGATGTATAATGATGCTAAAATTATAGATGCAATAGAACTAAAAGTTCTAAAATGTAGTGTTGAATTAAAAATGCAGTTATTTATTCACGAAGACATTTGGCTAGGCGTGCCTAACTAACTTTGGCTCCGCCTGGCCCAGTTTATTTCCGCACCAACTAATTGCTGGCGCCACAACTTTCTACACCTGTAATTGGGAATGCCAGGTGTCATAGTTTTCGTAAAGTTTGTGACTGTTAGGTCAAACACCTTTTCGACTCTTGGGTGCACACGAAAAAATGTATGCTTGTACCGTTTACCATTAGAAAATGCGCTATACCTAGTACCTACCTAAATTGTAGATACTGATGGCAACACTTGAAAGGTAAATCCGCAATGATTTCCTTTCAAAATACCTAATTTCGCTTTTGAATAATGAAAGTTACTTGCGTGAAATTCATATTGAAGGTTGGATTTACGAAATCTAATACCGATGTTTCGGACAGTTTCCTACCTGAAAAACTGAGTAAGCAATACATTTTTTTACTTATCTTCACTCTCTTTTCCGCACTATCCACCCTAGGACAATAAGCAGTTGCATACCTATATGACTACGGCGTGGATCTTGTAGTCAGGACTATTACACATTTTTGGAATAACGAAAATGCTATTAAGCATAATGTTAATGAATTGATTTTCGAAAGGTGTTGGGATTAACTCATGAACGTGCAGGAAACTAGTAGGTATGGGTAAAGGAGGGCTATGAAATGCTGAAAAAGACTTCCTTCACAAAACTGGCACCTAACATAAAAGGGAGCCTCCCATGTCTTAGAGGACTTAGAACCCATTCTGGCCGGTTATTATTGTATACGCATAGGTATAAGATGCCGTAACATAAAGATCACCTCAATACCCACAGTATTGGCGTCTTGCCAAGCTATCGCCTTTGAACATCGTACAAACCTAGTTCTTACTGTCTTAGACGCGCTTGGCCAGCACCAAGGCTTGGTTCTTGCAATTTAAATTAAATGAATAGGTTTTGCGCTAGTTTTCTCACCTCGTGGATACTTTATATTATCCAAACTCTCATAAATGTGCGTCGTTAGGCAGGCAGTCAGAAGCAAGCCTAAGAAAAAGTCTTAATATATTAGTAACTCTTTTTACTTATAATATCTGTTATTGTATGGAAGCAGTAAGACTGGTAACAAATCTATTACCTACAAATATCAAAATAATAAAAAACAACAATCTTCTTCATAGAAAATCATAAAAGGACGTTAAAGATCCTCGCCCGTAAAGTACACCAATTTTCATCGAATACTGGTTACTCTCCGTAGAATGGACCGACAACTATCAGTAATCCGAACGGCAAACTAATCCATCAGCATGATATTCAAATTTCGGGAATGTTCGGTAGTGGCGGCTATTTGCACACAATCCTGGAGGCTTAGACAACCTGCAGCTTTATACTGAGAGGTCCACGGGTCGAGTCCAACAGGTCGGAAACGGGAATACAGGATATTTCGAAAATAGCACGTTGGTATTTTATTTCCAGATTCCTAAGTATAATACCTTATACGCTATGTGTGAAAACTTGATTATAAAAGAGTCACCACAATTTCTTGCTCGTTCTTCTCCATAGGTAACAACACTTTGGAACTAGCGACTAGTTTCAACTTTCTGATTGTTTCTGACTAACTGACCGACTCTTTGCCAATTCAAAAGGTAGGTACAAACCTGTAAATGGTTTATGTTAAAGTTTTGAAATCAAAGGTACAATTATTAATGGTCCGCCATAAAATCATAGCGGGGATGATATTGAAAAACAATCAAAAAGAGGAGAGAGATGCTACAGATAATACCATTAAACAATACCAATAAGTGATGAGATCATTTCCGTATACTTTAATGTTTATCTAGCTCCGTCCGTAATGTTTATTTGATTCCATCTTTTTGTTTGTATTTCTTCCTTCAACTTCATCAGCTCTATTCTGTTTCATATCACGATTTTCTTAGCTTGTTTTCCTCATAGCTGTCCTGAAGCCGGACCGTAATGATATTTTGTATAAAAGCAATTGGATATTTCTTGGGTTTTTTTTAAATAAACAGACGGTCCTAGTTGTAAAGTTGTTACGGCAACATTCTACGATTGTTATAAGTTTCAGACTTTCTGAATTTATAATAGTCCCTTAGCTGCATACGAAAGTTTTACTAAAGATACTTTTTTGTATTGGTAAACTTGTAATGTTTATTTTTTTCCAGAAAGAGTTCGAAGATATTTTGTTTAAGTCTATTAAATAAGTAATACCCACGCGGCCTAAGACGCCCTTGGCTTTACGCTGTAAGTTGACAAAATAATGAGACCGTGTTAATTTTACACTGAAAGCGTAATTGTCTAGAAAGACTGGATTTGTAAAGTTGGGAACCTAAAAGAAAAAGAAAAAAATACATTTATTTAGCACAGACTACAAAGCACACAACAAATACAAGTAACAAATAAAAATAATACAAATAAAAAGTGTAAAGTGCGTTGTGAGAAATTTGCTTAAAGGTTACTAATAATAAAAGTCAAAGTCAAAAGTTTATTTGCAAACTAAGTGTACATTTTGGTGTTATTTTATAATGTAGGTACTGCAGCGTAGAGCAGGCTGCTAACACGCCGGGGACTCGAACCCCGACGTGAGCTAGCTAAAAAATCAAACTCACGCAGCTGGTACACGTAAAATTTATTAATAAAAAGAACAACCGAAATAATTAAGAAATAAGTCAAAAAATTTAAATATTTAGTCGTTGGAAATTGTATAAGGCTACCAAAAAAAATATATATCACAAGAAGATTTTTGGAGAAAAAAACTTATGGATGTTTCCAAATTTTTAGGAATTTAAGTATATAGACGAATTTAAATTCGATTGCAATCGTACGAAATTCGTGCCGCTCTATAAATTATTTAACACAAATAAGCTCAAAATTAAGGTTTTTCTTTACATAATTTCGTTAATATAAATTTTAAAGAGAATAAGATCTGATATTAAGAATTTAGGAAAGCAACTTAAAATTAAAATGTCACACGACGGTATAACACAGAACACTTCTATTATATGATGGTTGGGCGTTATTGCGCCACACAAATGTCTTATTTAGCACCTGATGTGTCCGTTAGGCACCTGTGTCGTCGACCTTGCTCGGCAACGATCCTGCGCTTCTCTCCGCAAGCTCGCTCGGACTTCTGCGGCCGGCAGACGAAGGAAGAAGACAGGCGAACAATAAATGGCAGGGTAAGGCCAAAAAAAGGTGGCCTTTCAAACAATCTAAGAAAAAGGAAATCTTCTTAGATTAAAGAAGAAGGCACAAGTAACAAGAATACGGAACCTATAAAGGGATTACTCACCAAAGAAAAAAGGGACGAGAAATTCCAGGGAACGTATCCGCTGGCTACTCACATATAGTGGTGGTTAAAATTTGAAACTAACTTTCGAAGAAAGATTAAATATTATTGAATAAAATATCCACACAATAGGAATTCCAACGACAGAATGCGTTGCATTTTTTTCTTCTTGACAATGTTCAGAACAATTGTCATTTTTTTGAATATTTAAAAAATAACGAAAAAGTAAAAAAGCTGACCGAATGACTCGTAAAAAGAATTTAATCGAAATGACAACAAAAAGTATCTAATTGCAGGAATTATACTGCAGTACTTACAACTTAGTGGCCTTAATATTTTATCATTATCACGTATCGACAGCAGTACAAAATGAATCGAGCCTAAACCGATTGTCAGTCATTGTAGTGAATGCGTGGCTCTCAATCTACCCACATTGCGTCGTTAGTTGGCGCTAAGGCAACAAATAGCGTAACTTCAGGGCTACACGCTCCGAATTAATTATTAACACTGGGTTTCCTCACTACATTTCCCTTCACTTTGTGTTAGCTCTATAAGGAATAGAATACATAATGTGTATCAAAGATTACATAATCTGTTACATTGTCAATTTGTTCGTTAATAATTTCCAAGGCTTTTGTTTTTTAAGTTTGTAAGACGATATTGAACAAATATTACGACGTACAAAATGCGATTGGTCGATTCAGACCAAACTACATTTGCCGTTGAGTGATACTGGGAATTATATTTTTTTAACTATAAATTCAATGAGAAGTAAGCAAACAAACTAAAGGTAAAAATGTTACTATACGAAAGAAAACACATACTTTTATCCGGCACAAACTAACTATTCATTCTGTGTTTATCTGTTAAATCCACACTCGTCACTTATATTCAAGTACAAAGCACAACTTTGCACGATTGCCGTTTTGCGTGGATGTGACGCATATTTTCCCCCAACTTGTTCGTTGTTGTGTTTGTTTGTTTTTCTTTGCGTCGTGTTTACCGCAAATAAACATATTTTCTTTTTCTTTTTAACTAAGCAGCAGGTCAACACCAAAATCACCTAACAACACCAACACAAGAACATTGAGGGCTATCGCGCTTGAGTTCGCCGCTAGAGGCGCTAGTGTAGAGTAAGGTCTCTAGATGTCAAAATATGTACTGAACGTTCATTGTTTGCGGGATTTTTATCACGGCTTTTAACGAATGATTCATAATAGCTGTAATGGTGGTGCCATTCTTGATTAATTATGGCTTAAGATTTTAAGTAAAAAGTTAGGATCTAATCTGGTAGCACTTGAAGGAAGAATAAGATTTGTCTGCTTCATGCTTGCCAATTTAAGAAACATTATAATCCAAATATTCATTTGAAGTTTTAAAATGTAATAAAATAAACATACTATGAATATAAGGGTACTTAAACATATCCAAAACATCAAATAAAAGTACTGCAACAGGACCTTACTCGACAGTGGCGCCAACTGGTTAGCACAAAAACGATAGCCCCCATTACAATATCTTTGCAACCTCACTCAAAAGCAACAACAATGTCGCCCAAACAGCATATTTCATACAAAACAAGATACACTTAACAGCCAGTGTTGCCATGTTTAGTGACACAGCACCTTAATCTACACTTCAAAGAGCTCATAAACTCACTCACGCACGCCCGTGTGGCGTGTATCTAAGTATATTTATTTATCGGCCGTCGGAAACTTGCTACCACACAAATCGGTAGTGTTATTGCATTGTAAATTATCTGTGAGTTTTGTGTGTTTTTTGCGTCATTAGTAGAAAGTTTGTCTTTTGAAATTAATTATTTAAACCTTTCCTTAAAGTAATTAGTTTTCATTGTATTGTAAATGGCTTCCACTACCTTCAATACCTAAGCACTCAAAGATTCTAACAAAATAGTAAATCAGAAAATATTTTATCTGATACAATATTTTTTATGAATCTATCAGTGCAATCTTAGAATGAACTGTAAACAATGAGTCTGTAAACAGTTATGTTTAGAAGTCTAAGGGTTAACTCAATTTGATTATTTTGGTTTCAAGAACAGAGAATCTTGTTATACATTCTGAGTAGGTATATTGTATTATCAGAGGGAATAGGATAACGTCCATGGGTTAACACCTACTGACCCACATCTACTTGGGCAATATCTCACAGAGCCATCTGTAGTATCGACACGTTACATAATAAATGACTACTGTTGCGACCACTGAGATCTCAGCCTGCTCACCATCAGCCTCAAACAAGACCATACAAACTTGAACCCTTCCTTTGAAGGATAAAAATCTGAACGAAATATCAGTAGGTGTTGAATTGAGTAGCTTAGCAACGTAAACAGTCAATTTAATAATAAGATAGTAGGTATTAGTCTGATACTTTTATTCTCTATATTAAAGTGTCAAGCTTGCTATGATATTAATAAAAGTCATCCTTTGTATCAAGCACAGTATTTACGATTTATTAAAAAGCAGATAATGTGTATCGGGCAGTAGTGACGTTTTTATTAGGAGGCATAAAAGGGCCTGCGCCGGCAGCGACGCGCCATTATGTCCCATTCGCCCCACTGAGTGCTTAATGCAGGATAATGGACTCTCTCACTATTAATTTGCCTCGTTTTTGGTACGAAAATACCATAAACAAGTGCTCCGGTTACCGTAACAACCTACAAGACATCGATTTATTTTGTTCACACCAAATTGTTTCTAATGAACTGTAAACTTAACCGCTAAATGGAAAACTCCCAAGTTAATCTGCCTGATCCAAACAGCGCTTGTGGTGTTTATTCAAAAACTAATTTAAGCGCTCAGCAAACATAAAATATAATTACAACAAATAGCGGTTCATATTAATGGCGAGGCTTTTAGTTTTATTAAAATAACATAGTTTTTTTTTGCGATGGTTAATTTATCACATAGAAATGTTAAATGGTCAAAAAGTGCGTTATTTTTATACAAAATCCGAGTTGTGTTTGAATGTTCCGCCGCCATAGTCGTAAACCAAATAGCTTTACGAACATGAGCGTACTCAAATATTGGTTGAACGTGGTCTCAGGGACACCAACACAGATTTACTTCGCACTGCATTAGAAATATGGATCATAGCCGAAGTGAAGGCGAATTATTTAAAGTGTCACGTCGTAAAATTTTCGAAGCTTATACACTTCGTAAAATATTGCATAGAAGGAAATTTTAAAAAGTCTCCGCCAATAAGAATCTCTCTTGCGGTTAGTGGCAGTAAAACGTCTGTAAGCATCTGCTCCAAATATCGTAAAATGTCTGTAAAAACATAATTCTCGGTTCAAGCTGGAGTGAAATTTTGAATTACTATGTTAGAAATAAAAGATGAAAAGCAGTAATTTTCATTATACCGCGAAATCCCAAACCAGCAGTGACGATCGTTCATATCGGGTACGATTAGAGTGTACGCTTGAAGGAGATAAATCGTCGGCAATACACGAACCGTGGCACGACGGACCAACAAATTATTGTCGCCCAGGGAGCACGAAATATCGGCCGGTGCCGGCACGTCGGCCGCGACCTACCAGAAATATATATCTGCACTCCCATCTGTAGGAAAAGCGGCAGATCCGAACGAATATTCGAACGTACGGGCAGCGGCCGGCGAACGCGGTTCTCCTACTAACTGCCTACATGATGCCAAACTATATCTTCCTGCATTTTAAGTAATACTTTTGAAATATATCCAGTTGCTAGCCTAGAATAATAAAAATAAAGATCTATAATAAAATATTTTGTGGTAAATTTTGTGCACAATGTTCTAAATTTAGGTCACCGGTTTTGCATTTCAGATTTAGCACTAATATTAAGGTTCGCGTAGAGGGAATTTACTACCTACGTCATTACCGTTGAAAGCCACAGACGAAAGCATATTGGATGTGTAAATAGCAACTAAATATAAGTTGGAGTGGCCTTCTAACCAAATGGCCCGTTTCCATGATGTTTACAACTTGCGCGGGATAATAGGGATCAGATTACCATGAAACTCTTGTTTATATTAACGGTTTCCCGTCGTGTTCTGGTTAATGAGCATTAGTTTCTTTATTCATGGATTAACATGGTTTTCTTTTTACTTAGACTGAATAAGATAGAAGTAAAATGTGTGGAATGACAACTAATTTACATAATGAAAGTTGAATAGCATTTGGTTACCTTAGAACAGATCACGAAGAAGCAATACATGAAAATAAAGTATAATAAAATCATATAAAAACAACATTAATCATAAAAATGTAATGGCCGTAGGTTTGCGGTTACATTATTTGTAGCAAATTGCCGGCGGCCACGACGGCTACGAATCGTAGCTCTCGTAGACGCTACAATCTTGCTACAATGTTTATACATTTTTAAGTACCACACAGAAATGTACATTTTTAGTCTTTGAGTCTTGAGCGATGGTAAGACTTTGAACGCATAGCTACATATTATACGGTTTTAGTAAAACTTGAAGGGCGACCTAAGTTATCGACGGCTCTACACCAGCGACGATATGTGGCTAAACGAGTATTGCTATTCTAAGCAAATAAAAAACACAAAGCTGAATGGCTTCCCCCGTTCAATTAGTGTCGTTCTCTGTCAAAAGGAATATTGGTGTATAAATGGCGAAGGCAGGCATTGTCACAGACGCGGTATATCATCGGCGCGCGGAAATTCAAAGGGCGCCGGAAGTACTTGATTTATGAGAGGAGGTCGCATGTATGGGCGAGTATTAAAATTTTCATAAAAATATTCTTTATGAATTGCGAGCATTGTGCTGCTAGTTAAATGGCTGATTTAATATTTTACTTTTGTTGTGCTGTTTGGGTATGGACAGGTTTTAGGCGGATTTTAGGACATGTAGGTACTAAATCACATGTGGGAAAAATAAGGTAACCCTAAAAACAGATTAATTTCCACACGAAATATTTTCGGTTTCGCGGCAGATCCTGGCGATAATGCCGCTGGGATACTTGAAGAGTATAGACAGAGGAATAGTCCGTATTAGTACAAGATCTAAAGAAAGGGAATACAAAAACTCGCTATAACACGGGCAGAAAAACATTAAAAAAAAACTTTTTTACAAAAAAAACAACCGACTTCCAAAAACACACTAAAAACCTGAAAAATAACTAATTTCGGAAGTCGATGGCCATAAACGAAAATAAAAAGCCAAAGACACCGACTTCCGAAATTAAAGTAATTTTTTCAGGTTTTTAGTGTGTTTTTCGAAGTCATATATTTTTCTTTTTGTAAAAAGCTTTTATTTTTCACTTTTTAGTTATGCTACCTACCCCATACAAATTCGTATAGCACTACTTGATATGTAAATAACAATGACAGGAAATTATTAAAATATCAACAATATAAACTAAGTGGAAAAAATACGCAGTATTAAGGATAACTCAAAAACTACTGGTCAAAACTTGATCAAATTTAAATAGGATCACATGTGCAGCACCAGCTTTCAAATAAAAAAGAATCATCCAAATCGGTTCACCCAGAAAAAAGTTCTGAGCTAACACACATAAAAAAAATATAGTCGAATTGAGAACCTCCTTTTTTGGAATCGGTTATAAATGATGAATTTTCTCGTTTTCTCAATAATCACAAATTTCGAAATGTAGGTTATGAAGGTAAGTACCTACTGAAATTCCCAACCACATTTGTTTTTCATGCCTGAACTCATTTTAAAACTAAAGTAATTTGGCATAATTATAATGAAGGTACGAAACCAGTAAAAGGTTGCTGATTTTAATATAAATTGTTATCTGGAACAGTTGCTCTTGTTAAGAGACACACGAATTAGTATTAGTACGCGTCCTAGACACGCTACACCCACGTTTAATTTTCTAAGAAACCAAATCCAATTACTTTCTTTGTAACACTAGATAATTAAATCTGCCTCCCTCTTTATCTTCTTCTTTAGTATAAAGTATCTTGGAGTAGAGCAATTTCTAATTCTGTGATAGTTTCAACATAGTGCCTGCCTAGTTTTATTATTATGATAAAACTTCGATTCTCCCCGGTAGCTGCTTTTAAAGCTTAAACTGTTTACCGCTATAAAGCAACAAGATCAGAAAGAAAATTGATACTTTTTCCATCAACTTGGGAGAGATCGCTTATAAAATGTAACAAATACAATAAAAGTATTTGCTTTCGGGTCCAGTTTTTAGTGAAGCTCATTTCATTTGTTTTACATTTTGTATATATAGGAGGGTACTCTGGTGGCCAGTTAGGCGTGCGGGGCGCTTTACACGCGTACTTTGTGAATAATTTGCATGAGCGTGGAGGACGCGGGCGCGCCGCAGCTACGGGGGATTTAGGCGGAGGGGGCGCACGGGGACGCGGTGCGCGGGGCGGCGGGGGCCAGTCAGGATTTAATGGTGAGCGCGTTGCCTGCCCACTGGAGATATTCTCATCTCGCCGAGGATAACCACCGTTACGATTTAGCGGCTTTGCAAATTGCAAACGTGTCATGAAAACGTCTGATGTCGGATTTACTATAGGTGCTTACATTTTACTTATACACATTTCTCCAAAATACTTGTACGTATTCTCACCAAAGTTAAGCCCCTCGTTAAGTCAGTGAACATTTCCATTATTCCTACCTTAACGTCAGCTACAAAAGCGTTTTGAACTCATTACGCGTTAATTAAGTTTTAAATACGTTTCAACCTTTTGATATCAGTCCTTTAACCACCTTATTTTCATAAATTTCAGCATATTTTAGTGCATAAATTATGCAAAATCGTTGTGACGCTAGTGTCTGGCGCGTTTAGTAGGTACATTGAGAGTGCCTTCCCATAAATATTCAGTTTACGGACACTCCACCACCTTATAGATGCGCTGATTTACACTAAACTAGAGTTGCTGAGAGTGTAGCTTAATGAAGACTGGGTTTTATAGCTTAATCTCGACGATAAAGTTAACAGGTTCGATATTTCATGTCCGCCGAAATGGCTGAACATCTGCGCTTGTATAGCGCTCTTGACTACGAATAATTACATAAACGACTGTTTACATGAGTCTAGAACTGCTATTTATCTGAAAGCTGTTGGGTAATGTCACTGGGTGGCTTTAATCGTAGGAAATAACTATGATTAACTAGTTTCCCTTTGAGTATGAGTACGATCAAAAGTGACCAAATAAACTGCGTCCGTGTGCCAATTACCGAGATATGATTTTTTGTATTTACGTAATAGCCAATCAACGTGGATGTCGATTTTTCTGAAAGCAACTGTAGATACCTAATCGAGTTTTGAGTTTATCGTCGCAGTTGCATTAAGAGCGGCAGAGTGCAGTTGTGAAACGTTTACTAAGATTGTGAAGCAGCCTCGTCTTCTCATTGAGAGGTACAGTATTTAAATTCAGGAGTGGCTCGAGTGAACGTAGTCTGACTGAGCGCCTCGAAGTGCTTCTTGTTGTATTTACCAGTGCGATTATGAGCACAGTGGATATTTTATGGCACATCTTACGATTTAAGATTATTTATTTTTATACTTTTATTCATTACGATTTATTATATGTATAGACTAGCTTCTGCGCGCGACTTCATTCGAGTGGAAGTCATAAGACACCGCAATTTACTTAAATAACAGCCACACTTTTATAAAACTTTCCTGTATACCACTTTTGTAGTTTTAGTCCCAGCAGCCAAAATATGAAGAGAGTTAGGACTGGTGATTGGTGACGCGGGAGCAGCAGCCTTGTGAGAAGTAGCTCGTCCTGAGTTCGACACCCGCAGCTTTCAGAAGTAATTTCCCATTGCTTGCGAAGTTTTCCGTTTCTTTGTTTGTTTCTTGTGAATTAATTAACACCTGCGTTCCTGTATATGCTACAGGTACCCGCCCTTGTCCCATTTCAAAATTCTACCCTCTATATTATGTCATGATAGACTGCTTAGCTCCATAAGGGTAAAACATAGTATAATCAGCATATAACGTTCCCACTGCTGGGACACAGGCCTCCTCTCTGTGAGAGGGAGTGGGCCATAATCCACCACACGGGCCCAGTGCGGGTTGGCGGATGTCACATGTCTTCGCATTTTTGTTTCTAGGACATACCGGTTTCCTAAGGTTTTTTTTCTTCACCGTTGTGGGAGCAGTGGTGATGAAATTAAATACTCAAATTAAAGTGCCTGCTTCGGTTCGAACTCACGAGTAAAACATGATGATAATCATTTAAAAGGTTAAATCCGGAGCTATCTGCAATATTTTTGCTCGTCTTTTTAATTTGAAACATTTTGATCTACCTTCACAGATTTTGGAAAAAAAACAGTCAGCAAGAAAATGAGCAATTTTCACAAAAAAAATGTTGATGCCAATCTCCTGTTTCTTATCAGGATCAAAAAACTAAATGAGGTTTGAGTACTAGAAAAGTCAGTGATCGCAAAAAAACCATATTATATAAGAATACGAACAAATTGCAAATAGCAAATAGCGTGATAATTTATAGCCTACAGACTGACCAAATTTATAGGGAATATTTATGCAAAATTTGAACAAAATCAGAATGAATCAAATGCAGGGTCAAATTTAATTAGCTAGCGAAACTCCACAGACGTAATGGGATAACTAAACATGATAAAACAAAAAAAATATTCATTTAATGACAATTTTTTGTAGCGTCATGGGCCTCTGTTAGTGTAGTCAATTGAAATATCAGTTTATTTATGTGTAAATTTCACAGGCGTGATGGGTATCGATCTCTTAACACGATAAAATAAAATAAATCAGTTTTTCTCAACTCATTCTTCAAGTAACAACACTACCAGCGGTCGTTGACCCCTAAAAAAAATCCATCAAATCTTTTTTTATTTTATTGTGTTAGGATATGGATCACGTCTGCGGAGTTTCGCTAGCAAATTTAATTTGAACCTGTAGATATAAATCCACAAGGTTACTTGGACATTGCGCAGGATACGCTCACGATGCAAGCATTGCGCTGCCTTTTCATCTGACACCAAAGCCCTTTAACGCCTTTCGTCAGGTGTAAAGAGTGAAAAATGCGTACCTATTTTGTTGAAAAATACGTGGCAGTCACGCTATACCTACTAAAGAAATTTTCCTTGGAACTAATTTCACCATAGGATATAACCAAGCTTTTCCGATATGGTTATCTAGAACTTTGATAAGTAAAATTACAAAACTTGAATGTCTACAGAAACCATGTGCTTTAGAAGTCCCAATTTCTTTTTTTCCCTATCTAAATAAATAAATAAAAAGCCTTTAGTGCTGTTCTTATTTTACATGCTATAAGATTTATAAAATACTAGCTGCCCGGCGCGTATGCAGAAAAACTCACCAAAGTTTCATCAAAATCGGTCCAGCCCCTTCGGGGTCTATTGAGGACAAACAAACAAACATAGATTTTTATTTATATGATGAAGATGAAGTGTGCCTGATACTTTAAAAAAACAAAGAAAATAAATATCGGCAAACGGTCGTTAATCTGATACAGCTTGTCTTCGGACAAAGACGTCCTCTAAAGATTTCCATTCTGACCTGTCCTTTGCTGTACGAGTCCATATCGGACCCGCTTTCTTCCCTATATGAGTTTTTTTATAACAAATAAAGCTTAAGGAAGAAACAGTTTCAGTTCTTTTCTACTCAGGGATTTGATACAGGTACCCTACGTTTTACGAGTTGGTCGCAGACTTCACTTCACACGCCTTTCATATCCACCCAAAAATATGTAAATGACAAAGTCACCGACATAAATATTTATATGAACACTCTGCAGTATTCGAAAATTTCAGCCTAATACTAGTAAATTCTCTACTGACTAGGGTCACTGAAAATGTCAATACAATATATATTTGTTACTTTGAAACAAGATTCATGTTACATGAGAAGCTGCGGATTAGGTACCAAATTGCTACATGTCGCGTGAGATCTTAAGGGTTAGAGGGCCAATTACCGACGTCAGTTATAGAATAATGAATTATGTGTGATTAACATTTATTATGATATTGTTTAAGGTATTAAAACCACATTTTTTGTATAAAAGATGAGTAGGTATGTAACATTGAAAATAATTTATAATCAAAAAGGTGCTCAATCGAAATGTTTTGAACCTGGGGAATTGGTTTACTTACCTTTACTACTTTTTCATAAAGAGTTTTCTCATGCTTACGGTACTTAATTTCTTAGCAAAATGGAAAAGCTTATTAAAACAAACTTCTCATAATATCCTTCCTTTATCAAGACAGTGCAGCCACAAACTTCTCTTTAATTCTCCAAAAAGCGTTCTCTACGAAGCAGATTTGTATCGTAATTTGCATAGTTAAGTCTGGAACTCACATAGAGGTACACATAAGCCAACTTCCGTCATAACTCCGCAGCCGATGTCGGCGAGCAAATAAGTAAATAGCAAGTTTAAGCAAACACTATTAACTGTTTAGTAGTTTAAGAAACGGTCTCAATTTACCCTTAACATAATCTAGTTTGTGCTTAATCAAAATTCCGGGCCGCACTCAATATGGATACGGGTTAGCGCTGTATAATGGCTTGTACCTTCGCATATATTATTAGGTACTTATGTGATATACATGCTGTTACGTTAATTAGCTTAATCTGAAGTACAAACTGACAATTAACTAGGCGCTAACGATTTGTTGTTGTGGTTAGAGAGGGGAGTGACAGATTGTGTTCGGTACGAGGGAGTTAGTTCGTTGCCAAGGTTATCCGTATGTGGCATTCCTGGTTAATGTTTTGGCAAACTCATTTTTATTAGGTAATGGGATAAAAACCCCAGTTACTAATTAGACTTCATAGGTTTGTAAACTAATACTAACTCAGGATAGAGTTTAAAGCTTTAACGCTTATGGGGGTGGTGTCTGATAACTTGCACGAAAGCAACTAACTAAGTAAGTATCATTGTACCAACAGGAATAAAGTGTAAGTAAAAATATTACACGTATGATGTATCCATATGTGAAAGCATTGATTCTGTAAAAAGTCAAGATGTGTAACGTTGCGTCAAAAATTCAGCAGTTGCACAGCGGCGGTGGTGTTTAAAATTTCAAGAGCGGAGCGCGGGCGGCCTCGCTGAAGTATCACGAGTTCATAAATTAGTTACTTTACGAGGGAAAGGTCGCGCCCCCATAGCGCCGGGCCGTGTATAATTTTCATTTAAACACGAGCAGCCACAGGTCCTCGCCGTAAATCAGCTCCGACGGCCGCCCTTTGAGTCCGTGAAACGCGCGGCTCGACCGCCGCACGCCGGCCGACCGCCGACCGCCGAAGCGCCACAACAATGTAAAGACATTTCCATTGTACCGTAATAGGGCATTGTTTGTGACGTAAATTTTACTGCTGAATATGTAAATTTCGTTTTGCCGCGACCTCCAGCGAGAAATATTGCGAAAGTTTCGTCGAAAAATTAAAATCACGAATCGCGAACAAGTTTTTAATAACGATCGTTACAGCTTCGGAAAAAATATCGCTATTTGTACTGCAGAGGTATAAAATATTTTTATCCGTGAGATTAAAAATACTCGACCCCCTTTTTTAATATATTACTGTTTGTATACAATATAAAGCCAGAGGGAAATGACAATTCTGGGTTTCAAAAATACGTAAAATTAAACGTTTTATTGAGTGGCGTTTACATATCGAATCATAAATATTCATGGCGAAGGTTGCGCACATCTGCTCGGGAGGCGCGAGTGACACGAAAGGAAACAGACGAAATTCGCTCATCATTCCGTAACATGGACACGTAGTAGGGACCTATATCAAACAAACCTCCTCTTTCAAAGTTGTGTAAAGATACTAGTATAATCTTACGTAAATGGGTGCAATACAAAAGCTGTATTCCAAGATAACGGCGTCATAACCATAAATCCATATAAAAATCTCACGCTACAACACCGTGGACCACCTTTATCACCTCTTAACAGCGCGATAAATAACTATATGAAACTCATTACCAGGAAATAAGAAACTTCATTATACAGTAGAAGCAGTGCGCGATCTCGTTATCCACAAATAAAAAGGCTTTTTCAGTGGGAGGGCTGGCTGGCCCGAGGCGTTAATATTTAAACCTGCGCCGTCGAGATGGCTGCTCTAATGTGCTATTAGCCCCAAAACCGCGTGTTTGACTCGGCGGAAGCCACGCCGCAGCCGCACCGCGCCGATATGTTGGTATCTTAAACGCACCGTGAGCTCGGCAAACGTCTTATTATTATATAAATAATGTTTAGAGTATATACTTATACTAATCAGTAGAGTCGTCTTTTTCATGCATTGCTTTTGTCAGCAGCAAAGGTTTTTAACGGTTTTGTGCGATGGTTGATTTCGCCATAATAATATCATCATATTTTAAATTGACTGTCAAGTCCTCTATTAACAGTTAATCATTTGTTAATGGAATATCTAATCTCCTTTAAACTGTAGAAACGAAAATTATTTCGAAGAAGATTCTAATACTGAATTATGTTGCTGGTAACAGCTTGAACGGCACAGTTCAAAAACACCTAGAAGAGAGAACTTAAACTTTACTATCACGGCCAACATCAAATTGGGGACACAAAGTGACTCACAAAGAGGTATTAGCCTCACCAGACATACATTAGCCGACACAACCCTATAAAAAACGTTCCTTAAAGTAAGGTAGAAAAAGCCACAGGCCAAGGCACGCGGACGCAACGACGACGGACATGCACCTGACATTTATTACCTCCGACAAAACTCGCGTTCACATTAACTTCCATTTGCAATGGTAAAGGTGAACGCATATCTTGCTAGGGGTACGTATTAAATCCCGAAATTTCATAATAACTATGACTGAAATACCGACGTCCAAAACAACGAAATTCAAAATACCGAAAGTTTTAAATGCCGATAGCCGTTATATCGAAACATAAAATACCGATGTCCAAATGCCCGAAAGGATGAAACCCCGAATGGACGAAATCCCGAATGGACGAAATACCGATGGATGAAATCCCAAAGAGCAGCGACGTAGTTCCCGCGATTACTCATAGATGGTACTACAACACAGTTATGACGGTTACGTAATCTGTGGTTTTGTTTGATTTACTGGAGATTTTGTATATGTTGACTGGATGATTTGCTAATTCGAATTTTCGCGAAAACCCTAGGGATATTGCGAAAACACGGATAATTAGACAATGGTAAAAACATTTCTGCGAGCAACTTGGAATTAGCGCTCGCCGGCCGCTGCCGCGGCACCGCTCGCTACGCTCGCTTGGCTCGCGCGCGGTTGGTCAAAGTTTTAACCTAACCTAACCTATTTCACTCAATTCAAAATTACGAATCATACAATCTGCCGCAGAAATGTTTTTACCATTGGCTAATTATCCACTCGCAGGCAAATTGTATGATTCGTCATTTTGAATTGAGTGAAATAGGTTAGGTTAGGTTAAAACTGTGACCAACCGCGCGCGAGCCGAGCGAGCGTAGCGAGCGGTGCCGCGGCAGCGGCCGGCGAGCGCTACTTCCAAGTTGCTCGCAGAAATGTTTTCACCATTGTCTAATTATCCGTTAAATTTAATAAACTGTAGGCGAGTCGTCCATTAGGTATTTCATAGCTACATAGTTGAAATATCAAATATCTTAAAAAATCATTAGATAATTTAATTTGTAATAAAGTGTTCTTTTTTTTCCTAATTATACGTATGATTATCATTTAAACTTTTGTTTTAATTATATGTTATTGGTCCTCCTTTTTCTTGGTGGTTGCTCCTTTTTTGTCATATTCTTACAGATTTTAGGCTTTGGGATGTAATTTCGGGATTTTGAACTTCGGGATATAGAACGTCGGGATTTTAAGCTTCGGTATATGGATCCTCGGGATTTTAAACTTTCGGGCAAATGAACTTTCGGGATTTAAAACTTTCGACCAAACAATCATTCGGCGTTTAATTTTTCGGGATTACATCCATAGGTATTTTAAAATACGGTCTTTTAAATTTCGGTATTGTAATACGTACCCCTTGCTAGGATACAGCAAACAAGGTACAAAGGCCGGTAACTAAGGCCACGGTTTCCTCGAACAGCGGGGGCCGCCACATAACGGCCACAGTGGCGGCTGTCATGAAAATTATGGAGAAGGGGTTTGACTTCACGGTGTCTCTAGAAAAACACACCAATTTACTTTCATAACGTTTCGGTGACGGCATTCGCCCATAAACTGCGGACGCTTTCTGGTGGCCACCGCTTTTCTAGGAAACTGTACTTTTACACTCCATCGGATATCCCAGTTCATTTCTACCACTGAGGCTCCAAATGGTTTGAACCTCAAAAGGGAATGAACGGGAATGCAGTTTTCTGTAGTTTCCTAAAAGTGCTGCAGTTTGATATGCTGAGGTTCTGTTGGCAGAAGCATGACTAAGTATAAGAGAAAACTAGTTTAACTCTTTGTTTGTCATTTTGTGGACAGCCTTTGGTTAGCAGATACAAATATAACGAAAAAGTTGAATACGAGCAGATACTAAACAAAGTAGTTATCGCAAATGGCACCATTGAAATCAGGTCAGGATGATAGGCGATGCCAGCCTAATCACAACGTACTGAGTTAATACATCCTTTGGCCATGCGTTTTGATTACGACTATAGGTATCCTTCATGACCATTGATTGTAGTAGAAGAAGGTTCATGTTCATGGAGTCCACAGTTTTAAACTGCGTTTTTGTTTACTCGTTTTATTTTGAAAGGAAATACTACAGAGTTAGTTATTTGACGAATTTTTAGATCGGGTTAAGCAGGTACCGTATATTTTTCCCGTATATTCAGAACTAAGTTCTTTATTGTTGTTTTGTTTTGACGTAACAAACAATAAAGTACTTAGTTCTGAATTCAAATTATGATAAACGATAAATCTAATAATTGATGGACATGGAAATTAGCATTCGTTTGTATTCGGAAATGCGATGATTTCCAAGGGACATGAAGAAAATAGTTGTACTGTATGTACTTTAGATTGATGCGAAAACTCTTGACTTTCTTACCACATTTGTTTATCAAATAAGACATGTTACCAAAAACACACTCAACATGCTCCACGTTCGCTTTGCCTCGACAGAATGTGCGCTCACCTTTACTTCCATTTGCACTGCACTTTTAAATTTTCGCTTCATATTCCATATAAAATGGGACAATGTGAAAGATACATAGAAAGTTTCCGAAACACGATGTGTTTAAGAGGCAAATAGTATACCGTACGAGGAAATGTATCTGAATATTCAGTTTTTGGTGTCAAGTGAATTGTCATAATTATAGCTGTTAGTGAAGTTGTGTAGTTACTACTATCAGACCTATTTCTGAAGGGAATGGATCAAATGCTAGGTAATTGGCGGCAGATGAAGCATTTCAACTTCGCCTCTGTGATAGCAACGGCCAGGCGATGCCTCTGGTGGCATAGCATATGTGTACAGTACAAGCAGCTGTGACCACTAACCATCATTTGGATCACCTGCTTTGCGTCAGAAGACGAGGTACACGTTGACGGTGCAGTTACTGGAGTCGCACCACAACGTCAACTTTAAGGCGTTCGTGGTGCGCGCACCGAGTTATTATCTGCCCGTCATCATGGAAGAAGACTTTTGGCCGAAGGACGTGGTGTTCCGTCACTGCCGCGGACAAGTACCACAGGACAGCAGAAGGACAAGCTTGTGAAGTGCTACTAACATTGTTTTAAGCTACATATATTTTATTAACACAAGGTTTTGTTGTATACTTTATTTATGTTAGTTTGTAATATATCTATGGGCCATTGTAGCCTGAAATAAATGTTTTATTTATTTATTTCATTATTTTACACTGTACTATGTTGTTACATGGTCATAATTCAACATTATAGCAAGTCATCCTGTCAGGTGGGTACCTGGCAGGATTACTTGCTATAATGTTGATTGAAACATAAGTGAGTACTTATGTTTCAATCGAGAACATTATTAAGGATCAATTAATTAGGTCACGAGTTCCCTAAGCGTTAAATGTGTAAGCTATTAGCAAATTCTACGAAAGGCGGGGTGTAAAAAGCAATTTTTGGTCACAAACATTTAAAATCCCAACTTCCATTCTAAAATAACGACAAAAAGAAGTTACAAAATATTTACTTTTCGTAAGTGGGACTTAATAGATACTCCGTTAAAAAAACTATAGGTAAGCATTTTAAAAAGTATTCACAAAAATTTAAATATCAACATCAATTGCCGAGTGGTGGACAGGTAACAGATTACATACTTCTATTTGTTGCTTGATAAATACTTGAAGAAGACGTATCATGATACCGGTTAGAACCGGTAAATGATAATGATAAATGATAAATGATTTTATTTCTGTAAGTAGGTTTGCACGAACACTTTTACACGCCAATCATATTTTTTAAACTAGATGGTCATAATCTTGGTCAGATCATGTGAAGACCATGTAGATTAGTGTCTGAAATGGTCTTTTGAAGAAAGAACCACACAGATTAAATGGACCTGTCCAGTCAGTGCACGCATTCGTCAATAATCGTGCAGCTCAACTCGGAACTTCAGGAGCTCAACAATTCGACGAACAATACTAAAGAAAGGACATTTGGGTAGGCCGCATAAACTATTTAAACTGCCAGACCATGATCAAAACTATCTGAGAAAAATAAAGCAATGACCCACATAGTTCTCACACTTACAATAATTTAAAAAATATAATTATTTACGAAGTAAATACTCAAGTCATTGTATATATAAAATTCATCACTGTCAATGTGTATATAAAAATTCGGTCATAATGTTAAGGACCATGTAGATTGGTGTCTGAAATGGTCTTTTGAGGAAAGAACCACACAGATATAGTGGACCTGTCCAGTCAGTGCACGCAATTGTCAGTAACCGTGCAGCTCAACTTAGAATTTAAGGAGCTCAACGATTCGACGAACAATACCAAAGAAAGGACATTTGGGTAGGCCGCATAAACTATTTAAACTGCCAGACCATGATCAAAACTGAAACAATGACCCACGTAGTCCTCACATTCACAATAATTAAAATAATATAATACTTTTTACAGTAAATATTCATGTTTAAAATAGTTTGCAAAATAAAATAAAATCAACATTCAGTGTACATTTATTGAAGCATTATAAGCTATAATTTTTCTTATAAAACCCATAGTAGATATACATACAATAGTTCAACCAAAAATATTCGAGTCCAAGTTTATCAAAAGGTTTATGTTTCTCGTGTGTTCTGCCACCATCCCTGAAACGGCTTACGTCTTTCCCAATTTTTTGTTTGACTCCTGCTGTATATCTTGTATATAAATAAAAACAACATACGGACGGACAAGGGGAAATCCTATTATGTATCTGTTTTTATCTCATGATAAATGGCAGCGTATTTTTTTATGCAAAAATGCTGTCAATGAATTTCTGTTTCTGCGCATTGCAACGTCATGCATCAAACAGACCTTCATTGAAATACCATTTAAAATTCCACTAACCAACCAATCATTCCGATGTGACTATGTGAAAAAACGTGGCCATTTTTTAACGAAGTCGACTTTGGGTAACACAAAATCCTAGGCGAGAAAAAATGCATTACTTGTGTTTTATACTTCAAGAGAAGGGTTCATAAGTCAGAAAAAAGAAACATCTAACTCGACCAACTTTTATAACTTTTGTGGGTGAAGCAACTGGTTACATTAATTAAAGAAAGAGAACAAGAGACAATTAACAAAGTCACGTTATGACTTTAAAAACAGTCACAAAATAATAAGCTGTAGGTATACACGATCAACAAATTCTATTAATTCTATAGAAAAAGGTTTTACAATCAAAGGTTTTAAAACCTTTTTCAAGGTGACTGGGCTTCAGAGTAGGCACAACCCTCTTAAAAATGTATTACCACAGCCTCCTTTATAATGTTTATTCAAATAGAACACATTGCCGGAACCCATCGATTATCCAGGTAATTTCTTTTGTAACAATTGATTAAAATTTCCAAAACAAAGCGGCTGCTATGCAGTCAAAATATTACCAACTAGGTAATGGTCACTCAGAAAACCTCTTAAAAAGTTTAGATCATTTTATTCATAGTAACAAGCATCCCAGAAAATAAAAGAAGGTGAAAAAAGCCAAGGATTTTTTTTTAATGTAAATATTTTATTTAGGTATTTTGTTCGGATAATATATAAGCTAACAGCTATAATCTTTTATTAAATGCAACAAAAGTCCGCCATAGTTTAATTAAGTCAGGAAGTTATAAAACTTTCAATGAACTCAAATACACAACTTGTTTTAGAAGTTTGCCTCCCTAAACCAATATGACTTTACGTGTGCAGTCGGACACTGCTTACACCCATATTCCTGAAGCTAGAAATTAGTTCATAGTTTTATGCTGGTCGTTTATGAAAACTAATATATATATTCTAGTCTTGCTTTTGGCATGAAGTAAATAGCAGGGATGGCTTGGAGTCTATTTTCGTGCCTCCGATTATAAGGTCCCGAGAACCAGGGAAAACGTAAGTCAGGTTCTTGTATCGACATAGATTTTGTGACTTGCTGACTACTCAGACACAACATATTCAGCTGGGCGGAGGACGGATTTCCACAGTTATGGTATCGTTGGAAGTTTTTTATCTGACTATACAAAACAACTTCTTCTATTGGTGTCCGAATCATCAGTGAAAAAATATTGTATTCGGACACTGTGACCGAATATATTGTGTCTGAGTAGTCGGCAATTAGATTTTGTTCTGAATCTTTAGTTAGCCACACAGACTTTTCTTTTACACTGGTCAATGGGATTCTTGCACCGGTTTCTTTTGATAGTGTAGACTTTTTCAGTTTGGTTTCCATGATTCTGAAAAAATAGATAGTATTAGAGGTTGATATCTTTGAAATAATCCTTTTTTGGGGATTATTGTAGTACTCAAGATATTATAGCCAACAAGCGATAGATTAGTAAGCCTATTAACAGTACCTATTTTATGTTCTTAGCATCCCGTTGCTAACTGTGAGAACGTTATCCTTACTGAGCCTTATAACACTACAAGCGTTTGACAAATTGATCCAAAAATCTTAGGAAAACCAGGTCATAGTAGAATGTTATGTTCAGGTGACTGCTGCTCATCTACTTGATATGATCCTTTAGTACCCTCCAGCCTCGCGGGAAGAGGCGCTATCTATTCTCAGCCCGAGGCTAGCGGTAGCCTACTATTTAAAAATGCGAACATTCTGAATTCATGTTTGCATTAGATAGATACATTAGATAGATATCTAATTTTACCCTTTTTTGTTATTATTATTTATTAAGTGAGTAAAATTCTATACAGAATACCTAAATACTTATACACTAATAATAACTTTGTACGATTTGCACCGTGACGTCACAAGCCAAAAACAAAAAAAGTTGAGAATACTGTTTAAAAAAAGTAAATGAAACTTTCGTTGCGAGCAAAACTGCGTGCAAAGCTAGTAAAACATAACTGACTGAACTATCCCAAAATAAACGGGGCAACAAAAATGGTCGATAAATCCGCGCAATTTCATCGATGTCGGTATAATAAAACACGGACGATAGAGAACGCAATGCTATTCCAGTGGGCGATTTCAATATTATTACGATCACGTCCCACTAATATTTGACTGTCCAATTGCATAATACGCGAACGACGTCTGTAATCGTATTTATAGTGGACGTTCAGCAATTTTTTACATTTAAACGTAGAAAGGTAGTTTGGAAAATATATTACTTTTTATTTGAAAGGTTGGCAAACACAGCGACGTGACACGGCGACGATCGACGGGCGACGGCACAACTGATGGAAAGTTCCGCAGCCTGTAAACACCTGCAACAAAAAAAAGTACAGACCCACCTATTTGCTAACGCGCTCTGCCAACCTTAGAGACAAAGTTGGAATGTCTTATATGCCTGTAATTTTACCGAAACGCATGCCTTCCGACCCAGCACACAGAACTTACTTTGAAACACGAGTAAAGTTTTGTTTCCTAGGAAAGTGGTTGGTTTCGTCATAATATAACGGCCGTCATGAAAATCTGTCATTTTCACCAGTATTTGACATTAAGGTGTCAAAAACGCTCTATATTTGGACAGCCGTTATTGTGTGACCGTTCATCGCTTTCTGAGTATGCATATACGGACCTCTAAGTTACCAGAATCTATGTGTTTGATTTTGTAATAGAAGATGTGTTAAAGAAACTTAGTAAGCGTAGTAAGTCAATAATCATATGTGGAGATTTGAATATTAATTTATTAGAAAATACCTCGAATACTGTCAGCTTATTAAGTCTTTTTAGGTCATTTGATTTGTCAAATGTTTTTATTGAACCAACCCGTGTGCCAAATTCATCTACCACTTGTATAGATATTTTTTTTTGTAATTGTGATTACGTATACAAACAAATTGTAGATAAGTTGCCATCAGATCACAGTGGACAAACAATAATATTTTTGCTCCTACATGCCTTTACAAAAAATTCAAATAAGGTTTAGGCCAATTAAATGAAAAATTTAGAGAAATTAAATAATTCTTTGGCCAGTAAATTAATTGATCAGAGTTTTAATAATATAGGTGACCTAAATGAGTTCTACGGCGAGTTCTTTCGCTATTAAACACGCAATTTAATGACACTTTTCCACAAAAGGCTAAAAGTATGTACACAAAGTTTTTATTTAGTGATTGGGTGACTGCAAGTATTCGTATAAGCAGGGCAAAACTCTTTGAACTTTATGGCCTAAAGCAATATATATGAATAATAAAAGCTTTGATCAGTATGTTGCAATATATTCAAAATCTTTTAAAATACGTATAGCTAAAGCTCTTTATATTAGCAACAAAATAAAATCAGCTGATGATAAAATAAAAACTACCTGGCAAATAATAAATAATGAAACAGGTAGGAAAAAACAGCGTAACACTGAATTTAATTTAGAGACTGCACATGACCCCATCAACTCAGATGTAGAAATAGCTCAGGAATATGAAAAATTTTTTGCTAATATTCCCGCTTTCTGCTGCCTTACTAAAAAAGAATGTAAGAGCATACCCTTCGGAGTTTAGGTTTCAGCATACAAAGCCCCAATCTATTATAAAAGCTTATAAAGATCTTAAAATTAAATCAACAAAAGATTCTGGGGAATGTGTGTAAAAGTCTGTAGATCTCTCATAGAAACCATTGGGGCGCAATGGTTTCTATTAGCTTTCATATTTAACACCAGTGTAGACCAAGGAGTCTTTCTGGATCTTATGAAACACAGTAAACTAGTTCCATTGTTCAAATCCGGAAGAACTCAACAATTATCGGCTTGTGTCAATTCTGCCAGTTCTCAGTAAATTGTTAGAAAAGTTGATGCTCAATCAAATTTTACGTCACTTTAATAAAAAAATATTCTTTCATGAACAACAGTACGGTTTCACCAAAGGGCATTGTACCACTGACGGTGTCACTATAATAAAGAACATTTTTAAAGCCTGGGAAGAAGCAAAGATGCCATTGGATTTTTTTGCGACCTCTCTAAGGCGTTCAATTGCGTAAACCATGAGACACTTCTGCTTAACCTAGAGCATTATGAAATTAGGAATACAGCTCTTGATTTACCTGACAGATCTACCTGAAAGATAGGTGGGATAGGTGGTAGAAAGGTAGGTGGGTTCAAGTAAACGGCATAAACTTATGAGGGTCTTAAATGTCTAGGGGCGTTCCTTAAGGTTCGATATTGGGCCCATTCCTCTTTTTAGTTTACATTAATGATTTACCCCAATTACTTCAAAATCAACCTAAGATGGTGTTATTCGCAGATTACACATCATTGATCTTTAAAATAGAACGAGACGGTCACAAAATCGTGACAACTTGAATAACTCTATTCTTCAGGTTCACGATTGGCTTACAGTAAATAATTTGGTATGAAAAAAAATAAGGTATGAAACGTTAAATACAAGATTGTTTAAAATTAAGTTTTTTAAATGGTTACTTGAATGCAGTTTTTATAGTTTAAAAGAATTTTATGATAAAAAATAATGGTGGTCTTCTTCACCTAACTTTACAATTTTGCATGCTATGTTTTTATCCTAGCTAAACATGTTGTGCCATATGAATTTGTATTTAACACCATTTTATACCATGTTTTACGCAAATAAATATTTTATTATTATTATTATTATTAAAAAATATGCCAAATGATTTAAGTTACCTAACGTTAGAAGTAGCGAATTTGACATCATATTGAATGGAGAAAATCTAGAATTTATTAATCCTGTTTTCCTAGGAATCCCGCTAGACGAGAAATAACAAAGGAGACCTCATATGACATCTCTTGCGGGGCGGCTAAGCTCGGCCGCTTATGCTGTTAGAAACAACTGTATGCTGTTATACAACAACATATTACAAATTAGAGGATTATATCTATATAAAAAAGGAGAAACTGACTGACATATCAACGCACATCCGAAATCACTGGGACTAGGAACGTGAAATTACGCACACGGCTTTTTTTTTTTAATGTAGGGGAGCACCAAGAAAGGGTTTTTGGGAATTTGACCGGAAGAATTAGAGATTGAAGGATGGATTTTGTTTGTATGAAAAATCTTATTCCTTGAGTTAATAAACTTGAAACTTAGCACGAATACATATCAAAGTAAATTATAAAAAATATCATTTTTTATTTTTCTAAACAACTCCTTTATAGGGGATTGGGGACGTGTCAAAGTTACAGTTTGTATGGAAGAATTTTAACGCGCGGTCCGATTAACTCAAAACTCAATACTTATACTAAAGAACAAAAATCAAGAACAACGTATATCAGGGTTTTTCGGAAATCGTCTCCTGAAGGGGTCCTTAAATTTGTAAGGGGAGGATTTTACTGCGTGGCTTGATTAATTCAAAAATTGGTATGAATAATTTTTAGTGTAAGTTATAGAAACATCCCAAAGTTTTTTCAAATTCCACCCCCGTGGGGGAGAAAAGAGTGGATACAGTTCATATGAAAAAGCATATTCCTTTGGGCAATAAATAGGGCAATAGTTTCTTCCCGTTTCACCACGACAGGGTTGTCTAAAAAAAAAAAAAATCTTATTCATCTATGAACTTATAAATTGGCCCGAATTTATCTAAATCTATACTAATACTAGCTGCGCCCCACGGTTTCACGCGCAGACGTATGAAATATACTTTACGACCTATTTTCAGACCTACCAAATATACACAAAAAATTTCATAAAAATCGGTCAAGCCGTTTCGGAAGAGTTCGATAATAAACACTGTGACATGAGATTTTTATATATTAGATAATAAAGCTAAAGAGTTTGTTTTATTGTTTGAATGCGCTAATGTCTGGAACTACCAGACAAATATAAAAATGGATACCCTATTCTTGAGGAAGTTTATTTAATATTTCGCTAGGACCCTTAAGAGCCGAGCAAAGGGAAAAAAGGAGAAAGATCGCTAAGCGATAAAGAAGTAATAGCGCGGGCGGGCGATGAGATGCGACGGGGTAGGTCGGGGGAACAAGAAATTTCACGCAGACGAAGCCGCGGGCAGAAGATACACTACTACTAGATGGACTAGCTTCTGCCTGCTGGTCCAGCTCCATAGGACAATCTAGAGTCTAGACAAAATCAAACTGGTTGCTAATTTAATTGTATAATTTACAATTTTTGTGACATTTATTTTACATTCTGTAATTAGTTTAACTCACAGACTAAAAGTAATACTTGTAAAAAATTTTGGAAAATCATCTACTTGTACAATATTTGTAAATATGTGAGCACCGTGTATCAATCACATAATTAATTTACCTGGCATTGCTTTATATTTAATTCTTTTTACCTATGGCGGTATAGTAATTTTATTCCAGGTGCATCATAACATAACGTAATTGTGTGTACAAAAATACATTAATGTTATGGAGACTGGAGCCTGTACTAGGAATACTATGTGTTATAGGTCTCCAGGCCTCCAACCTACACGGACAAGTTACACTGATACAAACGTCTTCACATATAATTATATAATTAATGTATACAAAATATTGTAAAATATTTTAAAAGAGTAACGGTAGAGTTTCTTGCCCATTCTTCTCCATACCAAACTTCCTTTTAGAGACGGCAACTAGAACCAATTAATTTTTTTTGTTAATTTTTACGTTCAAATGTGCCTTATACGTGCCTATTTCAAATAAATGAATTGACTTTGAATTTGACTTAGGAAACCATGAAAGCTTAAGTACGGTCTCTGTCCGGAGCTCTACAACTAAGCATCTGTAGAATACTCTTTTTCCTAGAGAGGACAGGCGTGATGATTTTTATGATGTTTTGATTGATGGAGGTACTTTATTTTCATGAATAACACGTTACAGTAATTTTGTTCCCATGAATATTTAGCAACGCAAAATTGTGTTAAATCACTCCTGAATGCTTTAACTTATTATTTATATTCTTTATATATACACAGCCGTTTATGTCTGCCATTTTTTATTTGAAAAATAGTAGTAGACTATCCGTTACCTCATCATCATGTGCCTTCCGTTTTCTCAACTAAGTTGGGGTCAGCTTCCAGTCTAACCGGATGCAGCTGAATACCCGTATTTTACATGGAGCGACTGCTTGTCTGGCCTCCACAACCCAGTTACTGGGTAATATGACAACCATAACCACATACCTATCTCCAAAAAAACTCAAACTTTTCCAAATTTTGCTGTTCAGAATCGTTTCTAACTTGATAATTCTGTGTAAATGGGCCTAAATCTGCGGCTAGTAGCTAAGCTACCAAGGGCTTGGACATACTAAGCCTTTACCTAATTGTGTGATTATTTGCCTAACTCTGTTTACTTATCGTATTCACAGCGACCGAACTTGCCCGACGACGATGTTGCCACTTAATGTAACTTAATAAGCTAGTTTCGACGCAGTCCCTAGATATTTTCTGGGAACCCTAATTTTCGTGTATAAATAGGTGTAATACCTAGAGTTGGTAGATGATAAAATAGCAACTAAGTAGAACGAAATTAATACAATCTTACCTATAATAGGTAGGTACCTACATTACATTTAATATAAATAATGTGTTTTTCTTTTACGCTCAAAGTAAAATAAAAATATATCAGTGCATTATTCTCTCTGAACTTAGCCTGTAGGAGATAACCTTTAACCGTCGCTTTCTAAAATCATAACCAAACTGGAATTTACTTCTCAAAAGTGTGAATACTAATTGGCAGTTTTATTTTCAATTCACTATGCAAAACGTGTTCAGCTAACGTTGATCATTAACACATTACCATGAATTTAGAAACTATACAAACTAAACTTTATAACTACTAACAAAATATATGGTACCTTACTTCGGTTTTAATTCTAATAAACAATCTTCTATTAATCTTAGAACTTTCCCAGCTTCCAACGGTCTGGATAAAGAAACAGGGTTTCTCTGGTTAAAAATAGACCGCCCGTCCCTTCCTATGGGAGTTGTTAAAGCCAACTAAGAGATTGTTTCGGAGCATGCAGAGGTTGGCCACTTAGTACAATGCTCCGGTGCAGTAGTAATACAAGCATGTACCTATTCTATGTACCACCCACTATCCCTTTGCCAAACTAGGGATTTTGACCAGTAATTGGAGCTGCCTATAAGTACTGATTCGTTGATTTATGAAACTCATACTCAGCTAGCGACATCGTATAATATCTTAAAAGTATTTAAATTTTCTTTAGTACTCCCAGAAGACAAGCACCACTTGAAAATAAAAATGATAAACATAATGAGCAATAAAACTGACGATTTCAACTCTCGACACGCTAATGGCTTCCTTCTTGTTCATAATAATAAGAAAAAATACAAATAAAACGCTCCGCTGAATTGAAATTCTAATGTCTCTTGAATAATTGAAAACGTTTGGGTACCCAGTGAAGTTTTTCCTTAAATATTTGAAAAAACAAAAACACATCTAATCTGTCGCTTGTTTCGTACACAGAAACTCATTTCGCCATTTTTCAATTTATTTTGTTTGAGTTTTGCCCACGAGCAGGAATTAGTTTCATAGAGTAAGATTAGTCGCGCGTAGGTACTACCTACTACAGAAGTGTAACGTTCAAGAAATTTCCCTAATTTTCATTTTATTTGTAAATAAAACCTGGACGTAGGCTAAATTTCAAGTAATTACTGAAACTACGAGTAGGTACCGAGAATTTTGATTGCTCATCAACCCGTGTAGAAAGTTGCTATAAAATTTTACAACATTCATAAATTATGAAGGCGAGTTGAATTCATTATTTAGGATATATGAATACCGCTGGTTGTAAATATAGCGGGAGATAATAACTAACTAACTAATAACTAATTTGAGCTCTGCCAGTGCTCGGAGACTAATTAGCGAGTATCGTAAAGAGCAATAACGTGTCAGGTTTAAACATGGCAGTGATGTGACATAAAGTTTGAGCACCGGTTGATAGAGCTTTATGTGCCGGAGCGCGAAAGATTGCAGAGGGGGCGTCACACTAACGTGATGCACTCGTTTCCTGTTTTTAGAAGCAATTTTGCATCGCAGCGCCCGTGACATGGCTATGCAACAAATATTCAATATAGACATGCCTATGAAGGCATATCTATACCTATTTACCTTTACTTTATTTTATGTCGTGATGCAGTCGCGTGTTTAAGATAGATGTATCAATCAACTAATAAGATAGTATTGTTGACATTGACACACGTTTGAAATTAACAGTCAGCTAAGTAGATAAGTAACTACAGCCCAGCAGAGTAGTCGGCTATTTTGTTATCATGGTAACATATTCACCGTCACAAGCTCATATGCCTCTCATATGCTCATAACCTCTCATGCCAAGGCGAGAGAAAAAACAAAACAATCCACATCATATTGGTATATTTTAACAATGCACTTTTGGTACTTGCTTATCCGTTACGAGCCCCGCAGTATACCCTCAGTTTACTTTTACAACTTGCGCTAAGATAAGCTACTGATATACTTCATGTTGAATTTTATACAGGGTGGCATCCCTATCGTCGCGCAAACTGTAACCATGAATACAGCACATGATTCTAGAACCCCTAGCAACCGAGGAAAAATTTCAACGCCGGGGGCTTCAGAAGCATGTACTGAATCCATGGTAACAATTTGCGCGTCATTGTCCCTACTACCCTGTATACCTACCTACTTATGCCATCACAAATACCACATCGTTTGCAAAACGTCAGTAAATAATACCTCTGATTTGGTGGCTACAACAACCATTTCAAACTTCTAAATTACGTAGTATTCAAGTTCTATAACATCTCAAATTCATCAATATAAGTAAATATCCATTTTCAATAATTAAGTAAACTAGAACAGAGTTCTAAACAGCTACTACGCATCTATCGAGCTAGTTTAATAAAGTTCCCAACTATTCGACACAGAAGGTGTAGGCAAGGTTAATTCTACCTACTTGGGCCATTGTGTTTTAATCTAATTTATAAGGAGAGGATTTATGAGGCCGTAGAGAAGGGAAAATAGCCTCACGCAACGTGTCTGTGCCGGTTCTATTGGATACGTGAGCGTGATACATCGAACAGCTCTCCGCAACACGTACGCCGGCGATTTATCTCGGCGACTCTTTGACAAAACCCGCCCCAGGCCCCCCTCACCTCACTTGTCTACACACAATAAAATAAATAAAACATATCTCCACCGCGTCGCTCTACAACATCGTTTACTCAAACGACAAAACCTATTCACTCCCTAAATATTTGTTACATTTCTAAATTCAACTATAATTAAACCAGCAAAGATTTCTCATTTTTATTTAGTAGCGGAAATAAAAAATATTAATGACACAAATTTTAAGCTGAAGCCAGCGAGTCGGGGCCGGGCGTACCCAGACCAAATGAAATGTTGATTTTATGACTCGCGTTTTACGTCCTACTGACGGCAGATGAAACAAAATACACGTTCATTAGCGCAGACCAGGAAATTATATTACAGTTGGTACCTGATTATGAAATCACCGGCCCTACACAGCCAGTTCAAGCCCCTACTCTCAGGTGTACATACTTCACTCTACTCTGCAATTAGTGCATTTGGTGTCGGCGCCACGGCTAAACTTTATCTTTTCATCCCTTTTACAACTCCTCGAAGAGCCTACTGTGAGTAACAAACCTCGACATTTGATTAAAGAAAAGTCTTAACAAGAGTGAGCAGTCGTATAAAAGCATTTGAAGTCGTAGATTTAATTAGAATAATGGATTCTTTCAGGCTCCGTGAGTCTTCAAGCTACAAGGTTACATGTCGTCGGTCCGTAAGAGTTCATATTTTAAAATTAGCATTTGAGCAAGGTTGTAAGTAGGGGATGACATTAGTGCCGGGGCTGGCGACATGAAACAGAATCCACGCGATGCATGCCGACTTAATCCCAGGTAATGGGACGTAATAAAATGTAAGAGGCTAAGGGTTACGACAGACGTGCGCGCGTGACCTGTTATCTTTCCCTTTTGGACTACTTAGGAGAACACAAAATCAGATTTTGTTGCTTACGAGCGGAATCTCTTATGGACGTAGTTGGAGCATTAAATTAGACATAATTTACAAAGATCCGTCTGCGAGTCGTTTGTCAGGTATTATGAGTTTTATGAAGGTAATTGATTGAACGCTTTCTCTCGAGTCATCACGTGTGAATTTTCTAACTTTCTCTTTATGACGTCGGGTTTTGACAAATTAACACGTCACCGAAGAGATACGGCGCGCGCTCAGGGCTCGCCCATCAATATCGACGCGGCCACCATTACTCAATATCACTCAAGTGGAACTGCCCAATTTACAGCTACATTTAACTGATTTGATTGAATCCACCGAAAGTTATCACCTCGGAACGCTTTCAGGCTCACATTGGTCAAGTAGATGTGAATACATTACATGCTAGGAATATATATTACTTGTGTACGGGGTTTTAGCTGTTTATAATGCAAGTAGTGCCCAAGCAATGTCAATGGTACGTGTTGTTGTAGTGCAAGCATACGTGAACTAATTGCAGTAGTTTATTCCCAAAGGCCAGAATAACTTGCATCGTAATCCAAAAAATATACAATATAAACGCATTATGAGTAGCGTAATATACCTCATAGCCACTCATGGAGACAAGAAAGTTTCACTACTCTAAAGCAATCGGAACATATCCTGTCATCAGTAAATAATTCCTAGCATTCAGTGTTTCAGTCTTCATTTTAGAAAGGTTTTCTTCACAACGGAAAGGAATCGTTCCCCTTCTTTCCGTTCACGTATTCCGCTCTTGACCCTGAAAACATTGGGCTTAACCTTCCTCAACGAATATTGCTTCGTGCCGCGAAAAGTTTATAAGATACTTTAGGGATTTTATATTGACTTGCTTAAGATAAACAAAACTGTTTATTGTGAATCCGAACAAAGAATTGACCATAGTAATACACCCCGTGTTTATTGTAGCACTAGAACCTCTCACGAAGTTATGCAGTTCTGTCTTTTTGAGCAACTTAAGTATATCAACATATAGTAAATTTTGACATACCTATTTTTAGTTACTTTATTCAAACAAACATAACACTCGTGTGAATAAGGTGGGTATGAATAACTTAAAACAGATATGAATATCTGCCATTCGTGACTAAAATCCCTGACTCCCACGTCTGAAATATGAGTTGTCTTCGTTAAACCAGCACTCATGGCCCAACCGGGATCATATTCAACTTATAAATGTAGCGGAATCTCACACAATTGTTGGCCTGTTCTTATTTAATTTCCGCTTGCTGTTTGTTCTACGTTTTTCATTTGTTTTGTAGTGGCGGCCGTCGCAAAGTTAAACATAGCGGTATGTTAGGTGGGTTCTGTATGAAATGACGCGACTTTGATGTATCGTAGAGCGTCGCTGGTCGGACCCTGAATATTTACGAGAAGCGAAGGCCCGGGCTCCCGTCGCCTCGCGCGCCGGGAACCGTGTCACATTATTCATGAACTATATTTTATGTTACATCTGCCAAAATACACTCATCGAGCATCGCATAAGATGAATGCTTCAGCACCTTTAGCTTGCTAGATATTGGCACAATATTTTCATTTTGTAGAAAACGTGCTAAACATTTTTGTAATGTATATGGTATTTTTATTTGTAGCCTTCTTATTTCCGAGTATGTCGACACTGACCATGAAATAATAATCTCTTTAAGAAGTTATTGTAATTCTAGCCACTTTGAACACGCACAGCATGGATTAGATAATGACAACCGTCTAAGTATTTTCTTTTTCTGGGGATAACTTCGAATGCAAACCTAATTTCACACTAAGTATATATATACCACGACAGGTATTTTAGTAGGTACCTATAAATACCGATTTCTAACCATATCGGTCTTTAAAATAGCCGAAAACACAAGCTTATCTATAAAAAAATACATATGTCTCGCGACCACGCATCGCCACATATCTCATTAGTTTCGACTATAAATAAACTGGCCATAAATAAAAAATAAAACGATTTTCAGCCAAATCCATACCTATAAAACAAAAAATTCGTAAAGATATTTCAAAGAGAATTCTCTTTGGGATATTTTATCAGACAACCTTAAAAATACGTGATACCTGTATAACAGATGAAGCTATGCGAGCCAATATATTTTATAACGTCTTCAATTCAAAGATCTTTGTTACATTGTTTATTTTAACAAACATTTTTATGTTCAACAACGTGAAAGCGTTCCAAATTACCTTACAATATCTTTTATTTATCGTTGATTATTGACTTCCTGACTGAACATTTCATTCCAGTTAACGAAGCAAAGAGCTATTTTATTGTAAACGCTTTGTTTACGAATGGCAACCGAGAACAACAAAGTCAACAGTTATTTGGGCAATAAATTTCTTTATTTTGAATTCGAACGTGCGTAAAGAATAACGGAACAATACCAGAATTAGGTGTAACTCACTGTTATTACAGGCATTCGGCAACCGACCTAATTTTTTACGCAAAGTGCCTCCAGCTTTATTCAATATTTATTTGCAAATTTTCAGCAGAGTCGCTAAATTTTTAACCTAAAATTCGAATACTTTGGTTGAAATAACCCAACACCTGGGAGCAATTATTATGAAAGATAATAGTGTTCTGAAACATAAATGAATAGTCAACAATACAATGGTCGTATCGTGGAGTGCGTTTCTATAAATATGTGCCCAAAAACTAAGTAGTTCAAACATTCGGCCAAAGTAATTGACCATCTCGTCGTATTAAATTATATTTTTATTCAAAGAAACGAAAAATGTAGAGAAATAAACGAAGAGGTAAATTACGGGCACCGCAATAATTTCTCTTGTGGACATTTTGTTTTCCTTTATTGGTCATATTTATCAGTGCGAACGCCCGCAGTGGCAAATAAATCGCTTGCTCATTTCAAGTGAACCTCTTATTTCTTAGACGCGCGCACTGAACGAGGTTGGGGCCGATTAAACTATGTGATTTTGTTCCTCTCGAATTTTCATATATTCTTCCCACGCTGCGCAAAAGTTGTCGAATGTCCGACATAGACTTGGTATTTAGCTACGATGATTATTTTACCCAGATGGAAATAAACAAAAAGTTCAGGAAAAAACAGGAACGAGTTTGACCAACAAAATGTTATCAAAGTCCTGTAACTATAACACGGAATGTTTATAAAATATTTTTCGTATTAACTGCACTCGCGTACTCCAATAAAAACAGCGAACGCAAACTGTAGAACAGTTAACACATTCGCCGAAATAAGAGCATCAAATATAAACTATATAAATAACTCATAAAACTAAATAATAACTATTTTATCTTCCTAGCATTTTAATGAACTTATTTGTAATTTTCCGTCCGCTACGTCAACTTAATTGGCAACCCGTACAGAAAAGAGGAGAATCAACTTTATTCGAAGCTGCTGCATCTAGCTTCTTAATGACTCATGAATACTTCACGACTAGCTGTGTCCCATTTTAACTCTTAGACAAAAATAACAGTAAGACTGTCGTCTATGACAGCATTTAAAAGTAGATTTTTCTAAAAATCCAACTTTGTTTGTTAGCAATTGCGCTCCTCTCGAAGGCTGTGTAAAAGTTAACTAAACTAATTTATTTTGGGGCGGGTTCCTATAACTACCGAGCGCCCGGTACATATAAGACCAACAACGGTTCGTTAATCCGTTATTATAAATACGATTCTTAACATATGTATACACGATCAAGGGTGGCCCAGTCAGGCTGTCCACTGTCTGCATGTGTGTCAGGCTCATATGTTGTTCAGGCTGACCGACTACGAGTAATTCTCTGACCGGTTTGCATTCATAGTGGGTGGTGGTGGGTAGCAGCCTTAGGCTTGATCACTCAAAAACCAAACATACGATAGCTACTCGTAACTGCGCTGTTTTGACAAAGAACATTCCATTATAGCAGCAACCATAACCTCCTACTCCTTTTCGTACTTATGATGCGTGCCAGCAATATTGGCCCTGATCTTAAACGAATTGTGTAGAATTTTTTCGCTTATTTACGATGAAAGGATCTTTCATTTTACCGTTCTGCCCACAGCCCGCCTACGCAATACCTTAAATATGAGAAAAAATAGCATTAATACCGTTCAAAGAAAAGTACAAATATAGAAAACAAAGATTTTAGCTTACATAAATGACTTTCCAAAACACGTCGCATTTCTGTTGGTTCTTTTTGCTGATGACAGCACGATAATAGTAAGAAATAATAAAAATAGAAACTATGAATGTGACATCAAAAACGCACTGCAACAATAAATTAATTGGCTTGAACATAATAATTTAAAATTAAATTTAAATAAAACTAAAATTTTGCAGTTTCGGAAAAGATTGACCACTCCTGACATAAATATAACTTTTAACGATAACAGAATTGAAGAAGTAGAGCATAAAAATTTTTTAGCTTGACAATTGACTCTAAACTGACTTGGAAATAACATGCATCAATTCTTATAACAAAATGAAGTAGGTTCGCCTTTGCTCTATATAAAGTTAAGAAAATAGTTAATCAGGCAGCTGTTGTAGCTGCGTATTATGGCTATATAGATTCCATATTACGTTACGGAGTAATTTTTTGGGCATATTCCTACGAGATAAATAACATTTTTTAAGCACAGATATAATAATAATAAAATTATTCGCAAAAAACATGTGTATACATACACACACACGTAGGTGCATATATGTAGGATGACAAAATATAAACAAAGTAGTTGTGCTTAATACATGTTTGCCAAACGTCATGGCATGCAAATCTTTAGAAAAATTTCATTTAAATTATTTAATTTCCAAATAATTATAATTAACAGAATAAAATCTTTATATAAATTTAAATTTTGTGTAAGTAGAATAAACATGTCACAGTCCAATTAGTAATAAGAGATCATTATAACATGTCACAATTATAAAAAAGAAGTACAAATAATAGTCAAAAAATCCTAATAACAAGTTACAATTATAATTAATAAAATGAGAATGAATTCAATTTGGTAACTTATCTACTATAAAATCGGTTAATGAATAATAACATTTATCCACAAGTAATATTGTAAGGTATTTTTTCAATTTATGTAACGGTTGCTCTCCTATACTGTGGGGTATTTTATTATAAACCGTGGGTGCCATACAAATCACTCCCTTTTTTAACAGTGCTGTATTATATGCACCTGTGTACAATAGACTCTTATACTGGGATCTCATAATGTTATTTCTTTTCCTGACGTCATTTAAATATGGAAATAATTGTTTATTTGTTTTGACGAATATAGCCAATTCTAAAATATACAGACATGGAAACGTTAACAGTTTATTCGTTTTAAAGACAGAGATACAACTATCCGTTATTTTTAGACCAAACATGGCTCTAAGGCAACGCTTTTGACATTTAAAAATGCTTTCCCTTTCGCTGCAATTGCCCCAGAATATTATGCCAAACCTCAAGACCGACACAACCAGACCATGATAAGCCACTAGTAGTGATTTCGAGTTAATTTTTTTCGACATATTGTGTAAAGCATAAGCGGAAGAGCTTATTTTTTTTAGAAGAGGTGCATTAGATCGATATGTAGTCTTAAACCAACGGAAAGTTGCAAACCGCATTTTAAATCTCTTGAAATACTAACATTACCCTGTCTTTACATATAGGAGACCGCATTGTTCGTCCAGAAAAATAGTGAACTGTTTACAAAAGCATCAGAGCAACGCTAAAGGTCGACACGACAAGAATATCGTCACGAATTATATCTAAGAGCCTCAAAGACCGCCCTTATGCACAAAAGCGTCATCTGCATGGCTCCGAAAATATTGAATAAAATACCAAATGACATTAAAAATTTAAGCTTGACACAATTTAAACGGAGACTAAATAATTTTTAATTGAAAAATCCTACCATACATAAAATGTGATAAACTAAATAACGATTATGTATTTATGCTTGAAAATTCAAACACTTTATTTATTAATTTTGTTCTGAATATTTATGAGAATAATTAAATTTATTCTAAATGTTTGTTATAAAAAATGATTGTATTCTAAATATTGACATTTTGGTTAATTTATATGTAATATCGATTTTAAATTCTTATATTGTTAAATAGTGTATGCCCTGATGGGTAGTTTTTTGAGTTACCATAATCTAACTATAAGACCTACTGTATCGATAATAAATACTTTGACTTTGAAAAAATTGTGAATTTTGCTATCACTTGAGACAAAATAACTAGAATGTCGGGCTTTATAGGAAATACGTAGGTTTCGTTAACATTACCTAGAGCACCTAAGTATAAGCGTGTCTGAGCTAAGCAAGTTTTGCGTTGTAGGTACATTAGCTCACACGAAACACGCTAAGTCTCCATGAGTATACCTAAACACCTACATAAATCGAGTCAGCTTTAATACTGAGGTCTTAAATTTTACAGAATGAATATAAATAACTAGATGATTGTCTCAAGCTCCAGTAGCCGCGTAATGTTATTACGATCATCCAAGTGGCTTTATAGTTTTCAATGCCAATATTGCAATATCAGTAATAAAAGTATCAATATACAACTTACCTTAGTCTTTTAGCAAAAGTTTCGGAAAACTTAGTTTCACTTTTACGATATGTTTTATTACTTCTTGGTACAGATTTCTTCTTTTTCTACAAAATAGGTACTCCAAAAAATACCTAGGTAAAAAGCTATATTCTAGAATAAAGTACCTACGTTCTTCACATTTCCTAATAATAGTCTCAAGAGCACATCTCGTTCGATCCGAGATCGAATTATGAGTTAAATCGCGGCGCGATAAACGCTGCTCAGCCGGTAAATGGGGAATAGAAATTTGTCTCAAAAAAATTCTCTTCCTGATGACGGTGATACGCTTTCGGCGAAATTACAAGTGCTACAGTTCCTTTTTTATTTTTGATGTGTGATTAATTTGTCTAGAATATGATGGATCGGAAATACTTAATGAAAGGCTTTGATAACAGTATCGTCATCGTTATCAACATAAATATAAAACGACGCTGGGCTAAGGGAAAAAGAAAAAAAACAATATACAATTCAGGATAAAACAAGTGATTCTTTTGTTTCTGCTGGCATCGTTAGTCGGTATTATTATTTGTAGTTTGAAGAGTGTAGTCTATATTTGTAACTTTTTCATCTATATACAAAGGGTTACGCATAATGAGCATATTGTAACATTATGCCCTGAATCTACAAACATCTACTTGACAGGATTTCTAAAGCTAACTTTGCCTACAGCCGGGAGCTAGGACTAGTAGGTAAAATAACTATGAAACTAATTAGGGATCAAAGAAACTTTGTCACAGACGACAGACAATGTCGAGAACTTGTTTTTCAATGGAAATGCCTGTTAAAAACAAAATTTTCTTTCGGCTAATTGGCTTAACAATGTTAGAGCACAATTTAACTAACTTTGGTTGGGGTCGGCTTCCATTCTAACTGGATGTATTGTCTTTGAACATAAAGATTCAATAAAAGACTAATGACTACGAGTACCTAACCTACCTATTTTATGACCGCTGATGCAAAAAGGGGGGTGTTATAAGTTTGATCGCTATGTGTGTCTGTCTGTGTGTCTATCTTTGGCACCGTAGCTCTTAAACGGGTGAACCGATTTGGATGCGGTTTTTTTTATTTGAAAGTAGGTTTTCTAGCGGTTATTCTTAGACATGTTTTATCGAAATCGGTTTAGCTGTTTCAAGGTCATCAGCTCTTTTTTGTGTCGGCGGTTTTTTAATTTTTACCTATTATCAAAGATCATTTTGGTAACACGTTTTCCTAAGTCTACAACGTCATATTAACAGTGTTATTCTACGAATAGGTTCCGCTTTGAAATTCGAACGATGGCGAGATGTGATTCCGCAATGATTTTATAGAGGTATGAGGAACAGGGTGTAAAGTTCACTCATACTCTATGGAAAAGGGAGGATCCTCCGACCAGACGGGTGTCGTGTCTGGTGGGCAACTGCCCAACGATTGATGTCGGGATGTTGTATATATGCTAGTTGCGCGGTAAACTCTGCTTGCGCGATGCAGGATTTTGCGTGACGTCAGTCTGACGCGTAGCTCGCATGTGGTGTTGTAGATGCCGCTACAATTTACTTAAAAACTAAAGTTCGCTTCCAATTTGTATTCAGTCTTTTGAGTGAGGTTTAAAGTAAACTCTACGAAATAGCACTATGGGTGACGGCAACAGTAGTAGTGCAACAAGGCTGGCGTAAGGCCAATGATTTATCTGCTTTGGAAGCGGTCTAATTCTAGCTGTGAATTTTTATAACCAGTCATAATAATTTACGGCCAAGGAGATGAATTGTTAAGCAAATTGACACCCTACGTCAATTTGCCGTGTTATTGGCCATTTATTACATATGTCAAAGAATGACAGTTGTGATTTTAATACCCTCACAATTTAAGTTCATAGTCAATTTGCTAAACAATTAATTTTCCTGACTTTACCTTTAAAAAACATTCTAAATCCATGAATTTACTGTTCACTACTACCTACGTAGATTTTTTGAAGCGAATTGTTAAATAAATGTTAATATCGATTATTCTAAGAAAGTATTATTATCAACTGAGGGAATACCCTTGACATCATAATGAATTTCATGATTTGTACTCCCCGCATACATAAGCAGACAATATAAGCTTGTAATTGATTACGGAAGCTGCAATGTTGTTGTCGCATGATACAACATACGTAGCTACATTTAGATATTGATAGCTGTTTGGATGTCTTACACGTATAATTTTGTTGTTCGCGTCGTCAAAACGCTTAAGTTCCTTGTCCCAGACATCAATTATTTGTTGTTACACAACCACCGCTGCTCAGGTTTCATTATGATGGTCGATTGATAGAAATAGGTATCTAATAATCTTTTGTAGGGATTTCATAACTACATTAGGAATTATGTACATAATGATGAAACAAGAAATGAATGAGAATTCTTGCGTGTTCCATAATGGATTCATGTTGATTTGACCTACCCACTCATACAAAAATATTTAACACAAATAATTTTTGTCTCACTATAAGACGTGAATTCCTTTGCCATAAACATATTGTGTTGAGAGCAGTGGTGACCAAGTAGAAACGGTCTCGACTTACGAGTTGTAGATCGTAGGTTAGAACCCAGGCAGGCAATTTACTTTGTGCAAATTACGTATTACATAACGGCGAAGGAAAACATCGTGAGGAAACCGACATGTTCTAGAACAAAAAATTCGAAGACATGTGACGTCTACCAACACGCATTGCGCCCGCGTGGTGGATTACGGCCCACTCCCTCTCTCAGAGAGGCCTGTGTCCCAGCAGTGGGAAAATTATAGGCTGGTTATGCTAAACATATTGTAGCCTACGTACTTTAAAAATGCAATTCTATAAACTTAACACATAAAGGTTCTACTAATAAAAAATAAAAGAAAGACATAAATCGTATCAGGCGCTTATCTTTCACAAGTTGTAGGAATCAAGCAACGGGTTAGTACGAGTATATGCTCCTTGGCAGCGAGCCAGCTAGCCAGCTTTACTTAAGCACTATTGTAGTTTTTACGTGCCTTTAAACGATTCTATCGCAACTATTTTTTACACCCTAGAACAAAGTTTGATGTTATGTATCGTCCTAGTTTAATAGCTAAAATTAGAATCTAGGTAAACCCTCGCAATTTAGATTAGAAAATATCTGGGCTATTGTTTGTGTGACGTTTAGATATTCAGAGTTAACAAAAGAGATGAATATTATTTTATTTTTACTTACTTTTTAATTCATCTTGTGGTTGTACTCAGTAGACAATATTTGAATTCTTTCGTGAGAATGCTTTTTTTCGTGCAATGGCGGTGTCATGATTATTAGCATGAGCTTTTGTGTTGATTGGACATCCTACCTAATTCTACACATATTTGCCAAATAGCAGGCGGACATTTGATTATCCCCAAAGTTCTAAGTCGCTTTATTTAAATTTCCTTAATACGTTTATGAGGTCCCTTTTACACAAAAAGGTAAGATACCTAGCTCCCCGAAGAACACTGAAGGTCTAACCCAAGTTCACAAGTAGCCGACTCGAATTTCGTAACACGAAAAAGTTTGTGTAACAACAGTGTGCGCCGGCGGTCTTCCCCGAGGACGCAGCCACAACAAATTACTGGCAAACAACTTCGAAATAAATTAACTCTCAACTTTCAAGCGTTTTACTTTCTTTTTGTTAGACGAAAAACAATTTCCTTTGTGTTTTGTTTACGTTGTAACGTTCTTTGGCGTGGAAACCGTTCGGTGAAAAATAAACATATTTTTATGTATCGGCAAGTAGCGGATATAAAAGGATCTAAAATTATTTTTATTCATCCCACTTACCAGTCTGTGTAAAAAATATTAGATATAAGATTTGTCCTATTATACCTACGGGTCCTTCAACCAACGGACAAAAAATCTTTTATGTAACTATTTTAATCTGAAGATCAAAAAATGTTTTGGGACCATTGTATTATCTAAAAACACATTAATTTTATGTCCCAGGCACTAGTCAGATACTTTTAGTAATAATTACCTATTTAATGCTGCTAAATGAACACAATCTTGAATTTCAATAGTCTAATTCTATTTTAAATAAAAGTATCTAAAATTTCCATTTGTATGTACCTAATTTTATAACTTCGTTTAAAATACAGCAAGTATTTTATTAAAACAAAGTCTCTTTAAATTGGTGCAAAAAATCATAAAGGTTAGCTTGAATTCTGCGAAATTTTATCTGAAAATACATGTCACTACAAACTCACGCTCACGAGCCTTCGGATACAAACGAACGAAGGGTCGGACAGAGGGACAGATGGACATGAAATTATAGGGATGCCCACTGGCTACGAAATCTAAAAACATACATACACTCATATAAGGGTTGGCCAGATAACTTCCTTACGTCATCGTCAAAAAACAAATGTGTGTGGTTCGTTTCAACCCTAGTTGTGAAACTTACAGGGTCGTTGAGTGCGAGCAAGGTTCCGCATAAATTGCTTTTAATTTCCCGCTTTGTCCATAATACATGATTCCACGTTAATGAGTCCGGAACGTTAATATTCAAGGTCCTCCGTGTAATCATTCGTCTGTGCCGCCGACTGGTATAACAGACCCACTTATTTATATTTACAGTAAACTTGAGCCTGATATTGTTGTTTTCACAAGAAAATTTGAATTTGTTTATTCAATTTCGACTCATTTCGTAACATTTTGTTGTCAAACAATATGCTAAAGATACAGTAAATTAGATTCTGCCTTTGATTTTATGGAGCAAATTAATTTCGGGCTGCTTATTAGCTCCGGCAAGACGTCTATATAATGTTTAATAGAAATTAACAAGCATGTTCGTATCATGCTGACAAGTAAAACAAAATTACGTATTTCTTGATCATAAAGTGTTATGGATGGAGTCGATGATATAAAACGAGAGTATCAATACATATTTAACTTACATGGGTCTCTCGAATTGCGAGATTTATTTGGGCTATTAATTGTTGTTTAAAAATTGAGAATAATTTAGAAACTTAGATTGCCTGTGGTTATATTTACGAGTATCTGCAACAGACAGAGGGTAACTAATAAATGTAACCACCTGTTCATATATTATTGCCTTTCACAGCTATTAAACAGATAGGGAATGGAACTACTAGATACATCATTTTAGATGAACATTAGACAACTTGAAAGAAAGTCTTAACGATATTATAGGGCTATATTTTAGTTAAAGAATATTCTTTCAGCAAAGTTTCCAAATTAACACCGGCGTTAAGTCTACAAAAACAATTGCCCATCGACAGCCCGTTAAGATGGCCACTTCGTGTTCCACGACAATACAGATTGACACATAAATTGTGGTACAATTTCCCTTTATTCTGGGAAATTAGACATTCAAAACTCAATTCTCGGCCAAGAGCCCAATTTTGAATGCAATTTACGGCTAATTAGACTCTTAAGTACAGAGGCCGGTGGCGCGAGGCGCGAGGCTGGAGACGCAGAGGAAGTTTGCAATGGTCGCGTTAATGCGCGCGAGGCGACGAGGCGCCAGCGCGGCCCCTAATGTGCAATAACTAGCACTGTTTTGTTTCTGTCGCCAACTTAACATTCTACTCGCTGACTCACTACTTGTCTTAGCTTGGTCGAGCCGAGACCCTGAGTTAAATGTAGCGTGGGATAGCCTTTTTGTTGAGCTATCATATTGTTTATAGAGCATTTGCAAAACAGTCGCATTTCTGGGTAATTTTTAGCTTACCAATTTGGTGAAAACAAACGAATCACCTCAATAAATTACAATAACACAATTACCTGGAAAGGATATTGCTAAAATGCTTCGGAAAACTTTTACGAAATTAAATGTTTACTTAAAGGCCTTTGAGATTGTTTTAACAATTTCTAAACCACTCTCTTTACTTATTCAAATATCCGCAATTATCAAAACTGAAAGTAATATTTTCGCGAAATATTTGGTGAAATTATTTCTTCCCTCAAAATTTGCCTTACATTCACGCTAAAAGCATTCCAGAGCTTCTTAATCAACGGTCTACGAATATTAATTTAATTAGTTAAAAGTTTTTATAACTTTTAAGTAAAAAGGTGGAAACGAAAAAAGCTTCCGCGCGGGCGCCGATGTAAAGGAAACTTCAGCTTTTGAATTCGGACAAGCAACATTTATTTATCTTGCCTACTTTGCAAATCAATTAAGTGAATGAACAGGCAACATCTTGCGTAATATACCTGGGAAGGTAATTTCTTGCACGTTATCGTGTTCTTTACAAAATATGAGTATAAATTGTGTAATGACTAATGTATATTCATGAAGTAGCGAGGCGGCGCGGCGGCGGCGGCGAGGCGGTGAGGCGGCGAGCGTCTCAGAAGCAAGATGTATTACAGGCGTGCAGCATCGCAGACTCGGCATCCGTAACAAATGTATGTACCCTCCATCCATGCTTCCTCTCTGATACATGACGCGCCGCCACGTCAATGATTCAAGCACAAATTGCGGACCGCCCTCAGATAATCGCGCGTTTTGAATTAACAATGTGAGGAATAATTGAAGCATTTCATTAAGATTCCGGATGAGTGATTTTTGTTTATGTTTTGTAATTAAATTAGTTGAATACGAAAGGGTTTTAACACAAGATACGTGCCTACTTATGTATATGCATAAACAGCTATTAGTTCACTTAAATGCGCAAAATGTTCAAATATTGTTTAAAACCAACTCATACTTTGTATATTGTCTAAGTAGGTACAAATCTAAATAGTTTTCTTTAAAATACTTTGAAGGATTTATTGTTCACAGACGTCGAGAGCAGTCAAATGTTCTAAAGTCTGACAATCAGTCTTACCGGTGTACGTTAAAGTATCGGACTTTCACCCAAAAATAGGCTGGCAGGAGTAAGACAGCAGTTTCATAAATAATTAAAGCCGCAACAGCTGCAATGCTGTTTTACTATACATATTTTTCATGTCGGTGGTACTTGCACTGTACTTCAATGAATAAATAAACAACTGTTTACATTATTAAAAACAATCCCCTTGGGGAAAGCATAACGATACATAGAATCGACCGGACAGAAAAAGGTTTTTTCACTTGTGTTCAACCATTTAATAAAGCACACACGAGACACTATACATAAAATATACATATAATTATTCGATTTGGACTCAATTCTGATAAAAACGTTTATAAACATTTAAGTAGACAATTTAATACAATACTTTCGTAGATGTTATAACTGATAAAATAATTTCGACGCATTATTTATAGCTTATTTCGGCTACAGTTATTTTTATAAAAGCGCTTTGCTTTCTGTTCGAAAACTCATTTTCATTTGCTTGAAACATTTATTTGTGTAAAACGGTTCTCAAACTTAAAACCTAGAATACTTGGTTCGCTTATTTAGCCCTAAAATGAGTTTTCCCAAGACGAGCTTTAGCTAAACGTTTGAACGTCGTAATCCACCATATTTCATCATAACGTTAAAGCCCAGTTTTAAGGGAAGGATTTAAAAACAAATGCGTATGTGTAAGACTGCGTAATCTTGGATTAAGAGCGAATGTCATGTTCATGTAGGGATGGAAGAAGAACGTATAGATTCGTTCCTTATCCCCCGCGCGATAGACAGCCCCGTATGGCATCCACGCAGCCTTTGAAATCACGTTGATATGTGCGATGCGGGAGGTCGACGGTTCATAATTCTTTCGATTATACTTTAACAAGACTTCGTTCGTGAATATCCGTTTATTCTTTGTTTGAATCGTGACATTAGTGAGATTGTATTCTTACCTATAAATCTAAAAATAAAAATATGTATGTATATTCCACACTATATTTCTCGTTTTGCATTAAACTTCTCTCAGACTAAACGGAGAGATAATACATGTATAAATATATAAGCAATCTAAAACAACGACCCATAGATTAAAAAGTTACTTTGCGATAATCCCCCCACTAAAACTTTTGCTGTAAACTCCTAAAAATGCCCAAACATCTAAAAGTCTGTAACAATAAAACTACAAAAACATTAAAGATTTAGTGGCCCGATACACACAACTCCAGTTTACAAAAAAAGTTTAAAACCCCAACAGAAAGTTTTCGCCTTAAACGACAACGGAGTCACTATCATTGTTACAAACTGGAAAGTCGCATTATCTGATAAGTGCGAACCTCCTTTTTCTGGAAACTTCCGAGTTATCTTGGTCAAGTTAAGGTTTAGTTGGAGATTACGTCGTTTCCGCTAATTCATCTGAGATTCAACCCGTTTTCAAGCAATTTGCTCCTCCTTCAATTTGTTGATGAACGTGTTTTAAAATTTACGTTATTTAGTTCTTGATTGGTTTATATGACTATTGTTTTGTGCTACTACATTGTTTATAATAACTATTAGGCCTGAAACTGCGTTAAGCCGACGACCGCGCGGTTCCATACAAAAGTGCTCAGTTGCCGGGACCCGCGCGGGCGTCCGTCACGGGGAGGCAGGCCCCACGCCAGCACAACAGGGCCCGACTCCGTGTGATGAAATCCATTTCGGGGGCACGCGCGGGGCTCTAATAATAATAATAATAGCCCCAACCCTTTGTCTTTCTTTATTCTTCCCACGGACCCCACCAGCGTGTCCACGCGCATAGACACGCGACAGGTGCCCGTTTCGTGTGCCCGCTTAACGCAGTATCAGGACTTACAAAAATTACGCATGGTTGCAATAGGAAGAATGCAAGTGGAAAAAAAACAGATTGATATTGATAATATAGTAATAATCGCAAAATAGCGTGACAAACAGTAACTATTTACGACTAATTTCAAGAAGCATTTAGATCTCCGGATAAAAGGTATTTTCCTAATTTTCAAAAACTTGTGATGATATTGTTTCCCATTATATTATCAACTATGTTGCTAGTAAAGAAACAATGTAAAACACATTTGAACTTTACGTCTACGAAGATAGTTAATAACACAAAGTTAGATTCAATTTCTCAATGTATGTTCTGTTAGGTCGAATATAATACTAAAAAGACAGTGTCTTACCCATCCCATGTTTTGAAAGACAATGTTACAGACAATGTGGATTTCGTAATGTTTGGGATACCAAATAAATACCGAATGATATTTCACACGAAATACATAGGCTACGTTTACACAGTACATTTATACCTACTTACATGGAACTGCGAACAATACACTAAAATCACATTCTGTTGTTCGCACTGTGATGTTACTGTCTACCCTCTTTTTTGCAAACGGAATAACACCATTGACCCCATCCCCCAATATATGACTCCCACGGGAACAGAGGTGGAGTGGTTTACACCTTGCTGGGGATAAACACGGAACCTTCCTAAAAATAAAATATTTAGAAAACACAAAGCTTCATTTTAATACCCCGCTCCAACTTAATGCAGTTTATTTAGTCTCATTTCAGGAATAAAACTAAATGAACAGACTAATTCCTCTCATAAGTTTCCTTGCGTTAAAGTTCGTTTAAATGTTGCGCAGCATCTGTCTAGCGTCTGTTTTATTAAACAATATTATTTAGAGAGTAATTATTTGACTCTTTCATTCCATGATTACGCTTTGCCAACTCAGCTTAGATAAGAAAACAGAGATAGAAAAGCAGACGGACTCGGTTGCTTTCTCATTATGTAAGCTTCTAATATTTATAAAAGGTTTGAAAACGAATACCTATAAGTAACGACTCTTAGCAAAAAAAGGCTTGTAACAAGTCTTAAATGCTAATGGCTACATACATTCTGTCCTTAAATTCCCTGTAAATTTAACAAGCTTTATTTACAGCTATACGTATTTTATAGATCAGCAAGTCAAGACAAAGTCTTTAAGGGAAATTTCGCTTTTAGTAACTTCAGACAAAACGCGGTATTATAGTATAAGTCTCCTTTGAGCAACATGCTTGACGAGACTTCCAGTCAAAGTCAAGAAGCTCAAGGAAGATTTAATTCGGTAATTATTCTTTATTAATTTCTAGTACCTATTCACATTTAATTAATCGCTTTTGATTTAAAATCTCGCACAAAATCGCCTCTTTCAAGCCTGTTACACTTCAAATACTCCAGGTATATAATTACGCTATTTTTAGACACCACTGAGCGACGCTCAAACCTGGAGCTTCGCGCTAAATGAACCTTTAAATGGCACTTCAAAAATGAGTATGCAAAGTAGCATTGTGAATTTATTAATCCGTTTCGCTTTATGAAATCTACATTTCAGATACAAAATAGACCATTCGAATAGCGTAGACCGAATTAAATAGTGTGGCAGGAAGTGTCGCGGGCGGCCATAATCCGGCTTTTAAGTAAATAAAACGTCGGCCATGCTTTAGAGACTACCACGACCTTCTAGCCTTTGAATACGTAATGAGCGGCGTTTTTGATCATTTATTAAAATGATTGTTTATTTCATTAATAAAATAATGGTTTTCTTGTGGTTCTTGAATGAATAAGTGAACAAATACTAAATATTTGACAACATAAGAGACTTGGATAGAAAATGATTATTGACTTTCATGTTACGGGTCGCGGGTTCGAATACAAAACTAATATTTGTATGGTACCGATAGTTGTTTGTGAGATTAGTGTATACGCACGCAGGGCACGGGCGAAGTTCTAATATTGAGATTCATGTAAAACATCGATCCTGTTATTGACTTTCCTCAATAGCGTTTGGCAACAATTAGAAGTTTTGGAAACAATTTCTATATAAAACAAATGTATGCGGTAGGAAGACCCCCGTCAGGAACAAAGTTCCTTACGCGATACTCGCACGCACACACGCTCGTGTGCATTCCGCATTCCGTGTTTATAACAGAAAGAGACAGAGAGAGAGAGAAAGTGTGAATTTCATACGCGTTTTTATACAGACCTATCTAGTATAAGTTTTTAGAAGCTCTCATAAAGTTGTCGCCATCTTGGATTTTTGTTTTGACTTCACTATCGGCTTGAGCACCCTCGAAAACCGTTAAAATGATAACCGTGATGAATTTTTTTTAGTTTTTGCAGTGCCATCTTCGGTTTACATTTTGAGCTCACTATCGACCTTAGTACCCTCGAAGGCTCTGACAACGACACCTACGATGACAAATTTGAAAATTTTCGCAGTCGCCATCTTGGATTTTCATTTTGACTTCGCTAGAGGCTCCCCGAAAGGCACCCCCGAAAACCAAGAAAAGTATATATCTCTCTATCTCTGTCTCTTCCTATTACATATCATAGATAGAGGCAGAGAGAGAGAAAGTCACATGGAGGCATAACGCGTTTTCGTTACGTGACGATTTCTACCACTTTACTCCTACCGCAAGCCGAGTTAAAGAACCTCATTCCAAAACATACTTCCTTACGTTATACTAAAAGAAAAACTACTGGAGAAATCTAACTTCTATATAAAAGAAACTTCATTTCACAAGATTTATCAGTTTTAAAGTGATCGATCTAACTACGAAGCCAGCGTAGTCACTGCACACGAACTCGTAGCACGTCTACGTCGTAGCTAACCGTGCTACGTGAAATACTACGACTCATTTAAAGTTACACCAACACAAGTGACTGCTTTATTTTTTGGATAAACAACGACACGTGGTTCCTGGCTAAGAATATGTCACCCCTCCTTTTCCGGTGGATGTCGTAAAAGGCAACTTGGGGATTATATTTAGAGGATGGGCAGAAGAATCTAAATGTAAGCAGGTTACTGGGATCGCTAATCTGTTCGCTAAGTATGTTGATTACAGTAATATTGACAAATGTTTGTATTGGGAAAAAAACTTAACAATAGACAGACAGGCATGGTTTAGTCGGCTCATCTCAATATTGTGAAAACAGTAGATCAACTTTTCTTTGTCGCAAGTCAGTTGCGTTGATTTTCGACAATTAACATGTTAACTTCAAAATGTAATCAATCAATTATTTGTATACCTAAACAAGGATAGACACTCGATTCTATTCAACATTAATTTGTGACACATAAACGTCGTAATTGGACAATTACTGTAAACCCGCGGTGGCATGTGGCACTACATTTATACAAAATGTGGTAATTATCATAGTCACGCAAACGACTAATTATTATATGTACACGCACACCGTTAGCAAAACCACTGTCATTTGCGCGCCATCTTGATTCCTACTCATGTTTTATGCCGTCAAGTGTAATAGGAACATTTTAAATTAGCCTTTGTCCAACTTTAATTATTTACCCTCTGGGAATGAGCAAACATTTTTATTGTTGTTTTTTCTCTTAACGTTGTCGCTAAATGGCTGTTGTGGCTTTTAAGCTCATTGATTATCGGGGTTTAAAGAATAAAAAGCAAAAGTTCCATCCATTGTACCGTTCTAATGAGCGCGACAACTTTCTCTAAGTAAAAAGATCCTGGAAACCGCTGGAAAGACACTGTTTGTACTTTGTTCTACTACTGGACGAAGCACAAACAAAGTCAAAATAAATCGTTGCGGTAAAATTAACCACTTTAGTTCATGAATAGTTTATTTTTAGTTAGGTAACCCAATTTCCCTAACCTTATGAGGGCGGAATCTATTAAAATTAAAACAGTTCAGTGCGCAGTATGTCAACCAATCAATTATCTCAGCCTATCGCAGTCAACTGCTAGACATAGGCTACTCCCAGGCTGCGCCACAACATTCGGTCCTCCGAGTTCCGCATCCAGTCTGTCCCAGCCACATTTTTAAGGTCGTCGATCCATCTAGCTGGGGGGCGTCCCACACTACGCTTGACTCGTCTGCTCCACCGGCCATCGGTCCTTCGACAAACATGGCCAACTCACTGTCACTTCAGCTTGCTTACTCTGCAAGTTACGCTGTATGTATCTACGGGAAATAAAACCATAATTATTATACCTACATTATACAATTCATATTATTTATGATTTGACAGAACTCGGGATCTTGGAGTTCCGGACCTTTAGAAGGCATACGAGGGGCCAAAGCCAACTCACAGAGGCCCGTTAGATGCGTTTAATGAAATGATACACCAACCGACGATTATCAATATATGCACTACGCAAGTGCACCCAAGGACAACCCCCGGTTGGTGCAGGACTATATTATTTATTATTATTATTATAAGCCTGTGGTGTCCCACTACAGAGTAAAAACCTAATAACTTTTAATGTTTTCACCCATACCGGGTCTGATAGGGATTTACGTAGGTACTTACTGTTAAAAGAGTTTGTCCAGAATCCCGAAAAGAACTTATGTTATTTTTTATTCCATACAATTCAAAACTGGCCACACGGTTGAAGCCACGGGCGCAGCTAGTTACGAATGAAACAAGACCATCGTACATTATGTAAGTAGGAACCTATTTCCATAAGATTACGTTCCTCATTCTTCAAACCAGTAATACCTCTTTCGGCATAAAATAAACGAATATAAAGCAAGGAAACAAGAGCTCGTTTGAAAATTATTAAGACGGTGGTGTAAGCGTCCGGGCATCTGCTATTTCTAGAAAGGAATTCAGGATTCCAGGAAGGTATTTTCGAACACAAAAATATTTATTTTGCTGTGAAATAATGAGAGAGGTAGCCAACGGAGATAGCTGTTAAACATCACGGTTTTAGTTTTTATTTTGTTCAGTATTCAATCCTACATAAGCTGTGAGACTTAAGTAAGGGAAATAGGTCACAGAGGAGCTCTTTGGATCAGTAACCAAAAAGCTTAATATCTTTTTGATATGGAACTCATTTCAGTATGAATGTTTTTAAGTTTATAGACAAGTATATTTTGTAAACAGAGTCGTCCCTACACGAGTCGCCCATCAAACGTTACATGTAGGCTACTTAATAAAAATCTTACAATTCATCATTTACGCACTTAAACTTTAGCAGAAAATCGAATCTTTCAGGAGAGATTTTAAGTTTGTACTTGGAAATAATATAATTATTATATATTTATATTATTTCCAAGAAGGAAATAATAGAAGATATAAGGGAATAATGTAATATAATTTAAAATAAATTAATGGGGTCTGTAAATGTAAAACTGTTAAGCAGTACTTACCTAGGTTTGAGTTACCCGGTACCATCGAGTTTGAGATCTAAATAGGTAAAAGGTTTAAAGATGATAAAAATGTATTACATAAAACATGCACAGATTACATCTCCACTTGTATAACAATAACCATTCTCATCGGTAAACTTTTACGACAAGTGTGGATTGATAAAAATCTTTATTGGCCTTTCTTCTCAAAAAGCTGCTTAGGGTTGCGAAAAACGCGTTTGTTGTTAAATTGTGTCAGGATGATGATAAGCAGTATCCTTCGTTCCAGTATAATAAAATACGATCACCAATTCCGTCTACTAATTGTTGAGATATTGGCAATTTATAATTTAGCCGATCTACGTAGTGTGGCCGGTTGATAAAATTACTTATCAATGCTCTATCTGCATAAGTAAAATCAACACTTCCGCGACTCGTTGTTTCCTTTACTGAGCAATTGATTTTATCCATTCACTTCCATAGTTGAGTTGAGTGCAAACTTATTCCGTTTCGTACAACGAGCTTTGCTACAGAAATGCAGTGCACTTCGAGAGAAGCTCGACTTATAAATTATTCAAGTAGTGAGACACTTCAAATATAGCACAGCCGCTGCACGTTATTTTGAGAACAACGACTGCTCTGCCGACGTGGCGTTCGATGCGGCCGCGCCGCTTGACCTCCTTCTGACCTTAGATTGTGACAATGCTTCGTTTCAATGTACCCAACATTCACTCTCGACTTCGATTACTATTCAAACTATTTATTTAAAAGGGCTGTCACTCAATTCCTTCATGATTGTTCCCTACCTGAAGTAGTTTTCGATCAATAGACTGTTCAACCAAGTACTTACATCGGATACTTTTCCTTTAAAATATCTCAAAAGATGAGTTTCGTCAAGAAGTAAGATAATGCAGGAGAATATATGATCTTACTTTTGTAATTTATCGCCCCATATACCAGTTTATAGCTGAGCAAAGACGTCGCTTTATGGTAATTACCTTCTACACGTTCAAAGCTCTTCAAAGGGGTCACGTATGAATTTTTTGATCACGTTAGTTCCCTATGAGAGCCGCGCAATCATATTTTGATGATAAAATTAGCTTTACGTTAACAGCGCTAGAGGTAGATATATTTTAGCGGCTGGCTGATATAATAGAGTTTTTAGGGTTCCGTACGTCCGAATGAAAAACGGGACCCCTATAGGATCAATAGTGAGTCTGTCTGTCTGTCCATCTTTCACAGCCATTTTGCTCTCAATCTAATGGACTGATTAAGTTGTTTAGTACACATATGTATTTCTGTGCCCTAAACACGGACGTGTAACATAAATAAACGAATTTTGAATCATGGGGTCAATTCTGGGAGGCAAATAAGAATATTATTCAAAAAGTTTTGCAAATTGCACCATGTGACATATCAAAAGAAATTGCTTACTGTGGGGGCCTCAATTTCTTTTTTATAATTTTAAAATAAATCGTTTTAAAGCCCCTTTATCTCCGCAACTACTGAGCCAAGAAAATTTATAAAATACAGAAAATCGTTCTATACTTATTTATTATTATATTAATATTAAAGATTACAGGAAAAATTAGGTATAAGAAGTCTATGGTCTGTAAATAACATGGTAAATCTCTTAAAATTATGCGTACAAACTTACATTTGCAGTTGGAATGTATGAGAAAATATGTTTTTCAACTACAATGTTAAGGTAGTTCTTGGGATAAATTCATCCCAACTACGGAACCCTTTATTGTGCGTGGTGCAACACACAGTTGGCCAGTTTTTTTATTGAGAAGTGGGCAAACTCAATTACCTATATAAAAAAAAATTATAAATATTTTGATAAACATGTAATGAATGATAAGTCCTGCAATAATGGAGGCAATGCATATTTGAATCATCAAAGAAACATACTCTAAATCCGTTCAATTATTTTTTAAATGCTTTCCTTAAACCTTCTTCGTACTTCTATACATCTTCAGCATCGTATAGATAACATTTCAATACCCACGTGTTGTCTATAAAAAGCTTGAAAGGCCGATGAGAGCTGTATATACCACAAGGGGGGCGTAGGATGACGCCGCGGGCTGGGACCCGCTATTTGAATAACGATTGTAGCTACGGATACAACACAACATTTTCAAAGCCAGAAAGGCTTCCATTGCGACACCTATACAAAGAATCTTCTTTTTTAGCCACGTCATCTGAAATTAAAAATGTAACATTTAAATTTTCGAAAGTATTGCCAAATAAAATATTTATTGCGATCCTGATTTTCATTTTCATTAATACTTGAATCCAAATAATAACTTTACGCCCGTATTCGTAATCGGTACTCGAGTATTGTTCTCTTCTCAATTCTCATAAATTTAAGAACCTCACTCAAGACTCAACCATTACTTTAATCTATTTTCAACCAATCAAATGGCTTTTAACTAGTTTTATGTAATGCTTGAGTATAGTAGGAGATTCTTTATAATATATGTAAAACTAAATGTCGATAGTGGCCTTAACACTCGAGCACCGCGTGACATAAATATGGTGGCTTAAAATTTGATCTTGGTCGATCTACAAAACCAATAAAATCTCTTTTTTCTCCAGCTTACTTTTACGACTGCACAAAAAATTTGCGAATGAGAAATGGGAAATGTTTTCTGGAACCTTCACGCTATTATTAAGTAATAATAGCGTAAAGGTTCGAGAAAACATTTCACAAAATTAATATCTTTTAAAGTATAAATTGTTATCAAAGAACAATTTAATCCATTTCACACAAATCTAAAGTATCTATCTATAGATGCCCTAAAAAGTTACGCAAATACGCACGTCAGATAACATTTTGACATTCAACAAAACCATTCAATATTAAATGCGTTTTATTATTATATCGTAACATATAACATCGTATCTATTTTGCACACGTAAAACGAACAATTTAAACACTAACACTATTTACAAATGTCAGCAATAATACGCTTTATTGAATTTTACGACGGTTTTAAATTTGCCAGACGTGAGTGCGATTCCATCGTTAAAAATAGCGGACGCCATTTTATAAATTATATTGGAGAGCAGATACAATAGGTACCTTGGGTAGGTCAGTCACTTATACTGCTTTAAATGTTTGCGTCCCGTCCATAGGGCCTGTAAAAATTTTACGCCTGTTATAATTTTAATTCATTCCATAAATCCAACAGTATCTGTATGTTGGTTATAAAAGTTGTAATTGAAACAGTAAAACGGTGTGTGACACCCTGCCACTGGCTGACAGTGCATCATATGGCAGTTATACAATTTATATTTTGTGTGGAAAACAGCAATTTTCGTTTTACAGACTTTTAAATAGCACATAACTTTTAACCATATATTTTATGTGTGATTGCCTATAAAAGACAACCAATTAATACTTCAAAACTACTTTAATGTGGCACCGCAGTCAAATCAGTATTTATCGAAATAAATTCGACGCTGTCAACATTGCAGGTTATCGTATTCAACACAAAACATATAGGTATCTATTATTTTTATACGTCTACAAGGTACCTATTATACGCTGATATTGCAATAGTGATGTTACAATGTTGTGCAGTTAAAGCGTTGTAACATAAATATAAGCGTCTAGGAAGGTATTCGTAGACACTTATATTCATGTTACAACGCTTAAACTGCACAATATTGGGACACATCCGGGAGACGAGGCCGAATCATCGCGCGGCCAAACGCCGCCAAGTGCAGAACAGTAGCGCGTCACACAGAATAATGACACAAAGGCTTTATTTTAAGAACCGCTATTATCTTCCCACTGCACAGCTTTCACGCCCCCAGGCTAAATTAAAATATCTTGCTAGAAACGAACTTGGAGTAAAGCTTTTCTATGACACTGTTTGTGAAATATTAAATGAAGTTACAAAGATGTATACGATCGTAAAAGTTTTCTGTTTAGTACTTCCGCGAGGGTCGTCGAAGACGCTCAAGTTTTGCGAAAGCCGAGACTCGTAATTCTGCACTCGACTGTCATCTTTGTATTGTGATAATAAAGTCTATTGTGTACTACGAAGTATTTGACATATAGATCACTTGGGCATTAACTTCTGGATGTGTGCCGAGCACTGTAATTTACTTTTAAATGGTTCAAACTTCGTCACTTACGTGTCCATTTACGATCTATAAAATGTCAAAACCCAGTGAAGTTTCGATACAAACAAATTACCCGGCCCACATTTGCAATACGAGCGAAATGAAAATAAGCAATAACAATATTTTTATGTAGCAACGAGTACTTTATAGGCAATTTTAGTCAGCGAATTGTATTTTGATGACACTCTGATATTTGATAAATGATGGGTCTTAACAAGTATTAGTTAAAGTTAAACTAACCAAGCAAGGGTATTTCTCCAAAGATAACATTTTAACGCACACACATCACACACATATTTTTTTTTGGTGCGTCGTACTCTCAACCGGTGTGCGTGTATTACCAGATGTATGAACGTAAACGAGGCAAAAGGAGTATGTTTTTTTTTTTCTTCTTTTATTAAGCTATTGCATAGCTTTTATCGCGGGCTTTGAGCGCGGCGACCGAATCAAGAAATTCCGTAACGGAAATAAAACCTAACACCCCCCACTCCGCCTAAAATGTTGCTCGGCCGAGCGTTCGCTTAACGTGTATGTATATTGTACGACTGTACTTGAATTCATATCAAAGAAAAAAAAAACTGAATAAATAAAAAAATATATAATTGCATAACTTGATAAAAAATGCTATGCAATAGCTTTACCGCGGCAGTCCTCGAGTGCCACACGTGTTTTTTTAAGCTATTGCATAGCTTTTATCGCGGGCTTTTAGCGCGGCGACCGAATCAAGAAATTCCGTAACGAAAATAAAACCTAACACCCCTCACTCCGCCTACCATGTAGCTCGGCCGAGCGTTCGCTTAACGTGTATGTATATACGACTATACTTGAATTAATATCAAAGAAAAAAAAAATACTGCATAAATAAAAAATTAAAAAAAGATATATAATTGCATAAGTTGATAAAAAATGCTATGCAATAGCTTTACCGCGGCAGTCCCCGAGTGCCACACGTGTTTTTTTTTAAAAAACGTCGCCCCGCACTAGGTATTTCTCCTGTATTGTGGGTGCGCTCACAAACATTCAAACTCACATACGCAAACAGCCTGCAACAGTATGTAAAGATCATAGCAGGTCGAGGTCTGTAGTTTCTGCCTACCCCCATGGGAAGAAGGCGTGAGTTTATATTTATGTGTATATATTTATATTTAAATTTTTAGGAAAACAAATTGAAGCAACTGCCATATCATTTTACTTTTTCAATTTTCTAATGTTGCTTTTGCCTGACTCGCATCCCTACATCGGCAACGAAGTGATAAATTAAATTGCTTCATTTACCGAGTAAACTGATTTTCTCGGAATAACATTTTTAACCTGAAGTCTGTCCTTGTGGAGTCTGCCGCAGTTTCACGTGACATAATCCATTAGGTTCTGGAAAACGTGTGGCAAAAGATATCATGGCCTATTTTCATTCAGAGAAGTCACACATGTAGATAACAAAACTAGCAGATCGAAATTTTACCATTTTCCCAGGAATGGTTTATACATGAAACTTTTGAATAGAACATGCGGTGTTACTGTACACCAAACTATAACAATAGATTGCTCGGTAACTGCACAAAACTACAATAAAATTTTAGGAATTTTATGAAACCGACGGGCAGGTTTCCATCGTACACTAACAGTTTTATTTCTGTTTTAAGTTATTGCTTATTTATTGATCGTTTTGATACTTACTGAAACACTGTCGTTTGGAAAATTGCTAAAGTTAGAAAGGCTGAAAAAAAGTTAATTTGAGAAATTATTTTTACGTAATCGTTGACATTTCTGTACTGGCGGATCCAAATTTTTAGTAGTAGAAGTACATTTTAATTAAATCCTAAACAAGGTATAAAATTTTCAATAAGATGCAGTTTGAAGTTGGAGGCCCCATACGTCTGCAAAATATAAATGTAGGGTGCTAACATTTTCCAGCTCGCTTCGCTCGTTCTTGCATTATCTTATCCCTCAAACTTTTTTGCCCAAATAAGTCGACTAAGTAACTACTATTTCAGTATGAATGGTAGAAAGAAAACGTAACCTATACCAACGCGGTGGGATACTTAAATTTTCGAGCTCGTGGCTTGCACTTGTCAAAATACTTGTAACTCACAAACTTTTCTACATACGTCGACAACGCGACTCCTATTTTAGTATGAATGTTCAGAAGAAACCTAACCAAGAATTCCGAGATGGAGTGTAATAAATATTGAGCTCGCTGCGCTCGCTCTTGCATCTCGCATTCTTGTTTTAGGTGAATAACATAGTGAGGAGATGAAAAACATTACTCTGAAAAAAAACCTGCACGGGCCTCGCCCATGGTGTTGGTAGCGTAGAAATACTTGACTTTTTGACTTGACTTGACGTCTAGAATGCTCGTAATCGCTGCAATAAGGTGTGTAGAGATGCCCAACGCCGCCATATCCACACCTCTGTTGAAAACGAAGATCCAGCTAAAGTCTGGAAATTTCTTAAATCTTTGGGAGTTGGAAAATCGCGCCAGGAATCGATTCCTAAAAACTTAGATATTGATCTACTGAATCAACACTTCTCATCTGCGTCCCACTGTAATAGAACCATGAAGGCAGCTACAATAAACTATATTTCAAACCTTCCAACTCGGGACCATCCCCCATTTATTTTTAGTCAATTCTCTGATTGTGATGTTAAGAAGAGCGTAGTTTCAATCACATCTAACGCAGTTGGTAGTGATTGTGTAAGTCGGAAAATGATACTCCCTGTCCTCGACGAAATCCTTCCTATCCTATGCTACATCCTAAACTACTCTATAACCTACGGTGTTTTTCCATCGATGTGGAAAGAGGCGAAAATCACTCCTTTACCTAAAAAATCTAATCCTACTTCCTTTTCAGAATACCGGCCTATCTCCATCTTGACTTTCCTCTCAAAAGTCCTTGAACGCCTTGTCCACAATCAGCTCAGTGCTTTTCTTTGTAAGAATAGTCTGCTGAATCCTTTCCAATCCGGTTTTCGTCCTGGTCATAGCACCGCTACAGCCTTAGTTAGCATCGCTGATGACATACGGTTAGGCATGGAAGCGGGAAATCTGACGGTACTTTGCTTACTGGATTTTAGTAACGCGTTTATTACTGTCGATTTCGATATCCTGCTTGGCATGCTTCGTTCGCTTAACATATCTCAAACGGCGTTAGACTGGTTTCATAGTTACCTGTATGGCCGCCGGCAGCGTATATGCATGGAAGAGTCTTGCTCTTCTTGGTGTTATACTTCTGCCGGTGTACCTCAGGGTGGCGTTTTATCTCCTTTACTCTTCGCAATATTTATAAACTCTATTTCCAAAAAACTTCTTTCTTCCTACCACTTTTATGCATATGATTTACAAATTTATAAAAAAGCTGCCCTTTCGGATTTGGCTGATGCAATTAATATAGTAAATAAAGATTTGGGTTCAATTTGCGAGTGGAGTGAGGCACATGGGTTGCAGGTTAATCCATCGAAGACTCAGGTCATTGTTGTTGGCAGCTCTAGGATGCCACCCAAGGTAAACTGGTCACAGCTTCCCCAGGTACAATTTAACGGAACTGCTATTCCAGTCAGCGAAAAGGCTAAGAACCTTGGGGTTTGGATCGACAAACATCTTTCTTGGGGTCCTCAGTTGCAAGACGTAAGTCGCAAAATTTTTGCATCTGGTAAGTCCCTGAGACGATTGCGGAGCTTTCTTCCGAGTGCCACTTAAACTGCGCTTGCACAATCCCTTTTACTTTCCATCCTTGACTACGCTGATGTCAGTTATCTCGATCTCACTGAGGCACAACTAGATAAACTTGAGCAACTTCAAAACTTTTGCACAAGATTTATATTTGGCCTGCGCAAATATGATCACATTTCTGAATTTCGTACAAAGCTCAATTGGCTTCCCATACGTCTTCGCCGGAATTCTCATATCTTGTTTCAGCTCCACAGTATTCTGTTCAACCCTAAAACCCCCTCTTATCTTAAAGAACGTTTCAAGTTCCTTCATGACACACATAATAGATATCTTAGGTCATCGGAAAACTTAAGACTAGAGATGCCGATGCATTCCACCAGTTTTTATGACTAGTCTTTTACAGTTCAAGCAGTACGGTTATGGAATGCCTTGCCCGAGTCGATAAGGCGTGCTCAATCTTTGTCCACTTTTGAAATTTTGGTAAAAAAAACATTTCCTCTCTCCTTAAACATCATCATTACATTTAGTTTCCTTGCTCTTGTTTCATGTTTATTATTGTATATATTATATGTAGATATGTTTTATGTATGTATGAATTTGTTGTATATGTAAATGGTACACTGCTGACTTCCTGCATTATTGTCTCTCCTTCTCCCATGAATCCATCCAAAGGTTGTCTGTAAAAGATCGCTTTTAGCGATAAGACCGCCCATTGTGTCACCCTGTGTAAAATGTCTACATTTATATCTGTAATTTTTATGGTGTACATAATAAAGAATATTATATTCTATTCTATTCTATTCTAGAAATACCTTCATAAACTGAGAAAACCAGGAGGGCCTTATTTGTGGATCGACTAAAGGACGCGATGGAGCATACGGTGGAAGCCATGGTACGGAGCGAGAGCGAATGGGAAGCCATCACCTACTTCTGCGAAGCAATAATACTCGCGAAGGCGGAGGCGGAGCGCGTGAGGGAGAGGCAATCGTTGCGCCCTCATGCCCATAGTCGCCACAGGAGGATACACCCTGGGCGTCGGGAGTCGATAGCCGACTCCCGGCCACCGTAGGCGCGGGTTTGCGGACGGCGAGCAACGGGCAACTCGCCGTCCGATTAGGACCAGGCCCGGGTCGACGGCGCGTTGTGTTCCACGCGCGCCTCAAAGAGATGTCAGCATAATTGACGGGGTCCGATAGGGCTATAGAGGTATGAGGTACAGGGTGTAAAAAGCTCACTCATACCTCCATAGAAAAGGGAGGATCCTCCGACCAGACGGATGTCGTGTCTGGTGGGCAACTGCCCAACGGTTGATGTCGGGATGTTGTATATATGCTAGTTGCGCGGTAAACTCTGCTTGCGCGATGCAGGATTTTGCGTGACGTCAGTATGACGCGTAGCTCGCATGTGGCGATTGTAGATGCCGCTACAGGGCTCTTTCGAACAATCCGCGACCCGGGCAGGCATCGGCTGGCCGGGGTCGCGGATTGTTCGAAAGAGTTACCGTGGCCCTGGCGCACAGGCAACTGAAGGAACACGGGTGGGTTTTAGTCAGTAAGAGTCTGACACGCCCTTCCGCTCCGCCCAGAGCGGTAGAGGCCATTTGATGATTTCCCGCCCAAAAAAAAGGGTGGCCTTATTTTGTTTATATTTTAATATTAATAATAATAACATTTATTTCAGACGACTCAGGCCCATAGAAAAATACCTTAACCAAACATAAAAATATTTCGATATAAACAAAACTTGTATTAACTTCTGGTCAGCCGGACCTCCATTTACCTACCTTGCGCTAATTGTCGACGTAATCTCGAGGACAATTGGAACAATGGAAGTTATGAACCTATGAGATTCAGTTGACATTTCGAGCGCTTTCTCTTAAGAACCTATGCGGTATCATGCGACACGCAAGAGGTTAGTAAAAAAGCTTAAGACTATGTTAGTAGCGCTTCACTTTGCAATAGCTTGATTTTGTGCTGTCCAGAGGCTGATTTGCCGCCGAGGGCCCCCGAGGGCCCCCGACAGGTTTAGTCCGCTACTGCTCTACTGACACAATCTTTTTGTTGGATCATCATAAGCAATCAGTTGACGAAATAACATAAATGCAATCTAATGTAAAGGAGCAGATAGTACAACTTCACTTCCAAGAACCACACAAAAGTCTTTTCGTTTCACAACGTGGACAACATGCGGAACGATATAAGTCATCATAACGGTCGCGGCCATGATCCCAAAAGGTTAGATAGTGGAGTACCTATGTCATACCCACCCTTCTCATATATCCACAGTCCTGTATAACGGTATTAGGTTTTGACAAGTGGCTTGCCCATCACCTTTTATCAGTCAAAACTTCAAACTCGAAGTGTAACAATTTTTTTTATAAAACAAAATATCCTTTCATCCTACATTTTTCTCGGTTTTAAGTACTGAACTTAATACCTCGAAGTCAGGTCCTGTTTTTGTTGGCACTAGAATGTTGAGCTAGGTAAGTAGCTTATACCGACCTGCACTATATTTTCCTTTCAATCCCGATCTAGCGAGAAAATGGATCATTGTTGTCCGCAAAATAAGACGCCGAGCATACCTTGGAGATGTTTTCTTTGAGCGTCGGAAAAGCTTTAGCATTCCACATAACTGTTTTGAAATTGCTCACAAGTCAAACCATATCATGCAACATCATTTATTTCTATTAACCAGAAAACGTTCTACACAAATTGCCTAGCGTGTAAATAATTTGAAAACAAATTAAAGGCGAAGTTGGAATAAAAATTCGCGTGCGAGAAAACTAGGAGTATATAATATAAAAGCTTATGAATACGTGCGAGTAGGTAGTTCTTAACACGACGGCGTGGATGGAGGCGAGCGCACTTGGCGTGGGCTCAAGACCTCTTCATTCCCCTATGTCTCGCTGGTAAATAATTGCGACTGTACCGCACACCACTCACCTTGACAATTATGTGCACTTTATTTGACGGTGCTCCGACCTGCCTCACCCTTTGTATGAGGCATATTATAAAACACTTGCAGACAAAACCCTAACAGTGCGAAATAAAATCATCATCATGATACATAGCCCGTAAACGACCACTTCTAACCGCGCGTATGAAACTCGTTGATTGTAAGTGAATATTACCACCATTAACAATATATGGTGTTCCAGTCAGTACTATAGGAATGTGTATCATTCATTGGTGAATATTTGACTTTAAATCGCTTACTGGATGATTTTTGTAGAATGAGTGTTACCTATTCGTTTCGAGGCCCGCGAAACTAAATAAAATAAATATGAATATGAGTGTATTTTTCGTCGCAATGTTTAGGTCTCTTTGTACAAGACAGCTCAGATAAATGGGTCAGCACGGCGCGGCGCTTGAAGGCAATGCTGCCAGCCTGTCACTGCTCGCTTATATGGTTTAATCGTGTTGTTTCTTTTCGGATAATTCATGAATACTGGGCCGCAATTTATGGGCTATTTGCGTATAACCTAGTAAGACATATGTATTTATTTCATACAATAAAATCAATGTAATGATAAGGCAGTAGGCACCTAGCTACATACAAAGTTCTAAACTGTTACCTTACTTAGGTAGACGTAGAAGACAAAATGCAAAATTGTTCGCAAAACTGTTTCATTTGCTCCGTAAAAGTTGCTCTGAAAACATAAAATATAACCTTTCACCAGAGCCTAATGCGAGCAGTTTTCCAAACAATTACATAGGCACATGCAGGTAACCGTGGCTGCAGACGATGCCAAGGGACTCGGGCCAACGTACACGTCATCACGTAACCTACCTTCACGGAATACAAATGAAAGGGTGGGCTCAACTGTTTGTATTCAACTTCATCAAATTGCCCAACTGGGTCCTGTTTAACCTACGACAATTAAATAACGATTGATTAACTTTTAAGGTTGTTTTGATTAAATGTAAAAGTAACCTAGGACTTTTAGTGTAGCAACACATCTGCCGAACTATTCGTCGCGTAATTTTCATAGGAAATATAAGCACGCGGAATTTGCATCACTTATTTTTCACTGGTGTGGCTATATGTATAGGTAATCTTTTGGTTTAGTTTTGCCCTAGTCGGGTAAAATAATACAGACCAATTTTTGAATGGCTATAAACCAAGCGGTATAAAATAACGCAGTTATAACTGCGAAATTGGATCGTGCAGCAATCAAACGTCATTAAATTTAAAGTTATTTTTTTTATTCTGACGGCAAATTAGGTAGAAAAGTAGGCGAACTAGTTTTCCATATAGAATATTGAAATACAGTCCCATATTCATTAGCAAATTGACACAGACTGTTCTGAATTGGGTATATAGGCAAACGTTATTACACCTATTCTAGAATAACTTGAAAGGTTTATACGAGTACTTAAATTGATATGCTGCATAGCGTCTATTATTGCTCAAAGTGTCTAAACAATCGAACTATTCTGAAAAAAATGGTACAGTCAGGGAAATAGATGGTTAAGCAAAATGTCACACATTGTTCACGCCGATTCTTCACCCAATCATAGAGTAAGGTTTGGGTTCATTAGCGCTTCCCGTTTAAGTTTATTTCAGCAGATGAACTGATTGGAATGGCTCGCGATCGAACGCGCGAACGACTCATTCGCCGCACGCGCTGCGCGGATGACCCCCGTTCCGTCACACTACCTGAGAGTCTTTAAGAAGGCACACGTCTTTTTTTTAACCTACTTCGCTCACTCCGCCGCGTGTTACGACGGACTCGCAATCGCCAAAGTATAAACCGTTGAATTCGAACTATAATCGCTTTAGAAAACGCTCTGCAATAACGCTTGTGAACGTACTGCATCTGTTTCGTCGACTTCATCATCGCCTGCTCAAGGAAGCTGCGCAGATCCCGTTGGCTACTTTTTCTGGTAAGTGCAATGTCTCATACTGCTCTTATGGTCTGGGTGTAGACGCGTTCAGTAATTTTCCGCCCCCCATCTTTATATATCATAATCGCTTCTCCACCTATGTCAGTTGGCCATGCTACAGCCATTTAAATACAACTATCAAAGAATGATAGTTATAAATATACGGACAATTTAGGTTGGTAGTCACTTTGCTTCCTTGATTTTATTTATACTTACTTAGTACTTTTCGACCTATAACACACCTATAAAACAAAACAGTACCTAAACAACAAACAGAACCAATCTAACTATTGACAAAAGAAACACTATTAGTTATCATTGATCGTGTGTACCAACGAAATATCACAGTCGACTACCTCTTTCAATGTACGCAACTTGTGATATTTCTTTGAGCGCGCTTCATTATGGCTGAGATACAATCACACATGCTTTGAAGACCCCCTCTCACGACACAATAACGTCTAGACGCATTCATTCTACGTTACGTACGTTACATGCGTTTCTGGAAACTATTACCTCATGTTTGTACTTTAACTAGAACAATGTAAATAGCTAGAGGCGGAGGCTATACAAGTACATACGGTACTTATTATTCATTCTATTACCCATTTGTTAATTGTTTCGAGGATTTATTTATTTTATTTGTTTATTTATAGGTACTTAAAACAGCACAGCACTAATAACATTAATTAACCTAGAAAAAAATATTACGTTAGCAATAAGTTGTATATAATTTAATTTAAAACTAACTTGGGAACAGTGGAATCTATTGCATACTTTTTCTTACAGAACACCAGACATATACGCATAATTTTATTCCATTCATCCACAAACACATCACATTCAGGGTTGGCAGTCAGAAGGGCATTTAGCATATTCAGAGTATGACAGACTGGGGATTCGGCTCTGGCTACAGTTTTGGATGGCAGCAAACAAATTGTGCTGGCGACCCTGATGGTGTCCGATGTATTTGTCGGGCAAAAATAATCGGCAGAACAGGCTATGGAGCTCCGAGCAGGTCTTACAGGCTACCGTCAGCTGATCAAGACCTCTTCGGGCGAGCTAAAGCCCAACGCCCCTAAATTATAGTTGGTAGGGTACATGTAGGGAAAGAAATGGTATAACGTTTGGAAGAGGCATCTTAGAAAAGTTTTCGGTACCCTTTCTAGCATCAGTGTTTGGGTCGCGGTATTGGGATGCCAAACACAGGCACTGGACTCGAGCATGCTTCTAACGAGAGCGGTGTACAACAGCCTAATAACATTTGGACTGCGAGAGTCAGGAGCATTTCTCAAAACAAATCCCAAGCGCCTGAAAGATTCATTCGCAAGGGTAGAAACGTGATCTCTAAAAGTCAGACAGCGGACGAAAGTCACTCCCAAATCCTTTATGTTGGTGACACGAGTAATTACTTTACGACCCAGACTAAAAGATATTATTTAAGGCACTGAATAGGACGTACACTCACTTTTTCATCCTGCGTATCAATACAAAACTATTAAATAAACTATACATTCATCAATAATAGCGAAAATCTGGGACGATTTTTTAATTCGTAAGAAACGTCAAACGACTGACATCCTTTTTGTTTCGCCAAATTTCATAATAATAATCATCGACAATATAGTACAAAGAGTATTTTAAAGGTTCACATTATGAGAAAAATTGTGTATAATAACTAAACGGAATAGAAGCTTTTGGCGTTGATGAAAGCTTTTTTTTTTTGAAAAAATATATTTATTACAAACAAATTAATATAACAATAAAACTACTTACTTGAAGTTAAGTTTTCTTACTGAAATAATAAAAAAAAAACAGACATACAATTTCGAAATTCAAATAATTAAAAATATTCTATGCGCGGACTCGACTATTTGTAACATCGATACCACCTGAACTTAAAACTCTTACTACCGCATCACTAAACCATAGACAATTTCAAGCGGCCATTGATGTTTACGTCTTTGGCAAATTTGAAAACCTGCATTTTAGTCTAACACACCTTGTCAGGCTTAAAATTATATGGCAACAGTCTTCAGTATCGCACCTCAGTGCAATACTAACATGATCTGTAAACTACGAGTACGCCTAGGTCCGAGCGTCAACCGACACAGATTTCGATACGGCTACAAATCGGATCACTATCTAATATATAAAATTCTCGTGTCACAGTTTTCGTTGCCATACTCCTCTGAAACGGCTTAACCGATTTTGATGAAATTTTTTGTGCTTATCCGGTATCTATGAGAATCGGCCAACATCTATTTTTTTTTTTTTTTTTTTTTGTTAGGTGGGGTAGGGAGTTAGGGAGGTAGGTAGGTAGGTAGGGTAGGTAGGTAGGTAGGGTAGGTAGGTAGGTAGGGTAGGTAGGTAGGTAGGGTAGGTAGGTAGGTAGGGTAGGTAGGTAGGTAGGTAGGGTAGGTAGGTAGGTAGGTAGGGTAGGTAGGTAGGGTAGGTAGGTAGGGTAGGTAGGTAGGGTAGGTAGGTAGGGTAGGTAGGTAGGGTAGGTAGGTAGGGTAGGTAGGTAGGTAGGGTAGGTAGGTAGGGTAGGTAGGTAGGGTAGGTAGGTAGGGTAGGTAGGTAGGGTAGGTAGGTAGGGTAGGTAGGTAGGGTAGGTAGGTAGGGTAGGTAGGGTAGGTAGGTAGGGTAGGTAGGTAGGTAGGTAGGGTAGGTAGGTAGGGTAGGTAGGTAGGGTAGGTAGGTAGGGTAGGTAGGTAGGTAGGTAGGTAGGGTAGGTAGGTAGGGTAGGTAGGTAGGGTACGCCGTAGATAAGTACCGCAACCCGTGCGAAGCCGGGGCGGGCAGCTAGTATATTATAATACTGAACGTACAGTAGGACCCGCTCAGTAGGTACCTAGGTATATTGTATAGTGCGAAGTTATGATGAATAGTGTTAACTGTTATGCGTTTACTCACTGTTGACCATTTGAAGTGTTAACGTTTAGACGGGGTGTGATTTACGAAGCTATATGTCAGTTTATTGTTTCAATATACGAATTTATATGTTGCTGACACATCTTCAAACAATGTAGTCTTAAATTAAATTCGTGTTTTGCGTTATTCAAGTACTCAAGTTTATTTTATATCCTATGAGAATCGGCATTGCTCCCTAAAAATATCCAAACTATGCAGGGCTTAATCTACCTAGGTAAAGTTACAAAAAACATGATTTATACCTAATTTATACATATTTATAAAACAATTAAAGTTACTTTTCGTGTCTATCTGTGTGACCGCGTAGTTCTTCCATCATTAATATCTAAGTAATCTCGTTGTTTTGTCAAGTCAGTGTCTAAAATATGAAACCTAAGGAATATGTTATGCTAAAATTGTACATTTTATTTTCACTATCACACTCAATTGCTGGACACTGAACTCTCCAATAAAGAGTATAAAAGCCGTATCATGCTGTTTGACGTCATGACAGCGACGTAATTGGTGGCCATTTTCTTTAAATAAATTGAAAAACAAAAGTAGAATCTGAAACAAACCGCTTTTACTTGCTTTTAAATAGTAATGTAGTCAATAGGCAAACTTATACAGCTAAAGCTTTAAAAAGCAAGTCATAATTTACATTTTTGTACTAAAGCTTGAGATTTTAATGATTAAATGCTTATGGTCGGCTTTTAACTACTATTCACTACTTACATTATTATTGGCGTAGTATCGTATAACTAAACGGATCTAGAACAGTAAGCTAGCCAATACACATTTTCTATTAAAATCCATTTTCTATCAAGTCATTGTCTATCAAAATCAAGTTCGAACCCAAGCAGGCACTTTACTTTGTGTAAATTGTTTTATCATCACCGCTCTCAAAACGGTGAAGGAAAACAACATGAGGAAACCAGCATGTCCTAGAACCAAAAATTCGAAGATATGTGACATCCCACACGGCCTGCGTGGTGGCCCACTCCCTCTCAGAGAGAAAGCCTGTGTCCCTGCAGTGGAAACATTATAGGCTGATTATGCGATGATCTAGTTTCCTTAACCAGAAATATTTCCTGCTTTCAGATTCCGGAGAAAAGCGGCTTGTAGCAGCAACAATCAGATCTACTAAAGAAGTACTTTCAACAACGTACAGAATTCTAACTTCGTTAATATCAAAACTAAGTTATTAATAAAACAAGTTCCCTCGAAGATGACCACAGAAACTAAGTAATGGTGACTGCTCGTTTACTTCAAAACTGAGTTTCAATTTCACTCGCCTACCTTCGTCAAAGGAAATTCTATTAATCTCGAATTACGGAACTGTCTAACTGAAATTAGGCCAAGTCAAGAGTTTTAATGTTGTCTTACCTGCACAAATTAGATGCACGTTTAAATATGTTTAAATAAAAATTATGAAAGAAGTCACTTGAATAAAATTACTATGTAAGGAGAGAAAATACTGGAACACGAGTAACATTTGATGTGAAGATAGAACTAATAAATGAGTGAGGCACGCACATTAATTAGTTGATGAGATAAGACCTTGAAGGGGAGATAAGGTGGATACCTGAAAGGTATAATTTGAAGCGCCGATGGCGCGGCTGCTCGGCCTACGAGGACCGGCGCTCAGTCCGACGTCGGCTGGCGAGGTGTGCGGTCGTGTCGCTGTCCGTCGCGACCCTCTCCCACCCCCTCTGTTGCGATTGCGAAGTGTGCTAACTTTAAAATGTCCCTCAACTCCCGAAGGTTGTTACCAGTGAACCGCAAGCTTGAAAGTGACTGATGAAGTTGAACAAAAATTACTGTTACATTTAAACGATCAAACTGTTACCAAACTTTGGATTTCGATTGAATAGTAGTGGTTTTTGAGATGTGATTAATTAATAAGTAGCTATTCGTAAGTATATAAGGTTTTGATGATATGTTTCAGTAATGATATGATTGAAACGTATTAATTACGGACAGGGTGGTTTTTTGAATATTTAGTACCGTTTTATTTTTCTATTTCTGTCATGGAAACTCTTGCTGAAATTATTCAAATTATCATAAATAATATGTGATTCGTGCTACATCTTGTACAGGGAATAAGTTATCGCTTTAATACCTATATTTTCTAAATTTCCAGTTGGTTTATTGACTATTGATCCTCGTTCAACTAAAAAAAAGATATTTTCTTAAGTTTTACGTAGAGCAGAACAAAGTATTGTCGTGAATAAGAACAGCTTATCTGTTCTTGTTCACGACAATACTTTGTTCCGCTCCGCTGACGCCTATTCCTAAAGCGACTAAATACTTCAAAACGATGCATTCAAGAGCATTCAGCGTCACTATATATAAGGTCAGCTCATTGTATTGAGTTACTTCTATTGTCTTAGTAGCCTCTCTTTCATACAGTATTACAGCTCCTTGTGAAATAGATCATTTGGGAAAACAAAGACCTCCTTGCCTACTTTGCCGCCGAGCTAAATACCGTGTTTCCGACTGAAGAGTTGACTGCCAGCGACATTGCACATGAGTGACTTTGTCACTAGGTTCAGAAACGCATATTATTATGTATTTATAAAGAGTTTACAGTAGTTCTGTACTTAAAACTATGCCCACAGAATCGTTTTCACGTGTAGGTGAGGCCGTCGGTGTTTGAGGTGTCTACAGCCGACGGTAACCTCTTTCTATTAGGTGTGCTTGTTCATACATAGAAGTCATGATAAAAAAGCTCAGGGTTTGCCTTTAGCTTTTTCGCTGGTATCTATTACTAGCTACCGAGCGTAGGAGCAGTTCCATCGGCGGCTAAATGTCATGTACGCAACCCTAAGGATGAGATACTCTAACGATCGTCTTTTTCTTTCAATACGCCATCATTTTCGGTTTCTTCCTACTAGTAGGTATCCTTGGAAACTCCTACAACAGAGCATAGTATTGGGGTGCATTAAAATTGCCTCCAAGATCTTCCGGCCCACATTTGGCATTCAGCCTTAATTTTAAACTGGTTGACTACCTTGTCTTTTCGAAACTTTTCACATTATGAGATTTCTCATACAGCTTGCTCCGACACGACAGAAGTAGCGGATAGTTGTTACTCGTTAATGTTGCAGTGGTAGAGGTTTTAACACAGTCCAAGGTATACGCTGTTGGTGTTGGACTAACACAGCTCAGAGACGATGTAGGAGCTTATTCGCCGCCGTATCCTAGGCAGAAGACACCGTATGGCAAGCATACAGACCAGCACTAAGTCTTTATCCTCCTTAGAAACCTACTACGCTTTGAAATAGGCAAGTAACTTCATCTTTCTGATCGACCGAGTCCATTGACAGTTTAAAAATGCCTGTAAATGGTTTAATTTTAATAAATGCTTTGAGTTTGAGTTTTATCTATGAGATAAGCTTGTACCTACCATATTAATATGTGTCTCTTCGTTATACACCTATAATATTCCAGCTGTTTTTAACTACCTCTTGTGTAAAGTTGCAATTTTTTGCGTAAATCTGACTTTATCTTTGCGCAAACAGTTTAATTATTATTAGTGGCTACAAATTGTTGCAAAACAACTTGCAAACACAAAATATTTGATTAAAACACATTAATGAAAATTTTATGACTATCTGTTGGATTACCCATATCGGAACCGACATATTAAATTTGCTACACTCTATTTTGCATGTGCTACGCCGTAGCACAGCTCATCGACTGCTACGAAATGTATCGAAATTCTTTTCGTTTATTAAAATCGTTGAAAGTGTACCCAAAGTAAGTTATTACTTTCCGAATAACCTACATTTATTCTTTTATTTTCACATTATTAATAATACACAATATACATAATATGTATAAAGAAAAAGGCCGGTTTACCGTCATTATTATCCACCAAAGTTTAGTTTATTTTTTTTGTAAATTGGCTATTACTGAGGATTTTCGAAAAGTCAACCTATCTTTAGGAAAATAAAGAACGTCGTTCCCAAGAAGCGGCAAAAAGAAACAATCGTTTGGATTTTAAATCAATACTTAAAAATAAAATCCTTCTTTTGGCATTTGCTAGTAAACATCAAGACTATAACTTATCTTAGGCTCTTGTAGCTAAATATGTACATTCCTACTCAAACTCAAAGCATTTATTTCAAATAAACCAATCGAACCAACCATATTTGAATCGTCAAGGACTAATAATTGTCTTGTGTAACAGCGGGCGAGTTTGAATACTAAATAGAAAATAGCTTTTTACAAAAAAAAAAAAACACTGCAAAATGAAAAATAACTTTAATTTCCGAAGTCGCTGTCTTTTGTTGGTTTTGTATTTTCGTTTTTTGCCACCGACTTCCGAAATTAAGTTTATTTTTCATTTTGTAGTTTTTTTTGGAAGTCGTTTGTTTTATTTTGTAAAAAGTTTTTATTTTGCCCTTTTTAGTTGCGGGTCGGTTTGTAATTTATATAAGTTATAATTACCTAATGTCAACTGCTCATCACCTTTTTACAAAATATTATTTTTCCGGATGCAGGGACGTTAATTGTTGAGGAGTTCTCCTGGTACTTCACCATCAGCTCCACTTCACCATATGCATTGTGACGAGCATGAATCGCTTAGCAAACATATAAAAGTAACTGAATCGCAACCCGTAAAATGCTCATTATTGAGTAGTTCAGGTGGCTCCATCATCTGTGGTCGTCATTATCAGTTCTAGTTTACCAAATAGTGCTTTCCAAGAGCAAATGCACGAGTTACTACAAAAAATACCCAAATCACTATAGGTATGCCTATAATATTTGAAGAGTTCCCTCGATTTCTCCAGGATCCCATCATCAGAACCTGACCTGATGATAATGGGAAGCCTGGCACCCGCACCTAGCACCTGAGAAGTATATATACCCTTTGAAACAAAAAAAATATTTTCCAAATCGGTTCAGGCGTCTTCGAGTAATCGGAGAACATACATAAAAAAAAGATTCCGGTGAATTGAGAACCTCCTCCTTTTTTTGAAATCGTTTAAAAAAAAGAAAAATAAATTTGCTGGCCCATTTCATCATTATCATCTGCCTACACTTTCCTGAACTATGTTGGGGTTGGCTTCTAGTCTAACCGGGTGTAGCTGAATACCAGTTTTTTATATGGAGTGACTGCCTATCAGACCTCTAACATCCAGCTATTGGGTAATACGGTGTCCCTTGGTAAGACTGTTTGTCAGACTTTCGGATTTCTGACTACCCGTAACGACTGTCAAAGATCTACGACACGAACGTGCTTTCCGAAGCACCGAGGGGTCACGGTATGTAAAGATGGTCTCCCATCCACAGATCAACCGCGGCAAGCGTAACCTAACCTTCGATCGTCCCATGTGCCTGTATTACCTAGCCACGAACCCTCATTAACAGCAATGCTTGAATAATTAAACTTGTTATAAACTTGTTATTAACTTCAAGACTTTCCGCATAAAAGTGTATTGGATTTATTCAATACTAGCTTTTGCCCGCGGCTTCGCCCGCGTGAAGGTCGGTAACTATCCCATAGGAACGTACTACCGGGATAAAAAGTAATGTATGTGTTAATCAAGGTGCCATGCCTATATGGGTGTAACTATATGGGTGCCAAATTCCATCCAAATCCGTTCAATTATTTGCGTGAAAGAGAAACAAACATCCATCCATCGATTCACACAAACTGTCACATTTATAATATTAGTAGGATAGGATTAACATAAATTCGGGACGCCCTACTCAAAAGTAAATTACAGCTATAACCCCATTCATTTTCGATCTCTGTTTAAGGTTCCATGTTATGGGACCCGACAGAACAGAACCTTTTGTTTTAAAAGTCATTCAAAACCGGTCCTTTAGCTTTCTAACAACTCCAAGCCAGGTTGGGGGTGTTTTTCACTTTTTCCAGAAAGCCGCTTAAAAAAACACCATTCAAATCACCAAGTCGACTGAGAAAAAGGCACAAAGTTGGATCAAAAATCCGGTTCATAAATGATACCTAAATATAACGAACATTACAAATGAGCTGAACTTTGCTGCTGAAACACATGCCAAATTTAGTTCATTTGCAATCCACAAAACCGTACATAAACCACATGTAGTTAAATTACAAAATCTAGTTCAACTAATTGGATACAAAAACATAGGTCACAACTTGTTTGCGAAATGCTAATTTGAAGCATGTGAACGTGGACATTAAATGTAAATGTATTTTGTGTTCAAATGTAGCCACAAAATATGTCTCTTTTTGATTACGTTAAAGACTTATTAATATGTTCATCATTCTGAATGAACTTTGTTTCATAGTAGTAGATAAGTGGATCATTAATAGTTTCTATGAAACGGATTGAACCAACAACTGTAACCGCTATTAAGCCTATAATCCGTTTTGATTCTCAGAAACACCAACAGAATGTTGAAAGCACTTAAACGATTCATTATATTTTCTTTTTGGTTCGATTTTATTTTCTTGAGGTTAAATAAGGTTTCTAATTCATTCCAGGCGAGCTATAGCCGAAGCACATTTTGAAGTTTCGTGTAACAGCTTTCATCGCGGTGACTGACAGTCAATTACGTTCGGGCCTGAAGGTTGCAAGATCACAAATACCTTGCAAAACTAGCTGTTGTGGAGATAGGACCTTTTGGAGCTGACCAACTTGTACTTCCACTTCATCTTCAGTAACATTTTTCACTCAGCTTTGGCCATTTTTTTTGCTGATCTTGGAGCTCCTGTAATATTTGTTTATAAACAACTCTTTTTGACTTACGACCGCAATTAAAATGTTGATAATATTAATGGTTCGCTTATCTTGGCAAATCAACACGTTGCTTCAATGAAAATGTTTTTCAGACTTAGAATAGCTATTAGCGAGCTAATATCATAGCGAGGTTATTCGAATAGTAGCACGTATTTGAAGTCTGCAGGTGCAATATATAAACTTTCTACTTTCGGTCGCGGTTACGAGCACCATTGTAAGCCATTTCTCTCAATCTACTTTTACGACTTTTGCGGGAAGATTAACAGCTGATATATTTTTCATTCTCAAGCCGATGTACATAGATGCAGCAAAAACATAGTATTTTTTAAGGTTTTTTTAATAAGGCTTATCTATGATTAATTAATTAATACCTTTGTAAACCTAGGTAGACTGGACCCGACCTAGGAACAGAAATGAATTTGTTGTTGTGGAAAACAGAGTTTACTAGCTTTACATACATACATACGGAATAACGTTAGTTAATATCAGTTACTAAAGTACAAGTACCCTGCGTAGGTCATATACTTAGAGCAATTGCTAAAAATCTCTGCCGTCTTTGAATTTATTTTTTATCTGGGGGTTGTTTTCTACCCTCTGGTATTATATTCTCCCAAACTAATAATTCATTTTGCAAATAGTTATTAATCCATCACGAATAAACCTGAGAAGTTTTTAATTATAAATATTTCCTGTGATTTAAGCCTTCTTTTGTAACGGATATTCATTACCTTCGTGAAATATTGAAATTTATACAGGCAGTTTTATAGGGTTCCGTAGCCAAATGGTAAAAACAGAACCCTTATACTTTTGCCATGTCCGTCTCTCCGTCCGTCAATCCATATGTTACACAGCCATTTTACTCCGAGACTATATGCAATATATCGATGAAAATTTGGAAAGAAGGTGTATTCTGTGCACCGCTAAACAACGGAGTAGTAATTAAAAAAAAAAATACAACTAGGAATGTGTCTCCCCGTATATGTAACCGAGGGATAAAAAAAACAATGCACATAATCGTGTGGGGTATCATTGGATCCCAGAATTAAAAAAATATGATATTTCTAAGTGACATTTTACAACGGCAGTGATAACTTGGTTTTCCATAGTGTTTTCGAGAAATAAACTTATTTTTACGGTCCATAAAATCGATACTGTGTACTAAACTATACATGTGTAAATATTCATCCCAACTACGGAACCCTTTGAATGTGCGTGGTCCGACACGCATTTGTCCGGTTTTGTTTATTTCATTCTAATTCATATGGAGTGCTCATAGTGAGTGAGTATTTTAGTATAATATTCTCTAGGAAGTAGCACAGGTTTTATTGACTCTTAACTGTAGTCTGCTATAGAACCCTAATTGTGCTAGCTCGACTCGCGCTTTTCTAGTTTGTTGAAACTTTAAAAACAAAAAGATTTTAGCTTCGACTCCTAAAATCATTCAGCAATTCCGTTTTCCCAACGTGTTTAAGCTCTTGTTTTTTGAAACTTGTAAAAATACTCAAGCGTGCTAAAGAAAAGTCAAGTTTATTTTCTCTCGCTACAAAATCGAATTGTAGATTCAATTTCTTAAGTACATACAGACGTAGATAATGGAACATAAAGCGCTAACACTGGTTGGAGCGTAGGTACGTCGCACCTAATATATGGCTTTAAAAGCTCTTAAAGAAATTCTCATATAAAACATTACCGCAAGATAAAAGTGACAAAACGACTTTTGATAAGACGTACGTATTTTATGAGTGAATAATTTGAAAGATCTCACAAATACATCCGAGGTGACGCCTAATCTGATTACCGCACTCCGAAATTTCTCAGATTACCATTTAACGTGAAAATCTCTGCGAAAACTTTTGTGCCACTTAAAAATAATTTCTCACTTTTTTCGTCGTGGGCACTTCGTTACGGTCTCTTTCATCTTTTAATTTCTTTCTCTACTTCGTTTATTTTATTATACTTTTCACATTCCGCTCCCCAGTGCCTAATGCTTCAATTACTGCTCAAAATGGAAATGCAGTAGACAAAATTGAAATAGAAAACGATCGTTCTGATGCGGAAAATAACTGAGGAAATTCAACTTGTAACTGAAGGCATATTTTTTTATGATTAGCAAAACACGAATCTTTGCTTTCGTGTTCCGGAGAATCGTTATTGTGAAATCGGATTTTATGTACCTATCGTTTCACTTTGCATTTGTTTAAAGCAATATTCCTTTATCTGATAGTAAAACAGATATCTAATATCGTAAATCATAAAGAGTCAGGGTTGTTGTAAACCAGTGTCAGGTGCATGTTGAACCAGATTTTTTCAAGATGAAACCAGAAGGCATTTATAAATATTACCTTATGGACCTGTTTATTAAAATACAATGCATTATTTCGTTCAAAATAAACTATTTCTTCCTTTTAGTAAGATTCCCTTATGTGTTAAACAAAACAACATCTAGGTACATACATACAGGCGAATAGTGCTCCAGATTCGTAGAGCGGATTACTATCCCAAAGAGGTTTCACATTAATCCCAACTTACGCCAGCTATTCGTCTACATTCATTTGATAACAGTGGAACAGAGGGAACCGCAACAGTCCACAGCTGCAATCTAATTTGAAACCCTACTCGAATGCAGTCAGAATTTTCCCTACTGCCAACCCTTGGCGCCACTCCAATCTTTATTTTCTCTACTACCACGAAGCACCTTCGTAAAGCGTAAATAACCTAACTTTTGCTGTCGAACAAATTCCCTTTGAGAGTTCGTGTGTAAAAATCATATTATTAATTCTCTTAGTAGGAATTCTTGGGTGTTCGTTGTTTATGTTTCTGATATGTAACATTTACAATAGAAGTGTAGTGCTGTCTGTCCGTATGTCACACTGTTTCATTTCGGTGACCTTTTGCCGCAGACAGTTTTAGCTGCGGGAAGTAGTGCCCCAATTACCAACATGTACTTTCTTTTTTATTACTCGGCTCGTGTTACTCCTGGAACTGAGATCGATCCTTTATTGCCATATACAGCAAATAAGCATTTACTTCAGAGTAACCTTAAAAATGCTTTTCCTGTGTTGATAATACGGAATTAAACAAAAATGAAAAGCGTTTACATTGAATGCAAAACGGTAGAAATGGTTAACCAGCTGTTCCGGGGCCTTTAACGAGCTGCTCGGGGGCCTTTGTCCAGCAGTGAAGTGCGATAGGCCGACTTGATTGAACTTTTGAAGGTAACAATACAAAACGAAACGCCACGCCTCTCACTTAGCCCCTTGATAAATTAATCAAACAATGTAAGTACACTGAAAGTATTCATCAAGGCAATCGATGGATAGAGTTTGTACACTGTAAAGGAACAAAGCTTTCGCATGGCCTGTCTGATAAAATTGATTAAATGCAAGCATACTCCATAAATAAACCAACGTTTTTCTAAACTAAGCAGGAAAGTAGCACCGAACGATCCTAAGTATTCACGAGGAACCTCGATGAACGGGAAATAGGACAGACAATATGAAATGACGGAAATTGGATTTATATTCCTTTTAGTTTCTTTTTCGTACACATTATACAAGAGCTGACGCTTTATCCTTATAGAAGAAAGCTCTAAGTAGGTACTATCTTACAGTATCTATAGGTACATTGTTATCTACGTATTATTATTAGATACTGCCGCTTAATACTGCCTTCATGTAGATGTAATATAATCAGACATATTATCGTTTCTTTTAACTAAGCCGCCATGTTTTAATAAATGATGTGTGTATAAAGAAAATTCTTAGAAACAATGTATTGTGTTATAAATAGTTGGATGTAATAATACTCAGTTTAACAATAGGTACACGCTACGCGTAGGAAAGTTACCTATTAAAACAATGCATTTCAAAGTGTTTCGTGATCATATATATAATTTGTGTCTCAGAGAACATACACTGGGCCGCAAAGAAAGCGGGTCGGTAATAAAAACCTCAATAACTTACAAAATATTGGAGCTAGGTTTATGGAATAAAGATTGTATTGTAGACAATTTTATAGTGCTTAAAGCAATGTCATAATAGTTCAAGATTATGAACGTTATTTTAAATGGAAGTAAGTTAAGTAAAAATGACCAATTTCACTAGATTTCGAAAACTGTAATCCGGTATCCTAACTGCCTCGCTGGTCTAGTGGTCACAAGCGCTACTGCTGAGCACGGAGTCCTGGTTTCGATTCCCGGGTCGGGCAAACTGTTATTGGGTTTTCCCATCCGGAATTTCTCAGTAGCAGCCCGGAGTCTGGATTTGTGCCCGGTTGGTGGCAATAGGCTCGCCCCCTATTACATGGAACTTAAACATAACTGGCGAAATGTGGGTGTACTATAGGTATACTTCTGTCTAACCTTTCGGGGATTACAGGCGTGATGTTATGTTATATGTTATATTAGGTTACGGTATCAAATATGCAATTTTAACACATTTTAGTATTTTGTATTGCCACTACGAGCTGTTGATACAGCTTTTATACGGTTTGGCATGCTTTCCACCAGATTTCTGAGCCGATGCTGAGGAACATTCTCCCATTCTATCAGTGCTTCTTTCAGTTCACGAAGCGTAATTGAGGAGAATTTCGCTAGCATACACGTCGTCCTAATTCGTCTCAGGTATGCTCGATGGGGAATTCAAATCTGGGCTGCGTGCTGGGTACTCCATGCGTGTAATAGCAACATCTTCAAGGTAGCCAAACACTATCCGACCTGTATGGGGACGAGCGTTATCTTGCATAAAGATGGCGTTCTCACCCGTGTTTACAAAAAATGGGCCAACAGACTCATTTAAGATTTCATTCACGTATCTTTCTGCAGTTAAAGTGCCATTTTCTATCACCACTAGTACAGTGCGGCTTTCGGAAGAATTTCCAGCCCACACGTGTATGGAGCCTCCGCCGTATGGCACTTTCTCTTCAATGCAAGCTTGGTTATAGCGCTCTCCTGGTGTTCTGTAGACTGCTTGCCTCCCATGAACCTCGATTCGTCCGAAAACATTACTGTTGACCAGTCATCCAGAGTCCAATTCATGTGTTCTGTAGCGTAACTCAGCCTTGAATTTCGATGCAGCCTTTCGAGTTTTGGACCATTTGCAGGTCTAAATGGCTTCAAGTTTGCTTCAGCAAGATATCGCCTCACTGAACACGTGCTCAGATTGCTCCCTCCAGCACGTAGAAGGTGATTTTTGACTTCAATAGCCGTTTGAAATCGATTTCTCAACATTGTTGACACCATACATCGATCCTCCCGCGCTGTTGTGCACTTTGATCGGCCTGTTCCAGGTCTCCGAATATTGGATCCAATCTCTTCAAATCGCTGGAACACTCTTTGAACGGTTGATAACGATACACCAACAGTTATCGCTGTATAACGCTGACTGCACCCGTCTTCAAGCATTGTCAGAATTTCGGTAAATTCTTCAGGGTTTAGTGGCATGTTTTTAATTGAATTTGTTCAAAATAATGAATTTCTGTACAAGAAATGCCATATAAACAAAAAGAAAAGTAAAACAAATGGTTTCAAAATTGATCAAATTGAAAAAATCGTCTTTAGTTTTTATTTATGGTTTTTAATATAATCAGCAAAAAAAAACATCCATAAGGTTTACCATATTACTAACGAAAAAAACTTTAATTTCGGTTTTATTTTAAAAGGATTGCTCAAATATTTTAAAGGTTATCGCATTTTTATAACTGACGCGCTTTCTTTGCGGCCCAGTGTACATTAAAATACCTACATAGGGGTTTATTTATAAACGTTGCTTAAAGTTAAGCAATGATTAGCGACTGTTTAACCATACATTTTTGACGTTTAAACGTCTCTTAAATTTAAGCAACGTTTATAAATAAAGGACTTAATCTAGTAGGTGCATTGAAGTTATTCACACATTTCATAATTGGCATGAAAATAATTAAAGAAGTTCGTCGATGGCTGTAATTTTTTCAAATTTTGATCCAATTGCAATGGCATCAACCTCACCAATATTGAAAATTGTATTAATCGGAAGAGATAAAAAAATTTTGTTGCTTTCATTACGAGCAATATTGCGAATGTAAAAATCTTATTTTACCTTAGCTTCATGACTATTTGTTGCATGAATGGGGTAACTGATGAACTCTGTTATAAACTTTTTATTTCATTTCTAACAAACATAAAAAATAAAGTTTTTGCTTTGTTTTTTTTCTCCAAATTCATAGACAAAAAGGCATAAATATAATATTCAAGAATGAATTATGATTTTAAGTCTCTATTAAGTAAAAACTATTAATAACTTTCATAATTGGAATCTAGATGCTCGGAGTCCAGATTAAGTTTATATAAGATTGATTATTTATTGCCCTAGAATATGAGGTCGAAGTCTTCTATTAGACGTTCACCTCGTTTTCGTTTAAAAAGTCTACAGCCTGAAATCAAAAGTTCAATGTTAATCCTTGCCAAAACTTACTCTAACCTAACCCTAATAACACAAACTTACTACTGACAAGATTTCTAGTCTGCCCGAGTTAATCAAAAAGTCGGGCATAAACTTTAATTTAATAATAAAATACACTGAATTGGGATGCCTTAACAAACTACGGGAATAACAGCTAAATAATTATTTTCTACTAGCATTTCTATTGCGACTACAAAAGATTTAGTTGCCGATCTGAGTATTTTGAGTACTGAGTAAAAACACAAAGAAAGTATCTAGAATAATCACCTTGTCGTGCAAATTACAAGTGAGAAGAAAGAACAGAGGACTTGTACGTATAAGATTACAATGTCTTCAAAAATGTGTTGGTAGATAAGACGCGCCTTTTGTTGTTTTTAAACAGAGGTCAAAGGACATTTCGGTCGTATGGTGACAAATGGACTTACCAAGTTTTTTAATGCCTATTACAGTTAAGTAATATTGAAATAGTGTGACTTTTAGTCAAGGTTTTTCGTAATTATTTGAAGCGAAGTTTTATGAATGGGGTTTTTAGATTTAGAAAGTATTTTTCTACTTTATAAAATAGTAACGCAAAGCAACCACCAACTATGTAATATTTTAAAGTCAGTAAGAATTTGAGTTGATGAGATTAGATAAATGTTGCCAGCCAATTGTAAAGCTCAACCATTGAAGGGAAATCACGTAACAACAAGTGAGCTTCGTAGAAATAAATCAACTTTATTTTTTGAACTACTTGGTCTACTTCCAACTTAACTAGTTATTCCTGATTCAACTATAGCAACTCTTACACCCGAATATGGGTTGTTTCAACAGTCAAGCTACGTCTATTAAAAGTGTAGTACCTACGTACTACAGCGTCTTCTCGCAAGCTTTATCTGTTTCCCGGAATCGTATCATGTCACTAGGAACATGAATGAATGCATCCAATAATAAAAAACACTGAAATAAAAAAGGCATCTCGAAATATTGTATTTTTATACCAAATATTAATATTATGCTCTTTTAATATTGTAAATCGATGTAAGCAGATTGAGTATGAGTAAACAGAATCCCTGATGCAGTGTGGCTTTCTAGAAACGCTCAGTATTCGCTATAATTACTGCAAGTTCCTAGACTGATGAAGTTGTTTACAATTAATTCTTAATATCTGCGTTTTTTTTTTTTAAATCATATCAACCGTCTTTTTTTAATATTAATATATACGTATGGTATGAAAGCTCCCCTGATTGGACCGAAACACACGAACCTTCACCGGCTCGGTAGTGGATCCCGTTGGACCCCAGACTAACGATATACGATACCCTAAATTGATTATGCCAATATTTATTATGCTACCCATCCAATCTTATGAGTGTGCGTTAATTAAAAGAGTGGGATGAAAAGCTCATATGTCAACGCCATTACATTTTTTATATTTAGCGTGCAAGATTAATAATTGTCCTTTATAAAATTTCACGTGTGCAAATGCGATAATCGCCATTTTGACACGCTTTTTTGTGTTGAGGCTAAAAAACATAAAATTTGGGATTTCGGTCTTTCGAACTTTCATTTTAATATTTGACTAATTAAAGCGAAAGCGTCAGGGTAGCCCGCGAAATTCAAATTTTCTTACGCTTTTTGCAATTTGCAGGTCAGTATCAGGTTGTATGTCGATCTTAATATGATTCGCAGCCGTACCAAATATTTATGTATAGAATTATAATCACAAAAATCATCAATACATCTCTATAAGTTCATATTAACCGATTGAACGACTATTTCATGAAATCTTGACATTTGAGGCCAATTCTAACTTAAAGAGTTGTATTGCTGATTCTAATGATTATAATTCTGTAAAGCCACATTTGTTACGGCCGCGAATCATATTTTAATCAACGTACAACCTGACACTGACCTACAAATTGCAAAAAAACGTAAGTAAATTTGAATTTCGCGGGCTACCTTAGCGCATCCCCCTTAAGTTAAACTAGTAACAGTAATGAAGATTTTTGATATCCTAGTCAAAGATTCGCGCCAGTCGTGCGTGTTTACATTAAATTTTTTCACTAAAACACACATGTAGATAAGATTTAAAATGTGACAAATATTATTCATAATATTATCTATAAACAACAAGAGAATGCCCAGATTTTACGACATTTGCAAACCTAGGTCTATGGGACCTAGGTTTGCAAATTATAATATAATAATATACGCAATATTCATTACCACTACTTACTCAATTTGTGTTCAAAATCGCCGAACATTATTGTTTTTTAAATTGTAACTATGTGCGAAAGCGTTTACGCCAAATGATTTTTTTTATTCTGATTGTGGCTAATAATTAATATGAAGAATATATAAAATCGATACATGGAAATTGAAAATATATTGTTTGAAGCATTAAATACAATAAGCATTATTTATAACAGTTTTTTATGCTTTTTTAACATAATTTTAATCGTTTTTTGGACATTAAACTAAAACATAGGTAGATACCTCATTTATTGAATTTCGAATTGAATAGTTTCTATATTCAAAACTAGCTTCTGCCCGCGACTTCTTCCGCATGAAATTTCTCACTCCCCGACCCACCGCATCGCATCGCATCGCCCGCCCGCTCTATTATTTCATTAGTTCGTTTTCGCTTAGCGTTCTTTCTGACTTTTTTTCTTTTTGCACGGCTGTAAGAGGCATACCGTGATGTTAAATAGCCTATAACCTGTCTCAAGAATTGGGCTATCAAATGCAAAAATAATTTTTCAAATCCGACTAGTAGTTCCCGAAATTAGCGCGTTCAAACAAACAAACACACAAACTTCAGTTTTATTATTAGTACTAGCTTCTGCCCGCAACTTCGTCCGCGGGAAATTTCTTGTTCCCCCGACCCACCCCGTCGCATCGCATCGCCTGCCCGCGCTATTACTTCGCTCTTTCTACCTTTTTTCTTTTTGCTCGGCTCCTATGGGTCCTAGCGTGATGTTAAATAGCTTATAGCCTTTCTCAATAATTGGGCTATCAAATGCAAAATTAGATAGGTGCTAGGCTTAACAAAAATTAGTTTGAGAAAGATAATAAATTAATTCTATCAATTTGGTAATCTATAAACACTTTTACATGTTAATATTTTTTGTTAATTATATGAGCTTAGTAGCTATTGTTTATATTAGTTTACTTGAGTATTAGAAATTGTGTTTATTTTGTAGTAGGTTCCCAACGAAATTTAAAAACCGTCCAAGTGTATGTCGGACCACGCACAGTGAAGGGTTCCGTTATCTGGATGAATTTTTAAGCATGCACAGTATTGATTTTATCGACCTTAAAAATGAGTTTGTAAGTATTCTATATTTAAAAAATATTGACTTAAATAAAAAGTCACTGAAAAACATCATAATCGTTTTAATTATGAGATCCAAAGAAATTCCTCAAGCTTATGTGCACAGACTTTTTTTCATCCCTCGGTTCATGTAGGTATGAACCACCATGAACAGATTTTTATTTTTCAAAATTTTCTTTCCAATTTTCATCGATATAGTGCAAATAGTCTGCGAATAAAATGGTTGTGTGACATCCGGACGGACGGAAAGACGAACAAAACGAAGTCAAGGGTTCCGTTCCGGTATTTTGTTTTTTTGTTTTGGTGGGCAATCATCAAATAATTTGGAAAGCGTATCAGACAATTACTGACTAAAACCCACACGTGTTCCTTCAGTTCCTGTGTGCCAGGGCCACGGTAACCCTTTCGGACGAACCCGCGAGCCCGGCAGGCATCGGCCCTATCGGCCCCGTCAATGTGTGCTGACATCTCTTTGAGGCACGCGTGGAACACAACGCGCCGTCTACCCGGGAATGGGCCATACCGGACGGCGAGCTACCCATTGCTCGCCGTCCGCAATCCCGCGCCTGCAATCGCCGGGAATTGGCTATCGACTCCCAAGCCCCAGGGCATCTCCTGCGGCGACTAGGGGCGTGAGGGCGCAACGATTGCCTCTCCCTCACGTGCTCCGCCTCTTCCTTCGCGAGCATTACTGCTTCGCAGAAGGAGGTGACGGCTTCCTATGACCTTTCGTTCCGTACCATGGCCTGGACTAGGGCCGGATGTGATAGATCGCCGCCGCCGATGGGCCGGCAGAGCTCCGCCCCAGCCGGGCAGACCTCCACAGTATGCTCCACCATGTCCTCACGGCCAATCCACACAATGATAACACCCGGGCGTTTCCTCCCGCCTTATCCCGAACAGGAACCTCCCGCAACAACCATGTTCGGTGAGGACCTGAGTCAGGCGGAAGGTGAGGACGCCGTGGCGCCTCTCAATCAACTCCTCAAAGAGGGGACTTACCGCCACAATCGTGGCGTGCCCAGGTTACGGACCCCTAAAAATGCATTTTTAACAGCGGAGTAACTAATTGCCTAACACAATAACAGTAGGAATAGCTTTCATTTTGACAGTTCAACAACATACATTGCGTTATTCACGTTGTTGAGCAGACAAATTATTTGAACATATGAAGCACCCGTAACAATTTTTTTTGTAATAGCCGACATCTTATACCTATTTTGATTTTCGATATAAGCACTCCAAAAACATTTAAAAACCTATGAAAAAATTAAGCTCTAAATAGCCGCAATCTTCAATTTGTAAACCAACCTCTGACGTTTGAAATATACTATTTTCAGATCAATTACATTCGAAATCAGAAAATGACAGCCCTTAAAATTGCCAAGCTGCAGGACGTAAGCTACCCTCCTTCCTCCTGCAACCCCTGCACGAATGCCCTGCGTAAACACCCGCGTTGAACTACTTCACTGTAAGGAACTACAGTCTGATGGAAAACACATAGTTTTTCAATGGATTCCAACACATATCGGTATAAGAGGCAACGATATTGTTGATTTACTAGCCAAGCAGGCCATATGTGACTGAATTCCTGTAAACTTTTCTCCTTACTTTACTAACTTTATACCTAATAAATAAAAAAATAAAAAAATAATAAATATCAAACAGGATTGTTATTCGCTTTGGAAGGAGTACTTCAATAAAAGATCACAAGAAAAAGGAATCTGATACAAAACGATCCAACCGCATCCATTGAACTCACCGTGGATAGGTAATCAGCTGTTGAATAGATGTGATACTGTTATCGCACTTAGACTTCGTTCCGGACACATTCCGTGTAATAAGTTCTTATACCTAATGGCAAAAACAACAACGACTTATTGTGATTTTTGTATAAATTCCGTTGATGATGTTTATCACATATTAACCGAATGTGTCCGCAACGAGGAATTCAGAAATAGCTTAGATTGTAGGATTAGAGAGATAGGTTACTGTAATAGTATCCTAGCTTAGCCACTTTCTGATGCGGCTAGAATACTTTACAAACTAGCTATGCTACGGTTAAGTTAAATAGAGATTTGTATGATTTTGTTAAGCTAACCGAGGCGGCATAAACGCATGTGGGACAAAGCCCAATAAATTAGAATATAAAAATAAAAAAAGAGGAAGGCTGGACTACACAAATTAGTTAACATCTAGATTTTCGGTCGTTGTTACAGACGGACAAAGAAACAGACAGACAGTATAAGGAATCCTTATACGACGGAAACCATAGTAAATCAATTCGGTTTATAATTTTGGCAGAGGTGCACATGTAACAGATGAATTATGAACCTCCTCCTTTTTTTAATTCGGTTAAAAAGATCTAAATAATTACACTTTAAACTTCTAAAAAAAATTACACCCCTAACCAGAAACCACACTCCACGTCATGAAAAATATACTAGAGTTTAAACAGTTTAAAAAAAACCAAGCTCGATTTTATTACGAGAATCGATTGTGCGGCATACAACTTTTGAATTGAAATGAAAAAATTGGGTGGCCGCTACACAACGGCTGCAGTGACGGGTATCATGAAAGTGATGGCAGCGGGGTTTGACTTTCCGGTGTCAAAAAAAGCTCTCGCTCGTGTCAGAAAACACACCAACCTCACATATTATTATAATACTCTTTGACACCTACACTCCTACTTACTTTCATAAATAACGTATTAGTCACGACATACCGGTGAATTGCGGACACTATGTAGCGACCACCGCTTTTCTAGGAAACCTTAGCTTAAGATGTCGTAACACAATTTTTTGTCATTTTTGTCAAGATTTGATCGCGTTTTTTATGTAGTTTATGTATGAATAATGGTAAAAGTAAGTGCAGAAAGAATGATAATATCTTTATTTTTCCCCTTTGCATATCTTCAACAAGAGAGAAGGGAGTTCATGAACATATTTTAAGCGAACCTTAGTTGCTTACCTTTTGGATAAGTGTAGTAGGCATACCTATTTAACCAACTTAATAAATAAAAACAACTGCAGTAAAGTATTAAAAACAAACGAATGCTGAAAGTTGATGTAAATTCCTGAATTTCATATGATTTCATAACGTAATACCGCAGTAATACAATCCATACAATAGCGAAACGCCTTTGATGTCGGGCGACACCGTCGGCCATGTAGGTACCTATTTACACTGTCACACGCAAAATAAATGTGAAAGGGTTGTACCAAAATGGAAAATATAGAATAATAAAATAGTAATGAATTCAAAACTGTACATTGAATGAATATTTAAAAAAAAAGTTAATGCTACGAGGTGATGCCGTAAATATATATTTTTTTAATTTTTGTCCGTTTGTCTGGATGTATGTTACGGTTTGGCGCAAAATCATCTGAACGGATTGGGATAAAATTTGGCACATATTATAGTTTATAACCTGGATAAACACTTAGGGTACTTTTCATCCCGGTAGTACGTTCTTATGGGATATTTTCCGACATAAACGCGGGCGAAGCCGCGGGCAAAAGCTAGTGGAAAATAGAATAAATGTGATTCATATTATGTACCTAATCATTTAATTACAAGTACCTATACATTTACATGTGTTGCAATGCCGAATATTTACGTGACACTTTATTTTTAGACGTTTTAATTTGTATATGATTAAATCTAACTATATAATGTATTCGCATTCGGATAAACAATCTTATCATAAAAGTTTTAGGGAAACATGAGCATGGCCGTAATTTAAATTCTACTTTACTTAGTACGTTAAATAAATTCTCTAAAACATTGTTTGCAACCAACGAAAGAAAATTCAAGCTAAAATGGGTTAAAGTAAATCTAACAAATCCTAAATCTTTGTTGTATATGGCTTTCGAGGTACACCCGAACACAAAACAGGTAAGCACCATTATAATTAATATAATCAATGATTCACGTAAAATTCGCTCGTACAAAAAAAACACGCTCGCGTATACCCTCAACGTTCAAGTGCGCAAACTAAGCGTGTTGGGGGCTGTGGTCCGCGCTTCCAACTCCTTGCAAGATCCCCGCAGTTTCTCTTCGCAAGTACATTCGTTTCGCTGCTGTATGGACTGTAATACTGTGGTAATACGCAACATCCCGTCGAATCAGCTAATATGTCATAATTATGGCAAAATCTTGTCGAACAGAGTGGACTGTTTTTCGACTATGTGCAAAGTGTACCGTCAGCACCTAAAGTCAATTCACACTGTTAATTTTATCATCATCTAAATACATACAAAATAATTCCATACCTTGATTTTCAGCATTTCACGTCATAGCTAAGAGTTTAGATTATCTTAATTTTGAATCTGTACCAATATTTTTTTATATATTGCTCCATAGCAATCCTTTAAAAATCTGATGTTTTAATCGACTTTCGTTGCTGACCGTATTCTGTTATATTAATTAACGCTTCTTTAATAGCTTTCAATGCTCACAATCAAACAATATCTTGCCTGCAGTGATGGTGTTGGGGCATGGTTGCGCGCGATGGGCGCTGCAGTGGCTGGCGCTGGTGGCATGTGCGCTGGCGGGGGCTTTGGCGCCGGAGAAGGTGGAACCTTGCGCCAGCAGCCCCCTCTGCTCCTGCCGCGTGGCGCACATGTCCTGCATCGCCGTGCCTTTGCACAGGTTCCCAGGTATGAGCAAGCTGCCGTAACTACCCCAATAAGACATTTCGTTGAGTCGTAGTGTGAGGTGAGGAACAAGTATTCTCTCAGGAGATAAGGTCCGTGGGGTCGCTACTGCCTACCAGCTCGCCAAATGCTGCCCTGCGGGTTTCTGTATCTCTCTTTATCTGGCTCCTCACCCTAGACCTGTTTCGGCTAAGTAAACTCTACCAGTACAGACAAAGAGTTCAGGAGCACGCTAGCCCCACCATGACGTCAACGTAGAGATACGGCGGTGGGGTTATTATTATTAGGCATTATATAGTAAACTGCAATATTTAAACGAAATCATACAAATTGCAGCTTACAAACTGATTAATGTAGTTTTCAATTAATAAACATTTTAATGTATATGCGGTAATTGATAGACTGTTTTTATACGTGTGTTCAATATTAATATACTTAATTCATGTTGTAATAACATGCATTAAGAATATTAACATTACCACATCACATTTATGTGGTAATATTAATATTAACATCTATAAATGTTAATACGTAGCTGGCGGGACAATTAAAGCAGCCACTTAGTACGCATTTCCTTTCTTTATAAAGTTTATTTAATATCAAACGTTCAACGTAAGGGAGCTTATAAGTTCCAAGTGGGTGCCTTAATTGAAATAGTACGCCACGTAAGTCCTTAAGTCCGGCTCAAAACTATGTACCCATTTAAACTTCTCTTACAGAATGGCCCCGAATAGAGCTGCAACATCTAGATATAAGCATGTCTAACCTAGAAGTGCTGACAGAGAGCGCGCTGGACGGGTTGAGATTGCAAACATTAGTTTTAGTCGCGAACAAATTACATTACATCGAGATGCACGCATTTAGGTAACTCGTATTTTAATAAAACTTTTTAACAACTATTTGGAGAAGTTTAATTAAAAGTCAAGTGAAAAGGAACATTTAATAAAACTCATTCGTTTTCAGTTCCATGGCGGGTACACTAGCATCTTTAGACCTCGGTTACAACGAATTCACTGAAATACCGCAGCAGGGCTTAAAAGATTTAAAAGTTTTAAACTGGTTGAATCTGCAGAAGTAAGCACAAGTTTTGAAACTAAATTCTATTAAACTTTTCCCCGGAGAGTTGATTAATTTTATTAATATATTTTCGCTTTTATTTTAGCAACAATATAGTGTACATTGGACCTGAAATTAAATGGCATCACTTGGAAGAAACGCTGACGAGTTTGTCTCTGAGCAACAACCAAGTAACGCACCTGAAGTCACAGGCTCTGACGTCACTGTACCACCTGCTGCAGCTGGACCTGGAGGGCAACCACCTCCGCACCGTCAGCGCCGACTCTCTGCCCGCTTCCTTGACACTCCTGAAGCTATCCAACAACTTCATCCATGAACTATCCTGTGATTTACTTTATAGTCTACCTAGGTTACAATCTGTACATTTACGACATAATTTTATTACCTTCACGGACAATTACGTTTGTCCAACTAATAAGAGTAAAAAAATAGAAAAATTAGATTTGAGTAATAACAAAATTAACGATAGTTCCCAATTACTTCTCTTTCGGGAAGTTCAAATTAGGCAAATTATATTAGACCTTAATGAATTAACGACGATCCCAAAGTTGGTTTTCGTCAATAATAGGATAGAGAGATTATCGGTGTCGTACAACATGTTGAGTTCCATTAGCCGAGATCTCTTTTTGTCTTTGAAAAACTCGCTGGAGCATCTGGAAGTGGAGCACAACAGATTGTTCCACTTGCCGGACAGCCTGGCGCAGCTCGTGCGACTGCGTCATTTATCATTAGCTTACAACCAGCTGGAAGAGTCGCCGGCGCTCCCCGGCCGGATCCAGACGCTCTCGCTCGCCGGGAACTTTTTAACTTCAATACCCTCTGCACTTCAAACGCTCGAACCCGGTTCTATTCGTTATCTCGACTTAAGCTACAACAGGATATCTAATTTATTACCAAACGAATTCCTTGACTGGTCCACTTCTCTGGGGAATATCAACTTGAGAGGCAACAGGATTGCGCAGATTTATAAGAACGTTTTTCCAGCAAGCATGTCACTGAAAGAGATACATCTAAGTTTTAACGACTTGTACTACGTGCATCCACAATCTTTTGCGAACGTGACTAGGTCGCTTCGTATCCTAGAATCATCTTCCACGCTTTTCAGTGGCTATTTTCCATTTGAAATCGAAGAAGGCTTAGAGAATATCAGCTGGCTATCGTTCGATAACAACGATTTTCACATTCTCAAGCTATCCGATGTGGTTGTGTTTCCATTTCTAAAATATTTAAATTTGGATTATAACAGAATTGTAGATATCGTCATAAGTGAAGACTATCGTAATGAATCACTATACCTGAGCAACTTGAGGCTTGCCTATAACTTTTTGCATTCACTGCACAGCAGAAGTTTCATTTATATGCCCGAGTTAAGAAACTTGGATTTATCTTATAACAGAATCAACAACTTAACTAAGCACACTTTCACAAACTTACCGAACTTGAGATATTTATCTCTTGCGGGTAACATAATCGATTCGATGGAAGCCGAGACGTTTGCTAATTTACCAAAACTGCAAATATTGGAACTCCAGGGAAACAACTTTACGTATTTATCACTGAACTCGTTTCATAACGTATCTAATATAGACGTAACGTTCACGTTGAACGTTAGCAGAAACCGCATCAAGTTCGTGGATGGCGAATCCGCAATATCGGTTAACATATTCGACGGTTCATATAATGATCTGTATGAAGTGCCAAATAACTTTTTTGTTGCGGTCGCGTCCTCTATACGACAGATTATTTTAGCACATAATAAAATAATTCATATATCAAACGAAGCTTTTGGCGATGCAAAATACTTAGAAATACTTGATTTGCATAAAAATAATATCAATAATATTAAGAGAAAGTCATTTACTGATCTGATATCACTACAAATATTGGATCTATCGTTTAATATTATTTCTCAATTATCTGTAGAACAATTCTATAATTTGAACAAACTTAGATATCTGAAACTGGACCATAATAATTTAAGGCTGTTGCCAAGAGATGTATTTAAAAACACCATAGTGGAGCATCTAGACCTGAGCTACAACGACATGTCATTGTTCCCCGGCACGGCGCTGTCGCAAATCGGGTTCACTCTGCGATACCTCGACATGTCGCACAATCGCATCGAGTACTTAGACAGTAATATATTCCGCAGCACACAGTTTCTGCTGAGTCTCAATTTGGGTCACAATCTATTAACAGTGCTATCAGATAACACCTTTTCGAGCCTCGGCGGACTGCGCCAACTGGACCTGAGCTTTAATTCCATAAAGGCAAACTTCAAGGAGCTATTTCATAACCTTCCCAACTTGAGGCATTTGAATCTTGCAAATGTAAGCTTAAAGTCAGTGCCTTATCTACCGTTGACAAACTTAACTAGCCTCAATTTGACTTCAAATTACATTAACAGTTTTAAGGAGACTGATGTGAAACGAATAGCGAGTCTTCGTCATTTAGATCTTAGTAATAATCGTCTTACCTCTTTAGTGCCAAAGATGTGGTTCCATTTAAATAATTTAAATATCCTCGACCTGTCATACAACCCTATTGTAAGAATCACACCAAATAGTTTCAAATGGTTGAGCAGTTTGTCTCATTTGAATTTAAATGGACTTAAATACTTAGACATAGTTGACCAGGATTCCTTCCGTCCCTTGATATCACTTCGGTCCCTGCATATTCAGTCGTGGTCTACTATTAATCGTTCTACGTTCCGAATTTCCAACATCACCTCTTCCCTGTCCTCTCTGTACAAATTGGTAATACATTGGACTGACGAAATCATGGATAATCAATTACACGGGATCGATGCGAGAAACATTCGTTACTTAGAAATCCGGGGAACAAATCTAAAAAGAATATCTGACGATGCGTTTAAGCCATTTGCGAACAGTCAAGAGATATTTATAAGGATCACAATGACTTCCCTAACGAAATTACCGACAGCGTTTATGAGACATTTGGGACAAGTTCCGCAACTCGGGATCGACTTGAGCTACAATCAACTTACGACACTAAATCCAGCAATTTTCTATCCAAACTTCACTAGTTGGAGCCACGTCGCAACCAAGTTGTTGTCAGGTACGTCATATTCACTTTGGTATATATTTTATGATGCCCCATATCAACACCCACGCAATAGATGGGCGGCCGAGCCGGCTGCACCGTATACACAAGATAAAGTTTTAATTTCGTGGTAGATGATTTTATTTTACCCTACCTATCTGAAGCTCCGCTAAACGAAGTTGAAAACCTGCATTTTTTACGCTCGTTTATTTTTTTTTGAAGTCAAACTTAGTTCAGCACTATACTCGCCTAGTTTATAGCTAGCATGTAACGTCAAGTTTGAGTCATTCTGGCTTCAAACCTTTTAATTAAACCCTCAAATTACACAATCCACCTATAGTTAAACAACTAAATCTCTTTTGAAAATAATTTTAATATTTAATAAGCTTATAATTAACGCTGCAATATCTCTAAAACAAGTTAGGTAGTTCATTAAAAATGTACAGTTGCGCGAATGAACCCCAACCAAAATGCTAGTATTTTATTAAAATTTACTGAGCCTCTCACCACGCAGAATGAGGCGGGCAACTCTTCTTAATGAGTTTTAATTCTTAATACACCACTCGAAACTTTTCTAAGCGAGTTAAATCGTCTGGTGGGATGTATTAATATGTTGTATGAATTATTTGTTAGGAGGGCTGATACTGACGGGGAACCCGCTGCGCTGTGAGTGCGAGCTGGCGTGGGTGGGCGCCTGGCTGCGGCGCTGGCTGCAAGAGAACGACGCGGGCGCCGAGCTGCGGCGGGCCGTGCGCAGCGGAACGTGCAAGGACGCGGCGGCGCGACGCGTGCCGCTGCTGACGCTGCGCGCTGACGAGGCCGAGTGCCACGCCAGCGCGCTCTCCAGCGACGCGCAGCCACATTGCACCACTGTATACACGCTTGCCCTCGCCATGTCTACCGTGCTGCTCAGGTGATGTCTATTACACCTCTAACTGCGCTAGTAAATAAATGTAAATATGTTTCATCACCACCAAATCTAATGTTTGCAAACAGACTAGACACATTTCATACACGGTACAATTAATGATTATTGTAGGTACATAAACGTGTATACATAGAAGGCGAGAGTAATTTTAATGCCTATTTATAATATTTCGATGTGTAAGGTAGGTAATTCTAAGGTCGATTAGGTTTTATAGATAATTGTAATCAATATTGTATTGACACAATAGATTGCTCACTAAATGCGACCATTTTAAAACAAAATAAATGTATAATGTAGTAGTTCTGTCATGTTTTTATTTTTTGTTATTATTATAAAAATCGAAGTATATACGTAACCTAAATACGTTAAACGTATCTACCCTACTGCGGCCATAAATTGTTATTCTTTTGTAAAATTTCTTTATGCTCATGTAAATATGTACAAAATTAAATATTTTTACATAATAAGATTGTTTTATTCTATTTCCCAAAGGTGCCCTACATTTCTTTGTTTCATCACGTTTTAATAACTCCGCAATGTTTCGTGTATCACAAGCGTATAGCTTTGTGATTTCAGCTGTGGGCACCTAACCCACTTACATTATAATTTTCATTATGATTTCGCCACCGGTAACGGAACATTTTACTTATCCTCGAACTAAGCTCAAAGCAAATTGCTTATTTTGTACGAGTTGATTGTTGTAGACCCAAATTAAATCATACACGAAGCAGTTTTAAATTTGAAATACACTTTTTTATCGATAAACTATTGAAATTGGTTTAATATGAACATACATACACATACATAAATTCACGCCTTCTTCCCATGGGGGCAGGCAGAAACTACAGAACACCACTTGCTACGATCCTTACATACTCCTTTTGCCTCGTTTACGTTCATACATCGTTTAATAGGAATAATGAAATAATGCTGGTCAACGGTTGTATATGTAAATAAAATGGCGAAGGATTAGCGGTGCGATGTGAATAAATCAAAACGTTGCCAATGAATACATTTAGTTTCCGAGCTGGCTTTGATTCGGTATCGATTCGTGACTATTTCGGTTGTTGCTAATGCGCTGGAATTAATTTAATTGGTCTGGATTGCTACTGTTACTTATTTGTTTGTGTTCAAGATAAATTGCTTTAATTTTATATGTTAGTCAATTAGAAGTTGAACAGATTATGTTTGTGAACAACTTTGCGTATGAACGTGGAAGTCCGAAATCTATATAAATAAAACTCCATGACCTTTGGCTTGGCGAAACAAAAGAAAGTCTTTCGAAAAAATCGCAAGTAAATACCGAGGCCATGACACAACAGTAGGTACGGTAAGTATAATATACCAACCAAGCCAGGTAGCAAATTAAATAAAACTACAACACATATTTGACACAACATTTCGTGTCGCAGCGAGCGAAACAAGCCATTTCAGGAGCCAACCAAAATAATACATTCTAGTGTCAATTACAACTGTCCCAGCATTGCAGAGAACAGCATAATTCAATAGAGACCTCTGTGGAAGTTACAAAGAATAAATTCGTATCTAAAGACACATATTATTCTGCAGAAAGGCGTCTCGCAGCGAACATAAATCTGCTCACTCGACTCTTACGTAGATAATAGTGAATAGTGGAGCGAGAGCTCAGAGCCAGTACAACGTGAAGATAGATGTAGTAAATCATTGTTGCGATGTTTGCAATTAACTTGCTACTGTGCTAGCCCGCTGTCGCTCTTGACTGGAGGCTAGTAGACACGATCTACACGTGTTACTTACTAACCAGACGGATCGGTACAAGCTAGCAGCACATTTGGATATGGGTGTGTGAGAGGAAGCTTGTCTTTACACGGGCTATACACGCTGTCTAATAAGGCAATGAAGATAACCTTTATAATACTCTTTACAGGAAACTTATTATTACTAACATAACATAAAGTCACGCCAGTAATCCCGGAAGGGTTAGGCAGAGGTGTGCAGACCTAGTACACCCACGTGTCGCCAATTATGTTTAGTCGCATGTAAAGGCTCCCACAGACAAGCGCAACGCGACAGCGCTGCACAAAGACGCCGCTCGTCGCGCGACACGTGGTGCCTTTGTGTCGGGCGTAGCGTCGCGCGAGTGTGTACGACCCTTAATAGGGGGCTATTATTATTACTACTAATGGAATGGAATGAAGATAAAAAAGTCGATACCAACTGATAAGACTTGTTAATAATTTTATAAGGACTTTCGTAAGTACAAAAAAATAAGCACTTAGGTATAAGTATCTTTTATTGCCTGGGTTTTTTCAAAACTAAGTCAAGTTCTAACATAATAAGAATTAATCACTATGATTTATAATTCAACTCCTGATACAATTTCTAGTACATAAAGCACAGGAAGAAGTGAAACGTACCCTTCTTAAAAGCTGAATACTTACATTGGATGCACTGTATCATAATTGCTACCGTGACATCTGTGACGAACTTAAAATTTACATAATTTATTTTAAGCATTGTTCTCATGTAAATGACTTTGTGTCTTTTTTGAGAATAAATATCTTTAAACCTGAAACGCAATACACAGCCGTTACTGAACGGAAAAAATCAAATAAAACTTATCAATATTGAAAACGTTGATGAATATTGATGACCAATCTGAAATGGGTGAACGACTTTTTGTTAATTTTGATTCCACTGTTAGTTTTACAATGAAATCCTCAAAATCTATTTGAATATATTACGGTAAATTTATTTAATAACAGATTGATGGCCAGAGCTATGTTAGTAGTATGATATGTCGGAAATCGCAAATCCTCCTACTAACCTGCTATAAAGAACGTTATCAGTACATTCGATACACAAAATAACAAAAGCTTTGAACTAATCCTAAGGCTATAAATAGATAAAACTTTATATTGGTCCCTGATGGCGTCTCTGGAATATTAAACGTATAAATAAAACTTATAAAGACGTCTACACAATCTCTAATACTACGTCTCGGTACACACACGTGCACACTTAGCCCATGAGGTACCCTCAAAGACAAGAAACCGCCAAAATAACATGTAAAAGTAATTTTCTATAACTTATATCATTTACTTAATTAAAACCACATAAGTGCCATCGGTAACGACACAGGAACATGCTTTTAACATTATCTTACCTATTGGGGGGTACTACAGAAGAATGTAATTAGACTGTTGGGACGCATTTTGCTATAAACGAAGCATAAAATGTAGGTGAATAGGTATAGACATGGAAAAATAATCATACTGAAAGCCCGTTCGCTCGTTCTACGGCTCTCCTGAGCTATTGAAAATAACTATACAATACTCGATTAGCGTGTCAGACTCTCTGCTATTTTGTTTTCTAGTAACTATTAATTTCTAATTTTTAATATTCAGTGGTAACGGATATTGTGAAACACATACTCTTTCCTGCTTAAATTCTACGTTAAAAGATAAAAATCTCAATCTGAGGAAGTAGTCAAATTAGTTTATAATAATATGTATGAACCTACTGTTATAAAGTGTTTTAACTAATATAGGTAAAAGATAGATAATATAATATATATATATATAATACTAATTTACCTACTTAGATGTAAAAGTTGCGGGAGCAAATCTCAACAAAATAAACAAAGTGTTAACATAGCAAAAGTATAATTTGTTTGTAAACTCAGCTCAAAGGTCTTTAATTTTCTCACTTTTGCAAAGGGGCAGCGTCTCTCAAGGGGCCAAATAAGAAAATTTTAAGTGTCGAAACACAGAATTTAATTTGTCAAAAGTCTAATTTGGTAAAGTAGAAACGTCGCGCGTCATCCCCTAGCGTATTCGTGTGGGTAGGTACAATACAACCTAAGATATTTATATTAACGAAATTAGCAGCTCGCAGTTGGCATTCATTAGCTACACAGATAGGTACATATGTTATATTCGCAATTAGAGGGTGTGATATATCTCGCCGGTGACAGCAGCTCAGGAGCCGGCCTCTAATACGCAAGGATTAAATCGGCGCACATTCCTACAGAGATTCGGCGAGCCGATCCGCACTGCCTCGCCTCGCTCGGCCCGCGCCTGGCCGCCACATCGACATGCCTACACTCACGCTCCTCACAATTTATGACCCCCTCAACTTACAAACGGAATAGCTTTAGAAAACTGTAAAAATAACTTCCCGCTCAAATATAATGGGTATGCGAAGATAACTTTCCAGCCTCTGAAATGCTATTAATACTATAACAAAGGAAAGAGTTTGCTGAAAATGTATTGAAATGTACTCAAACTTTGCGGAATACACAAGGATTTGTTAAACATTCAAGAAGCCAAATCAAAGTAAATCCTCCTTTTGACAAAAACGTTTCAGTAAAGACGCGCGCGGTGACCCGAAAATTCGGTCGCACCTCATACAAATACCACTCTCAAATGTCTTCGGCATTTGTTTATTTACCTAGTTACTTCGAATGTAGCGTACACAATGTTGTATACTAAAGATTTAATTTAATCTACCCACATATTTCAAAGAGTGGTATAAGTATTTAATATAAGTATTTTATGCTGACAAAATAATGTTGTTTAAAATAACTGGATGTATGTAAAGTAAATAATAATAAATTCTAGAGGTACTTTTTGTGTTCACTGTTTTAACATGGATTTAACAAACCACAAAAGTCAAAATATGACAAAATAGAAACTATAGATACAGCTGCTAGCAACCAGTCAGATTTTGTTCTGCTAATCCGATGTAATTCATTTTATACTCCAAATGTTATTATAATCATAACGCAGCATAGCATTTAAATCCGTTCGACGTTAAATTTAGCCCAACATTTACAAGCCAATGCATCCAGCATGGAACGGGAAATTAGTACCGGTGCTTTGCGTATTATTTATTGTTGAACGGCTGACTGCGGTTGGTACTCCATCAATTTTCACATTGTGCTACTGCCATTCAAGGAATTCAGTAATCAAGCTCTAGGTCACTCACTGTTGCTACTCTAATCTATGTAAATTGTTGAGAATTTATAGTTAAAGTATGTTATAATGTAGGTGTGTAAAGGCATTTTGCGCGTGCGTGCGAAAGCACTGAAGTCCCGCAGGAGATGGAACTCGGCTGGTACGCTACAATTACGTTCCACATACGCTCCCAGAATCGGCAACAAAGGTAACTCCTAGTGAGGAACGACTGCTATTCAATTTAAAACCGTTATAGCACATTAATATACCATATTTGCTTTATTTATTTATTTAGATGACTCGACGTTTTTATAACAAATTGTATGTTCCTAACTAAAGCTCAGTAAGCCGGCAAATGAAACAATAAAAAACTCTGCTCTGAATAGCAAACACGAAAATTGTACGAATCATATGCTACATTAAATCTGTTTTGAATAAATTAACTTCAATTCTGAAGAATTTTAATCACTAACTGTATTTGATATTACTTTACAATTTACATATATAGGGAGGATTTATGTAAGTACAATTTTCATCCTTCTCTCGCAATGCGCATACTTTTCACTTAAAATTTAACTTGAGCGAAATTCAGAACTAATTCTACTTTCAAGAAATCCTATAATTATTTGCATAGCTTATTCAATGGTCGTCCTAAATTACTTTTTTTTTTCACAAAAATACTAAGAGACAAATTGGAAGGGATCGCAAGTCGTTAAGTAATGTTTATAGTAAAAGCAAATTATGTTATAAACGGCAATATCGAGGGGCGCACTAGTTAAACACTCGGAACCTAATCGTTTCGATTCCAATAAAGAAATGCGAATTGAAACTTGAAAGAAGGATAGTATCGGGGCCCGAATGTAATTGTCCGTGCTCGAAGCAAACGATTTCTTTTGCTTATTGCCTCCGAGGGTTTCTTGCAATTCTCTTAATGTTATTCTCTGACAACTGAATTTTATGACAGTAGAACAAAGGAAAGGTATTGAATGAATTGAGAAAACGTTATTCTTGAGAAAGATACGTTAAAAGCTATTTAAATTGAAATATAGTTTCAATCATGAGAATACAAAGACGATTTACATAGGAGTTAGTCATAATGTTTAAAAGACCTGCATAGCAACAAATTGTTATATCAAACAGTGTGTTGAATATCGAAAAACGGTCAACAATGGAAATATATTCGGAATTCGGCATTTGATACTGTTAATTAGTTTGCACTTGGTATTTGGGCTTTGGTATTTGTTTCAAATGTTACACTGTCAGTAGGTATACCTTCAAAAGATTTACAGAAATAAATATTTTGTTTGTAAATCGTTATGAGTCCAAGCGTTTGACATAATTATCACAAATGATTTATGTAGCCGTTCGTCATTGTAATGGCCATTGTCAATTCTGACAAAGTCTATAAGTGTATAACGTAAAGTAAGTGAATAACGTTCGTAAATTTAAATAAAATATTGTATAATTGCATTATGTACCTACTATAAAGCTACCATTTACTGGGTTCGTCTTTAGAATAGAATAGAATACTCTTTATTATGTACACCATAACCAAACCACCAAAACCAAATGTATTATTCAAACTCAAACTCTAAGCATTTATTTCAAATAAACCAATTACAGGCTCTTTTGAATTATCAAGGGGTCGGTCAGTCAGAAAGATGAAGTTAGTTGCCCATTCCAAAGCGTAGTAGGTATCTATAGAGAAGAACGGGCAAGAAACTTCACGGATACTCTTTTAAACCAAAATATTGTGTACAGAAAATTGGTTACATCATTCATGTTGAAATTATACATGTGAGCACGATGTAGAAAGACGTGCACATTAAAAGCGTCCGTAATAAAAAAGATAAAACATCAAAAAACTATTCAGAAATTAAAATAAGTCGTGGCAGCTATGAGGTGACCAGTTCCTACTGACGGCGTTCGTTCACGAACATGGCGTATGGATCAGCACCATTCAGGTCAACCTTTTTGAAGGGAACACACGCACCGCCAGCGAGACATTTGAGTGAGCATGACATACTCTCAGCCGCCAGGGCACATTCAAGTTAATGAAAGACGAACCCAGTAAGTGGTAGCTTTATAGTAGGTACATAATGCAATTATACAATATTTCATTTACATTTACGAACGTTATTCACTTCATAGACTTTGTCAGAATTGGCAATGCCCATTACAATGACGAACGGCTACATAAATCATTTGTGACAATTATGTCAAACGCTTGGACTCATAACGATTTATAAACAAAATATTTATTTCTGTAAATCTTTTGAAGGTATACCTACTGACAGTGTAACATTTGAAACAAATACTAAAGCCCAATACCAAGTGCAAACTAATTAACAGTATCAAATGCCGACTTTCGAATATATTTCCATTGTTGACCGTTTTTCGATATTCAACACACTGTTTGATATAACAATTTGTTGCTATGCAGGTCTTTTAAACATTATGACTAACTCCTATGTAAATCGTCTTTGTATTCTAATGATTGAAACTATATTTCAATTTAAATAGCTTTTAACGTATCTTTCTCAAGAATAACGTTTTCTCGATTCATTCAATACCTTTCCTTTGTTCTACTGTCATAAAATTCAGTTGTCAGAGAATAACATTAAGAGAATTGCAAGAAACCCTCGGAGGCAATAAGCAAAAGAAATCGTTTGCTTCGAGCACGGACAATTACATTCGGGCCCCGATACTATCCTTCTTTCAAGTTTCAATTCGCATTTCTTTATTGGAATCGAAACGATTAGGTTCCGAGTGTTTAACTAGTGCGCCCCTCGATATTGCCGTTTATAACATAATTCGCTTTTACTATAAACATTACTTAACGACTTGCGATCCCTTCCAATTTGTCCCTTAGTATTTTTGTGAAAAAAAAAGTAATTTAGGACGACCTTTGAATAAGCTATGCAAATAATTATAGGATTTCTTGAAAGTAGAATTAGTTCTGAATTTCGCTCAAGTTAAATTTTATTTATTGTAGCTGGTTGCAATATTTTAAAAATGATTGGTAAAGTAATTTCAAAATATAAATTGCAGTGAATAATTAAAAAACTTTTTATATTGACTTAAAAAAATATATGAATACCGTTTCAATGAAAATAAGCCGACTCCGATTGGAAATATCTGCGGCAAACAAACTCGACCGTGGCACGGAATCATTTTGCGTGCTTTAAATAAATTAATGGTGTAAGTTAGTTAAAGTTGGACGCCGAGAGTTCTGGCCCAGCGATAGCGATGTCTATTTATTTGTGTAATTAATATAATTAAGAGAAGTATAATTGTACGTTCGCAAAACTTTCTGCTTCAGTTATATTAAGCAAATGTCTTTAAAATCTGTTTTCGCTCAAAGTCTCGAATAACAGAGTGTTCATTTGAGTCTTGGGAATTGCATTTCAGAATTATGAACGTAAGAAAGGAACAAAAAGGATGTCTTATATGAGTAGCTAAAGTTTTCTACAGTTTCTATGGATTCAGTAATTTATTTAATTAATATTATAATTCTTACTAAGTAATGTACCTACATTACAATAACAAAGGACAAACTCAAACAAAAAAAGGGTTAATTTACAAAGGACAAAAGCTGCTCGGGAAAGGACATAGGTTTCTTGTTATCCAAGACGAATGCTTGAAAGTAAAATAACCATTTGACATTACTGCTAATTGTATTCACAACATACAATTCATTAACTTAATGGCTCCTTGATTATGATACTTGAAATACAATGGAATTCACAGTAAGTAGTTGGATGGTTTCCCCGAAAACAAAAAAAAAAGTATATGCGCCATTCGTCACTGCATTGCGTGTTTGAGCATTGGCTATATTCTTCATACGCTGCGGTGAGCGGTCGACTACGCTGACGCAGCCGCAGTTATCCCGAGCTGCGTGCAAAGTCGCCCAATATCATGCAAACATAGGTAATTGAGTATTCGTAAAACAACAAAAAAAAACATTAAAATTATACACTCATTTGAATGCTTTTTTTTTTGTTTCACGGTTCAGCCGTACCGACTTTGATATAATCTGCCAGAACGGTAGTAGTGAGTAGGGTGGTAACTATGCTGATAGAGTTTCCTACCTACTTATAGTAGGTAGGCTATAGTAGGTATAGTAGGCTTTCCATCGCGAAAAATTATCAGTTTTTCACGAAAATGGGGACAGTTTATTTGACTTTTCCCATTAAAGTACTTAATTATTCACAGTATTTTGATGTCAAGTTCAGAAACTTGTTTTTCCGCTGATGATGCTTCCAAGAATAAGAAGCGGATCCAATACGGAAACGTTTTACCGGGAAGTAGGTAAAGGAACCATTGATTGTATTTGAATGTTGAATGTTGTACAAAGCGTTCATTGAATTTCATTTCTGAGAAGTAAAATAAAGAACGATACAGAAGGTGCCTACTTTCAACAAATTGCAACATACCCAAAGAAATAATAAATAGATTGAGTTACAATGTTACTTACGTAAATATACGATATTGGTTTACTCAGAATAAATCAATCCAATCTCTCATAAGTCAGAACCTATCCTGCTACACATCGACCCGAAATAGAAAACAAAGACAAGAAAGGACGAACAAAGTAAGAGCAATTCAATAATAATCTCAAACAACATGTAATCTCTTAAGAAGTCCGGCTATAAAAACAAAGATTGTTTCACTTACTCATCAGTGTAACAAGATATTAAGAAAACAAATTATAAAAGTTAGCGAACAACAAGAGTCGTGCATCGAATACGATATTACGAGTATAGCAAAACTATCGGGACAGACTATTAGGTAGACGTCCGGGCTATCAGGCTCGTAAGGCCCGCTCCTTCTGCCTCCACTAAAACCTGATGACGCAGAACGAAACGAAATGAACGACCCATGACTTTCATTTTCTTATAATTCTTTGTATTGTTCCGGAAAATACTGAGCCACTTGACTTGCTACCTGATCTAACGACAACCCTCTTATTTCTTTCATTGTATTAGGAAATATACAAGTTGATATTACACAAAAGCTATAGTAGGCGAAAGGGAGGCGGAAGCGGCGACCGTGATTTAAAACGGGACTTCCATTGATAGCATTTTATTAGAATGCCGTGGGATCGAGGTGATTGCGTATGGAAATTGATTAGGTTGTAGTACATGTACCTAGCTATTTATTACCATGGGATTTTCTGAGAATTATTTCTATAGTAAAAGAGTAGTAAGGTGTCAAAGAAAAACTAAGAAAAAATCTACAGAATAGAAAAGCGTGTAATTACTTACTCTAACTACAAAAATGTGAAACGTTCTTAGAATTTTAACTCACACTATCTGAGAACTTGATATGAATTAATTTACTACACCAAGCTATCGAATAATTTTATAGTGACTTTTAGCGTTAAGTACAGTTATTTTTATAACATTCTAATAGCTGTTACCCGCGATTTCGTCTGTGATCCAGGATTAAAACTAGCCGATTTCCTTACCTAGGTCATTGTCTATCTGTGTGTCAAATTTCATCCAAATCCGTATAGCCGTTTTAGCGTGAAAGCGTAATAAACAAACTCACTTACGCATTTATCCTAACAACACCAACTCAACTCACCAACTCACTTAACTAATGTTAGGATTCACATAATGTACATAAAAAAAATATAAAGCATATAAAGTTGTAAGTATTTACTACGAAATATGTTATGAATGCGCAAATATCAATACAAATAACTTATTTGTACCAAACCCACAAAAAAGCCCAATTAAACCCTCGCAACTTTAAATACAGAAATATAAATTCAGCCTCTTCACACAGCTCCTGTAATTACACAGTACAATAAAGTTCTTTATGATAGCTATGTAAATTCCAGGAAACGGACAAACCTTTGGGATGAATATTATTAATATTCAGTAGAAGGTACGGCTGTTATCAAGATAACTGATTAAGTGGACCGTTCATTCGCACTGACCCACGGCGGTACTGAATAAAGACAATGGATATAACTTTGAAGGCTTTCGCGGTGAGTGGTCGATGTCATTACCGTATTGGTTTAGGGCTGACAAGCGGAAGCTCTCGAACAAACAACATCGCCCGACCCAATGGACGGGTATAGATACACAGCTGCCTACACGCCCGCGCTCGCGCCAATAGTGGCCACTCACCACCAATAAACGATCATTTGCAAAATATGAAACCCTTTGAGTTTATAGCTGTAGCGATCCGTTAATGTACACTTGTGCACAGCAATAAAGTTATTTTATTTACACCATTGTGATATTTTTAATCAGAACCCTTAATGAGATTAAAGATTTAGTTGATATTTGTGTGCAGTTGATTCGAATGCAGCTTTGATAAAATATTTAGTTTGAAAGCAATATTAAACTTTCAAAATAAAGCTTTCATACGTTGTTTATTCTTTTTGGACACAAAACACTGCATTGTTAATAAAGAATTACATAATATTATTATGATGTGTCTATCAAATGGGACCTCATTATAATATATAGGTTAACGACACAGCACGCCTCTGACTATTCCTTCGGGGATCATAGGCTTGACTGTCATGATGTAGTTGTGTCATATTTAATTAACATAACTGTCGAAGTCCCATGGCCCCCGCACACAAACACTCACGTAATGCTTCACTATTCATACAGTACAAATGGCTCGTCGCCCATCAAAGTAATTCATCAATGAACGCTGAAGTTTGCCCAATGGGCGCCATCGCGTAAAATTGCGAAGTCATCCATCACGATTATTGGTTAAATACGAGTATAACACGTCATAACAAAAATGACGCTCCATTTTCGCTATTACTATCAACACAAATAATTATGTAAACTTACTAATATTACATTGGACAATAAAAGGTCGTGTATATAATACTTAAATGTCAGAAGTTCATAATACAATGTGTATCGGATAAAAATCGTCACAATTTACTAAAGGATACGTTTTGGAATAAAAATAAACAAACTAAAATCAATAAGCGAGTAAAAATATCTTTGAACCTCCCTTTTAACAAAAGCCTCGTTTGTCGCAATCTGTTCATCGAAATTACTCTAATCCAATTACGAGAGAGCGCCGACAACGAAGGAAAAATAATAAAATTACTCAATTCTCCCGTACTCACTTGTAGATTTACATTGTATGTGTAAGGAGTTTACACAATTCGTAACTTTGTATGATTAAAAAGGGCGAGGAACTCTCGCACGCGTGAAGTTCATATCAAGTAAAGATAATTATAAAATGAATTGTTAAGGCTGGCTTACACGTTACTTACTTACTGAACCATTAAAATCAAATTGAAAATAAAGTCATGGAGTTGAAAGTTTGTATAAAGCTGTGGTAAATCCTTGGAAACACATATTTAATTTATTAACTTACTCGGAAAAGTCCCCTTCATGTTGGTACACCTTCGTATAATTTAGTCAAAATTCGAATACACATCTCATCACCTCTCATTTATTTGTAGATAGCGTAAATTAGTTTTCATCAGATATTTATGTGACGCTTTACTAAATAATTCTCAATATTTGTGCTATACCTGAAATAAATCGGGAGACAAACATAAATAACCAAGCTGGCGAAGCATTTTATCTCTCTCATAGGTACGTATACTTACCTATGTAGTTACGTCCATGTATCACCAGCATTGTTCGCTATTTATTGACTCGTGTGAAATAATACATGTGCTACTCAAACACAATGTCTGAAACGTTGGAACCCTATCAGGTATCATGCTATCATCTCGGACGTTGATAACTACAATTTATAACAATGACAAATTGTTGGATCTCCCTTCATCCCCGCCGCAGGTACTTCGACCTTCACTAATACTTTGTAATTAATAACCTTTTGCTCTACTCAGAATACAGCTGCTATATAAACCTGAATTAATATGAATAAACTGTATGATTGTTTCGGTAATATTGGTGTAAAATTATCCAATAATACCTGCGTCATTAAAAATTTTAATCAGAAATACTTCTGTCTCCTGTTAATGACGCTACGTTTTATTGAAAATATGTCATGCCTGAAATATGTTTACTCGTTTGTTGTCATATGTACTTTCAATAAAGTCCTGTTGTGAAACATATAAAAGTACATAAAATAAATACGACTGCACTGTAAGCACTTCTACAAAATCTAGTTCTGTTTATAACTGGAGTGGCTTATGACCTACATATGTGACATTCTTTCGACGCTAAGAGAAAAGACGTAGTTCGAGGAAGGCTTTAAACGAAGCGGACGGAAAAGAATTCGTGTAATCAAATCAACTGGCTGCAGAAAAACTTTTGTAACGTCATACACATATTCCTGATTCGATCAACAGGGCATACTTTCAATCCGACTGTCGTCACCGATTGATTGATATCCGCGCACACACGCGGCCGTCAGACGCACACGTACAAATAACGGTCATATGTCTCTGCCAAGATAACGCGCTCCCCAGGTACGATGATCGCGAGTTTTTGTTTGGCGTGTGACAAAGAGAAAATTGATAATTCATCAGCAGGCTCCATTGTTGCCGAGTGATATTTGATGGGGTAATTCAAAAGGAACCATTTATTTTATTGCCCTTTGTTTTTACCTCACTTCACAAACATTGTGTGTAATGTGGGTGTATGTGTTATAAGCGCGCAATTTTATGAAAAGGTTTATGTTAAATATAAAAGGTGAGTTAACTTACTCGTTTACTTGGTATTAAATTCCCGTACGATGTAGCTGTATGTTGCTACTGAGGGAGGAAGTTACATGAAATATACCAAGCAGCAGTTCCATTTTTGCAGTTCCTTTGAAAGTAGCAATTTTATCCTCAAAGAAAATCACAAACGGAATGCCGTTCGACTCGAATGTCGTACATAACAAGCTGATCGATAAAACTAATATCAAAACTTGCGTCTATCTTTAATATCTTTGACACAATGCTTGTTTGGTAGCATCAAAGAAAAACCGACGCTCGCAGACAAAAATTTAACGTTGAAAAACCATTAGCAAGCTGTAAACATATTAGGTTTTCGTGGCTTTAAAAATTCTATGCACTAGCTAATGGAATTTTCTGATGGATGACAGCACAACCGGAATGTACGTACTACATATTCTTCGTTTTACATAAAACCAATTAAAGAATGCAAAAACATTATATGGGACTCAAATACATTTTACGGACATTAATATCAGATAGTTCGACATAATTGCACAAGGGATTTAAATTCCGGTCGGTGCACAATTTCACTCACTTGCAACGAAATGTCAAGAGAGTACAGAAATTTTATACAAATCTTACTATTATTATAAATGTAAAAGTTTGTGAGGATGGATGGATGGATGTTTGTTACTCTTTCACGCAAAAAGTGAACGGATTTGGATGGAATTTGGCACACATATAGTTTATAACCTGGATTAACACATGGATACTTTTTATCCCGGTAGTACGTTCCCGTGGGATAATTTCCGACTTTCACGCTTGCGTAGCCGCAGGCAAAAGCTAGTACTAAATAATTACGAATTCTCAAGATACGTAAATAGGTAAATAAATATCAAAACGTGCACGCTTATGTATAATTACCTGAAATAGTACGTTACGTTGCAGAATGTAGGTTCATCCTTATCTTAAGGCGGCACTACATAAAGCGAGAGCCGCCGTCAGGGCCGGATTAGAAGCGTCGTTTTGTGTGCACCTGCTATACAGAGATGAATTTAGGCGGCTGACGAGAGCGACACCTGTCTCATGCGAAATAATACGCTACTTATTCGCCGGTGAAATATGAAATTCTTCGCGGAGGATTATCTAGCGAAATATACCTGCGTTGTCATAATACATGATATCTACATCACAGTGACGCGATATGTTGCTGTAAGGGACTCCCACTCCCACAATTTCTGGTATTTCTTAATTTTTTCTCAACTTCATGTTGTTGTTGTTATGTATGGCAAGGTTTCATGTAATTTGTAAGTCTTTATGTGGCGTGTTTGTGAAGTGTCGTCATCAATCTACATAAAGGTTTTAGAACTTAATGTTCTGTTTTTAATGTGATAAAGTAGAAGTACGTAAAGGATACGTCTCTCTGGTAACAAAATTATGATAGTAGTAGGTAGCTACTTATGATTCTGTTGACGAAGAGTTAACAAGGTATAACTTTCAAATATGTATAAATTGTGGCTTGGTAATATGATGTGTCTTTAACTATGTTACTACGAAACTAATTTTCTTACAAGTAGTTCAATATGTTATGCGGCTCACCCCCCAATTCCCCTGTAATCCGCTAAACGTGCAATATACCAAGATAAGACTTGTGACTCTTTTAGTTCTTCTTCAACCTTGTTAAGCCTCGGTCAATTGGCAAATCTACTGAAAGTGGCCCTCTTTGATAACTCTCATGTTTGTTTTTACCTTATCAACTTGAATTATTATTAACAGCAACTTGAAATAATGTTTGCTTGAATGTAATCACATTTATAAATGTAAATTGTTAAAGGACGTACGTACATCATAGAAAAAGTAAGCAAGCGAAAAAATCCCGTTGACAATACATGCAACACGACGTAGTACATTGTTCCGTACGTGAGGCATTGTGGACGTGGACGCTCATGTTATCCATTACGGTAACGAAGTTCGCTTCAGATTCATTAGAAAACCATTCATCCGCCATCGCTGCGCTCTCTAGCTACACCTTTATATTTAATTGAAAAATAAATTACTACCTACTGTAAGTCTTGGAAAGGATTGATGTAATTTTCCATTTTAAGTCCAGCGTGTCTGTTTCAAGGAATTTCATTTATCTTTTAATCTACGGAGCGTCAGAAGTATTTTTTGCACTCATGGATGTTTTTCAACATGGCTGCTGAAATAGTATAGGTATCGCTTGCAGTGTGCAGTGCATCGTAAAAAGTAATTAAACAGTAAAGAGAAGACTTATTTTTTACTGCAAAAACGATATTATTACTTAATTATAGTACTTAATTACAGTTTCTAATTCTTACGATAAATGCACCAATTGTAATTCAGTGCGCAGATCATTATGCTAACGATATTACAATTATTCTGAACACGATTGCTCGTCGATGTATTGAATTCACGACGTTACGGTAAGGTAACTTGGAGTATAACAGAAGCGCATATTTTAAACTAAGTATACACTCGTACATCTGGCAGTGGTCTAGTTAGTGTGACAGAAAGTTTGTAACTTGACAAATGTAAAGTTGAGCGCACAAACGGGACGGCCGTATGCATTTAGTAGAAACTTTTCGCTTTGTAAGGAAAGTGTTCAGTTTAAACCAAGCGCTCGCCTACCCAATATCCGTCGCGAGTGAACATCGCGTCGCATGTGTATTCAGGCGCGGCGAGGCGCGGCGCGATTGTGTCGCGGCGCCGACTCGACGCGCGCCGCCGATAACAAACTGCAGCCCGGCGAGCTTATTGTCGCGCGCACTGTTCTCTAAGCCATTGTATACTCTTAAGTTATTCAAAGTAAATATTATTTTGTTTTTAACCATAAAGTTTTATTGACGACACTGAGCGTCCCCCGCGCCACGTAATTCCCCGATGAGCCGGAGTTGGCTCGTTAAGTTGTTGTATGTACGCGGGAGGCGGTGTTTGCGCGCCGCCCTCAAAACCAGCAAACAGTCTCAAGTTACACCCTCGCAATCTCTGAAATAAACATGCGATGAGGCCACTACTGCTAACAACCTTAGCAACTCAGGCCGCGAGAGCTTTACTAACTCCAGTCAGAGGATTAATCTTAAACAAGATTCTGCACATGTTTGTAACTAACTTAAATTACGATCAAATATTAATGTGAAGTGTTCTCCCGAATAATACAATGTTGCCGCTTTGTGAATTAATTCTCAGAAAGATCCAGCGGCGAAATTGTTTTCAGTTAACCAACCGCATGTGCATACCCGTGTGTTCAAATACGTGTTCGTATTTAAACATCGGGTAATATTTGTGTAATTAAGCAAGAACTGTAATGCAACGGTGTAAATGTATGTTGTTATGCCAACCGTGCAGTCGTATTAATGCAATTCAAAGAAAATTGTATTATAGTAATTTGTCCGCTCTGTTGGCACAGTGTGCGATCGTCTTCTGCTTCATGTGTCGAAGGTTGGATTCCCCGACGGATCAAAATATTTGTGATGTGTATTTATTTACCCACGATAAGGGAGAAAATTCTAAACTGGAGCAAAGTTTTCTTGAATAAAAATACTAAGCAAATTAACGAGATAGAAATGGATTGTTTTCTATAAAAAAACAAAGAAGATAGTTTAATTTCCAACACGTAGTTCAACACAAGTAGTAGTTTAGGAAATCCGGAGTGTTAGCTAGGAATGCATTCCAAAAAACCAATTAAAATAATCATGTAACCACAATTTAAATTTTAGTGAGTGAAAACGGCGAGGCGAGATAAAGAATTTGTTACAAGTTAGAGGCCGGCAAACTCCTAGGGGCTAATTACATTGTTACATGACAAAACTTTTGGGTCGGCCGAAGTTTCTTTACGTTCCTTGCTCGGCTTAAGCTCTGTTGAGACTAATAAAATCACCTCTGCATCAGAGAACATACAATGTTATTGAACAGCTGATTTAATATTAACTTTGAACACATTATTTAGCAGCCAGAAACAAGCGACTTTAGGGGTGATTTCTACGCGCCACTTGTATTGTTTATCGGTTTCAAAATGGCCCCCCTTCTCGTTCCTTCGTTTGGTTACGACGAGTACATTTTGTTTGTTTGGTTATGTTCAAGTGTTCATAAATTATTGTTACGAAACCAGCTTTTGCTCTCGACTTCGGTAACTTTCGCGATTCAACAAATATGTTATTACACGTTGTTTTGATTAATAAATTATCATCAGTACGCCTTTGATGGAAATATAATTTATTATGGGTATTATAAACATAATATATTTTAAATGTGGCAATCAAATATAATTGAACATGGATTGGATTTCCGTAAATATAAGATAATTACTACAAATACGTGATTAGTAACATGAGCGATTTTAATTATTATCACAATCGTTAATAATGTCATGTCCAGCATCATTATTATGACTTGTAATTAAACTGCGCTAACACATAAATTCGACGAAAACAAATATTGAATATTATTTGATTCCGACAAAATATGTCACACTCAAAGGAACATGTTTAATTAACAAACCGCAGTGGCAACTCGGATGCTAAAGCTAGTTTTAGAAGTATAGTAACTGTAGAAGCTATAGTGTAACCATTCCCTAACTCGTTAATTCAGATCTCGTTGAAATCGACAGGGCGAAACCATTCCGAAATTACTGTTCAATGACTCGTCGTGTTTTCCTCCATGCTTCAAGCATTTTCTTGGAGATTAAAAACCGACTCAGGAAAACTTTATTTTTGGCCCTTTTTTCACAAAAACACATTATTTACTAACGTGGGTGCTTGTAATTGGCATGCTAATATTATTTTCGACATCTTTACAATTACTGAAGAAAACTCAAAATACGGAATACGGAAATTAAAGAAAAATAGATCAGTTTGCCTTTTGCACGGAAGTTATAAAGGTCAACTGAGGGTCGCGGGTCAAACGGGAACGTAGGCGGCGGACTTTCAACTAGTCACTACTCACGTAGTCAGCTATAATAAACGTTACATTTTGATTTACCTTCTGAACACGGATGGCCAGAACTAAACGCATTTCATGAACAAGCAATAATTTAAAAAGCCTAAAATATCTAAGGCCTACACAAAATTTATTCTTTTACCAAGGTTTTTATAAAGCGTTTAGTTCACAAAAATATTTATCCAATCGGGTAAATGGTTAATTAATCTTCCTATTTCAGGTCTGGGAAATTGAACAGCCGCCACAACTCTTTGTAAAAGCCGAACAAATACATAACCTTTGTGGATAACGAGAATATAACCTGAAGAACGTAATTTGTAAAATATAGCTTAGCTATTTAAGTAGTTATTGATGCTTTGAACGTTTACACCTGAGTGGTCCAAAGACATTTTTTTTATAATAACTAGGCTTAACAAAGAGTTTGGTGGTCGTTGGTATGTAAATACTAATACAAAAGAGCACTAGCAAGTGGCTGCTGTCAACCAAAAAGATGGTATTATCACATCTGCAAAACTAGGGACACGTCTGGAACGTATTAATTAAAATTAATATTAATTATTAAATGATTATTGTTTCCAATATATTGCACCTACCATGTAAATTTCTTCATTACCCTATTACATGGTAGACTGATAGGAAATGCCTTTGAGTCACCCACTTCTTACCAAAAATTTTATAGTATAAGAATACTCTGTTGCTACGAGGGCTACGACGTAGCTGACGCCATTGTTCCAAGCCTACGCCAGCTACGCCGTCGTAGCAGAAAAATTGATTCGCTACGCGTTACGAATGGAATTATATTGAACTTTGTTATGCATCGACACGTACACCAAACAGCCGAGTTTTATGGTGAGACTGTTAAATTTCAGTGATAATAAGAATTTCATGTATTTATTCTTTTAATTCGTGTGTAAAGTTCCAAAAGGTAAGAGTTATTTAAGATAAGTTAAGATAATTTCAACCCTATTGCTAATTACTATCGGTTCCAATTGCCACCCCGGGCTAGTTAGGTTAGCTAAATTTACAAAGCCTACTCAAATACGACATTTAAGACCACCGAAAGGTGGTCTAAAATAATTTACAGTAAAATATTGAATTCTGTAGGTATACCTAAATAATTGCGTCAAAGTGCTGCAGTGTATCTTTGTAAACTGAATTAATTCTCCCCTTCTAATAGGAAGCGTGAGGTCGGAGCCGTTTCCCGATGCGTTCAATCTCAGCATTATGAATACAAATTGATTTTAATTCACCGCTGATCTGAGAACTAATACAGAATACAGATTGCTGTATACCGGTTATATATAGTTACTACATAAAATATACTACCTAATTTCAACAGTTTAAACTGTATAATAAAATAAAAGGTATGCCGCTTGATCTTCAAAGTTTTAATTGACAATCTCTTCTGAAGACCTTATTTAATTACAGAACGCTTACCAAATGTAATGTAAAATCAAAAGGTCTCGAAACTATTTGGCAATCAAAAGGTTTATTATAATTATAAAACTGAAACAAGAGTTTGGGCAGTGTGCCTACCTATGATTACTCAAAGAGAAATATTTAATTGATCCTCTAAAAAGTTAATGACCTTCTAATGATGTACGCTTTTTTTTATAAATGCGCCTCTAAAAACGTTTTAAGCTTCTAATAATGTGCGCTTTTTAGGGTTCCGTACTTCAAAAAGAAAAAACGGAGCGGAAAAAAAAAATTAAACTTATAGGCTCACTTCGTTGTTCGTCCGTCCATCCATCTGCCATGTCTGTCTGTCAAGACCCTTTTCTCAGAAACGCGTGGAAGTATCAAGTTGAAATTAATATCAAATACGTAGGTCTACAGTCTCTTAGGAAAAAACAAGCTTCTAAAACAACTCAATAAAAAAACGGCCATTTATGCTACATATTTTGATACTCGCAAATAAATCAAAACCTGTAGGGTACTTCCCGTTGACCTAGAATCGTGAAATTTGTCAAGAGGCATGGTCTCACAACACAAGTAAAGAAAAGTCCAAAAATCGTTAATTTGTAGTTTAATTTTATGTGTTTTTTTTGCGGTTTGCAAACTTACATTTGCAGTTGGAAAATTGACCGTGACGTATATCGATGTTTGGGAGAACATTTTTTCAACTTAACAAACTTAACTTTATTCTTGGGATAAATTCATCCCAACTACGGAACCCTTCAGTGTACGTGGTCCAACAAGCACCTGGCTGGTGTTTTTAATACATGAGCTTCTTTTTAACTTCTTGGTCTTTTCTCAAAGTTGGTCGCAGTAACTAAGCTAGGGCATCCCGACCAAATTGGGTTAGATCAGAACGGTACATTCAAGTTGGTAGCAGTTACTTTGCAATTTTGTATTTTAGGTCTCCAAAATGGAAATTAATTGAGGCTCACAAAAAGGGGCATATTTATCATATTACGAGTATTCATTTATATTTTTACGAAATCAAAATGGGAATTATTTGAGGTTCGATTAAATACATGCCTTTATTCAAATGGACTATGTATTTGGCCAACATAGTTGGAAAAAGACTAGAGCAGAGAGCGAGGCAGATGATTCAAATGTACTTAAATTAATTCATTGACACTATGATGTTTCAGCCGTTATTGACCTTTAGAACATTCGTATCAACAATTACAAATTGCTGAACTAACTAAATGTACGGCAACGTTACATGTTAGCAATATCTAAAGGACGCCAATGAAACGATTTGTACGTGTTTCAGATCCATTGGATCACATCCCACGCTGCGCTTAATGCATTCCCTATAAATTAAACATATCGTGAATATAAATCCTGGGATTATTAGAGGCATAAACTGCGTTGTTTATCTTATTGCCAATCATCGGAAATTAGGTGGTAGGACTGAACGATAAATGTGATCATGCATCATCACGGTTAATGTGAAAATTAAATCTGTTAAAGTATCACAATAAAGTACCTATAATTTGTATTGTAAAGGTAAAAAAAAACTTATTTTGCGGGCCCGTGTTATAGTGCTAGAGGCATTATAATATGGGCCTGCAAGACATTCTTGTAGCAGCACAAATTATATACTCGTATGTAAGGCCCAAAACACATACACACGATGTGACGTCGCCACGTGGCACGTTGCGACCGACGCGACGATGTTGTTACAGACATGTTAAGATATTTTTTTTTTAGATAACTAGTCTTTACAACTTGTTTTAGGTATACGATAAACAAAAATAGTAAATAGCTATAGTGCGCCTGCCATATAGTGCCTCTTGCACTATAACACGGGCCCGCAAAATAAGAAAAAAAAATATTTTTTAGGGATGCAATACAAATGATACTCGATTGTGATATTTTAACAGATTTAGTTTTACGTTTAAATTAAAAAAAAATGTCGGTAACTAGTCTTTACCACTTGTTTTAGATGTAAACGGTAAACGAAAATAGTAGATAGTTATTAATCAAAAATAGTTATCTAAACATATCTGCGTCGTCGTCGGTCGCAACGTACCCGTGTCGCGTTTGTATGTGTTTTTGCCCTAAGTCCCGAAAAATCACTTGTCACTCGTCAAAGCTCTTGCATGCTATCAATAATATACTGATGAAGGTGTTTCGGCTGATAAATCGTATCTATGTAATACTAACCCAAAATCCTTAATTGCTGCAATAAACTTTGAACCATCATTACGTTAAAGCTTAACGTAGTACAGTATTCCAAGAAAATGTGTCTTTTATATTCAAAACATTCTATAAAAAATAGGATGACATAATTTAAAAAATATATTAAAACCGTATTTTTCTTTTCTCAAATATAAAGTATTAAGTTAATATTTCGGGGCCAAGTTCGACGCCTCCGAAAAGGCCACTGAATAAAATTAATAACCAAACAACGTTGCCACGTCGGGAGCTGCTTAATTTGCATTCTTGAATCAAAATGTTATTGTAATTATGTAGGGTCAGATAATATTGCCCTGTAGCGGTGCTCGTAACATTCAAAATGTGTACCTTAACTTCACTATGTAGTAACTTTGTTAGCGATTCTGTGAACTATGTTGCCCTGAATTTAATATTTTACAAACAAAATACGGGTATGTGGCTCTGACGCTAGAACCGAGATATTCGCTATTACTAAATAAAATAGCATGATTTATGTTTGAACTAAGAACGGATTATTCAGGAAGGAGGGTAATTTAACTAACAATAATATACACAACAGAATCCTACATCTTCGATAGTGATAATATTAGAATACTTATAATTATTTTCTGTCTCTTATGGCTAGTAAATTAGATAGAAGAAACAACTTGAAATAGGTCATTTTATATTTATTTGTTCTGCTTTTATAATGTAATCTTGTTCTTATTATTCATACTCACGAGAACTTTTAGACGTCTATTTTCTCGAGATAAACTTTGGGCTCAAAGAAAATTCCTCCCTATTTAATATTTTGTCAGAGATTATTACTATATTGTCGCAGAGTCTCAGACGTAATGAAATACCAAAAATACTAAAACGTGAGCGTATATATGTAAGCAGAGCTTTAATTATAAGACCATAATTATGCTCATTTAACCAAGAAAATATGTACGTACGGTTTGATAAATTTCACGTTTTAAAATAAATAGCTGCCTACCAATCTTTAACGATCTTAACACTAGGGTTGAATGCCTTTTAGGGGTATACAATCTACGAATTTATTCGTAGTATACAATATGATATTTATCAGCGAACTAATTCTAATACAATAAACAATATATAACAAAGGCATTAAATTTTAAACTCACTATTGTAACGTAATAACACTAGACACCCAGTACATTTAAACTCGCTTAGAGCACTATACAGGAATCCAAGTCGTCTTGCAAGGCAGACTGGCCCCGGGGATAACATTACAAAGGCCTCAGTGTCGGGATGTAAAGGAGCCGACTGACCGGGGCCCCTTTGCCCACCGTCCCCCAGTAACGCTGTCCACACAACCATTAAGGTATTAAGGAACAATGTTAAACTGAAACACTGAAATGTAAACATTTCGGATGGACCTGGCTGTGCACTTGGTTACCGTTTTTAGTGGACATTTCAATGATTGTTTCTACTTTATGTTCATAGTGCAAACGGTACTTTAACGCTATTCAGTTTTCTGTATTTGGTTCAACTAAAATTATTCTCATTGTTGGTTCACTTCCAAGAAGCGTAACAATTGTAAAGCTGAATGATTATTATCTTTTTACATAATCCGGCATAAAACGAGCACCTATTTATACTAAACTTATTCAGGCATGCGCATAATGTAAAAGGCATAAGCTTGACGGCTTTCGTAAATATGTATTACAGGCTTAAATTTGTAACCACGGTTAATTTAACATTCTGTTTTATAAATAATGTTAAACCTAGTTTTAACTGGGATACTCCACGCCCACACTCTAATACCTACCACAATTCGTGTCGTATTTCAAATGTAAATGTAGTATTTTAGGAGCTTTAATAAACTACATAACTACCATATAATTAAACTTTTTTTAAATTACGTATAATTATGGTCGAATTAAAGTTTCACTTGTAGTTTTTTATTTGTACTTTTCCGACAGTAAATTATGTTCGGTTCAACTTTTTTTTCTTTCAATGACCCAATTAGATCAGTACTGTGTCATATTTTTTATAAATTCATAGAATAAACCTATGTTTTAGTACAAATATACCATACCTACGTTTGCATTTGACCACTATTACACCTGAAAAGTGAAAACTAAATCCAGCACCTCAACAAAAACACATCTGGCTCTCATAACTAACGCTTCAACCCCAGGTAGTCATCGTTGGGACAAATTGGGACCTTATATAACATTTGTAGTACCAAAACTACATTATATAAAGTTGCCTTTCATCTACAATAGCAAAGTTACATAATAAGATGACTATCAGGCGGCATCACTCCAGAAATGCCGGGATATATGTTATCCACGCCATTACCGTCGTATAAAGGCAGTATTCAACGGTCTGGCGTGTATTCATGGCTACACTTAATGTTTTATGAAAAATAAATTATTTTTGTTGAGCGCCATGTATAAACTTGCTAACGATGTGTTGTTTTATAACGTAATGTATAATGGTAACACACGACAGACTTAATTTTTTGTTAAGGAGGCGTTGGAAACCGTGTGTTATGTAGTAGATAAGTTAGATTACAACTGCTTATACTGTTATTTAATGACGTTTTCACTCGTGATTCCTCGCCAACAAGCAAACGAGTGTTCAAAGCGTGGCACAAGATCTAGCTGTGTTTACGTAACATTACTAAAATATTCATAGTTTAAAGAAAAACGATTTGTTTTCCAATACTGGAACCATTAGCTATGTGACGTCAGCTCTGGCTTGCGCTACCGAGACATGAATTTTGTAACAAACTTGGCTATTCTCAAACTAAAGAACTCACAAAATTATATTATATTAGATAGATACCAGGAATACTGCAAGAGGTCATAATTAAATAATTACGTCACTTTAAAAACAACTAAAACGAATATTTCGATTACATACATATTTATTTACGTTATTAATTTTGACAAATGAGGCGTCGCTATCAATAGCTATAAATAATGGACGCGTCATACTCAGGCAGCGAAGTATTGTTTAATGCATATTTATCATAATACATATAGCTGGAGTTTGTGTAAAAGCCTAGATACTAAAAGGCTAACGCAAATCGAATGCTACTGCATCAAGTTTTTCTACAACTTGGTGATATCACTTAACATAATGCTTGTTATTATCTGTCACCGACACGCAGCAAGAAGACCATGCAGAGTCGGTGCTTCAGCCTCTGCTAGTCAACCAACCATTATCCAGCTATTATATTATTCATTTACCATACCCAAAACCACATCTGGTCAGACTACGAAGCCGATAGTTTAAGAAAAAGATGTTATGATTCTTCTTCTGCTCTGATTTGGAATTACTATATCCGAAAGAAAAGATTAGGCAGTCAGCGAGATACTGAAGCAGACTGCTCGAGGTCTATGAACGTACTTAAGAATTTATATTTTATGGGATTGTTAAAGTTTAATAGCAACAAAATAAATCTCTATCCCATTCATAGAGGTACGACCTTTACTCAGAATGACCCTTTTAACTAAAGTTAGGGTTATCCTTAAACATATTGTAAAGCGGCTAACATGTTCTATTAAAATTTAGCGTTCACAGCCAGACTATAGAAATAAAATGACCTTTTCTTTTTCATATAATACCTTGATTACAAATGAAAGTCTCAGGCCAGTCCAATTTTCTAAAGGTTTTATTGTTAGCGCTGTTTCATCGTATGTAAAAGGGGTATGTTACTAGAATTTTATTGTAACAATATATTATTTTATTTCATAGTAATACTATTAAATTACAGTACAAACAACTAGATTAATATTAAATCTTACCTTTTATTTGATACAGAATAAATAACTTGTATCGTCTTTGAATGTCTTTCCAAAAACCTAAAAACTGGAACGTAAGGTATTTAATCCTATTTTTTTTTAACAAATCATGATTAGGAGCTTTTTTTATATAAATACGCTTGTTTTGCAGATACACTGGTGAAACAGAATAATAAACGGCAATAATTGCTAATTGCTTTGCAATTGAAAACCATTGAAAACTACGTTTGCCAATTAGCAGTAAATGTCTGGCTTAACGTACTTAGGTTAGATCGCCTACTAACATTATTACTGCTGGTAACACCATTCGATTCCCACAAAATCGCTAGATGATATTGTTATTAGATCCTGAATGGACACATGAGACTATGTATTGAATTTAGATTATCACGGCTTTTCCTTTAATTCCAAGTGAACAGCGGGAAAAGGGTGTAGCAGGACTTTCTGCGTGTTTTTCTTGCGTTGAAATATAAAGTAGACGTTCTGTTACACTACCTTCCATAAACCGTTTGTATTGTAAGTAACCCAGTTTTATCTTCACAGAGCACATATCTACTTATTGAAACAATCCTTTTGTATACACTGTTTATATCTTGAACGCCCAGTAAACAGAGAAATCAACCTGTCTGCAAGCAAATTATAAAATCAAACATTTATCAGTTAACTAATTTATTGTGGCCGCAACACCAGGAAGGCCTTATCCATTACCGGCGCCTGATTTGTCACGGTAGCTGATTCATTAGAGAGGCATTAATCTTCTGCGGAGGTGCGAGGGGGGCGTCAGCCAACTAGCGTGGTGATAAGGCCGTACTTTGTCCACGACGCCGTGACGAGCCCCAGACATTGGGCCCGAAAGCCGACACTGGAATTTAATTAACCCAAATTTGTCCTTTTGTCTCAGCTGTATCGGCGCAAGCCCCCCAAAGTGTCTGTCAATATGTGGTTAGCAGTGTTACAAGTTAGAGCAGGGTACATGTAAGTGCGATGTGAGTTCTGCTTCATGCAATTCAGTGACGAGAGGTCCCAGTAAACCATTATAATGGGTTAAGGAGGTGTCTCAAAAACAACCTAGGCGCTGCGCAAAAGTTATGTATCTCAAAATTAAGTGTATTAATAATATGTTTTTTTTCTAAAATAGAATAAACGCTAAATCTGGTGGCTTAAGTGGTATTTTTGCCTTATAAAGTATTGCAGGCGTTCATATCAAAAACTGAATGTTTGATAATATTAATCATAATTAATAGCTGATTGGTTCAAGTATCAACGCACTAAACCTACCTAGGAATTTTGCAGGGCAACAAGAAAAGATTATTGTTGTGCTTAAATGTGTTTTTTTTGTAGTTTAAATAAGATTCAATATACTATCTCTAATAATACATCATCTAAGCCTATAGCCGGGTAGTTAAAATCGTGCTGTAGATGTCTTGCCCAAGCCAGATAGTATATTACGCTCATTACGTGAGCACAACATCCTTTTTTTTTTTTTGGTTGGGAAACCATCAAATGACCTCTCCCGCTCTGGGCGGAGCGGAAGGGCGTGTCAGTCTCTTACTGACTAAAACCCACCCGTGTTCCTTCAGTTGCCTGTGCGCCAGGGCCACGGTAACTCTTTCGAACAATCCGCGACACAGGCATGCATCGGTCCTGTCGGACCCCGTCAATGGTGCTGACATCTCTTTGAGGCGCGCCTGGAACACGACGCGCTGTCGACCCGGGCCTGGTCCTTACCGGTCGGCGTGCTGCCCATTGCTCGCCGTCCGCACGCCCGCGCCTACGGTGGCCGGGAGTCGGCAATCGAGTCCCGACGCCCAGGGTGTCTCCTCCTCCTGCGTCGGCTAGGGGCGCGAGGGCGCAGAGATTGTCTCTCCCTTTCGCGCTCCGCCTCCTCCTTCCCAGCATTACTGCTTCGCAGAAGTAGGTGACGGCTTCCCATTCCCTCTCGCTCCGTACAATGGCCCGAACCAGGGCCAGACGCAAGAGGTCGCCACCGCCGATCGCCGCCATGAGGACACGGCGGTGCTCCGCCCAAGCCGGGCAGACCTCCACCGTATGCTCCACCGTGTCCTCCGGTCAATCCACACAATGGTAAGACCCGTACGTGTCCTTCAGCCTTATTCGAAACAGGAACCTCCCAAAACAGCCATGTCCGGTGAGGACCTGCGTCAGGCGGAAGGCGAGGACGCCGTGGCGCCTCTCAAGCCACTCCTCAAAGAGGGGACTTACCGCCGTAATTGTGGCGTGCCCTGCGCTGGGTTACGACAGTCGCACTCTCCATGCCGCCAGAGAGAGATCCCGCCGGAGCTCTGTCCGCTGTGCCGCGATTTCTCGCAGCAGCGGAGTTACGCCCCGGCGTTTCGCCTCCTCGCTCCACTCCCAAACGTGCACGAAGACTTTTGCCTCCAGATCCCACGGTGGCAATCCGGCAAGGAGGCTCGCCGCCTCGCAGGAGACCGTGCGGTATCCCCGGACCATCCAGATGGCCATGACCCTTTGGGAAGCGTTCAACCGGCGGGCTGGCCGGAGCCTCAATGAACGCGCCCACACCGGTGCCCCGTAAAGGGCCATGGACCGCACGACCCCCGCGTAGAGCCTCCGGCAGGAGGAGTTTGGCCCCCCCTGATTGGGCAAGAGCCGCTTCAAGGCAGCCCCGGCCTGCTGCAGTCTGGGAGCCAAACGTCGGAAATGCTCCACGAAGTTCCACCGGCTGTCGAGGACGAGTCCCAGGTACTTCATCGTCGACTCGACGCCGATGTGAACCCCTCCTACCGTTACTTGGGAACCCGACAGTGGCGCATTCAGAGTACCATGAAAGCACATGGCCTCAGACTTGTGCAAGGCCACTTCGAGTCCGAGTAGTTAAAATCGTGCTGTAGATGTCTTGCCCAAGCCAGATAGTATATTACGCTCATTACGTGAGCACAACATCCTAATGTTCTTTTTCCATGTATGCATGAGCAATAGTTTTATTTTATTGCAGTTCTTCCTTTAATTCTTGTGTTATATACATATACAATCATATATTACAAAAAAAAAACACATTTAAAAACAACAATAATATTTTCTTATTACCCCGAAAAATTTCTAGTCGTGTCAACGCACTAAAGCTACAGCTTTAGTGCGTTGACACTTTAATTAATCAGCTATTAATTACGATTTATTGTCAAAAATTCAGTTTTTGATACGAACGCCTCCAAAACTTCCTAGAGCAAAAATACCACTTTAACCACCTGATTTAGCCTTTATCCTTTTTAGAAAAAATATATTATTTATACACTTAATTTTGAGATATATTTCTTTTGCGCCGGGCCTGGGTTTTTTTTTGTATGGGATTTGAGACACCTCCTTTAAAGTAGACAACCCCCATCCCTTTAGGATTCTTTTTTATTGGGCCATTAAAAACACATTTAAAACCATCAAGCTTGAGTACAATTTGCTGTAACATTCTTTAATACCAAACTGTATTTACTTTGTTATTTCCCCCAAAATAAAATAATACTTCTTATGAAAATGTCTTTTCAGTTTATATTTTAGAACAGCTTGACAAATAGTTCCCATTTCCAATTTGGACACGACGTACGACACAACACAAGAAATGTTGGCGTTCCAAAAAGAAAATTATCTGCTGAATACCATCCAACATCCCGGTCCCATTCTCCACATATTTTCATTTTAACGTAGATAGAAACTAAATCAAAACCATTGCAATGTACTCATATAAACTCTAAATGCGTAAATGTGTTTTGGACAGGCACTGAAGGCACGTTAAAATGTGAGAGCGGCGTATGAAAGAGAAATTCCGGAAATAGAATAGCGTATACACAGAGCGAAAAATCAACTAGCAACTGATGGCGACCGCTTGAAAAAGGTGCCTAACCAACGGACACCAAAAGATTGTGCAGACAAGAGTGGTTACATTACGATACAAAGTATGGGAAATATATTTTGTCGTGATTTTTATCTGGGGTATACATATAAGTTTATAATAATTTACATGTTATAGGAAAAGGTATCGTTTGATGAATAAGTTATTGTTAGACTAGAATTACGAATAGAATTGATTGAAATAACTTATTACCTACTTTTAATTAATAAGTTATTTCAATCAATCCTATTCATTGGGTCATTCATTCACACTACGACGTGTATGAAAAATATCAGGTATTTTTCATGCTGTGCAATTTCAGCCAAGATTGGAGAATCTTTTAATACATTTAACTAACTAGAATCGGTATTTCCTGTTTCCTGTCAAAAACATATTCTTCGAAGCAAAGCCAAGCAGAGTTTCCTTATAATAAATCTTAGCAATACATCAAACGTGGAACACAACGTTAAGGTTATTACCAGATGTTCAACTTGACACAGCTAATTGATTCTTCCTTAACAAGATAATCTCTTAAAATGTGGAAAAAAAGCTGTTTGATTAACAAATTATAAATTAAAAACAAAATATGCATCCACATAAAAAATATAGCGCGTATAAAAATTGTTATTTTTCAAGACTTGTTATTCGGACTTTATAGCGCTTTAATCTTATCAGTTATTATACAGGACATCGACGAACAACATGTTACCATAGATTCAGTACAAAATTTTGAAACCCCTGCATGCGTTGAAATTTTTAGTCGGTCATTAAAAAAAGAATTCGCTCTGCCATACTCTCACTTTTCTATGAAACCGCATTTTTTTTTTTATTACCGCTAAATAATTTCTACGCTAGGGGTCTAAAATCATGTGCTAAATTCATGGTTTCAATTTGCGCGTCGATGTCGCTGCCACCCTGTATAACAACTGATAAGATTAAAACGGTTTATAGTCCGAAAACCAAGTCTTGAAAAATAACAAATCTTAGTACGAATCTGTCATAGAACACAGATCCCGATTCATTTAACAACGGAAAAGAAAAGGAACAAATATGTAGTTGGAAGAAAGTGTTCCTTAACTCTTGTTTTATAACCTAAATAAAGTGAGATCTCGGCGGTACAAAAAGTATAGATATTGGAAAGAAATCATAAGTAACAGTTCCTTCCGGGCACTCGAGGTACGCACTCCGAATATAATGCAATTACGTGAGATGGATTGCTTCACTTCGAGCCGCAAGAAGGTCGTATAACTTCCTTATCTTCGCGACGTATCCGCTTTTATGTCGTTTTTATAAAAAAGAGAATAAAAATATTATTTCCATGCTGATTTCGGGATGAAAGAAAAACGTAAAATGTTAGTAAGGTTCTGAGTTCCTTAGCTATGGTTGCGCATATTTCACAGCCTGAAAGACAATTGACGGAGAAACTCCCAAGGCGACGGAGTTTTAATCATGTCATTGCTTATTATTGCCATTCTTTAAATTCATGTTCGTTAAATGTACCTTTAGAGTCTGCACGCGTTTCGTATTGTACAAACGCTTGAGGAGAAATACCTGACATTTTCTTGCGAATAAAACAAGGCAAAATAGCGTTTAGGATGCGGAAAATCTTTACACAGACATAATCATTTAGCATAATATTTGCGTGTATGTATATTTTTCCTCTAGCTTCTTTTGTATGTATTATTGAGTATAATACTCATACTCAAAGTATTGGCACAGTATTTTTATTTTTTCTAATGTGTATTGTAATGTTGTACGTTAATATTAATAGCCAAAATCAAGCAACTTTTTAGTTTGTAACACAGGTACGTTCTGACATCTACTGTAACAAGTATAGTGACGCAATTAATCCTAGCAATCCAACAATTAACAAAGTCTGAATAGTAACTCCATCCATTGACGCGCTCATAAGGTAGTGGAATACAATGAGATCAATTTGGCGACAACAGCCCGATTAGGGCACTCGACCGAGCGCGCGAGAATGTAAGCCCTAAACGGGCAGCAACCAGCAACCCCTCAGCAGTATTGTGGACTACCTACTCTCGACTTGGGACATTTCAACATGAATGCAAAATGAACATAACATAACACCACGCCGATAGTCCCCGAAGGTTTAGGCAGAGGTGTCATTATAGTACCTACATCTACATTACGCCAGTTATAGGTATGTTAAAATTCCATGTAAAAGGGGGCGAGCCTATTGCCAGCAATCGGGCACTAATCCATACTCTGGACTGCTACCGAGAAATTCCTTATGCAAAATGAATTAAGGTATTATTTGTAAAAATTATAATAAAAGTGGATTGTTACCTACAACAACTTAATGTGAAATCAATTATATGAGTTTCTCGTGCGATCCTAGTGAGTTTCTCGTCCGATCCTAAGCCAAACCAAACCAAAAAAAAAAAACTATTTAACTTCACATTCGGATGTTGTACTCTAGCAACTATATAGACTAGTAGGTACGTCTTTAGTATTCGTGTTGTATACATTATGTAGAGAGAAACGCGTACTGATATAAAAATATGTGCTGTAAATCCAACGAAGAAGTCCCGCTCACATAAACATTATGTTATTTATTTCCGCACTATACAACCAGTGGATTTCCTAAATGTCGTGTGAAATCGAAATAGGCAAAGGGCAATACGAAACTAACTTAAACTATTTAAAGAAGATGAAGTTAATTGGAGCATATTTTGCTGGCTTGACTCGGAGCATCTATTAGCACTGGGCTTTGAAGTAGCTTAGCGTTGCATTTGTCGGATATTATATAACACTATCAGACCGGAGGTCAAAACAGAATAATTTATGTCGGAATACTAATGCAGTTTTGATTATAATTCTGTCATATTAATATTAAATTGATTTGGAAGCTTTAGCATCAAAGAGTACTAAAAAGTTTCAAGTTTTAGAAATACCACTTTTCTAGAACCTCATTCTAGTAATGGAAAAGTCATGGTAGCGCTTGAATGCCAGAAAAGCAATTTGTAACTGGAAATGCCCTCAGGTAACCCTACCTTGATGACCCTTTAAACTAGGGACATAATTGTGAATCCCCGCCATCTTCGTAGAGGAAAAAAGTGCGTGAAAAGCCCGGTTTTGAATTAATTATTATTATCTACATAGAAACAACAAAGTACCTATCTATAATTCCTGAAACACAGTGATTTTGAGATACGAAACAAGATTGTTTTTAATAAAAACCTGTGGGTAGGTACACAATGTTAGGGTCTCTAATTGGGTCGGACAAGAATGTCAAATATTTATAATAGGTCCCTAAAGTTTAAAGATATCTTATAACGAAGTCAAAGTTTTCGTAACAAGGCTTAGAATTTTGTTACTCCACGTGGGTGTACCGAAACATCTTCTGGTCCGCGAAATCACAACCGAATTCTTTAATAATATTCAAATTTTTATGTAAGCAACAGTTGCTAAATGTCATCGCTAGTAAAATCAAAACCAGAAGCAGTGATGTGGAATGTTAACTCTTGCAGGGAGGATAAATATTTGATAAAAGCGTCGAGTTAGGTAGTGTTAACTCTTCAACTGTCGAGGGGCTTAGTGCCCGCGGCGATCCACGTGGGATCTCGTTACAAACTCTCGATTGAAATATTTCCGAACCAGTAGACACATCGCCGCGCTCTTCTATTTGTATACCCGCGTCAATAGGAGTCACGCTTCTGAAAGAACTGTATTGTATCCCTTGAGTGTGCAGTGTGTACCATACAGGTCCATGAAAATGAAATTCTTGCTTCCTTAACACAATCTATTTGCTAAAGCCACGGGCGTTTGTTCGGCCCGGCCACCGATGTGGTCACTAATTACATCAGAGCGCTAACTGCAATTGTGTTGACCACTGTTTAATGTAATATTGCCGTAGGACACAATAGTTATCTCTTTAGCTATTGGGTCTTCTATCTGAACTATGGAACTGTTTAATTTTACAGCTCATACATGATTAATATCTGGACATGAGAAGCATCATGTCGGATGTGTAAAATGCTACCTTTTCAGGAGAGCAAAAACAAAACTGACAAAAGTTTTTTCTTCATAATTATTGAACGTTAGGTATTTAAGTCAGTATTTTTTTTTTTATATTTGGTAGGCAATAGTACCTTTTGATTTTAATTACAAGCATTACCCTAACTGTTAAAATGAAATTAATATATTTTTTAATCTACTTGATCCTCTACATCAAACTTTATGCCTGAAATATAATAGATGAGTGCTTAAAACTGCAAGCCTATGTTCACATCCGACGATATGCTTGCAATTTTAGGCAATAACTTTTTCTTTTATATTGAAATGTAGGATTATGATCTTAGATATAGAACAATTACCTAGAGTCTGATCTGTTGATATTGCTGTATACTTCATAGATACTTGTTACTTTTAATTTCAAGCAAAAGGACGGAAGTCCTCATAAAACTACATACACCAGACAACGTATACACAGGAAAAAAAAAACAAATTTTCAAATTAAATCAAAATCTTTACTTCTAATAAACATTTATTTTTTATCATAATAAAAGTATTAAACATAACAAAAAAATGAGCTTAGTGGCAAGCTTGGTAACTTAGTTTAAAAATAATTAAAAAATAAAATGAATCTAATCAGTCTCTGGAAAATCAGGCTCATTTTCGTTATGTTTCAAATTTCTATAAAAACCGTGAAATTCTACCGGCACCCATTCCAAAAGTGTAATCAAATCTTTTTATTTTGCAGAAGATATTGGTTTCTCTTCTTTTCGTATATTTGGTAAGTCACCGGGAAACCGTATACCTTTAGCCAAATTCCGTACGAATGAAATCTCAAAAAAATCTGATGAAAAAGCTGTTTTGTAAAACAGTGTGCCCGGCTGATCTTTCTTTAACTGAAGCCGAACACATTCTGAGATTTTGAATTCCTGGCCATCTTTGTTCTTTTTTCGCGTTACTAAGGGCCCATTCTTTTTATACAAGGCAGTGACGTCTTTGAAATGCCTCAGTTCCATATCAAACACTTAAAAAGGTTTTCTTCCTCCACATGTCCTTATGAATTGGGACCAATCCCTAGGAATGGCTATTTGCATAGTCTTCAGCTGTTTTTTTTTCTTTTCTATTATTGAATGTATTTGGTCTACCTCCATATGAGTGTGGCCTTTTAGCAAGTATTTGTGATTTATCACTTTTAAGTTCGAAAATTTGTGCAGTAACCAAATATAAGCCATTACTATCATCAAATTTCTGTTCTGGCCTGCGCAATTATCTGACCAAAATGTCAATTCTTCAACAGTTTCAATTTTTGTTTTGTTTTCCTCTGCCCAACGAATGACACAGGAGGCTATTTCATTGCCTCCTCTCCCTCCTACGTTCTCAGACCATATTATATTTGTAGCAACGTTACTCGTTGCGTCATATATAGTTAAGTTTAAAGTCCATAGCTTACGCAAATAGAACGATTTGGTATTGGTTAAATTTGGTGTAGCCAAACATTTCTGTAAATCAAACATTAAAACTTTTTTCTTTCCAGAACTATTTTGTGCCTCTTCTTTATCAGCTTTTTTTAAATTATACCTTTCGTTAGATGCTGTCTGGTGAACTTCTCGTTCTTTTTCAATTTCTATTTTTTCTGTTTCATCTATAGCGTCTTTTAATTTTCTTTCAAAAGCATCACAATCGTCACATGTGTCAACTGATGGTAGTTTAAAACTTAGGTTAAATTTTGTATTAAAAACATTACGGTAAATCCATTCTTTTGCGATGAGGTTTTCAGGTGTTTCTTCTTGTATCATGAGTTCTTTGTAATGATGGTACATGGTAGCAATGTTTAAGTCCGATCCTAAATATTTTTTCCCACTTTTTTGGCGTGAATAATGGCTCTCATAGCAGGGATAGGAGTTGATATGATCCATTATTCTTTTTATCATTGGTTCAGGAGACTTGTTTCCTGGAACATGTTTTCCCCTCTGGTCTCCAATTGTTAGCCCACCCTCCAGTTTTTTTTCCACGCTTAGTTTTACAAATCTTTCTCCAATCGAGAGAGTATTCAAGAACATAACCTTGCATACCCTTACTCTGCAACAGTCTATAGTTAGAGTATAGGTGTAAGAGAACTTTCTCCTATCAACCTCTATGTCCCCACCTGTCCTCATAACACGCTTAATTTCTTTTGTTACATTGTTAACAATAAATTGTCGACGCTGATCCCAATTAAGACATTTTTTCCAAAACTGGTTAAAGATCAGCAGTCTTTTTTCAGGTGATATCTTCGTGTAACATTTGAATTTGCAAGAACATGGAGGTTTTAACATGCGACCCTCTACATCAGGGGTCTTCCTGGCCACTGTTGAGTGATATGGAGATCCTTTCAATCTCGCAGCTTTGGAAACATTGCGTTTCCATTTTGCTGGATTTCTTATTAATTTCTTTACTTTTTGTGTTGATGGTACTTGTTCATGATTTAAGTACACAACTCCATTAACGTCAACAAGCATCGTGGGGTAGGAAATTGGCGTATTGATCAAATCGGATATTACTTTTTTATTGCAAACCACAGCTTTTGAAATGTTTGGTTTCGTAGGCAAACATAAAGTTTCGTCTATGCATTGTGTATCGGAGTCATCACTTAATTCACCTATTTCATCAACATAAACCATTGGTCCATCTAAACGCGATTTTTTCTTGAGAGGTGAATAAAAGCACTTGTCTAAATCCGTTAAATTTGTCTGAATGTCATGGTTTCCATCATATAACTTTTGCGGTCCCAAAAGATCTTCTACTGTTATTAAGTCAGAAGTCTGAGTGTTTTTTGCATGTATTTGACCTTCAGTTGTTTTCTTATTCAGTGATGATGTGTTAAGTCTTTTCATAGGAATATTGCATTTTTGTTTGATAGAATCATTAGTGCACTTGTCTGGTGAGAACAGTCGTCTTTTTACGTGCACTTGGGAAATTTTTATGACCCTCAAATTAGGAGAATTACTTATGTCACTACAACTGGAGTCATAGTCTTCATGCGGTTCATAATTTTTGTCTTTGACACTGTCATCACTGCCGTAATCAAAATTTAATTCTTCGCCATCATCCAAATTACAGCCGTGGACAAAACTGTTTTCTTCTTTTGAAAAACTCTCAGTGTTTCTAGGTACCATTGCACAAGGTAGTTCATTTTCTTTAACATCAAATTCTTTTTTCTCACGATGCTGAATAACTTTTTCGCGTAGATTAGCAAGCCTTCGTCGTCTTTCAAATAATTCTTCGTACAACGACAAATTGTTCTGTAAGAATAATACAACGAGTAAGTGACAAAGTATTTTTTTATAACAAACTACTGGCTCTCATCTGATGGTAAGCGGTTACTGCTGCATAAAGGCGCTTTCAAAACTAGATGTGTTAGTAAGGCGTACTAATTCATTCATTTATGGAGAAATTTACATTCACATTAAGAGGAAAACACAACGTGTTAAATCGCTCCAACCATTTCGAAGCTATGACAAGTATGTCCATACGTACAGACCATACCAAGCAATACAGACAAGCAGAGATTTCAAACTTTAATCGGGTAATCAAGGTTCTTTCCGTCGGGAGTTAAAATAGATTGGAATTATTAGGTATCAATCACACCCTGTAGGTTCTGTCCCAAAATATTTATTAATACCTAACCAGTTTCGAGTTCAATATCACATTTTAGGTGTCTCTGTTGCACTGCATTGCATATCACATAAAAATTAAACGGCAAGTGCCAACAGACGCAAGAGTAAAATTTATTGTAGGCTAATACTTACTTTATTGGTGTTGTCCTCCATTATTGCTATATTTTATCAAACACAAACACGGTATAATAATATCACTCTATCCATTTACCACTGTTTTTCGTAAAATTAATCGGATTAACTAAAAACACAGGTGATAACTGATGCGACCGTGCGCTGCGTGCCGACTGAATGATAATGTTTACAACTGGCGCCGAGCGTGCGACGCGACGCGACAGGCGGCTCGTGGTACACGCGTTTCTCTCGCTCACTCTTATTATAATAAGCTATAATGCTGTCGCACGCCATTCGAAGAAAAGCCACGTGAGGTCCGTACCACTGGATGTAATACGACTTTATCCGAACTATCTTGAGTACCGACCAAGTATATTACATTTTTGTATTAATTTTTGGAGCCATAAGGCTGAAACTCTTTGAACGTACACAATATTACACACAAAACGTTATTATTATAACAATAAAGTTCTTTATGAATAAAAGACTTTATGCCTTTGTAGCGTTTTGCAACATTTTTTTAAGCATAACGCTATATTTGAAGATACGCACTATGATTTGATTGTAAACTTTAGAGGTATAAATGCGTATCTGCTGTTGCTACCAGCATGTTAGACAAAACATTTTTAATTCATAATAGCTTAAGTTGAGATACGGCTCAAAAAACTATTAATAATTTGATGCATAAAGATGCAAGTAAATAAAAAAGGTTATGGCTCTAAGGTGTTTGAAAATGTCTTTAAATCCGACATTATGCATAAGTGTATCTTTATAATGATAAGAGATAGAAATACCAGGGTCAGATAGTTAGAAAGAGCAACAAAATTATAATATCGTTATACTAAAAAGTAATTTTGGTTCTATCTGCAAATCCGACATGATGCTTCTGAGGTCGAGATATAATGCACTAAATACAGGCTGGTCAACTCGGAACTAAACAGCTTCTATTACAAAGGAAAATTACCAAATAAAGACAAAGATATTGATTCGTAGGATATGGTACAAAGTTGGTAAGTAGAGTTATTTCAGGACATATCCGCGGCTGAAAGCGGTATACGAATATTTACAATTTACAATGAATACAATATTTAGATAGGTATGAAACCTAACTTATACTACTTATCTATAAGTCGGAAATACGTTAAAACAATCGGTTGACTTTGACTAATCGGGACGCCAGCACAGCGCCACCAGGCGGCGCTCGACAGAGTCTACAACATAATGCTCGACCAGAGTTAAAGCAGAGTTGGTCGGTGGCGGTCAAGCAGTAAACACGTTTAGAAACTGTTGCGCGTTCTGTTTAGTCGTGTACCTACAGTGTGTGACAGTGTGATTAATTTGTTCGTAAATTATAATTTGATTTGAACTGCAAACGGTTTTTTCTATTGCGCAATAACCATCGCTTCTCATAGTACGCCCAAAGAAGTTAAAATATGGCTGATGTTAACGAGAGAAACGTACCTTCTCCATCAGATACATATAATATCATTTACATAATATAAAAGCTAACAGAGTTACATTAATAATAATAATATGTATATGAATATAAAAAAGAGGGAAAAGAATCATAGGGCATCAAAAACTTCGTCCGCATCGCTTTCAACAAGAAAAGTGCCCAAAAGGCAAGCTGCATTGCCACGTTGTATAATAAAATAGTAACGAAGTCAAAACTGTACATTTCTTTTTTTAAAGTCATTTCTACGAGATGCGAAAATACAGTTTTTAGAAATGCTGCCCGTTTGTCTGTTTGTCTGGATGTATGTTCCAGGTTGGCGCAAAAACAGCTTCGGATTTAGATGAAATTTGGCACACAGATAGTTTATAACCTGGATTAACATGTAAAGTACTTTTAACCTCGATAGTACGTTCATGTGGGAAATTTCCGACATCCACGCGGGTGATATCGCGGGCAAGAGCTAGTACTCTAATAAACAATACAATCAGTCTTACCAAAGGGTATCTATCGTGTATTCGTGTTACCCAATAATTGTGTTGTGGAGATCAGATAGGCAGTCGCTCCATGTAAAATACTGGTATTCAGGTGTATCCGGTTAGACAGGAAGCTGCATGACCGTAACATAGTTTAGAAAAGACTTGGCAGATTGATTTGACTCTAATATACAATACAAAACACTATTATACAATATAAAATAAAACATTAAACAGAACGACAGCAACATTTACACTATAAAATTAAACAAATCTAATATTTTTTCATTTATAATCAATAAATTCTGTCAATGTATAAAAATTTGTTTGCAGAAGCCATCTTTTTAGATTTTTTTTATAGAAATGAAATGGTAATTCTCTTATTGTTTTTGGAATGTGGTTGTAATATTTATCCATAACAAGCCGTGCGAACCATGGGTTCCCATCGCCAAAAATTACGAACTTCCAAACAAACTTTCACTATTCCGTACGATTTTTCAAATATTTTGTTTCATACAAACCTTGTCCTAACAATTACAAACACAACAAAAAATGAATTAACCAAATAGGTGCAACCACTTCGAAGTGACGCGCGGGCTAACATTTTTGGCAATTTATATTTATTTATATGCGTCGGAATTACATTAAATCAATCGGACTAGACGCCAGCGTCACCAGACGGCCCTCGACAGAGTCTACAACATAACGCTCGACCAGATTTAAAGCAGAGTTGGTAGGTGGCGGTCAAGCAGTGAACACGTGAAGAAACTGTTGCGCGTTCTGTATAGTTGTGTCGTGTATCTACAGTGTGTGATTCGCTAATGTGATTAATTTGTTCGTAAATTATAACTTGATTTGAACTGCAAACGGTTTTTCTATTTCGCAATAACCAACACTTCTCATAGCACTTCAGCCCGTAGTCATACTGTTGCATACATCCGACCTGACCACCCTGTATAATAATGTTATCACAAACATCACTTCAGCCCGTAGTCATACTGTTGCATACATCCGACCTGACCACCCTGTATAATAATGTTATCACAAACATCACTTCAGCCCGTAGTCATACTGTTGCATACATCCGACCTGAACACCCTGTATAATAATGTTATCACAAACATCACTTCAGCCCGTAGTCATACTGTTGCATACATCCGACCTGACCACCCTGTATAATAATGTTACCACAAACATCACTTCAGCCCGTAGTCATACGTTGCATACATCCGACCTGACCATCCTGTATAATAATGTTACCACAAACATCACTTCAGCCCGTAGTCATACTGTTGCATACATCCGACCTGACCATTCTGTATAATAATGTTACCACAAACATCACTTCAGCCCGTAGTCATACTGTTGCATACATCCGACCTGACCACCTTGTGTAATAATGTTATCACAAACATTACTTCAGCCCATAGTCATACTGTTGCATACATCCGACCTGACCACCTTGTGTAATAATGTTATCACAAACATCACTTCAGCCCGAAGTGATACTGTTGCATACATCCGACCTGACCACCCTGTGTAATAATGTTATCACAAACATCACTTCAGCCCATAGTCATACTGCAGAGTAATAATTGGTACAAATACAAATAAAAGACATTCAGAAACCACGATCATTCATGCATCAAGTTCGACCGACAGCTTGGCGAACGTAGTATATTTTTATCTGTGAAAGTAAGGCGGTAGCTGTCCGTCCTTCCGGCGTAAATAAATAACATTACGTGTTTATAAAATTAAATACAAATATCGACGTGATTTATGACAGTGTCGTAAAAGACTTAAGGCGGTCCCGAACGCTTAGTCAGTTCCTTTTAGGGCTTTAGATAATGACTCGGTAAATAACTAGAAAAGCTAGGCTGGATGAAAAACGACGAGTCATACCCAGAAGGCAATTAATAACAATTTGTTTATGTACCTAAATCATTTATTTACTGAACATTGTGCCATTTGCTATTATGAAAAGAAAACCTTCAAGCAAAACGGAAATTGAGGTATCCGTTAATTTTAGCACATAATATTCACTATACAACAAGTGTCACTGGCAATAACAAGGCACATAACTTTATGTCGTGTTTCCATATAACACTTTGCAGTATATATTTGGGTGTTCCCACAAAATATAACGTCATTTATGTATGCTCTCGTACCCAGGCTGCACACCTCCGATAAATAAAATACACGCACTGAATTTCGCCACAAGCGATATCAAACTAATAATTATAAGAATTGAAATTCACGTTAAAATCCACGTTTTATCGCGATATCCGAGTAACAAAATATTTATGTAAATGATATATTTCGTTGTTAATGTACTTTATTTACGATCGGTATAGACGTAAACATAATATAATACTTATAACTTACTTAAGTTGAATTTGGTCCATTTGGTAATAATTAATCTCAATTGATCCGTAATATTCAAGTAGCTTAATCAGCGTTGCAGGTAACAATTACCATTCGGAATACCGCGTTAACAAGGATTAAGGGCACAAAGGCATAACTTTAGAATTACACGGTATTCAAATGTAATCCGGCGTGGATTCTCCAGCTAACATTAAACGCGTGCTAATAGAGGCCGGGAAGGGAACAGTGTGCCAGATCGCGCCGTTCCGCAGAACACCTATTACGTTCTCATTAACGTGGTCGTAGTGCGCTTTACCCCTCGTTAACAATGCCCTACCAGCAAATTGTGCCTTTAAAATGAATGTATACGATACGGCAACCTTTTGCCGATTACAACCTTTTACATCTTAATTATAACATTCTTAACTGAAACGCCAGTGAAGCTGTCCATTAATGAAATCACCGCAAATCTCAGGGAAATAGCCGCAGTAAAGGCTTGATTGTAGATCGGCCTTCCTTGTTCAGCGACTGGTTGGGAAGTACAAAAGGTCGTCGGTCTGCCTGACCGGAGCGACAAGCGCGGCCGGCGGAGTGGCGGGAACAACGCTTTTCTGTTTGTGGACCCATCCCGGGGCTATAGGAATCAAGTTTATCGGTATTTAATTGAATCTGACTAAAACGTGTCCTTTTAGCGTCTCTAGTAATCAGACCTACACTTATACCAGTACTTACAAAACCACTTCTCAAATAGTTGAAGTAGTACTCTTACACTAATTCCGCATAACTACGTCAAGATAAATGTTGATAAAACAGCGCTACGTAGTGAAAGTTCGCCAGCCTATCGCATAAATACTACAGCGAAACAATTTTCCCTGGCTCTACTTTTATGACTTGCGCGGGCAGATAAACAAACGAGCGTAAAAGTAGTCTCATAAAAGGAATGCCTAAAACTGTGTAGAACCTAATTAAAGTAATATACCTCCTTACTATAATTTAAAATCTCTTTCCTCGAAAACATATCCACATAACGTGATGTCTGTATATTAAAGCGTTAGCTGTTTCCTTAAATAACGATTTTGCACATTAAGCATCCATTACCGGAACGAGGAGCAGGTAGTTTTATTTTTTTCTTTGCAACACGTGTCTGCGCGATGCAGCGAGCGCTGCGGAGGCAGCAGTTGCTAGGGCCAGGTGCGAACGCACGATACAACTTTTTGTATCAAACGATTCTATTTTTGCCGTTGCAACTAGACGGGGAAAATGTAAAACTATGAAAACTTATTTTTGAATCGCTCGCTGTAAAAATCCTGTTCCCTATGAACGTTCGGAGTGTGGCTTACAAATATGAAAAGCCGTCCGGAAAATGAATTAACAATGTGAATGGTTTCGTGTATATTTTTACTGCTATGGCTAGAAACGTTAAAAATATTTTTGGATTTATAGTTACAAAGGCATTTTTAAATCGATTTTATGGCTGAAATAGACCAGTCGAAGAGGTTTTAGGTAGATATCTTGAAATATGATTCATAATGTTAACATTCTCCAAGTTAAGTAACATGTATTTTCCTTCTGGTTTGTTAATACATTGTCAATCTTCTTTATTCTAGTAAACTTTAAATAACGGTATTAAAAAAAAATACATGACAAACAATGCTACATTTGTTATCTTATCAAAATCGTCAAATGCGGACAATAATAATACATTCTGTTTAAAATGATGTAGCTCATTACATCATCCAGCGATTATACAGCAGATATCAGATAAAATATTTTGAAATGTAGTCACACATCGAAATATAGAAACTATTGTGTGTAGAATAAAATGGATGATTGTTAAGCCCGTTATTCCAGTCAGCTTTATAAATAGAGAGCGACAACGCTGACTCCAGAATCGGAACGTTCACGAACCGAATATATCACAATATAATATTGAACGAGACGATTCTAAATATGTAATACTAGCCGAGTGGCCCCCGGGATTACCCGTGAAAATACATTTTACCCCTATTTCCCGTTTCGAGGTCGAATTTTAAAAGTTTCCTTCTTAGCCGACATTTGCGTTATGGGTGAAATACATTTTCCAAATTTCGTTTTTAGGTTCACGGGTTCAGGCGTGATGAGTAAGTCTGTTCACTTTGCGTTATTACAATTTAGTAACTAAGTAAATTCTGCGATCTTTTGCCGAAGTAGGATTTTTTAAGTAGGCCCATAATGTAATTACTTACTTTTTTGGCAATCTTTCTTGTTTTTTGATATCCCTATTTTTTACGAGTTCATTAGCTTTATTGCTATAACTGCGTTTAGATAACTGTTTTTATAGAACTATAATTTCATGGTTGTATTTTAACAATGTTTTAACGTAATGTTACACTACTACCCGATACGGATAAAAACAGAGCCGACCTATCAAAAACCGCACAAACATTAATTGAAACCACGCTTTCCCAAAAAGCAACAGTTAATTATAGTTGCAACAGGCAGCGCTAAGTTTAGCAATCGAAACATAGGGACTCATTGATGAGACGGCCAGATCCCGCAGCGGAGCCTCCCGCGAGGACTGCGGGCCAGCGCCGGGACCCGCCACAATTGAACTGGTAACAAGCCCGGATTATTGATTGAATCCATCAGTCCCAGGCGAAATGTCGTTATTAGTGACGCGCAAATGTTACCATAGATACCTACTCGACATATAGCTTCGATGTCGCACCGAATTTTGTTGCTTCCAATAATCGGGTGATGACTTTTGGAAACTGTACGGATAACAAAATTTGAAACTATTAATGAATGTACCCAAAAACTTACAAATGATATATCTAATGCTGGCTTTATACGCTTCCTAAATCTTAGCAAGCGTCCACCAGCACAAGCGTGTTAACGGGGGTATTTGGCTTGGCTTGCGTGTGCTTGGAGAAGCTTGTCGCCGATCCAATCGGATCTCGGTTTTTGACCACAAATCAAAGCGCGTTTGCGACAAGCGCTTGCGATGTATTCACATGTTTGTGCGCGTTTAGTATCGGTTATGGGCTCGCGTTCGACAGACGCAGACGGATGGTTTGATATAAGCGGAATAGATACTTTAAACAAGTAGTGAAGGCTTCGGAAAGAATCACCAGATGCATAATCGTAGTGTATCGCAAGACGATATTTAGCTGATATAGCTTGCTTCTGAAGTCTGTATCTTCTTTGGAAATCATAGATGATATTTAGTTCCGCAAAAACTTGAAATCAGGGTAACTCATACGGCAGAAGTTATTGAACTCTCCAGATGGTTCATATAATAGATCATTAAATTTGATTTCTATAAATTGTCTGAATCAAAACAGCATCATACTGTAACTATATTGTAGGATTAACAGTAACCTTAATAATAAATTAATACGAATAAACATAAACATAATATTCATCTTATTGCCAACTTGCACACCTTAGCCAGTATAAAAAATCTAAATAAGGAAAATTTCATTGATTTCTTAATATACAGGGTGGAATTTTTTAACTATACCTGTAGAGAAAGTGCTTTAAATACTGAAGCCCTATCTATCTTCAGTATTTAAAGCACAAGTAGGATAAACGCAATACCCGAAACAAGTTCGGTGTCCGCCATGTTGCCTGTTTGGAGCATAATGACGCATTCACAAGCATGTAAATGATTTCCAAATGCGAGCCTAGCGTTTGTATTTCCTTGACGTTTGTGGACGCTTGCTGAGACTTGGCAAGCGTGTAAACTTACCATAATAATATCGCGGTAAAAATCCAAACATGGACTATTGTACAATTAACTTAAATTAAAATTAAATTACACAACAGTACAATTAAATTATTGTAAAATTAACATTACTATGAATGAATATGCCAATTTAGAAACCTTTTAGATAGTATTCAGTAAATAAAAAGGCACATCCAAAATAATCCATTATTTTATAAAGATCTTTTAAAGTGCGTAAGTGCTTAGTAAGTAACCTAAGGGTGACACCAACACCAGCTACACTTTTAACGGTACAAGTTATTTTTAAAAGCGTTTTACAGCTAATAATTGGAGCATGAATAAATATAATAACGTAGACACCTTAATGGAGGGTGTCTGTTTAAGCCCAAGAAACGCTACGGTATAAGATTTCCCGCGGTTCGACCTTTACGAAATCGACTTACCTGTCCTTCGAGTCACCTTACGTGAATATTATTACCGAATGTTTATTTTCTCAACAGAAATTAACAAGTTACTGAACAAATCCCGGCTGTCATCACTTGGCCAGTTGTTTTGTTAATCTGCTCAGGATTATCAAGGTTTAATATAGATAAGGCTGTAACCTTCTTTGATCAAAAGACAAAAGATTGTCGAAGATATAATTAAGGCCATTCTCGGCGTATTTACCTTCTGAAATCGTTGGACTGTTTGAAAATTAAATGACAGTATTAACACAGGAAGAGCACGGGGCTGTGATTGCCTGTCAAATACAGGTTAGGCGTTATCTGACGCATGAGGTAATTATAAGTCGCTTTACAAGCTCAGCTCTTTGACGTGTGCGAACAAAACATTATCACATATAATATAGTTTTGAACTATGTTGTAAACACGTTGTATTTCTTTTTCCGTTTACATTTACTACTTTTGAGTAAGCGAAATGTTGTTCAACAAATAAAAGTTCCGAGGACTGCTTTTACAAAACTTATGGAAACCATCGTTCCCAGAATGTTTTCCTATTTCCGTCCAGAAAACCGCTTACGTTTCTTTTTAGTGAAGTAAACATACATTTACATGTATGAAGGTATTCTACACCAATATTTACCGTTTAGAGAACATGCACATTTTTACGTGTTTGGGGAATGTATAAATAAATTATTACTAAGATGTGCTAACAACATGCCTAATTATCCTCTATCACTAGACATAAATACATCTACACTTCAACCCACAATGTTATTAAATATCCTTGAACAGTATCAGCATTGGTAACATTAGCCTATCAATCCGACGAGGTCTCATATACAAAAGGAGGTACCGGTATCGAGATCCGTACAAGATAGTTGCAGAATAGCTGGCGGCATACAAAAGCATCCATTACCGCATAGGTACTGATTTGTCACGCCGCTGATTCATTAGACGACCATTAATCTTAGAACGCGGTTACATGATAAAGCTTTACTTTGTTTAACCTCCCTCTACAGCGTCTACGAGATTTCGTAGCAGCGTAGCTAATTCGTAGCACTGACAGGTTTCTTTAGTGAGAATTTGCATTTTAGGTAAATATGCATAGGTACGTTTATGATGTAGAAAATCGTTCAGGTCGATATGATTTATCTTTTAATTACTGATGGTGCAACTAAAAAAAGGTGGCTAGAGATAGGCTATTCTTTCATTAAAACTAATATGGATGTTTACTTCGAACTGGAAATATCCAAAGTAATATTGCTTTAGAGACTACGAAACGAGAACACTATACTAAATGAGGTAATCAGTCAATTAAAAGTTCCATTATCTAATAAAGAAACTAAACTTACATCCACGACGGAACAATGTTTCAGCGAAGCGTAAAACAATCACCCAAATTGAATAGTTTCCGATTTACCTCAAACAAGGAAACCTTTCTCCGGTTTCTTATTGCTGAAAAACACATTAATAAATACATTAACGAAACTGACCCACATGAACCTCGATACCACGAGATAGCACAAACGAGTGCTGAACGTAGAACTTCCTTCATACGTCATGCAATGCTATCATTAAGGTAGTCCCAGAGTTCCATTTCTGAGCGATGAAGACAAAACAATATTGATATTGGATAATGGAAAAATAGCGTGTTAGAAACGAATTACTAGCGAGGAAAATTGCCATTTCCTTGCTATTCTTCTATCTAGAGGTACTTACTTACCGAAGTTCTTAGATTACACTGCGTTTGATAACTTTCGCCGCTCCTAATTACTTATTATAGCGCTAATTGAACGTGAGCACTTCTGTCATTCCCTTTTCATCAAATATTATAAGTTAGTTTTAAACTGTAATGGACACTACCTTTTTTTTTTTTGGTGGATATCATCAAATGACCTCTCCCGCTCTGGGCGGAGCGGAAGGGCGTGTCAGACTCTTACTGACTAAAACTCACCCGTGTTCCTTCAGTTGCCTGTGCGCCAGAGCCACGGTAACTCTTTCGAACAATCCGCGACCCCGGCAGGCATCGGTCCTATTGGACCACGTCAATGGTGCTGACATCTCTTTGAGGCGCGCGTGAAACACGACGCGCCGTCGACCCGGGCCTGGTCCTTACCGGACGGACCTTAATGGACTCTACCTAACATATTAACAATGCATAATACGGGTACGGGCAAAGCATAATACAGGTACGAGCAAAGCATAATACGGGTACGAGAAAAGCATAATGCAGGTACGGGCCAAGCATAATACGGGTACGGGCAAAGCATAATACAGGTACGGGCCAAGCATAATACGGGTAATGGAAGCTCAAAGAAATAAAAAACATGGTACTTAAACATGAAGTTTTATGTGCTAAGTATTTTATAGTTTCATCAGTTGTTATGACTCCATCATTAATAATATGGTTACAACTTCTCACCATCCACGAATTTTTTGGTCGTGATGTTATGTAATTTTGATTTTAGTATCCAATTCTCACCAACTTCATATTATAGAACCGAAACTCTCTCCTATTAAAGCCGAGTAACGTTAATTGATTAAAGTAAAACACTAACATACAACACAAGTAGAACGTTCTTACAAAACAAAAGAGAACTCACATTGTTAACAAAGTATTACTTCTTCAATCTCCAGATTACGTGCGTATGTGTATCAAATGTCATCATTATGATGCTCATACGCACTTTGAAAAAGTTTCACTCAGCAGTTTGGAAGACTAAGGGTTAGAGTACATGGTAATTTAACATTGTGTGTTTAATAATAATGCGCGCGTAAGGTTTAGACGTAAGCAGATTCTAACCACAATTTCGTTGAAGCTCTTTCTGTATTCATGGTGTAGTTCTGTATTCATATTGTACTTATGAACTGACTTAATTTTTTTTGAATAGATAACTTTCGGCAAACGTCATGATCCGTTAACTGAAGGTGATGATAAAATCATTCTTCGTTGTTATGAACATTACAACACACTTTTTATTTTTTGTTGACACCCACTCATATTTTATTCCATATTTATTCATATCCGTTAGACCTGACTCACTGAGCGGACTTAAATATAAGCTTTAATATTTTATTTCCAATTTATTTATTAATCCGTCCCGGTGCCGAGGCCGTAATGGAACACTTCGATTTCCGTTTTCATCGTTTTATCTACTCTACGAATATTATTTTATGACACAATCACTCTCTCATAGTGATCGCAGCTGCAAGCTAAAGGAAAAATGTATACACGTGCATTCGTCTCCGACACACGTCGACATACGAGCGACAATGCGACTTGTACCGACGTGTAGACAAGCCGAACGCAATATAAACCTACACAGAGCTATAGACTTTTACACCCCCGCACGTACACAACGATATACAGATAATAACGTATCTAACTAGGGTTAAGTTAAACTCGCCCGATGTTTATGCGGTATTAGTATGTACAAGCAAACTCCTCTATTGCCGATACAATAGATAACAAGTTTCGATAAGGGAGTTCAATAAGGATACTACAGTAATGCGTAGGTATCTGCTTCATTTTAGTGAACCACTTTAAACTTCGTTGTTTTGGTAGTTTCCTCTGGCAGCAAGACGCTTGTACGAAGTGATTGCATCTCTTCATTCCAACTTCCAATTAACGAAAAAGACAATTTGTTCACTGTCTTGACGATATTACTTTTCTAGTTTGTTAGGACAGTTTGAATTGCCTTTAAGGAGCGCAAGGATAACCCGCGAATATCATTTTTTTATTTTTTGTAGTTTGCAGGTCAGTATCAGGTTGTATGTTGAACAAATATGATTCGCGACCGTAACAAGTATGTATTCATACAATTATAATCATGTTCGCGGAGGTTCGCACAGTTGGTTTCCATGCCATCATGCGAAAGAAAGCGGCTTCCATACTGCAGCGCCTGCATGGTAGTGACAACAGCTTTCTGAAAATGATCGCTGCCAGAGCGGACTGTCCCTTTCAGGGACACTGGATAGCGACAGTCATAAAACTGAATAAATAATAAATATGTCAAAACTAACAATACTAACCTATTTACCTAAGCACTATTGTTACTAACAGCAAAATACTAACAAAACTATGGCCTCAGTCTGAAATAAAGTTTAATTTAATTAAAATCATCAATACAACAATATTAAATGACTATTTCAGAAATAGCCATTCAATGGGATTATATTAACTAAGATGGTTGTATTGATGATTTTAATGACGATAATATAATAAATAATACTTGTTACAGGCGCCAATCATATTTTGTTCAACATACAGCCTGACCTTTGTCAGGCTGTATGGCTGACCTGCAAATTTCAAAAAACATAATAAAAATTTAATTTCGTGGGCTACCCTGGAGCTTACCTACCCCTTAATTGGTTGCGCTCGAACAGGACGATACGATTACGGTGGGCTAAAAAAGAGGCGTACAGACAGTTACAGAAATGCTACTAACGATAAAATCCCTGACCAAAGTACTGTGGAGTTGGAAGATATTTATTTGAATAACTACCTATGATGCTCGCAAAAATTCTTACCCACAAAATTTTTGATCCAAATACATTTTCCCGGTAAAATCAACACCATTCATATAAATAGATTTATTTTGTAAATCTATTTTTGTTAGAGTATATGTAGATTGGTGTAAACCATGTTATACAATTTTGTAGTATACAATTCTACAATAGATGTGTATTTGTTTTATTATATCATCTCGTATTTTGCTAACCGAACAGCTAGAAGCTTGCAACATACAAACAAATACTCGCTGATTGTAATGTCAGGACTAACTGACGTTAGATTGACGTGATCCTACAGCTGAGAGCCGACGGAAGTCAGTATAATGAAACCGATCGATCATCTACCGGCCAATTTGGTCGTAATTAAATATCAACAGTCAGAAGTACATATGAACAGTCAGTTTAGGCTAACGATGTGTTTTTGTTTCGGTCTGACAATGATTTTGAATTACGTGTATCTAATTTCTGTCTAAATAGGATGCGATTCTGCAATAAAAACAGCCCTACCAAAACATCGTATATCGTGAAACTCACTGCTTATGTTTCTTAAATCTAAGACGAACCCCAGATAAAGGTCAGGTAAATTATACGCCCAGACTGAAAATAGGCAGTTAGCAACCTTTCCGGCAATATACACGTAATCCACAAAGCTGTACAAGGTCCATTATCATGCTATAAGTTACCTACTTAACTTCAAACTAATCTCACGGCTCTATCATAAAATATAAGTTAAAAGCTATCGTGAAGAAACCATTACCTGCAATGGTGGATTTTTGATATATATTCTACTATCATCCAATAAATTGTGAACGAGAATATGCGTACTCACCATTAAGTATGATTTAAAGGCTCGTAATTCAAACACGACACATAATCGATGTTCGGAAGCTACATGGAAAGGACGTTCCACCCTTTTCTTACGAGCGGCAATTAAATTTTATATGTCATTTATTCCTTCTAAGATTACTTTTTGCGAAAAGGAATTCTCTCATGTGCACTCAGTTAATTTTATTGATAATCGGAAAAGTTTTTCTTTTACGGAATACACACTTTTTGCTTCAAATCTGCGAAATAATTATCCTTGAGCGAAGGATTGGGCAACACAAAAGAACCCCGTTGACCTACAAAAGAACAGTGAAATATTGTATTATAAAATAATGCAGGTAAAGCATATTAACTCTGCATTTTATTTCTTTTGTGTATTTTTTCTATTATTCTAATGTTAAACATGATATTCCATTGTTCCCTAATCCTTCATTAATTTTTTGTCTGGGAATGATAATATCATTGCGTTTTACACATTTTGTTTAAACACGATTCAATTTCTTTTTTCCCAAAAATGTTTTTGATTTTACAAAAATCAAAGGTTGACAAAAACTGCAAAAAATATGACTCTCGAGAGTTATTTATTCATGATCAAAACAAAGTTTGAATAACTGGTGATCCGACTACCTGAAATAACAAACAAAGGAAGGAAATATAAAACTAAGCTTGTTCCACAATCTTCGTCAAAAAAATCCATTGCGAACATTCCAAAAACTTCCTTTCATATTTCTATTTCGACACAAACCAAGTAAATTCCATTTACTCGAAAATATTTATCCGTCAAACATGATATACTGACTAGCAAACAATGTTATTACAAGAAAAATAAAACGTCCCGTACGCTTCCCTTACCTTCTGATTAAAAACATTGTATGTCTCAACACGCCAATAAATATACCGTGTCAATATTTGTTGCGCGGCAACGTGACGCACGAACAATGTGATAATGTCGTCATCTTCTGCGGATCTACGCCGACAGTTCCCTAGTTATTACGTTGTTAAAGTAAATTATCACACCTGCGACACATTCTGCCTCCGTTATCACATGTACTTGCAGACGGAACCTGAACTATATCGGAATATGTCCAAAATAATTGCGGGCCGATATTCCCAATTAGGCCTATTCATTCATGGGCATACGTGACTAGGTGAACCTGTGTAAACACATAAAGCCGCTGTCATTATTCACATTTCCCTTTGACGCACTGTTCTCGTAAGTTCGCAACGCCGTGTGAGGGGGATTAAGTGCCGCCCGTCTACAGCTGCGTCCTGTCGGATAAACATAATTTACTAACGACATCTGCCAACACTAACTTAATAATGTTACAAATTACGCCTACCTACATAATGCTATCGCGGTGGATTTAGTTGACGTGAACAAGCAATCTCGGGAGGCACACAGGGAATGGATTGTTTTCGTCGATTATTACAAGAGACAGGTACAATGGCGCTCCGCTCGTCGGATCCAGACTTCTCTAAAAGAACGAGGTAAGCATTGGCCCTCCCGGCCGGCAAAGATTTATATCCGTACAATGGACTAATCCGCTGACGATGGGATTGGGAAGGACACCTGCTGCTTACTAAATGGAAACTGTTTTCGAAGTATTTTTTGTGACATGAACTAAACTCGGTATACATACATCTGAAGGAACTCGCTGTTCATTTTATTGTGCCACTACAAGTTTGTATCGCGTGGCAGAAGCACGTACGATACGGTTTAGAACCAGGTGCGGAAATTGCGGCGATATGAAAACAAATTATTTATTAGACTTGTAGTAGTTATAGCGTCGTTAAAATAAAAATAACTACTAACTGTAGAGCTTACTAAGAAATAAGACAAAACTGTATTGAAAGGCTTTGTCCTGTGATTGATTTCTGTTATGATACGAGTTTCCTGTTTAACATTTACCAACTAACATACACACACATTTCTTTCTTTACTAAAGTTCTCTAGAAGCTTAAAATCGTCGCGCACGTCCTACTAGGCTATGCGCAGAGCTATGGCGTAGGTAGGCAACGCGATATATACTCGAAGCAATATGCTAAGATTGCCAGATTTTCGACCATTCTTTATATCATAAATGCAAGCCCATAAATATTATTTGAGGCTTTTACTATACTAGTCAACGAATGTGCAAGCTGCACCCTGTTTTCTTATTATTATTAAAAACCCATGCTGTACCGCTGCAAAGAAAAATAAAACACAAAGCTTAAGCAAAATAAAGTTGCAGACGTACCTACCTTTTAAAAAAACGTATTAATCGACCATTATTTTTAAGACAGCACCATGTTAAAAGCACTTTTATTTTGTGTTTATGTAGATTTACTTTTCGTTTCTTTCAATTGTAGACTCGATTCGAAAAGAATAAATTAGGCCATTTCAATCGCATTACTGTAGGAACACCAATATAAAAAGTACATTTAAAACGATTCGATATATTATAATTTATCAGTGGCCATCTGATAATTAAGTCCATCATTACTAAAGAATCATTTTTGGGACATAACGTCCTAAATAATCAAAGGTATGAATTCTGATTTAAAATAACGATGTAAATGGTAAATTATAGAGTTTTTATTTATTTATGAAACCAAAAAGCAAATGTGGGTAATGACACGTTAGTAATCCATTGAGCCCTCGCGGGAAGAAATTCCGGTAAAATTAATAAATTGGAGTATTTCCGCTCGCAGTTAAAGCGAACTTTGAGAGTGCTCTGAATATTAATACGCGGGTCAGGTCGAAATTAATTTATACGAACCGACCAACCTCTGTTTTACTGGAATTTTCTATTTCAAAATTCCGTTCTCGTTCGATTCTGAAATCACGATTATTCGGACTTTTTAATTCATCAGTAGGAATATCGCACTAACGTTTTCAATTCTGATAAGCTTATATTTTATTGGTATTTCAATTTGAACGTAGCGCTGGACTAGTGAACTAGCTTTAATTTATAAAATTGTTCGGAATAGTTCTTAGACAATACATAGAGCTAAGTAAATGTGCCACGTATTTCGAGCAGTCATTTGATTTTTCAGTTTTATTGGTGGTTAAAACGAAATCGTTACTTGACGTTCAAAAGTGCCTTTTTGTGCCTATGTGAAATAAATTATTTGACTTTGACTTGTGACTTTGACTTTTGACTTCGATAAAGTCAAAGTCAAAGTTATTAGCGATCGAAACCGTCAAGCTTGTGACCGATTGACCTCCATTTCCGTAGGTGCATGTCGCACATACATTCTGCTACCCATCAACCTGAGTTAATCCCCGCCTCACCCTGAACGACACCCACGGGAGAGATTGGTTGACCTATTTGTAACCACGGTTCCCGGTACACGAAATTACAAGTTATTAAAAACGAAGTTTTACTTGAACATATTCTTAAATACGTAATATTTTTAATAAAAAATTGAGGAAGTTTTAAAGCTTAATAGCCCAATTTACGCTCTTCCTGTTCTGGTTCGAGCATGGTGCAAATGTTACCAAATTTTTGTGATTAAACTGACTTTTTACACCGTCCATATCACGTGACGCATTCTCAACTATATATTGAATATGAGTAAAATAAGCTTGCTGATGTCAGAAGCGTTTCGTCTTCAGTAAATTTTACATTACGCTCAATCTACCTTGAATTCAAATAGTCATATAATTTGATAGCATCTAAATTCGTACATTCATTCCCAAAGCAGTTACTGTTCCAAACTCACACAATTTGCTTAGTGAAGAAACCTGCACCAAACTGTTTTGTCGCACGCAAAGCGAAAGATACCACATTCTATCAGAAATGTAATGTTCTATTTGCTATACGACAGTTTAACTTGATTTATGTTCCATCTGGTTTAGAATAGATTTCTAATGTAATAGAAAATTAAGTAAGGATTATAAATCATACAGGGTGGTGACAGTAACATCTCTCAACTTCAACTTCTTTTCGTATATTTTATACTGATACGAAAACACTGAAATGTTGTATCACAGCATTAAAACAAATCAGTCTAAAAACTCGACATATCATCGATGACGACTTGCAACGTAATAGTCATATGTCTAATAAGTCTATAACAATAAGCACAAAACAAAAGCAACACAGGAAAGAAAGAAAAAATAGATGAAAGTAAAAATGTAGCATTACTTTTGCCTGTCTACTCGAATACAATAATTGCAAACCCCTGTTCTAATCTGCAGAATTCAGTAACATTAACTTCATATTATATGGAGCACAGCTCCACTTTCTATATTGTGGCATAAGTAATACCTTCATTCCACATTTTCTTATATGTTACAGGTTTTTGTTGGTACAGTGTTTGCAAACATACAGTTACCCCTTTATTTTGTTGCGAAGAGAATGTTGTGTATTTTTTTTATCACGTTACATAGTTTTATTTAGGATTCCGAGAAAACGCTAGGGGAAACCGCTATTTGTAATAGAATATTACTCCTTATTATTTTTGTACCTGTGTCTATTCTATTTTATGTTGACTATGTTGAACAATGTAGGTATTTATCAATTAAGGTAGATATATTATTGATCCTCTAGAAACTTATCGATCTTCAAATAATGATCGTCTTTTTTGATACTTTAAAAACTTTTTGATTCTACTGATGATCGCTTTTTTTTTAATAAATGTGCCTCGTTTTATCTTTCAAAGTTGCTCGCAGTTACTAAGCTAGGGCACCTCGACCAAATGAATTAGGTTACATTAGAACTGAGAAATCCACGCACAAGCTGAATAAGCGAAGCGGGTGGTGCCGCGGCAGCGGCCGGCGATCGCTACATCCAAGTTCATCGCAGTTACTGGGCTAGGGCGCCTCGACCAAATGAATTAGGTTACATTAGAACTGAGAAATCCAAGCACAAGCTGAACAAGCGAAGCGGGCGGGGCCGCGGCAGCGGCCGGCGATCGCTACACCCAAGTTGATCGCCATTACTAGGCTAAGGCACATCACAAAAAGACAATCATAGGGCACCCCAACCAAATGCGTTGTGTTAGGTTAAAGCTGTGACCAAACATGCGCGAGCGAAGCGAGCAAGGCCGCAGTTGCGACCGGCGAGTGCTACATCCAAATTGATCGCCGTTACTAGGGTAAGGCACATCACAAAAAGACAATTATAGGGCACCGCAACCAAATGCGTTGAGTTAGGTTATAACTGTGACCAAACATGCGCGACCCAAGGGAGCAAGGCCGCAGTTGCGACCGGCAAGCGCTACATTCAAGTTGATCGCAGTTTCTATTATAATATATTAGCATAACGATTTAGTATTTTTACGAAACCAAAATAAAATTATTTAACGCTCACTAAAAGCGGCTCATTTATTATATTAGTGCATCCATTAATATTTTTAGAAAATCAAAATGGGAATTATTTGGGGTTCGATTAAATACATACCTTTAATTCATTATGAAAATGAAAGTCTTTCTTCATAATAACGTAAATTCTACATTTTTTTTAGGAAATACGTTAATATGCATACCACCAACGATTCTTTGACAATAATTACCGATGTGGCACTTAGTATATACCCATGGCACCTGACAAAAAAATTAAATTACTTCGCCATTATAATATTATATTTAAAAAAAAACGGACATTAAAATGTAATCGTTCAGTTATTCTGATATCGGCACATAGAATTCTGTAAAATATAAAAAAGCCTTCATTCACTTTACACGAATAAAACACATCTTCTTTTATACCTTTTGAAGTTCATTCACTGACCTACCTTTGATTAATATTTTCAGGAAACCCTATAAAATCAAAAGAACGCTTCAAATATCACAAGCTTATAAAGATCTGAGCGAAATTTGAAATAGCCGTATAATACGTACTGGGATTTATTGGGAGGCGTACGAAGTACCTGGTATATTTTATGTAACACGGGGCTTAGGTATGAGAATACGTATTAGTCGATCATCAATCACACAACGGCTCATGTTCGTGGATTGTCTGAAGGCAAGACGCGTTGGCCTCATACGCCATTATGTCATCTCACACCTTTCAGATCGTGGATCATATGCTTGGCTGGCATTTTTTTCGGTTATTAATATTGGAAAGACCTCTTGCCTTTATTATACAGAGATTTTATTGTGCCAGTTTAGCTTGGTGGTGCTGTCCCGTCTATTTTATCACTTCTTTCATAATATCCGGTGCCAAACACTACATCTCTCCTACACCCAGTTTTTTTTAGGATTTAATATAGTTACAGATTTAACTGTATAGAACTGTATACTGATAGGTATATATATGTATGTTTAAAGCAGGATCAAATTTGAATGACGTAAAACCATCATTGCAATATATACCTCTTATCTCATTGTTAAAAATGATAAAACTGTCGGCAATCATTCTAGTTTATATCTTAAATACCCGAGATAAGAGTTAGATTGCAATGATTTACAAATGGTTTTCCGTCGATCGTGACTTCGCGAGTCTATACTCATTTCCAGGTCCTTGGATAATATAAGAAATGCAATCCTACTTACCTGGCACGTCTTATTTAATTTCTCTCTAACAAGTATATTACCAGGTAATGTCGAGTCTAACTGGTTAGAGTCGACACTAATGGCTTCTCGGGCTAGCGTTAGCATAATTTCTATAAAATTCCTACCTGGTTTCGCTCGGCTTTTTTTAATGAAATCAAAACCAAGTTTTAAAAAAAACTGTCATTAGTTGAATGCCAATCAATTCTGTACATTACCTACGTTTTTCGTCATAAATAATAGCATAAACATAATCAGCCTATAATGTTCCCACTGCTAGGACACAGGTCTCCTCTCTTGGAGGAGTGGACCGTAATCTATCACGCGGGCCCAGTGCGGGTTGGTAGATGTCACATGTCATCGAATTTTTGGTTCTAAGACATGCCGGTTTCCTCACGATGTTTTTTTTCGTTAGCCGTTTGGAGATCAGTGATAGTGAAATTATTTACACAAAGTAAATCGCCTGCCTGGGTTCGAACCCCCGACCTACAATTCGTAAGTTGGAGCCATTACCACTGGGCCACCACTGCTCTTCGTCAGCATAAACAAAAAAGAAACATTCAAGTACGACGCAGAGAATGGTCGCTTAACTTTATGGACGTAATTCAAAACGCTGTAACTCCTGACCAAATTGTTGCTTCATAAGAAGTAAGGCGGGCTGATGAATGAATGATCTCTAAAGAAACAAATTCCCAAATCAAAAAGTCGCAAGGGAAGCGGGGGCCGGTAATTGACAGTGGTTGTATCAGCGCTGCAAACTTTTTATGACGTCATAAACACGAGATGAAATTATATCCTAACGACCCAATAAACGGGAAAAACTCCTCTCAGCCACCCGTTATTACATGAACGGAAAGGTTCAGCTCCGTATTTGCTCGGCAGCTATATACGTATTTATGTTATTAGGTGCCTAAACTAGTTACCTACATATTGTGGGTTTTTTATAAACCGAGCAGTACCCGAAACAGTGATCTGCGCGTTTTGCCAATTAATTTATGGATAGTCGGCGGACGTTAAGTTACACAGTATAATTGGATTTGTCTTGCGCATCATTACACCTTATTGCTCAATATCGTTGCGCAAGCGAACGAGGCGATCGAATCCGTTCCCCCTGCCTTCGCTGAATCTCCCAATTAGCATTTAATTTAGTTTTTATCCCTCATTTCATTTCGATGCTGAATAACACCGAGCGACCCTCGTCAAGAAGGCTTTCACGGGAAAATAAAACCTTTGTTTATTTTCTCTATCTTTCCACGCGAAGTGCAGCTACTAACAACAATTGGTCTCAGTAAATTAAAACTCGATCTTGAAAAACAAGTTTCTGTGCCTTATCTCTATCACAGCGTCTCAGAACAACACGTCTTCGACTTCATTTCGCAGGACGGCTGCAGTGGATTTAAGAGAATGAGACAGAACGTTGAACCAGGCATAATAAAAGCGGATGATACCTTTTGCGGTGAAATATTATTACGTGCTTTTGGAAGTACTTTTAACAGAGACGGAGTCGAAAGATATTTTGAAGAAAATAAACGCCATCGGTAAAGTATTCTAAGTTAAAACGTTACACCGCCTGCCGCCGAGCGCCAAGACAAACTTCACCAGAGCCTGAGAGTTATACAACTCTTTAAATGAACAGCGTCTTGTTGGAGTTGCAACACTCTACTTCGACTCACTATTTACTTACCGATGGTTTATAGATGCTAGTTTTATTATCTAGTTAAAATATTCTGAATTCTAAAGCTAAGACGGGAGTCCTTTTTTATGGAAAGTGCAGCTGAGGATGCGCCATGACTTTATAAGTAGTATTCGGAGAGAAAACTCATTTATAAAAAGTAATAGCATGAATCAATTCTTGACCAAGGTAAGATATTCTGGATGAATACGAAATCATAATAGACGAGCTTATTAAAATTCAACGGAGGCACGCAATTCAGGTTGTGAAAAAAATTTAGTCTTTTGACACCTTATGAATAGCCAATTACGTGCTTGCCTCTGTAGTTTGAAGAGCAGATTACTTTCAAGTATCCCAAAATTCGATGCTGTCGATTGTGCCGATGATTGGCAATTGAGTGAACAAAGAGCTAGGCGATGATTTGTGGACGCATTCGTTTTAAAATAATCGTTTAAAACGTGTGACTATCATATTTTCAGGTAGGTACATTTTCTAATGCATGTTTACAAAAAACTAAATATAACATTTTTACCCGCGTTTTTGAAGTCACCATAAAAATGCAGCACATTACTTTTTCAGATGAAATTAAAGCCACAATTAATTGGTTACAGACCACCAATCAGATTAAAATATTTATCGTCACGAAAAGCAATTTACAGAGTTCGCCACAGCACAATACACGTCAGTACCAGCTTGCCTCTGCAATATCTGGTTGAGGTAGAATGCTGCACATTTCACTTCGAAAATAATTTCACTGTTATTATTTTCGTTTAAATTGAATTTACGTATGTCTCTATCATTTTCCTACATCATTACTTAAACTATAATATCTCCTACCGCAGTTAATTAAATATGTACTTATAGCAGCATATTAATAAAAAAAGATGTTAATTTTAATTTGCATTGATTTTATATTTTGATATCATTATTTTTTGTTATAGTTCTTTCTTATTAATTTAAAGGTTTACCAACTAAATACATAAAGAGACAAATAGCTTTATTTGTCATATTATCTTTTTTGTATTCACGTGTTGCATTCAAAAAACATAAATTAACTTGAAAAAGAACATCGCCTCATGTTGTGCTATGGGGGACCCACAGCAACACAGCTTTTTCAATATTTGTAAATACTCGATTATAATTTTCATTTTTTGTAGTAGTACTGTGTGCATTTTGCACTTTACTTTTTAATTCGATTGTTTTTCATTTTTATGCCCCTATAAACCACTGTTTCACTGTATAAAGGCTCCCATAGACAGGCGCGACGCGACAGCGCTACACAAAGGCGCCGCTCGTCGCGCGACAGGCGGTGCCTTTGTGTCGGGCGGCGCGTCGCGCCAGTGTGTACGAGCCTTAACATACTACATTTTTTATTTCTGTATATGCAAAACTTTAAAACAATGAATACTTGATGGACTACTTATTTTATTTAAAATGCAAAAATAAACAGACTTAGCTAACACCAGCTTGACGTTCGTCAGCTGTACGCCATCTGTCGCTATCTATGCGGTAGGTACTAGTCTAATTTGAAGTTAAATATTTTCAAATACGTTGACATAAATTAGAAGGCAAAAGTGACAAATTCAGCAATAAAAAGGCGATCGATGAGCAGACACATAAAAAATAAGTAAAAGAATAAGATATAGCATCCAATAAATAAAATAAAGCCGTTATAAATTCAGCGCGTCCTATTCCACCCACCCCACAAACAGTACCTTGAAAATAACTTCCAAAGTCGATAGCAAATAAACGAAAAAGTATAAATGGGAAGGATTTATAGCCGTTTTTATATCCTAATACAACTTTCTCGCACTTTTGTTACAAATTGACATCTTAAAACCGACATAAAATAAAACAGTTTTACGTGTTGCCAGATTAAAAAGAATATTTAAAGAGAGCCCTAATCATTCAATTCGATTTACGTTATTTTACGAGCAAAACCTAAACAAAAAGCACCAAATAGTTTTATTACTACTTTTATTTAACAGTATTGCCTGTCGAGTTCCTAAGTCTGGTAGTCTTTCTCGATCGCTTAAGTTTGACAACTTGTTAGGGCTTAGTTGACTTTAAGATAATTAACACAAGTTAGGCGTTTTTAATTTAGACATTCGGCATGGGCGCAAGACATAGTTAAAGTGTTAAATACATATAGTAGGAACTAGCTTCTGCCTGCGACTTCGTCGGCGTGAAATTTCTTGTTCCCCCGACCCACCCCGTCGCATCGCATCGCCTACCCATGCTATTACTTAGTTTTCGCTTACTGTTCTTTCTTACTTTTATTATTTTTGCTCGGCTCCTAAGAGTCTAACGTGATATTAAATAGCCTGTAACCTTCCTCAAGAATTGTGCTATTAAATGCAAAAATAATTTTCCAAATCCGACTGGTAATTCCAGAGATTAGCGCGTTCAAACAAACAAACAAACTCTTCAGCTTTATTATAAGTATACAGGATAAATTTTAACCAGTGCGCAAACTGTAACCATGAATTCAGCACATGATTCTAGGCCATCTAGCGCAATAAGCTAGTAAGTTCTCAAAAAAAAAAATGCTATTTCATAGAAAAATGCAATACCTACGCGGTCAAAATGTATGGAACAAATAATAAAAAAAATATAACTGACGAAAAATTTCTACGCTAGGGAGTATAGAATCATATTCTGAATTCATGGTTACAGTTTGCGCACTGGTTAAAAACTTATCCTGTATAGATACAGAAAGATATTATAAATACTTATAGGATGCTACAATGCTTTAAAATCGCTTTTGCTTGAACAACGATCTGGTCCACAACTGTTCGATTGCATCATTTCGACTAAAGTTGCTCTTTTGACTTGAGAAACTTTTGCCGAACGTCGCGCTTCGCTCGATGCAAGAAGCGCAAAAGCTCATCTTTAAGACAGACTCGCAGATAGGCAAAGGAAACTCCAGTTGGCATCCCTATATAAATAGCTATTAAGTCTAACATTATAAGTACACAGAACTTGACTATTTTCCCTCACAAAAAATTATTTCCTTTGTCCTGTTAACAGGCGGTAAGATGGATGGTAAGAACCCGTTTCTTTTAGTTTGTTGTGATGGCATAATAAAATTAACTATTTGACCTTAATGTATGCAGTTACAATTTGTTCTTTTTTTCTGTATTAAAACCAAGATTTGATATTTGGATAGCAAATGTGATAAAGTAGAAAAAATGAAATCGTATACCTATAAACCGCTATCATAAAATAGTAGCTACAAATCCCGCTCCCCAATCGACATTTTGGGATGACAACAAATTACAAAAGTGAAAGCGAGCTCCTTCATTATGTTTATTGCCACCGATCGTTGGTGAATTGATTCATTTATAAACGAGATTACTCAGGTCTATTCTAACTAACCCTGTTACGAACCGAAGAGATTTTCAAATAGCGCCCAAGTGGGGGTGAATGGCGCGAGAAAGCGACGCTCCTATTTATCTCGACTTAGATAATTCCCGCCGAACTGACGTGGGATGAGGGTAAACATCTTGACGTGATTAATAGTAATCCTCAGTAGTTTAATAGTGAAGGATTTAGTTGTTTGAATAATATTATCTGAAAGCGGGCACGGTAATTTGCTAACGGTAGTCAGTGTTTTACTAGCGGTCTTTTAACACTAACCTCTAAACAAAGGATTATTATAGGTGTTTATAAGAACAAAAGAAAAATAATACAGGGCGTACCTACGTTAAATTCAAACAGCTCTCGGCTTTTGTTTCGAAGCTGGGAAATACGTATTATTAGATATCTGCTAACAAAGAGCTAGACGACTGCACCTGAGACTATTCACTGTTTGTTGAATGTATTGCTTGTAGAACACGTATGAATGAAATGCTAAGATGAAAACATGCATCTTATTGAAACTAAAAAGCAATCTACAGTGTTATCAAAAATTGTTCATGAATATGACGTATAAATTGCAATGAGCGTAATAGTTCTAAGAATAATAAAGCAAATATTTATAAATGAAAAAATACACCGCATGCCAAGGCTTCGCCTGTTTGATCGAAGATTTCGCAGTATTCAACACAAATACCAAAGTCAAAGTCTAATCATTTATTTCAAATAGGCACAAAAAAGGCACTTTTGAAAGTCAAAATTTACAAGAAAATAGAATTGATTCTAGTTGCCCCTTCCAAAAGGTAGTTTCCGATAGTAGTATGGAGAAGAATGGACAAGAAACTCCACTGTTACTCTTTTAAAATGTTTTACAATATTATATAGGTATTCATTAATTATGTAATTAATAAATATGTAATATAAATATATAATCATTAATATGTGAAGACGATGCACCTAGAATAAAATTACTATACCACAAAAGGTAAAAATAATTAAATATAATGCATACAAGTAAATTAATTATGTGATAGATACATGCTGCTCACATATTTACAAGTATTGAAAAGTAGATGATTTTTCCAAAATTTTAACAAGTAATAATTTAGTGTGTGAGTTAAAGTAATTACATAATGTAAAAATCAATGTCATAAAAATTATAAATTATACAATTAAATTAGCAACTAATTTGATTTGGTCTAGACTCTAGATTGTCCTATGGAACAGGACCAGCATGTTTCCAAGCATTCTTATCTAGGATATAATCCTCTAATTTGTAATATGCTTGTTTACAAAGTGTACTTCTAATATGAGTTTAAAATTTTCTTTCATTTAATTGCAATATATCACAAGGTATTTTGTTGTAACATTTAACACAATACAGTTAAGTAGTACACCCCATAAAAGATGTATGTACTTTAGATAATCTAAAACAATGTTGAAATATTTTATCTTTATTTCTAGTATTAAAATTATGTCTATCATTTATTTTATTAAAAAGATGTAGATTTTTTCTTACATACATAATATTTTCATAAATGAATTGGCAAGGTACCGTCATAATATTAATCTTTTTAAATAGTTCCATAAGAGATTCGCGACGACGTAGATTGTAAATGGCCCTGACAGGTCTCTTGCAAAATGAAAATGGGTTCAATGTCAGCAGCCCGACCCCACAGTAAAATGCTATATCACATAATGCTGTGGAATTAGCTAATATATACCAAACGCGCGTTTCTACATCTGTTAACTGTCTTATCATCCTAACAGCATAAGCGGCCGAGCTTAACCGCCCCGCAAGAGATGTTATATGGGGTCTCCATTGTAATTTCTCGTCTAGCGTGATTCCCAGGAAAACCGTGTGATTAATAAATTCTAGTTTTTCTCCATTCAATATGATGTCACATTCGGAACTTCTAACATTAGCATAAAAAAAAAATTGCATGCATTAAATCTAATGCATTTGGTTTTTGTTTCATTTAATACCAAATTATTTACCATAAACCAATTTTGGACCTGAAGAATAGAGTTATTCACGTCTTCAAGATTTTATGACCGTCGGTCTACTTTAAAGATCAATGTTGTGTCATCTGCAAATAACACCATCTTCGGCTGATTCTGCAGTAATTGGGGTAAATCATTAATGTAAACCAAAAAGAGAAATGGACCCAATATCGAACCTTGAGGAACGCCCATGGTATTTTTAGACCCTAATGAATTCATGCCGTTTACTTTAACCTTTCTATCTTTCAGGTATGATCTTAGTAGATCAAGAGCTGTATTCCTGATCCCATAGTGCTCTAGTTTCAGCAGAAGTGTTTCATGGTTTACGCAATCGAACGCCTTAGAGAGCTCGCAAAAGATTCCAATGGCATTTTGTGCTTCTTCCCTGGCGTTAAAAATGTTCTTTATTAGGGTGACACCGGCGTCAGTGGTACATCGCTCTTTGGTGAAACCGTACTGTTGTTCATGAAAGATGGATTTTTTATTAAAGTAACGTAACATTTAATTAAGCATTAACTTTTCAAACACCTTACTGAGAACTGGCAGAATTGACACAAGCCTATAATTGTTGGGTTCTTTACTATCATCGGATACCAACGTGATTTAACGGTGTTTGTTTCAAACCATGCAAAAAAATACTGTTCTTATGAAATATAGAACAGAATAGAATACTCCTTAATATGTGTTGATTGAAAATATAAAATATTTTGCAATAACGACAGTGGAAATTTCAAGTGACGTAAGGGACATTTAAATCTCTGTCCCTTACTACATTTGAAAATTCCAACCGTTGATTTTGTTTTATCGTCTGCATTTAGAATTTCCTACCTGCACCAGTAGGTAATAAAACTGGAACGGGATAAAGTCTTTACAGTCACATTTTAAAATATGACAGTGGTACCACATAATAATGTAATTTTTATTGATTTACATGACATAACTTATGATATTTTTGATGACATTTAAAGAGAAAACTGTCTGTGAATGTGAGTAGCATGCAGGCTACATTCAATACATGATTATTATTTTAATATTGTGAATGTGAAGACTATGGGGGTCATTGTTGCTTTTTTTTTCTCCTAAGTTAATTTTAATCATGGTCTGGCAGTTTGACTAATTTGTGTGGCCCACCCAAATGTCCTTTCTTTGGTATTGTTCGTCGAATCGTTGAGCTCCTTAAGTTCTGAGTTGAGCTGCACGATTGCTGACAAATGCGTGCACTGACTGAAGACCATTCCAGACACAAATCTACATGGTCTTCACATGATCTGACCAAGATTATGTCTGGACTTTAAAAGAGACATGACATAACATAACCTCTGATTTTGTTTCGGCCTTTCTTTTCAGAGTAGTCAGATAGGAAACGCCGACCTCATCTAGTTTTTAAAATATGATTGACGTGTAAAAGTGTTTGTTCAAACCTCCTTACAGAAATAAAATCATTTATCATTTATCTTTGCGATATGCCCAGTGGTCAGCTGGGGATATCGATAAATAGGTTGCTTTCGTCAATGCCCCGACTTTCGATTAGATGCATCGTGATATAACCGGCCAAATCATGATATAGCGGAGTATTGTGAAATGGCCAGGCAGATCACGATATGGCCATTTCTACGATATGACCACGATCCTATATGCATTCTAAAGAACAACATGAACGTCAGGCCTCTTCTGTCATCTTTAGTAAAAAAATAAAAAAACTATGGTTGTGTTGAGAACTTTCGTATTTGTACAAACTACTGATAATTTTAGTGATAGCCAGCCATTCGTCAGGAATAATCTGTAAGAATGAGTCAGTCAGTGTATCAGTATTGTGCTATTAATTTGTAAAAGGTGACCCGTTCACCTACAATAAGTTTGCGCAATGTGATTGAATCAGCCCTTGCACATAAACGATTCATTATTTTCACGCAATAAGATTGACGGCCAATAAGCTTCAATATTTTCGCGTGAAAAAGATCTACGCAATTTTTTTTGCCGTTCTAAACTTACATTTGCAGTTAGAGAATTGACCGTGCTGTATGTCGCCGTATAGGAGAATATGTTTTTCAACTACACTGATAAGTTTGTTTTTGGGATAAAGTCATTCCCTTTACGGAATCCTTCATTGTGCGTGGTCCAACACGCATTTGACCGGTTTTTTTAATAGGTACATTCAGTCTCTGCTCCCTATAAAAACTCAATTGAATATTTAAGTAACTTAACAACACATGGCAAGCTTATACAATTACACAGTTTAGTCTGATGTCAGCAATAGAAGATTGTATAGCGAAGTGGCAATGACCACTGAGTGGTGAGGAAAGGGAGCAATCATAATATGATGAGCATCTTAGGACATTCCCCACTAAAGAATACTCAATACCTGTATGCCAAAACCGTGACAAAATAATGACCTAGTAGGTATTGAAATAAAGGCTCCCACAGACAGGCGCGACACGACAGCGCGACACAAAGGCACCGCTTGTCGCGCGGCAAGTGGTGCCTTTGAATCGCGCGCGATTCCCGTCGCGTGTCGCGCCTGTTTGTAGGAGCCTTAACGTGCAATGTATAGGATTACCTAATGCGTCGAAAGTTCACGTAAAAAAGTGTATAAGCTATTCATACATAGGTATGTGTATGTAAGTGAAAAAGTGGCGTTTAACAATCAAGTTTAACAATTTTCAGGTCACTCACACTTCATTGTGAGACGCGTCGACGACATGTAGTTAAGGTAACATCCATCCAAATACATTCATGTTTTGCCTATTCGATTCGATATTGCGTGTATGAGAGAAGCGTATGAGTTCTCCATGTGCTCACTACTCCATGTAACACCCCTTTGTGACACACATAGCATATAGAGCGTGACCAAGTAACGAAACACGCACAACGCGCATTAAAACCTATTTAGAGGTAGATAGATAATGTTTGTCGTTCTAACACATTCACATTGTTACCGATTTGTCTCATCTATTCTTAATGTCCAAATCTAATAACGGCGCTTTAGATTGGCATCTATATTATTGGTACTTATAAAATAAAACAAAAACATAATGTTGTACTTATCTAAACAGATTGATAGGGTTCAAAATTGTTTGATTCCGGAAAGTATTGAAACTTTATACTCGTTTATTAAAGTCTGCATAATGAATAAACATTCGTGCTTTACAGAATTAACATAATGTTAAAATGAAAATCCCATTTAGGTATACACATCGAGGTTAGCTTTAGGTGCATGCACGGTAAACATAATAAGTACCTAAGCTACAAGTTTAACTAAAATTATGCTTGAAGTTAATACCTTAAACAAGGATTGTTATAGTTTAGTTGCCAATACCTAACATCTTAGACATAAGTTTGAAACGCATCATAACAAAATTTCTCATAAATAGGATATACCTACGCCACAAGGCTTACGCAGGCACCTACCCACAGATGTAATAAACTTAACGAGGTACTTTTATAAATAACTGTTCACGATACAACCCACTCGCCCATGAGGGTGTAAAAGAAATTAATAGAATAGGTACGTCGGCTGTTTTTTAAATTGAGCAGTTTCCTGATCACTATAAAATGCATAAAGCTTAAAGAAAATTATCAAATTTGTCCCATTTCAAGTACATTCTGACAGTAATCATAATGTCCGCCATTATATTTGACATCACGACTAATGTATCGTTTAATAAAGTACGTTAATAAATCAAAACTAGCAAGCCCATCAGTCTTATACTCGTTAGACAAATACCCTGTCCCAACTTCCCCGTTGAACCTTGTGTACACGGGAATTTGCATCAGCCGCTTAAATATAACTGCGCATAACAGGGTTAGTGCACTTTGAAAAGTCTTAGTACCTAATTGCAATTTGAGGGTATTCAGCGGCGCGTAGTATCATGAATGCGGATGACAACCGCAATAGCTTTGCGGCCGCACAAGCAGTATGCGGTCCGCATGCAGGGCGAACTACCAATGTTCTACGGACTATCTACATGCTTTATGTATTATACAATGTTCTACAGACTACCCACGTGCCTTAAGTATTGCACAATGTTCTACAGACTATCTACGTGCCTTATGTATTGCACAATGTTCTACAGACTACCTACGTACCTTAAGTATCGCGCAATATTTTACAGACTACCTACGTGCCTTACGTATTGCACAATGTTCTACAGACTACCTACGTGCCTTAAGTATTGCGCAATGTTCTACAGACTATCTACGTGCCTTATGTATTGCACAATGTTCTACAAACTACCTACGTGCCTTACGTATTGCACAATGTTCTACAGCCTACCTACGTGCCTTAAGTATTGCGCAATGTTCTACAGACTATCTACGTGCCTTATGTATTGCACAATGTTGTACAGACTACCTACATGCTTTAGGTATTGCACAATGTTCTACAGACTACCTACGTGCCTTATGTATTGCACAATGTTTTACAGACTACCTACGTGCCTTATGCATTGCACAATGTTCTACAGACTACCTACGTGCCTTATGTATTGCACAATGTTCAACAGACTACCTACGTGCTTTATGTATTGCACAATGTTCTACAGACAGTACCTACGTGCCTAAGGTATTGCACAATGTTCTACAGACTAGCTACGTGCCTTATGTATTGCACAATGTTCTACAGACTACCTACGTGCCTTATGTATTGCACAATGTTCTACAGACAGTACCTACGTGCCTAAGGTATTGCACAATGTTCTACAGACTATCTACGTGCCTTATGTATTGCACAATGTTCTACAGACCAGTGATGTACAAGATACCTTTAATAAAGTATCTGGAATACAAAATGCAAAATACTTTTAAATTAAGTATTTCAGATACCAGATGCAAATAACTTTCTGGAATGGTATCTGAAATACTAGATATAAAATACGTATCTTTTGAGTACTTTTTATAGATAAAATACTTTTGTAAAACAACAACTTTTTTTTTTAATGAAAGTTTATTTTTTCACATGTAAATCGCGTTGATCGCGCAAGTCAATGCTCAAGAAAAGACTCATAGCTCCGACCGACCGACCAAACTTTTACGTCTCCTTCAAACACAGATTATTATGCGGAATAATTAAAAATTACACGAGTCAAGGGGCATGGACGATGACATTTTGTAGAAAGAAAGAATTGCCATGCCATCTATCAATTTGGCCCCAGACTAAAGATTCAAAGGCGCATTCAGTTTTATATAAAACAACATTGACATTTAAAATTAATGTCACCTAAGATGTCACAATAGAATCAGTTATCTATTACTAAAAGTATTTGAGCAAACATAGTATCTACAAAATACTAAGATACTAAACAAAAGATATTTAAATACAAAATACGAAATGAATTTAAAAAAAGTTTTATAGTTGCAAGATGAAAATACGTATTTTGTATCTTGTATCTGTATTTCAGATACTTGTATCTTAGATAAGTGACCTCTCTGCTACAGACTATCTACGTGCCTTAAGTATTGCGCAATGTTCTACAGACTATCTACGCGGCTTATGTATTGCATAATGTTCTACAGACTACCTACGTGCCTTACGTATTGCACACACTTGTATATGCTCAAGTGGAGCAATACACCTTGTATGCAGCCGAACATCGTGTGGGCTGGTCAATACATGGGTAAGGTCTCGGGATTCGTATAGAACAGTTTGATAGATTGAAGCAGGGCAATTGAGAGTATCGCCGCAATAAGGAAGATTATCTCTAATAAAAGAGCAAGTATTTTTTACTGAAGTAAATGCACAAAACAAGGCACTCTATAAAGCAAGCAAACCTCGAGTTTGCGTAAAATGCCTTTTTGTAAAATGTGAGACTCTTGATCTCGACTGTAGATATATTATTTTATAGTTTAATTAGCATCATTAAGTTTTAGCACATTGATTTTCAAAATTTTAAATGTGTATGTCCATTGCTAGACGAGAACAATTGCCGACAAACTGTTATGCAGTTTGGCAGACTTTATAGGGTTTATTTATAAACGATGATTAAAGTTAAGAGACGTTTAAATGTCAAAAATGTATGGTTAAACAGTCGCTAATCATTACTTAACCTTAAGCAACGTTTATAAATATAGGGGTATAAATGTTATTTTCATTATTGTGAATATGAGGACTATGTGGGTCATTTTTTTTTTCAGTTTTTTCTTGGTCTGGCAGTTTAAGTAGTTTATGCGGCCTACCCAAATGTCCTTTCTTTGGTATTGTTCGTCGAATCGTTGAGCTCCTTAAGTTCTGAGTTGAGCTGCACGGTTACTGACAAATGCGTGCACTGACTGGACAGGTCGACTTAATCTGTGTGGTTCTTTCCTCAAAAGACCATTTCAGACACCGATCTACATGATCTTCAAACATTATTACCGAATTTATATATACACATTGACATTGATAAATTTTATATATACAATGACATGAGTATTTACTTGTAAAGTATATAGAGGTATGAGGAACAGGGTGTAAAGCTCACTCATACTCTATGGAAAAGGGAGGATCCTCCGACCAGACGGGTCTTGTGTCTGGTGGGCAACTGCCCGACGATTGATGTCGGGATGTTGTATATATGCTATTTGCGCGGTAAACTCTGCTTGCGCGATGCAGAATTTTGTGTGACGTCATTGTGACGTGTAGCTCGAATGTGGCGATGTAAATACCGCTACAAGTATTATATTATTTTAATTTTGTGAATGTGAAGACTATGTGGGTAATTGCTTTTTTTTCTAATTTAATTTTAATTATGATCTGGCAGTTTGAGTAATTTATGCGGCCTACCCAAATGTCCTTTCTTTGGTATTGTTCGTCGCTCCTTAAGTCCTGACTTCCTGAGTCGAGCTGCACGATTACTGACAAATGCGTGCACTGACTGGACAGGTCCACTCAAACTGTGTGGTTCTTTCCTCAAAAGACCATTTCAGATACCAGTCTGCATGGTCTTCGCATGACCTGACCAAGATTATGTCTGGACTTTAAAAGAGACTGTGACCTCTGAGTTTGTTTCGGCCTATCTTCTCAGAGTAGTCAGATAGGAAACGCCGACCTCATCTAGTTTAAAAAACATGATTGACGTGTAAAAGTGTTTATACAAACCTACTTACAGAAATAAAATCATTTATCATTTATCATTTATTGTTAATGCAGATTTTGGATAAAAAAAAAATAGAAATAAAACTCCGATTGCACCAATGTTTTTCGACACGTGTCGATGTAATAAATCAATTGGTAAACAGGAAGGTGGCGCTGAACAAAATCCACCCCTCATCCATTTCTCTATGTCTCTCACTTCTAGTGAAATATTAACTAGAGCGAGAATCGTTTGAATGACCTTCTTATAAGCCATGATGTTGTGTACACAATGGACAGAGATGGCCCTGTTAAAGCCCATACTGTATTTTAGGAATAAAAAAATGCGAGAATGTACCTACTAATTTGTTAGCAAAACCAAAACACAGACGGATACACGTACATTAGAATAGTATCCTTAAACCGTTCGTTATCGGCATCGTTGTCTTTATATGAATGATTGTCGCAGTATAGACCTATAATTAATAGCTATACTTAATGATAATGCTGTTTTATTAGAGTGACAGTGTGTCATTATTTACTGATAGAAAAATTTCATACATAAGTATTCATCTTTTATGGTTGGTCCTTCGTCACCAAAAACCTCGACTAACATTTATAAAATAATTAAATACGCCATTACTTAACTCTGAATAGTAAATATATAATAACAGCGGGGCGCAGGTGTCCCAGGGAACAAGCCCCTTGACCACAGTAATGGCGGCGGTGGCGGACTCACCCCTACCTACTAATTAGGGACGTAACGCATTAACAACAACCAACCTCTTTTTTTTCAACTCGTTAAACTTAAATTCAACAGCCTGAAATATAGCTCTCGTAAATTAAAAAAAAACAAAATGTACAAGCAAAATCATAACAAAGTAAGGACTTAAATGCTATTGTGAAAACTCTTTCACAAAAAAACGACATGAGCAGAACGTGTTTTTAATTAATGTATATGCTCTAACCAATTTCCCAAGCGTCACTAGTCCGCGCGCTCCATATTTTTCGTCACAAAGCTCTCTGCCAGCCTTTGTTTCTAAATAATCGAAAAAAAATCGAGGTACTAAACGTGATCTAGCAGGATTTGCTTATATCTTTCTTATTTCTACTTCTGCCGAAAAAAACAGAATACCCTCGTCAAGACGGATTTGTTAAATGAAAAAAAGATGTACAATTTGGTTTTTATGTTTTGTTGCGTCACCTGATCAAGATCTGTGGGCAATTTAGAAAGCTTGTTTGCAAGAGAACATTTTAAGGGTAACAGCGGCTTTTGTGGCGGGATCTATTGATCTGCCTTCAAATTGGCAAGGACAGAACGCCTTTATTTATTTGAGAAAGCGCACTGAAGATGCCTCTGGTTACCCATTTTTTTTTTGTTTTATATTCATAGCCAAGAGAAAATAAAACCATTTTTATAAAAAAAAAAACAACAGACTTCCAAAAAATCACTACAAAGTGAAAAATTACTTTAATTTCGGAAGTCGGTGTCTTTGGTTTTGTATTTTCGTTTTTTGCCACCGACTTCCGAAAGTAAAGTTATTTTTCACTTTATAGTGTTTTTTTTTTTTGGAAAGTCAGTTGTTTGTTTTTTTTGTAAAATAGTTTTATTTTTCATGTTTTAGTTGTGGTACCTACCCCACACAAATTCGTATACCTTTACTTGATATGTAAATAACAGTGACAGGAAGTTATTAAAACAGCATCAATATAAGTGTAAGAAATACGCATTATTAAGGATAACTCAAAAACTACTGGTCAGATCTTGATCAAATTTAAATAGGATCACATGAGGAGCACAAGTCTTCAAATAATAAAAAAAAAACAAATTCGTTTCACCTAGAAAAAAGTTCTGAAATAACATACATTTGAAAAAAATACAGTCGAATTGACAACCTCCTCCTTTTTTGAAGTCGGTTAAAAAGAGGCTAGAGGAAAGTCTGTCTATCCGTCTATCCGTGATTGCCGCCCAACAAGCCACCCTAATCCGCCGCCACTCCACATCAACAGCAGTATCACACTGAAGTTACTACCTGAGGGCATGACAAGCTTACTGTTACAGGAAATGTTATATTAACATAAAGATTTATCCCATGGAGATAAAGGAAAAATATATCCAAAGGTTTAGATGTGTCGACTATCTTCTTCTTCGAAAAGGTAAAATCATGGAATTATAGGTATATATACGTATACCTAGTTAGTAAACTGTAAAACTCATTAAGGGTTCTGAATTACACATTCAAATAAAATTTAACAACAAATGTAAAATATTCAAATACATATGAAGAACTAGCAAAACAGAAGTCCTAACAAACATAATACAGAGCTCCTGGCATACATACACTAACTTTTTTATATTCCATTTTACTAACTATTATAACTAGAACGAAAGTTCTGCGCACAGACGCTCGTTGTCTTCCTGAAGACGACTTGTCAAAACACAAACTCAAATTAGAGGCTTTTTCGTTTACAAATCTCACATGACAAGGGTTGCCCTCCGGCGCCACTACAAATCTACATAGCCGTATCCACAACATATACCCTTGTCTGGGCTTGCCATGAAAAATACATAGGTAACTACGAATACCTTGAGTCGAGAACAAAATCGGACTATTTTAATGATGGATGGAGGATAGTTATATTTTTACATTATCGGGATTCCACAAGAAAAAAAATTACACGTTTTTTACAATTATTTTATAAAATACAATTATTATGATTTTAATTTCACGTTACAAAAATTTAAGAGGAGGAGGTACCTACTATAAATAAATTAAATATTGTAAATTTAGTGTCTGTGCTACTCTGAATCCGTATTCCGTTACCCCTGTTTTATCAGAAACCAATGACAGTTGACACTTGACAGCTCACGGAAGTTGTGCAGCATTAAATTCAATCAAAATGAACGGGGTCGTAACATTCAAATCTTTGCCCACTTGAAAATAAAGTCGACAAACCAGAATAAAATGAGTTCTCCATTATGATCAACTCCGACTACGAGTTTTCAGAAAGAGAGCACTAAATGAATTCCCTAAAGTATTTTGTCAAAAAAGTTACGTATCTGACATATAAATCACTATAAAATGTAGCAAATAGTGAAATATAAGGATAAACTGTTAAAATATTCACTCTCGTATCGAAAGAACGTTATTCGTGGTCGTTTTCAGGGCATCAATACTTGTTCGATTCGGATCTAAAAATAGATACCAAACGTCATCTTCCTCAACAAAGCTGAAGTCTATCGCGTCACCGCAATTCATTATAATTTTATATCATCCAAGTGGATTATCACATAAACTACTATGATACTAAAATTAGGCAGACGATACGAGCTCACGCGACATAATCAGCTGCTCAGTGCCACCGCAAAGATGTCGTAAACTTCGTCCAGGGAAAGATAAGAAAGTTGCGAGTGGCCCGTGTCGCTGCCACCCGCGATAAACTCCGAATATCCATCATACTTAATTACCTTACTCTTTTAACAGTTTAGAAGAGTCGCAGTGAGCAAGAATTAACGCGCTCTTGTCACGTCGCGTCGCTGTCGCCCGCTGTTTCAGCGTTTCACGACGGTCCTGATAAATCTTTACATCTACCCTCACAACTTCGCGACAGTGACCCAAGTTTTTAAATTAATTTTATATATAGGTATCTGCATTAATTAATTACATCTCGGCCGAAATTGTTAATGTTAGTAAAGTAGCACAGGAAGTCGCTGACGTTTCCCCTCGCTGTCTCGATATCATTTCCTGCATATCATCGTGCAAACTCAGCTGAACTGGAAAACTGGAAACCATGATATCCTGTAATATCGCTCCAATTTCATCGAATAATGAACATCGTTACAAGCTCAAACGTCGAAACATCAATACGCAATTAATTAACTAAACATAAATAATTACCAACTATGAGTGTAGATTACACAACGCAGTGCAGTTCAATTTTGATTCGAGTAGGTAATACAATATTGTTAGTACTCTCAACCGAAACGAGCAGCTGGTGCATCGGTCTGATTCAGTTCTATTTAACATGATTTTTGAGTAGAGCGGAATAATACGTTCGAGTGGCCATAATAATCCGCAATACGCCATTACACGGTCATCGGTCGGAGCAGGCTTTTTATACGGGCATGATCGGCTCCGTTAATCACATTCGGTTGATTCGGCGCAGGTAATCCGGGACGGGCGCAAGATGGATAGCATGTCAGGGGCTAGTCTAACGAAACACGTTGACCGCCAATAAAATGTCACCGTCATTTACCACGCTCAAAGAAAGCGCCCGCTTTAGTCATACAGGGGGCTTAATTGTTCTTATTTGAGCTTGTTTTTCACTGCTTGTGCCCTACGTAATGTGAAACTTTCATAGAGGTATTGGTATATGAATACAGGTTGGTCCAAATAAAAATAAGGATAGAATTTTTTTAAAGCGGTTCCCATAAAATTTTCAAGAAATTTAAAAAATTATTATTAATCGAAAATTATCAAGAATCGCGGAACATACATGGAGTATTTTCGGATACTGGGCATGAGAAATCAATTAAAAAAAATATGACGTCACTATTTGGACGATCCTGTATATGTTGAATTTGAAAGTTGTACATAATACACTACGTAACCTAAACTAGTATTTATATGTAAATAAATATTTAGTACCCCGCAATTATGAAGAGCAAATCGTTTTAGCTTTTCATGTTATACTTAAAAATTAAACCATGATTTAATGTTAATAAAGATTTTGTGAATTTGAACTATTTCCCATTTAATTCACTTGATACTCTGTGAAGAATTTTAATTTGCGAACAAAAATTTTCAATATAAAAATTTCAGGACAGTGCACCGCATACTCGACGCTTCATACTATTCGAAAGGTATCCTCGCAAAACGGGAGAATTCTTACCACAAATTATTTCATATGATTTTAAAATGTGTAAGAAACATTTATTATTCACAGAAATATAATATTTTCGTGTGCTTGCGAAATGTAGACTAATAAAAATGTTTCTGTAGCAGCTACTAAATTGAATAAAATTAAAATCTGCAAACCTATAAAAATTTTTAAATGTTTAGATAAGTTAGAGTTTTTATAAGATCTACTTAATCAAACTTTTCTTTTTAAATTATGTTTTATTACAAAAGAAACTCCATTCCAACTGCTACTTAATGACAAATCACCAAAGAGCTAAGAAAAGAAACAAGACGATATTAAAGCATTGGGTCATTTCTGTCCGGGAGAAGTTCAACAATCCATCATTCGTAATTGCTCCAGTTCCGTTAACGTTCATCTCTTTGATTATTACTCGCTTCTCCACTAACTATCTTCGCTGCACGTCATTTTTCACAAATAATTAAGATTTCAAAGTAAAAAGTGTGGCTTCCGTGAACTTTGACTTTGTAAGTCATCATTTAAATGAATATTGAGAACCAATCCCCAATTATTTTCAACGCGAAACAAGTACCTAATCGATATTGTGCGAAACCGCATCCAGAAACAGCAAAACAGAGCGCTGGATTCATATAATCCGATCACAGCCAAAACAAAATAAAATAGAACAAATGCATTTATAAAGGAAGATTGCAAATTTCGCATACAGAAAATCAGGATGTTGGACATCCGTCAGGCAAGAGTCGAGAGCACACAAACTTTGAACGGCAACTGTAACCGGATTCACTAACGAGTCGGTGCACGGGTGACGGCGCTTTACACTCCACTCTTTTTGAAATAAAAATCATTTATTGTTTCCCACCCTCGGGACCATTGGTGGAAACAATGGTGGCCCAGTGGTAATGGCCCCGACTTACGAGTTGTAGGTTGTGGGTTCGAACCCAGGCAGACGCTTTACGTTGAGTAAATAATTTCATCACCACTGCTCTCAAAACGGTGAAGGAAAATATCGTGAGGAAACCGGCATGTCCTAGAACCAAAAATTCGAAGACATCTGACATCTACCAACCCGCACTGGGCCCGCGTGGTAGATTACAGACCACTCCCTCTCGAAGAGAGGAGGCCTGCGTCCTAGCAGTGCGAACATTATAGGCTGATTATGCTTATGCTTGGGACCATCTACAAATAAACATGATTACTAATTATAATTAAACGAAGTCAGCGAAGATGAACAAATAGAGGCAGGTGCGGCACCCGAACCACAGTATGTACCCGAACTAACCCAAACGCATGAGTCGTACAACCCTTTGTATATTTAGTTGAATCCTATTGAGGCGTTATCGGGTGCACGCAGCGGTCGCAGTTTAGGACTTAACGAATTATCGGGCCGGCTGTCAGAGGCGGTATGGAAGCCAATTGTGAATAATGGAGCGGTGAATTTATAATCGTGTGCCGGACTGACCGAGGGGCAGGCGTGTCGCAGCCGCCCGCCGCGCCGCGCTTTGCCGCTAGAATGCTACCATTGTTTGAATGTGGGTTATTATGCAATATACCCTTAACTACTCTTCCGAGAGGCATCACTTGTCATTTATTATAAAGATTGACACTTCGAAATCAATCATTTATTTATAAATCGTAGTGAGATTATCACAAGTGGCATTCTGTTGTATCTGCCTCCCCCCGTGGGAAAAGGCGTAAGTGTATATGTAGGTATGTGTATTCGATTAATCGCAGGTCAGCATAATAAATATTGTTTGTTTTAACAAGCACATGTTTGTGATTTTATTTTTCTAATCCACTTTCGCTACATAGACCGATTTCATAAATCTCTATCAATTTTAACAAAGGCGCAGTTGTTCATTTCTCGCTGATTATGTGTTGGTACGTAAGCGTGTATGTATATGAATTTCATAATGATATGCCGCACATGAACGGGGGCCTACCATTGTGTTGATTTATTCCTTTGTTCCAGTGTTATTTCAAAGAAATCAGCAGAGAGGGTAGTTTTCATTTTGGCCTAAATACACCCGAAGTCCTCGGGTTAGCATACTAAGTGCCTTAAAATGAACAGCCCGTCAAATTATTATTTAATTAAATGATATTTAGTAAACATAGAGCTATTAACAAAGAGAAATAATATCCTAATTATCTTAAAGTTAATTATGAAAGCGGGTTGCGTTTGTATTTTGAATTATTAAACCCTTTGAATTTATCTAGGGTACTTTATTCGCTAAAGCTTTCAGTATTTTATCCTTCAAATTGCTACACAAAAATACTTTCAAGTGGATTGTTACATCTCATTACATGTTAGAGTCTATTGCTTTCATGTTTCGACATCGCAGTTCACATTCCCTTGGCCTTATTATTACGTTAAGCGGAATTCCAAGCGTTACAAGCGCAGTTAGATGTAGTGATGTGTTAAGCAGCCGGTTGCACATTCTGAGATTCTAATCAAGCATTTCGACAGATCGTGTTCTACGTCTGAAACTGAAACCAAACCAGCAGATTGCGGTAACCTCACTCCGCTCTTAGACTACAGAGCAGGAAGTGTCTTAAGGTGAAGGTTTTTTGCAAATTGCAGTTCTGTTTTATGTCGTATGTTGATTAAAATGCGATTCGCGACTATAGGAATGATATATGTATTTACTGAAAAATAATCATCAATTTCATATCAATCGTCAAAGTTAGGAAATTTGTTCCACCTGAGAATTGTCATATGAAATATTCTGAAAAAAATTCTTAGGTGGAACAAATTTCCAACGTTTGACGATTGATATGAAATTGATGATTATTATTCAATGAATATACCATTCCTTCAGTCGCGAATCGCATTTTGATCAACATACGACGTAAAACAGAGCTGCAATTTGATAAAAAACAAAGAAAATTTTAATTTGGCGAGCTACAACTAAGGACCCCTTTAAACACACGTTATGAATGTAGCTAAAATATATGCACGTCTAATTTCTAGCACATAAACCGGTGAGCCTTAATAATTCCAGCGAAAACTTGCCTAGAATTTCAAAGAGATTACGCAGAATTTTTCTTTTACACCAGATAGCACAAACACCTTAAGTTCTCACCGCGGTGACTGTGCAATTTCATAGCACACCAAATGAAAGAGTAAAAGGTGTAACAGTGGCGCGTGCAGAGCTTCCTTATTACGGTGCTGCGTTATACCCACAGGTTATACCAACGAACTAGTTGCCGAAACCAAAACGGAAAAACGGACAGCTGCTGCAAATAGCGCTGCGAAACTAAACTTGGACTTTATTTGGTGGTTAAGTTGCTATTTTAGTGGATTTATTTTGTTTAAAACTGTTACGTTTTTCTATTTTCTCGATATAATAACACTGGTCTGATATTCTTTTCGCTGAAACAGCTATTCAGTCGCGCATAAGAATATTCAGCCATTTTCAACGCTATGAAAAATATATTTTTAATGAATACCTCAATCCATGTTATAATATTAAAAAATATTTTTTTACCTGCCGTTCAATCAACTGAATACATTTTAGTCTAGAAACAAAAAAACATTAATTAACGTTACTTCGGTCTATCACCGCGTCAACATTTTTATAATTTGCCTACATTATCCAGGTACTTTATTTTCAATGCTTTTGAATAAAAACTACGAACTTTGCTAAAACCCTTTCAATATTCTGGAACCATTCAGGCTTAGACAAATCTTATGAATATAGTTTTCTAAGGACGACAGACGACAGGGGTCGACGGAACCACTCTGCACTAAACCATAAACTCGCTATAATAAGGTCATGTGAATGCCGAGACCCGGGAACCGATCCTCAGGTAGACAAAAGCATAAATGATTGGGATTTCCTAAATAGACAATCACGGTTTTATCATTTTTTCTTTATCGGTAAGTACCGGTTGTGTATGGTACCTAGGTATTTGTAATATACCTACATTTTATTGGAAGATGCCTCTGTGTCTAGTTTCTAAGTGCTTTCAATATTAGTACCGAGAGAACGGGAGTATAGTTTTACCGTTCAAGACTCAGGTACAATATCAAATGTTCAAACGTACTCTCAAATGAAAGAAACCCCTGAGGGTTCGTACCGTGATATACAATTTATAAAATTACGTTCCATTTCAAGTTTGTCATAGCCTATTATCTTGATGAATTTGCTTATGCCGTCTTATACTTACGTATGTTTTTATAAAAGGCAGAGAGATTTAGAATGATAATACATACAATAACCTGCAAACTTAAACTTTTCTTTCCTTGTATATTTAGTTAAATAGGTATACTAACTTGTTGATTTCATACAAAGTAAAAAGAAAAACTGCTGCTGAGCTTAAGGTTACAAAGTTTTTTACTAAGCCTCTGGAAAAGAAAATGTTCGTTAACAAACCAATTTTTTTCAGAGTAATCTTTAAAATTGTTTGGGTCGCCCTTGTCTAGTACGAAATACCGGACTTAGGTAAAAATGCGTGACCTCGTACAGGACAAATCAATATTTCTCAATGCTCTTGAACAACAAAGAACTAAATTAACGTCTGTCGTTTGTTTTGTAATGGTTATATAACTCACTGGAACAGAAGGGGCAGTCGTGCTAATAATTTATTAACTTTGGTATCTTGTAAACATTTCTGACGTCATACAGTAGCGTTATGAAGGTCTTACCTTATCTTAGAACCGTCGCTGCCTGCACGATGCGCGGCGGAGGCTAGTTTGCGAAGCTCGCCTTCCGCGTCAAGGAAATAATATTTCGTACGAAATAACTTCCCTTTACGTTTCTCTTTCATCTATATGGTGAGATGGTAACATAACGAAGGGACGACTGCGCACAATGTTTTTTGAAAAAGGCATATTTTCGCAGTAACCAGATTTTTTCCGTCTCTGTGTTTGTACGCAACCGCTAAAATGTTACATACAATGGAAGTGTAAACAGTTTTGTGAAGCTAAAATAGGGATTTAGATGTACAATATTTAAGTACATAAGTAAAATTACGCTTAATTTCTGTTTCAACGTAGATTATCCCGGTGCTGGGCAAATGCCGCCCAAGTATCTCACCAGGACTCAAGTCTTGCTTAATCAGGGTCGTAAATATACTTATGTTTCATGAAAAAAACAGAACATTGCAGAACATATTACGGCCACAGATTTTTGAAGGTGAAAAACGTGCGTGTAGCCGCGAACAAAGGCCAATTCTAAGACGAATTCCTACTTCCATGTGTCCTTTATCAATCAAGATGATTAAAGTCCGCACTGACCATTCTCCCGACCATTTCAATGCGCCCCGTATTTTCCGAATCAGACAAGACAGGGTTAAGGAATGCGAACAATTTAGCGAAATCAAGCGTCTGACAGGTTTGGCGGAAACACACGCAGCGCTGGCTGTTTGGCCGGATATTGCTCGGCCCGCACGAATCGACGGTTCCTTTACACGACCGCCCATTGGCAGCACGGCTTGGATGGAAGTGAGTTAAGATGGTACGTATTCACAGCGTGTCTATGCTCTTCAATTAGGTACCAAGGAGTTAAAGTGTCCCAAGAAAAGACAAAGTTTAATTTACGCACGAGTTTTTAATAGATTTTAGAACCATTTTCTGAAAGTAAACTGTCTAAGAAGTAACCTCTGTTCCATTTGTCAATTGCCTCATTTAAAAGACAATATCAGGATTAGCGAAGGGATGATCCTTGTGAGCTCGACCCCTGCAAACAAAACGTTAATCTTTGATTAAAGAATAAGTTTAATATCGTATTAGTTACAACGACCGTATTAATCATTCGGACTTTAATCCTAACTACCATAATCCCAATTATTAATATCGTTAACACTAAAGTTAGCTCGTTTGTCAGCTTGTTCGTAACTTAGCAACCACTTGACCGACCATTTATAACTACAATAACTTATTTAACCATTTCGATAATCCAATAAAAAAGGAAATTTTTTGGGGAATGTGTTAAAACATTTTCTTGAATTCGGTCAAGTCACCGACACATGGTTTAATATTTAATTTCTAATTCCATGCGAGTGAAGCAGCGAGCAACAGCTAGTGACATAGTAAAGGAGGTCTGTTTGTGTGATTGTCAATGGATCAGCTCCTAATGAACGATCCCAATGAACGACAATAAAACTTTCCGTGCAGGGAACTTGCTTTTGGGAAACGACATCCGTAAAATTTTTGTCCATAAAAATGTGCTGAGAATTATATAACTGAGAAAAGATATAATAACAGTTCTATTCAACCGTGGCACGTCAGCGATTCTATAAGTCTAATTAGTACCTACAATTGCAAATAGAGAGAGGGAATTTAAGCGCTGATTTATTACGTTCTATCTTAAATTGGGCAACTCTTTTAAAGACATTTTTCCTTATCGTAAAACCTAACTGGATGTAAAGCAGAATTTGCCTAATTTAAATTGTTAGTAAAATTATAACAGTAGGTATTTAAACCCACACCCTATCTACGGACTGCTCATAATCATAAAATATGTTTTCTCTGATCTACATAGACGTTCCACTAATTAACGGACTATTAATAGTTACCAAGCTATTCACAGAATTTAAATGAATAGGTGAAGTGTGGGAAGACGAAATGGTGGCTAAAGCTACGGTTTCGTAAAAGGGCGGTAGCCGCCACATAACGGCCGTAGAAAATTATGACAGCGCAAAGGTTTAAATCGTTAAATTCACCCTACCGCGTCAAAAGATAATCGCGCTTCTATTTCGTTTTGACACCTCTGGCACACACAGATACAATGACGCAGTGACTTGACTTGATTGTCAAGGAAACGCTATTAATAATGTGTGAGCTCACTTTTCTCAGTATGGACACTTTTTCGCGTGACTTAGTGGGGTTTGACAGTTTATAATATGACGGAACCGCTTTCCTAGGAAATCAAAGTTTTACAGTGGGCAAACGGTGGAAGTTCGATGGCAACATTTTTTGATGGCATAATTAAGTTTTACAGGGACGAGAAGAATTCGTAAAAGTTATTTTGGATAACAATGGGATGAAAAATATTTTGAATTACGATGATATTCACGTGCCAACCCAATGTTTTGTTTCATATTAATCAAGACTTAAAAAGTTATAATAGATAAGTGAAATATTGTATCGACCCGTAATTACAAGTTCAAAATGAAATAGTCTAAATAGGACAATATACTGTTCTGAAAACGATTTCATATTAAAAACCTAATGAATATTAAACTACACTTCGACAAAATAAATATTAAAACGCGTCAAATATTGATTAAAGATTAAACACAAAGACGACGTGACCTGTCTAAAAGTTAGTGATAAAATTGAAATATGTACAATGGACATCACTCGTCATTAATTTTATTCAGCAAAGCTAATACCTAAGTAGGTAATGTTTGTTTGAATTCAAATGATTTCTCTATAAAGTACAGCTAGTATTGAAATGTATTGAGGTTACTTACTCTGCTTGCGGTATGAGCCGACCATTGCAGTCCAGGCTGTTGATGACTTTAATGTCCTCTTTCGTCAGAGCAAAGTCCCAAAGGTCGAAGTTCTCCGCTATACGGCTCTTGGTTATAGACTTCGGTATAACAATAACTCCTCTGTCGATTTGGAACCTAAAATAACAAGTATGTTTAGATTTAGACAACCACATCAACATCAACAAAAAAAGATGACTGCCCATTTGCTACGGCGTAGCGTAAACTACGCATCGTAGCGTATTATAACCGACCCGCTACGCGTCTGTGCTGCAATTTGTCTTACGGTGACCTTCTATTACGAAAGAGTGTTTGTGTTTAGTACCTCTTTTGTTATACATAGTAATCTCAAAGAGTATTAATTTTGATTTTGTATCAATAAAGCTGATTATCTTTATTTAGGGACCTGTCATTACTTCTTTCTCATTATTGACATAATCACTCGTTATATGAAAATAATTATGTTTCCAACTGTTTCCCTAATATAATCTATTTAAACAGGTGGGTTTCTTTATTTCCATCCATTTAATAAAGGTTTGCAGAGTAATTTAATCGAATATGGGTAAGCAAATTTTATAATTGGCAGGTATCGGAAATGGATATCGATATGAAATGGTAGAAAACGAGATGCAAACATATTGATCGATGTTATCAATATCATGTCCAATACCAGTAAAATCTTATTTTTATTATTCCCAGCGTAGGAACACAAATAAAAACGATAAAATCTGCTAAACGGCTTCGTTCCGGTCACTCGGGCTGGTGTCGATCGCATCAAATTATGCTCCATTGCCTCGCGTCCCCGGTTATTTTTATTTTCTGTGCACAAATTTTGTACACCAGTAAATTTTATATATAAAATGCAATATAGAAACATTTATCATCGTATCTATTTCATCGGTCTATTGAAGCAATAAATTACGATCTTTGAAATCGCAATTTCTTATTTGCGCCTAAATACGCTTCTCATTTCTGTTGGCTCCATTTATAAATAAATCTCCAAAGTGATCTGTGACCTTGGGCCGTCAATTAGATTTTCGCTACGTTCAAAATGTGATATTAAACTGTAGTGACCATACATTTTATATTGTGAAAATAATATTTTTACCAACATTATAAATCTGGTCTAACTAAGCACACAAAACACAAATATACATTCAAACGTAAAACAAAATGTATTGTAGTATTGCTTAAAAATCTGCCAAAATTTCCCCAAAATATCGGATATCCTATTTGGTATTTTGGCCACGGAACTATCGATCGATAGCTAAGTTTAATGAGTCTGTATTTTGCGTAGGCTCTTGAACTATAATAAACTCATTTTAACAATTAATGCATAAACTTACACGAACAGCATGCCCATAGAAATAGAATACAATATTTCTTTGTAAGTAAAAGACCGACCGGAATCTGTACAAATGATTTATGATAAATAGGTTTCCCCTGTTAAAAGCTTTCGATCTTTTCTCTTAGATACAGTAAATACGGGTAAGTAAACATCAATTTCCGGCATAATGTCGAGGAACTTTTTTATTTTACTATATAAATAACCAATCACTAAATGTGGTAGAGTGATCATTCATATACATCTAACTCAAACTTTTATCATGCTATGACTGTCTCGATCGTGATTGAGCTTTATTTAGATAAAGTAATTTATTAGACTGTTTTAAAACAACACACATCACCCTAATTGCGTAACACGCTATCTAACACAATCTGAATCAGTTTGAATTCCACTGCTAATCCATTTCTTCATATGTTCGAAAAATTTGTGTGGTCAACAACGTAAATAACACAATGAATGTTGTTGAACTATCAAAATGGAAGCCATTCCTACTGTTGTGTTTTCCGCAATTATCCCGCTGATCATACATGAGTAGAGCACAGACCTAACATTCATCGATGCAATTTATAATGTGTTACATTAATTAAAGCAAAACTTCAAAGTTACCTTATTAAAATTTGTGCCGGAGTTTTGTTCAGCCTTTTCGCAATGGTCAACACTTTGGGGTCCTCCAATAGAGAGGGGTCGCCGGGCTGCGCCCACGGCCGCTGAGGACTTCCGAGCGGACTGTACGCCGTCAACGTGACCCCGCGCTCCTTGCAGAAGTTGAACAGCTTGCTCTGGTTCAAGTACGGGTGACATTCCACCTACAACAAGCCAATGACTTATCAACCAGCTCGCAGTTTGATTAAAATTACAATGAGCCACACGTGTACATAGGTACATCATCCTGCGGGCTTTAATAACAGACCGCTATAACGCGATAACAAGCAGTTTTTGGAATATTTTTATTCCTGATTGTATATGCACGATAAATTGTTTTTTAGATAAATTTTCCTTCTTTCCAAAAAAAAAAAACATTTAAAGCACTTGCTAAGTAACGCCAATGACCGAAACTGTTTAATAAAGATACCTACAATGTGTAACAGCATTTCTAGATTTAACATTCCAGAACAAAATCGCCGTTGATTGAATCGTTTTCAACACCTCACCTGATTGGTCACTGGCTTAATTGTAGCAGCGTTCAGAATTCGAGTCAGTTGTACAGAATTGAAGTTGCTGACGCCGATGCTCTTAACGAGGCCTTTCTCGACGAGCTTCTCCATAGCCTTCCACGTATCCACGTAGTCGACTTCGGAGTAAATCACTTTGCCATTAGCATCTGAAGGAAACGGATCACTGCCTTCCTAAAATCAGGCAAACATTTTATTTCGCTTTGTACATAATAACGCTAATGTTCCTTGGGTATCGTTTTACCAAAAACTTTAGCCGAAATTGAAAAGTCTTTTTACGTTTTATTTGCATAAGTCTTCTGTGGATTTAAATAATTCAGCTAACCTAATATAAACTCAATTTCTGTTCGAGGTTGCATCAGGCTTAGTTCGCAGTAGGTATACAACTTTCAGAATAATAAAAATGGGCTTACCTTGTAAGCCATAGGCCAGTGAATGAGATATAAATCCAAATAATCCAATCCGAGATCAGACAACGAGATTTTTACAGCCTTTTCCACTAAATCCGGCCTGTGATACGTATTCCATATCTTTGATGTTATAAAAAGGTCCTCTCTGTAAAACATTAAACTAAAATAATATCAAACATGTTTGTACTAATAACACGTTTAGATAGGTACACGGTACCTACAGAGCTAATTATCTACGCAAAATAGCGGCACAACCCCTGTGAAGATCGGAATTGGGATAAGCATTTCTGGATATTTATAGAATTAAACAAACTAATTTAACTTGCTTTCTACTAACACATATCAAAATAGTGTACACAACTGTAAAGCTGTGTACTTGAATAAACATATTTGATTTCATTTGAATAGTTTACTTTGCCGTGTTACCTAAACAGATATACCTTCGTAGATATTATTACGAATGAACACGTCCATTCAATGTATTTCGCAGATTTCTAAATATGTAAAGGAAGGTATAAGTCCCTGGTTTCTGACTAACCCTACACATTTACTTACGAAACTTTGTTATTTAATAACAAGAAAACGGCACGTGGATTAGGGATAAGCGGGACCAAAGACAGGTCTGACCCGGAACGGAGAAAGCATTGGGTACAGGCTAAATGGACATATATTTTGACCTTTTTACGACGCCTTGCTTAATTTTCTCCTTGATCGCTTCTCCGACCTCCTTCTCGTTAAAATATAGATGCGCGCAGTCTATATGTCGGTACCCAATGTCGATGGCTTCGCCGACTGCCCGCGTCACCTCGCCGGGGTTTGACTGAATATCACAAAAAAAACATTGTTTTAACAAGATGTTTTATTATAAATAAAGGGTGGTAAATAAAGTCACGAGATGAGCAGGATACTTAAAATTTTAACACAGTTTATAGTAGCAGCCGGAGTTATGATAAATTTTACTGTGTAATAATTCGTTACGTTTACAGGCACGACCTGAAAATCAGGGTTGTAAAACAAACTTAGGTAGGTACCGAATAGGTAACATCAGACAGTGTGCAGACTGGCAGTACGTAATGTGTGACCTATGTGTAATCTTTGTCGTGACTGACTAAAGACGGAATATGAGTTTTAACAAATTGCTGACTAAACTACATGTCCCTCGGGAATTATCGCATTTCCGAATACAAACGTATGCTAATTATCACGTCCATCAATTATTAGATTTATCGTGAATAATACTCGTAATTTGAATTCAAAACTAAGTACTTTATTGTTGAAAGTAGGTACTTAGTTCTGAATTCAAATTTAGCATTGGTTTGTATTCGGAAATGAACATTAAGAAAATAGTTGTACCGTAACTTCAATATTACTATCATATTTTAATCGACTTCAAAAAAAGGAGGAGGTTCTCAACTCGACTGTATTTGTTTTAATGTCTGTTAGCTCTGAAGTTTTTTCTAGGTGAACCGATTTGGATGATTCTTTTTTTATTTGAAAGCTGATGCTTCTCATGTATAAATTTGATCAATTGTTGACTAGCAGTTTTTAATTTATCCTTAATACTGCGTATTTTTTCCACTTAGTTTATTTATATTGATGTTTTAATAATTTCCTGTCACTGTTATTTAGGTACATATCAAGTAGTGGTATACGAATTTGTGTGGGGTAGGTACCACAGCTAAAAAGTGAAAAATAAAAACTTTTTTCCAAAAAAACAACAGACTTCCAAAAAAAACAAAAAATATCGGTGTCCTTAGTTTTGTAATTTCGACAAAACCAAGGACACCGACTTCCGAAATTAAAGTTATTTTTCACTTTTTTTGTGTTTTTTTCAACTCTATTATTGATGACAATTTTAATCATGATACGAGTAGGTATTACAAAAGCTAGTTACATCTTACCTGCCATGTCCCAAGCCCAAGTATGGGACAGGTCAGTCCGTTATTGAACTTAACACGGGGAACGTTCGCGGCCATGTTCTCGAGACTGCAGTCTTACAACTGAGACATATATATCTTGCGTACATAACAGGTTTTATATGAATACATATTATCTTCTAGTTACGTAATATTTTATCACTGTTTGAGATAAATAATCGACGGCTTCGGTCAAGGTGAAAGTTATCATTAAATAAATATACAAAGTCTATTATAATGTAACTTTTGCAGATGGTAGGAATTCAAAAGTTTCTAATTTCAGTTAGTTTCATCGTTCATGCAATTCGATGTCTGTTTACAATACTCGTAAAACTTTCATCTATAGGTACAAAAAAGAACTTAGGTAACATAGCAATATAAAAAACTGCAGATAGGTATACTATACTTACCTACCTACACTTTAAATAGTTGCTTACGAAAATTAAACGTTGCGGAATCCTTATAACATTTTTTTTTTTTTTGGTTGGGATGTCATCAAATGACCTTTCCCGCTCTGGGCGGAGCGTAAGGGCGTGTCAGACTCTTACTGACTAAAACCCAACCGTGTTCCTTCAGTTGCCTGTGCGCCAGGGCCACGGTAACTCTTTCGAACAATCCGCGAACCCGGCAGGCATCGGTCCTATCGGACCCCGTCAATGGTGCTGACATGTCTTTGAGGCGCGCGTGGAACACGACGCGCCGTCGACCCGAGCCTGGTCCTTACCGGACGGCGAACTGCCCATTGCTCGCCGTCCGCAAGCCCGCGCCTACGGTGGCCGGGAGTCGGCAATCGACTCCCGACGCCCAGGGTGTCTCCTCCTCCTGCGGCGGCTAGGGGCGCGAGGGCGCAGAGATTGCCTCTCCATTTCGCGCTACGCCTCCTCCTTTGCGAGCATTACTGCTTCGCAGAAGGAGGTGATGGCTTCCCATTCCCTCTCGCTCCGTACCATAGCCTGAACCAGGGCCGGACGCGAGAAGTCGCCGCCGCCGATCGCCGCCATGAGGACACGGCGGTGCTGCGCCCAAGCCGGGCAGACCTCCACCGTATGCTCCACCGTGACGTTGCGGAACCCTCAGTTCGTGAATCATACTTGTTCGGTATTTTTGTAATGGTCTATCTATACTTTAGTATATTTCTTTTACTTGATTTTTTTTCTTTTTTGGGGTGGTAAATCATCAAATAACTTCTCCCGCTCTGGGCGGAGCGGAAGGGCGTGTCAGACTTTTACTGACTAAAACCCACCCGTGTTCCTTCAGTTGCCTGTGCGCCAGAGCCACGGTAACTCTTTCGAACAATCATGCTTAGTTACCGATATTCATCTACCTACTCAGACGCGTCGTAGGTAGGTAGGTACGGTACTTATCTTTAGTCTATTTAATCAGTTCGCTTGTTAGTAAACATGTTGCTCGTTAATTTATTTGCGTGTAGTTATGTTATAGATTAAGTTTGTGTAAACATTGTGTATAAAATCAAATATTATTAAGTATAAGTTCTTATGTAGGTACCTTGGATGTCACTGGAAATATTCAATTACCTACCTACAGTGTTTCAAAGGTTTAGCATAATCAGCCTATAATGTTTCCACCGCTGCCGCTGGGACCCAGGCCTTCTCTCGGTGAGAGGGAGTGGGCCGTAATCCACCACGTGGGCCTATTACGGGTTGGTAGATGTCACATGTCTTCGAATTTTTGGTTGTAGGACATGCCGGTTTCCTCACGATGTTTTGTTTCACCGTTTTGAGAGCAGTGGTGATAAAACAATTTACACAAAAAAAACACTTGTCGGGGTTCGAACCTACGACCTACAACTCGTAGGTCACAGTCGTTACTACTGGGCCACCACCAGTGGTGAAGATTCCATACAACTCAATTACTACCGGCTTCCCTTTGAAAAATAGCACAATCAGTATTCTATAGACAAATAATATAATCACATTAAAGATATGTACTATGTAGGTACTCCAGTCTACCTCTTACAAAAACTGACCCTTCGCTACTGGGCACCACTGCTCTCAACGAGCTTAGGTCGATAATGACCCAAAAGTACTCACTTGAATACTTCAAATGCACCCTGAACACGAACTGTGCATCAATTCTTAATACATGCCATATTTCGATACACAAAAGTACCTACTATTTTGAAGCAGTGCAAAGTAAAATTTCTACTTTAGATTTTTTTTATCCAGTATCTACTAGTCAAAGTTCGTATAAGTCCATTTCTGGAAAAAGTTTGCGACCGTGTGCATATAAATGTACTTAAGTATTTTGTGTGTAAGTATTGTTGTTTATCAAAATTATTTATAAAATAAAATAAATAAGTAAGTACTTCTGTGTTTTATAGATATTGATATCAATATTATTATAAAATAGTTATATTTTTCTGGTTGAGACTGTAACATGGTAGGAAAGTAATTAAATTAGGTAAGTAGGTACGAAGTTCTTTCATCGACTTTATACTTGTTGGCGGTAGGACATGTAGGTATCCTACCTACTATAGGTGTGCGCCGCGCCGGTGCCTTTCCTACAGGCCGCGGCATCTGACGTATACCTAATTCGTCGGCGGCAGCGGCGTCATTCGCGTAATCGGCGTGAATGGTGAAAATACCACCACCTGATTATAACCAAAATACCATGAAGCTCTTTAAAGCGAGCGGGGCTCCAATCCTGATAGAGCTTGCGAGTTTCTTCAATTCCTTCATCCAAGAAACTGCAGAGCCCGAGAGGAGACACGAGGTGCAAAGGTTCTGTTCTTCAAAAAGGATGATAAAATCTTGCTGAAGAACTACATGTATAGAGCCCATCGCACTTTCGAGACACGTGTATCTGCAACTGTTCTGAAAAGCCGTCACAAACCGTCTCACCAGGAGATTTGTGATAGGTGACCAGAATAAGCCAGGTTTCGAAAAGGCTTTAGTACTGTAGACCATATCCATACTGTTCGGCCAATTGCACAGATGACCGAAAATTACAATTGTAGACATTGTAGGCATTTGTAGACTACGAGAAGGATTTCATCGAAAAATGGGCAGTTCTGGCCTCTCTGCAACGATATCGAATTTACCTACTGGCGACATCGAAGTGTTGAGTTGTTTGTATGACGCTGCCACGATGACTGTCCAGATTCAGGATAAGAAAACTAGGCCCATCCAACTGCTCAGAGGGTTAAGACAAGGGGATATGATATCCCCAAAATTGTTCATTAATCTGTTCTTAATAATTTGAAAATGTAGGTAATATATTGTGGTGAGAAATAAATCATCATTATCTTCTTCTGTTGTCTTCAAGACACGACTGGACTGGACAATCAACGTGCACGGCGAGTATAACTCACATTTTCGCTTTGCCGATGACATCATCATAATGACAGAGTCACTGGGATAGTTAGACCAGCACCCTAATTACCTAACACGCTATCTATCACAATCTGAATCATTTTGAAGCCTATTGCTAATCCATTGCTTCATATGAAAATAAAAATGTGTCTGCTCAACAACGTAAATAACGCAATTAATGTTGTTGAACTGTCAAAATGAAACCCATTCCTACTGTTAGTGTGTTACGTAATCACCCCGCAGATGCTGCACTGCCTATGATGGAATTAAGCCTCTGGGCTGGTTGGCCTCACCATGAATTTAGACAAGATTTAAGTCACTTTCTACAACTTACACGTCTTGCTGAGTCCAATCCACATCGAAGGTGCGCTACTCGAAGTTGTGGGAGTCATGATCACTACTACGAGAAAAAAGCTGGCAGAAGGATCCAGTTGGGTTGGGCAACGTGGAAAACTTCGTCAGGTATTCTCTTCGCCCATACGACAATGTTTCAAGATTAAGGTCTTCAACCAGGCCTTCGTGCCTGCTATTTAATGCTCATATAAAAATGTTTTTAATTTTATTTTGCGTAAAAAATACTAAGTACATTAAAATAAACCAAAAAGCATATATTTATCTACACATTTATAGTGTTTAGTTTACTAGTACATCTGCGCTGTATTTAAAATTAGAATATTACATATTTATTTTCATTTCTCATACACGGAAAGTAGTGTTTGTTTGATCCGAGTAGCGGGTGGAAGACGCTGCTCCCCGTCTTAGGGCGGGAAAAACTCATAGTAATTGCTTCCCTCTCTAGGGCGGGAATGAATTTTAAAAATAGAACTAAATTTGGTTAGGTAGTCGGCTACGAAAGTTTTTACATAATTAAGTAAAATATCGATTAAAAGAAATGCCGGGGGCTTTAAGAGTGTATAAACAGCCAGTGTGAATTAAAAAAATACCTATTAAGGAGGATGCGCTAAGGTAGCCCGCGAAATTCAAATTTACTTACGTTTTTTGCAATTTGCAGTGACCAAAAACATAATTGACACAGAGCTGCAATTTACAAAAAAACAAATAATATTTGAATATGGCGGGCTACAACTGTGGATCCACCTTAAGCGGGACGGCGGTGACGCGGTGTGTTCCATATTTAAAATTTGAAAAAGACTATATATTTTGGCGAGATACTAACTCTGTAATATTTCCTAACTTTGTTTTCTTCGTACTAAAGAAACTAAACGTGACATAGACTGAATACACAAAGAGTGCGAAGACACAACAAAAAAAAAACTGTATTCTGTACCGAAATTCAAAATATCAGTTTTAGAGACTAATATTTGATTAAAGTTGAGTCTCATGCATTAAATTATTAATAGACATTTTAGAAAAACTACTGTTTTTACTTTCCTTAAATTCGAAATGAAAAGTAGAGTGTTTACCACGGGTGAAAGTCATCAATTCCTACTCGGACTATAGCCGCCCTCGCTACGCTCGGGCGTCTAAATACCTCGTATGGGAATTGATTCCTTTCGACCCTTGCATAACAATCTACTATTTTTTATTTAAACATTGGCGCCGATGACGCCGACAAAAATGTCGACTGCGGCGGCGTGGCTATGGTGGATTACTATGAATCGGTGCACACCTCTACTACCTAGGTACGTGTCCTACAGTAACTACCGAGGTAATAGCATGTACCTACTTAATAGATAGATTATTATTTATCTTAGATTAACACAGAAATGTCGGCAATAACAAAGACCTACTTATTATTTACCAAGGAAATCCAAGACAACCCTTAAGTTATTGGTGGGCAGTACCTACGTAGGTCAGTACCAATTTTGTATAAAATTCCAACTGTGACCGCAATTAACTCTCGGCCCGCGTTAACAACGTAAGGGCGGCACGGTTAATCGCTGATTACTCGCTAACCGGTGTAGTGTGGTCAGAACCTTAGTTCTTAAATCCGATTTGGGTAAACGAGACCGGCGTTTTAATGTCAAGGGTCGTCCATATTTTTCGATTCCCGTAAAGATGTCATAAAGTTTCCCTTCAGAGGTAGATAAGAAAGTTATATGGATGGCGCGACCCTTACGGCCGCATCTAACTCGCACTATTCATCACGAGTAATTGCAGCACTTCCTTCAGTGTTCACAAGAAGCATAAATGGGACGACCTGCACGTGACCAGCCCTATCTAGCTATTTATTACGTCCACGTTTTCTCTTAAGGATATCGGGTACAGTTTAGCAATCGCGTTGCGTAGGTAGGCTCTCCTGAAAGTGTGTGTGAAACTGCAAAAGAAGTGTTTAAAGATTTGCAAAGATCTTATCAGCTTGTCTTAATTTTGCCCTAGAGGTTCATCGATACGAGATATATAGGAATCAGGTGGTAGTCGCAATACTGTACCTTCCTTTTCTGAACCTTACAAGTACCTAATAGTCTGTAGGGACATTAAAAAAGCCAGAGAGTTCACCATCTGACATGAATTCATAACAATGAGCTTGCTGACCAATTGAATGCCTGCTCTCCGCGACCTTAAACAAGTAGGGTAGGCGGTCCTTTTAGCGACGGTCCGGTCCGACTCACAATTATTTTTTTTATCGTAACCGAAATTAATATTAACATAACAATAGCTACATGAACAACTGAAAACCTGAATAGGTACCTATTGAATAATGCTGTGTAAAAAATATCAATGTAAGTAGGTAACAGTGTAAAGTAATAATAATGTGGAACTAGTGGTACAAAATTCAACATTAGTTCCACTATTTTCAGATTATTGTACAATGGAACTAGTGTATGAAAAAAAAACATCAGTAATTCCATCATGGAACTGGTAATGGTACTAGTGTCACATGACACGTGTGACATGTCATGTTCCAGTCTTTCATTGCCACTAGTGGCAATAAAAGACTTTTGTTACTGAATGCACTAGTGTTGTTATCTATGAATTCAGCATTCTAAATGAAAGAATCTGGAGTCCTCATTCTAACTGAAATAAAGTTACATGCTATCTATCATAACTACTCATGCTACTACTCATGCTACTACGTATGCTATGCAGCAACTACGTATGCTGCCTATCATAACTACTCACGCCATCTACGAGTGACAAGACGGAACTACGGTACCTGTGCTGTGCCCCCAAAAACTCAAAAATACTTTCCCTACTGCACAACTCAATGGCCCATTGAATTGTTGGCTCTTGCAGCAAAACAGTGTTTAGTCATCAACTGCATTACATCCAGATAGGGGTGACAATTTGTTGAAGAAGATTTATAGTCAGGATTTGGAAAAATTACAGATTTTGTTGATAAATAAGCAACAGGACACTAGCTTAAAATAAATACACAAGTACTCAGGCATTGATTTAATAAAACAACATCAAAACAAAACTAACTATTAAATACATTTACAGCTTAAATTAATTCTAAGTGTACATTGACTCCAGGTAAAATCATATTTATTCATATAGTCTTTCGGCGGCTCCTTCTGCTAAAAGTTCTTTCTCAGCAGCTTCCTTACTTGCTTGTATTTGAGGTTTGACATATTTGAAATACTTATAAAAATGGTCACCTAAGAGCACAGTCCCATACAGTGTTAGGCCGATGCAGACTAACACACCTCCTCTGTGTAGTTTGTCATATAAAACAGAGCGAGCATACTTTTTCATATTTTCTGAAATAGAATAGAAATCTTGATGTTTTTTACTTAAGCAACAGGGAAAGGGCATTTGCACTGACTGATGAATTTATTTAATCAAAATGATCTAAAGATTGCCGGTACCAAATGGGATCAATAGATATCAACCATCCAAGTAGCGAAGAAGGGTGAGAAAAGAGTGTTATTATTCCGCAACCTGGGGGCGGCCCTTTTGTATCAATAGACTGAATTTAATGATTTAATTGATAATAATGTTTTTAGTAATAACGAGAATATTTTTTTGTATACATAGGTAGTTGATTAGTACAATTATATCAGCATTATTGGAGTCTTCTGTATATGAATGGATTCTTTATAGGAATAGCATAATTACCTGATCTAAATCAATATCTTGAGAAAAATAACCAATCCAGGATAGATATTATCCTTTTTCTTTAGAATTGAATCCCTTGATTATAGGTTATGTTGACAGACAAGCAAAACTGTCATCTGTCATCGAACTGACAATTGACATGAATTAACGAAATGTCAAAATAGTGTCTGGAGCACGTAGACAGTTGGAGCAGTTGTCTATGTCAGTATATTCTGCACAAGTGCGCGCAAGATAAGTCTGCGCGCGAATTTGACTTTCAAAACTACATACCTGCTAGCGCTTTTATCACTTTCGGTATAATGATGGCGATTATTTACTTTGGAAAACGTGGAACACAGCACACTCCCTGGCCACCTGATATAAACATCGCGATGGCGGCAAATGATTATTTCCGATTTCGATCGCGCACAGACTTTTTTTCGCGCGCTCTAAGATGCACATTGCCACCAAAACAGTCCGGCACGATACCCTCACGAAACCACACGAACCCATGAAATTAGTAAGTACTATGTGGTGTATAAACATCGCGATAAAAAATAAGTAGGAACTCGATATTTTACGGGCGCGTGGGCGTTCTATACTCATTTCGATAAAAAGTAGCATTATTAATTATTGTCATTGTCACACCAATGTGCAGGATCATGTATTTTCAACCGAATTAAATGAAATTCAAAAGTCAGGTTCTAATGGTTGGGTCCTGGAGAAATCGAGGAAACTCTTCAATTATTATAGGCACACCTACAGTGATTTGGGTATTTTTTTATAGTAAATCGTGCATTTGCTACTGGAAAACAATCGAATTCGAATCGGTACTTGAATCTTTGGGTTCGGAGTATGCACATCACATAATTATGGGGGATTTTAATACCAATCTCCTAGCCCATAACTCCCCTCGGTCCCTTAAACTCCTGCATCTAATCGAGTCAGCCAGTCTGCATGTTTTGCCTCTCCAACCCACTCATCATAATGTAGTCGGTGATGATACTTGGCTTGACCTGATCCTCTCCTCTAATCCTTCCCTAGTTTCCTCACATGGTCAACACGATGCTCCTGGCTTTTCCCATCACGACCTTATTTTCCTATCCTATGTCCTTAAACCCCCTAAACCTAAACCAACATTCCAGTACAGGCGTGCCTTTGCGCGTATGAATAGTGAGAGGCTTCAACAAGACGCGTCCAATATTGACTGGTCACCCCTGGAAGCAGCTGTTTCAGTTGATGAAAAAGTTAGTTTCTTCAACGATGTTGTGGTCAAGCTATATGACGTCCATGCTCCTATCAAGAAAATCAAGTTGAAGCGTCCGCCTGCTCCTTGGATGAACATGGGAGTTCGGATGGCAATGCGACGGAGGGACCGCGCGTTTCGGAAATTTAAAAAGGATCGCTCGGAGAACAATTGGGCCTTCTTTAAGGCTGCTAGGAATCGGTGTAATCAGATGATACGCAACGCTAAACGTCGCCACGTCCTAAATAATATCACTTCTTCTTCTCCTGCCGATATTTGGAAGTTCCTTGGAACTTTAGGCATCGGCAAATCGCGACTTTCAGACCTTCCTCACACAATTGGTTTGGACGATCTAAATCGCCATTTCTCTACTATTCCCGCTCTGGATAGTCTAACCAAATGTCAAACCCTCGACTACCTTGCTGGTCTGACGCGTCCCAATGTTAACCCCTTTGTCTTCACCCCAGTCGACCCGGGGGAGATCAAAAAGATTATCCTTTCCATTAAATCTAAAGCCGTGGGCTGCGATGATATCAGCCGCCATATGATCGTAAAGGCTCTTGATCAACTCCTTCCTGCAATCTCCCACATCATAAACTACTCCCTTTACATCGGTTCTTTTCCTTCCCTATGGCGTAAAGCCCTTGTTCGGCCCCTACCTAAGATACCCAATCCTTCTCTTCCTAATCACTTTCGCCCAATTTCCATCCTTCCCTTTCTATCTAAAGTGCTCGAGGCTAGTGTTCATAAACAATTCTCCCACTTTATTCACCGCAACTCCCTCATCAGTCCATTACAATCCGGTTTTAGGCCCGGGCACAGTACCGTTTCAGCGCTCCTTAAAGTGACTGACGATATAAGGCGGGGAATGGAAGACACTAAAGTTACAGTCTTAGTGTTAATTGACTTCTCCAACGCTTTTAATACCGTCAGTCACGAAGTCCTTTTATCCATCCTTTCCTATCTTATGGTCTCTCGGGAGGTACTGGAATGGTTTGCCTCTTATCTTCAGGGGCGTCAGCAGTCTGTTCGTGCTGGAGACTCTTCGTCGAGTTTTTGTGATCTTACAGCTGGCGTCCCTCAAGGCGGTATATTATCTCCTATTTTGTTCTCCATTTTTATTAATTTCATTACCATCGAGCTTCGGACTGCGTATCATCTTTATGCTGACGATTTGCAGCTTTATTGCCAGGCAAGTGTTGACAACATATCCGACGCGGTTGAGGAGCTAAATCGGGATTTAGGAGTGGTTAAAAACTGGTCTGATCGATTTGGGGTGGCGGTTAACCCTAACAAATGTCAAGCTATAATTGTAGGGAGCCCCCACAGTATGAGGAAGCTAAATGGCTTAACAGTGCCACCTGTAATGTTTGACAACGCAGTTATCCCGTTTAGCTCCGATGTTAAGGATCTTGGTCTACATGTCGACACTTGTCTTGACTGGCGAAAACAGGTCACGACTGTTAGTAAAAAAGTCACCGGTACGTTGCGGTCGCTCTATCGGTTGAAAAACCTTCTCCCATCATACATAAAGGCAATGCTTGTACAGTCCCTAATCTTTCCCATAATTGACTATGGTGATGTGTGTTACTATGACCTGAATGCTGATCTCCTCAATAAACTTGACCGCCTTCTAAATAACTGCATTCGATTCGTTTTCAATCTTCGTAAGTACGATCATGTGTCCGCGCACCGGTTGCTTTTAAAATGGTTACCCATTCGTCAGCGCAGAGAGTTGAGGGCTCTGTCTATGTTGTTTTCTATTCTTGACAAACCTACTTCTCCTTCTTACCTCACTTCAAATGTTCAATACTTATGCTCCGCGCATAGTAAAAATCTTCGTTACACTAACAATCGTCTTCTACGATGTCCTTCCCACCGCTCTGGTTTCATTCACTCTTCTTTCTTTGTCCAGGCGGTCTTTCTTTGGAATGCGCTCCCTCTGAACATCAGGACGGCAACCAGTCGGTTTACTTTTAAAGTGAAGGCACGTGAACATATTCGTAAGAAGTTGGCAGAATCATCCCAGCGCTGATTTGCTGGATTCGTTTTCTCCTCTTCCTATCGTTATTTCTCTTGACTAAGTTTATTTTCGTTATATGTATGTATGTATGTATCTATGTATTAGTATTTATTATTTTTCAAGTTATCTATCCCTTATGTTGCACCTGCCATGTTTTGTCTCTGCATCACCCTAAGGTTGACTGGTAGAAAATGCCTCAGGCATTAAGTCCGCCTTTGTACAGTATTTTTTTTTTTACTTGTGCATAAAGTTTTAATAAATAAATAAATAAAACACCATTTGGTGAAAAGGAATTGTTGATGAAGACCATATATGACGAAGCCACCGGAACTACTCAATAATAAGTATTCCACGGGTTGCGATTCGATTACTATAATATGGTTGCTAAGCAATTTATGCTCGTCACAGAAAAGGAATATTTTGTAAAAGGTGATGAGTAGTTGCCATTAGGCTATTATAACCTATACAAACTACAAACCGACCCACAAAAAAAAGAGAAAAAGTAATAATACAATTAAATTTTATTACACAGCAAGTAGTGGTATATGAATTTGTGTGTGGTAGGTACCACAACTAAAAAGTGAAAAATAAAAACATTTAAAAAAAAAAACAACCGACTTACAGAACAAAGATACAGACTTCCGAAATTTAAATTATTTTTCACTTTGTAGAGTTTTTTTTTTTGCATATTGTTTTTTCTTTTTTTGTAAAAAAGTTTTTATTGTACTCAATTTGTGTATCTAAGTACTGTGTAAAGTGCAGTGCGAAGATAAATTATGTGCCAGCTGCAAAGTGCACACACGCTATGCCAGTAAATTGCACAGATAACTATTATGTATACTAGTCAGAACTTGACACGCTTTGGTAAAGATACAAACCAAAAGAAACCCATTAATATCAAGTTTTTTTGTGAAAACAAATGGTTTAAGCTTGCTGTCTATTGCCACTGTCGTAACTCTTTAACCAATGATCAGCTTTAAAACATTATCAAAATAAGATAGGTAAGCCACATAATACTAGTTTCCCGGGAATAGCAAAGCCAAATAAGGGTTATACTAAGTTGTAATGCTGACGATGCCGTAGAATTGGCGCAGTTTAGGACCAACAAAATCTAATCCACCGTCGCCGTCGTGTCATTGACACACAGAAGAATATCAGTTATATAAATAAATTTTATCATCACATTAAATCCCAGTAATTGCACGCCAGAATCCGATCACTGCTTATAACATAACATCACGTCTGTTTTCGTTGTAGGATTTGGAAGTGGTGTACGATAAAGTACACCCACATTTCACTAGTTAAGTTGAAGACACACGTAATAGCCCAGTGATATAAACTCTTTACTTCTTCCGTCTCTATGCAACATTTTCTTTTTAGTCAATTGTCAGTTTATTATTGACAAGTTATGTGTCTTCATTATTATCGCATTTTTAAGCATAATAAAACCTTGTATTACATAAAGGTTTTGTCTGTTATTTCAATTTATTATGCTTAAAAAATCATGGAAAAATATCTAAGGCCAGAAAGGTTTGATGCCGACCCATCGGATACTACCGCATCCAAAAAATGGGAACATTGGCGTAAAACATTTGAATACTTCGTATCAAGTCAGAAGAAGGCGACCGCTCTTTCGTCATCAAAGCCGAGGCCCATTCCAATAGTTTCAATAACCTACCAGTGAACGCAGCTCAAAAGGAAACGGCTCAGGTTGCCTCCAACTGTCCTGCGTTTGATGGAGTCTGTCAAATTTGTAACAAAAAGGGACATTTTGCTTCAGTTTGTAAAAGCTCATCCAGAACAGCAAATTCAGTTACAACAGACAAGAATCATTCAGCATGTATTATTATGGCAGCATCACCTTCGTCCCTAAGAAAAGCTACTGTGCCTGCGTACATCAAAGGTATAAGAGCAGAAGCGCTCTTAGACACAGGAAGTTCCGTTTCTTTTATCAATGCCAGCTTCTCCAAACTCTGTGGACTTAAAACAAAGCCTAGCTATCAAACAATTTCAATGGCCTCACTTAACCATGTTTCGCAAGTCGAAGGCCAAACTTTTCAAACAATTAACATAGGAGATCACAAATACGAAAATGTGAATTTCCTTATCGTCAAAAATCTTTGCGCCGATATAATAATCGGTCATGACGTCCTCGGAGAACATGCGTCACTAGAATTCTCATTTGGTGGACCAAAGAAGCCACTTTACGTGTGTAATGAAGCTGCAGCATCTGTGCCGGCCGTACCACTTTTTGCAAACGTCTCTCCTAAATGCAGACCTATTACTGTAAAATCCAGGAAACACAGCGATGAAGATAACAAATTTATTAAAGACGAGAGCGACAAACTTTTAGTGGAAGGTGTGATTTAGGAGAGTAAATCACCGTGGAGAGCCCAGGTCCTCATAACGAAAAATGAAACGCATAGAAAACGGCTTGTAATTGATTATTCGCAAACAATCAATCGTTATACTGAGCTTGACGCATATCCACTACCCAACATAGAGGACTTAGTCGCTAAAGTAGCCAAAAACTCAATGTTCAGCTTAATAGACTTGAAAAGTGCGTACCATCAAGTGCCAATTTTGCCCGAAGAAAGAAAGTATACTGCCTTCGAAGCTATGGGTAATTTGTATCAGTTTAGGCGTATACCTTTTGGAGTGACAAATGGCGTCTCAAGTTTTCAACGAACAATCGATTGGATAACTAGAAAAGAAAAACTTCAGAAGACGTACGCTTATCTTGATGACATCACCATTTGTGGCCTTACTCGTGAAGAACACGACCAAAACTTAGAGCGCTTTATGACTGCGGCCAAAAAGTACGGTCTGACATTGAGTATGCAAAAATGTAAATTTTCTCAAGACTCTATTAATATTCTTGGCTACAACATTCACAACCACATTATCAAAACTGACAGTGAGCGCCTCAAGCCACTTATTGACTTACCGCCACCACAAGACATACCGACACTCAGACGTACACTCGGTATGTTCGCTCACTATTCCAAATGGATTCCTAAATTTTCAGAACGTATTCACTCACTTGTTAGGACAACATCTTTCCCTCTTACAAATGAGCAAAAACAATGCTTTGAGAGTCTGAAAAACGACATTGCTAAATCTTCAATTCATGCTATCGATGAAAATGTGCCTTTTAGTGTCGAAACTGATGCATCAGACCATTCAATCGCAGCAGTGCTAACGCAAGACTCCAGGCCTGTAGCATTATTTTCAAGAACCCTGAATCCAACCGAACAAAATCATTCTGCTATAGAGAAAGAAGCTTACGCTATCGTAGAATCATTAAAGAAATGGCGACATTACCTTATTGGTAAGCAATTTCGTTTGGTGACCGATCAACGCTCGGTTGCTTTTATGTTTAATATGAAACACTCAAGCAAAATTAAAAATGAGAAGATTCAAAGATGGCGGTTGGAACTTGCTGCTTACAAATTTGAAATCGTGTATAGACCTGGCAAAGAAAACTACGCTGCTGATGCTCTATCTAGAGTTTGTGCATCTACAGAATCTCGCACTGCCAAACTTATATCACTTCATGAAGCTCTCTGCCATCCCGGTGTTTCACGTATGTTCCATTGGATACGTTCTAAAAATCTACCATATTCCCTTGAAGAAGTCCGAAATATGACAAGCTCTTGTCGGACATGTTCGGAAATAAAGCCAAGATACGTACGAAATACCAGTGATGAACATAGAAGACTTATCAAAGCAACGGCACCCTTCGAACGCTTGAGCATAGATTTTAAAGGCCCAGTTCCAACGAATACAACTAACAGATTCATATTAACTGTAATTGACGAATTTTCTCGATTTCCATTCGCTTTTCCATGCTCAGACGTCAGCTCAAAAACAGTGGTCAAACACCTCAATAATTTATTCATGATATTTGGTTTTCCATCGTATATTCATTCGGATCGTGGCACAGCTTTTCTTTCTGCCGAGGTACAAGAATTTCTTCACGAAAGAGGTATCGCCACAAGCCGAACTACTGCCTACAATCCACAAGGCAATGGGCAAGTGGAGAAATTGAATTCTACACTCTGGAAAACAATACTTTTGGCACTAGAAACTAAAAACTTATCAGTTGAGAACTGGGAGCAAGTTTTGCCGCAAGCCTTACATTCTATTCGCTCCTTACTTTGCACCGCTACTAATTTCACACCGCATGAGCGAATGTTCAGACACCAACGGAGATCTACTAACGGAATTTCTATTCCAACTTGGCTAACGAATTCCGGCCAAGTATTACTGAAGAAATTAAACAGGAGTAACAAATATGAACCAATTGTTGAGGAGGTGGAACTATTACATAGTAATCCAGATTACTCCTATGTCAGATATCCCGATGGAAGAGAGACTACAGTGTCAAACCGTTATCTAGCGCCGCTGGGTTCAGATGACATAGCTCCCCAGGAAAATGAAACTGATTCTTTTGTTACACCACCTACATCACCGGTAATTGAGAACCGTAACATGACACCTTCTTCATCTACAGAGGCAGAAGAGCCGGTCTCTGACAACAGTGGAGGACGAGTGTCTCAAGAACGACTGCCTCTATCTCCACCACAGGAGACAATTCGTAGATCCAGTCGTGTGTGCAGACCAGGGATGTTACGGAGCTTCGACTCCGGTTCCGTTAAGTCGGAACTTCCGATTATTATTACACCTTCGGTTCCGACTTCGGCTCTGACACTTTTAAATCGAAGGTTTTAATCGGAGGTCCAATCATCGGCGGCGGCCTGTGTCGATTGTTATGAACAGGTTCATACATGTCGCGCGGGGAATCCCCCCGACTCCCACTACGTGCACTCTATCGTCAATTATATTTTCACTTGTTGTTAATTTGTTACGCACACGACACGTTCATAGGTTATAGATATTATATATATATAATATTATATATACCAGCAGAAGCTAGCCATAGTAATGTCCAAACAGTTTTGTCGAATATATTGTTAAGTAGTGATGAAGACGATGATAATACCACATCTGAAAAATGTGCAGTTTTAGTGATGATCCGTTATTGTGGTGGAAAGTAAATGGAAATACAAAATTCCAGCTCCTTCAATCAATTGCCCGCCAATATTTGTCGTGTCCACCAGGCTCGGTAGCGAGCGAATAACTTTTTAGTGGCGCTGGCCTAATCTACGACTCGTTAAGAAATAGATTGGACGGAGACAAAGCTTCAAAGCTTTTGTTCGTAAAGTATAATACACTACTTTTGGAGTCAATTCATTTGATTTAATTTGTTTTAATGCTTTTGTTCATTTAATATAATGTAATATGCTACTTTGGGTTTAAATTCATTTATTTTAATTTCTTGTTTATTTGGAAATATGCCAATTTTTTTTCATTGTTTGTGTTTTATTTTATAATTGAAAATTGAAATGAAAAAAAATTACTAAATAATGTTCTTTTGTCCTTAAATAAAAATTCTCTCTCATGCCACCACTTCTGATCCTGCCTCCGACTCCGATTCCGACTCCGGTTCCGACTCCGATAAAGCAAATTTAAAAACTCCGACTCCGCCTTCGGTTCCGATAAAACTACCTCCGTTACATCCCTGGTGCAGACCACCAACATTTTTAACTGATTATGTTACAGACTAGCGCGGGAGAATGATATAAACTCTTTACTTCTTCCGTCTCTATGCAACATTTTCTTTTTAGTCAATTGTCAGTTTATCATTGACAAGTTATGTGTCTTCATTATTATCGCATTTTTAAGCATAATAAAACCTTGTATTACATAAAGGTTTTGTCTGTTATTTCACCCAGCATTGAGGCAATATGAGCTAATAAAACAATATGTGGCGAGCATATTTCCATCAACCGGGCACAAATCCAGACTCCTTACTGCTACTGCGAATTCATATAGAGCCCAGGAGTTCTTGATCAGCAGTACAGCACTTGCAACCACTAGACCAATGAGGCAGTTGCCACTGTCATGCATAGGCATGACAGTGGCAACAATTCAATTAATAATTCCATGCATGTGCCTTTGTCACATTTTCACATCCATCGCCACCCTGGCCTTAGCGAGTGCTAACCAGGCACTCACTGTCTCGCCTCTTGTATTCGATACTACTACGGAAGTATACTACGGTACTAGGTAAATACGGGCATTCAAGGTTCAGGTTATTGTTCTAAGATTCATGGCATTAGTTACAGTTAGCCAATGTGTAGGTCTCCCATAATAAAATTATACGCTTTGGTGCAGGTATTCGGTCGCCCAGCGTCGGGTACGGGTAACCCTAGTATATAGTTATCTGTGGGGTAGACTACTTTGACAGTGACACTTGAAATGAAAATGAAATTGACAGTGACACTTACTGTAACTACTTTTTAGGAATAACGAAATTCATTTTAGTTGAGATTTTCATTTCACAATCCTTTTTTCAGCATAAGAGTATATTAAAAAGACAGAAAGGCACCTCAAAACCAAAATAAGTATGATATTAAAGTTGGTCAAAAGAACTTCTAGGTCTTTCAACATAATACAAGTTGCCTGTAGAAAACTGAATTCAAAAATACCAATATCACCTGTTCCAACATTGGCAAATGAACATGCTTCTGCTGTTAAAGTGGAGCGAAATACCATTGCTCTTTTAGAAAGACTTTCTTTGGTGAGTTACGACACAGAGGAAGGTGTGAAAATTTTAGAAGATTCCATTGCTTTTGCTAATAAGATTCTTCACATCAACACGGACGATGTCGAACCCTTATATTCAGTTTTGGAAGATCAGTAAGTACCGTAATGTTGTTGCTCCTATGTAGGTGAAATACTTTTACCACTTCCTCTTAAGGCTTTGGCCTCATCCAACATATTAATCACATGACAACATGACGACTTTACTATTTTCCAGAAACTTAACTTTACGGGAAGATAAAATAACACAAGGCAATTGCCAGAAGGAGATTCTTAAAAATGCCGCAGTAAAAGAGGATGACTATTTTGTCGCACCCATAGGAAATATACCATTACATGAAGTAGAAGTTGAACTAGAGACAACCAAAATTAAACAAAATGAGAACTGAAATCTACAAATTGCTTCAAATGAAACAATTCTTTACTGTCCGACAGATACAGGACAATAAAAATTGTGTAACATTAAATTTGAGGGAACCTAGTCACTTATTGATAAAAAATATTCATGTTAACTGGTTGCGGTACAACTATGCAAAATCTGATAAGCATCATACACCTGTCTTTATGAATGAAGCCAGTCTCAAATTAAAACAAGTTCCCACAGTTTTTGGTATTATAAAAGAAGAGCTGCAAATGTATGATAAGAATACAGCATTAGAAATACAACTTAGTGATTTATCCCCATTGAAAAAATCTTTACTTGAATTCAATTTGATAGTACCACAGCAAGATGCTATGCAATGCCTCATTCAGTGGCAGAGATATAGAAAACACTGGTGGAGTAGTGTGAGTATTATTTCATTTTCAGCAGAATAGCTGCTTATTACTGGATTGTGGCTATTAATGCAGTAAGTCAAATATGTAATCATTATGTCTCATTGTAACCTATTGTTTAGTTAATGTTAGTCCATTCTGATTTGCAGATATCAACCACACCAAGTTTATTCTCTACAAATGAGTTCAGGTATGAAAACAAGGCTGCTTATGTGGATATAGTTGCGCAATTGCCAAGCGGTCCGCAGCCTGTGGAAACCCTCAGTTTTAAAGCTGATGTAAATGTAAGAAACTAATGAGTGAAACACGAAACTATACTAACTCCACAATTTTCCAACTTAACGATCAAAATAGACCAACCAGCTAACATTTTGAATAAGAAATTATTTTTTGCAGTAACTATATTATTGCTTTTTCTTAATAAATTTGCAGGAAAAATCTAGCCGACTCACATGTTCAATGTGTTTAGAAAATGCATTAATTGTACTTTTACTGGATGGGCTAAATGTTAGTGCTGAGGAAGATTATTTGAGGCTTCACAGGAAAATCGCACCATACAAGATTTCCTTTGCTGTGGCTTCACAAAGTATGAATAGAATAATCTATGGCATGATGATTCATTCATTCATTCATTGATCATGATTGATTTTATGTACTTAATTGTATTATTTGTTTTTTTTACAGAACAATCAGCCAATGAGGCCTTTTTATGTAAACTAGCAGCTCTTCTGTATTATAAACTGGAATTAAATAAGGTATCAGGATGGTTACCAGACTTTTCACTTCCATTGGATTTGCAGGTTGTTGCTTTTGTTTACATAATAGATACCATTAAATTCTCCTTCACCCCTTAAAAACATAAAATATTCTTAATTCAAATAAATCCTCGACTAACATTTCAGTCAATATAAGTATACCATCCTGTATTTTGTTGTGGAATAATGTTTGGTAAATCCAAGGAAACTATTATGACCACTATTTTCGAGTTCTTGTTTTCAGTTTCCGCCCTGAAGTCCCATCTCCTGAACTAACCTGTTTATAGTGTTAAATATTATTTGTAATTCAAAATACACTTATTTCAGATAAAAGAAAATCTAAAGATGGGCGTTACATACACGGGAATCCTAGAAGACGAAACGCTAAAATACGGAATTTTTAAATTAATGAACAGTAGTACAAAATTGATGGTACTTAATGTTTTTTCTCATTTATTTTTGCATGGCCTTTTAGTAACTTGCTGCTTAGCTAAGACCTAGGTATTTTTATTTGTATTGTTATAGATTAGTATCTGCTCAGTATGGTAACCGTTACATCCATTCTAAACATAAACCACGTTTTTTTGTAAAGAAGCTTTTTGCTTGGGGGTCTTATGCCATCTCTCTAGCCACTCTTACAACATCAAGAGGCAGAAACCCCACTAAGCCCGTACCTAACCCTCACCTAGGGTTGCCAACCATACTTTATAATAACGTATTCTACTTTATTTTCGATAAATATACTTTATACTTTTGCATAAAAATAACGTATGCGAAAATACTTTATTTCTAATCCTTACTGTGATGCGTAAAACGAAACACTTAAATGGGTAATTTAATTACTGAACTATTTGTCGATACTGATGAGTCAAAAAAGAAAATCAATTATTATTGATAAAGAATTTTCAGAGAAAAATACTGTTGATAAATGGCAATATCTGATACCTAACTAATCAAATGAAAAAAAAAAAACATTTTTTATTCACTCTCTCTTCCTGCCACTTCAGTTTTTACTGAGTTTTTTCGGTAGCGAATCTGAATCGACAAGAAGAGAGAAACAGATCGTCCATAAAAACTATTTATTAATTTATTTAAATCTAAATTTTAGTTAGGAGAAACAAAAAATTGTTAGCGTTTGCTTAAAGCACCCATAAGTTTGAAAAATACTTTTTTTCTCTTCCAAATACTTTTTTTTTGTTCCTATTCAAAGAATTTGATACGTTATTTTTCTCAAAAAAAGTTGGCCACCCTACCCTTGCCGCCTCTTTTCTTTATCCATGATATTATTGTAGAAAACCACACAAATTTTTGTGTTGGCTATTATTTATGTAGGTACATTTATTACTTTATTATTTTTGTTTCAGGAACAAGTGCATGTAGCAGATTTTAGTAAGTATGCAGCATTAATATTCGAAAGTAAAACATAATAATTGTTGAAATTAGTGTTAGTAGAGAATAAACTTTTTTCTTAAATGATTAACTTGCGTTTAATTTGTTTTTATTTAATTAATTTCGTCTTTAAATTGTAAATTAATCCTAATTGAGCTAGGCAAAACATTCAGGGTGATAAATTCAGCCGAAAACAATTAAATAGTTCCTCAGTCGTATGGTATGTAGTAGACAGCTAGGTACCTATATACAAACGGTCCTTATGTAGGTAAGAGTACTTGCTAAACTTACGGCCCGTTTCACCAGCTCCGTGTTGGTTCTTGTCAAATGATTTTATCAGTCTACCTTTTATCTTTCAATAGTAAAATAGATATTTCCTATATAAACTTAAACACTAACGTGTCCTGATGTCCTTGAATCGCAGTTGATAAAATGCACGTAATTCTATATAACTAATACAGTCCATTGATGATTTCATTATTTACAGCTATGAACAACGCTTAATAGCCGCATTAAACATATACCTACTTAGACTTACATAATACCTGTGATAAGATGTTTTTCACCCAATACACAAAACGCTCTGAAAAATATGTAAGTTCCTAATACATGTACACTCAGACCAAATAAAATTTAAGCATTTATAAAACATAAAATTTAGGCATTTTAAGGGCAACGCACACGTAAAAGCACTGCACGGGATCCGCGTCGCCTCAACTCGGGCCGTTCAGGATTCTTTCTATGAAACTTCTGAAACTCACACTTTTAACACGTAACTGCATCGCCTCGGCTCGGGATCTGCTAAGAAACAGCAGTCACCGAGTTTATGGCGGGACGTCGCACTGTGGGCTGTAAATCGAGCTTCTTCAAACACGTTAAGCGAACGCTCGGCCGAGCTACATGATATGCGGAGTGGGGGGTGTTAGGTTTTATTTTTGTTACGGAATTTCTTGATACGGTCGCCGTGCTCAAACCCCGCGATAAAAGCTATGCAATAGCTTAAAATGTTGTATGGCGTCAAACTAATAAATCCAAATATCTTCAAAACTACTGTCTTAACTGTCTCCTTACAGATGGCTGTTCTATGTATAACGGTGACAACTGCGGTTTTTTATAAAAAAAATATATACGTTATATAAAAAATAGGTGAACTAAAATTTGTACTTACATCCGAACCAAAGGTTTTATAAACTTGAAATTTTGCAGAGAGGTTTCTGTATTTTAGAGAAACACTACTACTTACGTTATCAAAATTAAGAAATATTCAAACAAATTATTACTGTTGTGTTTTTTCATTAATAATAATATTACAAGTTAGGTAACTAATTAAAATATATATATACATATAAGTATACATGTATATGTATAATAAGATATACATACATAGATATACATTTAAATTACTCAGACTCAGGATTTAAATGAGAAACAACAAAAAAATTCGAAATCGCTCTCCTGAAGTTTGAACAAATCCAGGGTCTCGTTGCAAAGCTCTTGCTTTATTATTGAACTCATCTTGGGTCTTATTGCAAAATAACTGGGTCTGATGAAAGAAGTAACATCTTGAGGATATCCTCATTCGAATTTTGTCTGCTTTTCTTTCGCAAATTGTGTTCCCAAAATCTACGAAAGTTGGCATTGTCGGCCTGATTGGCATAATTGCGTTACTGGTAACGATATCTGCTCCGTGTATTTGCAGTATTGCGTATTACGTGTATTTTGCAATTTGCGCACTGTAGCAGGAATATGGTACCAATTATATAGTCATATTCTTTAAATTTTTCACGTCAGTATCTTGTCCTGAGGCAGCTGCGTGTAAAATCACTGCAAGTCTAATAATTAACTGTTCTAAGTACTTACTAACTACCCCTATTAATGTCATAATACCTACTAATAATTACAGTCATTTATGTCATGAAAATTAAGATAATTATATTATTTGGGTAATTAATCATTCCTAATAGGTCCAATACAGTGTTAAAAACGAGATCTTAGAATGTAACTAAATTAATAATAGTAATTAAATTATTACTTAATATTTTTTTCGTGATGTCATTGAACAGATTTCTTAATTTCGCTAATGTAGTAGTTTCTCTAAAATGCAGACACCTCTCTGCAAAATTTCAAGTTTATAAACCTATTGGTTCGGATGTAAGTACAAATTTTAGTTCAAACATTTTTTTTTTTATATAACGTCTACATTTTTTATTAAAAAAACCGCACTTGCCACTGTTATATAAAATACACCAAAAACTTTCAAATAATTTGTAGAACAGCCATCTGTAAGGATATAACAGTTGAGACAGCGGTTTTGAAGATATTTGAATTTATAACGTTGGCGCCATACAAAATTTCCAATTTTATTTTATTTTTTTATTTAGTTTACCTATGAAATGATATTCCTTATATATCTTCGTGTCTGTTGAAGCCATTAGAAACTTATCACAAGCAAAAAATTTTATAAAAGCGAAAAGAATTGAAATGCATATGAAGCTCGATTTACAGCCCACAGTGCGTCGCCTCGCTTACGACGAGCCGACACCCCGCATACGGAGAACCGTCGCCTTACTTACGTAGGGTCGTCGCCATCTTCACCCAGCCGTAAGCAGACTTCGGCCAGCCGCAAGCGAGGTGCCTAGCCATGAGCGGAGCGACCCATGCCTCGAAGGTGCTGAGCCGATCTTACATGTGTATGATCACCACCGTCGAAAAAGTCCACTATGGACCTAATTTAAAATTATGTTTTAATTCAATCGCTGATTGAACCACAGAAACTTACCTACTACCCTATCATTCTAGCACTAACTATAAAAATTTGAAAAACTACTCTTCACTTCCAAATTTTATTTATTCATAAATTCTTATAGCAAGACATTACAATAGGATCTTAGGACTAAACTGTATAAAACGCATTGTTTGATCTACATTTATGGAATAACGCCAATACCTGATTAAAATTTCATTAAGTAACTTTAATAACTGAATACGAATCTAAAGCAGCGGGGGAATTGCGAATGGCTTTCATTTTGACGGTTCAACAACATTCATTGCGTTATTTACGTTGTTGAGCAGACAAATTTTTCGAACATATGAAGCAATGGATTAGCAATATCCTTCAAAATTATTCAGATTGTAATTATTAATAGCGTGTTACGCAATTAGGGTGCAGGTAGCAGTTATTAAATTCTTTGCCAAACCACAAGTGGTGACTGTGTCAAGGGGTAAGGAAGACCACGTACTACCGTAGTAGTAGGTACCAAACTACAAAAACTAGTCATGGCTAAATTAGACGAATATTATAACTAGATACATCCTTAGGAAATCAATAAGGAACTGGGAATAAAATGCAGATCCGCCCTTTTTCAATTATGATTAGAATACAGGTAATTAAATAATGCTCAAGTATATAATATAAGTGAAAGCAAAATGAAAATTGAATAAGAAGCAATGATAAACCAATGGCATGCCTGACTTCCATTACTATTTATGTATTCAAATAAAGATAAAAATAAACAATGTACACTTAAATACATATTTATTTAATAAGTTGTGTGACAATGTATGGAAGGAGTGTTTTAATACATGGAATAATTGACATCCCATACATTGATATATGCCATGCATAGAAAACCTCACCATGACAATTTGCACACAAGTCCACATAATACTAATTTTGGTCTAACTAAACTCATTAAAAGAATTTGAGATAATATGGAAACAGGTGCATACATAATTCTAATGTATAAAACTTACCACGTGGAAATACGAATTAAAGTAGTTATCCCCTAAGATTAAGCTTTGTCTAAAATTCATAATGTCGAATATCTTACCTAATGGGAAGAAATGACAAATACAATAAAGTAAACAAAGTTCATATAATCTAAGGGTTAGATACAAAATCATGTCCTCGGTAATATATTGTTAAAAAGTTATTTAACTATTTGCGTCACAATAGGTGGCTATTAAAAATTAAATTGCACTGAAAATATTGTCAATAACTATATAGGTTAACCATAATTAAAATTAAGTACAGTCACGAACAATAAGGAGTGGTTTATGCCAATAGAATAGAAATAGTATACGACTATATATTTAAAAGTTATCATACAAACTGTGCTGTACTAATTATTACAGAATGCATTAATCCACTTGTTTTCTTCTTATTTTATGAGAAACCTGTTTTAAAGCAATGATTGAAATAATACAAAATGAGAATTTAAAGCCTCTAGTCATGCAATTTCATAATTATGTAGTTACTTCTCTGAATTATAACTCTTAAATAAAACATGTCAGATTTAGCACTATAATTATTACAACAATGCATACTATAATTTTATTCTAAGCATTAAAGATTGTAATTTATACCAGGAAGGTACCACATGCACATTAATTCTACTAATTAATGGAAGCCAAAAGAATATTATTGCTCTATATAAAATATTGTTTTAATTTAGCTTTTAATAAATAGGTACAAAATGTCCGATACAACCAATTTTAATACCTAATACAAATGAGAGAAATATAAAATATAAATTTTATAAAATGTTAAATAATTATGTACAGCAGCCAATATAATGTATTGTGATGGTAATAGCACTTAATATACAAGATTAAGACTGGTTTTAAATGCAAAAGACCATTTATTATTGCTTGTGGCTGTACAAGTTAATGAAGATACACAATCACACATAATTGCCATTAGTTAATCAACATTTTCACAACAGTACAATACCGGTAATGATTGTACAACTAGATCTTAGGTAATTTATTGGCGCACACAAATATATTCACAGACGTAACTGTCAGATTGATTTAATGCAATCCTCTTGCTTCCTGGCTTAAGCCGGCAACTGCAATTTCTTTCCTTTCAATACTAGAAAAAAAAGAAGATACTGTTATTGCATTAACATAATATTACAGGTTTACTAATTGGATAACATGTAACACTCACTGTAAGGTATCATTAGTATAAAGTCAAGGAAATTTTTGGCAATCCTAAGCTCATGATTGAATATCAAAGAAGCAGTACAAAGTAGAATGCATATTGTTACCTTTTGTAATGTAAAGATAGAAGAAATCACAGTATAGTACAGTTTGCACAACTCCAGAGATAATAGCAATCAGCTCATAGTGTTCCTCCACAACATAACGGTATATCTGAAAACAGAAGATAACATTATTTTCATTTAGAGAATTAAAAAAATATAATATGTTTACTGCACATCCCTTGGGTGGAGGCTACTGAGGACTTTCGGGGCAAGAACCATGGATAATCAATGGTCTCGTTATTGGGGACATACTTGTCTAAATACTTAGTATTCCAAATATTTTACCTTTATTCAGATTTTGCAGATTAATTTTTGTTTTTACACAAAACAAAAACATGTATGATTAACCGGTTGAATGCCGTAATTACAGAAACAATTAAAAAGCCATTGTGTCTTGCCTGAATCCATGTTCCAGCATACGAAGGGTTAATGTTATATTTAAATAAATAATGTATAATGGTCATACATAAGTATTATTAAACTAAGTACAATTCAATAAGATTTTAGTTCCCATTGAAAGTGGCAGTCAAGTTTAACTTACCCAGTTCAAGAGGTACAAAGCTCTGTATGATCCAAGGGCAAACAGATAGTGGGATGTAATACTTTCAGCTTCTCCAGTCTTTGACACCAAGAACAATTGTGGTAAGATAGCCACAGACTCCAAGTAAATTGAGAATGTCCATAGTACCTGAAATGGTGACAATACTATTTTAATATAATTACTGTTTGATTAGATCCACTTACTGATATAATTCAAAATATATCTACAATGGGGCCATACAATAAGTATCTGATTTTACAAACCCTTATTTTCAATCCGCAAACTAAATGAATAGTACCTCCCTACATGTATAGTTAAATCATAAGAACTTCTTAGCTCAAAATCAAAACCATACTAACCTCCATCACTGTGAATTCATGGTTTATCAACAAAGACATAATCAATGTAGGTATCAACAAGAATTCGATCCTGAATGTGTCGTGGTTGTGGTCATAAGTCGCTTTGAACTTGACATACATCAGGTAAACAGTGGCGTATGAGGCCATAATGAATACCATCTTCATGAACGTATTGTATGCCGAGATGTAATTGGTTAGCAGATCCAAGTAACGCGCCGTGTACACCACGGAGAAAAGTATCTGCGACTTTCCTGATATACCTGATAATAAAAATCAAATTGAAGAAGTTTTGATTGGAAAATACATATATAATGTGCCGGTTGATCGGATCACGTCGAAGTCGATATAACTTACCCGCACATGATCTAGTTTTCCAGATTTTGAGTAGTAATATTATAATAGCTAAAAGATGGGATAAATCACCAAGTAAACGGAAAATATTCATTTTTTACAGAAATGCTTATCTCAGTTACGCCGCGTACACTATCATTCAATTCAAGCAAAAATGACGTGGCTGATTGACATGACACAATTGACACAACTTTTTAATTAATCCCAACAATTATTTATGTGGCAAGACCACACCAAAAACCAACAACAATGTTTCTGAAAAAAAAAAAACTTACCTTCGGAGTAGACAAGTGTATTTGGATACGAGTGTATTTATATACCTGTGTATTTATGTATACTTATCAGTGGTTTATGTAGCTGAATAATAAACATGAACATTTTTTTTTTATATTGAAAAATTGGTTCATTGTATAAAACAATTTTTTTTTCCAACGGCTGGAACCGGTACTGGCAAAGGTCGAGGCAAAATGCAAAGACAAATTGTCACCGGCAAGTGGCAAGATCGGAAAAGATGAAACATATTTTGATGAATTTTTGCTTCTAACCAGCAGCCGCATCTTGCTTTTGGCTGGATGATAACCAACCAAAAAGCCTGGTATCCAAAATTGTTTTTATCATCATGTGGCAGAGAGTGTGTGGTAGTGTCAGATTATTGAGGTTATTTTCTTTTCGTAATGTCAAGTGTACCGTGTGGTAAACAGAGGTTATAAATGATAAACCTTTTATTTTTGTAATGTGAAGCATCGTATTCTTAGCATTTTTGCATTGACTAAAGTGCACATTTCATAGTTTGTGTAATTGGAAATATAAATTAACCAAAATGGTGAGGCATAACAATCAGTTGCCGAATAATCTGACGCAGCTACAAAACTTGATCAAGAGGGACCCCGAATCCTATAAAGAAGAATTCCATCAACAACTCGCTCACTTTGAAACCACTTTGGAAATTTTCAACTTGAATCCCACACAGTACAACAAAAAGCTAGATGAACAATCCATGTTCTTGGCACAAGTAGCCCAGTGCTATCTCAATGAAATGAAGTTATTTCCCCAGAAAATAGTTGATGTTTTGAAAACACACAACACAGTTCTGCACAATGACATGCGGCTTTCTTTGTGCAAATGTCTAATTTTATTGAGAAACAAGAATTTTATCACAGCTTTTGATTTATTGGAGTTGTTTTTCTTACTGCTGAAATGCCAAGATAAACATTTAAGAGAATTCTTAAAGACCCATATCATAACTGACATCAAAAATATGAACATGAAACATAAAGATATGAAGTTTAATTCTACATTACAGAACTTTATGTTTTCAATGTTACAAGATTCTAATCCCAAAGCAGCAAAATTGTCTCTTGATATATTAGTTGAATTATATCACAAAAACATTTGGAATGATCAGAAGACAGTTAACATTATTGCTGACATTGGTTGCTTCTCCAAAATAACTAAAGTTATGGTTGCCTCATTGAAATTCTTCCTGGGCAGAGATGAAGAAGAAAAAGAAGAAAATTCTGACAGTGAAGATGAAATAGATCCTAGAGATACAATGATTGCAAATAAATTCAACAAAAAGACTAGGAAAAGAGACAAAATGGTAGAAAAGGTTAAGAAACAGGCAAAGAAAATGAAAAAAAAGAAACAAAAAGCTCCAGTGTTTAACTTCTCTGCATTACACCTGATAAACAATCCTCAAGGATTTGCTGAAAAATTATTCAAAAAATTGGAATCGTCTAATGACAGATTTGAAGTCAAATTAATGCTGTTGGATGTTATTTCAAGATTGATAGGCTTACATGACTTATTCTTGTTCAACTACTACCCGTTTATTGCAAGATTACTTCTACCGCATCAACGAGAGGTAACTCGCATCTTATTATTTGCTGCCCAAGCTTCCCATGAGCTAATTCCACCTGAGATTTTAGAACCAGTCATGAAAGCTATAGCGAATAATTTTATAACTGAAAGGAATTCTACTGATGTCATGGCAGTTGGCTTGAATGCTGTTAGAGAAATATGTGCCAGATGTCCACTTGCTATTGGTGAAGATTTGCTTCGAGATTTGGTTCAATACAAAACATACAAAGAGAAATCAGTTATGATGGCTGCAAGATCTTTAATTCAGCTTTACAGACAGTCAATGCCAGATATGTTGCATAAAAAAGATAGAGGCAGACCAACAGAAGCATCAGTAGAATTGAAAAACAAAAAGTATGGTGAAACAGAAATCACAGACTACATACCTGGTTCAGAGGTATTATTGGAGAAAGAAGAAATTAAAGCTACAGAAAAAAAGAAAACTAAAAAATCTAATAAAAAGAAAGATGATTCAGATAGTGAAGAATGGGTTGATGTTGCTTCTTCTGATTCTGAAATTAATATAACTGATAGTGAAGACAGTGATGAAGAAGGTGATGCTGAAGATGAAGAAGTAGAAGGTGATGCTGAAGAAGTAGAAGATGAGGAAGAACAAGAGAATGAAGAAGAAAATGATGAAAATGGCAAAGAGTATGCTAGTAATGATGTAGACAATAGAAAAGAACCAAACAAAAACACTACAGACAGAAAATTTTTGAAGGCTAAGCGTAAATCATTGGATAAGAAAAATATGGAGGAAAAGGTACAAAGTGCACGAGAAATAGCCATGGAAACTATATTTACTGATGAAGATTTCAAACGTATTGAAGCAGCACAACTTAAAAAGGCGGTAAGTGGCCCTAAACGTAAAAGTAACATAACAGAAGAGGAAGACGAATCTGGAGAGCTTGTACAACTGTCTGCTATAGAAAACATTCATAAGAAGAGGAAACATGATAAGGATGCTAGGTTAGATAGTATTCATAAGGGACGAGAAGAGCGAGATAAATATGGATACAAAGATAGAAGGAAGAATATCCACTGCTCCAAAACTAACAGGGAGAAAAGGAAGACCAAGAACTACCAAATGGTTAAGCACAAAGCTAAGGGAAAGATCAAGAGGTCTTTTAAAGATAAACAAATAGCATTCAGAAATTATTTGATCAAACAAAAGAAGATGCGTTGATTAATGTACTTGTATAACAATAAAAGGTTAAAGTTGAAGTATTTGAGATTTATTTGTAAAAATACCTATAGTACATTCGCGTTAAGAATGCAGTGAGTCATCATTATCCGTCGGCCTAGCCCCGCCCCCTAACCAATCAAATCTTTTCAAATTACAAAGTCAAGTTCACAATGACAGTTGAAGGCATTGCTTCGAACGCAACGGTTGTGTCGTTATAGTCGTAATACACCTTTATCTTACAGTTGCACTGATGACTCACTGCATTCTTAACGCGAACGAACTGTAGTTCTCAACTTTGTGTATTTTAGGGGCCAAGGGGCGCCTTATGCAGATCTCGCTACATCCTAAAACTAGCCTCAAGCCAGCACTGAGTTTAGGCTTGCCATCCGTCCAGGTTTTCTTCGAACTTGTCCTAGTTTGGAGGGCGCCCGGGCGGGGTTTTTAAACTAATTGTGACATTTTTTGTGTCCGAGGAATCTAGATTAATTGAAAGATAACAATGAATTAAAACAAATCTTCGTACTTAAGGGGGATGCGACAAGGTAGCCGACGAAATTCAAAATTTCTTACGTTTTTTGCAATTTGCAGGTCAGTATCAGGTTGTATGATGATTTAAATATGATTCGCGGCCGTATCAACTACTACTCGCATCTATTATTCCTGTTTTAATTATTATACGTCAATCTAAGCCATTCGAGAGGGTGTCAAATATTTCGAGCTCGTTTCGCTCGCCCTTCATAAACACATGCCTAAAGGGGATCCTTAGTTGTAGCACGCCATTATCTTTTTTTTTTGCAAATTGCAGCTTTGTTTTACGTCGTATGTTGATCAAAATGCGATTCGCGACTGTATGAATGATATATTTATTGAATAATAATCATCACTTTCATATCTATTTTGACGTTCAAAAGTGCCTTTTATGTGCCTATTTGAAATAAATGATTTGACTTTGACTTTGACTTTGACTTATCAATCATCAAACTTTGGAAATTTGTAACACTTTGTGAACAAACTAACTTTCGCATTTATAAATCAGGATTAGTCTATAGGCTGTTTTATTTGACGCTACTATGTATCAATTTTCCAAATGAACGACATATTTAAATTTTCGAGTTCATTACTAACCAGTGTTGCCCACATTTAAAGCTCTACACCAGATTCAACTTCTAAATCCACCAGAAAACCACTAACAAAAAACGGCTCTCACTTTTTAACCACTAAATTCTCCACTAAACCATCCCATGAGACTTCAAATCTCCGTAGTGACTCCATAAAATCGTACCACAAAATTTGCATTTCGCTACTTGACCAGTAGTACGTTTAATAACTTGAAGCCAATCTTAAAAATGTGGGCTCTGAATTTGGCAACGGTCGTCATAACCCTGCACCCTAATTACGTAATACACTATCTATTACATTCTGAATCATTTTGAAGCCAATTGCTAATCCATTGCGGCATGTGTTTGAAAAATTTGTCAGTTCAACAGCGTAATTAACGCAATGAATGTTATTGAACTGTCAAAATAAAACCCATTCCTACTGTTAGTGTGTTACGTAGTTACCCCGCTGGTCACAACTCGCGGAGCGGCTTTGATTTATGAAAATGGTTAATAAACTTCTTCCTATAACTTTTAACTATTTGATATTTTAGAGAAATTGGTTTTATTGAAATGTTTGTTAAAGTATTAGGTATCCAATGAAATAGCAATGAAGGCCATTCAACTTAAGAGTTTAGAGAAAAGTGATATTTAGTGCCGAATTCTGGGAAATTTCCATAAATACATAAATGTTGGGTTTTCTCGAAACCCATGAATTTACGTCTAGGTTTTATGCAGTGCTTAATTGTTGCAAATGGGTCATACTTTCACGTCCTGAAGGAATACGTCAAATTACAAGTCATACATAAGGTGAGTGGGGGCAAGATCGAACGGTTTTTTGATGAGATGAGCAGTGTTGTATTTGAAGTCTTGTAGAACAGTTCATATTAGCTTATGCTAAAAATTTATTTGTATTGAGTAAAGAGCAAAGAGTATATTTTTCTATCATATTGATAACATCCTGTTAAATCTGTTCCAAAGCATTAAAAAAAATTAAATTAAATGTTTTTATCACGAGAATGAAACAGGGGGAAGACGAAAGGGTGATGGGGAAAGAACGAAATAGTTTCTAAAATCGTTCAAATGATTATCAGACGCCGTTGGTCGTCACTAGTCTATAGTTTGAAGTGCGATAAAAACTGAGAACTGCCTGAAGTGTCAAAATACCTTTAGTTAACAAAGATATAATATGTTTGTATTTTTTTATATTTCAATCTTACCCCAACCGGGGGAGATTGACATAGAGGTTCTCAAACTTTCCACTTTAATTGCTTAAGGTTATACTGAAAATAAAACATCGCTATCAATCACATATATATTTTTATTTTACTCTATCCTAATACCAATATATTACAAAACAGAGAGTTTGAAGAGTAGCAATAGGTATATTGTAATGTTTTGCCGCACCGTATAATGTCAATTCCTTCCGTTTTACTTACTCTATGGTGTTAGCAACATCGTCACGAGTGTAGGAAGTTGCGCGTAGAGGTTTCCGGACGTAGTTACGTGACATGGTGATTTTGAATTGGCAAAATGCATTTATTGAATAGTCATTCGGTAGTCCTAAGTTGGTATTTATAATAATAATATTTGTAAGTACTTCTAGATATAAATGGCCGAATTTGTCTCGCTGACAGTTTATTACTGTGCATCCGTTATATTGGCTGAAACAAAACAATAATTTTATTCTAATTAAATATTTCAAAGACAGTATGTAATCACTAATCATTTATACACAAAATTAATTAATTCAAAATTTGCACAACCGATATTCTATATGAACATCATAAAATCATAAAAGGGTAGGTACATATTATTTTATTTTGTATACTTATCTTATCACAACAGTTTGAGAACATCTGTCTATTAGTATGACTTTTGAAAACGGGGTAAGGTCGAAACTTTTATATGTTCTTCTTACCCCGTCAAATATTGGTGGGTAAAGATGGAAAATTGAAATAAATCCTAAAATACGAAAAATATCCATATTTGGATGTAATAACACAACTAAGAATTAAAAATAATGAGTAGATATTCCAATAAAACATTCGTACCCACCTCGTAAGTAAAGTTACAGGACACGGGGTAAGATTAAAACACTCGATTAATTTGCGTAAAAGTCACTGCGCAGACATTTGCTTTTTTCACACAACCATTAACTCAAAGCGGCAAACGCTGACTGAGATGTGCGACGTAACAAAATGGCGATCTTAATAATGTTGCCATCACTGCAAAAACTGCATTAGGTCTGGCGTTATGGACAACTTTTTGTGTTACCCCGTTTTTCATCTTCCCCCCACTCACCTTACTGTATTTCGAAACGTGTAAGTGGCTTAGGGGTTGAATGATCCCATTTTCAGTAATTGAAACTGAATTCTACTAAACCACTAGTAAAATCCACCAGCCACTAAAAGTAATATTTCGCCACTAAAAAGGGGGTCGAAACCACCAGTTCTAGTGGAAATTCCACTAAGCTAGCAACACCATAACTAACTCCCACTTCCAAAAACTATTTACGATTTAAGGAAAAATTATTAAGATGATCATACAACCCAAACCCCTAAAATTGATATCCATATCCATGCCGACTGCCATTTTAAATAAAATATAGATGACACACTCGTAATCATTATACCTACTAAAAATCCCTGGAATTGATAGCCATGTCTATTTTCATAAAAAAAAATCATCCGCCATCTTGTATTCTAAAACTGATTACAAAATATTCATAATCATATAATCATCTCTACCTCAAAAATCCCCAATAATGAATATCATAATGAATAAAATAAAAAAATCGCCATTTTGAACTTGATTTATTTATTTCTAAGCCGATTTAGTTTGGTAGAGCTAGTACTTATTTACAAGAAAGCGATGCACTCGTGCTTCCTAGGGCGCGTCTTGACAAAGCGCGAGTAGAAAATGCATGAAGAAATTTGAGAGCGTTCTTTAGTTTTCTCATATAAGAAAAAGTTATTTATTTAGGTACAAAATATTTAGTATTTCTTTATAGGATTAAACAGGGTGGCACACAGTGGGCTGAAATTGGGCTTTCATAGACATTTTCATTTGATTTTTTAAGTGGTGTACCGTATAACACGAGTAAACTCTTACCACCGCCTAGAAGAGTACGGATCTCTATCTCGCTCGCTCCTATTGTTTAACCTACTCGCAGGGATCGCTAGCCGGCTGAGAAAAGCGCCTATTGTTCCGTTGGTTGGGTGGGGGATGTCGGACATCATGTCGTCTAGCTACAACACCAAAAGACGTGCACCACTAGAAGTGACTAAGGCCAGCTTACGAATACCCCAGCCCCGGTGCGTCCGCTACTCAACAGCGACGGGGCGCTTAAGTACGTAGTGGAGGACCGGGCGGAGGTCTTCGCCGAGCACCTAGAGCGTCAGTTCCGCCCCAACCCGACCCGCGACATCGAACATGTCGCAGCAGTCGAGAAACACCTGGGAGACTACTTCGCAACGCCGATAGCTCCCGATGAAGACGCTATCTATTTCTCGCCGGGCGCAGTCAGACGCGCCATCCTTAGGACGAAGCCCAGGAAGCCCCCGATGCTGACGGTATCACCAACACAGTGCTGCGCCACCTGCCGTACCGTATGGTAGCGGCGCTGGCGCGCCTATTTACGGGGATAGTGCGCACGGGAACCTTTCCCGCTTCGTGGAAGGAAGGGCGCGTCATTATGCTGCCCAAGGCGGGATAGAATATCCTCAAGCCGGAGAGCTATCGGCCGATCACGCTGCTGCCGACGGTCTCCAAGGTGTTCGAAGCACTCCTGCTGCGACATCTCCTACCGCATATCGCACCGCGCCCAGCGCATCGGCAATCGTCGGGCCTCCCTTAGGCGTCTAGGGGTCTCACCTGGCGGGGACTGACCGCCGAGGTGCCGTGAAGAAAGCGGCGCTATGTATTAGCTTCGTGGCGCGCCTACAGAAAACAATATAGCAACCACTCACATGAGTGTGCGTCGCTACGCGCACCCAATAAGCAGCAAGCCAATGTCGCAAACACGATGAGGGGCCCGTATTTATGGGTCCCAAAGATGACGCCGCGACCAGAGGGTAAAGCGCCCTGACATCGCTCGCCACGCCCCCGCAATCGCTATTTCTCAACTTGAACAAGGAAGTTCCGATCACCGACGGGAAAAGACGTACCTACAGTATAATGTACAAGCATCCTCCGCGACTCTCGCAAAGTTATAAGTTTGTTTTGTATTTTAATTTGAAGTTGATTGTAAATAAACGAAATTTAATGTACTCGCATTAAATCTTTAATTTGAGACCATGATTGCCTTGTAGTTGTATTTCTGAAAAACGGCGGTATTTGTAGAAAAATGTGATAGCCTCCATAAAAAGCCTACTCTGGCACTGTAAAACGGGAGTGATATGCAAGTTCGAATGACGTTGTTTCGAAGCACGCTACTTCGAAAAAATTGCGAGTGGTACGCCAGTTCGAAAGTAATGGTATCAAAATCCACTGTTGCGTTAATTTGCCTGGGAAACCAACTCACGACCCAGTGTTTACCAAAAACTACTTACGCTGCGATAGTGTATTTATTTATAACTAGCTGCCCGCCCCGGCTTCGCACGGGTTGCGGTACTTATCTACGGCGTACCCTACCTACCTACCCTACCTACCTACCTACCCTACCTACCTACCCTACCTACCTACCCTACCTACCTACCCTACCTACCCTACCTACCTACCCTACCTACCCTACCTACCTACCCTACCTACCTACTCTACCTACCTACCTACCCTACCTACCTACCTACCCTACCTACCTACCTACCCTACCTACCTACCCTACCTACCTACCTACCTCCCTAACTCCCTATCCTACCTAACAAAAAAAAAAAAAAAATACCTTTATGGTATTTATTTTATGTTCTGTGTCAAATGTAATCAAAAGTGACAGCTGGCAGCATAGGACAATCGCTAGTTTTTATTCTGAATCATCTGTTATATTTGTGTTTTGTATTAATTTGAAGCTTTAACGTGAAGTACTAGTGAACTGATTATAAATATTTCACAAAGATATAATTATGTTAAAACCAAAAGCATTGACTCAAGTGCTTAGCCAGGCAAACACAGGGGGAGTTGAAAACACATTGTGGGTGTCATAATATTTACAATATGTTTATGTCGTATTTATTACCATACCAATCATAAAGATGTTTAAATTAAATTATTCCAGGTTGTTAAATCATCAAGGAGCACTCTTGGCATACTCAGGTTATAATGACAAAGACGCAAGAGTTACAGCAGCAATCGCTAGCAACGTATGGTCAGCATACGAAAAACACGGAAGGAACGTTTTCAAAGAAGATAAATTGCATCTGATATTGGTCGACTGTTCGAATGGAAAAATTGCTATAACACAAGTTGCCAATCTGTTACTGTGTCTTTATGCTAAAGAAACAGTTGGATTTGGTATCCTAAAAGAAAAAATTAATGCTATAGCTCAATACCTAGAAGGGCCTTTAAAACAAGTTGCAAGTTCATAACGTTTCGAAATTGTCTTGTAAGGTATTGATTTAAATATTATAAGAATGTGTTAAGCATAATGTAAATTTTTTATTAAACTTATTATAATCAAAACAGTAATTTTTATTTTTGGTGTACTTAATTATTCAAGTATTCTTTGCATGCAAAGGTAGTTGGAAGAGGGTTTTTTATCACTATTGCTTGTGGCATTCAAGCAGTCAAACTTTGTTGCACCATAAATTTGTGGGGTACAGTTCGCGCAAAACTTTATGAGCTCTTGGAAGTTACAGTGAGTAGCTATATGCATAATATTGGTGTTCGAGGGAACTCTCACTCAACGGTACAATACGCGGTTTCATTCTTGGGCGTAAGTTCAGAGGGCTCTTAAAGTTTTGCGCGAAATTTATCTGGACTGTATTGTATAGGGCTGGTGTTTGCAACTCCACTTCTGCATGCATACTCTGCATATGGGGTAGCTGGACAGGTGTTCATCAGAATGGCGTGTTTATGACTACAATTATTGGCCATGCGATAAGCGTGAGAGCAATGTACCGAATGTATGTACAATGTGTAGCAATGTACTAATTTAAAACCACAGCTTTTAGAAAAAGTATGTGAGCCACCAACCTGATGTCAGAATGGCGGGTGTATTCTAAATTTGAACAAATTACCAACAACTAACGGACTGTGAAAAAAAAATGAATGTGGAAATGCAAATATTGATATGTAGATTTATAAAGTCATTATTTATGTACTAGAGACTTCAAATTTTATTTGATTTACTTATTATTATTACATCTCTTAACAGATACCTGTTAATATTTTATATTAAAGCTATTAGATTATCTAAAAAAAAACCTATATCATTGTTTTAATTTAGTAGTTTGTTAGTAATGTTATATAGTTAACGAATGCTTCCTCTCTCCTAACTCACTTATTTTGCTGTGCCCGACAGGGTCCATATGATCTAATTATAAATTTACCACCTAAGAATACCTACATATGGAATGCAATAAAAGTATTGAGTATTGAAATGCCTACCATAGCAATGTACGTTATCATATTAAAAGCATAAGCATATGACAGAGTAATTTTAAAAATAAAATTCTCCACATTTTAGAGTCTATCCAATTGTATTAGCAACTAGTTGTGCCCAGCATATGTTGCTATGTCTAAATTAAAGGGATTTCTTATGTGAAATGACAATTCCTTTATGCGACTTTTAAAGTAGTTTTAATAGCTATTACCACAATGATTAATAACTTGTCATATTTCTAAAACAATTATTATTTAATAGAGGTAGGTAGCTAGTATAAATAAAAAAAGTATTATCATCATTCTGCCGATACCTGGATTTAAATAATAAAATTATTTTTGTCCATAAACAAGGCAATGCATAATCATATTTTTCCGACTTCTTTTTGTTCTATTGCTTAAATCATCAAAACATATCCATTTGTTTTTCACATCAATTAATTAATCATCCATCGCTCGTACATTGCTCTCAGGCATATCGCATGGCCATTTGTAGTTATACACCCGTCATTTTGATGCATACGCTGGACTGGCCAATGCAGCAAATACATTTATTGATTAAATGAGTTCCTTGGTATTTTTATATTTTTTATTTTAAGATACATCCCCATGCTGGGCCAAGACTTCCCCACCTAGTTCAGTGAATTAGGTTCATAATTAACCGCTGTCAATCGTACGCACAGTAAATTAACAATTTAATTCTGACACAATTTTATAACTTCTAATGTTAAATATTGTTCAGAAATCTGTTGTCCTAATATAATTGCAAGAACTCATGCCAACTGAGTCCTAGTCCTGTGTATCCTAGTACAGGCATCGTACTTTGTTTTACCTACATTACTTCTAAGATATAAATTGTAGGAAATTTACCAATTTTAATTTTTGTATATTTATTAGTTTATTTATTAGTTCCGCCTGCCAAACTTCGCTGTGTACACACCATAGATTATACACTTATATATAGGAATATATTATTATTATATTAGGAATATATATAATAATTTAAATATTATGTAGGTACACACGGCTACATATCAAGCATAGTACAGTACAGCATAGTACAGTATAAGCTGATCTCGCATTGTACGGAAATCCTATACAATGCGAGATCAGCTTATACTGGAAAGTTATAGCTTGATATGTAGCCGTGTGTACCTACATAATATTTAAATTCCCCAACTGCAACACTAAGCAGTAAAAGCCTAAAGTCCCCGCCACGAGAAGCTATAAATTTTGTAAATAAAGAACTTCTACTAAGTTACGTAGCGACAATTCAATCAACAACAAATAATCCCAAATTCAATTAACTCAAAGTAACATACGTGTAATACGAAACTAACAAGCAATTTCACTTGGTCGGGTTATATTTTAGCGATATAAAGCGCTGTCGTCTAATGTTTTGTGGTACTGGAACGCATCTGACTCATGGAACGTAAACATTTGGGCCGCCATTTTGAAGTAAGTTCACGCTGACGCTGTCAATGCTGTCATTCGAGTTTCGAATGCGTCTCAGTTTGTTTGTGTTGTTTTCGCGATTTAGGTTATATTGTTTGTTATAATACTTATATCCCTATATAAAAATAAAAATTATTACAAAACTGTTTCTTTTAAGCTATTGCATAGCTTTTATCGCGGGCTTTGAGCGCGGCGACCGAATCAAGAAATTCCGTAACGAAAATAAAACCTATCACCCCCCCCACTCCGCCTACCATGTAGCTCGGCTGAGCGTTCGCTTAACGTGTATGTATATGGTACGACTGTACTTGAATTAATGTCAAAGAAAAAAAATACTGCTAAAATAAAAAATAAATAAATAATTATAATTGCATAAGTTGATAAAAAATGCTATGCAATAGCTTTACCGCAGCAGTCCCCGAGTGCCACACGTGTATTTTTTTTTCATTTGATCTAAAGGTTGCGAATCCCTGAATGTGTGTTTACAAAATTTATAGCTTCTCGTGGCGGGGACTTTAGCTAAGCATTATTTGGAGGCACAGACTATATAGAGAGTTATGAAACGGGTTGGACTGTGCAGAATGTCAGAAAATCATCAGAGACATTTTTATGCATGTTTTGATTCCCTGAAGGTTAGACTTCATTATAAGGCACGTAGGCAGTATATAGGTAATGGTCTCAGCCTGTGCACATTTATAAAAAACTTTCCTTTTTTGTGACACAGTGACACTGACATTTTACTACTTTTTGACATTTTCATGTTGGCACTTCTGTTGCAAAATTTGTTGTCAAATTGCCGCAATTGCCCGCAAAGTTGTGTGTAGTCTATTGAAGATAATTTTATTGTTTTGCTATAAGATTTTTGTCCAAATATTCTGCGATAAGGCTGTACAATGAATTTATCCGACGATAATACATTTGGAAATGGACTTCTATATGTGGGATTTAATCAAGATCAAGGTAATGGGGCTGATCTAGTTGTTGTTCATTTGCTTGGGCTTCATGTACAAATCGGTTTACATTTTTGTTTTGCAATCTTCAGGTTGTTTTGCTTGCGGAACGGAGAATGGATTTCGGGTGTTTAATAGCGACCCACTTAAAGAAAAAGAGCGACAGAATTTCGCTGAAGGCGGTCTATCTTACGTGGAGATGTTATTCAGATGCAATTACATGGCCTTAGTAGGAGGTGGTAAAACCCCCGTGTATCCCCCGAACAGAGTTATAATATGGGACGATTTGAAAAAAGATTCTGCAATTTCACTTGATTTCAATAGCCCTGTTAAGGCTGTAAAACTTCGAAGAGACCGCATTGTTGTTGTTTTAGGTAAAGTTTACAATATGTTTGTTTATCAGTATGTTAGTGTAATCAGCTGTTTTTTTTGTAATTCAATAATCATTGGCATATTTGTGTAAATTGAAAAAAAATATTCACTGCAATTGGAAAGCAAAAGTATTCTCTAATAAAGCATTTTTTGTCAGTATGAAACACTAGCAAAACCATGGTTATGTATTTGTAAGCATAAATCAAGGTTATTGTTGATTTAAATAACTGAAGCTATTACTCCTTACTTAGCTTACCTCCACTTATTTTTGACATACTGTAAAGATGTATGATTAACTGTATTATAACTTTTTGTAGAGAACTTGATCAAAGTGTACACATTTACGGCTCAGCCGCAGATGCTGCATGTGTTTGAGACTTGTCAGAACTCCAGAGGGCTGTGTGTTGTGTGCCCCAACAGTAATAATGCCCTGCTTGCATACCCCAGCCGTAAAACTGGACATGTTCAGGTAAACTTGGATACTTATAGTAAACATTTAAATAAATGATTAGTGGTCTACTTGATTTATTTAGTTTTTATTTAATTATAATAATCCTAGTCTATCTATCTTGAATTTATAAAAACGTACAGAAAACATAGTCAGTTACAACAGTTGAATACAGTTTCAAGTTTATAAGTTTTCCTTTATTTTATTTTGTTTTGTCTATTTAAAGATGTATTGTGCATAATTGTTTCCTGTTATATCTACCTCCAATACTGTAATAGTCCTTTAATTATTTATTAATTTACCTTTTAAAAACTATTTGCCCCTTTATTATTAAAAAAATATGATTATGAAACCCATGATGAGAGTAAATAATTTATTGGATAAAGTGAATTAAATAAATATTAATCTCCAATTATTATACATATATATTCCAATGTCAATTAATGGAAACAAAGAACTAACTTCTTTGTCCCTGAATATTATGAAATTGTTTATTTCTAAACAGTTGGTAGAATTAAGCAGTCATGCAGGCCCAAGTACAGCACCAGAGGGGCACTTGATAGCTGCACATGAGGCTCCACTCAGTTGCCTGGCACTAAACGTAGGAGGCACCAGGCTGGCTACGGCCTCTACTAAAGGCACACTCATTAGAGTGTTTGATACAGCTACTGGACAGAAACTTGCTGAACTCAGGAGAGGTGCACATCAGGTAAAGTAATGCTTTTCTCACAATAAACATCAGGAATCTATACTGCACTGTATACATACCAAAAGGTGACAATTAAAAGCTGTCACAGACTTGCATGATGATGTAAAATTATTCTGCGTATTTTTTAGAACTTATTTTCCTTGTTTTCAGGCTACAATTTACTGCATAAACTTTAATCACTCAAGCACCAACTTGTGTGTCACATCAGACCATGGGACAGTTCACGTTTTTAGTCTCGAAGATGAAAAGCTAAACAAACAATCCAGTTTGGCGACAGTAAATTTCTTACCAAAATATTTTTCAAGTAATTGGAGTTTTTGCAAATTCACCATCCCAAATGGTCCGCCATGCATCTGCGCATTTGGGGTTGATAAAAGTTCCATTATTGGTGAGTACTTTATGAGTAAAGATTATGTACTTATTATGACTCATACTTAAAAATTATTCTATAAAATTTGTTTACCTTAAATATTGTGACTATGTGACAATGTGATATCTAATCTTATTTTTTGTTGCAGTTATCTGTGCTGATGGATCTTATTACAAATACAAGTTTAATGAAAAAGGAGAATGTACAAGAGATGTATATGCCCAATTCCTGGAGACATCTGAAGACAGATAAACATATGGGACCTCAGAGAGGATGAGATTATAACAAATTGTCACCCGAGAGTGAGTGTATAAGTGAGGTTGTCTCCTGTGAGCTCATATTCGCAATATTTGTTAAATATTTAGTGTGATTTATTAGTAATATATACAACCAGAAATTTATTGAAATATAATAATATTCAACATAGATGTAAAGATCATATTATTCATATATTTATAAATAAAATTTAACTTGTAATCCCAAGTGTCACGTTGGCTTTAGCCATGCAACTTAGATGCGAAAATATTGCACATATCATTTAGGCACTGAGTTCCATTACGTATATACCTATATAATTTTGATTGATTTTGATTTTGGAGGCAGGCTCATTTATAAACAAGTATAGGCAATCAGAACATTGGGCTACATTACATAATTTTATTCTTTCCTTATCCAACAAAACCACATTATGAATCGAAAAACTTCAATCCTAGTTTGGAATTAAGTTGTTTAAATTACGTAACATCCATACATCTTATATGTTACTGTTTAAGGTTCATACAACACAAAAGATTAGTTGAGTTGTTAGGACAAGAATTGTGTGATTTTCTACAAAAGCTAAAAAAGGGTTCAAGCGATATGTGAGGTATTTTTATCTTAAAATATCATGATTGTAGCCAATTAGTTGTCTTTGCTGGGTGGCACGTAGACTCGGAGTAGACACTGTACAATAAGTACAAAATTGCTCATAACACGCGAATGACTTATTGAGGAGCAATGACTCACGCACGCAAACATTCACATATTTTACTTCACACAGTAAAAAAAAATGTCATTAGTAAATTACAAACTAACTTTCATTCCATGTAAGCTTGTCGTAAAAAAGTAAACGTTTATTATATTTTGTGTTAATTATAAATAAAAATACGATATACATTTTGTAAATTTATAATAATATGCAAAAAAGGTTCAATATGTAGCCAAAAAACAATAATAAAGTTACTTTATATTTCCATGAAATGTATGAAAAGTTTAAAATGAATGTTTATTGCGATGTTGATGTGTTCTTATGATGTTAAATAAATAATAATAACAAACTACTAAATAAAGTATATTAAAACTGACGGAATGCATTAAATTGATGTCTTAAGTTCGCAAGGAATGTTGTGACTACCTTTTCATCTGTGAAACCTGTCTCATTCAATTTGAGAATTATTTTGAATAAGTAATTGAATTTGTTAAATTTGAAGACTGGATCTTTGATCAATATTTGTTAGTTACTATAATTGTCGCAAAATGGCGCACCATGTAGAATTAAAGTTAAGTGAGTACTTCTTGATTGAGATATTATTTCATTGTCTTCTTTTTTACAAAGGTATCAACATTGTCAATATGAATGAAAAATAATATATTGTATGATTTTAGAGTCTTTTTTTATGAAAAATACACACAATATTGCGATTGTGTAATTTTAATGAACGCTACTCTTTCTTGATATAAAAAGAAAAAAATGTATAAGATAAAATTATGTGATATAAGTAGGTAAATTGATCAAGTGGTGCAAGCAAGACCAACCAAAGAATGTCAAACATACTTTTGTACAAGATTGCCTACATGGATACATTGGATACTTAATATCCTTATGGGACAAGATTATTTGACGACTTATTTGTTGCATTAAAATTTTATTAGCATGATTGCGGTATTTTATGTACTATTAGTGCTACTTCTTCTACCGTGCCTTTCCCTAATTGTTTACATGAACTTTATACTCGGTATAATAAGTATTATGCCAAAGTTATATGTATCTATTTAGTATTTTTGTTTCATATCTTTGTGATCTCGGCGACGAATTTTATGTCTCTTCGTGATGACTTCCAAATGGATATATTAATCGTTTCAGTGTACCTACTCTATCATTTAATATAGAAGTTATTTTTAAATCGGTAGCTCGACCAGTTCGACGATGCTGTATATTATTATGTAGATAAGTGACAAGGCTCACAATACATTGCTTTAAAGTACTGATTTAAATTATTGTTATTAGTGTTCTGTACGAAAATTGTTAAATTAACTAAGATTCATTTATTTGTGTAATCTAATTTCAAGCGCTCGACTTTGGAACATTTCGTTCAGTGTTAGACTTACTGTCGCTGTTTTTGTGTACGACACTCAATGGTTAGCAGCTGTAGATTATATTTTTTTAAGAAACATTTATTATTTTTGTGATGTTTGTTAACCATGCAAAGTCCTTTAATTGTAATCAAGTAATTTTTTTAATAAATTAAGTATATTTTTCTATATGTCTATTATTTTTACTTATTCGTACTGGGGACTGAAATTTTCATTTACTAGCTTCCGCCCGCGTGGTATGTCGATAAAAAGTAGCCTATATCCTTTCCCTGGGTTGAAAGTACCCCCATACCAATTTTCATCAAAATCGGTCCAGCCCTTTCGAAGATTAACAGAAACAAACAGACAGACAAACATTTTAAAAATTGTTTATTTTTGGACCTTATCTATATGTATACTAAAATATGCAAGTAAACACCTTTTTAAAAACAAGCTTTTAATTAACTAAAAAGTACAAAATAAAACTTACGTCAACATAGAACTTTAATATTTTCTTAAAAGCTTGCGACTTATCTTAAAAGTGTAAGAAGGACGTTCAGGCCTCAAGCTTTTAAGAAAATATTAAAGTTCTATGTTAACGTTTTACAGTTTTATTTAGTAATTTTTAGTTAATTAAAAGCTTGTTTAAAAAAAGTATTTATATACATTTTATTTTGTACTTTTTAGCATTAGAATTTCTTTAAATACCCATTCTATCAGCTCTTGAAAGGTACTTGTAAAGACAAATCTAACGAACCCAAACACGCCTTTACACAAGTCATGGTATGAAGCCATTCGTGTTGCACTATCCAAGCCATGTCATACTTTAGAACGGGCTATCATAATTGAATGAGTACTTTTACAAAATTTCGTGCCTGTGCTGTTGACCGCTGAGGAGATCTCTCGTATGGAGCTAATCCTGGGTGCAGCAGCCAGATCATGGTAAAGTTTAGGACGAGCTATCATAATTGTATGCGTATATAAAATTTTGTGTCTCTGCTGTTGACCGCTGAGGAGTTCCCTCGTCTGTAGCCAATCCTGGGTGCAGCAGCCAGGTCGTGCATCATAAAAATGCATTGTCTTCGAAACAGAATCAACGTGTGAAATTTCAACTCCCTAGGATAAGAGGAAGTGGTTTTAATTCAGCTTGCAAGATTTCTCCCCAACATACATACAGACATTGCAAATTAAATAAAAGCTTATAAAAAGCTGTTGTTTTGACATTAAAAACGGATGCTTCATTTTGATTTGTATGTATAGATTTGGTAACTCACTTATGTCAAAGTTAGTTTAGTCAACATTTCTTTGATGTAGAAAATAAAATTATAGCAACTTCTATCTATTATAGATTTATTAGTTATCTTTTCAATACGTCTATGAAGGTATCTCTTGGTATTCTTATGTTGGCCACACTGCGCATTTTCTTCTTTCCATCCGCTTGCTGTTTCAGCAGCTTCTTTTTTCGAGTGACGTCGCCTCCGTACTGAAATAATACACGAACAGTTCATGTTTATACAGGGTGATTTTTAATTTAACTTAATTCTTTCCAGGACGTGATAATGTCACTCATTTGCAACAATAAAGGGCCTCATGAAGTCATGAAGCCTGGGCGAAAATTCATGAGATTCGAGAAAACCCAATTTTTATGTATTTTTTTTTAAATAGCCCAGAATTCGTCACTAAATAACACTTTTCTCTAAACTCTCAAATTCAATGGCCATCATTGCTATGCCATTGGGTACCTCTGACTTCATACTTTAACAAACCTTCCGATAGAACCAGGTTTTATAAAACATCAAACAGTTAAAGGAAGAAGTTTATTAACCATTTTCAAAAATCATCTACGTACATGAACATGGACACCAGCACCCTAATTACGTAACACACTGTCTATCACAATCTGAATCATTTTGAAGCCTATTGCTAATCCATTGCTTCTTATGTCCGAAAAATGTGTCGGCTCAACAACGTAAATAACGCAATAAATGTTGTTGAACTGTCAAAATTAAACCCATTCCTACTGTTAGTGTGTAACGTAATTACCCCGCTGTTATCTCTAAATTTTATTATATTATTAAGCGTACAAATTACGAGGAAGACATAGGTATTCATTTAATCAGCTATCTAACGAGGTACAAAAGTTAAAAAAATATTTGCCAATGAAAAACTCAATAATGCTGGTAAAGGTGGATTTACAAATAGTTGAAGTATTTAAAAATAGAGTGATAATGGAATGAATTAACTGGTTTATGCCATCCCACTACTTTCTAACCTCCCAGTAATCCACCACACGTTAGGCACCCAGGTTGTCATCACCAGGTCACAAATCGCGGACCGGCTTTTAAGGCGCAAACCACACAGAAGAGACATGGGACGCGGTTGGGACGCAGACGCGGCAATAGTATGCAGATAGCTCGTCAGCGACTTGGCCTTTCTGTATGTTTTGTGCCAAACCACGTGAATACGTTTTGTATGCACGACTACATATCAGGCTATACATTTCCAGTATAAGCTGACTTCTCATTGTACGAAAAGCCTATACAATGCGAATTCAGCTAAAACAGGAAATTTATAGCTTGATATGTAGCCGTGTGTACGAAGAATAATGAAGATACTTAACGGGACGCCGCGTCTTCTACGTCCCGTCCTCGTCTCACGTCTCTTCTGTGTGGGCCGCGCCTCAGTTTTCAACATGACTCGCGGGCTACTCACTGGTCACGGTTCACTTGTCGCTTAATTCGCGTGTATTTAAACAAACAACGCACGTACAAGAACAACGTTTTAAGTTCCAAAATAATTATACACTCATCAGAATAATTGTACGTGTTGTATTTATATTCTTTTTGCCTACCAAAATGGATAAATGCTCACCAAATGTTGTTTAAGTTGGCCACCAAAAATAAGTTTGCTTCAAAATGCAAGGGTGGGATAGGATGCAAGAGCGAGCGAAGCGAGCTCGGGACTTGGGGCATCCCGACTCGGACAGGTTAGGTTAGAAGGGGATGGCGGGGTCAGAGAGACACCGCCATCCCCTTCGAGGTTATTTTTTTTTAAAACCACCCAGAAGTAGGAGCCCCGCCAAGCGGAGCTCCGTCGACTACGCCTTATAAATAAAAAATTAAAATAGGTTGATTTCTACAATACTTTATGAAACACAATTTGGTGAGCAATTTATCCATTCTGGTGAGTATTCCGAAATTTTTGGTAGTAAAATAGGTACTTTTCTGGAAGGCGTTTAAACACAAGCCATTTATTTGTACGCTTATTACCATCGTAAAATTTTGAGATAACTGGTGTCAATATGTATATAATATGATAAATTAAGTTCTTTGTCATGGGTAACTTGCATTTTAAATCAGTTGGTACGGTTGTTCTTTTACATGACATTATGCTTACCAATTTTGCTGTTACGTCCTTTCTGTATGCTTTGAGAGTTTCTCTAGCGAAAACTTTTCCTCCAACGACAGCTTGAATGGCGACCTAAATTAAAACATATTTTCATGAATGAAAAAATATTCCTCGAAAAGTGTCGGATTCTATTTTTTTAATGATTAAAATAAATTAATGATTACCTGCACCATCTGCCTCGGTATCATTTCTTTTAGTTTTTCAGCAAGCCTCCTAGCATTGTACTCTAAACGAGTAGTATGCACTATAGTAGATAACTCGTCGACTAACATCCCGTTGATGAGAATGTCCATCTGAAAAGTGTAAAACAGTCTATACACCGTGAAAAAGATAACGACGCGACATTACTATCTTATATCCATCAATCTTCGTTATAAATTAGACCAATGTTCTTTCTTTTACGAAGGAATTAAATTGATCATAACTATGTGAAGATCAGAAGTATATTTTTTTATTGTGAAATTCTAAAAAGCAGGAACTTACCCTTACTAACGAGCTGGGATGAAACCCATAATCCTGATAATCAAAACTGGCGAATCCCGAAGTTATGCTCTTGAGTGTGTCGTGAAAGTCAATCACGACTTCTGAGAGTGGTAGTATGTACTGCATCATGGTCATTTTATCGTCAACTGCGTTTGAAGGGAGGGGACTGCCTCGACGATCTATGCATAGTGATGTTACAGCTCCAATATACTCCACTGGGGTTATTATTGTTCCTGGAATACATATTCAATAACAACCTTATTTTCTCAACTTTGTAAAAGAAAGCATCTAGCCATCAAAATCGATAGACATGAATTTGACTAGGCAGGGTTTAAATAAACAACTTCTTTTATTTCTTACCTATTACAAATGGCTCATAGTATTCTTCAATGTTTTTCACATCAGGTAGCAGTAACGGATTCGTAATTATAACTTCTGTACCTTTATATTGTTTAATTGCCTTTACTCCTTTCACTCTGAAATTGTTCTTCCAAATTAAAAGGGGAATTATCCCTTAGATTCAAGCATATTCTTTCTATTTAATGCATGGTTATTTTTAAATAAAAATTAAATATAGAAGAAAAAAGAAAGGAATATATGCAGTTATCAATAAAGAAATAATAACTAACTCATCTATGATTTACCAAAACTTACTTGATTTTATAAGGTACAGAAGGTGCTGTCAGTATGGCCTCAGCTTTATATTCTTGTAGTAGACGTTGTGTGAACACTTCGAGATGTAAGAGGCCTAGGAAGCCAATGCGCCATCCTTGGCCTAATGCTGGACTGGAAGATTTATGATTTATTTTATTATTGTGTTTCAAATAAGCAAACAAAAAGAAACTTGGCTGAGAATCACCACATCGTGAACAGCAAAAGTTACATAAGACAGCCCCCATAACGCCAGCCCTTTACCACTTCCTAGTGTATTAGCTGGGAAGCAGTGGGGTAACATACTCCCCAGCAAGACATGTGCCAAATATCGTCGCTCTAGATGTGACACCTCGTAAATACGAAACTGTCAATTTTCCAGCAGGCGTAGCATGACGCTTTCTATTTCTTGGAAGACAAGACACAGCTATTTCTATACAAAGTGACATTTCGTTTCTCTATTTTTGACATCGCACCGTAAAAATCCTTCAAAAATTCTTCATATTGTCTTTCGTTTTACCGATCGTTGTCTAGGTCTTTTTTATGTAGACTATTTCAGAAGAAAGTTTTCTATCCCAAACGTCAAAATCACACTGACGACTGTCAGTTGTCTAAGGTAGTGAAGACAATTTGATTTTGTAATCGCCATGCTAAAGACAGTAGAAAACTTTTTACTCGACGGCCGCAAAGTATAAAAATGGAATGGAAAAATGGAATTTTTCACTTTTTGTATGGAAAATGTGAAAAGGTATTACCTACATGTTTAGTTTTAGCGGAGGTTTTCATAAAGGGGATCGAAATTTTCGTTATTTTTGCGATAGGACACACCATTTTCGAGATATAAACAAAATAAAAGAAAAACGTGAATAAACTACTGAATTTCGTAAAAAGTGCAGTTGACTCTTTCTACTTTGCTGCCGTCGTACTGTCTTCACGGAACGTCATTTTTGTCTATTCTTCTGTCGACAAAACCCGTTTCTATAATGGTCATCCTATGCGTGCAGGAGAGACAAAAAACTGTTTTGATAATTATGTATATTGCATGCTGTTGGTAATTTTATTGAATATTAAATAGAATACCGTATGTTTTCTTGTATGGACTTAAAAAATCACCTTGGCATGCTTGATGTGTATTAATTTGTAGGTACATGATATCACTACAATTTTTGTAAATATTTACTGTAACTTATGAGGTCTCACTAACTTGTTATCAAAAAAATCATTTTAAACTTTCTTTTGATAAAATGTAAATAAAATAAATTTAGTGTTAATGCATGTGTATAATTATTAATATAAAAGCGAAAATGTTAATGTCTATCTGTTTATTACTCCGTCACGGCAAATAATTAGACTAAGGTCGATGTAGGTTCTAGCTTAACTAGAAAAAATAAAAGCCCACTATATTAATTATTAATCATTTTAACTTTATCATAATTGCATACCTAAAAAAAAAAATAACACGTGTGGCACTCGGGGACTGCCGCGGTAAAGCTATTGCATAGCATTTTTTAACAACTTATGCAATTATATATATATTTATAATTTTTTTATTTGTGCAGTATTTTTTTTCTTTGATATTAATTCAAGTACAGTCGTACCATATACATACACGTTAAGCGAACGCTCGGCCGAGCTACATGGTAGGCGGAGTGGGGGGTGTTAGGTTTTATTTTCGTTACGGAATTTCTTGATTCGGTCGCCGCGCTCAAAGCCCGCGATAAAAGCTATGCAATAGCTTAAAAAAAAAAAAATGTTTATGCAACTGCGGAAAGGTGTCTAAGGATTTAACACAAGACCTGTTACCCCTTTTTTTTGGGAAGGTCAAGAAATTCGTCACTAACGTTAGTTTTAACTGAAATGACACCATAAGGAGTGTATTTGATGACCTTTACATTTGTAATCTGCGGAGCTCCCGCATATTTTCCAGGTCTGATAGAGGGGTACACCATGTCATCTACATAATTTCGACAAAAAGTAAAGTCATCAAAGCTTTTGACTTCGTATGGGTCTACGTCTGGCATCTCTAGACAATCGGATTAGTCAATCGGATTTTCATATTTACAGTCATCACTTCAAATAATCAAAACAAGTGTTTGACTATTGATCAAAGTACCTGTAATTTAAATGGTCAGTAAAGTTTGTCTAAAAACTGCAGCAAAAATTCTTTGCAAGCATTAGCTATCGGTAGATGCACAACATTTGGTTCTTCTGTACGTTCTGACATTCCTGCTTCAGATCTCGCATAATTCATGACCATCCACTCATTTAGTCCTAATGTAGACAAAAACATTTCCTTGCCGAGCAGCGTCAAAAACAGTCAACTATCAGCTTTACCACTGTGTAAATAAAGTTGATTTTGGTTCAGCCGTCCGACACTGTCTTTAACACTTACGAGTTCTCACCTTACAAAGTGCTTCTAAGTCTTGTTACGAGATGTCACTCTTAAAGTCCGTTTTTAAATGAAGTGAGCCTCCTGTACTTACAAGATACCACCAGAAAGATGGAAAATTCCGTGATGGACAATTTCCCATCAAAATGTAAAATTGACCAAAAATTTACAGTTACGAGGCGTCACATCTAGAGCGACGATATGTTTTAGTTTTATGTAAAGTTTTGTGTTAATTACCTAGAATCAGGGTTAACAGTAACTGCAGAGTCATTCAAAGCCAGTTTCTTGATAGCGTCACTGAGTTGAGGATGTTGCGACTGGTCTGCTGGGAAGATGCCTGCATACACCATGTGTTTGACAGGCGGGACTGTCGACACCGACTCGTTGTCCGCGACCTCTTTGGCTAGCAATGTGTCGCCAACACTGCCGCCGCCTTTTGGACCGCAACCTAAAAGAAAGGTGCATGAAGTATTTTCTTAAGATACAAAGATCTAAAAGTTTGGTAGATACTGGATAACTATTTGTGCAAGATGTCATAAGGCTCAAGTCAACTTCAGCTATTGTGTTTAGTGAAGTAAGCTTTTATTCAATGGAATGGAAGCATTAACATTCAGATGACAAGGAAGACGAGAATAGTAAAATGATTTGTCACTTACCTACCATAACAACTTGACCGGCCACAGCTTCTTCAATAGGCTCCTCACTTGGTCTCAATATAGCAAGGAATTTCACTATATGAGGCTTAGCATCAGACTTCCATTTGACTGCTTGGCCGACTTTCACCTTACCAGAGTGTATGTATGCTAAACATAACACCCCCCTGTATTTATCATGCCAGGTGTCAATGATATGTGCTTTAAAATGGCCCTGAGTATCTACAGAAGGTGGAGGTATTCTGGTTATAACTGCTTCTAACAACTCTTTCACACCCCAACCCTTTTTGGCTGAAATACTCATCACACTATCTGGTTCTATTTTAAACAATGAGTTTAGCTGTGCTTTTACTTTGTCAGGGTTAGCTCGAGGTAGGTCCACTTTGTTCAGTGTTGGGATTATGAGTAGGTTGTTTCTTTTGGCCAGTGAGTACACAGCTACTGTCTGTGCTTGAACACCTTCATTTGCATCAACTAACATTATGACTCCTTGGCATGCTGTTATACTTCTGACAACCTGCAAAAATATATCATAGAATTAAACCTAAATATATAGAATACTGCATTATTGCATTCAGAATCAATCAATGTTGAAAATTTATTACCTCATTAGAAAAATCTACATGGCCTGGAGTATCTATGAGATTGAGGAGGTAGGTTTCATTATTGTATTTGTAATTTAAGGATGCAGTTACAGCTTTCACAGTAATACCCCTTTCTCTTTCAACCTGTAACAAAAATTGGTTTTAAATGTCCATCTGTGAAAGCATTGTTTTGATGTTGTAGATGCAATTTATTTTAGAAAGTTCATACTCTACAATTCACTACTTCATTGATTCATTTATGTCTTACACATAAATCAATACCTACATTCATTTGCTTTATTGTAGAATTTTTAGTTATTTGAAATAAACATGACTTCAAAGATTTACACTTACTTGCAGTTGATCCAAAACTTGTGCATGTTCAGCGCCCGGTTTGATGGAACCAGTTATTTCCAGCAGTCTGTCGGCTAGAGTACTTTTACCATGATCAACATGAGCCACAATACTGAAGTTGCGTATCTTCTTCACATCAGTATTCTTCTCTAGTGTATCTGAACTATTCAAACGCCGTGATATTATTCTGAAAAGGTATGTAATGAAATATTTTATTGATAAAGCTCTACGAAAATATAAAGATTTAAGTTACAAAACAAACCTTGGAAATCCTCGATAGTTTATAGAAAATAGACTCTTTACATTACTTATGAACCTAACCATTGTCAATTATATTTGTTTCATTCATTTAAATTATCAGATATAGTTATTTTCATTAAATAATAACATTAATTCGCACAAACCTAATGAGAGATTAGAGGTTATCTGTCAAGTCATATTTTTGACTTTGACAATCAGCTGCTAGATTGCGTTCCCAACTACTTCTCTGTGCCAACTACGAAACCATAATTATCTACATAATTTTATTCGAGAGAGATGATGATGCCCAGAAAAGACGGAGCTAAAAGGGTAGGAATTTAGTTAATCAGCCGTCGATTTAAGGGGTGGTAGTGGGCGGGGGGAGGGGTGAGATGTACAACCTCCCTTTTGACGGTAAAGTTGCGTAACCCCCCCTTTTTAAGATATGTTTTATTAATATTCCAACTTAACTTTCGAATGTTCTTGTATTGACATCGATTTAAAGGTCGGAATACCTGATTTATACGGGGTGGGAGTGGGAAAGTAGGGGGAATGAGACCCCCCAAGTCGTTGGCGACAGATCCCCGCTTCGCGGAGCTCCTATTTCTGTCTGCAGGGTTTAAAGGAACCTAACACAAAGGATATGACATGGGCTCGTTCGCTCGCTCACTTGAGCCCCTGTCATCCCCTTTGAACCTAACTTGTCCGAATCGGGCTACTCCAAGTCCCGATCTCGCTTCGCTCGCTCTTGCATCCTAAGTTTTCATTGCTTTTTTACTAAGTGAAACTGTGTCGGGACTTGGGGCACCCCGACTCGGACAGGTTAGAGTCGAAGGGGATGGCGGGGTCTGGTGAGCGAGCGAACAAAGATTCCATCCCTTCCGACCATAACCTGTCCGAGTCGGGGAGCCCCAAGTCTCAAGCTTAGGATTCTATTTGAAGTATGTCAAGTTTAAGTAAAAGCACAAAATAGCGTCGTTTTACGTTTAGTTTCATATATCGGAAATACTCGGTAAATTATTATAAGTGTTAATTTAATACCACTAATTTAAATCAGTGAAATGTATGTAATATAATAAAATATGCATAAAAGTATCTACTTAAATCACTAAATATACGTACTTATTTCATCATTAAATGAAGTGAAACATTAAATTTCTACGATTTTGTTTCTTTTTTTTTCTCTTAAACCATTTATCTCCGCAACTTAAAACTTTACGTGGAGGCTTCTAATAATATGATCTTTCTGTATTAAAAATATGGATTCCCAAACTAAAACTTAGCCGCTAAAAGATAATAAATTAATTAGTTGATGCATCAGATCCGTATAAATAAATGTGTTTAAAGTAAATGTATTGAAAACGTATATCAGGACAGAACGTAGGTATAACGAAACACATTTTAATATCATCACGTAGTTTTTATGCAAAGGTTAACAGCAGCCACCAACAATGTTTAAAGCCTACAAAATCTGCAAAAGATGAAAAGTTTGCTGCGACATAAGAACTTATTCATTTAGGTACTAAAAAGGGAAAATAGCAATCATAAAAATCAGAAGAACATTACAAGTTTATTTTATTTAATAATGACACCTTAATAAATACGGACGGATTAATGTCATGGAATGGACGGAGCACTATCACATAGTAACTAAATTAAATCTTAAACAACTTCTTCAATACTGTGATCTGTCGAGTCGGGACTCAAGCTTTGTTCTTCTGGTTGCTGCTGCAGTGCTTTAAGTTGGTTTTCGAATCCTGTAAAACAATAGTGTTCCTTTAAAATATTTCAATGAAAATTAAGTGTGGTTTAGGGAAAAACATAATTATTATGCTAGGCTGCGTATGTAATAATAGCACGTAGTCTAAAAAATGTGTTCGAGTGTATTGTCATACGGTCTGGTTGCCATGTACCCTGCACGGCCTAGTATAAAATTAAGCCCCAATTCAATAATGTGATGCTTACGAGGTGCATCAACGTGATTAGGCGCGTATTGTATAAGTAATCGTAGAACTTTCTCTTCTGATATCAATCCTGGCCGGCCAGTCACAGCACGAAGAAGCTGTTGCCCAGCTACAACACCTGAGGACATTTAAACAAAATGTTTTAGAATAAAAAGTTGATTAAAAAACCCCAATAAAATCGCAATCTATTCATTACCAGGGTTAATTTCGCCAGTATCTAACATTTTCTTAACATCCACGAAGCGTTTGACAATAGCACTTTGCTCTTGAAGCGCCGTTGTTTGAGCACCTGAAATGCGTGTTCAATGTATTATATACTTACTAGAAAAAATTGTTACTATGATGAAATAAATAAATAATGTTAGTGTTATGTCACCTGTATCAGTGTCAGATGACTTCGCCAAACACCTAATAGCTTCCTTAAGCGCCTCTAATGCTTTGTCGTAGTTCTGAAAAACCGTTAAAACAAAATATCTTAACACGCCATAGACATGCACAAAAACACATTTCAAGACCACTAAGAATAGGCTAGACTATGTAGAATCCTCAGCCAGGAACAGATCTATACCAGGAGTACAAAGAAGAAATAAGAATAACTTGAAGCACTCACATCATACTCATCAACTTCGACTTTAGCGCATTCAGCGTAGAAAGCGGCTAGTTTTCCATATGCCTTTGCCCTGGTGTAGAAGTGTAGTATGTGCCTCATGAGATCGGGCCGCGTGCGCCAGTCCGCTCGGCGACGCAAGTAGTCGGCCGCCATTAGCTGGGCGTTGCGATCGCGGGTCGCTGCCGCGAATGTTGCTATGCGATCCGCGTCGCCAGAACGCATTAGCCAACGCATCGCACCTGCCTGGAAATTGTTGTTTCAGTTATGAGATATACAGTGTACAAAGAACCATCACATAGCCGTTACCTACTCATTTTGCACGTCAAACTAAGTAACATTGAGCAAAAATGTTTGCTGGGTAACAATTTTTATTTTTGGTGTGAAAAGTCGCTGGTCACGGCAGCGTACAATGACACGCACGCAAAACATTGTGCTTTTGGATGTATGCATACATAAAAAAGTTGGAATTTTGACCTTCAATATCTCCGTTCTTACAAGGTTCCCGGGCATAGTACAGTACAAAAAATATATCATCGACAAGGACCATAAGTGACTGTCGGCTTTGTTAAGCATCTTTTTCCACCTGTCAGAAAGAGTCAGTATAAGCGGTAACTGTCGAGTGAGAGGTCGTGAGTTCGAGTCCCACCCTTTGCAAGTCAAAGCGCAAACATATTACGCTAACCGGGAAATCTAGAAAAAAGAAATAACTAAAGTTTCGTCGTTGTTAGACTGGTTGGGCAACTGTATCTCATTTTCTTATCTATATATTATATAAAAATGAATTGCTGTCGATAAAATTCGGAAAGTCTAGTCTAAAACTAGTCATTCATATTATATTTTATGTAGTACATAGCATGTATCCTAGTCATGACGAAGCTACACTTATACGACAAAATATACCTACATTATCTTGACTATTCCAGAAGTTACCTTGTCTCCCGCATGCGCAAGTCGTTTGGCAGCCTGATGGTACAGCCCCCGGGCACCCAACACGTCTGCCAGTCGCCTAAGCAGCGCATCCCTGCCAGTCGTACCGGCCGGTGCTGCTAACCTTTCGCTCAGCTCATCCGTTAACGGTGTTGGTATCTGTTCCACTATGTCTAAAGCTTCTTCGTACTGTAAACAAGTACTTACAATAAGTAAAGCAAGTACTCAAGTAGGAGTTGATTCGATTAGCTTGACAGCCGGCTGTGGCTAACTTAACCCATTTAAGTCAGCATGTGACAACCACATGTTGTATGGAAACGAAACCAACGTAATTTTGGAAATACCTAAGTTTAAATTATGCTGGGTTTACTAGTAAGACGTATAACGTCAATTGGTAACAAGCATTAAAATAGACTTTATGGCCCTTTCTATTAGAGTTACTGTTATGTTAGTAACCACAAGAATATCTTAATACGAGTACCTTTCCAGCGGTCGCTAGCAACGCCGCAGCATGTGAGTGCTGGTTTGCTTGCCTCAGATGAGCTGCTAATGTATTGGCAAGCTCTGGATCAACTTTGTCTCCAAGTGCCTCTACTGCCGCGATCATAGCGTTCGTGTCGCCGCTATTAACTGCCAGCTTTAGCGCCATGTGGATCTTACCTGAATGGAGCAGAGAGCGGAGTTTTGTGTTGGGTAGATTTTTACAAAGACATTAGTTTCTAAGGAGATTAGGTATGCTGCTTAGCATAGCAGTGTGGTACACTTTTGATCGATATGCCGGATGATAAAATAAATAATACGGTAGTTATAGTTCTGATCAGCATTACAGTCGCAGAAACATGAAAAACTGTTCAACATCTTAAGATATACCTGCTTTCTGGTATAAGGCAATGGCTTGTTCAATCTGCCCAGCGTTCTCGAGTATGGACGCGGCATGCAGCGCGTGAGTGGTTGACGCGGAGCCGGCGCGCCACACTAGGTTCCAAGCGCTCGCCTCCGCGGCGACTCGGATAGCTGACGTTACTGCTCCGCATTTTATATACATCTGGGGATATACAGCCTTATTTATAAAAATCTCGCTAATGACTGATTAGCCACTGACTAGCTAACTAATTAGTTAGCTCTTAATCAATGATTAACTTTTCTTTATTTATAAACGCTAGTTAGCAGGTGATTAGTTGCGAAACGAAATAGAGGTGAAATTATGCGTTCGGCACAGATTATATTCAAAATAGTCGACTCAAAAACAGAATTTTAAGAATAAATTTGTCAAACCCACGTTTTTTGTATCTGTCGTGACGACTCGTGTCGTTGACAGACAAAAGTCAAAAAAAATATCGGAAAATTTGAACAGGAATAAAATGATTTATTACGTTTATTTCATTGTGTTAGCGATGGTAGCAATCAAAATAATAAGCTCCAAATAATTGGAGTAAACAGGTAAAGGTATTTATCTCTGAATTTATATTTACTTGCTAATGTAAACTGACCAAATGAATGTAAAAGCAATAGCCGACAATAGCTATGTATTTTCATGTCCTGTACGCCTTTTAACACGAATATACTCTTTTAGAAATATATGTAGATACTTGTGTCTATTTTATATTACTTCCTATTGCTTTTGCACCGGTGTTTCAGTGTATTTTAATAACAATTATTATGGTTATTTACAGGTACAAGTTTGACTGATACTATGAAAGTCACTCCCACCTAGCACCAATAAATACTATTCAACAATTCGCATAGACGGCGATGGACGAGAACATGCTACGTGAAAAAGATGAGGAATGAGAGTGGCATGATAAAGAATGTCACGGTCGATGTCTTTGGAGGAAGAATATTGGAAATCAAAAATAATGAATTTATAACAAAAATGTAGCTTTATTATGTATCAAAATAAATTGTTTTTACAAATTGTCTCTTGTTTTTGTGTGTGACTGCCACAACGTGACTTTTCTTTAGTTCTGGGCCTTAAAACTGGCGTCATAAGATGAGGGGCACATGGGATAACACATTGGATAATCACAATCTCCCATGAGCTTCCTCACGAACTCATTCTCTTCAAACCTCCTGAGCACCTACTGAGCCTCCTCCTGACTGAGCTTTCCCTATAAATCCTTATGTAATAGGTAATCATTCTCGTAGTGGATTTAAACGAAGTTTGTAGGTATTCCTCCGTCTACCTCCCGCCGGCGTCTCAAAATTATTTAATTCTTTGCGTCGTTCTGAAATCCCGTAAAAGATTGTCGAATTCCATATTTGCTAAGGCACAACTTGATATTAGGAACAAAATAACCTAGAAGCCCACAATAATCGTATTAAATCTATCAGCTGATTTATATGAAATCCGCCATCTTGCCTCTTAGCATCCTCTTAACAGTGCACCGGTGGTGTTTAATTTTGACAGCTACTAATCAATTGCTTAGCGACCTCTTAGCGCTAAATAGCGTTTATAAATAAGAATTTTGCTAATCAGTTGCTTAGCAATTGATTAAAATTTAAGAGACGTTTATAAATAAGACTGTAAGAGTAAAAAAAAAAACATTCTCAATAGAAACTTCCATACAAGCCCTTAGCTTTTTTGTAGCATGGCAAAAATATATTTTGTTTTTATTGAAGTTATTGGACATCACTGACATCGGTGAAGAAAAACATCGGGTGGAATCCTGAACTTATAAATTAATATACCTAATCTCGTAGTCTGAAATCTCAAAACCGCTTTTAGCAAGCTTGGTAATCAATGCTCGTGCCTTCTCTGATTGAGAAGAGGCCTTTTCCTTGCAGTGGGATACTAATAGGCTGGTATTATTATTATGGAAGTTGTAGTTCTTGACTTACCTTTACCGCACTTTCAGTCTTATCTGGCTGCATTTCGAAATAACGCGCCATTTGATACAGCGACGATCGGTTCTTCTGACAGACTTTTTCAGCTTCATCTATTCTATCCATATGACACAAAAGTCTCGTCTGCTCGCCGAAATCATTAGCCCGTGCGTACGCCTCTAACGCACTATCAAGATCACCAATACTTTCTAAGTAGTGACCCCACCAAGTTATTAGACTGGGATCACTCGAATTAGCCACGTACTGTGCTAGTACAGGAGCCTGACCCTGTGCCACAAGCATTCTAGGTACATGTGGAACTAATGTACCTGCACTTTCAAATAATTTCAATGCAGCGCTTGTTTCTCCATTTGACCACAATACTTTAGCTAGCTTATGCTGTGCGCTCTTTATTAGCAGAATATTTTCTCCTTCGTGACTCCCGTTAGTAATTTCGTTCAGTCCGCCTTCCTTAGCTGATATCAATCGTGTGATCAAGTCTGGTCGTTGTGCCTCTCTGAATAAGTTTTCAGCTTCTTCGATCATACCGAGATTGACGGCTAATACAGCAACCTTACAAGTGTCGTCCATATTATTGTCGCTCATCACTTTGCGCATCATCAAGGCACCTCTAATGTTGCCCATTTTGCCTAAGCACACAGCGCCGACATCGGGCCGCTTTCGGGCGACGCAAACCTTCGCTAAGCTGTCCCAAATAACCGACTTTTTGCCACCCGATAATGTAGTTCCGACGACAACTGCCTTTTCCAAATAGCCAGTTGTCATGTAGTATAAAAAGTCCAATACTTGTCTCACATTAGCAGTGTCATGTTCACCAGTGTCTTCAAATTCATGTATCAATATCTTTTTAATGTTCTGTTGTGATAAAATGACAACATATGGCGTATGTAAAGAACATAACATAAAGTCAGTCATATAGTAATCTTCAGAACCTGAACACCAATTTTTATATTCGTAGAGACTGCCCTCGTGACAGAGGAATAGATGGACGCGATCCAAATCTGCTGATCTCATATGCACTGCAACAATTCTTGGGTCATTACAGTCCCATATTATAGCTATGGGAACACTTTGATATGGAGGAGTCGCGTTTTCAGAGATCAGCGTATTTGTGATGACGTCATTAGCTACGTCCCAGAGATATAGCCTGGGGTCCGGTGCTAAGCCAGCATTAGCAATACTGAGCGATATGTAACGACCAGTGCAATTCACTGACGCTCTCATGACTTCACCAAAGTCCTCAATCATTTGATAACAATTTTTTGGAGGATATGGCATTCTTAGTCCTTTCTTTGTGATTTCAGCTAATTTGAGTGTACCATCCATTGTTGCAATGACAATGAACTTGCTCGTATATGTGACACCGATAGGCTCTCCTTCGCCTTCAGTACTTGGCAATATTCCTAGACTAGTACCAGATATAGAGTAGCACTCTATGTGAGGATTAACCACACCGACTAGAACATCATTATAAATGATGAGAACATCTGTCTTCCATGGGAAACTCCGTATGAGTGAAAATTTCGTATCATTGTCTTTGCTACACATCCAAATCTGGAAATTAAGTATAGATTAAATTTTTATTTACCATGTTTTAAAAAGTAGTTTGATCTAAATGATACTAGTATAATACATACCTGAACTTCTTTACCATCACCTAAAGCAATATACTGGTCTTTAAATGCAAAAGCTCTGATGGTAATTGTGCTATTGATCATTGATGTTATATTGCTTTTGTTTGTGAGAGCAACTTCATTTGCAGATTTTTGTACCATATGTATATTAGGTGCATATCCCCAACACACTGGCTGTTCACGTAGAACAAATGCACTTGTTATGCAGTTGACCTGTAGCAGGGGATTCATCAGTCCCTCAGATCCCCAGCTGACTTCTTTAACCGTGCCTTTGACAGAAGTGCTACTTATAAGTTTCCAATTATTCCGGTGGTCTCGTCTCCAAAGATATAGATTACCTTGTGAAGTTCCACAGCAAAGAGTATCGCTCAAATTGCTGTAACTAATGCTTGTGAATATGTCTCCTGCAACTATCTCTTCTTTCTCATTTGGCAACACATCATTATCACCAGTATCACTGTCCCAAACCCTGATCAAATTATCTCCTGTTATGACAGCTACATAAAAGTTGCCTGCTAGGACTATACACTGACCATTTCTTGCAGCCATTCTTACATGAGTGTCTGTCATCAAGGAACCATCATCAGACATAATAAATCTAGTTAAACTAAGAGCTCCTCCTGACTCCCAGGCAACTAGAAGATAGATATTGCTTACTATACCCATAAATATAATGTTTCCCGAAGCATTTAGCACCTCAGAACATGCTCCATTATGGTCTATATATAGTATTACTCCATTATCCTGAGCTGCATAGCATGAATGGTTGTCTGGTTGAGCACCTTCTCTCATTCTTGCTGTTGTCCTTGGCCGCCAAGCAGCCAGGGCATCCAAGGCATTCTCATCTCCAGCAACTGCTGCACGGGCTAGTCCTCTGATGGATGTTTCAGAGTTTGGTTGAGGTGTGCAAAAGGTAATGTGGGTGATAACATCACCAAGCTGGTGGTGAAATGAAGTAAGCGGAGCACCTGCACTAGACTGCCAACCAGATAGTGAACCTGCAGCATCTGAAGCTAAGAGCCTGCCCCCTCCCAAGCTAAAGGCGACAGTCGTCAAAGCAGCATTATGGGGTGCCTCTAAGCGAGCCCAAGAGTATTCCAACCAAATGTAAAGCTCCCCACCATCCCAGCCCACAACTAGCAGTCGTCTTATAGGATGCCATGCAAGAGCAGTCACTTGATTAGACAACAAAATGGGCCAGTCACATCCTTCTAAAGGAAAGCCCTGAAATAAAATAACATTTAGTAAAAATTTACATAATTAGTATGACGATAAGGAAAAATAGATAATATTGTTATAACTTACGTTATCTTGAAATATAGTGACGAATCCCCCTTTTTCCTGATTATAGGAACCTACAGCTAGAAGAGGTAGAGAAGGGTGCCATGTACCAACCGTAGACACAACATTACCATCAGTAAAACTAAGTTTTGTATCAATAAACAAAGTCATTGCTGAGGAGGTGCTAAAGTTTGATTGGTTTTTATAAATTTATTTGTCAATTGAGCAATGAATTTTATTCAACAACGTCTGTCAAATATTCCCATGTTTCTCTTTAATCTGCTGAATAATTCTTAATAATGATGAATTAAATTACCCGTTCTCAGAACAGACAACACATCACATTGTTTTGATTTTTTACGTCAACGTTGCCATGGAGATGGTCCGACATATTGTAAGCTGTGTACACACTTTATATCACGTACATACATAGAATAGAATACATTCATTGTTTATGATTTGGATTTTTTTAATCAAAATATTTGAATATCGTTGGACACCAATAAGCTGGCTGAATTTCGACATGAACAATTACTCTGTCCACCATTTGGAACTTGAAGGAAGTTCACAGACTAATTAGTCTTAAGAGCGGCCAACCCGTCATACTTTTCATACAAACGCTCGTACGTGATTATGGCGTTCAAGAACACGTATTTCCTGCAACGAGTTTTGTGAAATCTCCGCCCGCCAATTTTCGTTCAATGTTATCGCGTTCTCACTCTTGCTTCTTGTTTCAAACATTGCGTTGGATGAAACAACAAGCTTTTCAATCATGCTCGCGTTGACGATAGACGGACCGGGAAGGGCCCTCTTAAGTGATTTGTTAGAAAGTATGTATGGTCACCAAAAGTGATAAGTAACCAGGGTCGTTGGATATAGTTGAAGTTTAGTAAGAAATCGATGGACGCTTTCGAATAAAATTAATTCAATTAATAGAAAACAAACAGTTTATTTATCAAATTAAATTTCATTCTAAAACGTTCATCGGTTTCTTACTAAAGTTCAACTATATCCGATGACCATGGTTACTTATCTCTTTTGGTGACTGTACATGGCTTTAGAACTTTTATGAAATCAGGGGATTACCCTTAAGCCGGTTCCACACGCTTGGCACTTGCCGCAAACTACACAACTCTACAAACAGGCATATGTGTGGTTGCATCGTAAACGCTTGCCATAAGCTTCCATTGGCTTGTGCACTTAGACCTTACTATAGTTTATATTATTAAAGTCTTACGGATTTCATTGACACTAAATGTTAATGTCAGGTACCTACTAAAATCATGCGTATTATTGCATTATAGGGTCTAAGTTTGTGCACAAAACCGACACTCGACCGGATCAGTGGACCGGCATCGGCAGCAAGCTTAGACTATTACCTTATGGGGTATCTGTATAGTGGCAGTGTCAGAAAAGTTTTAGAATAGGGAAAATGTATGATACAAGAATTTGAGTATTTGGAGAACAAAGCATGCTAAATCGAGCGTAGTGAGACCGAAAATGTTTGCACCTCGCCTCACATAGGTTTCATGTCTTTTGAACATTTACAGAGAAATTAGTTAGTAGTTAATGTAGGATACAATACCGGCGAAGCGACCTTGAAAACTGTAGTACTCCGCCTCCGATAGGTAAGGTTTTCTTTTGACAATTAAAACTCAATCTCTGGGCATACAACTATTTATGTACGAGTCGGTCTGATAATCAGATAGTTGAACCTAGTATGTAGTAGTAGTGTTCATACTTATATAGGAGTTACTTTGTCGACATATGCATAAAATAATGAGAAACAAGAGAATGTAGGTTGCAAGATTGAGCGAAGCGAGGGTTGGATTGTTATGGAGCGAGGACTAAGAAAAATTAACGTTTTTTTTTCTCGGAAAACCAATTTTATTGCAGTATCGGGTTAACCTTGTCTAAAACCATTTAGCTTTTAAACAGCATGTTCCTACGACGCACCGCTTCCGAGAAATAGGCCTTCGAATTTTTTTTTAACATACTGAGGAAACAGAAAATTTTAAACTTAAAAATGATTTTTTCGCATATCGTTAGTTTCTCGATTCTATCGTAAAGAACACCTAAATATAAAGCTAAAAACGTCTTGGTGTTTTTTGTATACGAACAGCCGTTTGTCGTCAAAATTATGTCGGAGGGATCCTTTTAGAACTTAGGATGCAATGAGCGAGCGAAGTGAGCTCGGGACTTGGTGCACCCCGACTCGGACAGGTTAAGTTCGAAGGGGATGGCGGGGTCTAGTAAGCGAGCGAAGCGAGCGAACAAAGACCCCGTCATGCGCGCAAACCCCTTCATAGTTAAAAAGTAGGAGCCTCACCAAGCGGGGCTTCGTCGACTACGCCTACGTGCGTCGTAGGACCATGCTTCTCACAATGTAAATGGTTTCTATGATCAAGGTTAACCCGATACTGCAATTAAATTGGTAGATTAAAAAAAAAATCTCCTGACGTTGATTGTTTCAAATAAATCTTTTAAACAAAAAATATAAATAAGTATATTTTCTTTGCTACTCATAATGCTCAGCGACAACCCATCGACCACAGAGTATTTTTAGCCACTGACCGAGGCGAGCTCGAAAACTTTAGCACCCTACGATAATTTTTTGCATACCTCGAGGCAAATTGCATTTTACGTACTTACTGAACTTATTTTAGCATTGTTTAGTACTTTATTAAAAATTATTTTTGGAGATTTGCGGCCCCCGTGGACGTCCTTATTGCGCTAGTGGGCCTGTTCCAAAAGTATCTGATAAAAGTGAAAAATACCTGTTCAACCGTTTGGCTTAAATTCTTCCGCAAGAATTACTCACTAAAGAAAATTAATAACACGTTCATCTGTATTTGAAAAGGTTAAAACTTTTCCCAATGAATATGCGGCTTTAACTTTATGGTTTTCAGTATAGAGTAGAGTAGAGCTTTGACGTTTTTAATCTGCCGGCATTTTGGATCAAATGTCAACAAAGGTACAAAACTTAGCGGTGTTTTAGTTTAGTGTTTTACATTAATTTCTTTTGGTTTTGTTTGGAAGAATCTACAAATATGTGGTACTTGACATCTGAAAATAATGATCGAGTTATTTATATCATATCATCAGCTAATCAAATAATAATAGGTCGAAGTGTTGATAACCAAGTGTGCGACTTTGCTATTCCTGATGACCCTTCTATAAGTAGGAAGCATGCAACGCTGGCTATAAATGATACTTGTTTGTTTTTGCAAGACTTGGGCTCTAGATACGGAACTTCCATCAATAGCGACAAAGCTGAAGTTAATACAAACATTAAATTAAATGAGAATGATGTTGTTAAGTTTGGCAAAATGAATAGTTTATGGAAAGTCAATGTTATTAATCTTACAACGTGTACATCGACTTTAAAAGGAGAAAATCTTCAGAATTTGAAATTGACCATATCCAAAATTGGTGGAATGTTGAAAGGTGATTGGGATGACACCTGTAATTATCTGACTATGCCAGCAATTACATTGACAATCAAAGTTGTGTTAGCTTTGGTGCAAGGGTCAAATATTGTCACAGTAGAGTTTTGGAACAAATGTCTTGAAAGTGTTACCAATCTCACAGCACTACCAGATCCACATGAATTCTTACCTCAAGTTGTGGAATCCACACTGAACAGAGAAGTTGTTTCATTCCTGCCAGATTCACGCCGTAAAGCATTATTTCAAGAAAAGAAGTTTGTTTTTTTCTCAAGGAGACAATATGAGATGTACAAACCAGTATTGGTTAAAAGTGGTGCTTCACCCATGCTCCTAAGTGAGTGTAGGATGACTATTTCAATGCTTTGTGCCCAAGATGTAATTGTAATACAGTATATTATGACAGGTGTCAGTCAAGAAACACAATCTCAAAAGAAAACAATCAATGATATTGTTAATCAATTAAAAACTAAAGGTAAACGAGTTGTAGCTGATGCTGAGATTGGTCTTGCAATATTGTACTGCTCGATGGATAAGTATTGCAATCCTAACTTTAGTTTCACATCTGAAGTAGTTAAACAAACATCAGCACCAGTCAAGACTTCCAAGGTGTTAGCTCAGGAATCTCAAGAACCTGTATCTCAACAGAAAAGGGAAAATGTCAACATAAACGAAAGTGTGACATCTCAAGAAAACTATGACAAACTTTCTAATAAAAGGAAATTTTGTGAATTTACGAGTGAAGCCCAAGGAAATCCTAACAAAAAAATTGCTACAACTTGTTTTGCTGTTAATGTAAAAAGTGAGAGTGCTAAAAGGAAAATTTCAGGAAATGATGATAAGTCATTGCATCCAGCCAAGAAGGTAGCAATTGATAAGGAGAATAGCAGTGATATGCCATTAAATCCATCTGAACAGGTTGAACATGAGAATAGTAATGATATGTTTAATTTTGTGAAAACAGTTGCTACTAACAGTGGAGCTGAAAGTAAAGCTAAGAAACTTAATTTATCAAGGCCACAGAAAAGAAAATTAAATGACACTAATGATGATGAAGATTTGTTTAATTTTGTTCAAAATAAAGTTCAAACTAAAGATGATGTTATGACTGACACTAATACATCCAAACAAAACCTGTTCAGTATAAATAAAAAGAAAAATGATGAAAGTGATGAAACAGCTGAAGTATCACATGTCCAGAAAAGTGAAGGAATATCAGCAGAAGAAATATCAGCGATGAGGGGATCAAAATTGAAAGAGCTAATGGAACGTAATTCTAATACATTGTACACAGTCAAGAAAGAAAAATCTGAGGAATTGGAAGAGCAAATGAACAAACTTGATTTATGCACTACTATTGTAAAAACTTGTAATAATTTGATTGTTAAACGAGAGCCACATATTGTGAATGAAAATAGCTTTGTTAAAAATGCTTCTCATAAGAACTTTAAGACATTTAAGAAGGTATGGCCATTAAAGAAGCAAGTCACTATAATTCAGGCATCTCAAATAAGCTTTGGTGATAATACAGCTGCTTAATTAAGGAATTAAAAATACTTTTTATTAATTATCATTTATTCAATTAGGTAAGATGTTATTTTTTACAAACATGTAAAGAAATAAGATAATAAAGATATTAAACTAATCATCGTTTGCTTCTGATTCATCTGATTCTTGATCCTGGTCTTCATCAATGTCTTCCAGCACCACCTTTTCTTTGTTACTGTAGAATTTAATAAGAGAAAAAAGAAAAATTTAAGATTATACAAGAGAAGTTAACATAGAGCCTAGCATTATGAAAATTTTGTGATAATAATTAAATTGGTTTCTTCTTTATTTAACTAAAAGTATTAAAGTTTTGATGTTGGAAAGCTAAATACCTGGCTTTGGGCATTGATTTCATCCTCTTCAGTTTCACAGTGCCATCAGGAGCCACCCTGACAGTCTTGCCAGGGATTGTTGACAGTTCATCTTCCAACACAGTGTAGTGCTTGGGTCTTTTCTGTGTTAGTTTTGGTGGTTTAATTGTATTTGATGGCCCTAAAATGTTCAAATATTAATTATTTTTGGCTGTACTTATAATATAAAGTTATACTCTAATAGATGTGGTACTTACGCAGTGTTAGATATAAAGGCAATGACATAGACAATGGCAATTTCAGAGAGATGGACCTGATGTTTGCTTCTCCTCCAGGAAACTTTGTTTTGAGTTGCTCAACTAGGGCCATTATATTTTCTTTCAGCTTCTCCTGAGGCATGGCAGTATGACCTATAGTGATAGTTGAAGTTTCCCCTTCACTAAGACGTAAAATAGCAGTGCGTAAACCCATTTCAATACTTTTCTTTAAGTTTTTGTCTTCATTTATCCTAACTGGGATCAGCATATTGTGTTTTTTGAAGAACATCTTCCCTAACAAATGTGATACATGGTTCAGTACTCTAGTGTCCACCATGATGAAGTCATGCTGAGTCAAGAGTCTGCGTTTTAATTCAAACTGATCATACTCTACTCTTAGTTGTCTGACTGGGAGTACTGTTTTAACCTGAAACAAGAATATGTTCATTCAATTCATAAACAATCAGTCATCTAACACCTTGATAGGAAATGTTATTAAATACTGACCCCAGTAACACCCTCTTTTCTCAAAATTTCTTCCCAGCGATCAATAGTTGGCTCATGGTCATGTTTTCTTCCTTTCTTTATGTCAGGTGTTACTAAGCAAACTTCTCCTGTCGAAGCAACAGTGCTGTGTGGCAGCAATCTGGCAGTATAAATTATTATGATTAAATAATGTTATGACAAACCATGCATAAACTTAATTCAATGAAAGCTAACTGTTTATTACTTACACCTTGATATTTCCTCTTGTGTTTTGAATTTTAATACAATGGATTTCTGCGAATATCGACTTTTCATCGTCAAAAATTGAGTTCTTCTGCTTATCATGGGCCACAACTACGTCAAGTAACGCACTCAAACAGGAATGAACGAGGTCCTTTGTAACACTCTGTGAAGGCATTACATATTTGACTTTCTTCTTCGGTGCAGCTTCTTTTTTTATTTCCTCAGAAACTTGTTTCACGATTTTTGTCTTTTCTGCAGGTGGTGGATTAACCTGGGGTTTTTGCGGCTTGGTTTTTTTATTGAGCTTTTCAACTTTGGCGGATTTTTTATTTTTCGCCTTCAACGGCAACTTAGGTTTTACAGCTACCATTTTAAAAAGTTTATACTGACTAACAAATCAAATGAATTCTGACTAATTTCACTGTTTATGTCTGTAACAAAACTAACAACAACGGAATAACCTATAATCCTCAAAGAAATTCACACATGACAATTCATAACCTCACTTTGTACATGTGTCAAATTGACAGTGGCATAACTTTTTTCATTCAGAAATCCAATTTATTAGGGTGAAGATACACGATCAATCTGATATCAGTATATTCTGCGATCTTGGTTAGATTGATCTTGTAATGCTAGATCTTAGAGATGCTCTAATACCCATATTCAAAATCGTAACCTCATAATTTCCTGAACTTGACTCTACCTCACTTAGGTGGTTTGATATAGATTGACGCAAAATCTATACATTTTGTTTCTGTCAACCAGATTTTCGTCTAATGCTAGGAACACACACATTGACTTCAGTCCGGGAGACTCGCAGGCGATTTCAAAATCTCACAGGTTTTGGCAGACGATTTGTCGCCAGCGATGTCAAAATATGTGTGTACAGTCGCCGGCAAATAATATGCCAAGGCTTTGGCGTAGTGGGACTAAGTTTGCGCTACACACGGCGACATATCAAGCAGTTCTTCTAAACAGACATGTTTATAACTAAATTTTGGCAATAACCATAGAATGATGACAAGCAATAAAAGTGTTTTTTTTTGTTGTTGCTCTAAGTGTACGCACGACGACGTATCAAGCTATATATTTCCAGTATAAGCTGACTTCTCATTGAACGAAAATCCTATACAAAGCAAGGTCAGCTAAAACTGGAACTGTATAGCTTGGTATGTCGTCGAGTGTACCATTCTTCTTTGAATTTACACCTTGCTTTACTAGTTTGGCTGTAATTTCTATATTTATGATTGTATTCAGCAGTTACAAAAAAAAAAAACTTTTATTTTTGTAACTGCTGAATACAATCATTTGCTATCACGTCTAAATAATTTTGTGAATACTATTTTAAAAGTAGCTAAGTAGGTACTAAAGAAAAGATGTGTTTATTTCAAATTTCAGTTCGAATCTTTGGAATATTCAGTGACATGGGGTGCGATGCTGTGAAAAAATTAACTACACCGACAGCGTTTGTGCCCATTATCTGAAAAACCTGTCCAATTAATGCAGATTCTAAAATAGTACGTACAATAGTAACTGATGCCATTATTTAACAAAAAGATAAACATTTAATAAAAAGTCGTAGCCATTTCTATTCAAAAGGCGCTTAATAAAAAAAAAAAAAAAAAAAATAAGTACACTAGTTATTTCATTTAAATTCGTTACAGGTCCGGTACAGCGGGCTACCCGCCGTCCCCGGCATGTCCTAGTCGACCCCGATGACCCCATAACCCTCCTCCAGGAGAGCAGTAGGGCCACCAGTACAGTGCATAAACACAGACCGCCATCGTTCCGACCTCGCCGACGAGGTCCCACGCGACGACCCCCCCGCATCCGTTCCCCCCGTCCCCAGTCCGATGAGGCCTCAGCCCGCGCCGTAGCTGAGTCTGTAGCTTTAAATTCCCCGATTAATAATCATGATATTAACCTTTCGATCCAGCCCGTCCCCAATATCGCGCTGCCCTCTCCCGATGACGCCCTAAGCCGAGGTCCGTACCCCACAGGGGGTGCCCTTAGCGTGCGGTCATCTAACATTTAAGTTTAGTTTTAAATTTTTCCGCTCCTGGCTGGAGGCCTTTTAGAGTAAAATCCGAAAGGCAACCACAGGACAGACCGGTTAAGCAGCCACGACCCCCAGTGGTCAAAACTGCGAGTTGCCGTTCAAAAAAAAAAAAAAAAAGTACAGCGGGGTAATTACGTAACACACTAACAGTAGGAATGGGTTTCATTTTCACAGTTCAACAACATTCATTGCGTTATTTACGTTGTTGAGCAGACAAATTTTTCCAACATATGAAGCAATGGATTAGCAATAGGCTTCAAAATTATTCATATTGTGATTGATAGTGTGTTACGTAATTAGGGTGCAGGTCGTTACTTATTGCAAAATGTTTTGGGCCAGAGACTGGTTCTCAAGAGAAATTAGTGAAACTGGTTATGACCAGTGGATACATACAGTCAGCAGTGTATTCTCACTACACAGGATCTGTTTTACCCGACTACGGTAAAACCAATAGGAAGGGTTATATTTTTAGCAGTCTATTTAACCTGTCAAGTATTGAAGCTGTTATGTTACTGGGCGTTTGCACCAGAAAACATTCAACATGTAGATATTCCGGAACTTATCACATGAGAAACATCTAATACTTCATTGTTTTGTTGAATTTGCGTTAACACTGCATGAAACACGCGTAAATTTTAAGACAGATCTCAAGATTTGTTGTTCGCTGCATTCGCACTGTCTAGCTCTAGAAACATATTTATTAGAGATGTTTTGCATAGAGATTTGTCACGTAGGCGCAGGCGTTCGCACTGTTGTTTTTTTGTGTCTCGAAACTTTTCTATAAATTCTGTTGAGTGCAAGGTTTAGTGTTTTCCAACTACGACGGGAAATGTCGAAACATGTAGTTGCAAGATTCATACATGAACATTTTGCTAATGAAATTGGTTTGTAAAACATGTCAAGAGATATGAATCGTTAAACAAGTTTCGGATCAACAAGATATTATTCAATGCGAACGCGAGTCAAGGAAATAGAGATTTCCACATGTTTTTTGTGAATGTTTCGCTAGTGCGAACGCACAGTTAGGTACCATTAGGTAGATAGTCCTGGAGAGTTATCTAAAGACTCCGTCAAACACGACACGCGGTGCCTTTGAGTTGCGCGCGCTTAATGGTAAGAAAAATATTGTAGAGACTTAGCTAGCTAAATATTCCGGGTAATTTTGAGCATCTATTTACCTACTTAAGTCTTGATCATAGTTTGTACCTACAATATTTCATTGCGAAAATCACCTATTCTGTAGCCGAGTCAATTAACTGAATGTAAGTGAACGTTTCCTGGCCTACCGCCAGACTTCGCAGTGGTTAAAGGGCGTGTGTTCATTAGCGAGTGCATTGCTAGATAACACGCGCAATAAGCGCATGTTATCTTAATTTATGATACCTATAATGAATGAAAAGGACCTTTGGTTGTTTCTTTATTGGTCGATGAACATACTCGTAGTAAGCGTCGCTATTGGTCCTACGCTCATACCTACATAAGGCGCAGTTACAATTCCGACTTGGACATAGGGACAAACAAATCGTTGAAAAAAAAAAAAAACAACGTGGGGACTTCTGCCGGAACATCCCTTGGCTTGAATTAAAGTACGTTCTGTAAAACTAGGTACCTACCTACTACCATCTGGTCAACTGGCTACTAATACCTTATTATCTACCTACCGTTAAGAATTACAGCCCTGTCACAGCTGAGGCGTAGGCTTAGTAATGTGATAATAGGGTCACATCAGTAGGTAACCTTTGGAACCAATCGAAGCATTTAAAAACTCAAAGAATGCATAGCCTACTCCTTTTTTTGAAGTCGGTTAAAAAGCTACGTCTAAAATGCCAAAGTGTTTTGCTCATCTACCTAAAACCGTAAACGTTCACCGTTGAACTTGAGTCACCTAATCGACCGCTATGAACAATCGTGTGGGAATTTCGCCTATCAACATTTATCGGGTACATTCCGAACTCAACTTTAGAATTCAAACTGGAATCGAGAAGCATCCTCCCTTAGGTATTTGAAATTGTCTCTGAGCTTTACATTGTGAATCTCGGGATCGAATAGGCCTGCATCATCGCTTACCGTGGGTGTTATGAAAGGTCACCAAAGGGCGTAATTACGAGGGTGAGCGGCAATATCCATCTGTGAGCGAATGTAGGTATTCATGTCATCTGCAAACAACATTTTCTTTTTCGAGCTATGTAATTTAGGGGAGTTGCTGAGGTAGGTACCCATTCAATAGTCGACGTCAATAGTAGCGATGTCAATAGTAGATAGCTCTAAAGCTCTAGATCTTTGGGTATCGGCATTGATATGAGAAAACCAAAAATAAGTTACTAATCTTTACCTACCCCACCAGCGTCAGGCTTGCAAGAATTAGATAGGTACTCATTTTATTGTTGTTTAGCCGTCCCACTCTTTGATAAACCTTTCATCCCTTCGTCATGTAATTTTGGGCATAAGTAATTTCTAGCACGCAATTTTATAAACAAAGCTTTTACAACATTTACAACAATAAATAACTTGACGAAGCTGTAAAATTGTGTTTCAACGTACAATTAAAGAGGTGCGATATTGCTTTCAGTTCCTGGCAAACATCCAAAACGCAACACCTGTGGGGAAGGAAATGCATTTGTGGTCAAATCTTTCGTTGCACTTGCTAGGAATGAGCAAATGTTTTACATTTTAATAGGATAAAGAGCCTATTGCTCTTAAAGCGCCAGATTGTCAAAACGAGTAACCACGGCTCGCACCTAAGAACGACCTAACGACGATATACGATTTTAATAAAAGACGTAGTAGGTACTTACCTATTTAGATCATAATTGTTAATCTCTGAATGTTGACTAGGGCTAAGGCTAGCTGAAAATCGTACTTTATCTCTATGAGAAAAACGTAAAATGTGACAGCAGGTCTTTATCCCGCGCGACTGATTAGAGTAGAGTCAATTGCAGGAAATGGTTCATTACCGTAAGCGGCCGCCTGTTAGTAATTATGCACAATGGCTCTCCTAAAATGTTACGGTCTAACACCTTACTGCTATCTGCGGCTTACCCGTCCAGCGTTAGCATCATTTGCAACTTTCTACGTAGAAAAAGAGAGGTTGAAGGAATAAACAGAAAACCAAAAAGCGTCGTCACGCCTATTTAACAAAAAGGACTCGATAGTCATCGTGGTAGGTTACGTACCTATACAAACAGAAAAAACTAAATTATGTAAACCATGATTTTATAAGTGGGTTTGAATGAATTTACGAGTATGATCACTCGATTTTTGCACGCGGTTTCGTCCGCGTGGAGGTCGGATATTATCCCACGGGAACGTACTACTGGAATAAAAAATATCTTATGTGTTCATCCAGGTTATAAACTAGCTGTGTTCCAAAATTCATCTAAATCCGTTTAGTAGGTTTAGCGTGAAAGAGTAACAAACATCTATACATCCATCCATCCTACAAACTTTCACATTTATAATATTTGTAGGATATTGAAAATACGATGAACGCATAAAGTTTGATCACGAAGGACTGTTTTATGAATATCTTATACAAATAAAACCTTTACCCTTACTAATGCTGGAACTATCTGTAGTCCAAAAAATTGTTCCTTTCCGTGAGGGAATTGAACCCGAGACCCGCAATTCCAGGTCAGCCAACGCTGACGAGGCTGCGTTGGGATTTAAGGGTCTCTTATATATCATAACCGTAATGATTCCATGGGTTGAATGTTCAAGTAAAGATGCTTCCGTTTTGTTTAACTTGTTCGGTAGAATATTTGCGACCGAACATCTCAGCACTTTTGCCTGCATGCATTTCCATAAATGCGTGTATCGCAACTATGACCAGTTAGTTCGTGTCCGACTACCAATCGCGTAACTCAAACCAAACCAAATCAAACCATCTTAGTGCTAATTTAGCTTAAGTTTACCATTTAATGTCATCATAATTTGTAGTATCTAATATACCCTTTTAAACCATATTAATTTCGTATCATTAAGTCAGTGATCGTAAACCAACACCCAAACCGGAACCATTCTAGTATATTACCGAATCCACCAAATTCACCACATATTAACCAACCCAGAAGTTAGAGCTAAACGTTAAATTAGTTAAACGTTTGCTACGATACATGCCATCCTTCAGGTAGTAAAATAGCATTGTTGTACAGTACAGTAGTATCTAGGTAGGTATATCATACAGTCGTCAGAGTTCCGCCTACGTTGGAAAAGCTTAGTTTTCCCGATTGAATGTCCCACGTACGCTAGTTAATTTTGTCCGTACGTTGGTTTGGCCTACCCTAGAAATTTGTACCACTTACACATAGGTCCTAGTCTGTGGGTACCAGTACATTCAGCAATGAAAGTCGATTACCTAACGCTGTATTTTTTTTACTAGCTGTTGCCCGTGACTTCGTCTGCGATTCAGGATGAAAAGTAGCCTATGTTTTTACCCAGGTCAGGGTCTATCTGTGTGCCAAGTTTCATCCAAATCCGTTCAGCCCTTTTGGCGTGAAAGCGTAACAAACAAACTTACTTTTGTATTTATAATATTAGTTAGGATAATATTATTATTGCACACAATTTAAAAAATTATATCAGAACAATTCCAAAATTATAAAACGCAGCCTCTGAACTATCACATCACCGTACCTTAGGTATACATATGCTGTCATTATTCTACGGTTTATCTCTGCACCATAGTTTATGGATTTAGTTGAAACCGAATCTATGTAGCCGTTCGTTATTACGTGATTGAGCATTTACAAGATAACAGTGTTAGGTGGATACACTCCTAGGTACGTAATGTGTGTAGTACCTACGCACATGATAACAGCTGCGTCCACTTGATGGAACAGGCAGGAAGCCTTATTAGTTTTCGGATGAATACGGAGCAAAATCGATTTTATAGGAACCATGTAATTATCTATCCATACTAACTATATATTCATACTAATATATAAAATAAATAATAATCATTATTAATTATTAATTTATAATATTATGAATTCGAAAGTAACTCTGTCTGTATGTTAGTTACGTTTTCACACCTAAATCACTAAACGGATTTCGATAAAATTTGGCAAGGAGATAGATGGCATCCTGGGGAAGCACATAGGCTACTTACTACTACTACTTTTTGTTCCGGTAGCACCTTCTCGTGGGATAATTTCCGACATCCACGCGGGCGAAGCCGCGGGCAGAAGCTAGTGTTTAAAAAAAGAAGAAATATTATTTTGTTGTTTCCTTTAAAATACAAAATCCTATGAATTTAATAAAAAGTTAAAATCTATAAAACCTGTAAAAGCATTTGGTGTCACATTTCTACTTAATACATAATGTATGCTCGTGCCTAAATAAATAGGTCAAGTACATAAATGATACACATCAGATTTTATATAAAGTTACGCTCGTAAAAGTGTCAGACTGTGTAGTCATAGGCAAGGTAACATCTGTTTTATTGAGTCCTTTGGGACGCGATCCTTCGGTAAGAACCCAATGCAATGCGGTTTTCGTCACCTAACATTTTGAATTATTTAAGTTTAAAGGATTTACGATAGTAATTAAACCTTAGGCCATGAATTTTATATTTTATCTAACTGAATACATTGTGTTGTCAAGATCTGCACCGTAACTTGGTTTATATGTGTATCATGGGTTCTTTAGACTTCGTTACATTTTCATACTTTCGATTGTAAAACAAAGGGAAGGTCTTCAGTAAAAGCATTATTTTCCCGCAAAAATGGTGACAAAAGATTTATTTATGGAAATGTTGCGCAGTCAGAGTACCGTGGGCGCTCGCAAAGGGCAGCCCTTCGACTTCATATCCCGAGGCTCTATTTGCTATTGCGTAGTTACAGTCTTGTTCGAGCTTACTATTTATTTAAGAACGTTTGCGGTACGAATACATAGCAAAAGATTCGTAAATTACGGCGCACCTACCTACATGTTTATGGTTACCTTTTTAGAAATGTGTAGTATGCCAGCAATAAAAACATTTGCATGTCGAAATTCAATTTTACGTTCGGTGGTATTTAATAATAATGCGAAATATTATTCTTCACATTTCTAATGGCTTACATGATTGATGCTCATAATCACTGCACACATTGCACATACGGAATTCTGAATGCAATTAACTTAACATCTGCATTTTAGGAACAGCTTTTAATTTTAATTATTACACGCGAGTGCAATTTTGTCGTTTAGAATTTTTAGGTATTCAGCTATAACTGTGGATACCCATATTTTAAGACTTTGACTTTTAATTAATCTCAGTTTTCTTGCCGGGCAATGGTCATTTCATAAATAATAGGATTGTTCAACTAATGTAGCAAGAACTGAAATAGTTGGTAAAATATGTTGCCCTTCATAACATAGATCCCTTAAAATTTGTAGATCATACGAGTACGTAGGTATTTGGCTAGCCAATTAACAGACAGACACATATTCTCTACGAAGTGCTTTTGCGTAGAATGTATGTGACATGTATTACGGGAAAATTGCTTTCCTTTTATTTGGTTACCTCCCGTGGCACCTTTGTCATGTATCTGTGTAAGTATATAATTAGATCATATAATTGAAAATGGAAAACTAAAGTTATAATTTTTATATGTCTTGTGTGACATTTATGTTTTCTACCTACTCTATTTAAAATAAAGACATGTTATCCTAACTGCGGTATCCCACTCCTTATCAATTAATTCTCTATTTTCTAATTTTTTTGTTATTTTTGTATAGAATTGAATGAGATTATGAGGCGTGTACTTCTGGATTTTCTTTTTTTTTTGTTTTATGACGTGTAAATATCGATACCCATCACGTCTGCGGAGTTTCGCTAGCTAATTTAATTTGACCCTGTATATACCTATGCATAAAGATAAAGATAATTTATTTGTCAAACATGCGTTTACATAAACTGACTTAATCAGACATGCAAGGTATCGAATTAATAGATGTTGTGTACGTCCATGTTTTGCCAATAACGGCGTACAATTTTTTTAGGCATAAATTACATTTAATTACATTTTACATATAGTCATTCTAAATTTCATTACAGAATACAAAACAAATAAATAATAATTGATGTCAAGATATTATAGTATACGTATATTATGGTCAAAATAGATTAAATTATGTCCAGAATATTTATTATTATGGTAGTCAAATAGAATCTTGCAAAAGCCAATTGATTTAAGATTCACATTATTCAATTGTTATTCTTAACTATGTATGTATAGGTATTAGAAGTCGGAATAGAAAAGCCCTTTTCATTAAAAAAATCTATAACATTGTAATACACTTCACTAACAAAAAAAAATCTCAGCTTATTTTTGAAAAGTGACAAGGGCAGTTCTCTCCAACTTTTAGGTAATTTATTAAATATGATAGGGCCCATACAGAAGACACTTTTACGCATGAGGGTTGTTCTCGCAGTATCTATCAGCATCTATTGATACTTTCTTAGTCGACCGATCCACGTATATATATGGAAATGAGATTATTCTTTGTAGTGGCCCTTACCGTTACGGTACGTTTATCTGTAATAATACGTAACGAAAAAAGCTTGATATTATAAAAAACCTATTTGACATATACCTAACTCCATTCTTGAATACACGAAAAGGTTCTACGTTCCGCTGCCCCGCCCATACAATAACTATGAGAAATGCTCCAACTATGAAATAACGTTTGCACGTCTGCCACCTCTCTGTCATTTGTTACGTTGTTTTTTATATTTATCAGATTATAAAGTAACATATGACATAATCCTAGCTTATTCCCCTGACTCTTTACACAAAGCACGAAAGAAGGTATTTGGCAGGAGATAAAGTAGTGAGATCTGCGCCGTGGCATTTCCCGCGGGACGGGCAGTCGAAGCCACATTGTTTTACCGATTTGTTCAATATTTTCAGATAAAAGCTTGTCATTAATTGGATCAGATCAAAAGCTGTGTTTTGGAACATTTAAAAAGTAATTGGATGTCCAATAAACATAAAATTTATTTACGATTATTATACATCCATTACTTTTTGGGTTCCGTAGCAGGAATGAACTTGAACACTTTGTTATGCCAAATTCTGATTGCTGTCTAGACCGATTACTCTCTCAAATTGTATCGACAATAAAGGAAGTACAAATAATGTAATACTTTCGCGCACAAAGGAAGGCGTAATATATTTCACTTACCATATTGAGTGACGGTACTTTACTCTTTCAAATGGAGTAGACGTTACCTTTACTGATTTCTATACTGAGCAGTCAGAGCACTGTTAGTCTTCGTGTCATGTTGATATTAGCTTGCAAGTTTATAAGCTTTGAGCAAGCTGCGTCGACCAATATAGGTATTGCAACTAAGTAGGTATTAAGATAAATTATTTAGACTACTTATTTCGGTAGACACCTACAAGTCGTTTTGAATTGTCGAGAAGTTTGTTAAACTCATCATTAGAGTAGTTAATATTAATTCTTTCTGGACCTAATCGAGTGGGAGTTCAAGTTAATCTACATGCAGTTTGAGTGTTTATAATTTTAGTTGCGGAACCCCTACTCAATGCGCGCCCAATCCGCACTTATCGGATTTTCGTAGTTGTTCTGGGGTGTGCGATATTGATAAATCATCGGGGTGGATATCGACAATTACGCAGTATTTCATGATGCCGTGCCTACTTTATTATCAATTTTACACCAGTGATAAATTACTATGGTTTGTTTATTATGGAGGAAACATCAAACTTTATTTCAAGGACGGAAACGTATAGCTGGACTTTTGCACTTACTGTATTAGGATTTGACAAGTGTCAAGGATGACACTGAGAGAGAGATGACGTTACTAAGTTATCACAATAGGAAATGAGCTCACAGAGTACATTTTATATAGGGAATGAGCTTATCTTGGAAGTTATTTGCTGGGCATAAGGCTTTTCTATGCGATCACTAAAGTGAGCATAATAAAGTAAGCTGAGAATTTTATATACAGCCGTTTGAAACTACAATTAGAAAAGCAAAAGTGAGAAAGAAAACAATCAGCAAGATTGTATCTTCTTGCAGATAATGGCACACAAGTGGTAAATGCGCATCGAGTCAAATAGGATACCACAGCGACCGGCGGCGAGTGCCCGAGGTATCTTTTACAACTTAATGCGCCATTCCTATCTTTAAACCAGAATTCGCTTCACGCGGCTTGCGGTGGCTTTGCTTTGAGTATTGAGAAGAAAGAATCCTTGATACAATACCGAATAACGTTGAATTAATACGACGCTTGCAATGTAGCTTCAACAAGGATTGAGGGAAATAAGTTTGACTGTGTAACACAGTAGCATTGGACGGAAAATAAACGTTATTGCATTAATAAAAGCCGAAGTAGTCGATACTTTGTTAGTACGTCGGAGGCAGAGCTGAGAATCCCCGGGGGTGTATGTGCGGGGTTGTGAGCTCTCTGACCGCAAGCCGGGACGCTACGGCGCGACGTCTCTACGTCTACATTATATTAGAACTGTCCATGCGAAATTTATCAGCTGGTGTCATCGTTAAATTCAATCCAGAGGTTACCTCGTAGACTAACTATTTAAAGTAGTTTTTTACTTTTATGTGCACTTTTAAAAAAAAAAATATTTACATTGAGCTTAATTACGGTCATTCCTTTTTAGGTAGTGAATGAGAATTCTATAATTATTTACTTAGCAAATAAAATCATAATGACGTTTTTGAAGATAACAAACAAGTCCGTTGTTGGATATGATTTTCCGTAAGTTATGAATTGCATGCAATTGATTTGACTCAAACGCTCCAAATCCCTAAAAAGTACCGAAATTGTCGAAAAAATAAAACCTAGAAAGTTTAACGTTAACAATCGGGATCTAGCAGAGTAATTACGTTGGTTTGTATTAGATAAGGGTGGTGGTCTGATGTAAAATATTCACCGGCAGTCGGCGGACTGCAGTGATTGCCCTCGGGCTGCGTTGTTTCCCGCGCGAGCTCGTCTAAGCACCCGCCCCGCCATGTTCCACCGTACCAGCGGTTCGTAAAAATGACATTTACACACGTGTTTATTATTTAGGTTACGTATACCTTATTGTTTTGTTGATATAGCTACGAGAAAACCTTTATTATAAAACATTTTGAGTAAATTAATTTGTAGGTAATATTGAATCCCGTCAACCCACCTGTTTAAAATTAAATTCGGAACCCTAATTCAGGAAAATTACTGGTTGTTTAGTTTGATTGGAGTAGGGTATGTAATTACACATACACATACTATTAGTCCAGTCATTTAAGCTTAAATTAGGTAAGAATCTCGGAATACAAGATACCCAGCTGTAAGTCTGTAAATACTTGTATATTGACACCCTAAAAGTTGTCTCAAAACCTACATATGGTAGGGTGTACGCAACTATTAAATTTCAAGGTCAAAGGTCACAAAATCTGATTTTTGCGCCATTTTTTGTAAATATCTCATTTCCTATGGGTTTTTGCTATTTGTATTTATTATCAATATTGTAGAATACAAAATTATCTACAAATTTTTTCAAAAATTTTTTTCATACGGTGAACCGTTTTCGAGATAGAGGGCGGAGAGCGCGCGGTCACAGCATTACTTCAGGTCAACCGGTGCCTCCGGTCGAAAACGCGCCATATATAGTTGAAGAACTATCGATAAATCAATCGATTATAAATATCTGTCAATTTTTATTAACTATTATATTACATTTTATCATTTTCTTCATGCATTAAATCTATATCTATTCAATAATACTGATGACCGTTTCCTAAAATTAAAAAATAATTAAGGGAAAAACTTAAATCATAATATGATTATATTCCCATTTACACTAATGACATTTTAAATAGAAAATAATTAAGTTCATCTTCTTTCAAATCTGTAAATTTTAAAATCCTTCCACTACGTCAAAAATTATACCTGGGAATTATACGGGCCCCTATTATACACTACGGACCTTTCTATTTATAGCCAGTAGGGACAGATGTTCAGTTGTATTGTACAGTTACGAGCGTCTTCTCTTTATTTCAGTTTGAATCATATCTTGGTAACTACGGACGTACAATTTTAAGAACTATGACTGATTTGTGTTTTCTATGTAATAAGTCAGATTCGGGAGGTGAATCGCTTATTGAAGTAGAGCGCGGTATGAAATCTCTACGAACTGCAAGTGTCGAACGAAATGACGGAAAAAATGATTATTTAAAATCAGTAACCTCTGTTAAAGTGCATGAAAAGTGCCGAAGTGTGAAGTGGAACTCAAACCTTATTGTCAATCTATAATGCTCCGAAATCTGTGAAAAGTCTCGATCATCTTCGTTATATACATTACGTTAAGTCTACAAAACTTAATAAACCTGTGCAGCTTTCAAATATTCCACCAACAAGTGCAGCTGCTCATCAACATTTCAAACGTGTATATTATCAAGTTCAAACTTGGTTAGGCTATGATTTGGAACCCCAGGTATGGGGTTGGGCAATGCGAAACGATTTTCTGGAGCCTATCATGACAATTTTACCACCTGCTCCAGAAGATTTGCTAAATACAATTTTCTGCAACTGCAAGAGTGGTTGTGGTTCGCGATGCGGATGCAGGAAAGCGGGCTTGCAATGCTCTTTAGCTTGTGGCCAATGTAATGGGCAAGCTTGTCTCAATGCTCAACCATATCAGAGCGACATGAACGAAGATGGAACCTTTGACCCCGAAATCATGGAAGAACTTGAGACAAATGTCGTTGAAGACGATAATGAAGACCAGTTTGAAATTTACCAGCAGCCGGAAGACGACGATGAAGAGGAAGAAGATGATTAAAATTATAAATTGTAGTTTTTGTACCCTTTATTCCATTTTTTTACTTTTAATAAAAATAAATGGTTTGAATGATATTTTTTTATAAAAAGATTAATTCATAATTTATTTGTTTTTTTTTTTCATCATGTGAGAAGTTATTAATATTAATTAGGTTAAAATTCAAATATAATTCCTATATTTTCTTTAACAATTCTGCAATTACATGGGCAGGTAAGTGTTGTTAAATAAATTAATACTGAATAAAAAGTGGATAGGTTAGGAAAAAAATGATAAAATATAATATAATAGTTAATAAAAATTGACAAATATTTATAATCGATTGATTTATCGATAGTTCATCAACTATATATGGCGCGTTTTCGACCGGAGGCACCGGTTGACCTGAAGTAATGCTGTGACCGCGCGCTCTCCGCCCTCTATCTCGAAAACGGTTCACCGTATGAAAAAATTTTTTGAACAAAATTTGTAGAGAATTTTGTATTCTACAATATTGACAGTAAATACAAATAGCAAAAAACCCATAGGAAATGAGATATTTACAAAAAAAGCGCAAAAACCGATTTTTGTGACCTTTGACCTTGAAATTTAATAGTTGCGTACACCCTACCATATGTAGGTTTTGAGACAACTTTTAGGGTGTCAATATACAAGTATTTACAGACTTACAGCTGGGTATCTCGAATTCCGAGGTGAACTTACTATAATGACTGGACTATATTGGTTCTTCAGTGTATTGTCATACCTACAGTAATACGTAATAGGGTTGTTTATATTTTTCGTGATGTATTCTACTTGACATTTAAACAAATTAAACATCAATTTGATGAGAGTTCATGAATTATAAGCAGCCGCATCCTCGGGCCGCATCTGTTATCCAGATTTGGTCCATAAGCGTGTAAGTTTGTGATAAAAAATGATAACTAATGCATTTTTTATAATCTACGAATTTGAAAGGCGCGGAAATCAAATGCAAATGGATAAAAAAGGGTAGTCTTAAAAAATGTAAAATAATTTAGTCTCTATTCTGTGTGCTCATCAAAAATGCAAATTTCATAAAAATCTGTTGAGCGGGTTATGCGCTAGAGAGTCGGCTAGCTTACGCCCTCTATGAAGGTACCAGTGAGCCGATGTCGTTGAGATTCAGTTATTTTTATGATCGTATATCACTTATTTTGATTTTCTTTCCAGACTCACAATGTAGTGTACATTCCAAGCACACTATAATTAACCGTATAAAAGAGCGAGGCATCGCTTGAATCTTTTAACGTGGAATGTTAACACATGACTTTAAAACAATAAGCCTCCTTTTTCGCTGAAATTCATAGGTGCAGCTCTACACTTTACCATTTAGTTACGAAGCCACTATCTCTTTTTGTTCCGATAAAGTCTTGAGGGGTCTGCACCATGTTTTGTATATTCACGTCCAAAAACTGAGTGTTATTTGTCAAGATAAGACAATGTAAAGTCACAAAACTTGTTCTCGCACAAAGAGATTTATGCGTGCTAGTGGTTTGGGATAAACGGGGTTGGCTACGTGATCGTCGTTCCTATACCTTTTGTCTTTTTATAACTCATACGGACGTATTTATTTTGTAAGAGGTAGATGCTTCGATACTCGTAAAACACGACTCATATGATATTTAGGCCTACTGTCCATCGATTTTGTGTCCTCCAGACACTAAGTCTCCAAAGGAAGGTCTACGCGACGCTAAAGCGTTAGATACAAATATGCCTAGGCTGCGGCTCTTTCTGGAATAAATCTTTAATAGAAGCTATTTAAAGGCTCGCTTGAACAGACCAGGTGTCCGATTGTGAATAATTACAGACAGTTATCATTAACCCTAATGAAACTCGAAACTATAAATAAAGATGAAGGTTTGTAGAAGTGTACGCGAGTAACATTAAAGTATCAAATACTACCTGCTACTTAAATCAGCCAAACAATACGGTGGACTTAATGTTATTAGATGTGTTTTAACGACACGCTTATCTACCAAGAGCATTTAAATTTGTATATTCAAATATGTTTGCCACAATTTACCTACACTAGTCTTGATATTATTTAAGAAATATGGCAGCAGAGCGCTACAGCACGGCGGAATAACAAAGGAAGAGACAGGCCACGTTTCAATTTTGTCGACCGTCTTTACAATATTTCAAGCAAAATTATGCAAGCTGTAACCGAGTTGGCAACTGCAACTATGCTACTTGGGGAAGACAAGACGAATAGCAAATAAAGACTTATCCGAAAGCGGTTCGAGCAGATAGAAGGCGGATAAATTACCAATACTGCACCACCACCCTCCTAGCGTAGCGCACTGTACCTATACGTTGAAATACACTCACGAGCAATATAAAAAAGCCACTTGCAAAGTGCCTAAAGTAATCTAAATATCTCCTAAACTACACAGGTTAATTTCTTGAATAAAAAAATCGTGAAATAGTATTATATTGCACATTAAAACCTGCATACCGGCCTGACTTAAAGGAAATGAAAAGTTAAAAAAAAAATGGCAGGTTTCATAATTGGACGTAGTTAAACGAAAAGGATCCAACCCACAAATGGACAAAAATTGTGTACAAATTTTTTTTTTTTTTTTTTTTGGGTGGGAAATCACCGAATGACCTCTCCCGCTCTGGGCGGAGCGGAAGGGCGTGTCAGACTCTTACTGACTAAAACCCACCCGTGTTCCTTCAGTTGCCTGTGCGCCAGGGCCACGGTAACTCTTTCGAACAATCCGCAGCCCCGGCAAATCCGCAGCCTCGGCAAATTGTGTATACCTAAACATTCTTTGTAGTTAAAACTTTAATGTCACGAAAATAATCGGAAGTAAAATTTATCGCAACATGATGTTGCGTTTAAATTTTACTTGGATTGTTTTCATGATATTAAAGTTTCGTGATAGTACACGTGTTTTAGTATAGGTACACAATTAATTTTGATTTGCGTTGATTTAAGTATTATTTTTACATTTGTGTATCGATTTTTTAACTAAAAGTGCATACGGCAGATGTTGACTTGTAAATAAAGGTATCATCATGCCTCTCACCACCCGAGAAATGTACCAGGATCATTACTATGTTGCAATTAGGGAGATCCCAGAGACAAACGGCCAGAGTAATGGGTGTGAGATATTCTACTGTCTAACAAGTGCTTCAGAGGTATAGGGACACTGGACTTAACCTAAGAAGACCAAGTAATGGCAAGCCATGGTGCACAGCGGCATGAGAAGATCGATTCATTGTGTCAACGATGTTAAGAAATCGACATCAGACTGGAGTTGCGATCAAGGAATAAGTGTTGCAGACCCGAAGGGGCCCAATCAGTGATTGGACAGTCAGGAGACATCTCGAAGAAGCCAATTTAAAGCCTTACCGGCCAGCAAATGGCCCAAAATTCTAACGGCATCATAAAGTTGCAAGATTAAGCTATGCCCATGAGCACATCGAATGGGGTGAGGACGAATGGAACAGAGTAATGTTCTCTGATGAATCGAGATTCGTGTCGAGTGCACAGACGGTCAGGAGAATGTTTTACATAAGCATGTTTCGAAGAAAAAGTCACTTAATGGGGAGGTTCTGTACACGTGTAGGCCGGTATTTCATCAGATGGTTGCACGGCGCTAGTGCCGATAGAAAATAGCAATCTGACCGCTATGAGATACGTAAACGAGATTCCCAATAAAAAAAATTGGTCAATATGGGCTACGATGCATTGTTTATGCATGATAATGCCCGGCCCCACACAGCTCATGTCATAAACATGTACCTTCAAGAAGTGGGAATCCATCAAATAGCGTGGCCAGCGAGATGCTCTGACTTAACCCTATCGAACATCCCTGGGACGAGCTTGTCAGACGCGTTAGAAGCCGAAATCCGCCTCCAGTGACACTTCACGCCCTGAAAAATGCATTTATTGAAGAATGGGAGAATATTCATCAGCATGAATCTGGAATAAGGAATCTGGTACTCAGCAAATCGTGTAGAAGCTGTAGAAGCCGTATTGAGAGCACGCCGAGGCAATACGAAATATAGCATGATTCAACAATTTAGTTTCAATTTCGTAAACCCACTTTAAGAGTTATTTGTTTTTTGGTCCAAATGGCCCTATTTTGGTTTATTCTGCTATAACAGATTTTAAATTAAAAATAATGTTTCTTAGTGGCTTTTTTATATTGCTCGTCAGTGTAGTAGAACAAAAATGTCTTATAAAACGCCACCTTGAATTCTGTTATTGTAATTTAATATGCACATGTTATTTTACACAATGTTTTTAATTAAATTGTTGTATTGTTTTATTTTCGAAACAAAGTGTTAGCTCTGTTCAGTTTATATTACATTCCGCTCGGGAATTGGAAAAATGAAACATGAAATCAACTCTGCTATATAGTCTTGCTTGTTTCACCGTGATAAAGCCTTTTCTAAGAGATTGCTCGACGCAGATAGCTGATTTTTTGGCAACTTTATTGTTAGTTTTTACCTCAATATAACTAAATTATGTATAAAAGGTTAAACGATTTGTAAACGTGGTTTTGAAAAAAATATATAAAATAAGCTTATACGTATTTGTGTGGAATGTCTTTCAATTAAGTGTAATTTATGAGAATTGAGCAAGTTAGAAAAAAAGAATACCGTCGTGTTGTACATTTCTTTGTAAGTATATCTACAGATTTACTATCGTTTGTGTGTCGTGTTGGGTATAAAGTGTTAGAAACAAATAAAATGTTTTCAAACAACTTAATTGGCTTGGTGAAACGAGATAATGAAAAGTAACAAATATGTATAATGACTCTAACTCTACCCTTAAATTAGTTTCACACATGTTTCGAATATTTTTTTATAAACTTGAAGACAGTATAAAGAAAACCTACCGTTGCGATTTGCTCTCAGTTCTAAAGAAACAATGTTTTATTCAAAAGATAAGACTGGCCTTTGTGTTACTTGGTAGAAGCTCAAATAAATTATTAAGGACAAGGTAATCACTCCGTTTGCCAAGAAAATACTGTGTACAATGAAAAATGCGTTCCAGAGGCTATGGAGAATATATTTTGGATTGTTTATACACATTATATGGTATAAAAGTGTGCAGGATGTTTTGGGAGTAGAATCTTACAGAAGAACGTCATAAATACAGAGTGGCGTGGTATGGTCGTTACTGCAAACAAGGCGCTCAGCGTCACCCTTAAGAACGGGAACTGTTACAAATTTAACACTTGCGACTGGCTTTTAGTTGTGCTGTGCAAGCGAACATGGGCGTTAACGGCCCCGGAGGCCCGGAGCGGCAAGGGGCGGCGGCGGCGGCGCGAGGCGCTCGCCCGGGCGGCTCCCGGCTCCCGGCTCCCGGCTCGCACGTCTCCCGGCTTGCCGAGCGCCCGACTCTACCAGTCTTCTCCACGCTGAGTGCCGCACTCACATTCTTTTGCGAATGCTTTAAAATTTAAAACATCCAGAAAGCTAGGACAATTCGAAAAAATATGAAAAATGAGCCGCTGAATACATTCTGTGGCGTGTAAGTGATGCTACCGCATGTATGAAGGTTTTCGAGATATTTTTAGTTCTTATTCGAATCCACGATAAGTTTAGTCATATATTCCATTCTTATGCCTACGCTATTGTAATGAATAAGATATAAGATGTGGATAAGGAAATTCATGTGGCATCATTGAAGATACGAATCTGTCTCCATCGATTTTTACTTAGGAGCCGAATGCTGAGCTGGGTATGATAGTTTGTATCAAAAACGTACACTGTAGCTTTACAATTTACAATAAACTAAAAAAAGTTTATGTATTTTGAATGCCTTTTCGTTTATCTTGCGGTAAAGGAAATCTTCCATACGGTTTAGAAATCGTGTGGGTATTTACGACGAGAAGCTTAACAATTGTCAGTATCATAACAAAAGTGAATGTACTTACCTTTGTATTCTTACATTCACATTCATACTACTTACATAATACTATTTTATTTATTGTTCTTTATGTGCTTTTTCCCTGTAAGGTCGAGCACGAGTTCAACAGCGCTAGGAAAGCGCGACGTTGGCACTTAATGGCTCCTTAAGAGAGGCACAAGTACTAAAGAACGTTGCACAGTACACATAAACGTGGCGACGATGGCTTGTTAGACCACTACAAACAAGATTTACTAGAGAAAGCAATTTTAAAATCTTTATGAATCCAAAAATATAAGTTATACAACCTTTCAGTTGTGACAGCTGCCATTCAAGTTTGCAATTACTCGCAAATTACCCTGAAGTGGGTAAGAATACTCGTGGCAAACACGGGTTGTGTGCTCAAAACATGTTATTATATCTACATATATTGGTGTTTTGTAATTATAATTGATGAGTAGTTAAATACCCTGCAAATAATTTACTGAAATGGTTAACATCCAGGATTGCACTTCCGTTTTAAACAAACCGCTGAAGAATGAGGTATCATGGCAAAAACATGCTTTAAAACATGTCGAAATTTATTTGTTTTGATTACTTTCGTAACAAATAAATCAAGCTCAGAGCAAAATGAATGTTACAAAATATAATGTATGATAAGGTCGGGAATATGATAGGAAGAATTTGCATAGTGTGCAAATGTGACATCCTCTCTACAAGCGTACAAGTGCCATTAAGAACCCGTTAACCCCGGTCGACCGCTGCAACTTACGAAAAAGATAAGCTGTTGATCATCACTATGAATATCTACACGTTCACACATAAGTTCCATCTTGTTAAAAAATTTGGGATAAAAAATTAAGAGTGATTGTGGAAACGGAGCGGAAAAAGTACCAACGAATGGTGGAAGAAATAAATCATCATTGAACGCTGTTTTTACTACATAAATCACATACCACGTTTTTTAAATACGCTTTCAGGATCATGTGGATTTCTAAAAACCAGAAGCGCATTATTTTACATGAAATAGTTATAGTTATAGTTAGTATAGTAACTTATAAAATCGGCGTGGTCTTGTTGTACTGGTGCATAGGCTACTAGCTGGCAGCTTGTCAAACTATCACAGCTTCACCAACCACATTCACACTTAGCGTGGTCGGTGGCATGTGATGCTTTGACACTAATTATTGTAACATGGTCCACATTGTTAAACGCCATTAGTACTGTGTTATACCTACGTATAAAAAGCAGGTAGTCGCGGCTCCAGTATTCAGTACTACTAAATTCAAAGTGAAAGTTCAATTTTTAAATGACTTGCATAAAGTTCTTCTTTAAGTGTCTGGGCAGACATGAATTCGCGAACTTTATTTAATTTCCTGATTGCGCAAACGAAAACTAGCGGGAAACGGACCGTACCCCACATCTGACTGACTAATGTTGTTTGAACTCGCCTCAAACTACATTATTTATTTTAATGTGTCTTTATTTGAATTTGTAGCCAACGTTACGCGTTACGCTGCATAGGATTAGGTGTGTACCTATTTAAGAATTAAACTTGTGTTATGTTACGAGCAGTTTGCTACGTGTACAGGATGGGAATTACATACCTTCTGACCGTTATGTTGGTACTAGAAAATAAGTTGACTTCGACATATTAAAATTGTTTTTCCAACTCTCTAGAATGCTAAAATTGCACCTGAATATTTTATACAAGGTAGATTGCTACTTTGTTTCATTACTTTACGACTTTAAAGTGTCGTAATAGTGTAAGAGGAATTCGAAATTGGCTCGGATATAAGCATTGGAGAAAGAATTAATTAACATACAATGTTTCACGAAAGCAAATATGTACCTACCTGTGTAGATATATTCCGAACTGTTATTTTTAGGCAAAAAGTTTTTAGTTGAACCTAACAACTAGAGCGGAGTGTGAATACACTACGAATCTATGTTTGTCTTTCTATTTCTAAACCGTTAGGGAAATCTTTGAACCTAAATATCTAATACTACTTACGGCGTTTTACACTGGACAAGGTTGTACATACAACAAAGGAGTTTAGTGTGCAGGTAACGGATGAGATCACACGTGCCCATAATTTGCCGGCAACTGTCATGGTGTGCGTGATATCCGAGCAACTGTAGTTGTGTACGCTATAATTGATTATACTCAAGACTCAAGACACGCTCAAAGAGATGATAAAATCCTGACCACGAAGATCAAGCAATCTCCGTGAAAATGTTCATGTATTTACTAAAAGCGTAGGTGCAAAATTATTCGTTCTACAAAAGCTGGAGCAATCCATCCTGTCTGTTTCATTTATGTGTAAGAAAAACTGCCACAAATTGTGTTGGTATTATATTATATTGGTCGGAAATTACCTCACGGGGACGTGTTCCTGGGATAAAAAGTATCCTATGTCCTAACCCAGGTCATGGCCAATCCGTAACCTACCTATCATCCAAATTCAGCCGTTAAAACGTGAAAAAGTAACAGACAGACAGGCAGATAATAACCGCTACCTAAATATAACCTCAAGATACGGACTATGACTAAATTCCAATTTCTTATATCTTCAGAGGCATGATGAACTGAGTGTAAAGTTCACTCACCCTCCATAGACAAGGGAGGACCCTCCGACCAGACGGGTGTTATGTCTGGTGGGCAACTGCCCGACGATTGATGTCGGGAAGTCTTATATATGTTGATGGCGCGGTAAACTCTGCTTGCACGATGCAGGATTTGTGTGACGTCAGGTCTTCGAATGTGGCGTTGTAGGTGCCGCCACAAATCTTAAAAAAGTGGTAAATAATAATTTCAAAAATCGTGTGAATTTTAAAATCATCCCCTATTTTGATGACGCCAAACGCGTAATTTTATATTTCTAACCAAAAGAATAAATTTGAATTTTCATATCCAATCAATCTGCCTAGCCTTTTCCCAACTATATTGGGTCGGCTTCCAGTCTAACCGGATGCAGCTGAATACCAGTATTTTACATGCAATGACTGCCTATCTTACGTCCATAACCCAATAACTGGGTAATACGATACCCCTTGGTAATACTGGTGGTCAGAATTTCAGGATAATGATGACCTGTAACGACTGCCAAAGATCCACGAATGACAGTTGAGACCAACGACTTAAAGTTTCCGAGGCACGGAGGAGTCTCAGTATGTAAATATGGTCACCCATCCACAGATCAACTCTGGCAAGCGTAGCTTAACCTGATGGATTTACCTGTGCGGCTGTTATATATTACTTAGCCACCAGCTCCTCACATGTACTTACTTATAATATAACATAACATAATATCACGCCTTGTTCCCCCGAAGTACACCCACATTTCGCTAGTTATGTTTTAAGTCCCGTGTATTAGGGGACGAGCCTATTGTTATCAACCGGGCACATTTCCAGACTCCGGGCTGCTACTAAGGAATTCCTGTTGAAAAAACCCAATAATAATTTGCCCGACCTGGGATCCGAAGCCAGGACCTCATGCTCAGTAGTGGCGCTTGCGACCGCTACTCATAAATGGAAATATTAGTTCATAGTAACAGTCAGTTACATATTTGATACATCTTGATACCTTGATTGAGATTGGACACCGGTGACGACAATGATTCATTAAATCTATTTATAGACATAAGTACGCATTATCATTGTCGCATTACGCGAGCCAACGCGAAAATCGGGATGTCACATATTACAGATACACCTCTACCTCAGAAAAATCCTATTTGACTCTGTTGGGGGATGATTTTGGAAAAACTGTGATACATGTGTCTCATAATTTTAATTGTAGAGTATGGGTACCCCTTCGAGTCAATCGACACAAATAATAAAAAGTTTCACAGAAAATTCAACCTCCCATTTCACCCTCTTAGGGGTAGAATTTCGAAAAACCCCTTCTTAGTGGATATTTACTCTTCATAAAGAACACACCCTACAAATTTCATGTCTCGAAGACCAGCGGTTTAGGCTGTGCGTTGATATATCAGTCAGGACTTTGAATTTTATATATATAGATAGATTAAATGTTTAGGTCAGTAGATCTTGTTCTACAGTTCTCAGCCTAATAGTAGGTACCTATTTCAGCATTTATAAGGTATCGTGCTGGTTTGATTTTACAGATAAAGGCACCTACATATTTATCTAATAACATATGTACATACATGCGGTGGGGGGACAGATTTTATCGAGACTCATATAAAATACTTTGGGCTAACCTGAAAGTTTTTGGAATGCCTCTATTAATCTCCAAACTGAGACATTTATATGAGTTATAAACTTTTTTATTATAAAAATTATGACGTGGCGTAGTGTGTAGCCACAGACATATTAGTAAGTAACCATTCGTACAACTGTCTGCTCAGCTGTCTTCTTCTTTAATTAAAATAATACCATGCCTGTTACTGTCCCACTGCAGGGCAGAGGCCTCTTCTCATACAGAGAAGCATACCTATTGATCACCACGTTTGCTCAAGACGGGTTGGCGATTTCAAACTTATATTAACTATGAAGTTCAGGTTTTGTCACGATGTTTTCCTTCACTTCGTCAATGATGTCCAAGCTAAACAATATAAATTGAGAAAGTCACTTTGGTTCTTGAGACGGGTTACTACAGTACCGCAGAGCCATCACGACCGTCGCTCTTTAATTATAAACATATTTCTCAGCACCAACGTACGGTCTGCCCCAAAAAGATGTATACATGGACAAGGAACCATTTAATTTCTTCAACCATTGTTCCATAAAATCGTATCCACCGTATTGGTAGAAAACATAGTATACAATTTATTTTTACCAAAATAAAGTAAACATTTGGTACCGAAACATCTATACACCCTATGACCAAAACAAGGTAATCTACGTAAGTATCACAAATATGTATACATTAATCATTCAATAACGAGGTAAACACGTCTAAAAGTTCATACAATTCAAAAGTTCAACTTCGAGAGGAGGTTTTAGGAATAAGTACCTATTTAGTTGAAAATGCGATGTCATAATCAATTACCAATTACTGCAATGCGCCAGACTGATAATTATTATTATTGTAATGACAGCGATCACATTCGCTCATCGGGAGCATCTGCGTGTAATTTAACAGTTCAGATTTGAGTTTTTCATCAGTGATGGTGTGAAAAAGTGTAAAAGTGTGTTCAGATTTGAGTTTTCGTCAGTGATGGTGTGAAAAATTGTGTAAGCATTACAGTGCGTATCTGTGATGATTCTCGTTCTTTTTGTATTTGTGTGTCTTTCTCTGCGTCATGTTTACCGCAAATAAACGTATTTTCTTTCTTTTTTCTTTCTATTCAATTCGAAATATTGCAGCAGTGAGTGCGGAAAACCGAGCATTACACCTGAATCGATGTTACATGTACGAATAAACTCTCAGTTCGAGCGGTTAGTAAGCGAATGATCGTTTGCCAGTGGGTCTAGCTGGTGGCCCTTTACGGGGCACCGGTGTGCGCGCGTTCATTGAGGCGCCAGCCACCCCGCCGGTTTAACGCGTCCCAGAGGGTCATGGCCATGCGGCTGGTCCGGGGATACCGCACGGTCTCCTGCGAGGCGGCGAGCCTCCTTGCCGGATTGCCGCCATGGGATCTGGAGGCAAAAGTCCTCGCGCACATTTGGGAGTGGCGCGAGGAGGCGAAACGCCGGGGCGTAACGCCGCTGCCGCGAGAAGTCGCGGCACAGCGGACAGAGCTCCGGCGGGATCTCATTGTGGCATGGAGAGTGCGACTATCGCAACCCAGCGCAGGGCACGCTACAATTGCGGCGGTTAGTCCCCTCTTTGAGGAGCGGCTCGAGAGGCGCCACGGCGTCCTCACCTTCCGCCTGACGCAGGTCCTCACCGGACATGGCTGTTTCGGGAGGTTCCTGTTTCGGATGCGGCGGGAGGAAATGCCCGGGTGTTACCATTGTGTGGATGGACCGGAAGACACGGTGGAGCATACGGTGGAGGTCTGCTCGGCGTGGGCGGAGCACCGCCGTGTCCTCGTGGCAGCGATCGGAGCGGCGATCTCTCGCGTCCGGCCCTGATCCAGGCCATGGTACAGAGCGAGAGGGAATAGGAAGCCGTCACCTCCTTCTGCGAAGCAGTAATTCTCGGGAAGCAGGAGGCGGAGCGCATGATAATCGCCGCGCCCTGGCGCCCCTAGTTGCCGCAGGACCCGAGGTGGCGGCGCGTAGTGTTCCACGCGCGCCCCTCTTAGACGTCGCGGGGGGAGTCAAACACCTCAATCCCCCCGCTCGACCGGACTGGGCCCGCTGAGGCGGGCCGGCACCACCCGGGGGTTGCGGAAGATTTGTACGTTCCCGCGACCCCCGGCGCAGGTGTGAGACGGAACACCGAGACGGAACACAGACCCCTCCGGCGCGGGCGCCCCAGGGCGGAGGACATCCATGAGGATTTTCCACCCCGGAACAAAAAAAACACGTGTGGCACTCGGGGACTGCCGCGGTAAAGCTATTGCATAACATTTTTTATCAACTTATGCAATTATAATAATTTTTTAATTTTTTATTTATGCAGTATTTTTTCTTTGATATTAATTCAAGTACAGTCGTACCATATACATGCACGTTAAGCGAACGCTCGGCCGAGCTACATGGTAGGCGGAGTGGGGGTGTTAGGTTTTATTTTGGTTACGGAATTTCTTGATTCGGTCGCCGCGCTCAAAGCCCGCGATAAAAGCTACGCAATAGCTTAAAAAAAAGGAGGAGACACCCTGGGCGTCAGGAGTCGATAGTCGACTCCCGGCCACCGTAGGCGCGGGCTGGCGGACGGCGAGCAATGGGCAGCTCGCCGTCCGGTAAGGACCAGGCCCGGATCGACGACGCGTCCTGTTCCACGCGCGCCTCAAAGTGATTTCAGCTTCACTGCCGGGGTCCGAAAGGGCCGATGCCTGAAGGGGTCGCGGATTGTTCGAAAGAGTTACCGTGGCCCTGGCGCACAGGCAACTGAAGGAACACGGGTGGGTTGTAGTCAGTAAGAGTCTGACACGCCCTTCCGCTCCGCCCCGAGCGGGAGAGGGCATTTGATGATTTACTACCCAAAAAAAAAGTGGGTCGATCTGGCGTAGTATTGTGACGCAATGCTCAAAATCAAATAATGGAATGTTTATACACGTGAATATCCAGTGAGTGACCATCTTAAAAAACCTAAGCAACATTCGCTATGCACATTCATGACTTACCTACTTGTATTTCAAATAAAAAAAATAAAAACAATTGACACATCAGTGACGTCATGCGTGAAATGAAGAGGACAAAAATAAAATTCTTGTTGTTCTATTAAACGAAGTTAAAGACGTGTCAATTCGATATAACTCGTATGACGTTGTCAGGTTTGTTTACCCCGTTCTGGAATTTTCACTATGAACATTGTTTTGGTTTTAGGGTGTATGTGTGCTTATGTTTTGGGACAAAATGTTTACTTTGTTTTGGTAAAATAAATTGTTTACTATGTTTTGTACCTATACGGTGGATAAAATATGTTGTGGTGGTTGAAAATAAAATGTTTCTTTGTCCATGTATCCATCTTTTTGGGGATGACTGTACCATTGATTAATCTAACTAAGTAAGTCCCTAATAATTTAACAATGAAGTGTTATGATTCATCTGAATCGATTCCACGAGTACAATAAGTTCGAACCAATTAATGAAAACATTCCTTCCATTATCCATATCTCGAACGATGCTAAAGTTTGCAGCTAAGTAACTACGGGAAATACCAGTAAGAGCCGTAGGGCAAAGGTTGCCATTTAGACCTGTATCCAGCTGTCATAGAACTCTATCCAATTACATTCAGAATACCTGAGATAGTCTGGCTAGAGCTTTGAAAATGAGATATGAAAAATGTGCACTTTCATTTATTCGTGTTTTCATATTCGCGTGGAGTTTATTAGTGGTGCTGGACAGTTCTTGACGCCGGCTCCAATAAGCACGGACACCTCATGACAGATTAATTATTCCGTTTGTCGGCGCACACTACTACCCTCGACCCGCTTCTCACCCAGTCATCCACAGAGCAGAAACGAGTTTAAAGCATGTTTCTTTTCCACCGCTCTACTCATTCTTTTTAACACACTTCTTCTAAACAGATTTTTTAATTTATTTCTATTAAAAAAGAGCCCATGTCCGCGACCTTTTCCCTTTGGAGGGAAATTAAATTGTTTGTAATTTGGGCATTCTGGGAATTCAAAAGTTTTGCGTAAATCCATTTCGGATGCTTATCGCGCGATCCGAAGCTGGTATTTTGTCTTCGTTTGTATTTAGTATTTCAGATAAACATTACTAGAATGTGGTAGTTTTGTGGCTAGGAGATTATCTGGAATCAATACAGCACAATAATATTATGTAGTGTTGGTAGCCGGCCGCCTCGCCGGCGCGCGCTCGGCGCTCGCCTTGCCGCCTGCCGCTCAGACTGAGTGTAATTGTAGCCTGTGTCTATTGAATTATAGAGAAGTCAACATTTTAGCCGTTCCTCGCGCGAAGCGATCCTATGGGTACGTTACATTTTTTTTAAATATGAAAGGAGAGTAAATAAAAGCATCGTAGCAGGAAATACTTAATAGAATATTCTTAAAAGTTTTCCTCGTGGTTTAGTAACGAATTGACCGAATAATATTTTAAGTTAAAACGTAAGGGGAATATTTAAATGTTCAGTTTCATTTCACATTTAGTTCTTCAATGTTACTACTACTTAAAGTTTTGTTAACCTTATGTATTATATATGTTGTAGTTGTTTATTATCACTTGATAAATTAAATAAATAAATAAATGTTTACTGTCAAAGACAATAACAATAGTACTAAATTTAAACGAACAATAGCGTGCAGTGCCCAAACGAGGCACGTTTCACTTAAATGCATTAAGCAGCGCCAATGTTGGTATATTATGATATTGAAACAATATCAATAAACGGATGACTTTTGACGACGTGCGCCACATGCAAGCCAGTGCTGTGATTTTAATACAGATAAATTTATCCCAGACACATGGAGGGGAAACAATTTTTTTTTTAAAGTTTTGCATAGATTGGCTCCTCGTTTAATAAAAGAAAGAAATAAAGAAAAAGTATTTATTGAGATATAGAATAACAAGAGAATAATAATATATAGAGAATAATAAGTTGGGGATGTGCGTTTATTATGATATAGTGACTGACAGGCGATTGAGCTAACTTATGATGGTCCCTCGTAGCCCGTTTACCGGTAGGTACCCCAGTATAAACTAGTTTCTACTTGCTCAAAAAATGAAGATAAACAGCATTCACATAAAATTCTCTTTCATACTGCAAATTATCTGCATCTTGGCGGGAGTGCTACATACACATTTTCATAATTTTATTTATATTTATATGATTTCTCGGTCCCTTATAAATAAATAGTAAACACGTTTTTTGTTTTTAAAACTTTGTACGGCACATTGTGTGCTTGATACAGTTTGTGTTGTTTGAGTACAATATAAGCTTAGTTATATTATTTATTTTCGTTCAGTGTATCGAGTATATTATTGTCATAATATCGTATCGATCCCACGCCAGCATATGGTCATTACGGGTGGAGACGTAAGCCTCCCAGGAGTGATACCCAGTTATAAGACCCTTTCCTTTATGCCAATCTTCTCCGATCTACACCCAATTCTATGTCTTCCTTCGATAATTATCCTCTCTTTCTGCGAGATACTTAACCTACCTCTCTGTGCCGGTTCGCCAACAGATTTGTAAAGATAGGTGTAAAAATCGTTAATAAAATATGAACCTGAGTACAATTTAAATACCTACAGACAAAATAAAGTTCGCTCCTTTGTAATTAACGGCAGTACTTACGTACATAGATGTGTACGGAAGAGGCTTTGGCCACCGGCTCTCCGCACCCGCATCGGACCCTTTTGGTTTAACTCCGAGAAATTGAGATAGGTATGTATTTTTTGTTCAAATACGACTTCATACTACAATTTAATACCAAATGGAATCCGATTCATTTATTGTACTTACGTATATTGACGTAAATTTTCAATCAGCCGATTGAAAGCGCGAAGTTGAGCCGGCGTAATACTCAATTTAAGAAGAATTAATGTACCTACATACGCGTATGAACTGAAAAAGGTTTAAATAAGAATTAAAATATCTCGTTGGTTAATGAGATCACGTAGAGACGTTTCGATCAATGCTACGCCGTAGAGGCGTCCCTGAAGAAAACGTCATAAGTCAAAGTCACATTCTTCATGTAGTAAGTAAATTAATCTGTTTGAGAGGCCTGTAGCACGTCACGTCGCCGCACCACGTCCCGGGGTGTCGGGAATATAGTGGGTCAAACAATGGTTCTCATGCAAAATGCAAACGTGAGCCACCACGTCGGCCGGAGCGAATAGCTCGCCCGTCCGACAGAACTGCGGGTACCTGCCGCTCCACTAAATAAACGCACACCTACAACCATCGCATATTACTTTTGCCTATTTAAAATTTTAAGCACCGCTGGATTTTTTTACTTCCCGCAGGTAATATATTTCCACTCGAGCGCAAAGAAATAGGATCCCTTTAATATTTTATATGTCCGTGTTAACATAAGGTAACACCCATCCCAATCTTTATGAGCAAAAAATGAGAGTAGCTAATGAGAAGCGCGATGTCCTATTATACTTTTGGCGTGAGCACAAAAAAGGGAATGTCAATATTGCGTGCGGGCCGAGATAATGCGAGTTTGTGTAATGATAGAGGCTCAGCGCGCGGGTCGACCACCGCCGCCGCCGCGACCCGCTGTAAGGATTTCTTTAGTAAATTGCTACACTTTGTACAACAAGGTGAATCTGTTTTCAAGTCTCCATCCTTCTTCCAGTAACGAATGTTGTTTTTGATGTGTAACATCTTTCCTCTCGGTTTCCTGCAATCTGTGGGAGTGATTTCACGAAAAGGGACGGAAGTGTGTAACACGAAGTCGGGGAAGCGCGCGCTATTTGATTTGACCAATGAGCGCGCGCGGCGGTAGAGTTGGCCGTCAGATGGTACCAACCCATTTTCTGAGAGGTTGCTACTGTCAGCCATCAGTATGTGCGTGTATGTGACGCAAAAGAAAGGGAAATAGAGAAGGAGAACGCATCAGCTGTGCGCTTAACCTACAGTGTTGTGTATAAAGTGGGTTGTTATAATTATCAACTAATTTATATTTGTAAACTATATTAATAAATGTATTGTGTCGCCGCTCAATGGAGAAGTTTTCGTTTATTTTATAATTTTAATAAATCGTACTAAGCAATTAATGAAGTATTGTGTCATTTTGAAATATCTTCATAAATGACGAATTTATAATAGTTTTACCTCCGCTAGTTTGATAGTCGCCGCCGCCGTTGTCTCCGCTCTCTTCCAAATTGAACAAAAAAACTGTCTTCAATAAAAAATTGCATTACTCCTAGATTTAATCAAATAAAATACAATTTTCCTTTAAAAGTAATTATTCTTCGTTGCAAAAAATCATTTCAAATAATACCTGAATAATTTTTTTCAGGATATAATGTTAATGTTGCTTATTACCAAGGTGTGATGTCCCATGTTACACATCATATGCGACTACTGTAAGGCTGGCTCGTTTGTTTTTAATTGTTAGCTGCAGTTTGTGCTATTCAAACAGTAATACTTAGATCTTTTTTATTATTCACTGCACAGTTATTTCTTAATTTATGCAAAGAATATCTCCATGTAAGCATAAAAGAAGAAATGCTAAGCAAGCCACGGAGGTTTAAAAATTTAAATCCATCTAAAATGGGTAGCGTCATCTCGAGTCTGTGTTTATTTATTTACTTATTTTAAATTCTAAAGTACACTGCGTGCGAATAAATTCTTATCTATACGCCAGTGTGTATACGCCAATGCCGAGAAATTGAAATAAGTATTAAAGTGTCTCTTTAGAAAATTGGTTCTAATGGTTTGTAATTAGGCTGTCACGTGGCAATGAGCTTATTTACACAACGTCACAACTTATGAAATATTACTTACATAGGTCTATATTCAAGTAATGTTGTCACTATCTGTTCCACTTTGCATGGGCACTGTTATGGCCGACAGAGTATAACGTGAAAAAGACGGAATCTACATCAGCTATTATGTTGGTTTGTTATTATGCAGAGTGTAGTCACAGTAGGTGTGGAGTTGCCGTGTTTCGGTGGTGGCATGTTTTAAAACTGCGATAACGTTTGGATGCAGCTGGTTTGTCAGAAGCGTCCACTCGTAAAGGTATTATATACAGCGAAAACCAAAATGGTTGCCGGCATGCGGCTGCGGCTATCATGAAATTTGCACCGTTTGCGTGTGCATAGCGCGCGCACTTCGTTCATTATGTATGCACGTGACGTTTTACGTATTGTCAGGAATTGTGCTTTAGGCTGCATAGACGTGCTTAATTCAAAGTAATAATGGAGCAAACCGGTTGTGCCGAGCTCGTTTGAATGCGTTTGTAAATCAATGATTAATTGGGTTGAGAAATTTTGGTGTTTGTCGTCAGTAGGACGTTTTGTTATTTTATATTTTTTTTGTATTGTATAGGTAATATAAAATAGTGTCCCTACGTTTTATAAAAAGTAATTCTAATTTAAAGCGCAATAATCTCAAATTACTGCGTGGTTACTCAGTATTATTAAAACGAAAATTGTAAGCTTCTATTGTACGACTCTTTAACAAAATAAAATACGAATGCACTCTATCGTCACACTGTTTTCTTCCTTGATAAGCGAAGAAAAATGAACTCTCTGGCACCTATAGCCGTAAACTTTTGTTTTCTAAAATTCCGAGAATTTTCTTTATGTGAGCGTTAAGCGCACTGCTGCGAGATTTCCGTTCACACTTTTTGAACAAGTTTACTACTAAGAAAATATTTGAGATAACCTTTACATTTGTCTATGTATCACTGTGTGCTTTAAAAAGATAGAAAAATCTTTTAATCTTGAACCACTTATGAGTCCACTGACGAGCAAAAAGGGTTTTTTTACTCATCAGTGGACTTATTTTACACAATGAAGAAACTGGCTGATGAAAATTCATTTTGAAATAAGTGAACGCGTTAGGAGCGAATTAGAATTCTAAAGCATAACAAAAACAAAACCATTTCCATAAAAAAATACATTTTACAAGTCACTTGGCCTTCCAGAAAAACAACCTCAACCGCTTCATAGCAACAAAATCCGTCCCCGTAAGTAATAATTTATGTATGTAGTACATTAGCCACTTAAACTTTAGCTAACAAGTAAGAAAACACATATTTTTAGCTGAGAAGTTATGAAAGTTGAATGTCAGATAAGTTTGGGGTACAATGTGTTCTTATTAGCAGTGCGGCTAGGATTGTAACTACTCAATAAGTACGTGACTGCTCGTACGGAGGTGAGCCGTGAGCTGAACAAAGTAAACAAACTTTTATTTATCTACACAACACGTCCGCTCACTGAAATATAAGATGGCTGTAAAATTCGCGTAACCGTTGCAAATAATTAATTAAGTTTAATATAAAATCGAATGTTAAGATATGACGCATTAAAGTCTCGGTTTTCTGACATCTAGTACCAATTTCTTAGCAATGGCTACCGTAAAATGTCCAAAAAATTTAATAAAATCGTAACGCAGTAGTTGCTACGTCGTAGCATAGTCGTAGCGTGGTACTTGCTACGACGTAGTACAGTCAGCTACGCCGGAGCCTGAACATTATTTTCACCAGTACAGTAGCAGTGTGAAAACACTTTTATATTTTAGTGTGGGTTTCCTCGTGTGTGAGCGATCAATCCCGGATTTGTAAATGCTCGCGTTTACTTACTTTTCGATGTCCTCATATGTCCATTGGCTGTCTAGATATAATTCTTATTTTTTGGGCCACAATCACCCTTTTGCGAAACCACTTACTAAGATAAAATGTATATTTCAATGGTTCCTTTTTACTGTATAAATAATAAAGACCTGCATTGTATCATTGCAGGGAAATTACTTGTTTTCATATAAAGAAAGGAACGGGAAATAATTTCACTCTTGCTTACTAATTGCTAGCAATTTCAGACCTAAAATTATTGAATGATACGTTGAGGTTTGCTCGTTTTTTATTCGTCAGTGAAGTTGATTTCCTGAAAATACCTATAAAATTAAATGAGTCACATGGTATAATACATTGTAACGATCATGATAAATAAAGCTGTTAAAATAATACGTGGCACAGATCATGGTTTAATTTGCGAGTTGAGTGTAGCGCAAACATCACATTAACTACATCTGCTTTTATATCTCCACCCCCGGCTAGCGTATTCGCTCACAAAGAAATGAAAATATTCAATTCGAAAATCCCAGTTATCGAATATCTACGTGAGCAGAGTTTTAAGTGTCCATTAACGTAATAATAATTCGTCCAAAGGGAATTAATTACCTATGCAAAACTTTTTCCATTATGGAAGACCTGCAAGTGTCGACAAAGCAGACTATCCAGAACTTAGTCGCTGTCTCGAGCTAAAAACTTAACGTTATTGAGAATTTAAAACAAACTACTTACTTATGTACGTAGCTGATATTCGAAGGGAGGATTTGTTATGGACCATTTGTAAAAGAAAAGTTCTTGAACAGTGCTGCAGTGTCTTACTTCTTATAATATCCAGTTAGACACTTTGTTTGTGCTCAGTAAGGAAAGTTAACGACTTTCCTTATTGAGCGCAAGTGCTGCAGATAACATTTTTATTTTAGTTCCCGCAAGTGAAAAGATTGTATCGCAATCATTTTAAATATCAAGTTTGTAAGTAGACATAATATAACTGTTATCTGAAACGTTTACTTTTCTTCTTTTTACGATTCCATCAGATTATTGCGGCCAAAGTAATGAGCGTGTCTTGATTCACGGTTCTCACTTACATGTGGCACTTCAGCTATCTTACGTGCTTCGAAAAACATATCGCTCCGTTATGCCTTGTAATTTTCATCGTACGTAGAAGTTACACAGAAATTGGGAATGTTGCCCACCAAACAAAATAACTGATCAGCATGACCTACTTTACGCTGTATCATTAGAGTTGGTTAGAACGTAGGATTGTAGAAAGTGCATTGTGTTTATGGATGAACATTAATAATCTAAAATGAAAACGATTAAGTGTAAGATAATTATAGGCATCCACATAATTATTAGCATGATTGCAGTCCATTTACAGCTTAACTAAACGAGAGATTAAACATAAATTAAGTAATTGGTTGAAAACTTTAGATTATGCTCAAACAGAGATGCTTCTAACTATAAAAAATAAAACATACATTTGTTGTCGATGCGAAGATATTTATTTTTCCTATTAATTTATTTTCTTATTTTTTCATTTATAGTTTTAGATAATATAGATACTATAATTTATTACTCAATGTATGTTTCGAAATTTCGTGTATTTACTGTAAGTGTTGGAATTTAGTCAGTAAGAGTCTGACACGCCCTTCCGCTCCGCCCAGAGCGGGAGAGGTCATTTGATGATTTCCCAACAAAATAAAAAAAAAAATAAAAAAAAAAGTGTTGGAAGTCAATTCCTTCCAAAAATACAAGGTATGCTATGTAAGTCCTGCATCCTAAGAACCACACATCCCAAAATACAAGCTTTACTTAGTTTGGGAGTTGGAAGATCATCTTTTATGTGCTGCTGTACAACCATCAAATATCTCTATAAATTGTACTTCATAGATTAAGTATTTGTTGTATTATGACAGCGAAATAAATTTATTGTGTATTTATTTATCACAATTGATTACTCGCAGGTTTCATTAGACATCTTTGAGGACAAACTCTCCAATTGCGGTAGTTGCCGCACAACTTTCCTGAATTATTAGTTGGCACCGCAGCTATATTTATCGGTGTTCGTGACGTGACTGAAATATCTCAGCTTTCCTATTTTTACTTGTACCTGTACGGGTTTAGAAGAGTTTTTATACTCATTTTGCTACGGTACAGATATTTCAAGTCATGTTTGACATTTTTAGAGGGATTTTTATTTGAGTTATGGCAATTTTTACCATGTTTGTGTATCTTGGTTGTAAATAAATATTGCAGGTGGGTTCCCTCAAACTTGTCGAGAATCAGATGGCCGGCAATATAGGTAATAGCAGCGAGGCGCTCGGTTGGCCGATGAGTTACACTCGCAATTTTGCTGAATAATGAATTTTCCAGACCGCGAGCTGCCCCGTCCTTAGCAGGGAAGGCGTTAGCGTCGTCCTTATACAAATTTACAACATTTAAAATGAAAATCTACTGATTTATTTCAGGCTTTAAATTGCAGAGGTCTATAGATCCTAAACAAAGGACAAGGAGGGGTTTTGTCAAAATCGTCTGCACACTTTAATACAACGAGTGAAATTACATTTGCTTGAGTTTTCCGTTCTGTGTTTGCGTTTTATGTGTGCATCTTATGACTGTAATAAAATATTTTGAGCATCGTCAGAAGACGTAATTTCCTTGCTTTGCGACATTATTATCAGAGTAGGCATGTTAATCTTTTACCTCTTTGGTTAATTTGTCTTTGATATGTATTGTTACACCAAGCAAGTTTATCGTCAGCAGCCTTTTCATAAAATTAATTGTTTAAAGATCAAAGTCGATGATGTAAAATTAACTTGGAACAAACTTTAGGAAATTCCTAAATCTTTGGAATAATGTTGGTTTAATAAGTTTCGTCACTCGCTTCAAAACAGATTAGACATTCTTTGTAAATTGAATTTCACGCTTGGAACTAGTAGGCTAGTCTCAGTAGGTACGTAAATACTTTCTGCTGGTTCCGCTTCATTCTGTGCTTACTAATCGGGCTGTGAGGGGATATCACAAAGTACTATTGATAAAAGATTGCTCTTGTAAGCGAGGGACGTCAATACCGCAGAGCAAATCAACGATGCAATGGAGCTTAACGTCAAACGTGGACGTGTGGTTGTCATACAATACTGTACAGAGCGGTGTGACTTCAGAGAGTTGGACATATTAATTGGACGTGTTTGCAACCGAATCCACACGTGTTAAGCCTGGAATACACGAACGAGCCAGCACAGTAAGATAGAGGTATTAGCCAGCAACTGGCTTGACATCAGTGTTGCATAAACAGCATTTTAAAGCTGGTTAAATTCAAGTTACATTATCATATTAAGTAACAGTTTAAGTAGAGGCATGTTTAAGCGTAATTCATTTCACTGTTCTGTTTTTGAAGCCCCTTTCTATGTATACCTAAAAATATAACAAAGGGGTTGCAAAGTTCACAGAAAGTAGACAGAATTCCAAACGAATATTCTGTCTGTAATTTACTTACTAACGTTAACAGTAAGTCCAGAAATTTCCACTCGAACTTATTACCGTGGGTTGCATACCAGCAGCATGTATTCCAAACAATATTGAACACCTAAGCGGAATGCTTCAAGCGTCTGTTATTTCGTATAAAGGCACGTGATATATTACAGGACACAGGTGGATTGATTGAGAGGTATGTGGAGCGATCGCGCAGATTGTTTGTATGCCAATAGCTAATATTGCCCCAGCACACGAACGCTTCATTGTATTTTAGTGAAACTTTGATACATCTGTTGCACTAAATAGTGCGTTCGTCATTGATGGATGGTCTTAGTATGGCTAAGCGCATATCTTTGTCATTAATATTTGGCATATAATCTCCATAAGCGTCTCAATGAGTGGTTAAATTCGAAATGCGTTTTAATTAGCGGAGAGGAGGACGCTGCTGGCATCGTAATTGTTGTGGGGATTAAGAAACCTCAAGAACATCAGCTGCATATTAACTAAGGTGGCGCACGTGGAAATGAGCTGAGGATAACTGCCGTAATTGCTAAGTAGCAAATACTACTAATTACATACAATCAGAGGTGGAGTGGTGGTTAAACCCGATTTTAAATATGCATGTTACGCAAGACCGCATTATTAGAAATGGTGCTAAAGTTCCAAGAGTGAATTGAAATCTGATCTACCTTAAGGTTCACAAAAGGTAAGGTAGGTAAGGTTCTTAAGAACACAAAACCATAAAAGCAAAGTAAAACCTACGGTTTTAAATCTGAATGTTGAGAAAATATCGCATAAATTCCACAGAAGCAAATACGTTTACATAATACTTGTACTAAAGTACGAATTATATTCATCGTTTAATTTTTATAAACGACCAAGTCGTTAGAGATCCAGTTTTATGTGGTTAAGGAATGACATCGTTATTTTCATTTCATTCCTCACTAGGTACTTGAGGTTTTCCAACTAAAATGTGTATAATCACTGTCTTCGTACGTGAATTATATTCCTACGGTTCGTATATTAAACGTCATTAAATAAGAACATACATATTTGTATCTAAATGTGTAGCCAGGCGTAATAATTATTTTAAATTGAAATATTTAATGCGTAATTATGGACATATAGTAACACATTACCACCGTTGCCATTTTTGTAAATAATTTGAACAATGTAGATACATAAATAAGCTACATACCACAATTTTTTTTTATTTTTTTTATTCTGCGTTAGTTATTAAACATAGTTTATTTGAGACGTTCTCGGCCTACTGCCAGATACCGCAGTCTTCCTAAGTCTTCTCAATTTTCTGCACAATCAGCTGTTGGATTTTTGTCTACAATATCGAATTTCAGAATGTTGTGCCAGCATGCAGCGCTTGTACTGTCTCCCAGGGGGATTTAGTTCGGAGACGCTAGACCAAGACGGAGTTTTCTAAATATTTTGAGTTGTATAAATTATAACAGAAATGTCTTGGACTTGGACTGGTACTGAACAGCATTTTAAAACATTCTTACTTTAATTTACAAACATAGCCGTGTCGCATGTCACCTGAATAGGAGATTTTGTAGATTCCTAAATATAGTTTTCATATGCAATTTTGTTTACTGTGAAAGCTTTACTGATGAACTCGTGAACTTACGACATTCAACTTTATCATAACATTTTAATAGGTTGACACGACCGATGTACTGATTCAATGATTCAGTTCAAGTGTATATGTTTGTCTAAAAAACTGTTTTTGTTCTCACGTCTCACGTTGCTCGAGGGATGATGAAATCTTCCTAAAATCCGATATTGTGCCCGCAACAAAGTCACTGTACGTCTATTTGAGACCTTTATCCTCTTGTTTTGAACCAAAACATTATAATGTAGATTTTGTGAAGGGTCAATGCACGATACCGGGAAATAGTGTCCATTCGATCCATTTAGAATTGTTTTTGCTAAACAATAATTATTCGGATTTATTATAATTTAATTACAGTCATACATACATACATAAACTGACGCCTTCTTCCCATGGGGGTAGGCAGAAACTACAGAACGCCACCTGCTACGATCCTTACATATTCCTTTTGCCTCGTTTACGTTCATACATCTTAATTAATAATAAAACGGTGTGCCAAATTTTTAAATGGTAAATGAGCATCGATTTTTGGAAGTTAAAGCAGCGCTAAAGAAGAATGGGAGGACTCCAGTAATCTTGGTGTAGCACTTGGACTTTGCGTACATTCATACAAATGCTGCCAAAAGATAGATCTCGTTCAAATTAAGATTTAAGCCAATCTCAGCAACTTTTTTTCTTAATATTTGGTTTCACAAGAAAAGCTTTGTTTACGTTGTTTATGTTGTTGTTGTTTCTCAGAACAATATTATTTTTCTGAGGTTTAAACGGCTTCGTATATATAGAGCCCATGACAGTATACTAAAGAGTTATAAATATGCAGTAACAAATGCATATGACATTCAAAGATGGCGGAAATGTGGCACTAGTAGCTGACTTTGTATATTAGGCCCTCCATACATTGGTCACAGAGTACTTTTATACATACATTAGACATCTACAAGGACGTCATGTCCTATTTATTGTGCACCTTGTACCTCTCTGCATAGCAAGCAGCCATAATTACGAGATTAATGATAACATTTATTTTGTTATTACCACTACTTAGTTAACGTCATCTATAAAGGCAAATTAAAGAAAATAACGCTTTTAGATGAAGAAAACGAGAAATGCGACCTAGTGACACGTCCACCATGAACTATGCACTATAGTTGTAGTGAAAACGCAAAAACAAAAAACGTAAAAAGAAAAAAAAACCTCTATAAAACGTATACATAGTGGATTCATTTAAATGTCATTAACCATAAGCTAATACATATTTATTTATATAAAACATGCTGCAAATGGCACTGGCTTTGAATAATACTCTTGTGTTTCAAGAAACACAAGAGTATTATTCAAAGCTTTCAAAGGACAGGAGTCTGCTTCTCAAAAATGTCTTAGATTTGATGGAACAGAACTGAGTTATCACAGCAATAATTAAAGTCTTGTGCAGTAATACTCCTCCTAAAAAAATGGTGTAGTAAAAGTCTCTTAATAGTTTAAACGATGAAACAACTACCACCAAAATCCTGCTAATAAGCATAATTATAGAAATAGAAATGTCATATTCTGGTGAGTATGGTAACTTTGTAGTTACAGTCCCAAGTTCTGCGTTTAGATAAAGCAAATAATTGCGTTTTGATAGTCAGATTTAATCAAATATTTGATTCTTCTTTTTTTCTTTGTGCAGCTTACTAAAAAAAAAGCTAATTCATACAAAGTAAAGCCCTGTAAATATTTCATATGATGTACATACTTTCATTCATGAACGCTTCTGAAACTAAGCGACACCAAAACTGTCATTCTTCAATAGTACAGATATTCAAGCGAATTTATTCAGCACTGGCTCGCGTCGCCGCTACAATGAATGTTCTGTCTTTCAACTAAGAATCCGAACGGGACGAAAGCCTTGCAGACGGTCGGTCGCAAGAAAAGTTAAATTGTATTGAAGCTCACTAATGTTCTCGGAAAAAGGTGCAGCTATTTATTATCTGCGTCTGAGTTTATTTATAAGCTGTGATATGAAGGGATTAATGTTCGTGGGCATGTGTCGTGGGTATCCCTCAGCGATGGGTGACGGATATAACCCGTCTATATGGGCCATCGCGTTTATAGCCCGGTTTCGACCAGAATACTCGACCTTTATCTACTCACAAAGCGTGCATGTCATCGAGCGGGAATCCATTTAAATGTCTTATAGAATTAACAAGCGCTTCGACCCTTATGATACCTACGTGTATTAATATGATTTGTATCACAGTACGATTTTAGAATATTCTTTGAACAAAGAGGATGGTTAGTGAGATGAAAAGTGAATCTTGTTTAGATGATAGTTATATACCTAAATATAATTGTTTAAGTAAATTCCTGAAACATATTCATATTCAATAATATTTACGGGTTTACTTGTGTATTTGCGTATTTGTTTCGAAATTGCTTATTTAGTTTCCGACCGCATAGTTTAGACTAATTAAGACGTTAAACTCGCTAGTCCGCCACGTGATGAGCTTAGAAAGGAAGGCTCTTTTTGCGTCCGAAATCATTTGGGCAATTCCGCAAACCATTAGAAAAATCCTGAAAATTTGCAATCAGTAACAGCAAGAACGTCAATACACCATTTTTTATTATTTTAGTTATTCTATTCACCTACCGTTCAAGCGATAGATAAAATGAAGTCAAAGTTATTTGTCCCTGAAACTTAGTGAATATATTTTACAGTTGTCTCTCGAACTACTCAGCTTAAGTCAACAGAGTGTGAGCTTAACTACGAAGACTTTGGCAGATGCAACCAAGTTGTTAGAACAGATCCTGTTTTTACAAATCAATATCAAGTTATCCAAATCCGTAGTAATCCATGTTTCCAATTCGTATTTACTTATTTGATTATAATTATTTCTAAGTACCCAGTTATAAATCTGCTTTTTGAAAAGTATTTAATACCTTTTTTATGTTTTGCAAAACTCTCAAAGTAAGTTAAATGAGCAATAGAAAAGTTACTGCCGTACACATAAAACGCTACGCGCTACGGATCGCGCTACGTGATTGCTACGCTAAGTCAATTGCTACGGCGTTACGCCGCCGGATGTTGTATCTGGTAGAGCGACATTTCGAAAAAAGGAACAAATTCTTACCCGCTGAAATGTAAACAACTTCTCCAACGAGGAATTATTTAAACAGAGTCTCATCGATATACGTTCTGTTACAGAGTAACGAATATTTCAAATAACGTTTCCCTGCAGGTATTCTCGTATTTAATTAAAATAATGTTTCATCGGATAAAGTTGAAATGATTTCGGCTTTTTTGTAAATACAAGATTGAAAATATTCTTTTATCGTGTTATTGGGTTAATATATTGAGTCGCCATAAGCTTCTTGGTTGTTACTGATCGGCCTGCTTGGTGTAAGCTCCTGTTCGTACTCTTTTATTATACGACTTTGCTTATATTAAATGAACTTCATATGTATAATGTTGTACACTCGGTACAGGTTAATACATCTAACCTACCTATACCGAGGTAGAAAACTATTCACAGTAACACAAGCAGGCGCGGTAAGTTCAAATGTCGTCGCCGACACCGTATTACGTTTTAGGCTACAGATGTTATAGTTTGCAGCAGCTGTGCTCGTATTAGTTCCAGACTCGTATTGCAGCCGGCTTAGAAAGAGACGCACAACTTTTGCGAATTATCAAGAGTTTGTTGTTAGCAGGTTTTTGTTACAACATAACATCGGCATCGCACTCACGACTTGTAATTCCCGAGGACCGCAGACGTGTACGCACATTAATAAAGTCCCATGTGCCATCACCTGGGACTTTATTAATGCGAGTACACCAAAAGCACGAGAGCAATTACGACGCGTGGACTTTAACTGCGAAGTTCCTAATAGAAAAACTCAATTACACTTTGTCTATGGCTGTCGAACGTTTGACCTCAGCCGTACTTAAGACCGTTAAACCAATCAGATTTGTAGTACACTTAACTGACTAACTTTTTGTTGTGGTAAAATTGTTTCGGACTATTTGGATAAAGAATATAACAGTTGCTCGTTTAGGCGACAGCTTTTCTCAGTGTTCGTTAACAAGCCTCTTTCGTTTAGAGCAATCGACTCGAGGCTCTACACAGGAAACAGAAAGCATAATAAGCCAGTTCGCCGTTAAAATGCTGCTTACTAACTAGCTCAATATTACACGTTAATACTCAATAAAATTTGCGAACGTAATAACATATATGTTTGATTATTCGTACTTTAATCTAAAATCTAGCTAATATTAATATTGCTAAAGTTTAGATTACACTAGCACATTTGGATTATTTTACTTTTATCTTGGTAATATAAAGACCGACGGGGTAATTGCGTAACACACTAACAGTAGGAATGGCTTTCGTTTCGAGAGTTCAACAACATTCATAGCGTTATTTATGTTGTGGAGCAGACAAATTTTTCGAACATATGAAGCAATGGATTAGCAATATCCTTCAAAATGGTTCAGATTCTGATTGATAGCGTGTTACGCAATTAGGGTGTGAGTCTTAAGACCACTAGTATCATAACTTACAGCAGATAAGTTAATACCTTTAATATTAAAATAAAGTAATACTACTATTACGTTTTATTTTCGACACATCCTTGACCAAACCGTCAACGCGTTGATGAACATCAACAGTGTTACTTTCTGAAACTGGAGTCGTCTGAAAGTTGAAGTAAACATTAATTAAAAAGAGTTACCTGAACTTGATTAACCTTTTCCTAATTGACCCTTGTTTTATAATGGGAAGGGTCAATTATGTATTCATAGGTATCAATTAGATGAACAAATTATTAATTTAATTCAAGATTAAATTGCCTCGGACTATCCTAACTAATATTATAAATGCGAAAGTAAGTTTGTCAGTATGTTTGTTTGTTACGCATTCACGCTTAAACGGCTGAACGGATTTGGATGAAATTTGGCACAAGGGTTGACCATGACCTGGAAAAGGACATAGGTTACTTTTTATCCTGGATCGCAGACGAAATAATATCTTTTAAATTCACAAAACAAGAAATTTCACACGGACGAAGTCGCGGGCAGAAGCTATTCTAGAAGAATTGTCCTCCAGACTCAGTTTTGGCCATGGCAGCCAATCTCAGCGGAGAACGCGGACGCAACGCGCGACGAATAACTTAATAACGCTTTTACTCGACCTGGGAATCGAACTCAGGACCCCACTCAGCAGTCGCGCTTGCGACCACGAGACCAGCGGCGCAGTCATTCTAGTTGTTCTAAAATTGAAGCTTTCACATGAATCAATTGATTTGATAATGTTGGTAATATTATTTCCATATGATTTTAGATATGAAAGCTTTAACAATGAAAAGCAATATAAAATATTTAAGAATCCGATATGAAGAATCATGAATGTACGGACCTTAGGAAGTTCTTTAATAACGTAGATGAGTATAGAGTCCCCAGCTGTAGTATAGGGTGCCAAGCGAGAAAGCCTTTCTGTGTCACCCCTCGCAACGCGGGAAGCGCCATGCCCTATATTTTCTATGAAAACTGTTTGCGTGCTAAAAGTCCCTTTTACGAACGTTTTTTTCTGACTATCATGCTGGAGTTTCTTAAAGCAAACGAGGCTGACTTGTGTTCGTTCACAAGCCACTCCGCATTATTACCTCTGGAAACGAGTTCGGAATGAAACACTCTTATGATTAAGTTATTACATTTATTTTAATTTATTCGTGACAAATAATGACAATACCTACATCAATTATTATTTGTAATTACTAAGTATTGAGCGTATGAGTTCTCTCAATTCCTATATCAGCCAAGCCAACCAGACCTCCCACGTGACCGAATAATCGCGTATGATTCGTCGAATATTTACAATATTCACATAAAACGTGACTTATGTATCAGATGTAAGTATACAGTATTAACACCATGTACTTAGTTATACACATACATATATATGTCGTTACAAAATACACTGTGTTCCTATACTTTTGAACTGGTAAAAGGGATTGCAGTTTATTGATTCATCTTGCGCTGCAGACTGAGGTTATTGACGACTTATGACATTATCCATTTTATTGTGATGGAAATTACGATTGTATTAAATTGACAGAATATATCTAGGAATTGATAAACAGAATCATTAGTATTGTATGCAGATATCGGTCACGCTTTGTTTTGTTGATAATTTTTCTTTGTGTGTATATGCACAATTTTGATTTCAGTATTTTTGTTGGTTGCGCAATCTTTAGGTAAACACCTGTCTTCTGCCTGGTTTGTGAGAGTCTCACATACATTTTAGAGATGTTTAAGCGATTCCTTCTTGAATTGAGGAAAATTTGGTTGAATTTGGTACCTCAAAAACCAGGCATTAGTAAACTTATGGATTGGCATTGAATTGAAAGACGGAACAGTATTTACATAGGACAAATTACGAATAATATATAGAAGCCCTGCTTACCAACAGTTAAAAATTGATCAATGGAACCTCAGCCTACAGGTACATTATTGTTTTATTATAAATGGTTTACAGTACTGAGGATTTGTAATTGTCATTATTGTAAATTATTAATCTAGTCGATATTTTATTACATTTTTTAAATGGTTGCTATTGTTAATACCATCGAAAGGTCATTGGATCAATATTACCCGTTCAATAATCAGTAAACTTTATGAATTAATATATACCTCAAAAATATTATTGATCTATTACTTCTGATCGTAATGGAATTAAAATTCTATACATTATTAATTAATTGATTATTAAAAATGTATAAATTTCATAAAAAAATGTTTACATTTGGCAAATTATAATATGACTGTGGTAATACCTAATAACAATCCAATATAAAAACTATGGTACATTTTAATGTTTAATTAGCAAAATGACACGGACATTCAACTTGACAAAATATATGAAAATAACTACCTGTTTAATTGTAACTTTCTTAAAATGCAAACATCTCAAATTGATACGACATCGGACATGTGTTGCTCAATAATAGTGAAATAGTAAAATATTTCACCAACTTGGTTTGTAAAAACTAACCACAATTTGACAGGTAGTTTGTTAAAGTGGGATGCCATTTGTGCGTGGAAATGTCTTATTGGTATTGAATGTGAATGAAGTGAATATACAAACGTTTCTGGCCAACTGTAAATCAAGTTCTTCATTCAGTATTTTAATCCTCGGTTCGCACTTGTCGAACTATTCGAGTAAAATGGTATAACCGACTACCGCCTAACTACAATTTACATAATGCTTAAAAATTTTGACTATTCAGTCGGGTTCCTTAACTCTACGACAAATATTTAATTTTAATGGGTATACTAAACACACAACTTATACATTATGTGTCTTACAAGTACAAGTATCACTACCACGAGAATGCAACATAAACGATAATTACACGAGAAGAGACTAAAGTGTGACGTTTACTTAAGTACGTGTGTTCAACTACATATTCTTGTGTGGGACTAGCCGGCTATATGAACAACTGAACGAGGCAAAGAAATATAACAAGATCACAAAGACTCTTTACAAACTGAGTTACTGTGTATTGCTTAATAAGTATGCATCCTTTGTCAATAATATTTACATAATTTATCTGTGCTTAGAACGAAAAGTACACACACTCAATTCAACATTAAGACAGTACATATATTGTGCTCGATTTATGTAAAGAGGAAACCTATATAATTATGAACGTTTAATGTACATTGCTTACTTCTTACGTGCCTACAGCTTTGTATCCTGAGCGACGGAAACATTACAATATAAAAAGCAGTTGTATCACCTTCATTTACATGAATTAAAACTGAGTATTCGTTTAATTTTATAAAACGTGACTGCTTTATCGTTATTGTATCCATACGTTAGTGCTTACATATTTACAGTAACTGGATTGCAGTGATTTAATACACAAAAGCCGCTAAGGTTCTTCTACCGGTTTTTTACGACGTTTACTAATCTAAGTCCGACCTTACAATATACATGCTGTACAAGACGTGTAGTAGGTTCTTTATAGAAAGGGTAACTACGCAATACAGAAACAGATGAAACGAATGAAGATGGGTAATATTTCGTAATTTAAAAGTTTGCGCCACGCTCGTACTAAACAAAACCGAGAGCACACTCTGGAATAACTCCACATGTACAAAGAATTACAGCGTTGTCTTTGCACAATAGTCGTGTCTTGTGATGAGTTCTGTTGTGATGCTCCATTCTCTATGCCCAACAGTACACAGAATACACCAACTTTATTTGCTATTTTTAGATGTTTTTATTATTCTCATACTCGTTGTGTTTTATTATCTCGTATTTATTAAAGTAGTTTTATTTTACTGTTTACAAACGTTTTATTTAAATGCTTGGCACTAGACTAACTTCACATTAACAATGCATGTGAAAGGTATGGGTAAGACAAAGTAGGCATAGAACATTGGCAGGTATTCATGACCAATTTTGCGGTTAATATCAACAATAATGCAAACATTGCGAAATAAATATCAAAACTCTACTTTTAGTCAAATACCCATGTCGTTGTCTCTCAAAGTTGTATCTTACCCTATTGCGATGGTAATTCCGAATAGATAATTAATATTCAATTGACGCACGTTTATTAAGACTTCTTGGTCCTAAGTCACTTTCCTCTATACTATTAACTGCGTCTTAATTACCACAAAACAATAAAACAAGCTGGATATTTTACAAAAATACAAAAGTAATCGTTGGTAGGTTGATCCTCCATCGAGGAAAGCGTATTTTTAAAACCTATTGTTAATTACGTCCCTCTCAAAGTCTATAGAACGGTAAAGGCACGGTCATGATGTGTATTGCACTTATGGGATTACTTGTCCGTACAGACAGAGAGAAGAAATTTCTTCTAAATGGTTCAAAACACGCTCTAATCTACGAGTCAAGTCGAGGAAAGCGTTTCAAGGCACATACTTTTAGAAACAATAGGAAGGTGGTACAGATGGAAAACGTAGCTGTACCACATTCAGGTAAGGTTACGTCAGATGAGTTGAAATCAGAGCGACCGCTAGAAGCGTAGCCTACGATAAGATTCAGTAATACACAGTGAACCTCCTAGTACTAATCCCGAGCGCTCGGCTACCGATACAAAGTACACCGACAAGTACCATCATTGAAATTACTCTATAATGTCTTTACACCGTAACTATGGTATTAATATTACATAAAAATTGAAACCAAAGCTCTTAGAGTTGATTAAAAGTTTTACCTGCACTGTATCACCATTTTCACGAGTAATAGTCAAGAACACTTTCAACTTACACAACCCAATTTATACGAAATGGAGCAACCGTCAGAAAATGTTCAGTAGAGCGTATCATGAGTTAATTATCGCACACACCGCCGTTTGCAATAGTAGGAATATGATTCCCATTAGTCTTTTCGTGCAGCTGGCAGGAGTGGTGCGTAGACTCCTGTCAAAAAACGGGAGGCTGTCGTCTGATATCGCAGGGCAGAGCCAGGCAGCCGCCGCGGCAGAGGTGCGTGGCGGCGTGCAGCAGCGCGGGCGCGCGGGCTGGCGGCAGCACGGGCGACAGCGAGCCCGCGCCAAACGCGCTGTCCGCCGCGGACGGCGGGCGCTACACGTGCGTGCACGCGCCCGCCGCCACGGGTCAGCCGCCCGCCAGCACGTCCTCGGGCTCCGGCGACCAGCAGTTGTCGGACAGCCAGCACCCCACCACCACGGTCACGAAACCGATCAGCAGCGCTAGTATTATGTATACCTCCGCGTTTCCTACAGAACACACAACATCAAATTAGGTCATGATAAAACCAGTTTGAGTTATGGAACAGCTTTGAACGAAATGTAGTAAGTGTGAATCTAACCGAGCTGCTTGCGTATGCCCAGCGGCTGCCGGCTGCGCCAGAGTGAGTTGATGAGCGTGGGATCGCCGCGTGTGCGCCAGTCGCGGTATCCTCTCCCTCTGGAATATTGACTGAATCTGCGAAACGTGAAAGTTAAATTAATTTTGTTCTACACCACAAACAATTTTTATACTACCTACATATAGCTAGTAATGCCTAGATTAAAACAGTACTTAGATATAAAATGCTAAGTATGTCTACATTAATAAAATAATGTCACACCACTGCACACTGCTTGTAATGAGACAGCAAAGCTGCCGAAGGTGCTTTGATCGCAAAATTGGCGTAAAGCCAAGCCTTCAATGCTGAAGCTTACTGCTCGTACAAATTGTACTTTGATACTGACTGTAGCAAAAAAGCGAAATTGAATTGTTACCATTTTCCGTCCATAGGATATTAACGTTGCGGTTCGTGCATATGCCTAGTGTAAATAAGTGTTCATGCGAATGCAATTGTAACTACCGTGATAAATAGGTATTATGAAACTATAGTTACTAAAGCGAATAAAATTTTGTATCATAAATTCAAAAATCAAAGCTGATTGTCATGGAAACGGGTATGGATCTGGTAGATGATGCAGTCGATTCTGAATTGCCGGAAAAATGTCTTGTTTGTATATTCGGATGATAGTTTAAAACAATTCAATTTCGCAGCATTTAGGATTCAGTGTTACGTTATTAGGATTATCAGGAATTAATAATAGTTACGTGTTTACAGGAAAAAATTGTAGGTTTGGATTCTACTAAATTCTTGTTGTTCTTTACTTTTAGGAATTAATAAAATCGCATACAATTATTATTATTAGCTAAATAAAATACCTACTTATTTTAGTAACCATTAGTCGCTAACATCATCAAATGTAGTGGAGTTTTGATCAATCGTCCCTGCTTCAATTACCCTACGAACTACTTGTGAGTCAAACGTGCAAAATGCCAACCATGTAATGTTATCGTCATGCAGCGGAACTGTTCATCCATCGGACACAATTGATGGCTTACAAAAATGATCTCTGCCTTTGGCCCCTAATTTATTATAAAGAAAAATTTGTCAAAACACTCTAAATAACAAATGACTTACATTATCTCGTCGCACCGGTATTGTAGCGGATAATAAAATATGAAATAAATATTTATATTTTGATCACATCAAATAAATAAAAACAAAATTATTAATATTCACAAGTCATTATTCATTAATAAATCAACGTAAAAATTCGTCAGTTATAATAATGTTTGGGCTTTATATAGGTAGTGATGTTACATAACAGAAAAGTCTTGCTCGTGTACGCGAGTCGTTCACATGTCTCGACCACCTCATCGATTAACATTTATCTATCTGTGAGCACATACTTTAGCTCAATGCCACTTATGGCTCCAGCGTCCTTGTTATCTACATATTTTTATCTTTCCACTTACTTATATTACAAGGTATTTACAATGAAGTTGATGTTAAGACACTCAGTGAAAAGGGAGATAGAATCATAAAAGCATTTTTATGAGGTACCTACCAACCTATCGTAAACTACAATGATTTTATATGATAGATACCCTTTCACTTCACGAACGCGCGTCGAAGCGTTTAACCTTTTAAGGCTGTTTGATAATATGTGAAAATCTTGGAAAAGTATTTACCTATGCTATTTAACGTTATTCTATTCGGCTGAGTTTGTGGTCATAATCGTTTCAGAAGACAGCTTTTGAAACCCACGTTAAATGCAATGGTGGATAAATAAATAAACGGGATAAGCAGGCATCCGGAGCGTTGGGTCTCCTGGGTCACACTTCCTCCGTTTATTAAGATTTTTTTAAATTAATAATTAATTTAATTTTCAACCACCTAAATGTTGTAACAAGGGGCAAACTTTCTTATTCATGGGGCTTCTGTTCTATCTCTCCTATCTAAAGGTCTGAATACGACGCTGACTGAACGTATTTCTCAAGCGGAGTGGAATTTAAAAGTTGTCCGATAAATGCCTCACGAATTCGCTGCTTTATTTACTGGAGTGAGAAACTAACTCGGGAATTAGATAAGTACTGGAAACGGAGTACCTACTCGGGCGCACCTGCGGTACACATAACCGTCAACCTCACTTTCGTACGTAAAACTTATTTTAATAAAAAATCTCCAATATCCTATCTATGAATATGTCTTACCAACAGGTACTTACTACAGTGGCCATATATATAACCTTACTTGAGAAGTTGGTTACATAAATAGGGTTTAGTGTAGTGGCATCAGTTGTGCGGTAGATTCATGTTACGGGGTTATTTTATAGAGTCCTGTGAGAGCCTTTAAACTGTCATTTGCAGACCCTGTCACTAGTTTTAAGTTATTGGTGCATCGGTCTTAACTTGAGACTACCTACCTACATTTGCTACATATAGTTGCTCTAGAATACGACGAATATTAACGCGAATATTTACTACGCCACTAGTTCCGAAGTAGTAAGCTTTTAGTGTCAGGATCGTCTTCCGTTGCATGAAGACTAGACAAGTTAAGTTCGTTAAGTATTCATGCATATTCTTGACGTGTTTAATTTCGTTAAGCATCCTAAGTTTTAGTACGTAGTCATTGGGGTGTTAATTTTAAATTAATTAGCTCGTTCTGTTAAAATTACAATATTATTGTAGAGCTGGCATAAATTTAACATTGCTCATTAAGATTATTCTTTGCATAATACATTGAAGGATTACTCTGTATCATTGTGATTGCAATTTTAATTGTATTATTTGATTGCTGTAGTTATTTTGCAAGCAATTTGGAATTAATTCTCAGGTAGGTTTAACGGTCTCAGAGCTTTGTACTCATCTGTTGTTTTATGAGAAATAAGATCGGATTACTTCTAATATATTTTAGTATGCTTCACTAATAGCAGATTACCTACTGGAATACCTTTAAACGTGATTGAAGGCTTTCAGGGTTTGTGGATTTGCATTATTACCTATTCTACGACTGAGTTTCTAACAAATGATAGCTAATGTGTCCAATTTACATCGCAGCGGACTGCCCACTCACTTATTAACGATACTGTGCTGATTAATGAATCACAATGATGTGTATGTACGTAGTTAATTCGTTCTACTCTTATAGTTTATATCAGCTACAGATGGGATGAAAACTGATAAGGGAGACCACGGGCGACTAATAGTAATCGGTGTTCAATCTTTTGTTGGCAACCATATTATCACCATCCGATCTAATACTTTAACATTGGCTACAAAATATCCCCAAAGTAGAACACGACTCTGATTATAATCTGCGAGTGAATGTTATATTTCGAAGGAACATCGGAAAAACCTACAAAAATGTATTTCTGGAACTCATTTGGTGAAATTCTGGCCAACAAACAGTATGTCGTCTGCGGTCTCCCTAAAGCTTTTCCCGTGCATTATGTGATTGTGTTTTATTACCTCCAGCCTAAATGGGCTAATCGATTAGCAGAAAGGGTATTACAATGGGGCAATAAATAGTTGGATTCGTTTTAGTATCCACAACGTCATTAGTTAGAGGAGCCGTTCCACCAATACCGAATGGTGAATCCCTGATATCGTATTCACATTTCACGCCGGATACATTTCAGCCGTTCTTCAAGATATTGAACGTAAAGTACCTTAACGTAACAAGAAAGTCACTACTTACTTCCTTTGACTTAACTCTAAAGCTATTTTTAAAGAACTGTGAAGGTAATAAGTACACGTTGCTTTCTTAAAAATATGTGCTCTAAGACTTTTAAAGTAAGTAAATACTAGCGTCAAATGGAAGGTTGTAACATGTGTGACGTATACTTTTCTACGAGTAGACTATTTTCTAGCAAATCTTATATACCTTTATACTAGCTCGTTAAACAAACTGATTTCAATTACTAGTCCGGTCAAATTAGACCTAAAAATAGTGAAGCTATAAAAATTCGCATAGTGCTAAAAATTGGTAGGAATGTTGGGAACACCATTATAAGTGAAATCTGAAAAGTCCCCATCGATCCCGTACTTGGAAAAAATAATTCAAGCAAAGGTCACAAAAACGGGTTTTGTCGCATTTTTTTTGCAAAATAGTAAGTTTTATTAAATCATTACTTGAAAAAAAAATTGTAGAACATATAATTATCTATAAAAAATGTTCCAATACCTTTTTACTAAGAGCCACCGTTTCTGAGATATAACGGTTGAAACAGTTGAAAAAGTTGTATTTTTCATTATATGCATAAGTACGCCACGTATATACGTCACTGAAGCAGTAATACAAGCAATAGTAGATTCTTATACAAGGATCGAAAGGAATTGATGACTTTCACCCGTGTTAAACACTCTACTTCGAAAGTAAAAAATAGTAGTTTTTCTAAAATATTTATTGATAATAATAATATGATACAAATTTTTAATCAAATTAAAAAAAAAATAACCAGGAAAACGTCAACGTTAGTTGGAAATGTATTCATCTGAAAGTTTATTTGCTTTTGCAAAGTGTCAAAATCATGTATTATATTTATACGCAATAAGTGGCTGCGATATGACACCTGCATTTTCAGGAGGGGTAACACAAAAGTTTTTAAAATGTTTGAAAAGCAAGATTTAGTTCAATGTGCTGAAGTTTTTAAAAAGAGTAACTCAACTCCGCAAGAAGTTATGACCAAGGGAATTCTCTTTCTTCTTTCTAATGTACGGAACTCCTAAAAAAACTACCTGTTTAGATAAGCTTCGACACGCATGTTTTGTTAAAAATACTCGTAATAAAAAACGAGAGCAATTAGCTTGTCTTTCTCCAACCTCTGCTTCTGCTCATCAACATCTATTTCGGGTATATTATCTAGTTCAAGTGTGGCTTGGTCATCAACTACACCCAAAAGACTGCGGTTGGAAGTTGATCGACAATTCATTGGAACCAGTCCAGACTTTACTCCCACCTGCGCCGGAGAAACTCCTCAAAACAATTTTTTGCAAGTGTAAAAAGTGATGTAGTGCTAAATGCGGCTGCAAAAAAGTTGGATTGTTTTGTTCTCTAGTATGTACTAGATGTCAAGGCCAGTCGTGCTCCAATGTTGAATCACCAACAGCACAGGGTTCGAATGATATCAAAGGAAGACATGTGATGCATCGCTATTTAGGCAATTTACTTGCACTCAGCAAGAAGAAGAAGAAAGAGAAGAACAGGGACCGGATGAACAAAAAGAAGAACAAGAAGAAGAGCAAGCAGAAGTATTAGACGATTATGATTCTGACGAATAACTTTCCCCAGTTTTTTAAAAGTTACACCGCTTTCATCATTTTTAATACTACTTTTTTTATTATTCAATATTTTTCAATTAAACAGGATCACTATAGACCGTGGAATAGGCCTACCGTGGGAACCACATTAAAAAAAACGCGGTAAGTACACTACCTCACAGGTGGCGTGGAAACGTGTGCATATTATGAAACATACAACTTTTTCAACTGTTTGAACCGTTATATCTCAGAAACGGTGGCTCTTAGGAAAAAAGTATTGGAACATTTTTTATAGATAATTATATGTTCTACAATTTTTTTTCAAGTAAATTTTTAATAAAACTTACTATTTTGCAAAAAAAAATGCGACAAAACCCGTTTTTGTGACCTTTGACCTTGAATAATTTTTTCCAAGTACGGCATCGATGGGGACTTTTCAGATTTCACTTATAATGGTGTTCCCAACATTCGTGCCAATTTTTAGCTCCATGCGAATTATTGTAAGCTTGAATGTCTATTTTGACCGGACTATGAACTTTGTACCGGTCGACCTCCTCTGTGACAAATGAAGGTCGTAATTGCTTTTCCAGGTATAACTATGCCATAAACCTACTTGGGATATGAAAGTTGGGTTAAATGACAATAGCTTAACGGTAGAGGCGTCGGACTGGCGATCAAAGTCGTGAGTTCGTATCCCCTGCTTATAAATTATGGTAAACCCACTCTTAGCTTTAAATTTAGTTTAGTTGTTTAATTTACGTGGAATTTTAGTGTAGCACTTATTGCACTGATTACATACTATACAGAATTAAAGTTTCTACATGTGTCGCCATTGGAAACATACGCACAAACGCATCGCTCAGTAGCAAGGACTTTAACCGGAAATAAATTTTCAAGGTGGGCTACGTTAGGTCTATGTGCGAGGTCCATATCTTTCTCAAAACCAAAACGTAGGTATATATATTCTAATAATAATCGATACTTTGATACAAAGTTGTTAATGGCACCGTATGTTCGGAGTCTGGCGCGGTTGTGTGCCGATAAGAACATAAAGTTCACATAGGTCTTGCAAGCGTATGTCGAAGTATCGATATTCACGCGTATCTTGGGTCCAAGGAAAAAATATATTCTCGTAGTTCAAACGAGCGGGACCTTTGTTAGTACATATTCTTTATAAGCCAGCGTTACGTATGTATGCATGTTATGGGTGCGTTGAAAGTTCTGTATACTACGTTACCGGTGTAGCTTATTGAAAAAATAAAACAAAAGAGTAGTAATTGATTGGTATAGTACCTTCGTATGCCGCCGACCCCTGCCGGCGGCGCGGTGGAGTGCGGTACCCCAGGCGGGACCTGCGCGCCTCCCTGCACGCCGCCCTGCACACTGCCTTGCGGGGCGCACACACAACACCCTGTGCATACAATGTAACACTTAAACTGTAGGCAAAGACAAACCGCCACTCTGGAAACTTAGAATTGCGTCTTCATATTTAAAGAGCAATCAAAAAAATGTTCGGTCATTTATCTGGTCCATTCTCGTCCATTATAATAGTATGACGATATTGCTAGTTACCCTGCTATATTGCATGCATACCTACATCCCAAAATCCTGACAATAACATACAAAGTCGAATATAGTAACGTAAATTCACATATCCGAAAACTAAACCAACTCGTGGTAGGTAACGTAATCGTATTTTCATGTTCAGTTTACTAATGTGTAAAACTAAAAAAGCCTTTAATACCTCTGAACCACAACACGCATTTATGAAAGGCTTTTCGCAAAAAGTAAATCCAGTTTGACAGGCGAGCATCCGAATTGAAAGCACATAGTTAGTTATGTAAACAATTCGGTTAGTCAGTACGTAGGTAAGTATAATATGATACGTGCATAAATATTAACATTGCTTTGAAGATGCTTGTTCGAAAACCATAAGTGCCCATTAAGTACCTATTTGTTTCAAAGTGTTATAACTTTCTATTGATATCGACGTCTTTTGGTCTCGTCAAATAACAATCAGTACTATTTAATGATTCTGCTAGCAAAAAGTATGAAATAGTTTCGGTTCTCATCAAGGCAGTGTCTGAACTTTTGTAGCTCATAGCAAAAAGTTGTATTAGGGAAGAATAACGGCTTTAGTGAAGAGTAGAAACTGAATTTCTAGCCAAAATGAATGTAGCCGACGGTAAAAAAGAAATTTTGAATCCTTTGCACACTTAGCTTTAATCGTTTGTCAGCTGCTACTATACTACATTGATATTTTATGGTTCTTTAAATTCTTAAATTAACAACAGATAGTAATGTTATCTCAGTCCTTGTAATAGAATTACAATATAAATTATATCTAGTAATTACATTTTTGTTTATAAAGTGAGGAGCCCCGCAACAGTTCCCTTTCTTGTGAATCACCAAAGTTACGGCGTCGAAAACAATCATCGATCATGGATTACACCACTTTCTGACAGCGATGCGATATTATCACAGTCTTGCCAAATAACACTGTTATGGTACAACTTTAAAATTGATGTCTATGAAGGTTGCCCAAAAGTTTTATGGAGATAACAGTATCTACACAACAGGAACGTTGAGAGCATTATTATTTGCGGTTGTCAATTCGGGTTTGGTAAATGATCGAGTGAAACCAATTTGTTTCGCTCAATTATTCATAAGGTTGCCCGGAACATATCACATAGGTATGTGGGTGCGGTATTATCCGTAATTTTCTCTATAAAATAAGCCAATGCTTTTAGTCTTTGTACAGCGAGAAGTTGTTTTATTCTATTATGCTTCAGAGTTAAAAGTTTTCCGCAGAAAACAATGTTAAGTACGAAGTCCGAGTATTGTTTTGTGTTAATGTAGAAACCAGTACCGGACCGGACACTCGTGTACCGACGAGTATATTATGGAGATCGGTTCCTTCATTGAATTGTTAAGCCGACGCCACAACCCCTACGTGATCGGTATCTGAAGCCAATTACTGCAATTGACGTAATGGGCTGTAAAATTAGGATAATGCATGTAGGTACAGCTTGTTATAGTGGTTTCCGCTCACCAGCGACCACTAAGTAGACATCAATTTAATTTTACAGCGTGAATAAACAGAGAGGTGAACGTTTTATGTTCATTCACGTAAAGCTTGGTCTACATGTTCCTCCTGAAGTCGCTAGATAGTTTTTATACTGACTGTACAGCATTTTACTAACGATATAATAATATTTACGGTACATCTAAGCACAGCGATGCTCGGTGTTATTTGAAACTAAGCGCTTAAGCACTAGACCTATCCAAGCCGTTTTACGCGGCGGCCGCAGTGAAGCTACGTGGTATCCTATTATTAAATGCGATTTATGTTGATTATTTCCTCTCGAACATAACTGTAGTAAGTAACACAGTTACATGCGATCTTCTTCCGAGTCTTGCGTGTGATAACTTCAATTATCAATTTAAGTATTGGCTTATCTGAACAATGTTAATCTTACTCATAGGTATTGATACTCGTACAATCCCCCGACTTTACTTTGAGTTAAAATTAATTCGATGATTACGTCTAATAACGACATTACAAAGGAAGCCGTTTCAACATGGTTACTCATTTAGATTATATCCTGGTTGTCGAACAAAATCTTTGAACACCGAGCTCCGTGACAAACTACAAAGATGTGTTACCATAATAATATTCGAGGAGTAAAAATCAGTGAAGCCCTTTTATTACATCGACGCTAGTATTCAGTGAAATAAAAATATTTCTCGTAAACATCAAAGACAAATAATGACTGAGCACAAACACCGATAGAACTGACTCGTTTGTAGATCAACTTCTTATAAATAGTCCACATAAAAGGAAATTTACTTTTATGGAATGATTTTATTGTATGTATAACAGTGTGCTAAAATGTTTACGACCACTGAAAAGCGTGCTGTCATAGAAAAACGTTTAATGATGATGGTGACATTAGAATGTATAAGTATAAAGTACAATATTTCTAATTTTCATTTGAAATAAAGAATGAACGCGATGTTTTATGCGTCACTAAGATTATTCAGTGCTTACCTTAAAGTAATAAACAAATATTTAGGGAAGGAATTATCTCCGTTACAGTCATCCTGAAATTTGCGGTTCATTACTAAAGCGACACGACAAGGTAGATAGAATGGCCTACGGCGTAGCTTCGGCTGCGCGTATCGTAGCTTCGGCTACGCGTATCGTAGCAATGACGTGCGCGTAGCGATGACGCGAATCGTAGTTGATACGTCATAGCAGTGTCGTCCGCTTTCGCTACGAGTATTTAGTCGAGCACAATAAATTATTTAATGAGGCAACAATGTTTACAATGGACTTGTTCAGATTTTTCTATAGTAATAGTAGTATAAATTGATTGCACAGTCATGGAAATTGGCGACACATCCAACCGTGTAAATAGATATTTAATCATCAACATGATAAATAATGAATGGTGTCATATTTTAATGGTAATTAAACTCGGTTCGTATTCCTTTGTGCATTTCAGTTTTACTATCCAATGCTAGGCTGCGAGCATGGGCTTGTGAAGCGAGTAAGGGATTACATTAGAGAATGTGCTGCAGCGTCTACCTTTGTCAATACGTCAGTATATATATACCTACGCTGAAGCTGGTACCATTTTGTGACTCCAGTTATTAGTCAATGCACATGTAAATATTTTAAAAAGTTGCGGCTTATGATTCGTGTGTTTACATACTACTGCTACATGCCTTACATTTTGTGCTGAGCATCGGTTTGGTCGTTATAACTAATTGCGTTACAGTTAAAGCACCACGATCAGCACGCTCGGAATGAATATTGGTGACAGAAGAGTACTCAGCGCATAGGTAGCCAACTGTTAAATTTTGAATACGATGTGGCAAGTCCTAGACGAGCTACGTTTTCATGACCCACAGGAAAGACATCTCACAAATCCGATCCCAAATATCACAATAATTCATTGTATTGTTTCTATCACAATAATACAATGGTCTAATGAAGCGCAGCCAGAGATGCGAGACCACTATTATTCGGTTGTCAGTATTGACTAATTTACCACGAGCACAGCTTGCCTCAGCGCAGCATAATACATAGATTACGTGATGCATACAGACATCCAATTATAATTATCTGCTTACGGCCCCCGAGTATCCACAGGTATGTTGTACCCAGCTATTAGTAGCTCAACGTGGCAGTCTTGGATCTGTAAGTGAATACATTATCGAAGGTAATAGAATATGATAATACAAATTCATTAGGTTTGTTATCCTCGGCTTAAAGAGGTGACAACAGGATTATACAGGTTTATGGGTACTGGCTTCAATAATGTTTTGTATCTTGGTCATGCTCCATTTGATTTTAAACCGAAGGAAGATCTTTATCTTCTGTAAAATAATTGCACCGATATTTGGGGATTACTCATTCCCAACAGTAGAGCTGCATTAATGCAACTACATAGTATTACTTTGGACATTGCATTGAACCATATCTATATATTCCTTTTTTATTAAAATCATGATGCAATATAAGATAGCCAGCCTCGCGTCGCACACAATAAGCGCGGAACACATGACAACAGGAACAAGGGAGCTTGAAGGCACGATGACAGTGCTTTTTAAGATGCGCTATTGGACTACATTCGTCCCATTGTTTTCGTTCTAAAGCAATTCAATAGACGCCGTTTATCGCGTTGGCACAAATACACCTTTTATGTTTGTATTTGACCATAGAGAGAGGGCGAGAACGACTCTTGAATTATTCATTTGAGTTATTCGTTGCTAGAGGTGAGCAGCAAATCATAATCCTTATAATCTGAGTGTGCTGCTCTGCGAAGGTTTAGTGACACAAATTATGATCGCACAAAACAAAGCTGAGGCCCGGTTAGCAATACGTTACATTGTACGCATTTAATTTATTATTTTCGAGGCTAAAACACGAATTTATGTGACACATTCGGAATGGACAACAACAAAAAATATGTCGATTGAGTCACATGAGCTTATGTTATTCTTTTGCGTTTGCAAAGCCCAAACACAGTCTATATCCAAAGAAGTCGAGGCGATTTTGTATTTTTCGATGGGTCGTTTCAAAGAGACTTGTGCGACCTCTAAAAGGACTGCAGTTTGGTGACATTACATTCTACACTTTGTAGTTATTGGAGTCCAATATACATAGTTTAGCCATGAACTTTTGTTGTTTGGCAAACACGAACGACATCTTTTGTTGTAGAATGCGGGCCTTATCACGTGACACTAAAAATATTATACGCGCTGACGTTGTTATATATGTACCGTCTACGTATCGGTATATGGTAATTGTCCTGATTAATAAGATTTAGTTCGTTAAGTTTGGCGAGTTTATAAGCAAATTACATTGTTGATTTGGAAGTCAAAAACAGAAGTTACAACTGTTTATTCTCAAGCATAATTTCAAACCTTGTTACAAAGATTTGTAAAAGGCATAACATCTATTGTTAAAACACGGTTCTATCGTCAATAGAATAGAATAACGCCAAATAACTTTATTAGAACGTTGGCTAAGAAACCTTGTTCACTCTCTAAAGCGCATAAACGTAATTCAATAACAGTAGCACCAAGAACAATAAACATTCGTTCGTTACACACCATTGCAGTTGTCCGTTGATTTAAAATGGCGCAAACATGCGTCGTTTTAACTGCGAGACAAATGTATCTAACAATAATAGCCATAATAGCCGTGTTTGTTCGACGCACTCGGCCACATTTTAAACCGCTGCCCTCAATAAACTTTCAGTGTAGACCAAGCAGTTTAAGTATTATTGAAGTTTTCCAACAGTGTGCGGTGATGTTTTTCTTCTACTTGTTTGCGAACTTTACTCATATCTCAGAATATATTATTCAAGTCATTGAACATGAATCATGCAGTCGCTCTAGTGACGCTAAAGAAATAGGGAATGTAGGTGTAGGTATGTATGTGTTGGTATAAAGATGAATCTGATATGCAAATAATAGACAATGTATGCATATAGAATCCATTATTCCCTATAAACACCCTTATTCACTTTAGATAAGGAATTAATCTAATTATACAAAGGATCCACTTTCTTTAAGAATTAGCCTAGTTGAATTCAGTTTGCAAGCTGTAACAGAGCCAAATGTCATACTATTATAATATTTTGGAATAACCATGCCGCGCCGCGCTCTTCAATGCGACGTCGGAGATTTTTCTCCGAAATTTCGCAACAAATTGTTTACGTACATACTTTACATCCTTTTTGGGAAGATTAGGTACAAAAAGCGTATAGGAGCACATTACCGGCGAGTGCTGCGATAGCTGCCAGCGTAAGGAGGGCGGAGCGGCTGCGTGCCATGTCAGCAGGGCATGCCGCGCCGCGTCATCGCCGCGACATGCTCCGCGACGCGCCCTCCACAACCTCTCGCGTGCAGCACCTCTCCGCGCAGGACCTACAACAACAGAACACCTTGTCACTTTATATCTACATCATTTTTGTTCAATATATTCTTATTCTGATTACCAACAGTCAACAGATTACATCCAATAGATTTTTCTAAAGTTTAAGTCACGATCTCATTAGAGATTGTTTCTACAAATTACACGCTTATATCTACGCCTATCGAGTTCTCAGAAGATAAAGTTCCCACCACAACAGGTGGTCTATATTTAATGGTTACTGCTTTGGCTACAATTAATTTGTCAAGGTTGGCCAGCGAGTTCATTTGGAAGGCGAAATAGTGGATCGTCGACTGAGAGCTCGGCCACGCGGCCGTTATCTGCGTATCGACGAGCGGGTGGCGAGCGCCCGGCTGGCAGCGGCCCGACAAGGGTCATGCTTGCCAAAACATCCGTCCGAATGATATCCGGGGAATTTCTCTATTGGAGATTTATTTGCTTCGCTAACAGAGCTTTATTTTGTGATGGTGCGGAAATGTCATGCTTTTATATGTACATATTTACCGCGCTTGTTTTTTCTCGTTTTTTCAGACGCAATATTATTTACGTCCGCCGTCTTGTAGATCGGTTAAAAGATAAAACCCTAATAACAAAAACAACGTGTTGCCGTCCACTTCAAGATTACGATAACACACCCGGAAAACCAACAGGAAACATAAAAGATTGAACCTTCAGACCCGAAGACTGTAATAGAAATTCGTAAAACCAATATCCATACATATTTATTTAATACATAAGTGCATGCGTTATCTTCAAATCGGTACCACCACCTAGAACTTTTTGCATGATAAGTTTCTAATACAAATCCAATTTACAAGAATAAATTTTAATTATATTTATTATCGGTTTTTTTGGATTTTTTTATTAGTGTAAATAATTATTTAATTAAGTGTATTCTGTGCAGTCTTCATATTTATTTTTCTTTGACATGTATTTAACGTGGCGACAAAATTAATCTAAATTTGGGATTAAAAATAATTAAAGCCGGAAAGCAAAAATAGTATGTTGGCAGCGAAGGATAATTTTAAGTAGAAGGTAGCAGCTTAGTAATCAGTTGTTAGCTTTGTTTTAATTTAAACTGGGATCGAGTTTTTGTTTTGGCGAAGCCTCCTGTTTCTGAATGGCAACAATAATAAAGCGTAGTCAATGGAGCCCCGCTAAGCGGGGCTCCAACATCAGGGTGGCTTAAAAAAAAATAACTATGAAAGGGATGGCGGGATCTTCTAGACCCCGCCATCCCCTTCTACCTAACCTGTCCGAGTCGGGGTGCCCCAAGTCCCGAGCTCACTTCGCTCGCTCTTGCATCCTATCCCACTGTTAATATTAGTTGTTATTTCATTATTTATAGTAGGTACCTGGCCAATCATTTCTAATAGCAAATGCCTGGATCACCTGGAAAATAATTAGCCTTTTTCTTTTAGGTAAGTGTAAATATACCTATGTTAAATGCTTGCTGTAGTGACGCCGGAAAAACTGCCAGTCAATCTACCACATCGGTCGATGTCCCCATTGCTCCCAGCCACGCTTCTTTAAAAGAAAACGAGGGCTACGGATATACTATGGCAAGGTTCACAAACCTCATAGTGTACCTTTGTGCCCTCCAGCCACATTCTCAACATCAAAAACTCCAGATGAAAATTTGTGGAAAACGTTGGCACAATTCAAAAATTGAACCCCAGTATTAAATAGAGTTCCCTAGCGCGTGAAAAGGTCTGTTGCACTGAGTTTGGCACGATGTCCTCGTCTTGTAACCCTGGGAGCAATTATTCACCTTCCCTTGTAGGATTATAGACGACGTTCAAAAAAATTCGGCGACTAAAAAAACCTTAACAGACCAAATTAAAGATAATTGTAACAATTCGACCCTAATTTTAGATCCAAAGTTACCTGCATTCAATAAACTATCTTATAAAGGCTTATGCTCACATGTGGAATCCAAATTAAATGAACGTGAGATCAGGGGAGCAGCCAGGATAATGTTCAGCAGTGATGTGGTGCTGCCTTACTCTCCAGAAATACTAACAGCTCTAGAGAGTAAATATACAGCGCCTGCGGATGTTCTCACCTTCCCCGAAACCCCTGACCCCTGTTGTGTGCCACTGTGCCAGCTGTTCTAGAAACTGTTGAAACTCTTGGGCCATGGAGTCCGAGTGACCACTTAGTTTTTCGAGATTAATGAGACGTGACCAGAGGGCTGGCCTATTTTTTGGCCAAAGAATCAGCATTGCCATACAACGTAGCAATGCTGCCAGCCTTTTGGGCACTTTCCCTATTGACAACGAAACGGACGTATTTTTGATGCCACATGATTTTTTCCCCTCTCCTTTTATAAACTTGTACATATTATTTTTTTTTTAATGTCTTTGACATATCTCGGGACCCTCGGATCCCGGACCTTTGGAAGGCGTACGAGGGGCCGAAGCCAACTCACAGAGGCCCCATTGACAATTTTAAATAATAAGGGGGCACCAACCGACGATTATCCCTGTATGAACTATGCAAGATATGGAAAAAAATTATATTGAACCATGGGTTTGGGTAGCTATAATGGACTGGTTACCTAGAACTATGGAAAGACTATAGCCACTGCCTGACCAATGTTTTATATACAATACACAGAAAAAATGGCAGGGGATGACTTGCACACTCACTAATGGGCCCCGGGGAACTGTCGCTAACACATAGTGACGTAGCGACAAAGAGGGCAACATGTCCTGAGGTGCTTGAGGAGTAGAAAGGTATTCCATGGATACCAGAACAATCCTAGAGCCCGGAAGATGGTCAAGATCCCTACCTGCAGCTACTGGAATACTTCCTTCCTCCGAGCACGTTTCCTCTTGCGAATCTCCACTCAAGCCGGCCAATAAAGGACAGCCAGAGATGAGGATCAAGACTACTCCCGGGTGATAGGGTCCGTATGGTCGCTACTGCTCAACAGCTTGCCACATGCTGCCCTGCGGGTTTCTGTATCTCTCTTTGTCTGGCTCCTCACCCTAGACCTGTTCCGGCAAAGTAAATACTACCGGCACAGACCTAGAGTTCGGAGCGCGAAAGCCCCACCACGACGTCAACGTAAAGATACGAAGACTGTTAGCTTTTAAATTATGTACATAAAATATTAATTGAAAAAAATAATATAAGTCATTAAGATATCGGGAAATCGTCAAATTTTATGAGGGTAATATTTTACAAACTTGATCGTAGTATGTTTATAAATAAGTCAGAAAATGTCGTCATCGCCCCTATAAGTAGGTAACGCTGGAAAATTTTATAAATAACGCGGATGGAGTCGATAACTTTAGCAGAGGGCTATTTAGAACTGGCGACTCCTGAAGTGTTCGAAATTTCCACTTTACCGACAATGCTTTATAAATTTACACGATAGTAACGGACATTTTAAAAACACCGTTGTTGCGTCATTTCGATCAATCTACCTATATCTATCTTCTCTCTATACATGTAATAAAAAAGTAACGAAGTCAAAACTGTACACTGATAATTTTTGAAAAAAATAAATAGATTGCTAATTTGAAATTGCTTTGAAAATTGCTAATTGCTACGAGGTGTGGTATCGAGTTTGATGCCGAAAATATAGTTTTTAGAATTTTTATCCGTTTGTCTGTTTGTCTAGATGTATGTTCCGAATTGGCGCAAAAACGGATGAACGGATTTTGATGAAATTTGCCAAACCTGGATTAACTAAGAGCGTACTTTTAATTAATTTTATTTTATTTAATAATTTAATTTAAATTAATCCCGGTAGTATGTTCCCGTGGGATATTTTCCGATATATATACGTGGACGAAGCCACGGGCAAAAGCTAGTATTTTATAAAATTTGAGGAAATATATGTACACATGAATATAAGTTATATAAACTTGTTTATTATTATTTTACAAGCAAAGAGCACAGCGTCGGATTAATCAAGGCTTAGCGGATGCGAGACGGGTAACAAAGCCAAAAAAAGATCATCTTGTGAATTATGCTTTAAACACAGCGCAACATTTTAGCGAAAAACGTTAGAATGCCAAAAGAACGTGATGATATTCATAATAATGTTTTTTGTAAAACTTTCCGGTAGAAACGAAAATATGATGCTGCAATAAAATAGGCGACACTATGATGAATGAGGGGAGCACGCTCGCGAAACAACAATAGATGTCAAGTACTTACGAACTCATAACCATCGATTCCAATTTATGGCAGACTTATTATTCCTCTAGGGTGAAAAAGAACACACCTCTATACGACAAGCATGGATATTGATAACTAGCATTGCTTTGTTGGGACAACTTTGTATACCTATGTAAATAATACCAACGTAATGCTGAAACAACACACGGAAGTTTCAGCGATACTGGTTTTGTGGTTTCATTCTGCAAAACAACACTTTTAAAAGAAAAACAACAAACAAGAAATATATGTCTAATTTATATGGCACCTATTTATTATATTAGAATGTAAAAATGATTCTATAACAATTCCGTTTTGCAAAAAAGGTCAGACTACTCTCGGGATTCTTTTTGTCAATTTATTTGCGTATTAAAAAGCTATTATGTAGCGGGAAACAAGTGATAAAAGAAAGGTCGTAGGTACCTTAGGTATAAGACAGGGCTGGAATCGATATAAAGCGATGGTGGGTACATAGCAGTGAACCTCGAATAAGAATCAAATAAGAAAGTGCTCTTCTTCCTTTCCGAATCGTGAAAATTATGCGAAAAAGGAATTGAATCGGATAGATTAGACAAAATCTACCTATAGTGAGAAATCTTGCTTTCGCTAAGAAGACCGTTGCTCTGCATTAATTTAAATTTTCTACCATCTTTTGAATATACAGCATTTCCATAATTGACTGACTGACCGACAAAACACAGCTTGTACCTAGTATTGGAGTTCCTAAGCAGGTGTAGACTGTGGAACACTCAAGTGGGCTTACAACTTTTTAATAAGCGTATGTTTATCTTTAAAATATGCTTGGATAAAACAACTGAACGCTTCTAAATTCTTGATAGGAACAAACATAGTTAAGATGATGATCGTCTAACGTTATCTTTTGTTTTAAATAATTATTATGTTATTTCATGTACATTGACAATCTAGAGGATTTTTTATACACAATCACCATCATTTAGCAGGCACATCGTTGATTGCAATGCGTGCAGTGTTTGCTGGCGATTTTCGTGGTATAATCTCGGAAATACTTTGCTTACAATGCCCACGGATAACTATCTGATAGATTTTTCGAAACACGGCACGTGTAAGATAACATGTTACCTTTCAAATCCTTCATTTTCTTTAAAAAAAATATAATAAAGTACCGTGATGCGACACAGATCTCACGAGAAATCATTTCGTCAAAGAAAAAATATTTCGAGGCTTCCTAAAGTTCAAAACTGAAGTTACATTTTGAATCAAACAAAGAAAGAGACACTATTATTTGTCTGAACCAGTACCTGGAAAGACATTTGTAAGGTTGTAGGTACATCCAGCTGTATGTAACTCGAATAGACAGAAACACTCACACTACGGACATTTATTCCATTGCGCCTTTGCATGCATCCATTACTATTCATAGAGTTTGAAATTGTCTGAACTTCTTACTCGCTATAACCTATGAATTGAATAGGAGAGCTTGTTACGTGAACTGAAGATATTATCTGTTTTAATCGAGCTTCATTTGCATTGGACGAATCCGGCTGTTAGTCCAGAATAAAGGAGAATTTGAAATGTCTCAATAAACCAATATTGTTGTGAACGCGCATATTTATTTCTATCACAAGTAGACGGTTTTGCGGTATTGACGGATGTTGTTGTTATGTGTAGGGTGTTATTGGCTATTCAACTCGATCGTCATTAACTGACGTCAGCAGAAGCTAAGGGGCTTAATATTCGTAGGAGCAGAGTTCCTGTTATTATTTTTGAGAATTTGTTTTAAAGATTATTTAATCGGATTGAATCCGTACATCCTTTTAAATAAAAATAAAACAAAGCGGAATGGAATCTGAAGAATTGGGCTATTCAATGCTAGTAGCAGTTCTGAATTTTTCTGCGAATGTTCGGCGCTCGATCTATAGCAAAGCTTTAATCTCAAACAGGCGGCTTTCGATCATCAACGGTAACTGGCTTTTAGATAACAAGCGAGAAAGCAAAGTTCAAAGGTTAAAAGGAATTACACTTTGACTTAAATATTACTTTTAATTCTCCATGGCACACGGCTTGAACTTACAAGTAAGAGTAATTCTTAGCTCAATGAACATTTTTGAAGTTTGAAGTAGATTTTCATGTTTCACGTCCCAATTTACGATTGGTGGAACAGACAGGCGACGGCTCGCGCATATTTGCGTAGGAAGATATAAAATAGGAGGCTCTTATACATGTATAAACTGGCCGAGCACACAAAGGTTCTCACACAATCGCTTTCAAAATGTCCCTACCCTACTTTAACTAATTAATTACTGTATACCAGGTAGACCCGAACCTTGATCGAAGGGACAAATTGTAACCAAGATCTTCCAATCTTTTTAACGCAATCATCGACGACTTTTATGCTTACGTTTGCAATTAGCATAAGAATATGTCCATGTTTTAGTTAAGTAATAATGGCTTGCTAATAAATCTCGCTGTTGAGCTACTAGATACAACCAGAGCTCTTGTTTCAAAGAACCGAAATTAGGAACACAATCTAAGGGTTGAAAATGAAAGGAAATACAACCCTACATTTATCGAATCTTAAACGCGAATCCTGCTCATTACCCGGGAAGATGTTAGACAAAGTAAAAGATTATTATAGAGATTTCAGAACAAAAAGCGTTTCTCGCTCAGTTTGCAGACTAATTAAACATTTTAAAAGCACATAAGAATGTTTGTAAAACTGTTAATTTATGATAAACTCATTTGATTAAATTCATATTCACAATAAGCATTTGCTTTTAATACTTCAGCTTTCAACTGCCAACAGATCGCCGACGGTCTCATAAAAATCAATTATAACGGTCACTTGTTAACATCGTGAATCTTTCACACTCATACTTACAATGTGTCACGTTATAAAGTATTTTCAAAACTGGGTAAAGTTCCGTAGCATTTTTATATATCATCAGCACACAACCAACTAGATATTATTATTTTTGTTTAAAAAACAAATTAGCACTGCACAGTGATTTATTGCAAAGCTTTATATTTAAGTTTGATGTTGAAGCCGGCCGTATGAATTGTGGCGAGGCGAGCGAGCGGGTCGAGGCGAGCAGAGCGCGCAGGCGGCGGGCGTCGGCGCCACCTGTCGCTGTCGGCGCGGCGGTCTGCCGGGCGGGCTCGACAGGCGGCCGCGGCTGCTCACTAGCGACTGAGCGCCCGGGCACGTGGGGCCGCGCCGGGCGCCGGCCGCCGCCCAGGTGCACCTGCACCCTCGCGCACAACCCCTCCCGCGCCCCGCCCGCGCGCCCCGCCACGCACTCAACGCCAGCCCCGTCTGCATCCACTTGCACCCTGTCTGCACGCGCACCACCTAATACACTTCTAATTATAAAACGGATGCGCCCAAACACCTCACCCTACAGCACTCATGCGAGAAGCAAGCTCGCGACCGGCATGCGTCCACGGAAGTACTCATAAAATATGCACGCCACTGAAAATAGAGGAAATTGGAACGGGGAAGTATGTGTCCGTGTATCTATGGAGCTCGCAAGATACACTGCGTGAGATGTAAATGAATTAATTATAACGACTTGTACTTTTCAGCAGGGCCTACGGCGCAGCTTTCTCGTAGCGGCGGGCGGCGGAGTCAAATGTTTATCAATTCAAACAGTAGTGGTTCGTAAATAGGAGTTTCCACAACAACGTAGATAATTGATATCTACATAGTGTGGTAGCGGTTACAATGCTGGCTCGATGAGAGTGGTGCTATGTGATTTAAAATGAAATGACATGGTAATGTAAATGGTGGTATGAAAATGTTCGTGCTTTTAGTCGATTTCTTTCTTTTGTTTGTCTGGACAATAAAGACTTAATGTATGTATGTATTTAATTATGTATCACAATAATAATATTTGTGACAAGCTCATATAAATGATGCTGCTAATATGTTTTTCCAAGAATTTGGGTATGTGTGATTTGGGATAAAGTGGGTCCTCAAACTGGATTAATTTCCGGGCAATACGAAATCGCTACCATCAAGGTGAGTTTAAAGCTTTGTTCACATTATCACATACAATTCGAATTTCCTTCTGCCAAATCTTATCAAGAAAATGTTTTCGAATTTCAATAAGTTGGGAAATTCATCTGTACCTCCTGCGGTGCGGTTTGTTACGTAGAGGGTGGAAATTTTAGAGTAAAGTACTAAATTACCTATGAAATTAATGATACGACTGTTTATACCACTATAGTAGAATATAATACTCTTTATTAAGTACACCATATAAATAGTGTGTATAGGTCTTACAGTTTACGCAACATCAAGTCTTAAATGGGTGACCGCTTTTTCTAAACACAGAATCTATTTCGTGTCTCGGAGAACACGTTAAACCGACGCGGCGGCGACGAGACATCGCTCCAGCTGTCATGAGCATATTTATGATTGTCTAATGGAATATCAATAGGTTAATGTAGTATAACTTTGCTCGGGAACTAAACGTTTGCCAAAATAAAGGACATTTTTTAACATAGAAGTAAGATACTTATGGAAAGAAGCCAACACAAATGATTACCATTAAATTTTTATTGTTACTAAAAGACTAACTAGGGTTACGTTCAGGGTAAGACTTCTCTTGAATTTCTAGAACTGTATCGTTTTGCAGATGACAAAACTATTCCACATAGAGAGACTTCTAAGAGCAGAGTCCCTTATATAAAAAGTACTCTAGTTAGGGCGTCACTAGACTGTCGATCCTTTACAATAATTTCGCAAATACCCTAGCTCTGTTACTCTATTGTAGACGCTTTAGTACCAATTCGTCGATGTATACCTGCGAAAGGTGCTAGTTATCTGTAACATGTACATATAGGTATGGTAACCCCCTAAAATAATGTACCTATACATGGACAAGGAACCATTTTATTGTCAACAGTCTTTGTTCCGTAGCATTGTATCCACCGCATAGGTACAAAACATAGTATACAATTTATTTTACCAAAACAAAATTAACATTTTGTCTTAAAGCAGCTGTACACCCTATGACCACAACCAAGCTCACAGTGATAGTTCCAGAAAGAGGGAAAAAAGACTGACAACGTCATACGACTTATACTGAATGACAGAAAAGAACAATTGATATTGTAGAATAGAATATAATAGAATAGATTGAATAACAACAATTTTATTTTTGTTCTCTTCATTTCATGCAAGACGTCACTGATGTGGCATTTGTTTTTTGATTTTTGATTTCAAATAAAAATAGGTTTATCGTGAACGTGCTTATCGAATATTGCTTAGGTATTTTAAGGTGGTCACTCACTGGGTATACGCGTGTAATTAAAATTGATTTAATTTTGAGCATTGCGTTACAATACTGCTCCAGCTCGACGCACTGAATAAGGAGCATTCGCTTTTGTAACCGCTCAGACTGTGAGTGATAAATGATAAATGATTTTATTTCTGTAAGTAGGTTTATACAAACACTTTTACGCGTCAATCATATTTTAAAACTAGATGAGGTCGGCGTTTCCTATCTGACTACTCTGAGAAGAAAGGCCGAAACAAACTCAGAGGTCACAGTCTCTTTTAAAGTCCAGACATAATCTTGGTCAGATCATGGGAAGACCATGTAGATTTGAGTCTGAAATGGTCTTTTGAGGAAAAAATACCACACAGAATGAGTGGACCTGTCCAGTCAGTGCACGCATTTGTCAGTAATCGTGCAGCTCAACTCAAAACTTAAGGAGCTCAACGATTCGACGAACAATACCAAAGAAAGGACATTTGGGTAGGCCGCATAAATTACTCAAACGGCCAGACTGATTAAAACTAATCAAGAAAGAAAAATATAAAACAATGATCTACATAGTCTTTACATTCACAATAATTAAAATAATATATTATTAACAAAAACTCAGGTGTAATGCTCCGTTTTCCGCACTCACTGCTGCAATGTTGCGAATTGTATAATCATTACAGATACGCACGGTAAAGCTCGATTGGACGCATTTACTGATTTAGTACTCGAATCTTAACTGTTACATTACACACAAATGCTACCGGTGAGTGATAAGATGTGATCATTGTCATGACAATAATAATATGTCAGTCTGACGCGTTAGAATAAATGGCATTTTTTTTATGACATTGCATTTTCAACTAAATACTTATTTTTAGTTGAAAATGCGATGAATGATTTTTGATTGATTTATGCTTTATCCGTGAGAACCTGTAATTGGCTCTGTGTTATACATTCCATTGTTATCCCACTATTGTAGCTGTTGGTTCTCCTATTAATAAATACATAAATAAATTAATTAACACCTCTCGAAGTTAAACTTTTGAAGTGAATGAAATTTTAGATTAGCTTATTGAATGATTACTGTTTACATATTTGTGATACTTATGTAGATTACCTTGTTTTGATCATAGGGTGTAAAGATGTTTTGGTACAAAATATTTACTTACTTTGTTTTGGTAAAATAAATTGTATGCTATGTTTTATACATATATGATGGATACAATGTTATGCAACAATAGTTGTAGACAATGAAATGGTTCCGTGTCCGTGTATACATCTTTTAGGGTCGACTTTACAGGCTTGCAACAGATATCCGCTTACATGAGAGGTTCTCGCCTGTACGCTACATTCAGTACAAAGTTTCAAAGAGAAAATTAAGGCTATAGTGAGTTATTTAAATTAACTATTTGCGCTGTACACGAAATACCGATAAAAAATTAACAGCTCTATTGTTTTTTATCGTTATTTTAATTGATAGTTTATCGATCACTGCCAAATGCACTGCACTGGACGATTGACTGGCACTGCACGATTACTGACAAATGCGTGCACTGACTGGACAGGTCCACTCAATCTGTGTGGTTTTTTCTCAAAAGACCATTTCAGACACCAATCTAAATGATCTTCACATGATCTGACCAAGATTATGTCTGGACTTCAAAAGAGACTTTGACCTCTGCGTTTGTTTCGGCCTTTCTTCTCAGAGTAGTCAGATAGCAAACACCGACCTCATCTGTGTAAAATATATGATTGACGTGTAAAAGTGTTTGTACAAACCAACTTACAGAAATAAATCATTTATCATTTATCGGTAAATGGACTAGCCATAAAGGCGGAAGCTCATCGTCAGATCTTGGGATAACCTTAATAGGAAGACATGGTCGGGAAACTTAAAAGTTATTAATCCGGTGCACGTTATTTGGTATTTATAATCAACTACGGTTTTAAACAAGCAATTCTCAGAAAAAAAAAAACTGTCTGTATCCATCGATTCGCAACGTCCTAATTCTACTTTCATACTATACTTTAATACCGCGAAGTTTATCGTTAAGTGACTTTATTTAAAATGAAGCCAAGTCTCAGTTTAACAACTTTTTAAAGAGGAGCCAACGAGATCAGTTAATCTTCAAAATGTGAACATGGTGCAGCTTATAAAAAAGCTATATGAATATAACATTAATCTAAATGGGATTTGCAGTTCCGACGAAGAAAAAAGTACTTCTACCTAAGTGCAGGGAGGTGAAAGCGGAACCTATATTGATCTAGTTCATGTTTCGGCTTGCTTCAGGCTCTAACTTCTGCGGCGTTTAATGTATCAAATTTAACAGAAGATGGAGTAATAATTATTATTTAAGTCTGAAAACAATTTGGTTTAGCTCAATGCTAAGTCTGATTGTATCTGCATGAAGCTTATGTGGAAACTTAGAAATGAAAGTTGTGTGATTGATAACAGTAGAAATAGATAGACTGATCCTTACATATGCAGTCGTCTCATTTGTAATACACAAAGTGCTGTACTTACTTTAAGTAATTACTCTCACTAATCAAGCCGTATATTTGAGCCGTATACTCTATAGGGTTTTGAGTTTACCCATGTAAGGAAGAGAGAAGGTTCCACGATGACTGAAATCAGGATGCTCGCTCATTCTACAAGGGTCGTAGCACTCTACACGTGATAGTTTTATTTTCGGTGTCAGACTGTGTAGACAATCGCTCTGATTCCGTTTCGAGAGAAAGGTTTATTTTTACATTTGGATTTATAGGCTGTGAATCTAGTCCTCGATAGTAAATTATTCTTACAATTTGTTTCCTCGGCCGCCTGTCACAAGATTTTCTTAGAATTCGAATAACAATGCTCTTTGTCATTTTTTTTTGTAATTTTCGTGATTCTATTCCTAAGAATCGAAGGAAACTACGGAAACAGTCTGTTATTTTGTCGTAACATAAGATGGATTATAATGGATGCCTGATATCCTAAAGACGGTACACTGAAAAGTATCTTACAAACCGATTTATTTTCTATAGTATTGATTAAAATTGAAATTGATTTAAATGAAGTATGTGATACAAAGGTTTACGTGCTAACACTTACAAATCCATTTTTAGTTAGAGGTGAATAAGAAGATCGAATTTGATGTTCGTGATGTATATTAGATACGTATTTTTCTCGTGACCCGTATATCTACGAGGGGCGTTCAATGTGTTTTCGGTATAGGCATGAAAAAAAAAACGTAAATTGGATTAAAATTATTTTTATTTTTCAGTGTAATCCTCCATTACCTCAATACATTTATTACATCTCGAAATTAACTTTTCAATACCCTGTAAAAAATAAGTTTCCTCTTTCTCTGAAAAATACGCATTTATCGCCGTCTTGAGCTCTTCATCGTTGGAAAATCGTTTCCCACGAAAGTCTTTTTTCAAATTAGGGGACAAATAATAATCACTTGGGGCTAGGTCCGGCCTTTAGGGAGGGAAACACGCACCGTGTGGACCGGGGCGTTGTCGTGAAGAAGCAACACACCGGTGGTCAGTCTATCCCGTCCTTTTTATTTATTTATTTATCATCATACATCTACCCTTACAGCTAACCAATGCGGTAAATGTGCCTTAATTAATACTTTAACATAATTGTTCCTTATAACTAATACCTATAACTAATTACAAACAAAGCTAGCTCTTCTTTAATTGCTTCCCGTAAACTTAGTAAAGCGGATGCGTAGGATGCTGCGTTTATGGTTTCACCTTTTTTTGTGTACTAAATCAGCAAAATTCCCTTCGAGTCCCAAAACACTGTGGCCATTTTTTTTTCCGGCAGTCGGCACGAGTTTGAATTTCTTAGGCGTGCCCTTCTTGTGCCACTGCATGGACTCCTGCTTACTTTCAGGGTCATAATGATGAACCACGTTTTATCTCCAGTGACAATTTGATCGAAAGTACTTGATGGAACTTCGCCACAGAACTCTAAAAACTCTCTACAGCACTCGATTCGTACTTGTTTTTGAGGCGCCTTGAGCATTCGCGGCACCCATTTTGCACTGACTTTTGAAAGGTAAAGAACGTCATGAAGAATAGTGTGCACGGTACCAATGGAGAGGTGGGTCATTTTTGCTAACATTTTCATCTTCATTCGGGCAACCGCCAGTATCAGCTTCTTAACTTTTTTCACGTTTTCTTCCGTAGAGGCGGTAACCGGGCCGCCTGAGCGAGTGTCGTCTTCAATACTCTCTGCCCCTTTTGAATTCACTTGACCACTTTTGAACCGTAGATAAAGAAGGTGAAGAATCTTGGTAAATAGCAACCATCTCTTAGTGAATACTTTTTTGACTTTTTTCTTGTTTGGTAAGGAATTTAATAATACCGTGGTGCTCGATTTTCTTCAACATTGACACGTTAGCCATTCCAGTTGTCGTTGACTTAGGATAACTAGTAAACTAATGATCACAACTATACGAAATATTATCTTTATACCCTTAGATAATGTCATTAATTAATTAATTAGTTAAATTACCCACATCATTGTAAATCATCCTCATATGAAAACATTGAACGCCCCTTGTACGTGATGTGGTAGCTTCTATGACATCTTAAGCAACCGACAAACATCAAGTAGAATGTAAACACATTTTACTAACAAGATATGAACACTTCGCAATCTGATGTGTCATATCATTTTCATTTTTGCACAAAAATCGCGTTACGCGTTCCATCTTCGTATAACTCACAATGTCTCATTAAGTTGTATGGGCTACGAATAATAAAAGCATTTATGCGAAGGAAGCTTAAACGTGCCCGAGGAAATTATTAAAACAAAGTTTATTCGTGAAGTCCTTTTTTGCGAGAAAAACCGTAACGGGCAGATAGTATGAGCAAGAATTGGGTATTGTATCATAACAATGTGCCGTTGTAACTTTTAATTTTTGCGCATGTTGTTCCGCTGTCTATCGGAGCGGAGTTGTAGACTGTATAAAATTGCTCAAAGACTGCGATGCACGCTCGCCGAAGCGTATGCAAGCGCTCGGAGTGCCCCTTACTTACTGTATTCACTCACTGAAATAAGCCAGGAACACATCGCATTTCTTTACGACTATCATATTTTTTGTAACTCCCTAAGCGACGCTTTCAATTTAATTTTATAAGACTTATTTTATTTGTGCTTCGTTTCATGTCGTGGAATTAGACTCCTTGAAGAAAATGTAAGTTTACGATACTGATGTGTGATGCGACACGCTTTTAGGGCAGCATAACAGCATAATCAGCCTATAATATTCCCACTGCTGGGACACAGGCCTCTTCTCTTCGAGAGGGAGTGGGCCATAATCACCACGCGGGCCCAGTGCGGGTTGGCTTTTAGGGCAATTAGCAGATATTGATAGTAATTCTAAATATGTAATGAGTTTAGATTATAATTCACAATTATTTCCATTAGCATTGTGGTGTTGCGGGTAACATTTTACTGGTTGTTTTAATTTTTGATGTCACATCCAGGTAGTTATGTGAAATCATCTATGAAAGCAGTGATTGAAAACCTATTATAGACCTTATTATCGGTAGCCAAACGGAAGTGATTAATTCATCTTATAACATTTCAAGATTTTTAAACTTCAAAGTAGGTAGCGAGTATAATTACTGGAACAAAAAACTCTTGGAGAGTCAAATATTCAACGTTTTATGACATTGGTAACACAAAACGTGTTTCACGGACAAAACGCCGGCGGGCGGCGCACGGGCGGAACAAGTTATAAAATAAGCCGCTAGAGGCGTGTAGACGAACCGCTAGTCGGTGCCGATGCCGACAGCGATGTTCGACCCAGGCAAACTGGAGCCACGCCAAGCCTTTCAACCGCTTGCAATATAAATACGTGCTACGCGTGGTTGGACTATTCAATTGCTTCCTAGCTTTGTGTGCGATCATAAGCCTCGATTTATTGTTTATTATCGGACGATACGCAACTGTTTATAGCAAATGTTTTTTGAAGTTGAAAAAGTTTCAATGCTAATTTACGTTATTGCTAGACTAGTCATCGGTAGAAATTGAAAAGCAATGCTCAAACAATGTTTTGTTGTTTTGTAAAATATCCATATTCTATTACTTTTGCGTTGCTAGTGATATGAGTACTACAGATCTGATAGCGTCAAAATTAACATAAACGCGTTAATTTAGACAGTATCAGTTATGCGAATAAACATTTAACACTTCTAAATCATTTAGGAGAACAATAATGGTATTTGCATAATAACCAATTGCATTGAATTTTATCACAATGTTTGTCGGAAATGAAAATGAGATAAAGGGACATAGCACACAAATGACGTGTATTATATTTTTACTCCACCGTGAAAATGTAATTATTACACATTGCCTGTCAAATAATCCGTTCTTATTCATGATTTATACAAACGTGCTAGACGCATGGATCATATAACTATCACGTGTTTATTATTTGACAATGTTGGTTTCAGTAGATGCTCATAACAAAGCGCTAGAAAGATACTGATACAATATGACATGGGCCATACACACGCGTCAGTCCTCTCACTTCTAAGTGGCTGATCCCCACCGAAGGCCCAGTTTTTATTATGGCGCAATAAAATAAATAACAGCCAAATGCATGTCGGACCAAGCACAATGAAGGGATCTGTAGTTGGGATGAATTTATCCCGAGAACAAAATTTACTTTATAGTTGAAAAAAATGTTCTGGCAAACATCGATAAACGTCACAGTTATTTCTCCAACTGCAAAATTAAGTATCTAAATGCAAAAAAAAAGTGATTAAAAGCGAATAAAAATATAAAAAGTGATTTAAATAATTAATGTATACATAATATTGTAAAACATTTTAAAATAGTAACGGTGGAGTTTCTTGCCCATTCTTCTCCATACGAAACTACATTTTGGAAGGCGCAACTAGAATCAATTCTATTTTTTTTTGTAAATTTTGACATTCAAAAGTGCCTTTTATGAACCTATTTGAAATAAATAATTTGACTTTGACTTTGATAAAACTACAAATTAACGGTTTTCGGACTTTTTCTTTTACTTGTGCTGTGAGACCGTGCTTATTGCCAAATTTCATGATTTTAGATCAACGTGAAGTATCGTAGATTTTGATTTGTACGTATTTTTTATTGCGTTGACTTAGAAGCTAGAATTTTTTAGAGCTTTAAGGGACCATAGACCTAAAAATTTGATATTAATTTCAACTTGATACTTCCACGCGTTCCTGAGAAAAAGGGTCTTGGCAGACTGACCGACAGACAGACGGACAACGAAGTGATCCTATAAGGGTTCCGGTCTTCCTTTTGAGGTACGGAACCTTAAAAATAATAAGACGAGTCTATCTTTGCGTAGCCTAAAACTGAATAAATGATCACCTTAAAACAAAATCCTTAAAACAAAAAGCGCGTGCAAAGAGCGCGAAATGGCAGATTTTCTTTTTACTGTTTTACCCCCATATATAGGCCATTTTGAAAAATTTCGAAAAACTGAATTGACAAAAAAATCCATATAATAAAATTTCACGAGAATTGGTTGAGAGATGCGACCTGTAGAGGAGAATAGCCGGACATCCGGACATACAAAAGTATTTTTGCCCAAGCTGATACAGAGATGCTTCGCGCTCACTCGGTCAATAATAGTTTTTAGATGATCTTATTTCAAGGTTTACACGCATTTTGTATGCAGTATATCTAGTGGTGGTAAACGAAAGTTGAGGGCAAGTTTAGAGGCACTTCCGCGGGTATTGAACGCCGCGCACCTCCGGTCACAGATATCTGTTATTGACGGCTTCTATAGTTAACATACACGAAGTATACGCGATATGAGAGAGCCCCATTAATATTCGGAATGGATTCGCGCTTAAAAGCCGCCCAGGGCATCTTACTTTTCTTATAATAGCAAAATGTTTTATGGTTCCGTAATGTGTAAGTCCTGTTAACATTTTAACGTGTACATTCTGAGTACGGTCTGGGTGTACGGTAATTTGAATAGCGGTTATGGACTTTTTTTGGAAGCGTTTTTTTGGTTTTCTTCCGTCTAACTATGTTACTTCCCGTGGTTTGAATATGTTACGGTTTAGAACACACGTGTGTTATGTTTTCATATACCTAGTTGACCGGATTGGAAGCCAACATAGTTGGGAAAAGGCAAGGCAGATTGATTGATACCTAGCTGACCATAAGATCAGCTGTATATAGATATAAACCTAACATAACATAACATCACCCCTGTATTTCCCGACGGGTTAAGCATAAACCATCATAAACCTAAATTGGTTTTTATTGAAGTTCCCGTAACTATTGTTTACATTGTAAGCCTTGTTAATCACACCTCCCAGTATTAAGGAAATTGTTGCAAAGTTTTCTCCTTTACGCCATTTTAATGTAAACTAATGTTTCTGTTTCCATTAAATTAACTCAGTGCAAATAACGATTTAATGATGTTATTTGACAGAAACTAGAGCACTTCGCAAAGAAAGTAAACACCGAACTTACTACTTAATAGAAACAGAGGAACTTCATTAATTAATAAGAGAATGAGACAAAACTAATTGCCGGCGAGGCTTCGTGGATATAACGTTAAATCAAAATGTATTTTTCGGGAAATCATAATTGGTGGTTCTAAAGAGAAAAATGAACTTGGCTGATGTGTTTTAATCTATTAAAAATCTTTTAAGTTTGTACTAGACGGAAAGCTTGTAGATAAAGGTTGGTAAAGAAGCGCTTAATTAAAAGCATATAATAAAGGAGCTCTGAAAGGCGAGCCGGCGCCGCTTGCGTGTTATATTCAATGTAAATTCGATTAATAAATAACACGGGATTTCTTCAATATTACTTAATATTTATTGTATAAAACAGCCTGTAAATAACCGAAACAAGATAGAAATACACAAACACACAAAATTCTTGGTTTATCGGATTTATTCGGTCGAAAGTTGCGAACTTTTTAATAAAATCACGAGTTACTAGTGCGAAAGCGCTGAAAAATATGTGTAATATTATCAGTTTATCATCGAAACGTATCATATGTTACCATGGAACCTCCTTCGGGAGTATAGCAACAGGAAACTAGTGGCAATAATAATATATTCTAGCCGCATACTTAATATTTTTATATTTACATGTCGGATATTTTAGTTTCGGCTCCGCTATACTTTCACTTGAACAGCTCGTGGCAAAGTTTTCAGGGAAATAATATGAAAAGATCAATTCCAGAGGAAGATGGGTCGAGTTGTTTCCTTTTGCTGTTTTGAACAGAGAATTCCAACTGCAAAGTTGTGTGCGATGAATGAGGATATATCTCGAAGTTACTCTTGTTTATGGGAAGTTCTCGTACAGATTCGTTTCCCGAGCATTCGGATCTGTAATAAACCGTTTACTTGAACTTAAACTCACACTTATTTTGCCCGTCTTTGTAGGTTGAAACTTTGAGACAGTATCTACATTATTAATCTTTTGTTTCCTACTTTTACGACGAAGATATAAGTCACGTCATGCTGATAATATCCGAAAAAGTAGTGAGTGAAGTAATGTCACACACGCTACCTGTGCCTGGGTATTTCGGGGGACCTCTTATAGGAGGAGCGCTTATCGCAATTCCGGATTACTACTGAAAAACCCCAGTAACCCTTTCCTAGACCAGGTAATCGAACCCAAGACCCACGTCATCCTGGGTCCGAGTTGAAAAGTATTGCTTGTAAATTTCCCTTGAAACTGGAACCCAACAATGCTGCATGTTTAATAATGTAGGACAGGAGGTAATATTTCCCAGGATGAACTCTCGCCTCCAGGTGTACTCTACTACTTAACGCTGTTGTGACTTTAAGATCAAAAAGCGGATTCAATAAATATATATCCATCTCTATACATGGTCTAATAATACCAACAGTTAAGAGAGCGATCGTGGGTCAGGTCCGATTAATAAACCCTGGGAAGGACGGCAGCACGTAGTGGTCACGTGCTTTCGTACGCCACGAGGGCGTTGAGGATAATCATTTGCTTCCCCTGGGACCAGTCAACTGAGTGGTACAGCAGAGGTAACGCTGTGCGTTTCACCAGAAATCCCCGTTCTCCAATAGCATTGAGAATGTTTAATCTTCTCAGGAAAAAGGAAGATTTCCACATGGAAACAGCCGAACCAAAAAAGGCCCGTAATAATAAAGTTAACTAGCTCTCAATTAGAGTGGTTTATTAATACGGGCGTAAGAACAAATGGTGTTACCTCAAGTGATAAGTGATCACCTCTCACCTCAATTACAGACGCAAGTGAACCTCGCTGACTTGATTCAATGATCTCGATCCAATAACGTGACTCAGCTTAACTATAACTGTGTTACCCTCACGCCTATGAGCTACGGGAACTGTATTAATCTTCATCCAATAAATTATAGCATGTATATGCATGCACGTAAAACTAATAACGGTTCAAAAGGTTTTCTAGGAAAATAATTTTTGGAATATGATTATCGACAATTTATCGATATAATTTTGGATGCAAACATCCATCCTGACAACACGCCTACATCGATTACAGCTAAAACTAGAGTGGCCTATTTGTATACGTTTTATTTAGCGTTAATACATAATGATATACTATGTTATCCGAATAATAAAGTGTATTACAGTATCTAGGGCACTTCCACATGATTACTCTTATACCAAGTAAGCAATATGATAACCAACCATGCACCGCATATTACCATTTCATTACGCAAATCGTTTATTGTTATCAGCTACGGAGCGTAGCATTTGTATCGCTACGGCGCTACGCCGTAGCGCGGTGCTACGTGCACTCAATGAAGTAGCAATTACGTACAGTTCCCGAGCTTGTTATCAATAAATAAAAGAGGGATCATTTGTTTCTATTAATGAGCCCGGACTTGATTTATGTTAGTTGGGCCAGCTAGAAGAATGAAATACAGCTGTAAACTATTCGTATTGCATTACATCTTCTCGAGATTAATTGCTTGTTTTGTAGTAAAACGCATGATTAATACTAATGTAAGATTTTTATCCCACGATATATTTGGACATTTATAATACATTGGCATTGAAATATAGGTTTACACAATTATCTTGATTCCTCTGCAGGAAAATTGACATGCCCGTTTTCTTAAAAGAAAATTACATTTTTAGGTTGTAGATAGATCAATTACCGTCAGAGTTCCGCAACTATAAAAGAGACTAAGTTTTAATAGCATGAAGTTATCAGTGTACGAGTGGGCTTTAATATACTGACGTAATCAGGGATACGCTGGTGCTCCCGGCAAAAAACGCCCACCTTCTTCGGTAGGGATTTTTTTAACTCTATTATCATAGTGTGGGCGGATTTAGGATAGAACAAACATTGATCTGAAACGGCTTCAATATACAACAGCTATAGTTGTCAGCCACAGGTGAAGTGGTTAACTGTAGGTGTATCTCCACTGAGTTTACCCGTATTTATGTGCACAGATCCCTGGTTTTGCCAATGGAACCCAATTATCCATGCATGGTCAAATTACTGTTGCTTTGTTATTGTTAGATTAAAGTTGTGTTTTATTATTTGTTGGGTTTATAATAGTGACCCCAATCACACCTCGCCATGGCAGGGATAATATTAGAAATCAATTACAGGCTCAAAATCGAAAAATAAAGTAGATCCCATTAGTAGGTTCATTAACCTTTGATGGTCTTTACGTAAGAAGTGATACCATTATGCGACATAATTGCGAGAGAGATTAATCGTGCGAAAAATGTTAGTAGCTTGATTTACCTTTGCCATCTGTCAGTATTAGGTCGCGTTCTCACCGGCGCGGCGGCCGCAGCACCCCCTACCCGCAAGTTATAGCCATCCGCCCGTCTTGGCAAGCGTTCGGCTTTGCAGAATTTAAATATTTCCACGCTATACTTACCCTAAGTGGTCGGAATATTAGGTTACATTTGTGTTAATTTAATAATACGTACGTTATACTTGATCGCCTTTGTAATGCAATTGTTGATGTGAATTGTCAGACCTAATTTAAATAAAAGGATGATTTGCCATTCATGAATAATCTTTAACGACAAAATGTACATTCTGTACTCAGGGGATAAAATATTTGTTCGGTCTGCCGATCTATAGTCAGGTCAAGTCTATCATAAGTTTAAAACATGGAATTCTCTTACGCGCCCGTTATTACTGATGCTGTGTTTTCGCATAAAATATACATAGTACCATGAATCAGTACGGTAATATAAACCTGAAACTGCATATCTACCTATTCGAGATGCAAAATATAGCCTCGGGTTTGTTCGATATTCGGCAACGTAATCAAAATGAATTAATATGTCAGCAAACAGAAACTCGCTCGAACAGCTTATCCCTAGGCTTTATGTATCATAATATTTATTTTAGTATAGTACTCAGTGTGCAAAGCCAGGGATATTTTATTATCGTCAGTCAATATAATATATTACCTCAGATTCCGGCTCGGAGATGGTAATGCATTGGGCATGTTTAGAGTTTACTGGCAGATTTCGTTTTTGTGCTTATCGGAAAGTAAGGAGAAACCCTAGAATTTTACCTTCCAACAGTGAATAATATATGTTGCGAGGAGTTCAGTAAGGATTCTTCCCTGCTAGGTATGTACATATTGGAGCGTTTGCATGCCATTTTAAATTTTAATTTTTTTATCTTTACCTCTCAAGGTATAACGTAAATATAGATAATTTAAAATATTAAATTCTTTAAATTATGATGGTTTAAAAAAACTTAATAATGTTCTTGTCAGCGACTGTTCTTTAAATGAAATCGTAAGTAGTAACACAGAGACGTTCACTAGAATGTACGTAAGAGAATCACAATGCAGCGCAACCTTCTCCAGATTTTAATCTCGTAGATGGCTTACCTTTACTCTGCGGTTAGTTCAGTTCTCTTTGATCCTTCACCGTTAGTTGTACAAGCTGTTGCATCACAAATAACTTGCGCTATAATAATGGAACATTTTAACAAAGTTATTTATTGCTTTTGTAATTGGAAAATGTGAAAACAGGCCGCAAATGTTAAACGAAAAATATACGTAATGGAATGTTGTCCAATATAACCTTGATAAGCCGTTGAAAACTTAACCCTGGCAAATGTATATGTCTGCTGTGATAGCAAACGACGGCATATATTATAATACAAAGACTGGATGCTTTACCTCTTGAGTTAAAACATTATGATTATTAGGTATTTCCAAGAACAAAATATGCCAAGCTTTATAAAAACAGCCTGAGAAATTACCATGAAAGCATTACTTCGTCAGTATATCGAAAAAACCTCTCCTACTTGCAGTTTTCTGTAATTTACAAGAATACATTAAAAGCCTTATTAAACTGCTACGATCTAAGACACGCCGCTGAGGGCACTATAAAGTTACGAGGTAAGCCTGTGCACTGACGCGCTCCTGTAACCGACGTATACGGGCCGTCATTCACCTGTCACCTTTGCTTCCAAAGCCAGCTAAGTCAATTTGGACGCGTCTCCCCACACAAGCAACACGTGGCCCTTAACACACGTATGGGGAAAGTGGGGAAACGAACGGCGAAGGGACTGAGTATTTAACACGGAAACGGGAAACGTACGCGTTGAGATGGGGAACCGTACACGCGAGGTGAAGCGTGAGTCCGGCATTTACGTCACAAGACACTCGACAATACGATACAATAGTGTGTATATAATTCCGGAGTGGCATCCGGTGAAGAATCACCCGTCTCAGCTTTGTATCTTAGGTATATCGGATCGCAGAGTGGGATGAACCGATTACTTCAAACTCTAATTCAAAACTCAAAGCATTTATTTCAAATAAACCAATTACAGGCACTTTTGAATTGTCAAGGGGTCGGTCAGTCAGAAAGATGAAACTAGTTGCCCATTCCAAAGCGTAGTAGGTACTTATGGAGAAGAACCGACAAGAAACTCCGCGGACTCTCTTTTAAAATATGGTTACAAAATATTGATTACATCATTCATATTGAAATTATGCATGTGAGAACGGTGCAGAAAGTTAAAAGCGTCCTTAATAAAAAGACATAAACAATTCAAATATTAAATTAAATTAAAATAAGCCGTGGCAGCCCAGTTCCTACTGACAGCGCCCGTTCACGAACATGACGCATGGATTAGCACCATTCAGCTCAACCATTTTGAAAGGAACTTCAAGTTGCGGCATCGCCCTGTGCACTGACAAGCACACAGGCATTACAAATTATTGTTAAAGCGTTACGTTTATGGAGACGTGTTGATTTTGGCAATACTATCTTCCAAACGTTACGAGTCCCTAATTCAGAAGTGGACTTTAGCAGACTTATATCACAATATAACTTGGATGTTCCGGAATGGTGACCGCAGCATTCGATGCGGTGGCGAGAGGATGTGTAGTAATAAGTAAGTAATAACCGCAACGTCGGCTCTGCTAACGTGCTTGCTGAATATGTATCGAGACGTTAATGTTCGACGAAACGCTCAACTGTTCCCCACCACGGCGTCCACGGCGACAACCTGCTTACATACAGTTTTGCATTAAATTGCTTGATATGTGCTCGAATACCTGTGCAGCTAGATAATTTACCTAAAGACTTAACGTAAAATGTTCAGGTTTATCATTGTTGGCGTTTGAACTAGCATTTCTGTTTGAATTTTTAAGCTGTTTGCTATAAGGTGGCATTCCAGCCCATTGCCGCTTTACAGATATAAACTATGTTGGTCCTTTACTTTGTCACTATGCATCTGAAATACCTATACACCAAGGCGTGTGACACGTTTTGAGTCCTCTTAGCTTGTGCGGTATAATTTTAGAACACATTTTACTGCCCCTGATCTCTCCTGATAGTAGTATATTTGGAGTAAGTAATACTTGTTGAAAGTTATATAAGGATAACCCAAGAATATCCAGTTCAGTGTCCTCTGTTTTGTAATATCTTTACAACTACCGTTCTGACGCCAAAAATGTGCTATGTCTGCGCGTTGTCTCTTTCAATCTGATGAATTAGCATTTTGTAGATTTATATAAGAATCAACTTAACTATAGAAGGTCAAAATTCTTTTAGATCAAGTTATTGTAAAAAAGATAATTGTTAACACCTACAGTTTGACGGCAAATAGAACATTAAGCATGTTATTCTCTGAAAACTGGATAAAATAATTAAGTGTCTTCTTCCAACTTCGAAAATAAAGTAAGAAAAGGCCCTTGCTCCGCTCCACGGGCTTATTTGTAGCTCGCCAGACGAAGAACAGCTTAGTTACGAACAAATAATGAACTTATTTACTTATTTTCTACCTCTAATTTACTAAAGAAACAATTTTATAATGGAAATATACGAAGAACTATTATAATTGTTTTTCTGTTTTTCTTTCATATTCATTTTAAATTGCGTAGGTTAGTGACTTTGATCTTGTATGAACAATTTTATGTCGCTTTAATTTAATTTCGCAATCCCCTACTTTTTAATTTTATGTTAACGAAGCGCAATGTTCGCAACAACACATTTCGAAACTATATGACGACAACAGTAGCCGCTGTTCCTCTTTTTATGCGGCCAAATGTCATATTATTGTGGTTTAAAAATGAATATTAAACAGTGGGGCATGGCGTCTCTAAAACAAACATCGACGAACATTCACATTCACGTTTTCTTGTCGATGCGAGCCGACGTCGAATATCGTAACAATATAAGTCCTGTGGGAAATTTTTCAGTGTTAACAATAAGCTCGTGTTTTATTTCGAACAAGATTCCGGCACTTCATTGTTGAGGCAATGCATGTAAATATCAAAACAATGAGAAATATTTGGAACCTGCTTGGCTTACTTTTAGGTATTTAGGCACGGAATGAACATATTAAGATTTTGTACTCTTGGTTTTTGATCCCTATCATGTTTCTCATTTTTATAGTCGCAAGTATAAATGTAACGCAGCCACACGATTTAAATATTCACGCATGAATATGTTAACAGCCAGGTTTGTATTTTTCAAATAAAAACCACTTTTGTAGATTGACTATCCGTGCTTTCAGAATGCTCGCTACTCGTGAACATCCGAATTTTATATCTATAGTAAAGTTTACAGCACCTTGAGACCTTTTCGAAATATTCATATATGACTGAGAAAGGGCGGACTTACGACCGAGCCACGCCACGAAATTCCGTTTTTCCCTTTCGGCGTGAATATCTAATTAAACATGTGCCTATTCGCCTACTCGTGTACATCACGTACATGTAGCTCTACATACCTATATGACGTTCATCCAGAGATTAATGTTAATGAGGTACAATGTGCACCTCCTGTGTGTTTTGTAACGCTGTACTCGTGTAATGTGGGAGCCGGACCTAGTAACACGTTACGTTACTGATCGTGAGACGAGAACAATTAGTGCTAATTAGACTTTGATCACTCGCAGTTCATTAGAGTATCATTCATAATAAGCAATGAATCCAACCTTCTTACAATGCGACCCTAATGTACACCAGCTATTAAGGAAAATAAACGAAATAATTACAACAATGGAGTATTTTGCGCCATAGATTAATTTTGAAAACGTTTTGGTGGATTCAAAATGTAGGTACAACGATTTGTTTTGAACGCAGTATTGTGTACAGTTTTTGCGCAAAATATCCGGGTGCTAGGTTGGTCAGTTTTGTTTGACAAAACAATGTTAAAAGTTAATATCGATCCAAAATGCCTTTTCTAACAAACATGACATAGTAAAGAGTATCGTTTATTTGATGGCGCTGTGCGTAGAAACAATCAATGTCTCCACAAAATAATATTTTTGAGTCGACGAATTGTAAAGCGATCACGATGACGGTCGATTCTCACAAGAAAACCGGCCAAGTACGTGTCGGACAACGAACAATGAAGGTTTCCGTAGTTGAGATGAATTTATCCCAAAAACAAACTTAACATTGTAGTTGAAAAACATGTTCTCCCATACATCGATATACGTCACAGTCAATTCTCCAACTGCAACAGTAAGATTAAAATCGCAACAAAAATAATGTATGTGGTAAAATTTAAAATAACCGATTTTCGGGTGATGATGATTCTAGGTCAACGGGAAGTACCCTATACCTGTGCGTTGTCTGTCAGTGAATTTAAGAATGTTATCAAGTAGACAAACCGTGTGCCCGATAGTATTTCTTATCGACAAAAATGGCGAATTTCCATACAAACTTTCATCCACTATAGGTTTTGATTTATTTGCGAATAAGTATCAAAATAGGTCGCATAAATGGCCGAATTTTTTTCTTGTGTTAATTTAGAACCTTGATTTTTAGATTTCCAAGGGACCGTAGACCTATGTATTAGATATTAATTTCAACTTGATGCCTCCATGCGTTAATGAGAAAAAGGGTCTTGGCAGACTGACAGACAGACAGATGGACAATGTAGTAATCCTATAACGGTTCCGTTTTTAGGGATCCGTACCTCAAAATGCAAAAACGGAACCCTTATAGGATAACTTTGTTGTCCGTCTGTCTGTTCTGTCAAGACCCTTTATCTCGAGAACGCGTGGAGGTATCGAGTTGAAATTAAAACCATATACTCAAATCCACAGTCCCTTGAAGCTGTGACAAAATCAAACGGCTATGTTAACGTAAAAAAAAGATACGACCGTTTATGCCGCAAAAACGTATATTTCGACGCTCTCAAGGGAATCAAAATTTATAGGGTACTTTTCGTTGACCTAGGACTATGAAATTTGGCAAGTAATATCATCTTATACTAAAAGTAAAGGGAAAAATCTGAAAACTGTACATTTGTAATTAAATCATAAAAAATATAGTCTTTATTTAAAGTACGTAATCAATCATCGAGGTTAAACAACGGTATGCGTGGTCATAATTGTATGGGTGACCAAATCTTTTTATTGTTTTTTTTTTTACTTTTTCTAATTTTTACAGAAGAAAAAAATCTGAAAGCCGTATACTTTAATTAAATCCCAAAAAAAACAGGGTCTTTATGCAAGGAACGGGGGTCCAAATTTTGAAGTGAGTTAACCGTGTCATGTGGGATATCGTATAAAAGGGCTTCATTGGCACAAGCTTAAACAGATTTTTATTTATTTTTATAATGTTTTCGATTTATGACGAATAAAGAAAAAAAAAACTTTTCCCTTATTTATATGTATAGGTACCTAATAATTTTGGTGTACGTATTACCTAACAGTTTGCAGTGTTATGCGTACCTACTTAGTCCTTTTTTAAATTTTGTAATTAAACACAATCCTAAATAGGTACCTACCTACTTAAGTGTCTTGTTACAAGACACTTAAGTAGGTAGGTACCTATAGGTACAAGACTCTTGTACCTAGTAGTATTATACATAATATATTTTAATAGGATATTAAATAAACATATATAGGTCACATTCAGTTCACGTAGAAAGCAGAAAACAAACGTTAATACAGCCCTAGACTCAATTACTTTGTATTTTAAGCACCTTAATTTAGGTATGAACTGTTAGTATAACCACAATTCCACTTTTTCGGGAAAAGCTCGGAAAAAGCTGCGAGACTCGATTCTTGAACTATTTATAATATGTACCTACAAATTTTTACGGAACCCTCGGTGGGCGAGTCCGACTCGCACGTGTCCGGTTTCTTTTTTCCTTTGAGTTACGGAACCCTGAAAAGGATACAGTGCACTGGAATGAGAACTGTCCTTAACTTTTTGTAATTCTGTCATAGAGCCATGAACCATTATCATAGCGAGCAGTAATGGTGCCGACTGTACTGAATGGTCGTCAGCTTAGCGTAAGGATTCCATTTTGGAAGGCTCGTAAATCCGGCCAGTGGCGAATTTATATTCCTGGCTTCATGCACGTATTCAATTCTACGATACTCGGTCCGAACCGATCGACATCTGAATAATCACATGTCAGGGTAAATTGGCGGCACGCCGGACGCAAAGGGTAATCCTCGGGTTTTGGTATTTATAACAACCGGCACAATTAGTATTCATTACTAAATTATATTTATCATTTTATGAACGTTTCCAGCTTTTCCGATGGCAAAAAACACGCGTTTTACCGAAGTGGCGAAAGATATGGAAATGGGTCGACCTAATTTATTCGGGGATCATAATTGTTGAAAGATTTCGAGTTTAACCCGGGCTGTGCCCAATGTGCCTTTAAACATGTGTACAAAATTTATTAGGTTGGATGAAATTCTGAGAAAACGGTTAATAATAGGTACATAACAATGTACATAATACTTAAGGACCCATGATCATTACGTAAAATGATTATAATTTGTGCAGTTTTTGTAATCAGACCAGCAGCTTACTTAAAGTTCTTAATTATTTTTATCTTACTAAGCATTTCAGTCTTTAAAGATACACGCACGATAAAACTAACAATTAAAAGCGACTCCTAAACTCATAACTGCCTTTTTGCCCCGCTGTCGTCACGCAATTAGCAGCTATGCAAAAGGTCCGGTTTTTCTGTTAAAACAAAGAAATGTGCAAACAACGTTTCGCAGTTCGTTACCTACATCATTACAGGGTGCAAAACTCTTCATTTGTTGTTCTTTTTTGTCACGCTTTCATTTATTTTGCCGGTGGCCAATTAAATATACAGAAGACGGCGTGAAGTTATTTTTTCATCAGTCAAAGGGTCAGGGTTGCGGCTGCCCCGAGAAGATAAGGCTAGAAATTAGTCATTTACTACTGTTACAATATTAACCAGAATTATTATGAAATATCTTAATAAAGTTAATTTATGCCATGCTGAAATTTTAATAAAGACTTAATTAAATTAGAATGGGGGTTCAGCAGGACGTCAGAAAAGTTCTCAGTGTACACTGAAATTGCATTGTTTTTTATGTTCGTTGTTTTGGTACAAGCCAAGCCATTCATCATTCATAAATACCTAATTCACAGTTGCAAATCATGGCTTGAAGATGTAAAGAAACTTAAAATATAGACAAAAACAAAAAAGAAACGAAATCTATTCAGTTTTAAGTCACTCGTTCGTTTCATTTTACGTGACATTTCAAAATAATAACCTTTCTTAGTAGATTTAACTTGGGCAGCAATAAAATCGCATTTGTAAAAAGCAAGCAAAACCTAGGCACATTTCTCTCCACGTCGTGGAAGTGGGCGTGAACTCGTGACGCTCGCAAGATCTTTAGCTCACTGGCTGCGACGGTGCCAATAACTCACGGAGATAAGCATTTTAAGAAATTTCATAAATTCTGAGGATTTGATTTTATTTACTTTATCTTTTCCGTTTGCCATCGATTGTGGGCTCAACGTTTTGTTCTCCTTCTTCTGGATTGTGTTATTAGATAATTTATGGATTCATTATCAGGTTTTTCCTTAGTAAGTACCTATATATATATCTTTAACCGTTAGTATTATATTATCTGTGCCTGTCAAAAAGTAGGTATGTAGGTAACTAAAAATACATTAGCTAAACATTGAACAGTTGAAAATATATTAATGATGACGGATAATGCAATCTACTCTACAGCATAATTGTTCGTCTACGTTTGGACATTTTCTGGCCAATTACTGTAGTCCGTGTTGCGTAAATTGAACTTGCGCTCATTAGCAAGCGCACTATGAAGTAATTCATTCATTTTCCAATACGTATAACGCAATGTTATATCATAAATAAAATTTGACTTTCGAAACCCAGAAACCATATTTTCCAATGTAATCAGGATACACGCGTATTTCTCTGCCCACCCACCTGATTTAATCACTTAATCGCACCTTATGACACCCACGAGAAAAGATGGGGTGGTCTGATCTTGGTCGGGACATACGGGGACTGACGACATTATTATATTCCGCACTGAGAGACACAATACATTATACTGTTACGAAAATGTTATAGCAGTTCATATTTCTTTGTTATCGTGTCAATTTCAACGTACTTACTCGTATCTATAGATAAGCCCGTCTTAGGAAGCGATAAGTGCTCCAATGAGTGGTTCAATTTATCACAGTGTCACCGCAGTCTGCTTGCTACGTACACAGCACCCACTCACACATTGTGTAGAGCGGTGCAGCCATGCAGCGACACTGAATATAATTGATCTCGGGTTCTCGGTGCACAGTCGACGACTAAGGCCCACTTGCACCGCCAATCACTAAACACGTCTAGCGCTAAACGAGTTTAAAACATAATTCTGTCTCTGTCTAATGTTTGAAGATGACAGAGACAGAATTTTGTTTAAAACTCGTTTAGCGCTAAACGTGTTAAGTGATTAGCGGTGCAAGTGTGTCTAAGTCAGTCAGGATTATAACAAAATCAGACTGAGAGTTTTAACAATGTTATTTCTAACTTGTACTCGTACAATTTCAAAATACGAACACAATATTAATTTAGTACGCTCAAATACCTACACAGCTTTTGGCGTAGATAAATAATATATTAGTACCAATAAGCAACATCTATAAACATTCCATTTGAAAACTTAATTAGCGCACACAGTTATTTAGCCATGAATCATTGAGTACATTAATCAACGGATGACGGAAATATAATGAGTCCGCTTCCTTTCACGTCATTATAAGAATTAACTGAAACAAAACAAGTTACTCTGGCGCCTCGATAACGGGAAGACTGACAGGCTATTACGTTACAGTTATATATTAAAACAGTACCTACGTATCCTATATACTTATATTTAGGTATGCAGCAATGTTGATGTAGGAAAATTGTTTGGTTTAGAATCCTTGGAGAATTTCCAATACTGAAAGGAAAAAGGGTTTGGCGTTATATCACATTTAAATACATGTTGACTTTTAATGTTCTTGCAAACGGTATCCTCTGAGTCTCTAAAGGATTTTTATTGAATTTAAGATTTAAAAAAGATAAATACCCACTTGGCTCAGTACTGTGATACTAGATTATTAGTGTGTTTTAAATCTTAGGACGAAAATTTAAAAAATATTTAGGTATAAACACATAGTAGGTACAGTTAAATCTTTTTATTTATGTAGGTCTGTATGAGCTTTATAGCCCGTACTTTCAACGGACTACCCAGTCTACTTTTGCATAGGTATAATGAGTTGAATACTTACATTTTTGCCACTGTAAACAAATAGTTCGCCGACCAGAGTTTGTAGTGTAAACGAACGAGTGGCCTCCCTAATTGCTCTCTTGAATGTGATGGAGAAGACTTATTATGTACTTACTTGTACACACATCAGTGTATGTGCGGGGACTTTCACAAATGTACTTAATGTAACGGCTGGGTAACTCGCGACTCGGGCTCAGGGTAATTATATCAGCTGTGCACAAAGTGTTCATTAGCACCTCTACTTACTAGATTTTACAGTTGAATAGCAAATGATGTTTACGTTACGACGTAATGACGTTTATGCCATTAACAGAATTGTGTGAGAGCGAAACGTCTCCTTTGTGAGTCTCACATCGATAATGTTATTCACTGTGTGGATTTTGATACCTTCGCGAATTGTTTGATACGATTTATTTAATTATTTCCATATGATTTCTTTTTTTCTGACAATCCATCACAGAATATACATTCCTCAACCGTTTTCCTGTTTGCCAATGATAAAACAAAAATGATATCAACCACGGACCTTTTTTCTATTGATAAAAACAATAATATATCAAGTGTTTGTGATGAATGTATGGGAACACTGAACAATTTTAAAAAGCACAAACGCCGAGAGTTAACTCCACCACATACACAATATTTACCATTTCGTAACGGATATTAAGGACAGGTTATGATGACCGGTTTCCGGACTAACGTCATGTCCGAGGCCCACGCATCCTATATACTTCTGAATTTAATGGCAAAAATATGGGGCATTTTAGAGAGTATATTGCAGTATTATATATATATATATACCTGCATTTAATGTTTTGTAATATACCTCCTTTGTTTAAAACATTAATATGTTTAAGCTTTACTTGACCGGCAATTAACTTTGTTCTTGAATTTTTTGAAATTTAGAACTTCTGCGTTTGACAAGCAAAATTTTCCTTACAATGGATGTCATTGCAGAAAAAATCGTAGAACCAAATGTTTCGTTTAGTTTTTAATTAGGGCAATATAAGCCAAAGTTCCCCTAGTGAATTATAATAATGAAGTCGATTTAACGGTAATCAGTCGATTCATCCAATGAAGGCATTACTTATTCCGTTGTAAACTGGGTACGTATTCTTTCTTATTCGTTTAAATTATCGAAACCTCTTTGTCTCGATGTTATATTTTATTTTTTTGCCATAGGAACATTCAGTAAACGCTTTGCATCGGGTGCCTTAAAGCAAAAGGAATCATACCTTCAACAAAACGGTATGTACATTTTCTCATCTTCTGTATTCTTGAAAATTCTGCTTGTATGACTGACTTTATCCCCTGTTATTTGTCTTAGCCTGTATTGACCGTGTTTATCAAGTCGAATTTCAGACCCTCTCCCCGGGCTAAATGTCTAGCCCGTGAGTCGTAGTGAACTAACTTCTCGGCCTACAAGGAAACTACACTACTTATGCTGGTGATCCTGTCTTGACGGCGCACTACGCCGATCGGTGGATGTTCCAGATATTTATACTTTTATTATTCTAAACTACTCTGTTGCAAATTATTTAGTCATAATATTTTTTATCACGCGTTAGTCTTGGAAGTCTTTTTGTTCATAAATTAAGAACGTACCATGACCACGGTTTAACTTAGCGCCGTCTCCCAGACAATATACGTATATTTCTTAGAAACCTGATATTTAACGTGCGCGTCCTTAGAATACCAATTAAAATCGGTTGTTTAGGATGTATAGCAAAATTAAGACTAAAAGGAATTAACGATCTTGTGCGTCTAAGTTTTGCTCGAGTAATTATTTTTTTAAATAAAAAAATAGGGAAAACCCTACTGCAATTGTTTTTTGTTACGATTAGATTTAAAAAAAAAATAATTATCTATTTTACTTTTTATATATTTGTAATTTCAGTGTATTTTTTAAATGATAAAATATACTTGTTTACGTGGTGAATTCCTTTTTTTTATTTCGCTACAATAGGTATAAGCTTGATTCTTACTGCTTATTAAATAAATATGTAAGTAAGAAAGTATAATAATAATAATACCTGTAATAATAATAATTAAGTAATTATTTAATACCTGTAAGTATGTAAGCACTACTTATTTCTCAACTATTGTTCAGTCTACAGAATATAAACCTACTCCTGTTTCATAATATAGCATACGTACCTTAAATTGAAACGTTTTGTCCCCAAATTTAGAATATATTGCAAGTTAGGGATCGACACAAAATCGGGTTTTTAGATTGATATGAAAACTTTGACATAGATATCTTGGCTTCGATATTGGCGAAGGCCGCATAAGTTACACACCTATGTAAATTATTCGAGCGGACGAAGTAGCTAGAGCTTTACTCGTTTTTCAACTTAGACAACTGTATGTACTTAATACAGTGTACGTTTACGTATAGTTATTTAAAGTTCAAAGCAGCGAATCACAAGTAGTTAGTCGGCGTTTGAAGTAGTTGTTAGTTTAAGAACATCCGGTGACGTCGAATGTTGCGCGAATACGATTAATTAGTAGCAGCAACAACAAGACGGATAACATAATACATGCTAAGCTAATACAACGTCTAATCAAAGGATATATGTATCTAGTTATTCATACAGAATTAAGACTGGTATGAAAAATTAGCGCTAAGTAGGTATTTGTGTAGGCAGATGTATTCTGCATATTTTCATTTATATTTCAGCTAAGTCATCTGATTGATAGAGATGTCGTGGGAGGCAAAATTACACCATTTTTGTGAGAAAGTTTCGTAACATTATATCTTCACGAAATAATTAATTATCTACTGTACATATACATTATTCTACTAAATACTTACTGCGTTTTATAGGGTTCCGTACCAAGGAAAACACGGAACCCTTATAGAATCTCTTCGTTGTCCGTCTGTCTGTCTGTCAAGACCCTTTTTCTCAGTAACGCGTGGAGGTATCAAGTTGAAATTAATTTCAAATACGTAGGTTTACGGTCCCATGGAGCCCTAAAAAATTCAAGCTTCTAAGCCAACGCAATACAAAAATACGGACATTTATGCGACATATTTTGTTACACTCAAATAAATCAAAACCTATAGGGTACTTCCCGTTGGCCTAGAATAATGAAATTTGGCAAGAAGCAAGGTCTCACAGCACAACTAAGTCCGAAAAACGTTAATATGTAGTTTTATCACATAAAAAAGTATTTTTTTGCGATTACAAACTTACACGTGCAGTTGGAGAATTGACCTGATGTATATCGATGTATGGGAGAAAACATTTCAACTACAAAGTTAAGTTTGTTCTTGGGATAAATGCATCCCAACTACGGAATCCTTCATTGTGCGTGGTCCGTCACGCATTTAGCCGGTTTTTTATCATTAAAATCGAAACATCTACCAGTTAATACAGCCAGCCATACGTAATTGAAACACCACGACCGTAATAATTAATGTAAGTGCACTCAACATAACACTCCATTTTTGGCAGCTAAACTATGAGAAAAATACTCCGTTGCTCCGCAAATGCACTGCGAGACAGCGTCAATTTCTGCAGCCGGAAAACTTTTATAATTACATGAACTAAATGTGGTGGATTATAACGACCAACTTTGACCGCAAATGATATTTCGGAGACAAACTATTTCCACAATAAGTATTAACACTGGGCTGCGTGTTTAATTAAATTTCCTTTTCTACACGTTCCGGTGTTGCTAATAAATTAAAAGGTTACGTTCGGTAGCTATCTGGGTAAAGACGAGTACCTACGTATGTGGATATTACCTGGGTAGCCCTACCGTATTTAAAGTTGACATTTTTTGTAGTATTTAAAAAGCGATACGATATGAAGAAGAACATTAGGTAACTACTTACTGCTAAAATAACAAATACGTACCTATAAAGCGGATAGAATAATCTCGGTAGGTAAAGGCCATGAATTCCATGAGTTTACGTACTTGCTAGTAGTTAATACGAAACACGAAGTTTTCACAGAATATTCAATTAAATGCAGCCGAATCCTAGCCCGCAACTGAAAAGTTTAAATCATATATGTAGTAAGTAATAAGTAGCTAAATAGCTAAATGTGACGTGGTATCTGGTTTATTATGTTTAAACTTCTACTTAGAGCAGCCGTAGCTTGGGCTTAATTAAATACCGAATTCGTGTAAGGGGAAGGAATAAAGGAGGCTAACGTGCTGCAACACTACTTCCCATCAAAGTGCAGCGTTCGAGCACCATGAGAGATAATTTACATACGAATGCAGCGCAGAAATTACACGCCAGCATCATGTTTGAATTTCAGACAGGAGGCTGGCACAGAACTTATTTCTATATTTCCAACATTTCGCTGTTCTTCGCATTTCCGGACAGAGAAAAACCGAACAAAACAACATTTATTCACGCTACTCAACTACCAGTGAATACAGTACAGATTCTATAGTGTTTTTTGGGTCGAATAATGTTATTCGTTTTGTCTATGTAGCCCGACAAACAAAACGATTATATGATTATATTGGAGAAACTGCTTTGTGGTAACTTTTTGTTTTTACTTGTCTCCGAGTATGCGGATGTCGGCAAAAAGGGACTGACGAAACAATTTATTGGTGCCTACTTAGGTACCTAACGGAATTATAATACCATCAACATTAAAAAGTTTCATGATTGCTCATTAGATACTGATTTACAAACTGTTTGATGAAGAGGCTAGGATTCCTATAGTCAGCTGTTTTGGTGAACTAATATTTTCAAAGAAAGTTTTCGTAAGTAGCAAATCAAGACAAAAGAATTAGGTACCTGACTAGATAATATTTTCACCGTTTCTTCCTTCACTATTTAGCTTACACTAGTTTTCTTTTAGGCGCCAGCAATATTAGAAAATCAATAGGGGGACCACCTACTATCTTATAACCGACTTCAAAAAAAGGAGGAGGTTCTCAATTCGGTTGTATATATATTTTTTGTTAGTTTCCTCAGAACTCCGTCATTTATGAACCGATTTGGAAAATTCTTCTTTTGTTTAAAAGGGCATACTTATAGGGTCCCATATAAATTTTTTCAAGTGCTGAGTACTGGTTTTTGGGTTAGCTTCAATAATACGTATTTTTTCTACTTAGTGTATGATAAAAGAAAGAAAAAAATATATTTTATTTGGGACACGCACAGGAAATACAAAGAGTAAAAAATAAAAAAGAAGCATTTAAAACTAACAAAATTAACAATAAAAAAAAAGGAAAAAAAAATAAAACAACAATGATGATGATGTTATAATAACTTGCTGTCACTGTTATTTACTTAGCAAGTGAAGGAATAGGAATTTATGTGTACTAGGTACCACAGCAAAAAAAATAAAAATAAAACCTTCATTACAAAAAAAAAAACAAACGACTTCCAACAAAAAAAACACTACAAAGTGAAAAAAAAATAAAAACCAAAGACACCGACTTCCGAAATTAAAGTAATTTTTTACTTTGTAGTGTTTTTTTGGTAGTCAGTTGTTTTTTTTTTGTTTATTGTTAGTTTTTTACCGACCTCCGTTGTTAATTACTTTCTTAAATGAACTTTCGTTATTAACGTCGTGTTAGTACATTCGCCCACCAGTTATCACGTAGAGCTACGTGCGTCGCAAAATCAAGTACATTTCGTTTTGATGTCTATCGATCGAACGTTATGAAATTCTACAGGAAATTGCATTTTGCGCAAGCGTAAAATTAATTTATTAGCACTGTCAAGCAAGGAAAGATAACAGGGTCTATACTTACCTTGCTTTAAAAGAGCACGTCTGCAAATACGTAGCAGACTCGTAAAAACAAAACAACATTAAATTGGTCAGCAAAATGGGTTCGATCATATTTCCAAAGATAGGTACGGAAACAATGCAATTATCAGATAAAATCAGGATTTAAGGTAAAATATATTGAACTGAACGAATTCAGAGTACCTACTTACCTACGTGCAACATGTAGGTAGGTATTCGGACTTTATGTGAAGTCAAAATACATAGCCACTTATTTGTTTTCAACGCAAAAAGATTGGCTTTATGTTTTACAAATAAGTTAGATTCCTCCGGTGATTCGACGAGCTTCGTTTGAAGGGATTACTTACAAGGCTGCCTTCACAAATTGGCGTCGGTTAAGCCAAGATTAACTTTCTAAATCATTCGTTTGCATAAAAATTACTGAAAAATTGGCAACAAAATGTCGCATTTTAGAGTCAAAGTTAAATTTATTTTCTGATTTGCAAATAATATAGTTTCACTTAGGTCGCTTTTGGACATAGGAATCACATTTTTTTTTAAATAAACATATCTACGCCACATAAGTAGGTAACTATACATACCTGCAACTTTGTATATAGCCCATAGCTGTGGGCACACGTTATAAAGATTTGCCTAACTTTTAACAAATAGGTTGAACACTTAATCTTATGTAAAAGATAGAGTAGGGACTTCATTCAAGCTGGCAGCACGCCCACTAAGAAGAATATTGAAAAGTTTTCAATTTTGCTACTATAGATAATACTTAGGATAGGTACCTACCTTTTTTAGAGCGTGTGAGCACACGATCTCAGAGTCAGAGTCTGACAGACCAGTCAGGGTCCAGTCAGGGTCTGTCAGACTCTTACTAACTAAAACCACATGTTTTTCTGCTGCTACCTTTAGCCGGTGTTACGAAACGCGCAAGCACTCCAACACGCTCCCTCGGCCAGGCTCGCATGAATTCATGCGGACCCCGTCACCTTGACCGGCCGCATACGGCCGCAATTCCTCTAGAGAGAGGCGCGCGCGAACCACGGCGCGCCGCCGTCTTGGGCCTTTCACTGTTCAGGCAACAAACTCCCCAAGTCTGTTGCTTCAAGGCCTCCCCCTAAAGCGGCCGGAGATCGTACCGCGCCCTCCGGCGCCCAGTGCGTCTGCTACGGATTGGAAGGGAAGGTGTATCCTCTCTCTCCATTTCCGCTGCCTCCTTCGCGACCATCACTCCCTCACAGAAGAAGGCGACGGCGTCCTACGCGCTCTGACTTTTGACCATGGACTGGACCATGTCCAGGAGCGAGAGATTATCCGCAGCACCAACCGCCGCGACGAGGTTACCGCGCTGCACTGCTAAGTAGGGCATTCCTCAAGGGTGTGCTGTGTCGTGTCGCCGAGACAGTTTCAATGGTTGCAACCGGGTGTCGGTTCCGGGCCTATGCGGCCTACCTACCTACCTACCTACGTTCCGAAGCACCCGTATCCGGTAATACCTGTGTCAGCCGGAAAGTAAGGGCACCATGCCGTCTCTCCAGCCACTCCCTCACAAATGGTCTTACCGGCACTATAGCAACGGTAAGACCTACTCATTCACATTTGACACAATACTCTGAGTAGCTGTAAGTCCTTTATACTATATATTATAATATTCCAAACCTGCTAACTCTTAATGGAAATTAAGAAAAATAAAACCATTAATTACGAGGCTTAAAAACTCTCTAACAGAATTTTGCAGACATTAAAAGACTCTAATTGCCGGCTGAAGATCCTTTGGCCTCATTCCAAAGCGATGCAGCGGTTGCTCTGTGAAAGATGAAATCAAAGGAGTTAAACAAAAAGTATGATCAAAAATAAATAACGCTTATAAAAATGTTACGCATAGCTACAGACAACGTAGGGTGGACTGAAAGTAGGTATTCCGAGTTTTAGAAAGAGACTGTCTGACCACCATTCGTGAAGCAGAGACGATGCCAACGTTCTTCAAAGTCGAACTTTTTGTAAATCTCTACCAGGCGAGACCCAAATGAATGCCTAAATAAAACCGCGCTGTTGGATTTTCAACTTTTGGCGTTAATTTATGTGTCGCCTAGTATTAGTGCAATCGGGTATAAGTCCCACATTAACGACCGCGCATTGTAGGTGCAGTAGACTACAAGCCACTGGTAAAAAAAACAACCAGTGACGTGCGTATCTGGCCCCTTATTCTATTGAAACTCCGTACGTACTACGCTAAGCGCCTAGGCCCAGCTCAAAGTCAAAGTGTTGCCACAGAAGTGCGGTCGACTGTAATACGTTTTGTCCATAGCCAATACGATTGTTTAAAAATATTTATCTTTTAGGTCCTGCCATTCTTTTACCAAGAGGTTTAAGGATTGCAAGGTTACGTCCCATTTATGTATATCCAAGCTGTAGTGTTTCGATTTTTATTTTCAGTCGTGTTTCGCCTATTCTTTTTCATACGCATTTAGTTTTGAGGTATGTACATAGTAATACAATATAATATACTTCACATATCCAGATATTTTAAGACAAGCAAAACATTTTTTGTCACAAAAATTTGAAGTTTCAACTAGTATTAAGGACACGCTAGTCGGTCATTCTTCCATACAACAGTAGTATGGTGATTACTCGGTTGTTTGACGGTGTACGTTCAAAACTAAAAAATATATATCAATTTGTCTCGTCATTATCTAGCCCTTTAAGGAAGCAGAATCGGAAAAAAAAAATGATTTTGAAGTTATGAGCGTCGAAACTTCCATATTTCAACGCATCTTTGGGCGGAAATAAAAACTCCCGGAGTATGAAAATGGCGAAACTGTTACCATACAGGGATAGATAATTTATTCAAGATTTCAAATAACATTATTTTGAATAAATACATCCAGTAGTTTTTTCGTAATATCTATACCTACGCTCAAAGGTCTATTCATGAAATTTTACGCTCGGTTTCGTTATAATTCATAGTCTAAATACATAAATAAAACTACATAAACAATACAAAATAAATACTTGCAACTAAATTCATAAATAAATAAACTAAATAGCATGCATATTAACCACGACCACCAACGAGTTCGAGGCGTCGACTAGTGCAACCTTAAGGACAAGAGGGATTCACATCGGTGTCGAGTCGACGATGAAGTACCTGGGACTCGTCCTCGACAGCCGGTGGAACTTCGTTGAGCATTTCCGACGTTTGGCTCCCAGACTGTAGCAAGCCGGGGCTGCCTTGAAGCGGCTCCTGCCCAATCTAGGGGGTCCAAACGCCTCCTGCTGGAGGCTCTACGCGGGGGTCGTGCGGTCCATGGTCCTTTACGGGGCACCGATGTGGGCGCGTTCATTTAGGCGCCGACCAGCCCGCCGGTTAAACGCGTCCTAGAGGGTCATACCGCACAGTCTTCTGCGAGGCGGCGAGCCTCCTTGCCGGATTGCCACCATGGGATCTGGAGGTAAAAGTCCTCGCGCACATTTGGTGCGAGGAGGCGAAACGCCGGGCGTAACTCCGCTGCCGCGAGAAATTGCGGCACAGCGGACTGAGCTCCGGCGGGATCTCATGGCGGCATGGAGAGTGCGACTGTCGAAACCCAGTGCTGGGCACGCCACAATTGCGGCGGTAAGTCCTCTCTTTGAGGAGTGGCTTGAGAGGCGCCACGGCGTCCTAACCTTCCGCCTGACGCAGGTCCTTACCGGACATGGCTGTTTCGGGAAGTTCCTGTTTTGGATAAGACGGGAGTAAACGCCCGGGTGTTATCATTGTGTGGACCGACCGGAGGACACGGTGGAGCATACGGTGGAGGTCTGCCCGGCTTGGGCGGGGCATCGCCCTGTCCTCGTGGAGGCGTTCTCTCGCGTCCGGCCCTGGTCCAGGCCATGGTACGGAGCGAGAGGGAATGGGAAGCCGTCACCTCCTTCTGCAAAGCAGTAATGCTCGCGAAGGAGGTGGCGGAGCGCATGAAGGAGAGGCAATCGTTGCGCCCTCACGCCCCTAGCCGTCGCAAGAGGAGACACCCTGGGCGTCGGGAGTCAATAGCCGACTCCCGGCCACTGTAGGCGCGGGCTTGCGGACGGCGAGCAATGGGCAGCTCGCCGTCCGGTAAGGATCAGACCAGGGTCGACGGCGCGTCGTGTTCCACGCGCGCCTCAAAGAGATGTCAGCAACATTGACCGGGTCCGATAGAGCCGATGCCTGCCGGGGTCGCGGATTGTTCGAAAGAGTTACCGTGGCCCTGGCGACTGTAGGAACACGGGTGGGTTTTAGTCAGTAAGAGTCTAACACGCCCTTTCACTCCACCCAGAGCGGGAGAAGTCATTTAATGATTTCCCACCCAAAAAATAAAAAAGAGTCCCTACCTATACCCCTAACTGAACTGCCAAAAACTCATCAATTTGTTTGCCACTGCTCGGGTTCTACACGGAACTCAATTCTCAATCAAAAACTTTTGCTGTAACTTAAATTTAGTTGATTTCCCGTCGTAAGAACAGATTGACCGACAATCGAGCGATTCAGTTACTATTAATGAGCTTCTAAATAATTAGATACACATCCTTGTAGTTACCTTCCTACACGAATGGAATGATTGTGGTATGTGATGAGATAACGCGGACGAACGCGTTAGAGGCACTATTATATTGACGACCTGTGAGGTCTAGAATTCCCTGACTAGGGCTGCCGAATTAGAGAATAAAAGTGGAAAAACAAAACTTTGTTTTAGCCACGCGTATCAAATTGCTGATTGGCAAAATTCTAATTTTGGGTGACTTAGCTTTTACGAATTAAGTTGTAACACATAACAATTAAGAGAGAACGGTTTGTACCAGGAAAGCTACTAGGAATCCTACGGTTGGAAGCACAGAAATAAGAAAGAATCCTTCTTATAAGCGCACGTTCGCACGGATGTAATAAATCGCGGCTGAACAAAAGCGCGTGCCGCGCTAGGAATGGAACAAATAGAAAGCGGTACGCACGAAGACATATCAAGCTATATATTTCCAGTATAAGCTGACTTCTCATAGTAAGAAAAGCCTATACAATGCGAGGTCAGCTAAAACTGACAACTTTTCCAATAACGATCGCTTCAGCTCTAATGTTGCCTATACTAATGGCTTCAATGATTTCTCCGATCGCCGCAGTCACCGTATGTGTTCCTTTGAAGTGCCCAAAGCTCTCGAAGCAATCACCTCTGTTAGTAACATGACTTGTCGCTCCGTTATCAACGTACCAGTTAACTTTACCCATTGGCAATCCATCCTCTATAGCTAACACAGTCATATTTACGTTCACATTTGGGTTTAGTCTAGCGTTTAACGGCTTTGGCGGTCTACCATATTTTATCCATTTTTGGAATTTCCGCACAACATAGCCTAGCTTCTCCACAATAATTACTTTTGAAAACTGTATTCTTCGTCTTCTTCTGTATCTTCACGGTTAATACTTTCTCAGTATTCTCCGTTTCTTTTTTAGTAGTCAATGCTTTTTCATAGGCGCTCAGTTACGCTTACGACGTCAGATTCTCCACTGTCCGATCCTTTTTTGTTATTAAAAGCCACTTGACTTGAAAGCGAAATAATCTTGTGGCAAAGTTCCAAGTATCTTACAAATCAGAAATATCTCAGGCAGATTTGCTTCGATTTGGCTATTCAGCTCGTGCCAAATATTCTTCAACACAGATATGTGCTTCCTTATGTCATGTTCAGGATCTTTATTATAATCAAAGAATTTCAGACAGAGATCATAACTTTTGTCTTTGCTACTTCTACTGTATAGGCGTTCTAGTTCGTCCCATACCTCTTTTGCGCTTTTGTAACGCATGATTTGCTCCAGTAACTTGTCTGTCATATTTGTTGCCGTCACAGTCAATACTATTCAATCAATATTTATAAATTGTTGTAAATCGTTTTCATATTTAACTTTAGCAGCAGCATCAGCAGTCTTTGCTAGTTCTCCGGGCTTGATTATTTTTACTTCTAAAATTTGTTCAGCTGCGGGAATGAGCCTGCACACCGTTTCGATCCTATATCTCCAGAGCTTGAAGTTGTTTCCGTTTAGGCGCACTATTTGTACCTTTTAGACGCCATAGCTTTATAAATTTTTGATGGATTTGTCTAGGTACATCTTCTGCTAAAATAATTTTATTTTTTACTTATTCTTTCCTACTAGGAAAATAAACTTCTGTAGCTTCCCGCGCCACTTTAAATCTCTGCGCAACTTTCAACGATCTGCTACCATGTTAAAGTCAATCACAAAGAGCTGCACAAGAAAGCTTAAAAAGGGATTCTTATTGGTTATGAAGGACATGAACGCTATAGGATCTGGGACAAAGAAGCATTCAAATTGATATGATCCAGAGATATAACTTTCGAAGTGGTACCGTCACTGGAAAATCAAAAGAGGATGTATCTAAACCGAAGGAACCGACTCCTGTTCTTCAGAAGAATTTCACTCGTAATTTTCCAAATCTCGAGAGTGAACATGAAGTTAATGTTAATTAGAGAGATTGGAGAACGACATGCTTCAGAGGATGAAATCGAAATCATTTAAAATTTTCTTCATCAAGGGCACATATCGAAACCAATGAAGAAATGGTAGATGATATGAATTAATCAGATTTCGAATCCTTGCCTTCTGAAGAAGCAAACGAAAACCGTAGTTTGGAATGTTATAGCGATACAGATCATGGTGGTGATATGGAAACTGCGCGATCTACAGCAGGTATTCTCTATGTATACGTTGGAGGTGCTGTTTCCTGGATAAGATCTGTCTTCGTCAGACAAATGCATACAAGATGGAAGTAAGACAATCTGCCATGTGCCAGTAACCAGACAGATAGCCGACATGTTTACAAAACCGTTATATGGGCCCGGACTTGAATGCTAAAGAAGATGGCTGGCATTATCATTAATAGGAGTGGATTTTAAGGAGTGCATACTCGTACTCCTCGTACTTTATGATTGTGTTGCCTCTGTTGCAATTGATTGATTCTGTTGACTAAGCTCATTCGGATTATAATGGGTGTCCCAAAAGTACGTATAGCATTTGAACTTCGTTCAATTTGCGAAATATACAAGATAGCATATTGAAATACGAGTTCATACGTCATCTTAACACATGTAAAATTAACAATGGAGCGTTTCACGATAAAAGAACGTACATAAATCGTGCAAACGTTTTACGAAAATTCACGTTCAATTACGAACACCAAAACATTAACGACTTGAAACAAAATATTCGCCTACTTATTGGTGAAATAAGCCGCGAAATGTGTGAAAATATAATGAACGGTCATTTGGTAGATATTCTGTTCAAATAAAATTGTACAAGTCTCTTCTTTAAAATAAAATAAAATTGTGATGGAATTCCAATCCGTTCGCATTTTATTGAAAAAACACAATATCCTATACCTACTTTTCAATCACCCATTATAAAGAAATCAATAGTTTTTCGTTTCTCATATTAACTGTTTTTCTATATCCTAACCACCTTTTTTTTTTTTTTTTTTTTTTTTTTTTTTTTTTTTCTGGGTGGGAAATCATCAAATGACGTCTCCCGCTCTGGGCGGAGCGGAAGGGCGTGTCAGACTCTTACTGACTAAAACCCACCCGTGTTCCTTCAGTTGCCTGTGCGCCAGGGCCACGGTAACTCTTTCGAACAATCCGCGACCCCGGCAGGCATCGGTCCTATCGGACCCCGTCAATGGTGCTGACATCTCTTTGAGGCGCGCGTGGAACACGACGCGCCGTCGACCCGGGCCTGGTCCTTACCGGACGGCGAGCTGCCCATTGCTCGCCGTCCGCAAGCCCGCGCCTACGGTGGCCGGGAGTCGGCAATCGACTCCCGACGCCCAGGGTGTCTCCTCCTCCTGCGGCGGCTAGGGGCGCGAGGGCGTAGAGATTGCCTCTCCCTCTCGCGCTCCGCCTCCTCCTTCGCGAGCATTACTGCTTCGCAGAAGGAGGTGACGGCTTCCCATTCCCTCTCGCTCCGTACCATGGCCTGAACCAGGGCCGGACGCGAGAGGTCGCCGCCGCCGATCGCCGCCACGAGGACACGGCGGTGCTCCGCCCAAGCCGGGCAGACCTCCACCGTATGCTCCACCGTGTCCTCCGGTCGATCCACACAATGGTAACACCCGGGCGTTTCCTCCCGCCTTATTCGAAACAGGAACCTCCCGAAACATCCATGTCCGGTGAGGACCTGCGTCAGGCGGAAGGTGAGGACGCCGTGGCGCCTCTCAAGCCACTCCTCAAAGAGGGGTCTTACCGCCGCAATTGTGGCGTGCCCTGCGCTGGGTTGCGACAGTCGCACTCTCCATGCCGCCATGAGATCCCGCCGGAGCTCTGTCCGCTGTGCCGTGATTTCTCGCGGCAGCGGAGTTACGCCCCGGCGTTTCGCCTCCTCGCGCCACTCCCAAACGTGCGCGAGGACCTTTGCCTCCAGATCCCACGGCGGCAATCCGGCAAGGAGGCTCGCCGCCTCGCAGGAGACCGTGCGGTATCCCCGTATCATCCGGATGGCCATGACCCTTTGGGACGCTTTCAACCGGCGGGCTGGCCGGAGCCTTAGCGACCGCGCCCACACCGGTGCCCCGTAAAGGGCCATGGACCGCACGACCCCCGCGTAGAGCCTCCGGCAGGAGGCGTTTGGCCCCCCCAGGTTGGGCAAGAGCCGCTTCAAAGCAGCCCCGGCCCGCTGCAGTCTGGGAGCCAAACGTCGGAAGTGCTCGACGAAGTTCCACCGGCTGTCGAGGACGAGTCCCAGGTACTTCATCGTCGACTCGACGCCGATGTGAACCCCTCCTACCGTTATTTGGGAACCCGACAGTGGCGCGTTCCGAGGACCATGAAAACACATGGCCTCGGACTTGTGCAAGGCCACCTCGAGTCCCAATTGCCGGATCCTCTCGACGACTGTCGCAACCCCGCGTGTCATTAGTTCGGCCGCCGCCTGGTGCGACCTCCCCTGCGCCAGGACCAGCGTGTCGTCAGCGTAGCACACTACGCTGACGCCGCTAGGGAGGTCGGCGCGCAGCACCCAGTCGTAACCGATGTCCCACAGATGCGGCCCCAGGACCGATCCCTGTGGGACACCGCACGACATCTCTCGCCGGTTCCATTCTCCTTGGTGACCGGGGTAGATCACCGCCCTATCCGTCAAATAGGCCTCGACTACACGACAGAGGTAGGTCGGCATCCGGTGATACCGGAGTGCCTCCCTGATGCAACTCCAGGGCAGGGTATTGAAGGCGTTGGCGATGTCTAGAGACACCGCCAAGACGACCCCACCCCGGGCCACAGCATCCCCCGTCGTGAGGGCTCGCACGCGCATGATGGCGTCCACCGTGGAGCGCCCCTTGCGGAAACCAAACTGGCTCTCCGCCAAATCCGGCCCCACCCGCACCAGCTGCCCGACGAGGCGGTCTGCAATGACTCTTTCAAAGAGCTTGCCCACCTCGTCGAGCAGCACGATAGGCCGGTAAGCGGACGGAGAGTCCGCCGGGCGCCCCGGTTTCTTAATGAGGACCAGTTTCCCCGTCTTCCAACGAAGTGGGAACTGGCCCTCCTCCAAGCATGCGCTTAGGAGCCCTCTTAGTCGAGGCCCGAGAGCCTCCAAGGCCAGGACCCAGGCTTTTCCAGGTAAGCCGTCGGGTCCTGGGGCGGTATTCTTGGCACTCAGCCTACGTACCGCCACTCTCAACTCTACCTCGGTCACCTCAGGAGCAACGTCGTCATCGTCGGGTCTGTGGTCCGCAGTTGGCACCGCAGGAGGCGGAGCCATGGGCGGGGGAGTATGCTCCCCCCGCGAAGGGAACAGAGCGCTCACCACGCCCTCCACGAGCTGGGGCCGGAGACTCTGAGTCAGCGGGGGAGCCCATGGGCGGAGTTTCTCCCGCACCACCTTATATGGGCGCCCCCACGGGTCCCTGTTCAGAGTCCCCAGCGACTCCTCACGGGCCAGTCCCCTGGCCCGCAGGATCTCCGCTCGGAGGGCGATCTTCGCCACTCTGTAACCCTCGTACAGCTCCGCCTGAATGGCTTCCGTATCCGGAGGGCGGATACGGAGCCTGCGGTGCCTGGTGTACAGGCGCCGCGCGGCAACGCACGCCTCGCGCAGAGACGTTAGTTCCGGCGACCACCAGTACACCTGGCGCCAGGCGCGTCCGGGCTGGACCCGGGGCATTGCCATGTCACACACTTCTGACATGGCCTCCCGGAACCACTCTGCCTCGTCGTTGATGTCAGCAGGCCTGTCCGGTGATGACACCCAGGCCTGCACGATCGAGGCTTCCAGGAGGAGCTCCCGGTCCAGCTTCTTCAGCGCCCACCGCGGACCACTCGGGGCCTGTCGGACCAGCGCGCTCGAGGTCTGGGCGGAGACGTCAAACCGGATGTACCGGTGGTCGGAGTACGTCTCCACCCCCTCCATGACACGCCAGTCAAGGACACGCGGTGACAGAGCGGGGCTGGCGAACGAGATGTCCACCACTGACTCACCCCGCATCCGCACACACGTGGGGACAGAACCCCTGTTTAGGACGACCAGGCCTGTTTCCAGAGCCCAGTCCTCCACCATCCCGCCCCGTGTATCCGTGTACCGGGAACCCCAAGCCGTGTTCTTGGCATTGAAGTCCCCGAGTACGAGCACGGGCAGGGTATGGTACCCGACGACGACGATTCTCAACTCCGCAAGGGAGTTGTGGAACTCGGCGAGAGTTCGGTTCGGGGAGAAGTATACCCCTTTTTTTTTTTTTTTTTTTTTGTTCCGGGGTGGAAAATCCTCATGGATGTCCCCCGCCCTGGGGGGGCGGAGGGGTCTGTCAGACTCTTACTGACTAAAAACCACCCCGGTGTTCCGTCTCACACCTACGCCGGGGGTCGCGGGAACGTACAAATCTTCCGCAACCCCCGGCCGGTGCCGGCCCGCCTCTGCGGGCCCCGTCCGGTCGAGCGGGGGGAGTGAGGTGTTTGACTCCCCCCGCGACGTTTAAGAGGGGCGCGCGTGGAACACTACGCGCCACCACCTCGGGTCCTGATGTATGGGGGGCGACGGACGTCCCCGAGTCCGTCGCCCCTGGACCCATTTAGGGGGGCTGGAAGAGGGCGTTGTCCGCCCTCCGCCGACGCCCGGTGCGCCTGCTGCGGGCCGGGTGAGAGGATGAGATCTCTCGCTCCCTTTCCGCAGCCTCCTTCTGCGAGATCACTGTTTCGCAGAAGGATACCACCGCGTCCCAGGACTCCTCGCCGCCGACCATCGCATTCACAACGGCCGGCAGCGAGAGGTCACTGCCTACTCCTGAGATGAGGGCACGGCGCGGCTCCTCCCAAGCGGCACACTCTGCCAGCGTATGCCGCGCCGTGTCCTCCCGGCAGTCGACGCAGTGGTGACACCGGGCGTCCGGCTCCCTGTTTATGCGACACAGGTACTTCCCGAAGCAACCGTGCCCCGAGAGCACCTGCGTCACCCGAAACGACAGGGAGCCGTGCCTCCTCCCGAGCCAGTGGTCGAGCACCGGCCGGACCGCCTCGATGGTGACGAGGCCGGCGGTAGGGCGTGAGAGCCTGTCCCGCCATTCCGCCACCAGGACCTCGCGGAGCTGCGACCGACGCTGCTCCATTTGTCGCTGCATCGGTCGCTCGCCCCGCGCCCGCGCTTCCTCGCGCCACCGATACAGTGACGCGAGCACCTTCGCCTCCAGGTCCCAGGGCGGGGATCCGGCCAGTGCACAAGCCGCCTCGTAGGAGATCGTGCGGTATCCCCTTATGACTCTGACGGCCATTGCTCTCTGCGGCTTTCGCAATACAGCAATGCTGCCGGCCGTCAGGTCAGCCGCCCAGATCGGGGCCCCGTAAAGGGCCATCGACCGCACGATCCCCACGTAGAGCCGCCTACAAGCGGCGCTCGGGCCCCCCAGATTGGGAAGCAGCGTTGACAGCGCCCCGGCCGCGCCAAACAACTTGGGCGCCAGCTGCCGGAAGTGGGGGCCGAAATCCCACCGGCTGTCGAGCACCAACCCAAGGTACTTCGTCGTAAGGATCGCGCGCCCCGCTCCCTCCGCCGCCGCGTTGTCCCCCCCCCACCCTATCCAAGGCTTATTTCGATAGCCAATCGAAACAGGCCCCCTCCCCGCCTCCCGTGTTCATTCAGGACAAGGGAAAGTGGACCGTCGTGTCCAAATGGTGCGCCGATCTCCGGATCGGCTTCACCAATGCCCGTGCCACAGAGCAGGGCATTAAGGTACAAGTCCCCAATTCCACCGACGATAGAGCTCTAACGAAACTCCTCAGAGATAGGGGAGTTTCGTTCCACACCTACTCCCTTCCGGAGGACCGACAGACCCGCGTGGTCATAAATAGAATCCCCAAAGAAATCGCGACGTCCGACATCAAAGACGACCTTCTGTCGCAAAACGTCCCCGTCGCGGAAGTGCACCGCATGCACCGCGCCCGAAGCGGCGAGGCATACAACATGGTCCTTGTTGTATGTCCCGCCGCCGAGGGACATCACCCGATATTCACTATTAAGTCAATATGTTGCCTGACTGGATTCGATATCCAGAAGCCTCGCAAGACCGGCATCGTCGGTCAATGCCACCGATGTCAACTATACGGTCACTCCCAGCGGAATTGCCACGCGACACCCAGGTGCGTCAAGTGCCTGGGCGAGCACGGCACTTCCGACTGCTCCCGCCCTAAAGACAGGACTTTGTGCACGGAGCCACCCAGCTGCGTGCTCTGTGGGAAATCTGGGCACCCAGCCAATTACCGTGGCTGTCCCAAAGCCCCCAAGTCGACCGCCCCTAAGCTGACGAAGCGTACCGACGCCCGTCAGCAAAGGGAAGCCCCCGCCTCCCAACTTCCCGAGCGACTGAGTCCCCAAAGACCCAGTCCTTGGCAGCTCCTGCACCACCAACAGGCCTTCCCGGCCTTGGGGCGCTATCAACAACCTCCCCCTCTCCCCATCCCTCCGCTGATGAACCCCCGCATCCGCGCCCACGCACCCGCGCCCGCGCCCGTGCCTGCGCCCCCACACGGTAACCCACCCGCGGCTCCTAAAGCCGCTCCTCCCGTGCCGGTCGCGCCCCGGCCGCTCGCACCCACTCCTCCAGTGGTCGGGCCTAACCCACTCGACGCGTTCAATGTGATCTCGAGCACATTCCTCGTCTTCCTCACCCCTCGCGCCCGCAAGATGGCTAGCGAAATCGTCACAGCTAGAAATTCCTGTGATCTTTTCGCATTCAGTCAATATACAATGCGTATCCGGAGATTACGCAAGCCCTCATGTCCTTCTCCAACAAACCCAAAACCATCAATGGATAAAGGAATCGTTGCGCGAATAAAACCCCGATCCCTCAGAATGGGTTATTTCAATGCCAATGGCATCACAGGTCAGCGAGAGGAAATCGCGACCTTCCTCCGCGATCACGAAATAGACGTCCTCCTCGTACAGGAGACGTTCCTAAAACCCCACCACCGTAGACCGTCGATCGCTAACTATCGCGTAGTTCGCAACGACAGGACTCGGTGTCACTGGGGCGGCACCATGATCTACTACAGGGCTTCGCTCTACTGCATCCCAATAGACCCCCCCCCCCCCCCTCACGCAATTAGAAGTTTCCATATGTCGACTAGGCATGACGGGACACCAGCCGATCACTCTGGTGTCGGCTTACCTCCCCCCCATCAGTTCCTTAGAGAACTTTCAATACCTGACTGACGACCTGACCCTCCTGCTCGGCTTTAGTGACTCCGTTATCATAGCGGGCGATCTCAATGCCAAGCACACCGCCTGGAATAGTGCCAAAATATCTAACCGAGGGAGACACTTGTTCGACCTCTGTCCCGTTCTTAACTTCGACGTCATCGCCCCGATGACCCCCACCCACTTCCCCGCTAACGTTGACCACGCCCCTGACGTGCTCGATGTGGCACTCCTAAAGAGTATCAACCTACGGTTGGCCTCTATAGAAGTGTTACAAGAGCTAGACTCTGACCACCGACCAGTCGTAATGAGACTAGCCCCTCGCATAGGTCTCCCCGACCCCGACCAACCCCCCTCCGCAAGAGTGGTAACGGACTGGAGGTTAGTAAGCGAACGCCTGAAAGCCAAAAAGTCCCCCCACTTAGACTCTATCCCCGACCTCTTCGACTCTGTCGCAGACACGACGGCCGCGATCGGCTCGTTCACAGAACACGTACAATCCGTCCTGAACGATTGTTCAAGGGAAGTTCCGGCGATGGAAGACCATCGCTGGAAATTGCCGGACGATGTACGCGAACTGTTGACCGAGAAGAACGCGGCTGTCCGTGCGTACAGCAACTTTCCCTGCTCCGCGAACCGAACCCACATGCGCTACTTACAGCGAACTGTAAGGAATCGCGTGGCGGAAGTACGTAACGCGGGCTGGGACAAGATGCTGAGCGAACTAGAGCCCACCCACCGGGCATTCTGGGAGCTTCAGAGGAAACTCAAATCCCGAGAAGTAGCCCCCATGCCCCCCCTGACCCGCCCTGACGGCACCATCGCCTTCGATGATGCCGACAAGGCCGAGTGCCTCACCGACAGTCTAGAGGCCCAATGCTCGCCCAGCACTCAACCAGTAGACCAGGCCCGCCTCTCTGAGGTGGAAGCCGAAGTCGAAAGGAGAGCTTCCCTCCCCCCGTAGAAGACCCCGAGTTTCCTCTGCCTCCCGTCACTCCCGACGAAGTGCACGATCTCATAAAGGGTCTCAAGCCCCGCAAAGCCCCCGGTTCGGACGGTATCACCAATAGGGTGATACAGCTCCTCCCCGCTCATCTGATCATGCTCATGACCACCATCTTCAATGGTGCCATGAGCAATAACATCTTCCCCCAATCGTGGAAACAGGCCACTGTCATCGGTATTCCCAAGCCGGGCAAGCCCAAATCCGCTCCCTCCAGCTACCGCCCCATCAGTCTGCTCAACGTCCTTGGCAAAATCTATGAGAGGCTTATTTATAAGCGTCTCAGAGACTACGCCGAGACGAAGGGTCTCATTCCCAACGAGCAGTTCGGTTTTCGAACCCAACACTCGTGCGTGCAACAGGTCCACCGGATCATCGAACACATAAGCGTCGGTTTCCAAAGCGGTTCTTTGACCGGTGCCGTGTTCTTCGATATAGCGAAAGCGTTCGACAAAGTCTGGCACGACGGCTTATTATATAAGCTGTACAAACTTAAAGTGCCGGATCGTCTCGTGCTCATCTTACGAGACTTTTTGTCGAATCGCACGTTTCTCTATCGCATCGAAGGAGCGCTATCCTACCCCCGCCCCATCCACGCCGGAGTCCCTCAGGGCTCCGTGCTCGCCCATCTCATTTTCACGCTATTCACCAGCGATATCCCCAAGAGTAAAAAGGCTCAGTTGGCTCTGTTCGCAGACGATACGGCCATTTACTACACCGGCCTCGGCCACGACACGATCTCTCGTATTCTCCAAACCTCAGTCAACCAACTCGGTGACTGGTTTAGGAAATGGAGAATCGAAGTCAATCCCGACAAGAGTCAAGCGGTATTCTTTTCGAAACCGCGACTCAGACCCGCCCTCCCCCATCCGCTGACCATGTTCGGCAAGCCTATCCCTTGGGAGAAGCGAGCCAAATACTTGGGCGTCGTCCTCGACCAGCACCTTTCCTTCTCGGACCACATAAAGCAGGCGCGCTCGCGCGCCGCTTTCGCTCTCAGTAGGCTCCACTCCGTCCTGAATGCACGTAGCAAATTGTCACTTAGGTGCAAATTGCGCATTTACACAGCGTGCATTCGCCCCATCATGACCTATGCGAGCGTAGTATTCGCACAAGCGAAGCCCCATAACATCCATAGGATGCAGGCCCTCCAAAACCGGTTCCTCCGCAGGGCGACCGGTGCCCCTTGGTTCGTTCGGAACGAAAGTCTCCATCTCGATCTTAGAATCCCGACCATCAGTCAGTTCATGAAACGCCTATCCAAGCGTTTCTTCGACTCCGCCGCCACTCACCGCAACCCTCTGGTTGTCACGGCCGCCCGTTACGTCCCCTCCCAAATCAGTCATACCCGCCGTCCCCGGCATGTCCTAGTCGACCCCGATGACCCCATAACCCTCCTCCAGGAGAGCAGTAGGGCCACCAGTACAGTGAACAAACACAGACCGCCATCGTTCCGACCTCGCCGACGAGGTCCCACGCGACGACCCCCCGCATCCGTTCCCCCCGTCCCCAGTCCGATGAGGCCTCAGCCCGCGCCGTAGCTGAGCCTGTAGCTTTAATTTCCCCTGCTAATAATCATGAAATTATAAACCCTTTGATCCAGCCCGTCCCCAATATCGCGCTGCCCTCTCTCAATGACGCCCTAAGCCGAGGTCCGTACCCCACAGGGGGTGCCCTTAGCGTGCGGTCATCTAACTTATAAGTTTAGTTTTAAATTTTTCCGCTCCTGGCTGGAGGCCCTTTAGAGTAAAATCCAAAAGGCAACCACAGGACAGTCCGGCTAAGTAGCCACGACCCGCAGTGGTCAAAACTACGAGTTGTCATTCCAAAAAAAAAAAAAACGCGGCTCGTCAGTATGCCGTGCGCCGCTGCGCGGGCACATTGTATATTATTCTCATAACTCCCATAAGTTAGTTAAGTACCGTAGAAAATAGGTAGGTCGATACTCCTAAACCACCAACATCCGTTTAACTCACGAAGATAAATGTTCTTTGTATCATTGGTAATAATGATTTACTTAACAACAAACTTTCCGATCTCGTTACTTATCCATCACTATTAGTTAATACTCGATCATTAATAACACTACCGACAAGCGCCCTCTCTATAAGAGTTTATAATTAAATAACAACAGTTCGCTCTGAGACCAACTTTCGGGATGCTTTGGGTACAGTTTGCCAATAGTCAGTATTATGCTGGGTATTTGAACTTTGACAAAATATCTACCCCTCTGTTTATTAGCCTATCAAGATTTGATCCTATATTTTTATAAATAAAAAATATTAGTCCGCGCATCATTTCAAAGCGGCTGCACCTGATTGACTAATGATTTTTTTGTTGTGTTTGTAATTGTTGTAGTTTGGAAGTTGGTGGTGTGACACCCCGTAATTCGGAAAGCGCATAAAGCCGTTGGCCCTGCGCCTGATCACTCCCCGGTCGTGTCGGATTGCCGTCTCATTGGACTGTGAGACTAGAGAAGAGGGAGTGCACCTGTGGTTGTACACACACTTGTCTTGTGCACTGTTATACTGTTATTCGTCATCGCGCGCGCGCTGTCATTAGCGGTCGCCGATTTTGTCTTACGAGAATGTCCGTAAATAAACTAAAGTGTACGAGTTGTAACCTAGTGATATCGGAAGTTCTTGCTTTCGCTCGAGATCGGCACCATGTAGTCGATAATGAAAGCTAGATAAAGATATGTGAAAGTGCATTTTCTGAAGAGGAAATAGATGAGGCTAAGAAGTTGTTGTTTATATCCACGAAAACAACAAGGAAACTGGTGTCGAGACGCAAGAACAAGAAACAAAAAGACCTGGAAGATATGATAACTGTGTTTAAAATAATAGACCCTGATCAACTACCAGTGTTTGTGGCGTACGACCTTCACAAACTACCACCAGTTTGTTTTGATCACGTCGACGTCACAAAATTATTGAAGGATATATTGGTTTTACGGAAAAAATTGAAGATATAAAGAGCGATTATGTGACAAATGTGCAATTAGAGCAGTGGTTCTTAACCGGTGGTCCGCGGACCACTGGTGGTCCCTGAAAGCACCCGAAGTGGTCCGCAAAGCCATCCAAAAGATATTAACTAGTGAAAATGAGTCGACACAACGACGTGTCGTGCGAGTTGAGAACCTAGCCGGGGCGAGGTGGGCGCCACAAAAATAAAAATACTGTTGGCTTTGAACAATTTTATGCGTGTTTTATTTATAGATAGAACAACCCTTTAAAAAAAAACAAAAATCTAAATATTTTATTTCACATAAACCAACATGGGCACTTATGAAACGTCAGAAGCTAGGTGCACGGTTCCAATTGGTTGTTTTATTTGCTATGGAGAAGAGCCGGCAAAAAACTTCACGGTTACTCTTTTAAAAATAAGGGGCTTTTACAATGTTCCAAATTACAGTGTTGATAATGGGAGGACAGTGTAGGCCTTTATTCATTTACATTTACTGTAGTACCTCCAAACAGATGGTAGTCCATGGCAAGACAGAAATTTTGTCAAATGGTCCCTCATTACTAAAAGGTTAAGAACCACTGAATTAGAGGAATGGAAACTAAAAGTGAATCTAGAAAAAACTAATCCGTTAACTAATTCGAATGTTAATATGAAGAAAAGAGGAGGAGGGTACATGATAAATTGTGATAGCGGCCCGTTTAGCCTCCTACCTCACATCGAACCGCGGCCGGTAAACGTCATCGATGTACCGCGTTCCAGTCGTAAGGATACGAGTCACGATAATGCAAGCGATACGCCGCCGGCGCCAATATATCGCTCTCTCATACACACGCATACCTGTGGTCAAACTCGGAATAAACCCGTCTCTCTTGCACCTGTTAACTCCACTATGCTTGAGAATGATAGCTTAGTGGCCGTAAATGACGCATGTAAACAACAGACTTTGTCAGATATTGTAAAAAAAGGCGAATGGAAGGAAAATAAGCCTGAAGAACAATGGATATTGGTGCAAAGGTCAAAAACGAGAAATCGATTTGTTGGCATGACAGGAATAGCTGCTTCTAATTTAGAAGGAAATTTTAAGGCCGCCGATATAAAAATACCTGTTTTTATCTCTAATGTGAATAAAGATACAGCTGAAAAAGACATATGTGAATACATACAACAAAAAACTAGTGAAGTTGTAAAATTAGAGAAACTCATTATGAAGTCAGAAAGGCAATATAACGCCTTTAAGTTGTTTATACCTAAACACAAATTATGTACGTTTTCAGATGACAAATTCTGGCCGGAGGGAATAATGTTCAGACGATTTATTCATTTCAAGAAACGAAAAGTCTCAGATATTGTTAATGATAATCTCATCGTAAATAATGGATAATAACATCAAAAGGAATATAACTTTATCGACATTCAATTGCAAGAATGTTATTCGATCAGCTGATTGTGTTCGCAGATTGTGCCGTGTCGCTGATGTTATTGCACTTCAGGAGACTTGGCTTTTACCCCATGATGTGCCTTATCTCGGTAGCATTGATGATGATTTCGCTTATGCGGGCAAGTCCGCCGTTGACACGTCTGCCGGAGTTCTTATAGGAAGACCGTATGGTGGAGTGGCGCTTCTGTGGAGGAAATCAGCGTTTGCGACGGTATCGGTGGTGCAGTGTAATAGTGATCGTCTGTTAGCTATTAGGATTGAGCACTCGGGACGTTCTCTAATGATATTCTCAGTGTATATGCCGACTAACTCGGCTGTTAATCTAATCGAGTTTACGGAGTGCTTAAGTGAAATTATTGCTAAAATTGAGAACAGTAATGTTGAGTCAGAGTTTATATTAGGTCTTTACCTATGAACTTGCCGTTCTGCAGTACTGGCCATTTCAAATCAAAATAATTTTTGTTTGGCTATGAATTCTAATTTCAAATTAATTTTATTTTAAAAACATGGATTTTTTTTTCTAAAAGTAGTCATTTCTTTATTGATTAGTGTTACATTTTCATCGCATTTCAATCTTTTTCGTCATCATGGATACGTTAAAAATTCGAGTAATTATGGAATATGAGTACCGTCGTGGCAGCAACGCGGCACAAGCGGCACGCAACATCAACGACGTTTACGGAGCTAACTCTACAAACCAACGCACCACCTGTTATTGGTTTGCTCGCTTCCGTTCTGGAAATTTCGACCTGAAAAATGAACCTCGCGGTCGTCCGAAGACTTTGGTCGACAATGACGAATTAAAGGCGATTGTGGAAGCTGATGATACACAATCTACGGCTGAATTAGCAGCAGCTTTCGACGTTAGCGTCAAAACAATATTGGTCCATTTGCGTCAAATTGGCAAGGTAAAAAAGCTTGACAAATGGGTGCCCCACGAACTCAATGATCGCCAGCGCGAAGTACGCGTCGAGACGTGCCTTGCACTGCTCAACAGACACACAAATGAAGGAATTTTGAACCGCATTGTTACCTGCGATGAAAAATGGATTCTGTTTGATAACCGTAAGCGCTCAGCAAGTTGGTTGGATCCTGGTTCAGCACCTAAACAATGCCCTAAACGAAAACTTACCCCTAGAAAAGTGATGGTCACTGTTTGGTGGTCTAGCGCCGGTGTGATTCATCACAGCTTCTTACCAAACGGGGTGAGCATTACTGCAGATGTGTACTGTGAAGAACTGAACACAATGATGGAGAAGCTGGCGCATCTCCAACCAGCATTGGTCAATCGCTCGTCTCCGCTGCTCCTGCACGACAACGCGTGACCTCATACTGCACAGCAGACGGTCTCCAAGTTGCAAGAACTGGGGTTGGAAGCTCTCCGTCATCCGCCCTACTCACCAGACCTTGCGCCTACAGACTACTTTTTCCAGAATTTGGATAACTTCTTGGCGGGAAAAAAATTTAATACCCGAGAGGCAGTACAAAATGCCTTTGAAGAATTTGTTGCCTCCCGTCCAGCTGATTTCTTTAAGAAGGGCATCAATAAACTGCCACTGCGATGGCAAAGATGCATTGATTGCATGGGTGATTACTTCGATTAATACAAATAAAAAATTCATGAAAAAAATTCGTTTAAATTTTTTCATACAAAACGGCAATTTCATAGGTAAAGACCTATTATTAGGTGATCTTAATGCACATCCAGGTGAGCGATTTTCAAATTAATTGTTAACTGTTTGTGGGGAGCAATCGTGGTCATGTGTTGATATGGAACTACTTCCGAAGGACACATTTACGTTTGAGAGTAGCGCTAACGGTGCATTGCGCTGGCTTGATCACTGTGTAGTGAGCAGTGCAGCACGACATTTAGTTGTAGACACGTCAGTTTTGTATGGAGTCTATTTGTCGGATCATATTCCTTTAATAATTGAATGTAATATTGATTTAATAATACCTAAATTAGTAAACCCAATATATAATTGCAATAAGGTAATATGGGGGGAACGAGATATCAATCAAATTAATGTATATTCCAATTTTTGTAATTCTAAATTAAATTTAATAGATTTTCCAGATGATTTTCGGTATTGTGCGCATAAAATATGTTCTAATGTTTATCACGTGGAAGTGTCAGATACAATGTATCGCAGTTTGGTTAGCATTTTAAAGGAAAGTGCCGACCGTACTTATTTATGTAAACAAATGCGCCATAATAGCAAGAGATAAGTACATTCCCGGTTGGAACAAGTATGTTCGTGACGCTCACGGAGAGGCTCGACTGTGTTACCAGACATGGTTGTGTTATGGTAAACCTGCCAGTGGTTATGTTTACGATAAAATGTGTCAATCTAGAAAAACTTTTAAGACCAAATTGAAATATTGTCAAGACAACCAACAGCAGATAAAAATGGATATTTTAGCTAAACATCACACTAACAAGAAATTTGGTTCGTTTTGGAAATCAACAAATAGTTTGAATCCGAAGTTGAGTCCCCCTGTGAGCGTGGCGGGTATGCATGAACCTGCGGATATAGCTAATGCATTCCGACGTCATTTCCAAGTTGAGTCACCTCTTACTAGTCCTGTGCAGGTGGTTGATGCTGGGACCAACTCTGGGGACATTTCTGTTGTTTTTACGGCGCATGAAGTTTCAGCCATTACAAAGAAAATGGAGAGGGGTAAATCCCCGGGCCATGATGGCCTCAGCATCGAACACCTGAAGTATGCGGGGGGACACTTGCCGCGTGTGCTCGCTTTGTTTTTTAACATGTGCGTTAGTCATGGTTACTTACCGGATGACTTTATGTATACAAGGGTAGTGCCTATTGTAAAAAATAAAACAGGGGATGTCTCTGACATTTCCAATTACAGGCCCATTTCTCTGGCCACTGTCATAGCTAAGGTTTTGGACAGCCTGCTTGATAGCAATTGGCGAAACACCTCGAACTACATGATGCCCAGTTCGGTTTTAGGCCTGGGCTGTCAACTGCGAGTGCAATCTTGTGCGTCAAGCAGACTGTTCAATACTACACAGACAGGAAGACTCCCATTTTTGCTTGTTTTCTGGATCTGTCAAGGGCATTCGATCTCGTATGTTACGACGTTTTGTGGCGTAAACTAGAATGTGAAACTACGTTACCACCTGAAATAGTATCAATATTTAAGTACTGGTATAGTAGTCAAAGCAATAGCGTGAAGTGGGTAGGCTCGCACTCGGACGTGTATCGGTTGGAGTGTGGGGTGAGGCAGGGGGGGCTCAGCTCACCCCGGCTCTTCAACCTATACATGAACCAGCTGATCCATGAGCTCAGCAGCACCAATGTCGGATGTCATATTGACGGTGCATGCATTAATAATATTAGTTATGCTGACGATATGGTGTTGCTGAGCCCTTCGATAGGTACTCTGAGGCGACTTATCGCTATATGTGAGTATTATGCGGTGAATCACGGGCTCAAATATAATGTCACTAAGAGCGAGCTCATGGTTTTTAAAGCAGGCAGTGTGACATAACCCATATATTCCACATGTCGCACTTTGTGGAGAACCACTGAGGAGGGTGGACAAGTTTAAATATCTGGGCCACTGGGTTTCTGAAGATCTAAGAGATAATTGTGACATTGAAAGGGAACGTAGGTCGCTGGCTGTCCGTTGTAACATGCTGGCCCGCAGGTTTGCACGATGTTCGAGGCCAGTTAAAGTAACGCTTTTCAAAGCTTACTGTCAGTCCTTCTACACGTGCAGCCTGTGGGTCAATTTCACTCAGCGGGCATACAGCGACCTACGTGTTCAATATAATAATGCACTGAGAGTGCTGCTGCGGCTGCCGTGGCGTTGTAGTGCGTCAGGGATGTTTGCGGATAATAATATTAATGGTTTTGCCGCCATTATTAGGAATAGATGTGCATCTCTGATGACACGTGTTCGCGGCAGCACCAACAGTATTCGCAGATCGGTGGGATTCCCCGATGTTGCGGAGGTGGATGCAGCTCCACGCAAATTTTTAGTTGTAGTATGTTGATTTGTGTCTGTAACCTACTAACATTAGAAGTTAAGTAAAACTGTTACTAACCCTATGGACTCATGTCCGAAATAATAATAATAATAATAATCTTTATTGAAATAAGGTAAGAGTTACAAAACTTATGAAGCCTCTGAAACCCAAACTAGGTAAAAACCTGTATGTCAGATTTCAGCGCCTTCTCCCAATTCATTACAATATATTTTGATACCAATTAAGCTTTTTAATGACAATAATAATTTTGAGCATGCAGAAATTACAATAGTACTTCAGGGTACTTATTGAAAATGTAGTGTGAAAGTAGTGTGTGGATGTGGAGTGTGGGTGTTTGTGTGGGTGTGTGTGTATGTGTGGGTGTGTTTACTTTACCGAAAAATATATTTTTCCGTTTCATCGTAGTTAAGAGTAAGAAGCCAGTTCTTAACTCTATTCTTGCATTCATGAAAAGAGAGCGGGTAAATGTTTAAGATTTGATTAACTTTATTGTAAATATGCACAGAAAGAAAACGCCTCTGACGTCTGGCTAATGCAGTACGAGTTCTTACGGAGTCAAATACATTAGAAATAGTACGTTTGCTGCTTAATTTATCAGGATCATAATAAGTAGACACATGCAGTTTGATAATAACCTGATAAACAAAAAGCTGCCGCACAGTAAGAGCCTGACACAGCTCATACAGCGTTCTAGTGGGGAATCTGTAGGGTTTAAACGTCATAGTTTTCAGCAAGGATCGCTGAGCTCTTTCCAATTGTATGATATGCGTTTTGCATGTACCTCCCCATACTCCAATGCAGTATCCGATGACAGATTGAACAAGGGCATAGTAAACAGTAAGGAGAAGTTCCAGGTTAGCTACATGCCTAAGATTTTTGAAAACCCATATCAATTTTCTAACACGTGACGAAATCATGTCCATATGTGGCTTCCAGGATATGTTCTCGTCTAGAAGTACTCCAAGATACTTAACTGTCGGAGTTTTATTTAGATAAGGACAAGGACATTGCTGATTTAATATCTCGCACGTGTGAAAACGAATCACTATGTTTTGCTGTTTCACGTGAGAATTCGTAAACTGAACCAATAGCGTTTTCGAAACGTTTAAAGTTAAAAGATTTTGCTTCAGCCACAAGTGCACCCTGCGCAATTCCGTTTCCGCAGTTTGTTGTACTTCATCCCAAGTTTCTCCCTTAAAAACTAGAGCGGTGTCATCGGCATATGTAAACATTTTTCCGTTTTGGAGTGACATTTGACAGAGATCGTTTATGTATATAATAAATAGACTGGGACCAAGAATACTGCCCTGTGGGACGCCGCAGGTGACAGATGCATCTGAGCTAGTATATTTATTTATTTTAACCTTTTGCTGACGACCCGAAAGAAAATCCTCGAAAATTCCAAGCACGTTCCCTCGTATACCGTATCTTTCTAACTTGTCCACAAGAATAGGAATCGAGATACAGAGAGAGACAGTATCAAAAGCCTTCGCGAGGTCAATAAACACTCCTAGACACTTTTTTTATCATCAAGATTTTGTGTAACATATTCTACCAAAGAGCTGACAGCTCCGTCTGTACTTTTCCCTGATCTGAATCCGAACTGTGAATCGGAAAGAATATTATTATGCTCTAAAAAATTAATAAGTTGTTTATTCAAGACTTTTTCTAACACTTTAGAGAGCGCTGGAAGGACAGATATAGGTCTATAATTTGTAACACTGTCAGGCTCCCCACTCTTGTGGACAGGTGTTATGAGAGCTCTTTTAAAGACACTGGGGAAAACACCCTGCTCAACGCATAACTTAACAATCATGGTTAAGTGTGGAACTATAACGTGTTTTGACATTTTAAGAAATTTGTTTGAGATAGAGTCCCAGCCAATGGCACTGTCGGTCTTCAAGTTCATGATTACAGATTCGATTTCATCTTCATCAGGTGCAAGCAGAACCATCGAATGTGAGATACGAGATATATTAAAATTATCAGAATTATCTTGAGCGGTAACGGAACGTAAGATATCATCAGCTAGCAATTTTCCAACACTTGCAAAGTATTTATTGACATCCTCAACAGCATCACATGGATTGTCCCGCTTATTTAGCAAGTTTTCCGCAGAAGACTTCTGTTTGGAGGTATTCGTAATAGATTTAATGGCAGACCAAGTCTCTTTATTGTTTCTTGCATTTTCTAGGAGGGATTTTTCATAACTTCTTTTTAACCTTCTCAACAAGCCATTACAAAAATTCCTATAACGTTTATAAGTAACTTCAAGAATTTGGTCATTAAGATATTTTTTAAAAGTTTTGTGTAATTTGTCGCGATGACGAATGCAACGCAGTAGTCCAGATGTTATCCATGGCTTTAGTGTTTTCTTACGCCCAGACACCGCAAAACTCATAGTGTTAGTGTTTATTGCTGCCGACAAATTATCGATAAAGAGGGTCGCAGCTAGCTCAGCATCAGCCGTGGGGGAGATGAAAGAGAAATCTATCGATTCTAGTTGCTTCAGAGCCGACACAAGGTCGGTTTTAACGATATTATTTTTTGTTAACCGCTCACGCTCATAGGATATACTGAGAAAAACTGAGTCGTGGTCTGTTACAGTTGACTCAACTACAGCGACTGTTGCCGGCAAGGATGTTCTAATCATTATATGGTCTAAGCAGTTATTAATTCTGGTTGGAAAAATATGCCCCGGCAGAAGCCCTAATTCAGCTAAAAGATTTAAGTATGACGAGCTATTTCGATCGATGTTATTTTGTTTTATATCTATGTTAACATCGCCGATGATGATAATATTTTTGCTTTTACAGGGTCGAAGTAATCGGTCTATTGAATTCAGAAAATTCTCAATACAATAAATAGATGGGGACCTGTAAATGGCTAAGATAGCAATATTAGCGATTATTCTTATTAGCAAAAAATTAGCACCTACCGGATCAGGTTCTTCCACCGTACATTTAATCCCATGTTTGACGTATATGACGATGCCATCATTCTGGTTGAGACTTTTCCTTGAGAAATAGCATAAATAATTGTCCATGGGTGGAGGTGGTTTATCCTCAGATAGCCAGCACTCTGTCAGAACGATGACGTCAGGTTCAAACGTAAGCCTAGTCAAATGTGCAATAAAACCATTTATATTTTTATAAATACTGCGGATATTTTGGGAAATAACAGTCAATGATCGAGAAGTGGATTCGATTAATGTGCTACATGTTTCAGCGTCACATTTATAAGACTTGGCCACTGAGAGATTATCAAGATCCTGAATAATGTTATTTAATGAGGCCATTTGTAATAGTTATATTCGTTCCAAAAGGTGGTTTTATCGAAATACATTCTTTCGGCACTAAGTACGAGTAGTAGTGTGAGTAAACATGAGTTGTGTAAGTTTTGTATTGTTAAAATATATATATATTTATATATATATATATATATTTATATATATATATATATATATATATTTATATATATATATATATATATTTACATATATAGTTTGAAATAAAAGTATTCTATTCTATTCTAATTGTCAGGACAAGGTGCGTATGAAAGTATTTTTTTTGAAAATTCACTGGGTTGGTCGGAGTTTTTGGATGCTATTTTCGTATGAAATTCACCCCGGGCGACGCTGGGCATGAACGACGTGTTTATATTAATAATAAATCCACCGCCGTATCTCTACATTGGCGTCATAGTGGGGCTTGCACGCTCCGAACTCTAGGTCTGTCCCGGTAGAGTTTACTTTGCTGGAACAGGTCTAGGGTGAGGAACCAGACCAAGAGAGAGACAGGAACCCGCAGGGCAGCTTGTGGCGAGCTGTTGGACAGAAGCGAACCCACGGACCCTATCTCCTGGGAGAAGTCTTGTTCCTCATCTCTGGCTGGCCTTTTTGGCCGGCTAGAGTGCAGATTCGCAAGAGCAAACGTGCTCGGAAGAAGGAAGTTTTTCTGTAAGTGCTGGTAGGGATCTAGACCACCTTCCGGGCTCTGGGATTGTTTTGATAGCCGTGGAATACCTCTCCACTCCTCGAGCACCTCAGGATATGTTGCCCCCCTTGTCACTACGTCACTAAGTGCTAGCGACAGTTTCTGGAGGCCCATTATTGAGTGTGCAAGACTACCCCTGCCATTTCTTCCGTGTATAATAAAATATTGATCAGGCAGGGGCCATAGTCCTTCCATAGTTCTAGGTGACCAGTCCACTGTATCCACCCAAACACATATACCAATATCTTTGTTTCTATATCCTGCAATAGTCCTACACTAACCGGAGGTAGTCCTTGGGTGCACTTGCATAGAATAGAATGGAATAGAATACTCTTTATTATGTACACTACAAAAATTATATAGTGCATAGTGCGTACAGGGATAATCGTCGCGCTTCGGTTGGTGCCTCATTTCATTAAAAGCGTGTAACGGGCCTCTGCGAGTTGGCTTCGGCCCCTGGTACGCCGTCCAAAGATCCGGGAACCCAATGTCCCGACTAAGGTCCGGGAACCCAACGTCCCGAAAAATTTAAAAAGAGACCTTTATTTTCAGGCGACACAGGCCCATATATAAATACACGTAAGAAATTTGCGACAACGAAACATCAACTGTCGAGCGGGTGCGCCGTGAGCCTGCACAGCGCACCGTACTCGATGCCGTGGCGCGGTACGACGTCGTGGCGCGTCACGGTGGCGGCGACGCGCCGTGGTTATGTGTCCAGGCCCTTAAAGGTGACGTTGCGGTGCGACTCTAGTAACTGCAATCTCGGCGTGTACCTTGTCTTCTAGCGCACGTACTCCATGATGTCCTCCGCCTTAGTGGTGTAGTGCAGGCAGGTGACGTAAACCGGAGTGTTCGGCTTTGCGGCATGCAGTGAAAAAGTGCTAAGGTAATACAGTAGGAGTCCGGTAGAATTTAACCCTCTTTTAATTTAGTAAGTAAGTAGTTACCTATACAATTTTAACTATGTCTTGAAACTTAATAGTTCAAACGTGTACAAAGCTCTGATAGGAAGGTACCGTTTTCTAATATCACAGTTACTGTTCATCAATTAACTTGAGCTGAAAACGTTTTTATAGAAAAATCGATTTGTGGATCAAAACTCCCCAACGCATATAGGACAGTTGACCATAGTAGTAGGGAAACTTAACCGTGTCTATTTGTATAATAAATATTCACAATACTTTGTAAATCTCGAATATTTTAATATACTTTATTAAGTTAACAATAACTGTTTCTAATTGAAAAAACCGGTCAAGTCCGTGTTGGACTTTTCCTATGACTTTTCCTTTTCCTATTGTCCTTTGGAGCTGGACCAGCATGTTTCTAAGCATTCTTATCTTGGATATAATCCTCTAATTTGTAATATGCCATGTAATTTGTATATGTCAAGACCCTTTTTCTCAGGTTGTCCGTCTGTCTGACAGTCTATCATGCCCCTTTGTCTCAGGAACGCTTAGTCGATTATCAAGTTGAAATTAATATCAAATACGTAGGTCAACGGTCCCTTGGAGCTCTTAAAAAAATCAAGACTTTAATTCAACGTAATAAAAAAATACGGTCATTTATGCGACATATTTTGATACTCGCCAATAAATCATAACGTTTCTTTATCGGTTACTTCCCGTTGACCTAAAATCATGAAATTTGGTTAGAAGCAAGGTCTCACGGAACAAGTAAAGGGAAAAATCCGAAAACCTTTAATTTGTAGTTTAATCACACAAAAAACTTTTTTTGTGATTACAAACTTACATTTACAGTGTGAGAATTAACCGTGACGTAAATCGAGGTATGGGAGGACAGGTTTTTCAACAAAATGTGAATTTTGTCTTTGGGATAAAATCATCCCAACTACGGAACCTTTCATGGTGCGTGGTCCGACTCGCACTTGGTCCGTTTTTCACTTGTAACCACCGAAATGAAAGTGGGTAGAAAAAATATTTGCTACATTGATAGTTTTATTTTTACCTTAATGTGACTTTTAATGCTAGTTTGCTAGTGTTTTCTTCAACACATTATACATTTTAATAGTTATTACTCACTGAAAAATACGATCCACAGTCGCGATCAACAAAAATACGATGTCCATCGTCTGTAGTTTAACTTTCCTTTTTTTTTTTTCGGAGAGAAACCTTCAAAAGGTGCCTGGGCTTTGGGGATAACACCGGAGAGTATGGATTTTTTATCTCACTAAAACCGCCTCGGTGGTCACCATCTGCACATGGAAGGGGGCACTCTTATCTCTCAAAAGATCGATCCGAAACCCCGTCTGAGCAACGCCTGTTAGGGCACATCCCTAGGATGACTGTAAAGGGGTCTCCCCAAAACCTAACTGTTCAAGAGTGCAAGGCAGCACGTGGCCACTGTGCGCCGTCTTCCCTGAGATCACTCGGTGGGCGAACAGAGTCTCCTCTAAACGCCAGTGACCCTACATTCTCGCCTGCCTTAAGTGATGCAGGTGTCATTTCAGCGTATTTGGCATACACTTTACTTACTCAATTTTGTTTGAGCACAAGTATCGATAGTCATACATTGAGCAAATCTGCAGGCAACTAGACATAGGCATCGAGAATTCGTTTTGGCAGAGAAAAAAAAAAACAGTCCGTTGCCGCAATGCGGTAGACAAGACAACATAACTCTTTTAAACAACGTTTTCACCAACGTCAACTGTTCCACAGTTCGTCAATCTTTGAAATCGCTATTCCTTGCCTAGTTATCCATACCTACCTACCGCGTATCAAATCATAAATAAAGAGATGTCTTCACAAAAAAGTTTAACACTCATCATTTTGTAGCTATTACAGTTGTTTATCAAAGAGAAGTATATAAATAAGATTGGGAGCTTATTTATAAACGCTTGCTGGGTAAGGGGGATGCGTCAGGGCAGCCCGCTAAATTCAAATTTTCTTACGTTTTTTTTTTAAATATGCAGGTCTGTGTCGTGTTGTATGTTGCACAAAATACGATTCACGACCGTGACAAGTAGGTATGTATTTACAGAATTATAATCATAAATATCAACCATACAAGCCTATAATATGATCATATAATCCCATTGAAATACTATTTCATGAAATAGCCATTCAAAGGATTAACGTTATAATTTGTTTGACGTTTAAACGTCTCTTATCTTTAAGCAACGTTTACAAATAAACCCTTCAGTTCTTAAAACAATGCTGGATAAGTTGTTGTTCTTTCATTTGTATTTATTAATTATGCGTTAGACAGCTCCTCACGTTTGTCGGCATATAGGTTTCTACCAAACGCTCATCCATGAATAAAATAAACGACTCCTTAGGGGCATCGTCCCAGAACTATGTCTTTTCTTTTCACCTACGTAAATCCTCGACCAATGTATTATTTACCAAGATTTACCACTGCGAACACATCTTACTGATTCTACAAAGTTGCGATCGCTCCATGTCATAACAAACTGTATATTTCCCTTTTGTACCTTCAATAATTTGCTGAAAATGCGAATCCATATTTTTTTCAGTAGTGTTGTGAACTTATGGAACTCCACACTTCAAGAGCGGTGCGTTTGCCCCGCATCTGCTTCTGATTATCCTCCGCTCTCTTGGCCCCGTATCCCCTTCCAACCTAACCCAGCCTTTTCGGGGCGCCCTGAATTAATAGTTTCGAGCTAGCGTTCATTAGAGATCGAGTGATTGGGGCTAGCGTTACTCCGGGCTGGAGTTATTCGGCACAGAGTCTTTTAAGAGTACAGTGAGTCGAATTCGAACCCTTTATTGCACCTTTTATGGCCTGTACTGCTACTTTATCCACCTCATGTAGACACGGCTACATATCAAGCTATTCTTTTCCAGTATAAGCTGACCTCTCATTGTACGGACATCCATTACAATGCGAGATCAGCATATACTGGAAATGTATTGCTTCATATGTAGCCGTGTCTACCTACATGTATATAAATAATGATATTTAACTAGTTATAACAATTCTCACGTTTAGACACGTTCAAGCTTGCACGATGTACAACCACCCCAATGAATTGGACCGCCCTGAGCCTGACGTAGGAAGGTCCGTCCCCGGACTGTTCATTAGCCACCGGCGACGTACGTCACGCCTTAGCCAGAGGTGGGGGGATTATGCTGGATGCAGAAACTGACTTGCGGGTCCAGATTACAGACGTGAGTCGACCCTATTAATTGTCGTTTTTTATCGTGCATCTTTCGTGAACTTGGCGGGACGTACAGTAATTTAGACCGTGAATGAGGCGCTTTAGAGTACCTAATCGGGTAGGTGAAAAACATGTATAAAGAGTCCGCTTCACGAGAGAAGTCCGCGTCAATAAGTGGTAGGTACTAGTTATATATTATTACATAGTAAGCAACATTCCGTCGCATGACTGTAGCGCCGCGTTTGCGATACTTCTTTCTACTCCTCTTGACCACCGCTGACCTCTCCCTTATTATTATTATTATACTCTTTGGTGGCTGACCTCGTCCTTACCATAGAGAAATGTCATTTAATTTTTTAGTTTTGTTGTCCATTTAAAATGATATGTAAAAAAAGGTATCGCTATTAGAATCTTCCGGTGCGAGGCCAAATTGGAACTAACGCCGTAGTCTTATTTTTTTAATACAATTTCACAAAACTATTTCGCACACATAAGTAACGATCACAGCTTAGGTATGCCGTAATAAGCTGTGTTAGCACAAGCTATAATCCGTGATTTTCATAATGTTTAAATAATTTACCTACATTTCCTTTCACACATTGGCTGATTTTATTTTATCCATCATAAGATTTTTGAATCGCAACTGTTTGTTAAGCCAACAACGACAAGGCTTATGCCGGATCCGCACGCTTAGCCTTTACCGCACTCTACAAACTTCTACAAACGCACAAGCGTGTAGATGCATTACAAGTGATGCGCAGGTTCAATTTAATTTGTGCACTAACACCGACATTTTGATCTGACTGGCATCAAATACTTTTTTGTAAGCCCAAATAACTTCGTCAAGGTTTATAAAGAAAATTCTTTTGTACATATAAAAAAGATAAGTTAGCTTGAAGAAATGCAAACGCATGTAGCAAGCGTGCGAATCCGGCATAACAAAACACAACGTAGCATGAACCATTGTGTACCTACATTCTCTGATAAATCTGAGTTGATTATTTTTGTTGACAAATTTGACTAAAAAGACGTGGTGTCCGATCCTTTTCTTTTTTTTTTAATGAAAATCATACAATTCATGGATATGGCGTAAATTGGTGTATGTGTGAAATAGAAATAGAAGAAAAACAGATTGTTCTAGAAATTAAATGATGGCTGCACGAGGAGACAGAGGAGTTTCAAGAGTACTAGATAAGTTAGAAGCATCAGTAAACTCTGGCCATTACTATGAGGCACATCAAATGTATAGAACCCTATATTTCAGGTACAGATCAGAAATTTACGCTTCATGATATTCAGGGAAGTATTATCATGGATTATTAATTACTTTATTATGAATTTTCAGATACCTAAGTCAAAAAAAATATGCGGATTTACTAAATCTACTGTACAAAGGTTCAACGTTGTTGCTACAGCGTGATCAGCAAGAGAGTGGCGCAGACTTGGCTATATTACTCGTAGACGTGTTGAATAAATCAGTAACTAAGCCATGTCACGAATGGATTGACAAAATAGCAAAGTTATTCGAATTGATGAGTGCTAGTATACCTGAGAGGGAATCTTACCTCACCAATGCTGTCAAATGGTCTATGGACAATAACAAAAAAGGACATCCTTTTCTTCACCAGGTAAATTCATTACTTACAATAGTTTCCAGCTGCATTATTATTGAATTGATGAAACTGGCCCTACTTGTAAAAAATAATTGACAATGCTATCTAAAACTGACTTAGTACATTTGTCTTTGTTGCAATGTTCAGGTTTATTTACATGGGGGGAAAATGTGAATTTTTCATTTGTTTTGCAGATGTAAACAATACAGCCGTTTCTTTTATATCAAATTCATAATCTTATGTAAGGCTGGTGTTGGTAGGATTCCCAAATACAAACTACAATATTATTTTACTAACCTACTTGTTCATCAGTAGTAGTTCTAATGTTAAAGATTGACTTATTGTTTAGGTTGGCTATAAACTTTTATTGAAGTTAAAAGTAAGCCAAATAATAACAGTCTAATGAAGTTGCCAGCTGTCCTATATTAAATTTGATCACACTTGAGGATAATAGTTATACTTCATTTTAGAGAATTGCTGAAGTTTATTGGAAAGAGAAGAAGTATGCAGCAGCCCACAGACATTTTTTGCACTCATGTGATGGAACAGCATATGCCAGTATGCTTGTGGAACTCCATACAACGAAAGGACTCAAATCTGAAATAGATTTGTTCATTGCCCAGCCAGTGTTGCAGATTCTTTGTCTACGTAATATACAAATGGCTACAGAAACTTTTAATAAATACACAGGCCTACATCCCACGATAAACAATAACAAAGGGCCTCCATACATTTTTCCATTATTAAATTTTCTATGGTTTTTATTACGTGCAATTGAACAGTAAGTAAAATATATTAATTTGCAGTAGAATTTCACTTTATGGAGATAATCTTGATTTGTACATACTAATATTAGAACTTCTTTTCAGGAGACACTCACATCAATTTAAAATACTTAGAAGTTGGTATGCAATAAGTATTAAAAGGGATCCTAACTACTCAATGTATTTAGATAACATTGGTCGCATTTGGTTTGGCATAGAAATACCACCTGATAACAAGAATCCTAATTCAGTATTTGGAGGACTCCTAAAATCTATAATAGGTGAAGCTGATAGTTCTGATGAAGATGGAGACTATGTAGGAAGAAATGCTGCTGCCCCAGACTTAGACTAAATCAGTGAAAGTAAATCAGTTAACATGGCATTTGTTTTCATTGACACATCTATCTGGCACCAATTAACCCGTAATACCTAAATCTATAAATAATGAAGTTAATTGATATGATTTTACATGTTGAATGTGGTTTACCTCAATACATACCAGTACTGCTAATATACTTGTGCAATGTTCATGTTCAATATGATCTTCATAATATTTTTTTTTTTTCGTTTATTGGCATTCTGTTTCTTTATTAATATATTTTTAAGTTGTTATAATAAGCAGTTGTGGTGAGTATATCAAATTTAAGATTCTTAAATTTATTAGGTTTTAGAGATCAAATGATGCTAAAAAAATATGCAATGCAAGACATTTTTTTGAAGTGGGCCTCACTATTCTACAATACCTAACTCACACTAAGGCTATGCACACATTTAAATTATTATAGTCAATGTGCCAGACACAAATTTGCTCATTGTTGACACATTCACTCAATCATCGATCTTTGTGCATCAAATCCTCATAAATAAGTGATTTAAGTTTTAAAAATCTAGCTACAAGATAACAATAAAATCAACAATGAACCATAGTGTTAGGAATGGATGATGTAAGAGGTCAATTTATTGAACTTGCTATGTAAATATACTTTGCTTCTGCTTTGTCATGTTAAACCATTTGTTAGGAAGTTATAATATATTAGGTGGAAAGATTACTTTGTAAAAATTGTTTAACTTTTAATTTATTTATAACAAATTTATAGTCATAAAATCATTATAGATACATTTTTATTATAGTAGGTAGGTAATTCAGTTGACAATTTGTAGACAACTGCTGGATACTTAGATGTACATAAATTATATTTGAATTCCATACCATTGTGAGCTAAACAATTGTAAAACTGAATTATGTAACACAGTAATCATAAATACATGGTAATGATTTTAATTGAATTTATTATTGACTAAAGTATCTACCCTATTTTGTACAGTCAATTACATTAATAGATAGGAAAATTGCTTTTGTTTCATTCAGTTTCTACCAATGGGCAAAAACCAAAAGCAATATTTACTGATGTATCAATTCCAATTGTAAAGTATCACATTTATGTATTGGTGGATACACATACATACATAGTATAAAGTATGTGTTTATCTTCCAATGAATATTTAAAAGTTACATTACATTACATTTTTAAGGGTATGTCATTTTGTTAAGTAGGTACTTAGTTGACAGAAGTTTAATATGATGTGACATGTATAAATTATCCAGTTCCTTATTGTTATCATTTACATATTAAGATATAAATTTATCACTGTAACAACTTTGATATTATCACTTGACCCTGAACATTGCCACTAAACTTATTTATCAAGATCTTCTATTACCAGAGCTGTCATTTCTCTAGACAAATTTTTCATTTTGAGTGTTTCTTTACGAAGTTCCAATTTCAATTTTCTGGCCTTTAAATCTAATGCTTGTCTAGCAATAAATTGGTTGAATTCATGGACATCAGGGTGATTCATATATTCTTCAATAGGCATCCACTTGCATGCTTTGATTTCTATGTCTGATTTGGTAATTGTTTCTGATGTAGCTTTTAACAATACAATCACATAAATATCAGAGTTCTCAAACATCATGTTGTGAGTATGTCTCAGTGTCACCATTGATTCAAAAGTGGCATCAATCCCTGTTTCTTCTTTAACTTCTCTCACAGCTGCATCTTTGATATCTTCTCCTGTAATTATGTAAAAGGTAAACTTACTGTTGTGTGGGTACCTATTGTTAAATAGTATTAACTTAAATTTGTCAGCTTACCTTTTTCTACATATCCGCCAGGAAGTTTCCAATGCGGGACTTCAATATAGTTCTCAGCTACTACTAATATTTCATTTTTATCATTGAAAACCATTCCACCCACACCAAGACTTGTATGACAAGCTGGTGGTAAGTTGGATGAACTATTAGGAAGCCATTTGTACATCATGACAAAATCTCCTCGTGAATGGTGAAAATTGAAGCCTTCCTGAATGTGAAATAAACATTAATGTTATTAGACACATTAGGCAAGTTAAATTAATGATATAAGTAATCTTTGATTTCTTAAAGGTATATAATCAAATAACACTATTAATCCATACATTAGCTAGAAGTGGCACCCAAGCTGCGTCTTTGATGTTAATTTTGAACCAGATGCACCGTTTATTCAGTTCAGACCAATTTTTCAGCGAATCTGGAAATGAGACGAGAACAAGTTTACTAGGTAGGTATAGGCACTCATTATTAGATCATTTTGGTAGAATAATAACTTGTAAGAAGACAGACATTTTAAAGACAAAAAATGTAGTTGACTTACCATTCAACTGGTTTAGAAGCTGATTAATATCACAAGGTTCTTTTTGAGAATCTACTGTGATTCCATTATATCTGTCTGTAACGCCTTCGAATCTTTTAGATCCCATTTTTAATTACTGTTGATGATACATTCAATTTTATTGCAGCTAAATTGTCATCTCCGATCCCGCTTTAAATTTTAAAAGGGTGGTTTTACTACGTATATAGGAACAGGAAACAGATATACTAGCTAAGAAATAGGTACTCAGATAACTCACACCTACTTGCTCTTATCAATGTGTGCTATTCGTGCTTTTGATTGATAAATAAATGTCATCCATCCACTAATCAGATGAGAGTGACACTGACATTCCGCTAGTGTTCCCAGCCCCTGATTTTGGTTTTCCCCAAAATCCTTACGAAAATCGTCTTTGACAATTTTAAAAACTTGTTTCATAAACAGCGGGATGCTTACGTAACACACTAACAGTAGGAATGGGTTTCATTTTGACAGTTCGACAACATTCATTGCGTTATTTACATTCTTGAGCAGACAAATTTTTCGAACATATGAAGAAATGGATTAGCAATAGGTTTCAAAATGATTCAGATTGTGATAGATAGTGTGTTACCTAATTAGGGTGCAGGTGTCCAGTAATTAATGGATAACCTTAAAACGGGTCATGGTACAACTAATGGCCTTTCAGAAAAAAAAAAAACAAAAAATAAGAACAAGTAGTTCCGAAGATATGATATTTTAAATAATAATCGGTGTTTTTTGTTACCTTATCTTACGTTTTTGAACAAATTAAAGAATTCTCTCGGTTTTTTATTGTTCTAGTAATTTACCTTAATGGGGGCTATAGTTTTTGTGCTCACCAGTTGGCGGCACTGTCGAGTAAGGTCCTGTTGCAGTACTTTTATTTGATGTTTTGGATATGTTTAAGTACCCTTATACATATTCATAGTATGTTTATTTTATTACATTTTAAAACTTCAAATGAATATTTAGATTATAATGTTCCTAAAATTGGCAAGCATGAAGCAGACAAATCTTATTCTTCCTTCAAGTGCTACCAAATTAGGTCCTAACTTTTTGCTTAAAATCTTAAGCCATAATTAATCAAGAATGGCACAACCATTACAGCTATTATGAATCATTCGTTAAAATCCGTGATAAAAAATCCCGCAGACAGTGAACGTTCAGTACATATTTTGACTTCCAGAGACCTTACTCTACACTAGCGCCTCTAGCGGCGAACTCAAGCGCGATAGCCCTCAATAACTGAGCTGATAGATAAGGAAGTGTGAGTACATAGATTACACGGTGTTTTTTTAAAGAGCTTGAATGTTTGTTCTGGTGAAAAACTTGTGAAAAATATTCATTTCGACAAAGTTTAAGCAACCGTAGCATAAAAAAGTATCCAAACAAAAGTGACCAATTATTTTAAAATAATATGTGCTTAAAGCCAATTTCAAAATGGTATTATTCATTTTCGTTTTGTATCTAATGTAAATTGTGAATTATTGCTATTCGTGTAGAAAAGGTGTAAATTTTGGTTAAACAACAAAATTTGCAATATTGGAATATTTATTTACTTTACATGTACTTGACCATTGGGGTTTAAACTTTGTCGAAATGAATATTTTTCACAAATTTTCGGGGACGCCTGCTGCCCCCTATCATATAAGACCCGAGGTGGTGGCGCGTAATGTTCTTAGACGTCGCGGGGAAGTCAAACACCTCACTCCTCCCGCTTGACCAGAAGGAGCCCGCAGAGGCGGGCTGGCGCCAGTCGGGGGCTGCCTTGGAAGAGTGCTTAAGTGCCTCCGTAGCTCCCGGTGCAAGTGTGCGAGGGAACCCGGGGTGGTTGTAGTAGAAGTCTGACAGACCCCTCCGCCTGCTCCAGGGCGAAGGACATCCATGAGGATTTCCACCCATTACCAAAAAAAAAAAGGTCGAGCTTCACCGGTAAATCTTTTGGCGGGGTTCAACTGCTTTCTCGGCTCTTTTCTATGTCATTGCTCTGCTGTGTTCAATGTTGTTATTTTCAATGTCTTCGTCTGAAGTCTCGCTACTATCTGTTTCCGGTTTTTTGTAAATCTCACTAGCAGGTTTCTTTATCTTATTTCTTTTTTCGCCGTGTCTATCCAAAAATTGCTTCTCTTGTCGAAGTATTTCATGTCCTTTTATGTTGTCGTTCCATGTGTAAATAGGTTGGCCGACTTTCTTGGATTCGGTCTTGTACTGCATTGCTGCATGCAACAGGTGTGGGTCGCGGTGCCTGTAAACATGTGTGAGGTAGCATATCCTGTGGTTCTTGATGCGTTTGGTTATGGATTTTCCGTCTAAGATTTCATGCATTTTCTCTTGGTTTATTCCCAGCGTGGTTAATCAAGTCTCTCATGATAACACGTTAATATCTTCTAAGTCTTGACCAGTTAGCTTTAGTGAGTGCCGATACTTTCAAACCATATATCATACACGGTACGATTGGTATTCAATACATGAGTCTGGCTAATTTCCAGTCCATCTTTGAGTTTTCTTATGAATGGTAACAATAATTTTGGGTTTCTCGTGGAATAACCGCATCTTTTTTAAAATTGTGCTTTTTGTATGTTCCTAAGTATTTATTATATTTCATTTTTTTTTTTCATTTTTTTTTTATTACGGGCCACGTAGGTCGTTTACTATGTATCTATAGTGTCCCTAATTTGTATTTTTATTTTGTTTCGTTCATTTGGAGGCCAACACTATCTCTATCTAGTAAGGGTTTAATATGGTATAAGATACCTTCTAACCCTTCTAGGTCATGAATATAAGTTCATCCGCAAATGATAGTACCAGGGAGTGAGATCCTGGTCTAGTTTGATTAATTGAGTTTCTTCCTCAGGGTTCTAAGGACTTCACCGATGACCAGTGTTTTTACGCGAGGGGACAGAGGGCAACATTGTTTGACCCTTTCCTTTGATAATCCAACTGTTTTGCTGGCTACACCGTTTGATGTATGTTCGTTCATTCATACATACCTTGATTATACTGTTGGTTAGGGATGACGATGATGGTAGAAAGTGTGTAACAGGAAGCAATGAGCAATGAGCGGGCGCGGTGGTAGAGTTGGCCGTCAGATGGTACCAGCCCATTTTCCGAGGGGTTGGTACTGTCATCCAACTGTGTGCGTGTGTGTAACGAGAATGAGATAGGGAAATAGAGACGGAGAACGCATCAGCTGTGCGCTTTTTAATTTATATGTGTAAACTATATTAATAAATGGCTTGTGTTTAAATGCCTACCAGAAAAGTACCTATTTTACTACCAAAAAATACGAAATACTCACCAAATTGTGTCCACCAGAATGGAAAAATGCTCACCAAATTGTGTTTCATAAAGTATAGTAGAAATGGACTCATTTTTCTTTTTTTTTTATAAGGCGTAGTCGACGTAGCCCCGCCTAGCGGGGCTCCTACTTCTGGGTGGTAAAAAACGAATTTAAACCACGAACTTCTAACCTAATCTGTCCGAGTCGGGGTGCCCCAAGTCTCGAGCTCGCTTCGCTCGCTCTTGCATCCTATCCCACCCTTGCATTTAGAAGCAAACTTATTTGTGGTGAGCAACTTAAATAAGATTTGGTGAGCATTTATCCATTTTGGTAGGCAATAAGAATATTAATACAACACGTACAATTATTCTGGTGAGTGTATAATTATTTTGGAACTTAAAACGTTGTTCTATAGGCACCTCGGTATAGAGTGGGTTTATTTTATTTGAATTTAACATATTTTACGTGGTACTTAGTCTTAGGGTCTTTAAATTATTTTGGTGAGCATTTAAATTGTAGCCTTCATAAATGTATTTAAGTACTGTTGGTAATAAGTGTCTGAAAAAGTGCAGATCATTGATAAAAATGCAAGTGAGTAATAACTAATAATGAATAATTATTCGAAAAAATATTTCAGTATTTAGCTTTCTTAAATTTTGAGGTAATTTTTTTTAGTTATCATAAGTCTATTGTCTCCGCTCTCCCCCAAATTAAACACAAATAACTGTCTTCAATAAAAATTGCATTACTTACTCTAGTGTTAATTAAATAAAATACAATTTTAATTAAAAATAATTATACTTCGTTACGATAAATCATTTGAAATAATAGTTACTTACCTGAATCTTTTTTGTTTCAGGATATATCTAATGTTAATGTTGCTTAATACCTGTCATATGTTACACATTACCAGCATGCGTATAGCATGACCACTAAAGAAACAGAAGAAACTGAAGACAAAATGACAGATTGTAGAAAAATTTCTACGGTGCGATGTCAAAATTCAAAAAAAGAATGGCTTTGTGATTTTGTCTTCGCTTCGTAAAGTAGAAATAGAAGTGGTCATGCTACGCACGCAGTATTATATTGATGATTTGTGTTACACATCATATGCGACTACTGTCAGGCTCGCTCTTTTTTTTTTTGGTTAGGGACCGTCTCCGGCGCACCAAAGTTTCGTCACAATAGGACGAGTTATTTTCGAGACTAACACACGGCCATTGCTTTTTAACTCGCTTTTATTATAGCTTATTTTTTATCTTTTTTTTATTTATAGCTTCACTTGTGTTGTAACTAACAAACAATGTAATAAAATCATATAAGTCAATTTTAACTTACCTACTTCTAATTGTCGTATCGAAATGAAAAAAACTACCTTTACCTAAAAGAAACTACCTTTTGGAAGGGGCAACTAGAATCAATTCTATTTTTTTGTAAATTTTGACGTTCAAAAGTGCCTTTTATGTGCCTATTTGAAATAAATGATTTGACTTTGACTTTGACTTTGAAACTTTGTATGTACCTATATGTAGTTTGGATGACCAAACTATAATTTGGTATCTTGGAGCTGATCTGTTGATGGAGCCAGGAGGTGGATAGGTGAACTCTTCAGTGGTTAGGTACTTGTAAACTCCTCGAGTTTGCATTCATATGATTCGCTTTGACTTGTCCAATACATTGGGCTTAGGCAATCAGGTTCTGATGATGGAGCCAGGAGGTTGATAGTGGAAGTCTTCAGTGGCTACTAGTAAACCCCTCGAGTTTGGGTTCATATGATTCGTTTTGACGAGTCCAATAGATTGAGCTTGGGAAAGAGGGTCTGATGATGGAGCCAAGAGGTGGATAGTGGAACTCTTCAGTGGCTACTAGTAAACCGCTCAAGTCATAACTTCGTTGACTTTAGACTTATTAACTACATTAAGAATATACTAGACTAAAGAGTAAAAAAACTCAAAAATACGCTTTTATCACGCACAATAAATTAAAAGTACACAACAAAAGCGCTCCACGCTTTTTGAATTAATCGTTTGATATAAAAGAAGAACTAATACGTTGTAATCGATTCGAGCGTGCTTACACCCGTTCCCAATTAGCGTGAGCGCGATAACGATGTCCCGTGAACCGTCATAGATGACGTCATGACAGTTGTGCGTTGTGCTGTTCAGCTGTTTTGAATCGCATCTTTAAGGTTTAAGTTCGTAGCCGAGTGCAGGCAGCAGCAGCAAGCGACGTATCGCCACGACACTACTGGTTTCTATGTATTTCTACGAAATAGTAGCTAGCCACACGTCGTTGTTATAAAAATACATAGAAACCAGTAGTGTCACAGCGAGACGTCGTCTGCTGCTGCTGTCTGCAGTCGGCTACGAACTCGTACCTTTAGTATCATAAATCTCAACCTAACGATACAGAAATGCCAATGCGCTAAACTTCCATTTTGAAATAAATATACAATCTTTCTTTCTTTCTTGTGCAAGGTTTGGGGTTGACCTCGGGGGTTCTCGTTGAGCGTGCACTGTGAGTGCGTTCACGAGCGTTCCGTGCCGTTGAAAGCTCTCAGCTGTCATAATCGTGATATCTAAATCGGAACTCAATTGATTGATGTGAGCGCTGTGAGCGATTATGGCCCTGTAATAATTCGGAATGTACCCTTAGTTATCTGTGTGCCTGACAGCTGACAAATGACAGTTGACTTGACAGACTGATTTGAGCACTGAGCTTATGAGGACTTTGAGACTTGTAGATTTCTGCAGATTTCATTTCTACAGTTTTTCATAAATAATGCAGTTGTAATCAGCATTTATTATGATTATCAATAAATTATTATTCTTTTGTACACGTCTAAGCCAGAAAAGTATATTCCTGGGGTAGGTAGCCCAATGGTATTAATAATAAAATTTTAAAAGTATCAAAGACATTATTCAATACATACAACAAACTTAAAACTCTGACAATTTGACCTATGTCAAGTGCATAGAGACTTATTTACATCCTGGTCTGTTTGTCAGGTTTTGATTAAGATAGCGTTTATGTACAGCGTATACAGTGACATGATAATAATTATTATTATGCAGGATTATAGGTACATTGAATTTGTATATATTTGATTTCAGAAGATATCCCTTTTGTGCTTACTCCACTATCACATCCAGTAAAGTATTTAATGGTGTTAAAGATAGATACAATGGCATCACAATTGACTCCAGAAAAGAGAAATTCAATGTGCAAAAGTTCATTGAAAACCTTGAAGGTCGGTAACTAATAATTTTGTAAAAACTTGTAACTTCACTGGACAGGCTGACAGAGTCATACCAGGAAATCAAAAGAATAGGGCAATATTTGGTCTACATTTTCCAAAAGTAACTGGAAGTTTAAAAATAATGCTGGAATTTTAAACTTTTGGGGCATGTCAGTAGGGTATTCATCTATAGCCATTAATGTTTTGAATTCAGAAATTTGAAATTTATGATTGTAAAAATACTCATTAGGTATTTGGCTAGTTTCACAGAGTGCTATGTACATTATTAAGTTTTATTGTACCTGTCTTATGTATCAACCAGTATGAAATAAAATCTATATTTATTTTATTGTGTTTCAGAATCATTGTCTACTTGGGCATCACAAGGACATAGATGTATATGGTTTAAAGTCGACATAAATGATGCTTTCTGCGTTCCTATTTTAGCACAGGTACTTTCTTTTTTTTTAAGTATTCCATATCTACATAAAGTTTTTCATTTAAGTTGTTTACCCATTTATTATTGTCTTTAATTAAGGCTTGCTGTTCTTAGAAAGGCTTTAATTTCCATCATGCAAGAGATGACTTTGTGATGATGTACAAGTGGCTGCCCGAGGATTCGGAGCCGAACCTGCCTCCTGCTTGCCATACAAACCTTGGGGTTGGGGCCATGGTGTTCAACAAGCAGAATCATCTGCTGGCTATATCTGAGAAACACTATGAGTATCCACACTGGAAGCTTCCTGGAGGCTATGTTGAGAAAGGTACCTGAGTTATATGTTAACTCTACGTAAATTATATATACTGCATCAGAATGCTTGAAAATAAATTTTCTTGTTTTAAACTTATTACTTGATTTTGCAGTTATTTTTTTATGGTTTTCTTTCGTAATTGCAGGTGAAGATATTATTGATGCTGCTGTGAGAGAGGTGAAAGAAGAGACCGGAGTTGATGCTGTATTTGAATCGCTTGTCACATTTCGGCATACACACAATATGATGTTCGAAAACTCAGACATTTACGTAATTCTTATGATGAAGGCTACGTCTGATAAAATTGTACCATCAGAAAGAGAAGTAAACCATTGCAAGTGGATGAAAGTAGAAGAGTATGTGAATCATCCGCATGTGCATAAATTCAATAGATTGATAGTAAAAACAGCTTTAGAGTACAAAAAACGAAATTTGAAACTTGACATACAAAAGAAGACCGTAAAGTGGGCGACCCACGTCCGGGACATGAACTTTTTGGTTGTTGGAGATTTTAATTTAATTGATAAATGAAAATAATGACATATACATCATTATAATTATAATGTACATAATTGTGAATATGTAAAATAAGAGATGAAGTATATTTTGCAATAAAAAACATTGTTAAGTTTTAATTAGTCTTTATTTTGATAGATATAGGTATTAGAGCAATAGGAACAGTCACAAACATATATTTTTCTTTATTGCCATCACAGTAAGGTTTCAGAACTTCTTTATTATTTTAATAAGTAGTGCTTATTGTTGTTCATGATTTGCTAGGAAAGTCTTTAGTGTTCGAATTGGGGCAGTACATTGATTTCGGTAGGATGATGCGCGGGATTTCCTTCCACGATATGAGCATGGACTTGTTTTTCGTCTTCGTCTGGGTATTGGTCTGTAAAATAAAGTTGTATTTAGTCATCTATTGTATGCTAGCCATCCGTCCCTGCTTCGCACGGTTTTTACGACTTGACAAACCATCGAGATTTCTTTATTATATGAAAGTTTTTTATTTATATTATACACATAAGCGTCCTGGACTAAATTCTCTAAATGTTGGTGAAAACTGCATCAAAATCCGTTGAGAAGTATGGTAGAACAGCGCGATATAGAAATAGATTATAGATTGTATTGAGAGAAATTGTACCGGACGAGCGCGATCGCTGGACGCAACGTGTGTTAGGAGCTTGTAACACCTATCCAGAATATACAGCATGAGGATATGCCCCTCACTGTCCTAGAGGCGCTGACGTCCTATACCGACAGGTTGCAGGTATTTTCCGAGTGTAACTATATCCTGAAATCTACGTGGGCACGGGTGTTTTGACGAAATAATACAACATGGGATAATTTACAAGTACACAGAGTTATTAAGGAAGCACTTACGGGTCTGTTCAGGTTTTCTAGCTCTTTACTAGATACCTACTATATAAGCCTTATTTTGACTTGCTGATGACTACGAATATTGGAAATTCCACGTTTACTAAAATACGGCCAACCTTTACCGTAACGAGGACCCTGTTTTGTTTCCTTATTTTAAACTTCTTATCGTTTATTTTCATTATGTTTACAGTACAATTTGTATAAAAATACATCTAAATATGCAATTGTTGGGTGATTTTAAAGTACTTTTAGATAATTTATAATGGTGCCTGTCTATGAAAACTATAATAATTACAATATTTAAATAAACAACTGAGATATGACGCTTTGAATGGCTAAAAACTATTTTTTTTTTACAGAAAACTGTCTTACGAGCTATATTGCAGTAAAAATACAAAAGTAGGTAATTACAATTTAGTTTCATAGCCTTCAAGGCCGGTCTATCGACTTACAAAATTTAAGTATTAAAAACATTACAGTTTATTTTTTCAGGGCGTGAAGCGGCTCTGAACGAGTCTCGGTTAGAACAATTTTACACAATTATTTACACAATCTGTTATCCCAGTTAAGCAGGCTTTTTCGTAAGGGTTATGATTAAGAAAGTTAAGTTCGTCTAGGGCTAGGTCTCGGTCTAGGGCACCTGGACGTACCAAAAAACTATATGTTTCTAACTATATGACCTACTTAACTGAGATTCACAATACTTTGATGCTATTTGGAAGTTTTACATTCGATAATTACAAGACTATAAGTTTTTACATATTTTGTGCAAACTATAAACTATTAGATGACATCGTCGCGAACAGAAATAATGTTCTTTTTTATGTTGCACGATTTGAAATATACAGACATAATAACTCATGCAGAGTTCTGCATGAGTTATTACAAAAATTCTTATCGTGTACAAATAGGTGTTAGGAACGTGTCTAGGAGTTCTAGACACGTTCCTAACACCTACTTGTACACGATAAGAATTTATGTTCCGTGCGGGAATCGGACCCGCGACTCGTAGCGATGGAGCTCATTGCTCGGCCACTGCGACAACCGCACTTCTAAAGGATGATTTCCACCCTTTAGTTATTGTTTTGAGTTTCCACCAAACGGCTCGCATCGCGTCGGATCGGAAAGGATACGAACGGATGCGTGCGGCGCCAGCCGATTGCGTCCGGCAGGATGTCGACACATACGATCGGCTCCGTACCGTCACTTGCGAACGTTTCTGCGCCTGGTCAAATAGTTTCATTCCTACCGTGTTGACCATACGACGACAGGCGACCAGAGCCGATCGCGCGTCGCAGCATACTTTCGGCTACGATCACGTGTCGCGGAAGACGCCCGCGGTCAAGCTGATGTGCACGGCTTGGTAATATAGAATTGAAATACTGTGTAGGCACGATTTAATATCGTTTAACGATAGTAAAATCCGTTCCGATCCGATGCGATCCGAGCCGCTTGGTAGAAATCATCCAGTTATTGAGTCATTGGGGTTTAGTGTCATGTATATAATTCTCACAATAATACATGGACAATTTTACATTTGAAAACTTGAAGACGGTGTAAGTGAATCTTACAACTTATTGGAACTCATATTTAAACAGACGTGCTGAAAAACAGTTATATGGGAGTCTCTATATTATGCTAATTTTAGTGAGGAAACCGAGATGTAGGAACCTATAGTCTGCAACTTTAAAATCGACTACATACAGAGAAATACTTGTACACTCCCTAGTGTGCAAGTATTTCTCTGTAGGTATAAGAATTCGCCTCTGCACTCTACATTTAACATTTGACAGGCTGGTATGAGGCACCTACTTACCTACTATTAGTTCATTTACCTACATTGGTCGATTTTAGCAGTTACCAGTTTGTGTTCGTCTTACTTATTTTCATCTATTATCACAGTAAAGGTGCTAATAAACAGCTTTAATGTTCTCACGTTTTCCTCATATAATCAAGGTAAAACAAAGGATTAGAATTTACATGACCAATTATCTAGATAGGAAAAATTGTCGACTTAAATTTACGACTCATTACAGCTATTATGCTTATTTTGCTATTTGCATTAGTTATTGATGCTTAGTAGGCTACATCCTCATAATAACTGTGGCTCTAGTTTAACCTTTCAAGAATATCTACTGGGAAATCTTTCAAGATGGGTCTTCAAAAATGAAGGAAAATAGTACGTCGTTTTTTCTTTGTTTGGGCGTTGGTACGTATTCACTTGGAGTTTTGTGTTCCAAATAGTAGGTATTGATTTTGTAATCTTACTAAATACACTCGAGAGCAATGAATCCGGGTCACTTAAAGAATCCTAAAAATCTCGGAAGCTAAAAATGCTAGGTTAATGCAATAAATTGTATTTAATAGACAATGTAATACTCCTTAAATGAAGGTATTAAAACTTCTTAGTTATTGTAAAGTTATATCATAAAAAAATCAAATTTGAAAAAGGGCCACTTTCGAAGATGGAACTACGAAATTACAGCATTTGGTTTTGCTTTTGTTTGTAATCTGTCATTTATGTGGGTACATAAACCATGTTGATAGTGCTCTATATTCATTATTCAAGCTGAAATTATGTCGCTTACGCCTGAAGAATGCACCAGAATACTTACAATGCTGGAAACCGGCCGGAGTCAGCGCGATACAGCCAGGACTGTCGGTGTGTCGCTGTCAACAGTACAAAGAGTTCTCCGACGTTACGAAGAAACTGGTTCTAACCTACGCAGACCAGGAACGGGCAGAACCAGGTGTACCACAGCACGAGAAGACCGATACTTGGTGAACACCATGCTTCGAAATCGCTTTCTCACAGGAACTGAACTCACAAATCAGTTTCGACGCCTCGGAGGAAGTAACCCAAGTGCATGGACAGTAAGACGTCGGCTTGCTGAATCTAACTTAAAACCCCTTAGACCTGCAAACGGCCCTAAACTGGAGCGTGGGCATCGTATTTCAAGACTAAGATATGCCCAGAGCCACGTAAATTGGAGTATTGAAGATTGGTCAAAAGTTATGTTCTCCGACGAATCAAAATTTATGCTCTACAAGCACGATGGAAGACACAGAGTGTATCGAAGACCAGGGGAAAGATTCAAGCAAGCATGCATCGAAGAAAAAGTAGCCTACGGTGGTGGGTCTGTACTTGTGTGGGCCGGAATTTCTTCTGAAAGTCGCACAGAGCTGGTGATCATAGAAAACGGCTCTTTAACTAGCGTAAGATATGTGGAAGAAATCCTCAATGATCACGTTGGTCCATTTATGGTCAATTTAGGTGAGGATGCTATATTTATGCATGACAATGCCCGACCTCATACAGGTAGGATTGTGAATGACTACCTTCAAGAGATGAACATTACTAGTATGGAGTGGCCAGCGCGTAGCCCGGATATCAACCCGATCGAGCATGCTTGGGACGAGCTAGGCAGATGCGTAAAACAACGAAACCCTCCCCCAATCACGCTTCGTGAGCTCAAAATTGCTCTCACAGAGGAATGGGAGAATATTCCCCAAAATCGTATAAGGAACTTGGTGTACAGCATGCCAAACCGCGTAAACGCAGTAATGGAAGCACGAGGAGGCAATACGAAGTATTAAAATTCAAGAAAATCGTAATAAAGTTCAAAAATTTCATGTTTCCTATTTTTGTTTTAAGGAGAGATCAGCAGTTTTTTTCTTTATGTAATTTTGTGTTAATAAAATGTATGGTGATTCATATTTTTTTTACTTTCATTTAAGGAGTATTACATTGTCTATTAAATACAATTTATTGCATTAACCTATCATTTTTAGTTTCCGAGATTTTTAACATTCTTTAAGTGACCCGGATTCATTGCTCTCGAGTGTATAAGAAGAGTACCTAACAGATAAACAATGGACATCTTATTGACGTACCTATGAGTAACAAGCACCGGTAGGTAGATTTCTATCATAGGGTTCGTGCTTCACTTGCGATGTGAGTAGTTTGGAGTTCTTTGTTCGTATTTGAGTTTGAGTAATTTTTATAAGAATTGCATTCAAAACGATGGATAGTAAACCACGGATTTTAAACCCTTTCCCTGTGCTAGGAACCAATGGTTCGATCATTGTGATTCTTTAACTATTGTGTATTTGATTTGTGTCTGCTTTCCGGACAATGTAAGTTATTAGGTACCTACTTAGCTAGCTACCTATGCCTGCATGAAAATTGCGATTAATGATTATAGTTTCTTTTTTATTTCGTTTTTATTCTTGTCCCAAGCATGAGCTCCTAAATCGACCTTATGACATCACCCCTTTTATCGGTTTTATACGTACATACCAATCATATATTCTATTTTCGCCCAGTAGGTAGGTACCTAGTCTTATCTCATAAAGATACTGTATAATGCAGTGGCGTATACAGAAAAACTGAAGGGGTGGGGGGGGCTAACAGACATTTTGAGCTATGGTGTTAGAACTATAATATTTTATTAATTTATTAAGGTACACCATCAAATTCTATGTATAATATATCTAAAGTACTATAAGCAACAATAGCCTTGGACTTACACAGTCGCCAGTTACAGGATAACCAGCAATCTCAGAAATAGGTAATAATAACACATAATGAAAATAAAACTAAAGGCTCTAGAATTTAGAAATTATGGCAAAATACATCTTAAACTTAAGTTTAATAACAAAAAGGAAATAAAATTACAAGACGAACAATATTGCAATTTTGCCCACTTAAGTACTTAAGTCTAAGACATAAACAATATAAATTGAAATGACATTATAATGGAAAGTATAGATTCTAAAATAAAGTATAAAAAGGTGAAGAGTTTCCATAATATACTAACAAATTTTATAAAAGAATTCATCTCTCTACTGAATATGTTTAGTGGTGAATTTACCCCAATATTTGTCTTGGATGCTTGAGTGTGGAATACATTAGTTACAGGATATCTGGGTATTTTGTAAGGAACTTTTAGCCCAATACGCTCAACTAATTGTCACAGTCTAATTTATAATTGACCAATTTGTACAGAAATATTAGATCCTGTGTCAGTCGACGGTCGCGCAGAGAATCCATATTGTAGCATCGAACACGTTGTTCAAATGAACACCGGGGAGATATTTTACCGAAGGTACATATACATAATAATAACGTAATAACAAAATAATCAAGTCACATGCAAAGTTTAAGAAAATTTGATTAAAATTAACTGTTTAAACACACACAAGACAACGCCATCTTATGATATAAAAAGTGACAATTTGAGTCAAAAAATGATTTCCATCCGCCTATTCTTTCTGGCAAATTGGTTAATTACATCGTTGATAGGATAATCGATGTCAAGGTGAGTGTTCAACAGAGCTTAGCCACTAAGCCGATCCTTCTTCATTGTCGACCTCAGCCATGCCTTTGTACGCCGTAATGTTGAAAAATTCCTTCTACTGTAGCAACAGATACCTACAGATAGACAACCAAATATTTTGTACAGCGTGTGCAAAGTGGGATAGTCACATCTGGGATAAACAGCACCCTAATTACGTAATACACTATCTATCACAATCTGAATCATTTTGAAGCATATTGCTAATCCATGGCTTCTTAAGTTCGAAAAATTTGTCTGCTCAACAACGTAAATGGGTTAGGCCCCGTAACTTTGCACAATAACACACTGGAAAAGTAACACAACAGTAACACACATAGTATGATAACACAGCGGAACTGTGTAAGGCTTAGTTTACACTATGTAAAATGCCAATCTACTAAAATAACTATAGGAACCTACCTACCAGGTGCCTTTCAAAGTGTCCCTACTTATAAGCTGAAAAATATAATGATATACAAATGGTAAACATTTCTTTATTTCATTAAATATCGATTCCCCTTCGGCAGAATGGAATTAAGACAGGCTACGTCTTAATTCCATTCTGCCGAAGGGGAATCACAGGATTATTATTTTTATTTTTAAACTGTCATGTCACTAAGAGAAATGGAATTAAGACAGGCTACGTCTTAATTCCATTCTGCCGAAGGGGAATCACAGGATTATTATTTTTATTTTTAAACTGTCATGTCACTAAGAGAAATGACTGTAGGGTATCGATATTTTACGAACATAAAAAAAATGTTAACTGCGTTATTTGATATTTCTTATAATAACTTAATGACCCTATGGCCAAGTTTCGAGGTTCTTTACATTTGGGTTTCTGTTGCGAATTTAATGCAGTGGAGATACGTTCGATTCATAACTGATAAAAATTGTGCATGCAAAAGCTATAGGTATGTAATAAATAAAACACAAAACTAAAATATATATATGTTTATCAATTATTCATAATATAATAACCATTCATCATAAACATGAATAGCTAATCTATGCGATCGATTTCAGGAAAAATATCCCCGTTTAGATATTTGTTTTGGCGTATTAATCTTCCTAACAATATCTTCCCAAGGATATAGTAGTTCGTCCGGTTTTTTAGGCCACTTCCACGATTTCAAAGCTCTTTTCATTGCAGAAACATGACTTTCTCCTAGTATGTGTATGAAGCTTTAGGTAACACAACGTAACACACGGTAACACACAGTAACACACTGGAATGTAACACACAGAACACACCGGACTCAAGTTAATTTATCACTCTTGAATTTGCTTTTTCTACATGATTCACACTACAATTCATGAACTACGAACAGTTTCTATATTGGGAGACTCTTAGGTAATGTTTTTATTCAGTTACTTTAAGAGAATTATCACTTTTTCACCAATAAAACAATGTCTGAATTTTCCGCAACACACTTCGACGTCACCGTAATCCTCCAAAGATGGCTACTTGACATAGCTGTCAAATGAAATGTCATGAAGAAAGGTTGCTATACTAATAAAATATATATGGGTAGCCATAACAAAAAGAAAATAATATAAAAACGAGTAACACACGCCAAAATAACACACTGGAAAAAAAGTGGAGTCATGTATATTTTGTGGATAAAATATGATAAGATAATTATTTATCACTACATCCAAAGCACTATGATATTTAAAAAAGTAGGGGTTTAAATATTGCGAGAACTTTTTAGACAGGTAGGTAACAAAAAATATGTTTTTTAACGATTAGAGTTTAAACAATGGCGTGGGGTCAGTAAAATTTTCATTGACCAGAAAAAAATGTGGAATTACAAAGTCTTATGGTGAGCCCTAGATTAATCTGAAACATCATTACTGCTGTAAATAAGTTCGTAAATACACTGGACATGTAATTTTTAACATAAAAATGCAAAAAAATCTTTTTGATTAGCAAGGTATGAAGGTTGAAGTAAGGAGTCACACTTTTTTTTCGAAAAGTACATAGTTACAGGGCCTAACCCAAATAACGCGATAAAGTAATGAATGTTGTTGAACTGTCAAAATGAAACCCATTCCTACTTTTAGTGTGTTACGCAATTACCACGCGGATAACGCTTGCAGAACAGAACCAAGATCATGCTCGTTTGCTTGTATTGAATCTCTAACATTTGTCTTTTTTTAATCACAAAGGGTGATTCCTTCAAGAACGACATATTAGTTAAGCACTGACTCAATTTATGTGCATAGCTACAGTACCTCATTGCCTATTACGCTAGGTACTTATTTATTTTACATTTACAATTTTACAGTAGCGGACCGGATGTAAAGTTTCGTGTCGTGAACACTGTAACTTCAAACCGTTTTATAGCTTAGATAAATAGATAGGTAGCTGTCGAACCTTTTTTTTTTTTGTTTGGGTAATCATCAAATGACCTCTCCCGCTCTGGGCGGAGCGGAAGGGCGTGTCAGACTCTTACTGACTAAAACCCACCCGTGTTCCTTCAGTTGCCTGTGCGCCAGGGCTACGGTAACTCTTTCGAACAATCCGCGACCCCGGCAGGCATCGGCCCTATCGGACCCCGTCAATTGTGCTGACATTTCTTTGAGGCTAGCTATCGACCCTATCGTCCACTGTTTTCTTTCCACTGTCGATAGTGAAAATCACTTAGGTACGTGACCAAAGACTTATTTATGTTGGTACCAGTAGTACCCTCATAAGTAAGTAAACAGTTACTGCAAAATGGACTGGCTCTAGCCCAAGTTCGGGCCCATTTCCTTTGTTTATGAAGATTATAATATAACATAACACTTGCTTTTCAATCGTCACCCGATGTTCAATAAATTTACACGTAGGTATATGCTTTCATCGTGGGTATAATGGCCGTTAATCTAAGTTCAAGAATCATACTTATTTAGGTAATTAATTCATTACCTAAATAAACGTTTATTTGCTACGAAACCTACTACAGAAAAGACATTTCTATTTCTCACATAAAACAATTTGCTCATTGAGAAAATCTCCATTTTAAACCTACTTAGATTCCTATTTACATATAGATTTTCATATTTATTATGCATACAATGTATCTTATCATATTCAAGCTATGCGAATTATTCAAGCTATTATTGTGTAAAATATGTAATTAGTGATAGGTTTGTGTTCCTGTTCGTATTTGATATTTAAATACCTAAGTCTCTCCTAGAAACTTCAATTTTAGCGCGTTGTCCCCTTTATAATAAAGTCCCCTTTATATCAAAATAACCGACGAAAAATGTTACGCTAGGGGGTCTACAACCATGTGCTGAATTCACGGTTACCTTTACAGTTTGCGCGTCAATGTCTTTGCCACCTTGTATAACGGGATAAACGGCGCTTACTAAGTAGGTACTTGACTACTGAAACACTAGCACCCCTTTCTGAAACGAAAATCAATGATCTTTCATCAACTCATATTAAGTACCTAATCTGATCAACTATTGATAATGTCGTCAACCAACCGCGGCACTTGACGTGCGTTTGAGAATTTCTTAGCTTGCTGATATTCGTTCCAGAACCCGCACCATAATTGCGTAACATACTATCAATCTCAATCTGAATCATTTTGAAGGATATTACTAATCTATTGCTTCATATGTTGGAAACATTTGTCTGCTCGACAACTTAAATAACGCAAAGAATGTTGTTGAACTGTCAAAATGAAAGCCATTGCTACTGATAGTCATAGTGATAGTGTGTATACAATTACCCCGCCGGGTGTGAGTATATGATAGGTACCTATTGCATCATTGCCAGGTTGCCAGGGTGTCAGATAGGCCTGCTTTACTGTATGCTGTGTCACTATAAGTAGATATGGTCAGTAAAACAAACTAGATAGTAATACTCGTACAGTGGAATATTTTTCTAAGAATAGTTTACTTTCGGGAGTCGGTTGGGGTATTTATGGAATTGCAGATTACATATTAAACTAAAATACAAGTATCTTATCCATGTACATTTTTGGGGCCAAGGTTCAGGTTTGGTAATAATAATTTTGGTAAGTAAGTGGTAGACGTAAATACCTAGTTACCTACTTATACTACGATAAGTTGTTAAAATACTTATTCAAAAATAAGGATATATAATGATCTGTAAATTGCTGTTTTATTCCTAATACTCTGAATACATCCACTTATTTACGTGTTACGTAGGTACCTATTTAAAGACTAGGTACTTATGGTCAGCGATGGGTAGGTACCTACATATGTACCTATAAAGAAAGATTTAAAATACTGGATCATAAGAAAAAAAAGGGGAACGAGAAGAAAGAAAATTGTATGCAGAGCCTACTCTTTTAGGTAGAAGAAAAGTATGTATAAGTGAAATTCCGCCAAATAAATGGTGACAGGGCGGTAGGTAGGTTGGTTCATTCATACCAAATTCATACATTCATACCCACTGCAGATTAAAGGAATCTTAACATATTCTTATACAGTGAAGAAATTTCAGTGGCTATTTCAGACTATTACCTACAAGTTGGTTTCCTCACATTGCCCACATATCAGCCTTTAAGAAAAAATCATTACAGGTAGGTACAAAAATATGACTACCTACTTAACACGAAATAATAATATTATGTAAGCAGTTGCAGTTGTGGCACGTCCGTCCAGCTCATGCAAACACACAATTACACACCATCACACTCACAAAAGACTGCGTAAGAAAACAACTTTTACATAAACAAACGGTAAGCAGTAATTTTAATCAATCTGCTAGATTTATAGGTATATAAGCAGCAAACAATACTATACTAGACCTATGAACCTCAGTCTTTACTTAGGTACACAGGGAGTATTTTACTTATTAAATGACCATTAATAATTTCGAGAATGAAAGGACAGTAGGCCGCACGTCAGTGGTAAGAAAACCAGTATAAGCTGGCCGCTTCTTATATCGAAACTCGGTACTACGCTACGCCAGCTCAAGGTCAGTATTACCAACGACGTGCAGTCAACCGTACCTCACCGTAACTAAAACCAGACATAATCTGATTCGACCTTGCGTTTGAAATTAAATGTTACATTATTGCCATAAGCGTTATAGGGGTTTATGTATAAACGTTGCTTAAAGTTAAGCAATGATTAGCGACTGTTTAACCATACATTTTGACGTTTAAACGTCTCTTAAATTTAAGCAACGTTTATAAATAAAGGACTATAAGTTTATACTTAATAATTGTTTTATAGATGAAGGCAGAATCAAGTACCGAACTGTTTCACTTACTAGCGTTACCTTCAACAGAAGCCGTGATAGGTACATTTCAAAACTTTGTGAATCTATTAAGATATGCTTCAAGTTATTTTGTTTACACTAGTTTATAAAACGTGCTAGCTTTGATAACGGTTAGTGATGTCAAACGGGTTACCCAACTCGCTTGTAGATCCAAACACAAGGTTCAAAGACACAACAACGACAAGAAACGTCCGCAATGTGATTTCTAATTTGGTCAAGCGGCACTCACCTGAGTTAAATCAACTTCTTTGTATTTCATGGTGAAATACATAGACAAACTCAAAAATATTAATTTCAATGTAATTGCAACAGACACCACTATTAAAAACGCGTAGCTCATGATTATTTTTCGTCGTGTAAAGTTTGAATTAAAATTGCACACGGTCGTCAGTCGCCTGACGGTGTTCAACCAAAACTGCACGAGAGAGAACTACTTACGATAGTACGCCATCTGGGCGTTTGTGTTGTTTTTTTATCGAAGTCAACCTCCACGCTGCCGTGCGGTGACGGTGACTCACGAGTTAACAGAAGCGTTTGTAGTTTTCAACATTGTCCATTCGTATCCAAAACATTAAACAGCTAAGTAACGTGAGCTTGTAAGGCAGTCGTTGTCAATATGTCGTGTCGGGTAATGTTCCATGGTACGTTTATGTGGTTAAGATAAATCGAATCGTTTCCCGATAAAAATCCTTATCTATTGATTCGAAATTAAACACATTACATCGTGATTAGATGAAAAACGATTTGAAACGTCCATATCGTAGGTATAGGTAGGTATTTTCATTTTTTTTTAAGACTTTATTAGTAATCCGGAAAATCTTGGAGTCGGAAATGGGTTTTTCAAGCTACGAGTGTGGCACATAGTTTTTGTATATATACATAGTGGTATTGTTTTTGTCAAGAAGAACATGTATTCCTATGATGGCTACATAGAAAATAGAATAACTGTTTTAGTTGATAGCTAATACAACATCTTTTCCTGTCGGATTGCGTGCCGTGGCCCCGTAATGGAATTTGTCCATTGTCCATATTATTAATGATTATGTTATTAGTCTAAGCCTTCGCAATAGGTACCTACTATATCAATAGTTACGCTTTAAACAACTTTATAAATCAACTATTGTTATTGCAAAACCCTATCGTCACGCAAGTACATACTTAGTTCTTTGTGTGATTGTAAAACGATTATTCTGTTGAGTAATAAAAAACCTTTTATACTCGTTGGCCTGTCCAGTTAAAGTGATTAAATTCATGTTCAAGGAATTTAGAGCACACAGACTACTTCAATCGGGTTAAAAATGCCAGACTACTAGGTACTTATGGTCTTGTACTAATATTCACGTGCACTTCAATGACAGAAGTAGCGACTGACGAATATCCTCTTGGCGGACATTAACATTCCTTCGGGTTGTCGCTCCGTGAAGGTTTGCGGAAAGAACTACGATAAACTCGGAAATGGATGGATGAACAAATACCGAGATACTTTTTATGCAAAAAAACTGGAAGAAATCAAAGGAACGCTAAAGCTATAGGAGCACTATCACCAGATTTGTCTGTCATCAGAACTATGTAGGTACGTGAGCTAAAATAAAATACTATGATATAATTTAAAAAATAAGTCATAGGTTATTGACTTGCAGACTTCGTTGTGATTACACCTACTTGTGGATCCTTGATCAGTCACGCCTGATTATGGAACCCGCTTATAATGGAGTTATAACTTAAAGAACTGTTATAATGAAGTTATAACCCCATTATAATCTGTTTCCACAATCCCTAATTTGCAAATTGGAGAACGTCTGCAGTGTTTTCAAGCTACCATTATTCACAGTTTTTAACAGGTTGAATGGAGATATTGTGGAGTCTAGAGATAGTCGAGGTAAAAAACTAAAGTTGTCATTTGTTTCTAGTCGAGCAACTGATGTAAACAGAGCTGTACCCGGCTGTACTCAGGAGTCCTGAAAAACTGTCCTACCACTTGCCCAAAGTATTAAAGAAGTGTTATAACTATACACTCCACAAACAGTGATAAAAAAAATCACAGTTTGATAAAATTGGAACGATGATTGGCTTAAGATAGATTGTGATAATATCTGACAATTTATTCATAATGTTTTTTTAAAAATACCTAATGTGCTTATTTATCTAAGATTTCATTCCAAGTTACTATTGATATAATACAGCTATTTATCAAATATATATTTAAATAGCTCTTAATAATGTATGTATACAAAATACACATGTGTGTAATACATATGTGTGTAATGTTGTATGTCTGTATGTATGTAAGTATATTATCATATTGTATGTTTATATTTAAATTGGAAAATTATTTAAGATTTTATGTATTTGGTTTTTCCTTCTACTCTTACACACGTTGTCTACATCTCTTTAATATACTCTCCTATCGCAGGTATGCTGAAAGAGATTAGAAATAAGCATCACCTTTGTACGTATTTTTCTGTTCCTTTCTTCTTGTCTGTTTATATATGTGTATACATAAATGGTTAAATAAATAAATAAAAAACCGGCGTTTTTTCAAAGAAATAATATCACGCTTAGTGCGTCGAGTTGCACTGATACGTGCCCATTGCCGATGTTATTGAAGAATCTAAACAATACATTTATTTCTAGTTCAAAATATAAATCTTTGATCTCAAATCCATCAATCATTGTAATTTTAGTTCCTATTGGATTTGAATTATTTTGTTTCTGAAGCATATTCATCAATAGGGATATACCATTTTGCGATGTCTCTCAACCAAATGTGTTGTTCGTCGTGAAAATTACTTGAATATGCTCATTGAAGATGGAACGCCTACACCGCGCCGCGATGACACGAGTGCCGCGGTGACGCGAGACCGACGCAAGTCTTGAATCTCCAAACAATGTAATCAACGTTCACAACCAAATATTCTTGAAGGTCATTCCGCCAATTTAAAGTGGCAAAAAGTGATTATTCGGTAAGTATGCTACGTTTATTTAAGATTTGTTTTGTTTATTTCTTTATTACGCATATTTCAAATAAAAAATAGGTATCTTAGATACCAAAAATGTCTAAGCACGAATTAAACGAAATTGTTATGTGTACAGGAATCAAATCTTATTCTGCAAAGTAGAGCGTCTAGTGTAGCCGCCGAGTAGCAGGAATGCCATTTCTAAAAGGAATGCGCGTTGCAGCAATGCTACGCGTAGAAGGAATGCGCGTAGCAGGATTGCTACGCGTTGACGAAATGCTACGCAGTGCTACGTGTCTATTCCCGAGGGTGTTTTAGTAGAACTAGAACTAGGCATCCCATGTTATGTCACTAACAATTATTTTCCTGTTCTCTACTATAAATCTATGTTAGTTATGTCAAAACTATAGATTATTAACTAATGTTTTAACATCATGTAATCATAAAACGTTGGAATATAACAATGTTTGCTGTGATGAAATATAACTGTGATTGTCGACTCTTGATCAGAATCATTTACCCGTTTTGTTTACCTACGGGGTTGTCCTACCACGTGGTACTCACTATACAGTATCATTGTTGGAAGCATAAACTAAGGCCAAGAATAAATGTTGACTGGTACTTGAAAGGATCCCAAAAGAAGATGATTTATCAAACACGAGTTGAGTTATGTATTTTAATAGAGTCTTACATTATAATGAGTAAATATCGGAATTTTATAATGCTATGCGGCCTGTTTTGTTTGGTTTTCCGTCATCTCTGCGAGTTGTTGTTGACTGAGTGAAGGGCTGCCACTCAGGCGCACGACCGCATCGTAAATCACGACCTGGGGTTGCAGACTCATGCGGTGGTCCAGGACAGAACCCAGCGTTGATAGACGAGAATCACCCTGGAATACATAATAATTAGTAATTAGAGACCATATATTAATTGAGTTTATAATTATGTAGTGGCATGTATTAGGAAATTTAGTTACTCTCTTACCTAAGACATATATTGTACTAATAGCACAAGTTCAAATAAATCTGAGCCGATACAAAAAACAGCGTGTTTATTGAATAGCGAGCGCCTATAAGTTTACGTCAAGTTTTACAATCGCTAAAACTTTGCTATTATAATCAGCTTCTGCTATTCAATAACAAGAAAAAAAATACATAACATAACATCACGCCTGTATTCCCCGAAGGGTTAGGCAGAGGATGGTACACCCACATTTCGCCAGTTATGTTTAAGTCCTATGTAATAGGGGGCGAGGCTATTGCCATCAACCGGGCACAAATCCAGACTCCGGGCTGCTACTGAAAAAATCCAGATGGAAAAACCCAATAACACTTTGCCCGACCCGGGAATCGAACCCAGGACATCATGCTCAGCAGTAGCGCTTGCGACCACTACACCAACGAGGCAGACAAAGCAAAAAAAAAATATTATTCGGTTATTACTCATAGAGGTTATAAATACATATCAATCAATCAATCTGCCTGCCTTTTCCCAACTATGTTGGGGCGGTTTCCAGTCTGACTGGATGCATCTGAATACCAGTATTTTACATGGAGCGACTGCTTATCTGACCTCCACAACCCACTTTCCGGGTAACACGATAAATACATAATATAGTTACACTAAAGAATATACTACTTGATCGAAAAGAGAGTGCCACTTAAAGTGCACCTTACACTGTTTCGAACTATATACACTGCTATTTTATTTACGCAGGCATTGTCAGGCTTATCATAGAAAACCAACCAATTTTCACAGTATGGGTAAACAAGATGAATATAATAGGTCACAATGAGTTTGCCATATTAGCTATAGTATGTACCTAGTGACAGCTTTTAGAGCAGATGTGCTTTTGAGCAGAGACTGTGAAATGGCAGGTAGTATTTTTCCCAAACACAACTTATAATTAGTAAACAAGCGGAGCATAAACATCACGAGGTTTCGTATGACAATCACACACACCTTGATTTTTATAATAAACTGTTTCGAATCAAACAAACTTACATTTTCTTTAAATCGAAGTCTCACTTTATTTTGCGATTTGCTTTGTTCATATCTAAAATACCGCTTATTTCATTTCAAGATATCCTGCATACCTAAAATGTAGCTCCTCGAATTCAGAACAAAATTGTTATCTAATAGGTACATGTGGACAAGAATAAATCTGCGGATTTAATTAGAAATATTATAATGCAAAAGTAGTGTATCATGTAATGCCGTAGCGTTGAAGAAATGCTACGGGTTGAAGGGATGCCACGCGTCGAAGCGATGCTACGCGTAGAAGGAATGTTGTATGTAGTAGGAATGCTACGCCTAGTAGGACTCCTATGTGCAGAAGGAATGCTACGCATAGCAGAAGGGTCTACGCAGTGCTACGAGCACGGATATCGGATATCTATGGCTACGAGTCTAATCCTGAGGGTATTGCTGAACGCCATGATAATTTACAAAATAAGCCAAGAAAAATACTGTAGTTGTAGAACGACCCCAGGCTAGGTCTTATCATTCATTATACCAAGCTTTTATTAAGTCACAGCAGGTGGTCTTTAGATAGTTTATTATTACTGTCGTTTAACCTTTAATTGATGTTCAATATCCATTGAATTAATTGAATCAATTTTGCTACTTTTATCTGTAGTTGGGAGTTGCTATTTTAAACATTAGGTATATGTTTTGCATGTACTTTAACTAAATATACATAGCCACAATAACATAATTGCTACCTTCTCAATTAGTGGGTACATACGTTATTATAATTTTAATATTTATTTTTGGTGTACAACTAAATCCGTGTTGACAATATTCGCTTTGTTTTGTCTTTGCAATCAGACACTAGAGCAAGTACATACTGGTATGGAACGTATTATTAGGGTACATTTTTGGGCAGTCTTTTATATACGAAGTCCAGTAAATCAAAATTAATTACATACTACTCCATCATCGACTTATCACCTGATAATATCCTATCTTTTAAGATAGGACAGTCTTGACAAGCAATATTCACATTATTTCTATTAATTGCTTTTCATAGCATATGTGAGATGTTATGTTTGATAAGAAACTTCGATTAAAACAAGGAACTCCAAACCCCTTTTTTTTCAGAATACACAAACTGCGGGGTAATTGCGTAACACAAAAAATAACAATTGATCGTATTTCCTTTCATTTGACAGTTTTTGTTGAACTGTGTAGACGAATTAAATTAGAAATATAATTCAGAACTTTCGGATTGTGATTGAAATTGTGTTACGCAATTAGGGTGCTGGACGCTTTACAATCCTAGGAAGAAAATTAAGCAGTCATACATTAAAATCTTATGCTCTAATGCTTAGAAAAACCGATTAGAGATGCTATCTTACCGTATATCATTTTAACTAGCCTGCATCTCTGAAGTATAATGACTTCCACTGACTCTAGTTTATATATAGACTTTAAATCAAAGTTATAAACCTGCAATATTAAAACGTGGGCCGCACGTGGGCGAGGTGGAAACTTAGTGACGCTAAATCGCGATCCAGGACTAATAATAGACTATGTTTTTGTAAATAAATTTCATAATAACCAATACGATGGGCGATGGAATCTTTAGATGGCAGGAAGGGACGAATAAGAAAATCCTAATTGGTCGTAGGTATATGTTGAGCACATCCAGTTATGGAAGCTCAAAAAAATCAAAATTTAAATAATTTATTTCAAATAGGCACTTTTCAACATCAAAGTTTACATGAAAATAGAATTGATTCTAGGTGTGGGTTGCAAATGGTAGTTTAATATGGAGTTCTTCTCCATACGAAACTTTTACAGTAGTAGGTTAGGCACGCTATTCAAGTTATTTTCATTATTTAGTGATCGATCGCGAGTTAATTCATCATTGATGAAAAGAGGAATTAGTGAATGAAAGTTAGTATTGAGTTTTCTGATACGAATCCAATTTACAACATTATATGTGCAGGAAACTACAGTAGCTTTAACTGAAAGCTAAGAACAACTGCTTCCGGTGAGTACTTGAAAAATTCTACAGTAAGTAGGTAGTTAAGGATTCCGTAGCTTCAGCAGCACACAATTTGGAAAATAAAACAATTATAAAGCGAATAGGTATTAGCCAATCAAGTTTTACACGACTTTACCAACCAGATAAATATCAAGCATTATTGGATTTAACACAAAAAAAAACACATTATGGATTAATAACACAACTTACCTTGCTTTTAGAACCAAGCAATGTGTATAATAAAGATCCAATCAAAAATACTGTATTTATTACAATTAAGACGCCGGCTACTATCATGAACGCCATTTGGGAACACAAAATATTATGTACTTTTTCTTAACTTTCTTGTACGTCCTTTGACGTCTGTACCTTACGTGCACCGCGTTTATTGTGATTGAAACGAATAAAGCACTCGTGGTCACACTTGATTGTTCTCTAAATCATCAATCAAATCGTCATAGAACGGAGGCCATTTGGTAAATCTAGTTAGGTAAAAGATGTTTATCGTCCTATGCTGGAATTGTATCTTATTGTGAATCGCTGTTTTATCGGTATTGGTATATAATATCGTGAAGTGTTTACGTATAATGATTTCATAAAGTATTTTAAAGCGAAAATCTACCAATTATCAGATCGAGATTAAAATACTGATTAAAATTTAGATATTTTTAATTTTACCTAAGTCTTTCGGGGTAAAAGGACGCAGTAGGCAAAAGGTTGGGCAACTGGGGAAAGTTTGTGGAAGTGGCGCATTCGTACTTTGAAGGTAGGTTGTTTTTTTGTTAATGTACTTATTCAACGTTTTTCTCAATAATAACGTTTTAACCTAATCTTACTGGAATTTCAGGCAATACGATTTTTTGTCGTTGTAACGGCCGGTAAAAGTACAGGGGCAATAATACGCACGTGTACTTTTACCCAGGTCCAAGGAAATCAAAAAGGTCAATAATTAGTATCTAAAATTATGTTTTGAGAATACAATTATTAAGATCGATCCGTTAATGCCTAAAACACGTGACTCTCAATAAATGGAGTATTTAAAAGAATAGAATAGAATAGAATACTCTTTATTATGTACACCATAAAAATTACAGATATAACTGTAGACGATGATGTGATGTGATGTGATGTGTGTGTGTGTGTGTGTGTGTGTGTGTAGAATGGAGTATTCTTTTAAATACAGAAGTTTCTTCATAAAGTTGTTTGATTTCATTTAGTTTATACACGTATTTATTTGATTCAGATTGCGATAATGCCACGCAAATATATTTAAAAAAAAACTTCAGGGAGGCGGTTTCGGAGGAGAAGATTATTGCTGCAAAAAACTAAAAGAAGAGTGAAGAAGTAAACGATATGCAGCGAAAATTGTAATTTCTTTTATTATACCCCAAGGCGTACTTATAACCTACCAGCGTAATATTACCAAAATAACCGCGAGTTTTTTTACTCACAATTTGAGGCTAGGGGCACAAGGTACGTAGCCTACCCAAGACACATTTTAGCTTAATATACAAAAAAACATTTGATATATCGTCGAAAATTTTTGGTATTTTAGAAGCAAATAAACGATCTTAATATCAAAATGGTTTTGGTTCAGCGGAGACAAATAAGCAAAAGTGCGTCCTTTTGCCCCGAATGGCCCAGACACTGTGCAAATTACGAATGAACACCGTCTATGTGAGGATAGGTTCGTGAGATGTCGATGCACGACGATAGCGATACTTTAAATTGCATGGTAGAGCACGATATCGATACTTTAAATAGCATGGCAGAGGTTTTAAGTTGTATTCGACAAGGAGTCAAAAAAAAACCGTAGCTCGATTACCTAATAATCGGATCACTTCATGGGGACCGGTGTCCTTTTTTAGGGTTCCGCACCTCAAAAGGAAAAAAACGGAACCCTTATAGCATCAGTTTGTTGTCAGTCTGTCTGACAAGACCCTTTATCTCGAGAACGCGTGGAGGTATCGAGTTGAAATTAAAACCATATACTCAAGTCTACAGTCCCCTGAAGCTGTGAAAAAATCAAACTTCTAAGTTAACGTAAAAAAAAAATTAAGTAAAAATCCTTTTTAAAAACAAGCTTTTAACGAACTAAAAAGTACTAAATAAAACTTACGTTAACACAAAACTTTAATATTTTCTTAAAAGTTTGCGGCTTATCTTAAAGTGTAAGAAGGACGTTAAGGAGTTAAATCGGTCGAGTACCTAACTACTTTTTAAAGTTAAATACTTAGAAACAAAACTCAAATCTTAACTCTTTATAATAATAATATAGAAGTAGATTATAATTAGAATAGATAACTGAATTTCGGGAAAAGTTCGGAAAATACTGCGAGACTCGATTCCTGAACTATTTAAAGTATAGGTAGGTACATACCTACACATTTGTACAGAACCCTCGGTGGGCGAGTCCGACCCGCACTTGTCCGGTTTTTTCATAAGTAAAACATATTTATATAAGGTTTATATATTCATACACGAAATATTAGAAGGAAATCTATAGCTGGTAGAGGAGCCAGAGAAACATTTTTCTTTAAATCTAGGTATGTTATTTTAAAAATCAAATTATTTAATATTACTTAACCTACATAATTAATCAGAATCAGAACTTTATTTGCTATGAATGTAGGTACAGGTATAAGATGTTGTACATACATTAATGAGATCGGCTACAGTCTACCTTACGGCGTGCAAATTATTACATAAATTAAAATATTAATACAAACAAAATAATGTCAATAATACAAAACAGAAATGAAAGTGAAGTCAATTAATAATATTATAGTCAGGTACTACATGGTCAAATTTGCAATTAATTATAACAATCATAATCTGGATAAATTCATATCATGTAGAAAGTCTTACACTGAGTAATAACATTTGCCTATAATAGTGCAGTTACCTAAGATTTAAAAATAATTACAGAATAATCCTTAAAACCATGAGGTATACCGGCTCCTTCTTGTTTTTAACAGCCATTACGCTAGTTTTTACGTATCTAGTATTTCTTGTCATTGTAGTGGACGGCAGCAAGGAGGCGCAGTACCACGGCGCGCGGCTTTTATGAATGATCAAAAGGAGAAGAACGCGAACACTCCGCGTCTCCACGAGCGCGCCGCACGCGCGCTTTCCTCCGCCGCGCCTCTAGGGTCGGTGTGTAACATCGCACGTGCCTTTGCTAACACGCGTCGGTCTCCGGGCAACAAACGCAACAATGTCGAACTATAGGTACACCAACCAGCGGGGTAATTACGTAACATACTAACATTAGGAATTGGTTTCATTTTGACAGTTCAACCTCATTCATTGCGTTATTTACGTTGTTGAGCAGACAAATGTTTCGAAAATATGAAGCAATGGATTAGCAATAGGCTTCAAAATGATTCAGATTGTGATAGATAGTGTGTTACGTAATTAGGGTGCAGGAGTACTAGAACATGGTGGCACATGAGTAAAAAACCGAGCAGAAGGAGAGTTTCATGCTAACGCCACATTAATAAAAAACCGAGCAGAAGGAAAGCTTCATACAAACGTCGTGTGCAGGTACACTACTAGCCGCACAGCTATGTGTGCGTGACCTGACACCGACAAGGCGCGCGGGGCGTGCACCGACGCCCGCGCGGGTACAAACCTGATTGAGCCAGCTCAGCGCGCGGAGAAACTTAAGGGGTGCTACCGGCAGCAATACGACGCCGACGTTTTGTTTTAATAATTTTAAATTGTTTTTAAAGATGCCAGACTGTGTGGCACTGTGTGTACAAATAATGATAGGAAAACCACGGAGATTCCTTTTTTTGCATATCCAAAGGATCTTATCAGGTAATTATCTATATCTACCTATACCTACACATGTCTAATGCTTATTACAGAAGTATTTAGTTACGAGGTAGGTAATATAACTAAGATGGCGATAGATAAGGTTTTCCCATAAGAATTAATATTTATTAATCTTATTGTTTACCTGCTGCCTGTATTTTTGTTCGTCTCCCTTATTTGTTTCGTACTTTTGTTTTAGTAGGTTTGTCGGTACCAAAATGTGTTTGTAAGCCCTTTTAGCAAGATTCCGTTTGACCTTTTCTATTAGATACTTAACTTACGTTCGCCAAATAGGAAAGAAACAAGGAAGGAAACATTATAGTTTCGTCATGTCCGTCTGTCTGAAACTCAAAGTAATTTTAGAGATCCTTGCATATGAAGTTGGCGATTTGTCGAACTGTCCACGTTGATCTCAAATTTTTTGTACCTACTTAATTTCAAACAAACTTAACATCATAAATCATTTCGTCTTTCAAAGTTACACTATTTTCAATGTTCCGTACTAAAATTGGTAAACGGAAAACTTATGGGATCACTTCTGTCACAGTGCATGTCCATCCGTTCGTCTGTCGGTCTGTCCATGCGTCCGTCCATCCGTGCTCAATGCCGATTCCCGACTCGCCCTTGCCCGGTTTTTTTTTTATTTTCAATAACCGAGTGACAGCCCTATTAAAAGTAGGTAAGAATTTTGAGCTCTGTTAAGAAGCTTTCCTTCTGCTCGGTTTTTTATTCATGTGATGGTGGTGTGCTACAATAACAAGTATCATAGGGAGGCACTAAGTATCTACCTCGCGAGTGCTGGATCGTGATGTGATTCCTCCGGTTCGCTTGGGCAACGACGTTGGGTTTTCTGTAGGTAACGAAATTCTCAAAAACAGCGTGTACCTACAACAGTAGGCATGTCCATGTCCTCTGGTAAGATTTTCGATTACATAAATCACAGTAATCAGTTCACATTCTGTACGAGTAGGTAGGTAGACGACCAACAATCAGCTGACGCCGACTCGACGCACTTGTGAACTCGAGTTAGACCTATCAGCTGTTTATTAGTATTTACCTAATTTACAGATGTGTAGGTACTGTAGAATAGAATTCATTTTAATCGCACCAAGGTTCCTTTTCGTAAAACTTTAAGGAGGGAATTTAATAATGTACCTATTTAGGTTTTTATATTTTAAATTGACATTTATTATTATTGTAAGCGATAAGTTATTCAAATAAGACTAGATTGAGTTACGAAGTCTACCTACGTTGGTTTATTTTTAACATCATAACGCCTGCTTTCTCCGTAGAGATAGCCAGAGGTGCATTTTCGTACGTCCACTACAATTAACCTGTGATGAGGAGGTGCGGGCAGGTGTTTGTGTCCGGCAACACACGGACTGTGAAGTGCAGTAACCGTCAGGACAAGAAATTACTACCATGCTTGCGTAGTCACCCGGAGACAAGCATGCAAATACAACCTCACCAACACGCTGCTCGACACAGTATAGTCGAGCGAGACACAACAACGCGGCGGCGCAGGCCCCGTGCCCGCGCTACCTCTCTCGCCGCGTCGCGTCGGGCGGGTCACTCATAGAACAGGAAGTAAAGGTTATAATTATGCAAAATGTCTTAATATGAACTTAGAGGGTTGTATTGATGATTTTAATGACGAGTCTGTCTTTGCATAGTTTAAAATTGAATGAATGTTGACCGCGCACCTTAAAACAAAAAGCGCGCGCAAAGAGCCCGAAATTGTTTTTCTTTTTTAAGTTTTCAACCACCATATCTCCGCCATTTTTAAAAAATTCGAGAAGCTGAATCTTCAAAAAAAATCCATATAATTATCGAACCTTCTTACAAAATATCACGAGAATCGGTTGAGAAATGCGGCTTGTAGAGGAGAACAGCCGGACATCCGCCGGACATACGAAAGCATTTTTATCAAAGCTGAAACGGAGACGCTTCGCGCTCGCTCGGTCAATTATAATTCTGTAAATACATATTTGTTACGGTCGTGAATCATATTTTGTTCAACATACGACCTGACACTGACCTGCAAATTGCAAGAAACGTGAGAAAATTTTGATTTCGTGGGCATCCTGGCGCTTCCCTCTCAAGGCAAAAGCGCCAGGGTAGCTCGCGATTTAAAAATTTCCTTAAGTTCTTTGCAATTTGAAGGTCAATAAACAAATATGTTTCTAGAGAATGTCAAAACATCTATGAAAATTTTAATTTCGCGGGCTACCTTAGTGCATCCAAAATGACGAGACAGTTAATTACCTATTGCTGTTTGATTTTTACCACTCGCAGATAAGCGTGGTTGGTACAAAGTTAAGGAGTTAAACCGTATGGCTTTTCTAATTGCTACTTACTACTGGGTTTCAGTTGAACTGCAATGAAATAAACTTTCATCTCTACTAAATCTAAAGTCTAGTCTCAGCTACTGCCTGGTACATAGTATAGAATAATATGATAGACAAAAAAGGTTAGTTAACAGGGTACTTAATGCAAATGGCTAAAGGCAAAAAACGTATTTGTTAGTTCATCAATAGAATTATTAATACTCTACTACCTGCACTTGACTCATCAGTTGCCTAGCCTTTTTCAAACTATGTTGGGGTCGGCTTCCAGTCTAACCGGATGCAGCTGATTACCAGTATTTCACATGGAGCTACTGCCTATCTGACCTCCACAACCTAGTTACTGGTTAACACGATACCCTTTGGCAAGACTACCTAGTTGTCAGATATTCGGGCTTCTGACTATCCGTAACAACTGCCAAAAAACTATGAATGACAGCCAGACCAACAACTTAATGTGCTTTCCGAGGCACGGAGGAGTCTCGGTATATAATGGATGGTCGCCCAACCACGGACTGCCCTCGGCAAGCGTAGCTTAACCAATCACCCGTGCGGCTGTTATTACTTAGCACGAGCCTGTACTTGACTAGTTACTCATTTTAAAGTAGATCTTAGTACTTATATGTTTAGAATAGCTTTCCATTTTTATAATACGACACATACCGTCTGATGGCCCAAGGTAACGTAATAAGAAGTTGTCAAGCACAGTGGGGTATTGTGGAAAGCATTAAGTTGATGGTAGTAAGTAATCCAGGGGCCGTGAACGTGCGGCGGGTAGGCGGCATGATGTAACGAATGGTCCTCGGGTTGGCGACCCCCGCGACACACTTGTTGCTAAGCTGTCGTCTCGAACAGTTCAACATAAATATCTGTGGTTCAACAGGTTGACGAGACTGTCGTCAACATTTAGGGTGGTACAAAGAGAAATTACGTAGTCGTAAATTATTCGGCATTGTGGAAAGGAACAATTCTATCCGTCTACCACAAGTAAATAAAGCTCTCTATACTCGCAGTACCTATAAGTAGGTATAGTGTCGCTATTTCGTATTTAAATACCGTATAATAAGTAACATATTGGAGTAAGTAATATATTGGAAACGTTATCAAGTAATCGTTATCAAGTTAGTGCATTAAGTCTCGTTGGTGTTCTGTTAATCGAATGTGTATTTGATTGTTTATCACTTTAGTTCACTGTGATTACATAGTCGAGCATCGGAACCCAAAATATTTTTTTGTTTAAATAAGTGCATACTATAGGATCAGTCAGGTCAGTAAGAAAAGTCGTTTAACACTTCAGTTTTTTTTTTATCTTAATTATTGGGCAAAATATTTAATTGAAATCGGAACAGCAGATCTTTTTTAAGATAACTTAGTTATTATATGAAAAGCCTCAAAGCAGTTTATCAAATCATGTTGTCTCTATTTTGATAATAAGTAAAGGTGACTGAATACCGTAGCACGTGCGTGTTGTTTTGCAATTTCTGCCTACGTCCATAAAATAGCGATCGTCTTTCAAGGAGTAAAATTTAAGTATTAAAGTCTTCTCCTTATTCTTATTTCCAACGTTTACGATTTTGGAAGACTACCGGTATGGATAAAACAGGCACGCCTTCGTCTGAGCCTGTCGACTTCTGTCGACTTAACGACTTAGTAGTCGTAGCCCGTGAGTTCGACCCTAAAGCAGGTACTTTATTCTGTGTAATTTATTTCATCACCACTGCTCCTAAAACGGTGAAGGATAAGTGAGGAAATCGGCTTCGAAGACCAGACCACACTCAGCCTGCCAGGCGGATTAAGGCCCACTCCCTCCCAGAGAGGAGGCCGGTGTCCCAGCAGTGGGAACGTTATAGGCTGACTGCTATGCCACACGCGAGACGAATCAAAAAGTTATACCTAAGCAATATCAACATTAACATTTAATAATGCAAACGTTGGCTGGATTAGCTACGAACGAAAACTAACACGTCGATTTCCGCAATAATCAAAATGATTAACTTTTCATGAAAATAGAAATATGTAATTTAATATGAAAGAAAATGTGGGTAGTAGGTGGGTAGAGGTACGTAGGGACACACGAAGACAAGTGACAAGAGTTTAAGAGCTACTTGAATGTACAACGAGCAACATGAAAACTCAAAAGGTACATAAATGATGCCTAGAAATAGGTCAGGCATGACGTAAGCCATCTCTGGATAAGGTAGGTAGGTATACAATTATTGATGTCGTTTCATGGAAGTTGCAGGCGCTATTAAAAATCAATACACTCGCTTCGTAAGAAATATTGTTATCATGGAGAGCAGAGCTAGGCGATAGGTAGGTACGTACGTGAGGCAAATTAATACCATAGCAACAACTCACTTATTAATTTATCTTAACATGTAGCATAACTACTTTCTAAGAAAACATTTGCAGATTAGTTTTACATTATTCTTCGAATCCGCAATAGCTTGACGTTGATGATTTTGGACACTTGCCTAGGTACTCTACATCTTGTCTTAGCTACATTATGTATATTCAGAACTGAATACTAATACTACAGACTACTACTACTTTAATACTTGATTTCTTCTTTTTCTAAGGTATTTGATTTCGCATGCACGAGGGGTATCTTTCTAGAATACAATGCTATTAAATTAGTCTGCCTGTCGTTGATTTAAAAAAAGTTACCCTGGAGCACGGGGGGTGTTGGGAGCTCGGGTGGTGGTGTGATGGCGAGTAGCGGGCACTGGAGGCCCGCGCGTCAGCCTCCACGGCTACCCGCAGCACCCGCGCTTCACTCCGCGCCGACCAGCCGCCGAGTGCAGGCGCCCGCGACCCCACGTCACGCCGACACTCACTCGAACCAAACTCGCTCACCGCGCATTACACGGAAACTATCACTTTCGCTCCAGATGACAGTCAAGTTTCAACCATGATAACACTGTGAATTGATTAGTGTACACCGTCCGGCTCTACCTCCACGGCAGCATCGCAAGGTAGGTGAGTTTATTTGATCTATACTTCCATGGTCAGAATCAAAATCGAGTCTACGTGTCAGTTCCGAATGCTAAGTGAAAGGCAAACTCTTTGTTAAATTACGTGGATAGGTTGACAACGAGTTCTATAGAGCATCTCGAAAAGCACTTACTTTCGATCAATGTAACAGGATATTAATTAAAAATCATTAGTTGTTAATTGTTACTAAAGTAACGCGCGTGTTAATAATGTTTGTTGTACAAATCACGCGTCGTCCATGCATTACTAACTATTTGTAATTTCGATTACCTTTGCGAATGATCATAACTGCTTACTTTAAGGTATCATTTTGATCATTTAACACTGACCTACATTCTTGATAGATACGTGCATATAACATATTTGTCCTTGGTATTTAACATGCCTGAAGATAGTACATTTCCCTTTAAATATACGGGTACGTATCTCGTTTAGTTGAAACTGAAATGCCACAATTATTTACAGTGTATGTATTGAAATGTACCTATAACAAGTAAACTGCGAGTTTAAACCAAGCAAAATAAGTAACGGCATACAATCATAAAGTATGTAATGTATGTATATATTAGTTAATACATATACTTATATATAGCTAGAAAAACATGTTTATTGTATTTAGTATATAATTGCATGCATTGATAAAATAATGTTTTTTTGTACTCGATTCTGAAAATTATGTGTTTTCTGGTTATTTCTCTTACCAGGTTAAAAAAAAATAGAGTTTCCGTACATAAAATTGAGGTCCAATAAAGTATATTGCACCTGAAACTACTGAATAAAATAAAACATTTAGTAAGTTGCGCTAATTTACTTTATCTTTACAGTTTTAGTACATAGCCATAAATCAACATACCTACGTAATATTTACATACTTATTGTAATAATATCTATTATCCAATTTGTTCGTCTGTTAGTAAGATAATGAAACGAAAACAATATTTTAATTAATATCTACATATTACGTGCACCGTGCATCTCCCTAACAACAATGAAAGAGTGAATAAGTATCGTTATCAAAGTAATTTTTGTATTGCATCGATTCATACATATTTATCACATATTTTTACAAGAAAAACTGTCAAGCATAGGTACGTGTACATCAAAGTACCAATTTCTCTAGCCATTCATATTTTTCAAAATATCCTTAACCGTAAACAAAGTATTAAGTTAATCTCTTGCATGTTTATCATGAAAATCTCCAACTTATTAGATATCGCTTTCATATCAAAGGGGTAATGAAAATAATCGTGGGACAGATATAGATTATTTATTATTTGAGTATTAAGGAAAAACATAAATGAATTAAATACAGAAGTCCTTCAAAATAAGATTAGTAAGGTAGACAAGGTTAGGACTTAGTAATTATTTATGTTTGTATGGCTATACTTAGTTCAGGCAAAGTTAGACGATTTCCGTGAACAGTGTATGTGTATTGATTTTCATTGTGCACGTGTGGGTCTGAAAGCCCCTAGCGAAGACTTGATGATAAGCTGAACGCGATAGTCTTCTCGCCACTCGTTCTAATACCATCTTTATATCTAGCACGTTATGTGCTAGATTATATGGTGTGCGTCACGTTTTGCCGCTACGTGGATCTGTACTACCTACATAACTAGTACATCCTATGATAAAAAGTGAGAGCAACACGTAGGTAATAGAAGTGAAGCGTGTCCTTCGAATTATAACGTTAAACCTTAGCGATTATAATTGCGCCGGTTGAACTGATTATCTGGTACCTATAACAATTAACAACCCAATGTAAGATACTTAGAGCCAGAACAGAATAAATTGTTGGTACTTTTACGCTACATTTGTATGTGGAGGTCTATTAAAAAGCGCCTCAGTTTTTAGTTTTGTTTTAGTTAGTTTTAGTTAGAATTTTATGAATTATGACAATGAGAGAGCTAGGCTGAACTATTATATGTATGTTGATTATAACTAAACCAATTAGTGACTAAATATCTACACGTGTTTTGAACAGTTATGTCATAGAATAACAATAACAACATCATAATATTCGACACGATTATATTATTAAATAAAAGTAGGTATCTACATATTTTATTGTCATTATGGTCTTCTCTACCAGCCATGGCGTTAAGTTGACAGAAACACGTAAAGCCTAAGGCTTTTCTTGTTTGTGTTCTGAACAAGTGCACAGGTGCATTCTGCTACCCTTTCTATTGACATAATCCCTTAAACACTTCTTACGGCACAAACAGGAAGTGAATGGAAATTGATGGACGATTGTACTGGTCCCGGCACTTTTAAATGAATTATTACGACAACCACAATAATTGAAATCCCATGGAAATTCTATCTAATGTAGACTCTTTAGTTTTGAATATTTTATCAATGTACAAGGATACTATAAAGAGTAACACCTGAATTCATCGAGAAATCTTTAATGTTTTCTAAGAATGAATGTAAACGACTTTGTTTTTTGAGCAGTTTAAAAGTCCTTTTATATATAATCAGATTACACTGATCAACCACAAAATAAGTACAAGATCATGACAATCAGGCTGGTAAAGAGGTGAGGCGCTTGTTCAATTCTTATAAAACTAGAGACCAACTCTACGGTCACAAGTCACCTGCTGTTTAGCTATATAGAGGCTCTCTATCTCTTCCTGCAACCCTGACCACCGCTAGCTCGGACTCTGTTTCCTATACGCCATCGCTAGTATCATACCATCCAAGAAACAACTAGATAATCTTCTTAATTTATAAAGTAAGCTACGGAACAAAAGACAATCAAATACTTTTTGCAATGATCTTAAGAAACGCTAAGATTATGAGGTCATGATGCTCTCCATCCCACTGGTACAATCCAGCAATCACTTCTTACATAAATAAATTGAATAATCTATTAAGTAGTGTTTGAGACCAAACTGCATAAAAAACCAGTCACTATGCACTTTACGATTTTAGCTCAACAGGTTATGGATATAAATGTTGTTATTGCGAGCGCTATCGATTTAAGTTATGCCGGCACCAGTTGCTTTGCTCACCCCTTAGGGAAAGTAATGTAATAGAGTTCTGTTGCATTCATAAAGTTGAAGAACTGTATTCAGTAGACGCAAAACATCGTTGGAAACGTGTCAGTGAGATCATTGTCTTGACAGACATTATATTAACAACGTAAAATCAAATTTCTCAAGATGAAAATATCGTCTAAGTGTTCAAACACATACCAACGAAGGGGTTTAAATTAAGTAAGATGAAAAAAAAAAAATTAGTAGAAACACAAATACAGGTTGCTTAGTATAAGCTTCCTTCTTTTAAATTACTTTGCAGCACGGACTTCGGTTTAGTTTGGGCTGTTCTAAAGATAATTACTCTGTAAGTCCACAGTGCCCTCTCTGTTCTGGTTATCGTAACATAGATTGCCGAATCGTTTGAGTAAAAACAAAACGAATAAAATTAACAGTTGTATAATAAGAAGGAATGTTATCAAATCCAAGATCAATCGAGCGCATGTATGCAATGTACTTGTGAAAGTACCGCCTACACTATATTTTAGCAAAGTGCTTTTAGTATCAGTAATTCGTATTTATATAACTCACTACCTGACTATAGCCAACAATGCACCAGAATGTATGCCTTACAAAGTGGCTGCTTGAAGAAGAAAAGAGTAATAACGTGCAAAATTCAGTAACTATAAAATTTCATTTCATATTTTGTGGTAAATGTAACATACCGAGTTATTCTAGGGACTGGGGTTTATTTATAAACGTTACTTAAAGTTAAGAGACGTTTAAACGTCATAAATGTATGGTTAAACAGTCGCTAATCATTACTTAACTTTAAGCAACGTTTATAAATAAAGGGAGCAGTCTTTAACGCTCATTTTATGTACGTTTATATATATATATAATATTATATCGCTCGTATCTAGTTTATACTTCCACCAATCACGTAATCCTTTCATAATAATAAGTTTGCAATTGCGACTCTGCAGGTCCGAACAGTATGTATAGTCAGACATGTTTGTTCTGTATTCTAGCGAATGACGAAAGGAAGTTTAGAAGCTAGCATTGTTACAGTCAAACGCTGAACTCTTCTATTTGCTATTGCTTTTTGAATTTGCTACCAATATCTATAACAGTTGGTTCAGGATTTTAAACAAAAATAGCAAAACAATAATTCACAGTTCTCAAATCTTTTGTGTCGAGATACAGAATTAAAAAACTAGGCTCCCAATAATACAATAAAGATGACGCTTAGTTTATAGAAAGTGTTGTTCTTAATCGAACGAATAAAAACTCTAAACCCGCAAGAGGCTCTGTGGGGAGGACGGAAATGCTAGCGAAAGTGGTACCTTCACTTTCAGCTCACTTGCTTATTTGTATGTAACTAACATTATTTACGAGTACTGGCTTTTACCGCCTCAACAATAATCTATCTATAGTAGAAGGCACTTCCTTGTTCCTTCGCTTTAATTCCTAGATCGTACAAAGTCGGTCTGATTTTTCCTGTTCCTATATAGAGAAGGTAAAGCTCGCTCTGACGTCACGGGCACATTGTTGCTGTCGTAGAACTGTGGGTGTAGCGAAGCAAACGTCTGTTTAACCTTTCGCACATTGTAGGCGTGACAGGTCTGTATGGACTAGCTCTTATTTAGCTACAACATTGTCCCAGGAACCCACGCGACTCGCGACAGGGGTGACTTAAAATCGTAATGAAGTTTCTACTGTGGTTGATCGTGTTAGAATAAAACTCTGTTGACGTTTTTGGCACAGTCTATTTCGACACTGCGCTCTTAATAAGTAAAGCGATATTCTTTGTTTGTTCCATCGATCAAAGTTACAATTACATTTTAACGTGAGTACCTACTTGCTTAGTAGAATGAACGTTAACTTTGGGATAAAAGAGGCGAAGGCTTCAATTTCAGTAAAAAATCAGTCATACGTTCCGATTGCCAAACTCACAAAGTGTACCTCAGCGTATGTTATAGGCCGATCCTTACGAGATGATGCTGGTTAATACATTTAAAGTTCTGTCAGCCACGTCGGGTTTAATGTAAGTATACACATGTTCTGATAGGATCATAATCACAGGAATATAGTATTTTTCGCAGAAAAGTAGCCTATGTCACTTTCCGGTCCATTAACTACCTCCATTAAAAAAATCACGTCGATCCGTTGCTTATTTTTTGCGTGAAGGAAGGGCAAACTAACAAACACCCTTTCGCATTTTCATGATGAGAGGTAAGGACATAAGGATTGAAGGAAAACTATTAAGAAAAAAATTATTATAAGAATTGTTATCAAAACGAAACCTGTTCGTGAAACAATGTGTTTAGTTCAAAGAACCCTCGGAGAGTTATCCCAGCCGGTTTCGCATTATTCCCTCAACTAGAAATCCAATCTTAGACCGCTGATAAGATCGCGCTAGACGGACGTAGCTAACAATTACGTACGACGCCTAGGCTTATTGAAACTGTAACTCAATTGCTGCTCTCGGCTTCTTAGCACTTTATTACTAATTTTACCTGATCACATAGTTGATATAGTACTTAAAGTACTCAGGCCACCATGATATTATTGAGTTTTTAAGTATCGAGTAAACTAATACCTACAGTTATGACTCGAATACAGAATATGCGAGTTTAAGTTATCTCTCAATGTTGAAAAAACTCAGTCAATAGACTCTACGAGTTCTAGCCTTATCTCGATATTCTAAATAAACGTACCTACGCACGGTATTTTCCTGGGCTTGTTTACGATTTCCTGGTACAAAGATGAGGTACGACTTACAAATGATGGCATTTATTAATACAGTGGTACTTAAAAATCTCATATTTATAGTCTTATCTTAACGATGTGTTTAATTATTGGTCTGTACATAACTTGATTGACCTTTACTAAAATATTTTCTCAACTAAATACCTACCTACAGAAAGTAGTGTGCGTATTCCTGGAAGCAAAAATTTTCACTGCAGTAGATTTCTGTAGTCATAAATACCATCTATTTAACCTCTACTATACAGGGTCAAATTAAATTAGCTAGCGAAACTCCGCAGACGTGATGGGTATAGAAATCTAAAAACAAAAAATAAAGCAGTGATGTTTTTTTTGAATACACTAAAAACGGTCGATGACCCCATAAAAATATCATGAAATTAATGTTTTTTTTTGTTTTATCATGTTTAGATATCGATACTCATCACGTCTGCGGAGTTTCGCTAGCTAATTTTATTTGACCCTGTATATCGGTTTTTCCTGTTGAATTCTGAAATAGGTATGACGGTTTTTTACCCACATAAAAACAATAGAATTGAATGCATTTATCTGCATAGAACAGTTTAAAAATCACGATTTTTCACATTGGTTAATAAATATGAGTCACGATCAACACAAAACTATTACAATACGTCATTCCATTTTAATTTTACAGAAACACATCGATCTTTATGATAAATAAACCGCTTATGCAAAAGATAAGCTCATTATTATGATAGAAGAAATCTAGATAGGTACCTACCTAAGAAACCCAAAATACTTACATATTTAATAAAGTAAATATTTTCAACGGAAGTTGTGTTATCTAATCACTTTGGCTCTGAAAACTGTTACCTATAGGTACCTACTTATGGTAGGTATGTAGAAAATTAAATAAAGAACTCGCTTCCTAAAAAAAGTTTTGTGAATGTTTGTGAATTAATGATATTGACACAGATTTATTAGTATGAAGAATTTTTATCATAAATGTTTTTATAAGTAGGAGGGAAAAGCGAAATGTGGGTGTAAGTAGATATGTACTATAAACACACAGGGTTGGGCAGTATTTGAATTACTTGTAATTGAAATACGTTTTTGGTATTTGTATTTCCAATACTTCTTAAAAAATATTTTTTAATTGGTATTTCAAATACCTGACGCTGAGGTATTTTATTGTTAGTATTTCAAATACTGACGCCTTCAAAATACATCTTGACATAAATACTTTTAGCGATATTATTAATGTAAAAAATAAGCTGATTTATATCTACATGAACTAAAAACACTAAAATCCAGAGAACTAAATGACAATCTTTAGATTTGGCAACACTGTGCCTGTACTGTAGTAAATTTTCAAGTAGATTATCATGTCAATTGTCATTTTTCTTCTTATGCCTGGGCCGCACACATCGCGATAATATTCTGCGATTAAAACTTCGCCTTCAGCCTTCGGCAAATGTGCATGGCCTCTGCCGGCCTCTCATGGCATGCATGGTTCTCTGAAGTTTATCGTGATAACAAACGCAAAACATCAAAATGGACGCAACGGTCGTATAATATTTTGTGGCAGAAAATAATAATTTTCTACATTAACAGGGTTAAATAAGAAAAAAGCGAAGAAAAGGCGACAGTGGATCTGTAGAAAGATTGTTTTCTTTAGCAGGGTTTATTAATTCCCCAACAAGAGGCTGTTTATCTGACGGTACATTAAAAAATGTAGTGTTCATGAAAGGAAATTCTTCTTTTACTGATTAATAGGCTGAGCTGGATTAGTTATATACATTGCCTAACATCTGGGCCCTATACCACAAAACTTTACAAATCTACTATATGAAAAAATTGTACTATTTTCCATATAAAAAGTTATCAATTTTGTCAAATTGTATGCTTGTAAAGTTTTCTGATATAGGGCTCTGTACCTAGTACTTTACCATATTTCAAAAGATGTCAGCATCATTGACGGGGTCTGAAAGGGCCGATGCCTGCCGGGGTCGCGGATTGTTCGAAAGAGTTACCGTGGCCCTGGCGCACAGGCAACTGAAGGAACACGGGTGGGGTTTAGTCAGTAAGAGTCTGACACGCCCTTCCGCTCCGCCCAGAGCGGGAGAGGTCATTTGATGATTTCCAAACCAAAAAAAAAAAAAAAAGTGTGCAAGATAAAGTCGTTCTTACATTAGGGCATTACGAAAAATTTATTATGTAATGTATTTTGTAATTTGAATTTGAAATAAAAAGGGTTAAAATACTGTATTTTGTATTTAATATTTCAAATACACGACTTGAAAATATTTTGTATTTCGTATTTTAAATAGGTACATGCGAAGAAGTATTTTATAATTTGTATTTTAATTAAAGCAAAGCATGCATTTTGCCTAAGCCTGGGTACACCACTGCCTAACTCTTCGGGGATTACAGGCGCGGTGTTGTGTTATGTCACCTTCATAAACTCAAAATAACAAATAAACTATAGAAAATCAATTAATTGAAAAATATTTTTTATATACTGAAACCTTGTAACTAAAAGGCCAGAAAGTAATTGCATGACCACAATAAAATTACTTCAATTGTTTAATGTTTAACCAGCTGATCAGTCGTATTTATTATTAACGACGTCAAAACAGCTTACGTACACTCGAATTAAAAACACGTACTTTGTAGTGTAGGCATATACCTTCATACGTTAGACGACATGCACGAATTATTTAATTTGGTTACGTAGCACTATTTTACCTACCTATAATAAATGTGAATGCATAAATGCACGTAACTATAATTTATAACCTTTTTAAACAGTTCTTCCTGCATACATTCTCCGTTCCCAAGACATTTCCTCTCCCTACAGGAACGAGTTTCGAAATATTAAAGTGTGTAAACTTACTAGTGTTTCTAATCGGTTAGTAACAATTTACAAATCAAACCATAACGCTATGTAATGGAGTTTGCAAAGAAACCGTTTTGAACTAGTTTTAAAAACATTTAACATTGCATAATTTATGTAGGTATAATTTTGGCTATTTTATCACCTAGTGTACAAAAATATCTTGTAGTTGTATCGATACAAAAAAAAATACCAAGGTAAAAAAAACGTAAATTATATTTTCCGGAAAACTTCATATAAGAGATCCGAGCAGACGAGCTTTACCATTCTGTACATGTATTTGTCTTTAAGAGCTATGCATAGATAGGCATTCATTATAGCATTTTTTTTTTGCATTCCGTTTTCGCAACTAAAGCATCCGGCAATTAACAAGAACGAACAATGCGAGACTCGAAAATTGGAATTTTGACATACATAGAATGGAATTCGCCCCTCGGTTGCCTTCTCATATAATTATGCAACTGCTCTACTACAATAACAATGGAAACGATAAGCGTATGTGGGCTAACAGTAGTGGTAAGTATGGTGAAAGTGTCCGAGCGGGTCCGCGAAGGTCGCCACGCTGCCGGCCGCGGTGACGCGCTCCTCGGGCAGGCGCGCACGCATCGCCGTCGCTGACATTACCGATCCAAATGTCATACAAATGTCAACGTTTACTCGTGATTGTAGACTTGTGCTCCGCTAGTCGTAAATACAATTCAAAACGTGGATGTGGAAGCTGTTACATGCCATACCCTTTCAACAGAATCAACGATCGTGTTTGCGGCAAAGTTGCCGATGAAAATGCAAGCGGCTCGTTCATTCTATATGAAAATGTTGCATGCAGCGATTTATGTAAAATATTTAAAAACACACATTAAAATAAAATGTCCCTGTTATTAGAACAGGTGCAAGATTGATACGAGTGACGCAAATGGTTGATTGTAATACATTTGTGTATTATGTCTGAATTAATACAATACGATTATTTTTATCGCTGTTATGTGTTAAATACACGACTGACAATGAAATATATGAGTTTGTTTTTCTATGGATAGTTTTTTAAATCATATAGGCGTGCACAACCGCCTGATTCTAGATTCTAGATTTACATCGTATCGATTATTGAAAATCACTTCCAGCCTCAGTCATCATGTGTTATCCATTTAGCTAACTAACCTTCATGGTTTTAGTAATTAAAGAAGAAGTGTAATTAAGTTGTTTTGTAAATCAGTATTACTGCTATTATATAATGCAATGTTGCAAATGTGTGCATAATTGGTGTGGTTGATTCAGCGTGCACGTGCGAATCGCACGCGATAGTGGCGGCGGGGAGCGCACCGCGGCGCACGCTGCACCCAGCTAGAGAGCTCCGCAACCAAAACATCCGGATGTAGGCACTGCTGCATTTTTCTGCCTCATGTAGAAAACCTAATTTTGCGTCTTAATGGACGTAAAACATTTACAACAGATACTGGATACGTTACTTGAGTCTTGATTAGGTCGTAAATCTTATTTTGACAACATATTATTTAAGGACAAATTGGTTTAAAAGAAAATAAAGAAATAAGTAGGTACAGCTGATCCGCATAAAATATTTTCATGTAACTGCGACTTATCGTCAAAGGTCAGAGCTACAATATTCTTAATCATGTGTCAAACATTGAAACCTTTAAATGTAGGATTGTAACATAGATTGTAACTTTACGGTTAATAATGATTAGGTAGTAAATGTTTACGAATTATTACTCTATTGTAAACTTGTGTTGCTTAATAATAAATAACAACATTAACTAATCTCTAAAAACATGTTATTAAAACAATAATTTAATTGCTAAAAGCAATTATTAATTAGTTTTAAAGTTGATATTTTTCATTGAAACACCCATTAACTCTTAGAAACCGGTCTATTTAAAGTGGAACGATACCCATAGTTATTGGCGAGCGAAACTGGCCAGTCAATCTCGAAACCAGGGCTACGGGCGGCGTTCTTTAAATGAATAATTAAACACGTGCTTGCACTGCTCCACTCATAGCATTAATTAAGTGAGAGTAGTCGCTCTACCTTATTGCTTCAGTATAATTAGCTTTAGTCTAGAATAACATTTTGTCAGAGTGCAGTAGTTTATTGCCCCTACCAACAAGACTCTCTAAGCAAACATAAATACATGTAGCGGTATGCTAAAACATACACGAATAAGTGCAAACAAGTTTAAAAGGAAAACAAAAATAAATAAAAAAGCGTAGCCCTAGGGTTTACGCCGTAGCCGCGTAGCATCTTTCGTAGCGAAGATGACGTGGCACAGAAAGCTAACTCCTTCGTACAACTTTATGTTAGCAACAGAGCTATGCATGTTTTCGCAACCATAAAATGGTAAACAGGTTGTCTAGCAGATAATATGCAATTTTTAGTAAATGCAGATCAAGTCAGCTTTCTAGCTGACAGGGATCACCTTCGTAGTGAGAACTAAGGTACAACTGGTATGTTATAATTTTCAATCATAATTATTTTTAAGTTAGTGCTAATAATGAGTGTGACATATTCAGCTTGCGAAACCGCCAACAATTTGACTTGCCGCCTATTGCTTCGGTTAATTAGTTAGGCATTAAGTAAGTCCATTATGCATGTAAAGTTATCGGTCGAAATAACTAAGAACCGACCGATTGATTTGAAATTTTTATTAAACCTATGTATAACACGAATCATTGAAACAAATACTGAATATGTAGCGTGGTAGATATTACCTATAGCTGTTACACTAGATTACCACTCTTTTTGACCTGTTGCTATAATCCGTGCTATAGGCTAAATAAATATCGATGGTTGATTTGTCTCTGAATGTAGATGTTGCTTGGCATTCATTGATATCATTTTATTTAAATCTTTGACTATATGAGACTTTTTAACAATAAACAATGTTAATAATTATGAGCACTGATCAGTGATACGTTATTTCGGTTCAATGGAATCAGGAAAAACACTAACAATCTAAGTATACCGTTAATCAAGCACTTCTACAGCTTATCGAGAATCATAAAACTAAAATGGCGCGCCGGGTATGTAGGTACAATGTATACAGTGTATGTAGTGTATAAGCGTATCATTTGTAGCGCGGCGGGCGCCGCGTGGGCGCCGCGCCTGTCGCCGACCACCGGCGGCGCCCATCCCACACCCCCACCCAGAAAAAGGACACAGAAGCGCCATTTAGAACAATGATAATTAAACTATAAATAAAACTGTTGAAAAACCGCATTTACGTGTGTACAGAGTGACTCTTGTGAGGAATGAGAGGAGTTACTTTTGCGGCTCTTTATACCTTTTAAAGCTTCCTCAACCAACAACATAGTGACCTCTGGCAAGAGCTACCTTTAGCTGACCAACGAGATCATGGCCAGCGATAGGTACTTCTTACCTGACCAGCTTAATCACTACCGTTACTTCACCAACGTGGGGCAATCTTGAGTACCTTTCTGCGACTGTCTAAGCAGAGCTCAGTCATCATCATCATGATCAGCGTATAGCAGCCCACTGCTGGACATAGGCCTCTCCAATTGCATGCCATGCAGCTCGGTTCTCGGCAACACTCATTCAGCAGCTGCCAGCCACCCTGCGAAGATCGTCGCTCCACCTAGCCTGAGGGCGTCCTACCTTACGTTTGCCGATTCGCGGTCTCCACTCAAGAACACGTCTACCCCACGAAGCACTTGTTGTACACCGTGGTCTACCCCAACGGTCATCGATTCTACGGATGGCCGGCCCATTACCACTTCAGCTTGCTTATTCTGTGAGCTATGTCGACAACTTTGGTTCATTGACGGATCACCTCATTCCGGATTCTATCCCTCAGAGAGACTTCAAGCATACGTAGCATTCCATAGCTCGCTGAGTGACCCTGAATTTGTGGACCAGCCGTACCGTGAGTGTCCACGTTTCGGCTCCGTAGGTCCTAACAGGCGGGACGCACAGCTCAGTAGTTTCCGACTATTCCATACTCCGTAGCAACTGTCAATGCGAAACATTTTTTGGCTTCGGGAATGGTTCTTCTGACCCATTCACAGTGTCCGGCGCCCCAACTGACCATGTACGACATCTCGCATCACTGTCATTACGTTCAAACTAGCTACAGCCCACAGTCACCACCCGACACTGGCTATTAACGGCTATTCAAATTTCACCAGTGGACGTCATCGACTGCGTCAAAAATTGTTATCAAGTTGAAGGACGACATTTTCATACGTATTTGTTGAATAAACTGCTGTGTGGGTTGGTACTTGTAGGTACTTATACTTATACAAACGTAAAAGTGATAAGGTTACCTAATTTAATGAAAATAGTAGGTATCTAAAAAGGCTCAAAATCTTTAAAATATTTGAAATATGTACTTGTAAGTCCACGCAAGTATCATGCATAAAATGCAAGAATACATAAGTAAGTAGGCAGTTGCATATTGCATGTTCTTTTTTGGAGTAAAGCCAAAACAAGGTTCTTATTAGACGGATTCTGTTAGAAATAACTTAAACGTAAACAAAAAATACTTTCAGTAAACAGCTACAAAATAATCTCCTATTCTGTGAGGTGGGGTTCTGAAGATGTAACCCGGTCACGTCAATAAACGTACACGTGGTAACCTTGAAGAGATTCAGCCAAACAATCAACAGGTGTCTCGGACGTTAACGAAGATACTTGAAAACTTAAAAATATAACATAGATTTCCGTCAAAATAGGATTATGGTTCTTTTTATCTGCTGCTTTTATTTACTTTTCCATTTTGTTTACTATTTCTACCTAAAATTGGGCCACAACAAATTTGCCAGTATAATTAAAAGTACTTATATAAAAATTAAAAAAATATATATTACCTTTATACACTGGTGGCTGCAGCTACATGCGGCTTAAAATATAATTTACAAGGTGCACCTATGTAATGAAAAGTTTATTTGTTTCAGATATAAAAATGCCCCAGTGGGCGAGCGCGGAGGGCGGGGGCTCGGAGGCCGAGTCGCCCGACCAGATGATGTTGTACTACGAGGACGAGACCTCTCAGTATTATGACAACAAACCTGATATTGCAGATAAAATTGAACAAGCAGGAGGTCAGATATTTGAATAAAATTTTTGTGACTAAGTAATAAGGTGCATGGCAACAGAATCCACCGTATGTCTATACTATAGAATATGGGATTTCGACAGTGAAAACAACTTTATAAGAAGCTTTTATAAAAAAATACGAGTTACTGAAAAATTTATATTGCGATCCTTTACATTGGCGTAGCACTGGCGTAGGCGTATAATTCTACACATCGCGGATGTTGGTGTCAGGGGGTCTACTCTCTAAGTCCTAAAACGAAGATACGGCCTCGTCCGAAAGGTTTTGATGCGTCAAAACAAGTGTCAAATTAAATTTCGGACGGGCTATTAACACGTCGTGCGTAGGGACAGCTGTGAAATCATGTTGTCATTCATTCTTAGTTCGGAAACCGAATTAATCTTATGTCCGTAAGTGATACGGAGTTGGAAATGTCTGTAACTTCGGCTGAAACTACGGACTTCGCGCTTATGGAGTAGACCCCCTGTAGTCTACCGCACCTCTAACTTCAAATTCGTCTAACGAGTTTTAGGAATTCGAGTGCACAAATGTGACGATGATTAAAGGAAATAATATTTTAGAAATGAATCTACATGGATATTGAATTTTAATTTATTATTATAATACGTACAACCGTCGGAAAGCACGGAGCAGATAAGGGCATTTCGAAAATCACCCGTAGCCGTGCGTACAAATCGATTAGTCTGGACTCGCGCTCTTACGCAAATAGTTTATCAAGCGTGCAGCCGCGTCACGTAATGCCCAAGTTTCGTACAGAGCAGCTGACTTGTTGCACAAATGTTTAAGTGTTCCCACTTCGATATCGTGTCGCTGCCAGCTTCGCGGTTGCCAACGGTTCGTGACGGAGAATGTACTAACGTTCAGTCGCAGAGGTGACGTATGCAATTATGCATACAACAGCTTATTTTTGATAAACTCACGCTCACGTTTTTACTTTCTTTATTACGTGGCTTATCTCTATTTAATTAGTATTTGTTCCTAACAAAGTGTGCATAGAAGGTTTTTTCGACAAACTATTTGCATTATCTTTCCGTTTATAACATTATAGATAGAAATAATTTAAACGTCGTTTATCAATGCTTTACATAATTAGCAATTTAAACAGGAAAAATAACGTTTCAGAATTCTACGACAGCGGCAGTGGCAGCGATGAGCAAGTGGCGCGTCGCGTTTGCCGGCCCAGGCGCGCGGCCGCAGGCTCGTCGTCGTCCGCGGCCAGCAGCAGCGGCCCCGCAGGGCCCACGGGCCCCGGCCGGCGGCGACGCTGCGGCATCTCCGCGCGCGAGCGCAACCTTCGCAGGCTCGAGAGCAACGAACGGGAACGAATGAGAATGCACTCTCTAAACAGAGCCTTTGAGGTAAGCATCAATCAAAATCAAATCACAACGACCACAATCCGTATCCGCCTACAATAAGCATTTTGGCTTGACTTAGATTCTTTCATGTTCTAGGATCTCCGGCGGGTAATACCACACGTCAAGAAGGACAACCGGAGTTTATCAAAAATAGAAACTCTAACTTTAGCCAAAAATTATGTGAAGGCCTTAACGAATGCAATTTGCAACATGAGGGGAGAAGTTCCTCGATACCAGTATGTATATTACATTAACTCCTAGTAGTTTCACTTTGAGCAGAATTGTAACAATTAACTTGAATAATATGATCTGAAAAATTAATAAGCATGTTAATCTCATTTTCAGATTTAACAGTGACGATGAAAACGTAGAGCCTGTATTCGTGTTAAATCGAGACCAGGAACAAAACAACAACGTGCCAAGTGATCAGGACCGAGAAGACTCCAGCTCGGGCTCCCGCAGCTGCCTCTGACACAGACGCACTAGTCCTCGCCTCGCTCTCCTCGTGTGCACCGCCAGCTCTCCCACTATACTGACATGAACAAACACAATTACTAAAGGATAACATTCAAGACAAATGCATGCATTGTGCATCGTCTTAATATGTGTGCATATTATACCAATATTTTATTCTCGATAAGAAAAAAATATCGAATATTATTTTTGCAGTCCAGGCATTTTATATTCCTAACATTCTTATCGTAGCAAAATGACACTTGTAGCAGACAGCAGCCGTAGCAGTCGTAGCCCTCAATCCAACTTACTTAAGGTGGATGTTTACTTACATACCTATAGCTAGGCCCTAGCGGACGAAAAGGAAACATTGAGGTAATGAAAGAACAAAAAGTAATAAGAGCGAGTAAAGCGTTTAATCTTATAAGTTACGGCCAGAGAAAATTATTTAGATAAAGTTGTTTCAAGAAGAAGTATTATGATGAAACTTAACAAAAATATACTTCGATACCTGTAATAGCACACCCAAAGACCAATGGTACGAATTAATTACTAGATGTAAAAATATTGTAATCGTTATTTAAGCATGTTATTAAAATGACATTAAAAAAGCAAAAAAAAAAGACACGATTGGTTGCTGTATAGTATTTGGTAGTCGGATGCCTAATCTCTTCATGTATGTGTCTAATTCTACATAAAGGTACCATAAAATAATAATATTAGAACGATCTACCTACATACTTTATTTATTTCGAAAGCAATAGAATTAAACTCAACAAAAAACAAAGAAATGTAAAAAGAAATACTGTAGCTACCCTACCCCTACATTTTATTAATACATAGACCTACCCAATCATAACTAACCTACAGCATTTATGCCTACACTTAATGACATAGTGCGGTATGTCAATTAATGAAATATTGTTATCAACAATCAAGGGAAACTAAAAATCAGATCTCAAAGTTATTCCAATTACCTACAAAGTTAGAATAGTAAAGTGTTTGTGCTAACACTTAATTTTATTTATCGTCTGTTGTAAATTGATTTTTCTCATGGTGCCAAAATGATCGCTTACATAAAAATTGCTTTTGCTATTATTATATCTACCAACTAAATATCAATTCTGTCTACAGGTAAATAGTCAATTCACGTTTATAGGATTTTCGATGAATTAAGTATAATAAAGAGATGTCAGTAATTTGTGATGCGTGCAACAATTTTCGTTAACAAAGATTTACCTACATCGTATTTTAAAGGCATCGTCATAGAGTACCTACGATCTTTTACGTTATTAAAATATTATAATTAACGAAATCTCAACTTATAGTTACCTACCTACCTTTGAGTTTATTTAAGTTTAGTTTATAATTTAAATAGGTACATAATTGTTTAAGTACATACCTACATTAAGAATGTTGGCAAAAACCACTTAGATGGTAACTGATCATTCTTAATTAAGCATTTTTACAGTCATTGTGACTTAGCTCTATGTATCAAGTAGGTACCTAGTTATAATATAAAATGTGCAAATGGTTTTTTTGTATTTTATGCAAACAATTTGTGATTAAATTATATGACAATTATATCTGCGAGAACATTAAATACATGCTTTATTTATTTTAATCTACTTATCCCTTATTATGGTTGCTGACCATTCTTTTTTTATACATGTAGATTTTAGGTATAGTAGGTACTTATATATCTACCGTGTATGTACGGTGAGACGGGTACGTGGGTTATTAAAAACCCTAGGTACTTACTGATCGGTGGCTATTTTAGGTTAATAATTTGCGAGGAATGCGGCAGAATCGGCTCATTAATACAGTAGCGAAGTGTGGTTGCTACAAACCAGGTCCTTCCTTCATTTCTCGAGTGAAGTTTGACTATCTTCTACACTATGGAGATAAGACAGCAGGCAGTCTCTTAAGTTGATAAGTAGGTATATATTCTACAGAGGAATAACCAAAGTACCGATTGAGCATTACTGAACTGAGGGGTTCCTAAGTTCATTTCCCAGGTTGAACAGTGTTCTTGGGTTTTTCCATCCGGAATTTCTCAGCAGCAACCCAAATTGTGACTTTGAACCCGGTTTTTCTAATACAGGCGAACCTATTGCCATTGCAATAGGTTCGCCCTGTATTAGAAACATGGTAGGTACCTTATGGTGAAATGTGAGTCATACCACATTTTAAGCAAAATAACAATCAAGAGGCTGTAGTTGTGAAGATTTGACCTGGAATTGTGTATTGTGGAAGGAATATCCCTACCTACACTTACCTAGTAGTGAAGCAACCTTGAAATCGCGAAGAAAAGGAAGCTGTTCCATACAATGTGTTCACATAATTATCTCGACAAAAAGTATGGAACTGGGAACTACTTAGGGCGACCGAGGGGCGTATCTCTAGAGCGCGGGGAGGAAGCGACGACGTCAAGCCGCAAACTGCGCGCTTCGGCAAACATCGTCACCGTTCAGAGATACTTATGTTGGAAGAGCGGGCACCGATCCAAGTCGCAAGAGACCTAGGATGGACCTAGGACTCTGCTAGCGGCCGAACTGTAGGTAAAGCTTATAGCTATAGCCTACCTACAGAACGGCTCTTTTTTTTTCGCGTCTTATTTTGGGCTTGGTTCTATAGTGCGTTGCCGTTGTTTATAATAATTATGAGTTACTGACCCTTTTCAGGACCCTTTCAGGCTTTTGAGTTATTTCAATTACACCTTGTTTACGCAGGTTACCTATATGAGCGATGTGCTATGTATCACAAAAAAAATATCTGTAAGAATAAGATTATGGCCTAGACATATAGACCTATGCATACCTACCTATGTATAGATCGACTAAACTAAAATTGCGCGCCTCACTACTTAGGTATTCTAACCTTTTTTTGCATTTGGAAATCCTCACGGATGTTCTCTGGGTTTATCAGACTTTTATGCTAAGCGCACACTACGATTTTATTCGTTGTGATTTTTTAACTGCCAAATAAAATAGCAAACGAAAATAATTTTTCAAGTGAATTCTAAAGCGATTTTTTACCGTGGTGCGCAGGCTCTAGTATATTTTTGATTTGCGATTATTATCCGCAACTATTAAGATTCGTAGTATGCACGTAGCCTTACGGTCGAGTACAGTACACAAGTTTAGTGGTAGGTAATTTGCAGGATGTACAGACTGCAACGCAATAAAGTGAATAAGCTGATGAAGCTTATGATAATGGCTATATTAGAAGAGGTGGATGAAAAAATTTGTGTGATAAAGAAAAAGCAGTGGGTACGAAAATGGATTAGGTTCGTAGCTCCTAGTTCATCTTTATAGGTATAGAGATGAACTAGGAGCTACAAATTGTCTTCTGAAGGAATTAGCATTAGAAAGTCCCAAAGAATACTTCGATAGTTTGAGAATATACCTACCTACCTAATAAATGATAGTTGTGTAAATTTTCTGTTTATGAAAATACAGGTGAACATTCAGCATAAAGACATCCATCTAATAAGTGTAATTGCAGTAATTACAAAATTACAGGCAGTTTTTACTTTCTTGCTACTGGATGTAGTTTATGGACATACACATATAGGTATTTCGACCCGGAAAATCAACTCTTTCCGAATTCATCACAGAAGTTTCTGAAGCAATCAAGCAAATACAGTCCTACTTAGGAAGAATGCTTCATTTGTTTGTTTTTATACACTCATGTTCCACATATTTAAAAACAAAAGTTGTTTCTTCGCTCCAGTGAAACGACATTTTTGCGGCAGCTAATGAAATGACCTCAACTTACTCGACTCGACTCGACTAATTTCGACAGGTACAGACTTGTGTAGCCGCTCATCCAGTGAGCACTTGAGCAGTGACGCATGGCATGGAAGGGGGGCTATATTCGCCCGAAAAATAAAACAAAATGGATTGACTCGACTAAAGCACTTACTAAAACTTAATCGAGTAGATTACATTTTTGTTGTTTAGACATAATTAGTTACTTACTAAATTACTCGTCACTTAACTAAATTCCTAAAATAGTCCGAACCAGGCCTTAACTACAGGAAGACTAATTAGTCTGTGACTACAGGTCATGTCATAGTACTCATAGTACAAGAGAATAATATAGTTTGTTTTTTTTAAATCCCAGATAGTAATCTAACATTGGAAGTCTTTTTCTTGTGTCATGTCAAATATAAAATAAGAGTTTTAGCGAGTTTTACACATGTTTTACATTACACCCTCAGATTACACCTGCCAAATTACTACTATTTAACATAGACAATTATTTATTTATTTTGTAAACATTATTTTGAGTCTTGGCTTCTTGTATTTTAAGCTAACTAAAACTAGAGTTGGAAGACAAGAAAAGTAAAAAAAGACGTACAGTCGTGTAATGCTAGATACAACCGCAGCGACTGATCACCCCGTCACCCGGCGACTCACTTGCGATTTTAGTAATGCCTTTCTGAATTCAGCAAGTGAATGATCTGGAAATTCAAAATCAACTTGGCTCCAAACAACCAACGCATGTCAGTGAGAAACAAGCGACTTAAAAAAAACCACACAAGTTGATGGCAAAAAACGAAAATACACAACCAAGGACACCGATTTCCGAAATTAAAGTTATTTATCACTTTGCAATGTTTTTTTTGGAATTCGTTTGCTTTTGCTGTGAGACATTTAATGCGGACGCGACTCTTTCGCAGAGTTACGAAATTTAGTATGGTATTAAATTAATATATATTTTTTAAATAAAGAATTATTTTTGTTAAGAAACCCTCCTTTCCTACATATTTTCTATACAAAATAGTTTAAATGTGTCACATCTTCCAGGCGTCCCGCGACGACTCAATTTCTTTTTGTATATTTTTATATTTTTCACTTTTTATTTATGGTACCGTCGTCAGCACATCAAGTTACCACAAACTGTCAGATTTTCTCATTCGATTTTGAACTTATCCACTAACATTTTAAGGTTTAAAATCGTTTGGAGAAATTTGACAGTTTCGTGTAGTTTGACCTGCTGGCAACTGTACCTACCCCACACAAATTCGTATACCACTACTTCCTATGTTTTCAGTGATAGGAAGTTATTCTATCGTCAGCAACATACACTAGGTGGAGAAAATACATTTTTTTAATTATTTTGAACTAAAGTTCTTAATAATTTATTACAACCTAGCCTATCTAATAACTAATAAGCAACCTAACTTTAACTTATTATTTTACGTGATAGTTTACGTTACAACTAAGAATAGTGCATTACTTAAAACTAGTTTCAACCAATCAAATGGCTTGAATCTAGTTTTAAGTAATGCTTGAGTATTGAGTAACGTTCTGTAATACGGGCCTTAGAATCTGATAATTAATAAAAACACTTTGCTTACACATTATTCATCCACTACACTAACTCAAATGGTATAGTTATCTTTAGCCTACACACTATGTCTGTGTTGTTTAGCAGCTGAATTGCCTTGACATTCACATGTCGAAGAAGTTTATGGTCGTGGGCTTCAGCAAATTTTTGGATGACAGTGGTGACGAGTTCCATTTTAAGGTCACCGTGGAGGTCGTCATTTCTAATGTACCATGGTGCATTTATAGCATACCTGTGTACTTTATTTTGGAATTGTTGGATTATTTTAACCGTACTTCGTTTAGTACAGCCCTAAAGTTGGATATACGTCCAAATTGGCATAAGAATATGCTTGTTTAATATAATTTTATTATGTATTATTAGGCAGGATTTCCTTCCGAGTAACCAATACTCATTTTTATAACGTATGTCGAGTTCCTGTATTTTCATTTTGACGTGAATTTTCCAACGCAGTTTGGCGTCAAGAGTTATGCTAAGGTATTGTGCTGTATTAGCATAAGGCACTTGCATGCCGTTTATATGTATAGATATATAAGATATATAGATGGGTGGTAATCACAGTGTTTGTTAGTGAAGTCAATATGAATTGATTTTGCCTCATTCAGTTTGATCTTCCACTTTTGTGCCCAGTCATAAACTTTGTTCACAGCTAGTTGAAATTTTTCTACTGCTTCTTTGTGGCTTGATCCGGTAGCCATAATAGAAGTGTCACCTGCAAAGGTCGCAATGGTGTTGTTTTTCAGATCTGAGATATCACATGTGTATAGCAAGTACAGGAATGGGCCTAACACACTTCCTTGTGACACCCCAGCTTTTATAGTTTTTAGCTCGGAATATGCATCCTCTTGCCTTATTCTAAACATTCTGTTACATAAATATGATTACAGAACGTCTGCAAATTCTGGAAGTTTCTGATCTGAGTTTATATAATTTGTAAGTTTATAATCTGAGTTTATATACCAGACCCTCATGCCAAACTTTATCAAAAGCTTGCGCGACATCTACGAATACGGTGGCGCAGACTTGCTTGTTTTCGAATGTTTTTTCAATGATGTTAGTTATCCTGTGTACCTGGTTCTATCGTAGTGTTTTTCCCTGAAGCCAAATTTATGGTTTGGTATTAAGTCTTTTTCTTTTATTATAGATTTTAACCGTTTTAATAACAGATTTTCAAATAATTTCGATAATATTGGCAACAAGGAAATGGGTCTATATGATGATGCTACATGGGGTGGTTTCCCAGGCTTCGCAATCATAATGACTTCAACAACCTTCCATGGCTCAGGCATATGTTTTAGCATATATATTATTTGTATATACATATATTATTGAAGGTAATTCAAAAAATACCCAAAGAAACTGTAAATAAAATTTATATGGGACCACCTCTCAACCTTCAACACAAACAAATGAAATAATACCTAAATTTTCAAAATCGGTCTACAAAGGGCATAAAAACTGCCACTTGCTCACTTCAGATGTCGCTACTACAGCGTGTCTAAGAATTTGACAGCCAACTGTCACTATCCATATTTTTTTGTAAACTAGCGACTTTTTTTACGAATAATTATTAGAATCAGCAATACATACACATATATAAGTCAGAATTGGCCTCAATTGTCATGATTTCATGAAAAGTCTTTCAATATGGTAATATGAACTTACGAGAGATCTATTGATGATTTTTATGATTCGAATTCTATAAATAAGTATTTGATACGGCCGCGAATCATATTTAGATCACCATACAACCCGATACTGATCTGCAAATTGCAAAAAACGTTAGAAAATTTGAATTTCGCGGGCTATCTTGGTGCATCCCCCTTAATAGTGCTGCTCTTTAAGTCACTTACATGTTTATCTAGCTTTCATTTAATTTGTGATCAATACAAAAGTAAACAAACAAAACAATGGCTGCTTGTAGACAGTGAACAGTGCTGCTAGCAATGACGAGCTATCAGTTTTTAACCCCATGGCATTTATAAGTTTTCAGTCGATATTTCAGTTATCCTACACCCTAAAAAACTAACTATTTTGGGTAGTGTTGCTAGATTCGCATTTAGTAATAAGAGCTTGTTATCGATTCCAATTGTAATATTTTTTTCTCGATTTGACTCGATTCCAAATTACTAGCCAAGCGAGAGAGCTCCATCTAGCAACTGATTGTCTACGAAAAAAATCCTCATGTGCGTGTGTAGTTAGATTAGATCATTTTAGAGCAATTTTGTGTAAGAAACTTTATATGCGATTTAAGGTGCAGTATACAAGTAATCAACGATTCTAGTTTGCAGAAAAACACAGTTTGTAACCAATTCCACCCAAATTAAGTTACATACTTCACTTAGATACATTCTGCGTCTATCGCAATATGGCCGTCCTGTAATGATTTGGTGGCCAGTATATTATTGTGATTTCATTGTATGCTAAATACCAAAATGGAGCTTCGAGTCGGTAATAAGTACCGACTGGGCCGTAAAATCGGCTCAGGATCTTTTGGAGACATTTATCTTGGTGAGTGTGTTGAGAGCTTATAGTAAACAAAGAAAAATGGTCATTTGGTAGGCCAGCTGCAGTTTTTTTCGTTTCGAAATAGCTAGCATATCTTTTTATATCTGCGGCCTATTGTTAGTAACTCATCACAAGTATTTCTTAATTGCTAATTGTAGCTATTAAAGTAAATTATTTTTAATGAGTCCTGGTCAAAGATTGATAGTAGCAGACATGGTGTAATGGTTGACTATTGAATCCCTAGTACTGCTTTTATGCCTTTTTATGTAGCGACCTACCTAAACGTTCAAAGAAAATGTACAGGAAAGGTTTTGAATTTCTTAGTTTAATGAATGACAGGTTATAGGTTTTACAACATTTGGAAGGAAACTGACTTTGATTTTGCCTAGGTTTTGTTTTGTGGTTGTCTAATAATCTCTGTATGTTTCTCAGGAACAAACATTGTCACCAAAGAGGAGGTAGCTATCAAATTAGAATGTATAAAGACAAGGCACCCACAACTACACATAGAGAGCAAGTTTTATAAACTAATGCAAGGAGGTGGTAAGTAATATTAGTATATTATCTTATTAATATGCATGGTATATCAGCAAGATGTAAATTTGATAAAACAAATTAAGTGGAAACCTTCAAACAGAAATATATTACTTGCAATAACAGCTCTATGGGTTGTTTATTGTAAAAGCATTTACTGCATGTGTCGTATTATGTTATCCTTTACATAATGCTGCAATTATTTTGTTAATTTTAACTAACACATAATAAAGTCAGATCCCTACAGTGTGTGAAGACAATATGTATGCCATTTACACATGTCATATTTATAACACATACAGTGAATTTTAGAGAGATACAATAAGTTTTGACAATATTTCATTTGTTAAAATAGCTAAATGAAAAGTGTAGCCATCATTACAGTGGATTTTGTCACCTCTGTTTATGCACAAAATGAAAACATGCATACGCAAACTGTTTTTCCTATGGCAAGGCAGTAATTTTACACAAACTAAAGCAAGATGTCTATGCTAAAATCATAATTAAAATAATATCCAACTGAAATATAATCTAATATAATCTCAATTGAAACTGTTAACAGTTGGTATACCTGCAATAAAATGGTGCGGCTCAGAAGGAGATTACAATGTTATGGTAATGGAACTGCTCGGACCTTCTTTGGAAGACCTTTTCAATTTCTGCTCGCGTCGCTTCTCCCTCAAGACTGTTCTACTCCTTGCTGATCAACTCATTACGCGCATTGAGGACATTCATTACAGGAACTTCATTCATAGGTTTGAAATTATTTGGTATTTTATCTATATTAATTATAATTTTGCTGAGCTAGTTCCATTTAGGCATTGAAGGTGGATCTTACTTATTGCACCTTTTAAATGGTTAGATGGATTATAAAAAAAATGCCACAGGTTTTAATAAAGGACAGACACATACATTTCTATTATAGACCAAATTTTAATACTCTTAGTAACATTGTTACTCATAACAATGATCTACTTGACATTGTATTATGTTTATTTTCGAATTGCAAAATATAACCTTAGATTGCACAGATCTGATATAGGCCTTGTGTGAAAAACAATGATAATTTAAAACAAAAGTATACAATATTCTGAGGCTTTAGTGACTTGTATTGTCTGGAAACTGAATAAAGTAAGAGTATTTTGTTTGATAAATCTGTAATATAAATTGGTGTCAATGGTTGGTGATAATAATTAAAAATCCATGTGATCTGATAACTCAGGTTAGTTACATGCCTGGTTTTTTTAGATTTGCTTAGTAATAATTTTATTTATATGAGTTGTCATGTAAACTGATAATCTAACTATATTATCTTTGGTTATAAGGACAGCTGATATAGATGCATCTTACAGGTCAGATGTAAGGGTAAAAGATAATATATAACTACCTGTTTACATATCTCATTATTCTGCATTTATCATTGACGTCGGATGCTATTGCATGGTTGTATATCTTTTATTCAAACAAAATTTATGTGACTGATACTGCAGTCTTACAATACATTTTTTTACTGATATTATAGGTGAAACAATACATTTATGAAATAGTGTTTGTATTTTATTTAAACTATTTTAATTTAGCTGATCAGAAGAAAGTCTTATTGTCTTTCTTAAATGCAATATTTCAAAATGACCCAGCCAGCATTGGACATATATTACAACCGTATCAGGCCACAGCACATTCCTTTTCAAAACAAAATAATCCCGTTGCAGCCTTTTGTGTGCGATGGTTCATACAAAATGTCTGAAAGTAATGTAGCACCTGAAATGTGTGCTAGCCTTTACAGGATGATAAGCAAGATAATGAAATCTTAGAACACCTAACATAATTTATAAGTTTTTAATCATATTTTTTTAATATTAATGACTTGTTTTTCATTTCTTTGCAGGGATATAAAACCAGATAACTTTCTTATGGGCCTAGGTAAAAAAGGGAATTTAGTGTACATAATAGATTTTGGCTTAGCGAAAAAGTACAAAGATGCCCGCACATTGCAACATATCCCATACAGAGAAAACAAAAACTTAACAGGTAACTTTTCTTTTTCGATCTTTTTTTTACTATTATAGCCTTATTTACTTATCTCTATTTTGTTTAACGGCTATCACAGATAATTAATTTTTAATTTTATTTTAAAGATTATATCACTTTTTGTTAAATGTCTTGCCATTCTGCTGTCACATCAGGTAAACATGAATTCCTGTTTTATGGAATTCCTTGTTTGCATTATGCATTCCACTTGAAATGATGATGTCATAAGCATCATGTTATTGCCTTGATCATTTATTTATTATTGTCATTCATTCACATAATGCATCACATCTTAGGTGTACAGACTTTCCATTAGCAACAATTGTATATATATGGATGAATTGTACAATTAAACTAGTTATGATATCTTTCTTTGGAATGTAGGTCAAATCAGTTGATTTAAATACCATCTTCCTACTCGATTCCAACCTTATTTGCGATTCAACATGCAAGCGTTGTCAAGTAATGTGTTGTTTAGTAGTACTGTTTAAACTTAAGTACTAATAAGATATTGTGTAAATTTCAGGAACAGCGAGATACGCATCGATAAATACACATTTAGGCATCGAACAATCACGCCGCGATGATCTGGAGTCGTTGGGTTATGTACTCATGTATTTCAATCGTGGAAGCCTTCCCTGGCAAGGGCTTAAAGCTGCTACCAAACGCCAGAAATACGAGAGGATATCTGAAAAGAAATTGTCAACACCTTTCGACGAGCTTTGCAAAGTAAGTTCTTAACAGGGCCGTTCCTAGTCTGTCTATCGTCAACATGAGCATGATTGAAAAGCTTGTTTCATCCAACGCAATGTTTGAAAAAGAAGCAAGAGTGAGAACGCGATAACATCGAACGAAAATTGGCGCGCAGCGATTTCACAAAACTTGTTCCAAGAAAACGTGGTTTTGAAAGAAAAAAAAATGTTATTTAGAATCTCCATTACATGTGCGAGGCTCCTTTAAACATGTTTTCTTTGCTTTTTCAATGTATAAGTACATTATGAACAGCCAAAGTTCAGATAACATTTGTGCAAAAAAGCAGATTTTCAGACGTCCTTATTGAATTTGTTTCTCAAAAAAGTTTTTTTAATTTTAAATAGAAACCTAGAAACCATAAGTTATCTGTATGTTCAAAATATCTGGAGGATAATTCTTTATAATGCCATAATCACGTACGAGCGTTTGTATGGGAATTATGACGGATTGGCCGCTCTTAAGTTTGTAACTGTTAATACAATCACAAGCCTTTCACTTTTTGATGTTTTCTTTTGATTAATCCTCCATTATTTTAATACACAAATTTGAGTACATTTTTCTATGACTTCTTTGTTTATTCTAAATGAATTAAAAGAATATTTATGACAGTGTAGTTTAAGGAAATATGTGTGTTTATAACTACTTATGATTATGTTAATGAAATAGCAATCAAAACTATATTAATGGTACTATGTTGTTTCCAGAACCACCCTATTGAGTTTCAACTTTATCTTAAATACTGCCGACGGCTGCGTTTTGAGGAGAGACCTGACTACAGTCATCTGCGTCAGTTGTTCCGTACTCTCTTCCATCGACAAGGATTCACATATGACTACGTGTTCGATTGGAATATGCTCAAATTCGGTGAGATATAATTTTTCCTAAAGGCGGCCCAATAGTTTATTTAAACATGCTAATGTTTTAACATTATTTTAAAATGCCTTACAGGTGGCCAGCGCGGTAATTATCAATCAGGCGGCAATGACCGTACTTTAAGACGTCATGATCAAAATCAAGAACCAGAAAACAGTAAGTAATTTGACTTCAATAATAATACAGTAATGATTTTACTGAACTTATATTTACAAAAATCCGATCCCCTGAAGCCAGATTGTGTTAGGTCGCGTTATCGTAACTGACTTGTTGAGTAGAATAACGTCTAAGCAGCCTCACTTGCTTCGATAATGATAGATGGCCGGGACAACATGCCTGCATGAGTCGTGTCGGTTCAGCTATTCACTGCGTGTTCGCAGCGGCGGGCGCGGCCGGCCAGCCCAGCACCACGGTGGCTGCCATCTCGGAGTGGCGGTGAGGGATCTTGCTGTCGTCGCAGTGTTAACACCACCACTATGGAACCACGTTCGTATTGTGACCTGCATGTTCTGTTCGCCCGAACAAACATAACACAGACTCGATATATTCACGTATTAAGACGGTGTGTTTTAACGACGACTTATCACGTCATCGAGCCGCGCGGTAGGAATTGAGGCGCGTGGACGTCGTTGGACGTTATCACGTTTCGATATATAGATTCTGTATTAAAATAAGGAAACAATTTTGTATGCATTCGTGTTAACATTCATATTATTGTAAATTATTTAATAATAGACTAAGTATGATGATGAGTGGGCCGAGGAATGAAAAGTAATTTCTGTTTGAATGAGAATCATTTAAGCATAGAGTAAATTAATAGGCCTACCCATGCATCGTTGTACTTTATGCTCAGTTATATTTAGAAGTAAGATACATATTCTATCATATTGGTAAGATTAAACAGTAAACTGTCAATTGGTCCCAAAACAAAAAATCGGTCAAGGGCCTTGACTCTGTAAATTAGTAGGTAAATAAAACACCATTCTGACAAGCTTCAGTGAGCATCTACTCGGCGCTAGTTATACTTATGGATATGTTCATCTTGGCACAACTAAGTAAAATAGCCATAAGATACAATATAATAATGTTGCCATTTAAATGTACTGATCTGACAGTCTTGCTATAGCATTCCAACTGTGTTTTGTATCCTGACGCTTTCGATTTTAGCCACAGGCACGATCCTAGCAGTACTTTGAAAGTTGAAGCAGTTCATTGAATGGTCCGAACTTTTTTTTCATTGTTGAATAAAAAACTGGATTGGTTTCATAGCTGCATCAGTTACTGACTTTAATCGCCAAAAAGCCTGTCATTTAAAACACAAGCATTTTTGATTTATGTTCATAATTTGGAGGTCTGTACGTTCAAATATTAATAGTAGTAAATATATATTATCAATAACGTCGATCCAAGACTTTCGTGGGCCGATATTTTTGCGGATCCATGTTTAGACAGATTGATCCTATCAGTAGGCTTTAAATAAACTATTTTTTAATTGATTTTGCTAGATCTTCATTTTCGTAAATCCTTGTGCAATATGTTTTATTTTTTCTTTTTTCAATACGAGCTGTATTGTATGTAGCATTTTGTCTTCCAAGTTCAGTTAAAATATGACTGTCTCTTTTTGTACCGAAAGAAGTTATTATAAGGACGTGACGTGTAGGGCGTCTGACGTATGGGAAGATCGAGATTGCGTAAAATTCAGTCAATAGAATCGTTTGCTTTTCCATTTTTCTATCGATGATGAATGTTTACACAATTTCGTCGGTCACTGATCCTCTGTTTGCGGATAGGCGGCCTAAAGTGGTAATGTTATGTCAGTCTTAATATTTATGTCCAGCCACTGCCATAGTCTTATCTAAGTAAGTTTTATTCGGAAATAAAATTGGCCCGAGAAAACATTGTTAGATTATTTTTTGTTTTTTCCATTGTAAAAATTATCATTGACAAATTTAAAAAAATATAAAATTACTTGAAATTTTGTTTATTTTATACTATCGCGTGCATGTAGACGTACCTTCCCGTTAGAGATATTTGTTTTCCTCTAAATTATGTACTTTCATTTAACCGATCTAGAACTTCTAGAAATCTATGATCTCATAAAAAATTACCAAATTTTCTCATACAATAATGTAGTTGAATTAAATCTGTTACCATTCTCATATTCTGACAAAATGTTTTTGTTCATTTGCTTTGAAATGCAGAGCTGTAAAATGTCCTATTCTCTGTCAAAAATATCTAGCTATTGTTAGTAAATAATGAATAGTTTGTAAATATAAAACATTTAAAAAAGTATTTCGATTTTTTTACGAATTGAAATTATCTCTTCATTAGACCGTAATGTAGACAGCGTCACCTCTTTATATGACTGAGAATTAGGTTCAATTTTATGTAAATACATAATACATAATGGTAATATATTCTATTTAATTTCAAGGGTTTGTATCGCAAAGCTTTGAGATTTAAAAATCATCCTGATGTCATGATATTGTATAGATAGAGGTTTAGTTTAGAATAAATCGTCTAAGCGTGATTTTTTCTATCAGGCACTTGAGAGTATGACTTATAATCAAATTGTTGATAGCCATCATCTATTGTTCAGTTGTAGTGTATTTTAATGCACATTATTCTAAGTTTAAATCCAATATTAAATTAATTAGATCTACAGGGTATTTTGTAGCATTTTGAGAATTTCAAGAATTTTTCTGTTTGAATTAATTTTGTAGACAGTTCAAAGATTTCATCCACAAGTAAAAGTGACAGTCGTCTTACTTTTCAACGCTGTGCCAATATTGATATCAGTGTATTTTTAGCGTTTACAATATGAGTGTGTTTAAGTTAATTCCTTCATTTAGGAGAGTTCGTAATATGTTAGTACCCAAATATTTTGATGATATTGTGTTACTAATTCTTATGAATTTATATTACTTATTGTATATTAGATGATGTTTTCGTGTTCAAATACATTGAAGGCGACAACGATGTCGTGAATAGTAAGGGACGCGTCAGCGGCGGGCGCGGAGCAGCAGCGCGCGCGTGCCTCGGGTCCGGATGTCCTGCGCTTGTCGTCAGTGTGTGGAGTGCGCAACATGTATCTCAAATGCTTTGGCGAGGTCGTGGGAGGTCGTGGCTTGCTCTAAAGTTAAGTGTACGCTATAAACGACGAAAGACTTTATGGACTTAATTTTGTAAATAATAAATTTAAGGTAATTAGGTAAGCAGACACACTGTTTTTTACAATATTCTAGGTAATGGAATACATACATAACTGTTGTAGCGTTAATGTCATTGAAATTATTTTGCTGTTATTGTATTTTTTTTTGTAGACGTGTCTCGTACCATATGATATATAATTAATAATGTCTTTGAGATCGAAAGTCGCCTATTTAATATTCTTCAGTTACTGTTATAGGGGAGGGAACAAATCCAAATTAGTAGTTTTAGAACGAATAAGGGACTTAGAGAAACATCGTGGCTTTTATTGCATATGATACAATTTACCATACGTTTTGTTCCCTCCAAAGAAGAGTCAGATACGCTAATAACAGGAGACTAATTTAATTCTTGTAGTCTAACCATGCTACGTTTAATTTACCTTTTAATATGGTATATTTTCACTGCAAAACAAAATATGCTAGCCTATCTTAGCATATGCATTATAAATAAATTGTTATGCTTGCATTGTTTTCTATGTCCAGTATGTATAAATTCCTTTGGCACAATAAACTGAGTAAAATTAACAATTTGTTTTATTCACTTTATTATAGAAATATTTAGTATATTTAAATCTATCTATGTAGCAAGAAATCCTCCATCAACAGGCAGCTGGACACCAGTGATCATACTGGCACTGTCACTCAGGAGAAATATAACTGTATCAACAACTTCTTGTACTTCTCCAAACCTTAAAAGAAAAATAAAAAACGATTTATGGGGCGATATGGGGAAGGATGAAAGAAGAAAGGTGAAGGAAGAAAAGTTGTTGTACTATTTCCTAATTACCTAAACCAAACAGGCCTAGGGCCAATATGATGTTCCACTATTCTGTCAGTGTGGGTGTTCCTTTTTCATTTAAATCGTCAGGTTGTAGCACGGATAGCTTTTGGTTATAAAATTCTCGATTTGATCTTATTTCAGTAACAGGGGACATGGGAAGCTTTTTAATATTGAAACATGCGCTCACTAGGTATTTAGAACTCAACTAAAGCACAGTAGAAATAATTACATACCTGCCCATAGGTATCTTTGAAAGCATACCCTGCGACATGGCAGGATCCGCCCAGACTTTGCGGCCCATATCAGTCATTATTACCGTTGGATTAACAGTGTTAGTACGGATGCCATGTGGCCCAAGTTCTAACGCCATAACCCTAGTCAACGAATCAACTGCACTTTTGGACGCGCAGTAAGCCGTGTGGTCCTTCAGAGCAGCCTGTAAAAAATAATGGTAATCAGTATACACGGACGACATCAAGCTATACATTTCCAGTTTTAGCTGACCTTGCAATGTATAGGCTTTTCGTACAATGAGAAGTCAGCTTATACTGGAAATGTATAGGTTAATTATGTCGTCGTGCGTACCTACCTATTCCGTTGTTAAATATTATGATTGCAAATATTTCCACATGTTGCCACATTCCTGCAGCTGTAATCGCCATCAATTGGTAATACCTAACATTAGTGTGAGTAGGTTTGCTGATCAGTAAATTAGCTCCTGTAATTATTATTTGATGGTACGAGGGCTGCACTAAAAGTATCGGGAATGGAATATTTCCACTGTCCTGTCATATTAAAATCTTTTTAATTAAAAACTCCTTGGTTTTAAAAATCGAATACCATTTATTTATTTAAAAAAAGATTCTCGGTCTTGTCACAAGGTTTTGTCAAACTTGTTTAGTCGTTGAGAAAATGGAATTGACTCGAGAAAATTCAAGAGCGATGATTTATTATGACTTTCGAAGTGGTTTAGCACAAAAACAGTGTGTTGACCGGATGATTTCTGCATTTGGTGATGAAGCCCCATCCAAAACCATAATTTATCGCTGGTTTGCTGAATTTCAACGTGGACGTGTCAAGCTCAGTGATGATCCCCGTCAAGGTCGTCTAAAAACTGCAGTCACCCAAGAAAACTTTGATGCTGTGCGTAAGCTGATTGAGGAAGATCGACATGTGACATACCGCGAAATTCAGGCAACTTTAGACATTGGCATGAGTCAAATACAAATAATCTTGCATGAACAATTAGGTGTAAAAAAGTTGTTTTCCCGATGGATACCGCATTCGCTCTGTGAAGAGCAAAAAGCGGCTCGCGTTACTTGGTGCGTCGGAACTCTCGAAAGATTCCACGCAGGATCCTCAAATGCTGTATACAACATCGTATCAGGTGACGAATCCTGGATATACGCGTACGAACCCGAAACAAAAAACCAGTCACGAGTTTGGGTGTTCGAAAATGAGTTAAAGCCAACAAAAATTGTTCGTTCACGGAGTGTTGCAAAAAAAATGGTGGCCACGTTTGTCTCCAAAACCGGCCATGTTACGACTATTCCTCTTGAGGGACAAAGAACGGTTAATGCAGAATGGTAGGCTAGCATTTGTTTGCCACATGTCGTTTCTGAACTCCGTAAAGAGAACTGCAACCGCCGCATCATCCTCCATCACGACAATGCGAGTTCTCACACCGCGCACAGAACAAAAGAGTTTTTAGAGCAAGAAAACATAGAATTGTTAGACCATCCGCCGTACAGCCCCGACCTAAGCACTAATGATTTTTATACTTTCCCTAAAATAAAGAATAAATTGCGTGGACAGAGATTTTGATCACCTGAAGAAGCTGTGGGCGCCTACAAAACGGCTATTTTGGAGACCCCAACTTCCGAATGGAATGGTTGCTTCAATGATTGATTCCATCGTATGGAAAAATGTGTCAAATTTCGCGGAGAATACTTCGAAAAGCAATAAATACATTTTTAAATAGTAATGTTGTGTCACTTCCTTGATTCCCGAAATTTTCAGTGCCGCCCTCGTAGACGAACTATTCTATCTAATAATTGATGCTGACTGCGACCTAAATGAAATGTACTCTATGACTGCGACAACCGCACGCCGCCGCCGGCTACGTTTTCGTGCACATTTTTCCAGGGCGTTACTGAACAAATTGTAACGTTTGTTTCTTCCAGAGAATTGAACTGACCATGGCCACTTGAGAACTGGGCTGGGTCATTAAGAATTATTGATTTAGATGCATATGTACGAAACTTACTATTGATGCCTGTGATGAAATATTTACGATGGATCCTTTTATATTCTTTTCAATCATTTTCTTTGTCACAATTTGACTAACGTTAAGTGTAGCCCTTACATTGAGCGCCATCGTCCTGTTGAAAATGCAAAAGTGAAAGAGATCAAAATTATATGATTAAGTAATTTTATAACACTAAGTACTACATGTCATGAACTCATGACTGAGTATTTCGGTTACCTACTTACTTGTCAAAACTCTCTGGTAAACATTCTAAAAATGACTCGATTATAGCAATTCCAGCATTGTTAACAAGTCCATCGAAAGTGCCCAAAGAGTCTACAGTTTCTCTAGTTTTGTCCCAGTCCAGTAGATCTGCACATGCTATTTCTATAGACGGATACTCTGTTTTAAGCTTTTCTAAATTTGCCAGATGATTGGAAAGAACAACAACATTAGCGCCTTGTTTCCTTAATTCTAGGGCTATTCCACGACCAATGCCTGTAAAAATATCACGTTTACTTCGAATCCGAGAATATAGACATAAGAAAACAAAGATTAGGTACCTAACTATATTTTAGATAAGTTTTAAAGAAAGGGTTTACCTTGGCAGCCGCCGGTGACGAGTATTCGTTTTCCTATAAAATATTTATCCATTATTGACAAGGTCGCTTGTAGGTGAGTAAGATGTACTAGTTACTTCAGATCTGACGTTATTTACAAAAAACAATCTAAGTAAAATAATATTTTTGAGCTGTTGTCGTATTCGATAAGCCGTATCTCAAATTGTACTGTACCGTTTATTTTATTACTCAGATAAGAAGTTTGTTTATGTTTGTAACGATTAGGTACCTACGGCAATAATCAATTTCAGTAGGTCACAAATAAGTCTAGAGCGGGTTTTATTGCTAAGCAAATATCAACATTGTGAGTCTTAAAATAAAGTCAAAAATAAATAACCTGATACTAATCTCAGACGCGCTCCTTTGTCCGCTTTTATGCGCTCCCTGACTAAACGAAGTTTAGTTATTTTTAACTTTGTGCATTTGCAAGGTCCATATTTGTTTAGCAGTGAAAACTGCGCTTCGCCAAGTCTGCGCTGGCCCTTAGAATGTGTCTCACGAAAGTTATACGCAAATATTATAAAAATGAAAATAAGTGACTTTCAACAAATTGCATTTATTCAACAACTAAACTTTCATGTAATGGCTTCGATCGATGAACTATAAAATGCACTGGCAAGCAATAAAATTATTTAAGTCATATTGGTGTAATATTTGTCCAATGTTTATGCTATTTAACAACTAACAATGTTCGCCAGTCCATTGGGTTCATATTGCTAAGTATTTTTTTTTTTTTCAGATTACCTATGTATTTGTCTTGACAATATTGGTAATAAATGTGTTTGTACATTTCTTTTAACTTTACAAAGATACAGTATTAGTGTATTACAAGTTTTTATGAAAATAAGTCAGCATAAGTTTATTTATAATCATACATATTTTTTTTTTCCTTGGACTAACCACAATCAGCATAATATATTGACTTAAGCTTATACCTACATACTAAAAGGTTAATATAATGTTATATAAAGAATGCAGTCAGCATTCAAATAGATGTGATGATTGAAACAGATTTAATAAAACCAAGGTATGATTGAAAAGCAGAGGTTATTTTTGTAATCAAGCAATGGTTTATCTTTACAATAGGATAAGTAACTGTTCTACATATTTCATCATAAAGCATCTTGGAAAGTATGGTTGTGATTTGTGTTAAAGTTCAATGTAGTATAGTTAATTAACCAGAATTGATAACAATATTATCACAAAGTAAAACATACATGATAAGTATGATCATGGCAATATGTATTATAAAGTACCATCTTTGGTTGATTCACTAATTAACATATTTCCAATATATTTAAAACTAAAACACGCAATTGTTAAAAAATTATTCCATAATAAAAGCCATAAATATAATAATATTATGTTATAATATACTTTGCTAAATAAAGTATGTATTTAGCAAGTCATAATATTATGTGGCAAGGAAACCTCCGTCTATTGGCAGCTCCACACCATTGATCATACTAGATCTCTCACTCAAGAGGAAAACTACAGCATTCACCACTTCAGAAACTTCTCCAAACCTGAAATTATTATTTTTTTAATTATTATTGTTGCTTCTGATAACTTCTTTATCTCTATATTATTATATTTGTATGATAAAACTGCTATGACCTCTGCCTTATTTTCTGTTTCTTATGTTCTTTAAATTATACAATACAACATAATATTATGTTAATTCATTCAAAGACGTCACAACTGCACATTTATTTTAATATCAGTAAGACTAATAATACATGCAATTTTGAAAATAAATGTGTTTTACCTTCCCAATGGTATTTTAGCAAGCATTTCTTTAGCTTTGACTGGATCTGACCATCCAACTTTAGCCATTTCAGTCATAATAACAGTGGGGTTCACGGCATTCACTCTAATGCCGTAGGGACCAAGCTCTAGGGCCATAGAACGAGTTAGAGCATCCAAAGCTCCTTTAGATGCACAGTAGATAGTATGATCTTTCAATGCAGCCTGCAATAATAATAATAACATGAATAACACTAGTTTCACAAGTTTAAATTGTTACTAACAAATATGGAAGTATTTTGAAATACATGTTTATTATTATTAATTATAACAATTATATGCATACTCTAATAACTAATATTGAAAAACTTTTTCCTGTTCCCCAGAATAAACAACAGTGTCCTTAAGTTTACGCATGACCTATTACAGGAAATAAAATATATTTAAAGTATCATAGTACCAAGTACAACTGTACAAGTTTATTTAGAAAAATTACTTAGCATGTTATGTAGAAAATGTCTCTATTTCCAGCCTTGTTGGATATGAATAAGATCACAATGTTTGTGACACACAAGGATTACACATGTAAGCCCAGCTGATTGTTGATGATAACAAGACACCAATGATAGGAATTGAATTAATAACAACACTGAATTACCTTTGAAGCCTGTGAAGAGATATTGACTATGACACCAGGAGTTTTGTTTTCAATCATCTTTCTTGCTACAATTTGACTAATATTAAGAGTTGCCTTTACATTGACATTAAACATTCTGAAAACACAAAATATGGTTTAAATGTTATTCATTTGAGTAGGTATACAGGGTGGATTTTTGAGATGCAGCAGCAAGGGCAGGTATCTTAACCGTTGTACCTACAGGAAACCGGTCCTAGGAGATTATACTATATACTTATTAGAAACAGTATCAAATGGCATCGAAAAGTTTCTTGTAAAATTTGCCCATTTTCTTGCTGACTGTAATTCTTTTCCAAAATCTGTGAATGCAAATCAAAATTTCTCAAAAAGTTAAGGTTAGTTTCTTAAGAAGGTTTTCCTGTAGGTACAACAGTTAAGGTACCTGTCCTTACTGCCCCGTCTCGAAAATCTATACTGTATTTCCTGAATACTGTTTCTTAACAGTGTGTGTCATGTACCTACATGTGAGCATTTAGAAAATAAAATCTGAAAACATACTTATCAAAATCCGAAGGTGAGCAATCGAGGAAAGGCTGGCAAATAGCGACTGCAGCATTATTCACTAATGCGTCAAAGTGGCCAAGAGATTCAACTACTGTCCGTGTTTTTTCCCAGTCAGCTATATCAACGTCCACTATGTCTATAGAAGGATATTCGCTCTGAAGCGATTCTAAATGAGATCTTGTTCGAGACAAGGCGACTATGTTCGCTCCAGCACGCCACAATTCTACAGCGATACCCCGACCGATTCCTGCAGTTTTACAATAGTTATTATTGCACGCGTATATTTTTGAACGCGATTATGAACTGTAGCAATTCACCGTGTAGGTTGTTTCCAATGTTATATACTACTAATAGCATATCATGACTAATAAATTAAACAAAAGAGATGTTATTGCAAACTAACCTTGGCCAGCGCCGGTAACGAGTACTCTCTTGCCTTTAAATGAGATTTCCATTTTTATAACAGAATATTCTTTTTGAGACGAAATTCGATAGCTGGAATTGGTATGCAACCAATAGTTTTGTAATTTAATTTACGTACGCAAACAGTGAGTCTACACAGCCGTTCGGTCTGAATTGATTTGACGTCTGACTGACGTGGTTTGACAGCATAGTTAATACACTTTAAATGTTTGACAATCAGACAGAATTCGCCTGTACTTGAGTATTGACTTGACTTGAAGGTTGACATTGACTTTTGACAAATGGGCTGCATTCAGTTATTATTACTTATTATGCTTCGCTCACACTTGCCGACGAGCGAACGAGTGTTAAAGGAGGTTTTCGCTGATTCTTTACTTTTTATAACATTCTTTTTGTTTTTCATTCCTGCCTTGACATCACAGAGTACATTTTTTATAGGGCTCTACATTACGAATATATCTTGTATGAAATACGTGTTATCTTTTCGATCCATAAAATACCTCTCAACACACTTATTGACCGACCAACGGCCAAGGTCTCATCGTACTCTCTATGCGTCGGCGAACCAAGTATACACGCAGTGACTTTAGTCGCCGGCGAATTCTTACTTGAGTTCTATAAAGTGCTAGTGCGCTCAAAATAAGTCTGCGCGCGGCCGAAATCAGAAATAATCGTTTAACGCCATCTTGACGTGTATGTCAGGTGTCAAGAATGCGCTGTGTTCAGTGTTTTTCAAAGTAAATAATCACTATCATTAAGCCGAAAGCGATTAAAAATGCTGGCAGGGATATAATCTTGAAGTTTAAACGTCGCACGGAGACTTACCTTGCACGCACTCTAAATCTTATGCACACGGACTTGCCACTGGCGACTAAAGTCGCTGCGTGTGTATCTAGCATAATAATTGAACTCATTCTATTGAACCCTTCACTTTCGTCTATCTTTATTTTCGAAAAAATATATTGAATGGTGATATGAATTTTATTAGAAAATGGGCGCTAGGCACCCGTCCCCCGCCGACGAGGAGGCGACTAGCTATCGACTATTTTCTCGCTCTAGAAACCTATAACCCGTGTTAGTAAAACAAATACATATAATAATAGTTGATCGCTGCCTGTTCACACCATAGGTTCTCACACTACCGGCGAGAACTCGTTCAAACAAAGAACTCGTGTTTAGTTGCTAGCTCTACTCGAATTTCGCCGACGACGACGGTGGGACTCGTACCATACTCTGTCTATGGTGGGACTGGTACCATATGCACAGAACATATATGCCATATGAGGTTAAAACTGTAAACTTGCTTGTATGATGGCAGCACTGGTGAACGTCCTGTCACTGTCATTATTGCGAATTTGTTGTGGTATGTAACAGTCGCCAGCAGATCAAGCTACACGAAACTGTCCAATTTCTCCAAACGGTTTTAAACCTTAAAATATTAATTATTAAGTTCAAAATCGAATGAGAACATCTACACTACGCTACTATACGGGGAAGCGCTAGGCTAGCCCGCGAAATTCAAATATTCTTACTTTTTTTGCCATTTGCAGGTCAGTGTCAGGTTGTACGTTGAACAAAATATGATTCGCGACCGTAAGAAGTACGTATTTAAAGAATTATAGTCGTTAAAATCATCAATAAACCCTCAAGTTCATAATTTAATTCCATTGAATGAACAAGTAAAAAAACTTCATGAAAAAGTAATTCTGAATAGGGAAATGTATACAACAGCTTTCCTACTTCATCACCTGCCAACCCTTTCCAAATCCCACAACTATGTTACGGTTGGTGTCCAGTCTAACCGGAACGGTGGATGCAGCTGAATTTCTGTTATTTGAGTACCTATCTAACCTTTTCCAAGGTCCATCTACCTAATGGGTAACACGATACTTTAATTTTTGGCTGACTGGTTGTCAGACTTTCAGGTTTCTGATATGTGAAGAATAATGATATTCTTCAATATTGATCTTAAAGATTCTTAGGTTTATAGACGCAGTGATAAGGTTTTGTAACAAAAAGATCTTTCTATATTAGGTTTTCCTAAACATTTAATAAACATACATTCTTACGCTAATGTATATCAATATTTTGTATCTCTGTAATTATATTGTTAAATAAATATAAAAATAAGTTAATAACAATCGATAGAATTGTACTTATTCTCTTAAATAAAACAGGTAGGTATTCAGGTTTATCTTAGAGGTGCCTTCGTAATAAATACATCATGAACCATATCAACCATAGTGGTAAGGTAACTTTATAGTGGCTAGTACCTACCTAATTAGGTATATAACAAGTGGGTGTAGGTACTTAATTAGTTTTTGTTTTACGAGTTTTAAATATGTAGTCAAACTCTTTATATAATATGAAGAAAATGTCTATCTTTATTGAATTGTTTTGAGCTTGTCAAGATCTTCTGCTGGAATCTTGAAAATGTTTGTTTATTTAAAGGTACATACTTACAAAAGTTATTCAACATAATCTAGATAGTGTACATAAATATTTACTTAGTTCTTTTGTAGCCCACTCATACTGTCATACCTGCAATCCATTAAATTATAGAGATTTTACTTTTTTTTTAAATGTTATTCACGTCAATGTCAATGCTTAAAATATAAATTTTGACGTCAAGTTAAGGCACTGGTGAGACACTTCACGTTCCCCTAAATTCTAATATGTTACGAGATTGTACTTAGTTTTAAGATCGTTTTTTATTTTTGACATACGTCATTATGTCCTAAATATATTACCTAGGTACGAATAAAAGCGTTGAGATTAGATGTTGACGAGATTTTTGAACATTATGCACTTCAGCAGACTAGTTGAGTAGTAGTCGTGTGAAGGCTTATCGTCTGTAGGGAGCCTTCCGGTACCGGCCCCGTTCCTCCTCGTCGCGAACTTCCAAGTAATGACTGAACACCACTGCCCACAGGTAGAGGTACAGACCTGGAAATAGTAAATAAAAATCATTTTAAATACTCATCTTTCATAACAAGAGATACCTAATAATACCTATGAAGGCGATAGATACCGATAAAAGAGCCACAGAAGATGAAGAAATGAAGCTAAGCTGAAAAGGGGCGGTTTAGAGATTCTCAAGTTATTTACTTACATAAATAGAAGAGCCCGCCGATGAGAATTACTGTGGCGGTGATGACGTGGTCTTCCTTGTCGAGATAGTAGGTGATGGAGGTGTGCAGTACACTGATCAGCAAGCCGATGGCCAGCACGATGCCAAGCACCACCCACGGCAGCATTAACCATGACCGCCGCTGCACAACAAAACACATTAAATAAGGCTGTATAGGTAAAGACGTGAATTAGGTCATTGGCAGAGTGAATAATATAGTTGAAGTAAAAACGTTTTGTGAATCCGCAATGATTAAGACCACCATGTGTGTACGTAAAAGCCCTGACAATCACCAGGTCAGGCGAGGTTAGCAATAATCAGTACTAGGTAGGTAAGTACCTCGCATTAGCTGCCTCTTGGTTCTGATCATGGGCAGGGTATTATCGTAGGAATGGACTGCGTTAAGCGGTGTTCTTAATTAGCATATGTAACTAAGATTTGCAGAATCTGTAAGGCAACATCATAGCGCCAGGTAAGAGGGAATAAGAGGGAATTGTCAGCATGAAGAAAAGCTTACCGCCCATTGTAATAACAAAGTTATTGAATCACGATGTGTTGCCACATGATGTTGCAACAGCAACGCGAAGTGTTATGTTGTTGTGACTTATATTTTGAATAACAAAGCCATTACTTATATACCAACACATTATATTCTCTTTCTGGAATGTGCAGCTGTTTTTATTTAAAAACATGATCGTTACTGAAACTGAGCGAGAGTCGGACTTTTCAACCACTTACCGAATACGATGTCTATCAGTAGCATGCAATATCAAAGTTATGTTAGTTATCAATAAATCGTTCACGCGTGATGTGCGGCCTAAATTTTCGATAAGGAAGGCATTCACTTACTATGAGTACTGCAACCATTAGCAGCGTGCATATCAGTATCGTGAAGCATAAATTAATTGTTAATATTATCCTCGGAACTGAAAAAGAAAAGAAAAATAAAGATTATTTTTAATTCAGCGCAGGTAATTTAGGTCTTAATGTGTGCCCTTGTTATTCACCATTTATTGAGAATTCTAATCAAGTAATCTTGAAGACGTTATGTCAGATTGATTCCGATTTATTCGCTGTGGGCGATGCGATCACTGAAGCGATAGGTAGGTACCTGCTGCGGATCATTAACGATAGCATAATAGGTAATTAGCTATTGATTGACTGCGAATATATAACATCTGTTTCTGATCTGACTAACGGCCTATAATTTGCAGAAACAAGTAACATTGGTTAAAAGTGTCGATTTAATCTACTAATTTGTTATAAGTAGGATATATCGTGAACAAATCTTCCTGCTACTTACTGTCTAAATCTGAAAGTTTCCTATCAAAGTCTTCATCAAAGATGAATGTACTGAATGTGATTCTATGCCTCTTCACGACCCATACTACGATGATAGTGGCGATGGAGAGTATGATCCCAAGGATCGCTGTAATGAGGGTGCCCGTGCGCGTCGACGCACAACAGCAGCACTTCTGTAACCGCTTCATGATGTCTGGTATACGTCACTTCAAATCCCAATAATTCCTGGACTACGTCTCACCGCCTCATGGCTGCAACAAAGAAAATTAAAATAATTAAGCTTTAATAAGAATATGTTTTGCGACATAACCTTAATGCAACTAGGACTAAGTACCTTATAATTAATTGAATACTTTGAATAATAGGTTGGTGATAAACTATTTTAGAAACTTATATGCATTCTAGCTTAGCTGTCATCTATTAATTAACAGACGTGTAATGTTCGACGAGTAAATTAAAAAACTATTAAAAAGTTCGACGCGTAATGATCTTATGGAATAACGCGGAGCGTGGCTGCATGATAGGGAAATTCCTAAATTAAAATATCTGTTTATCAGCTTGCTTTCATCAAAAAAATAGTCTTTCGTGTAATGTAACGTCTGTTTTGTCTGATAACGTGCGCGTTGCGTTATTATGGTTTGTTTATTCATTTCATGCAACATAACATCCATGAGCAATTTTAAATAAGCTACGTGAATATACGTTGCCGACGTGAAAGTCGCAGTTTTATCTTTATCGCATTGATTGTGTTTTGTAAATGTAGCTAGCTAACTACCCACAAGGCGTGGGCGTCCGTCATTGGCTTGACCCGTTACTTCCGCGTCGCCATTGACTTTAGTGATTTCTTGTGGGTCTACATGTTTGGGATATCACTAATATTAGATAACAGTCTACTTACTCTATCTCATTGATATTCGAGATGTTGCAGCATCGCGCATAAATTTAAATGTTTAGACACTTACTATACTTACATAAACGAAACTTTTTTACATAATGTCTAAAAGTTAAGCTCAAATTGTCTGCAGTTCTTCGTGACTAGGTACCTCCAGGTATGTAGAGGGATATTGATGATAGGAATAATAATGGGTGGCGCAGTTGCACTGTCTCCGAGACTAAATAAATAATAATAGCCTAAATACCTAATATGTTTCAAAATACTATATATTTATGTAGTGAGAAGACAAACATCGATGTCGGCGCCATAAACCGAGTAGAAAGCCGTAAAAACATTGCATCAGTGGCACCGTGGCGACTTCCGTTCGCAAGTCGTCCAGAGTGCGACACCGCTGTTATCGGTTCCTCGGTGTTTGGGGCTATTTCTGATCGGGTGACACGTGGCAGCTCATTAACACGGGCAGCACCGTGCCCACGACCGGCTATTATGCTATTTTTTTCATGTAAAGCGCTTGGTAGATGGCAGATGCGACATAAAGACAGATGCCTAAACGATAATATCAGGTTTTCCTGCCCAACTCCAAAGAAGTAGCGTTTCTTTGTTGCCTATTTGTAAGATCTTTATGTAGAGTCGTGGGTTAGGTATACCTAAGGGATCATGAAAATGTTTATGCCTTCAATTCTCGAATCAAATCAGTTTTGAGAGTGGTGGCTAAGAATTTTTAACAAACTGTATTTTGTTTTCCTATAACTGAATTGGTGGATTTTAGATTAGTAGATGACCTTATAAGAGCGACTTAGCTCTAACCGAGTGTAGATAATATAAGTACTTAGGTAGGGATAGTTTCAATAACTTAATATAGATAGATCTCAACATAGATCTCAGCATAGATCTCAACATTGCATAGTTAGCATCTCTATCGAAATGTCCGACGCTGTACGAGTAGGTATTTGTATACCTATATCAAGTAATGTTTATAAATAAATAAAAAAATTGCTATCGTGTCCTCTAAATCGATCAAATTCCGTGGCAAACAAATGTTCTGTTCATTGCGATATCAATTTTATTTAGGGACTGCAATTCCGACACATCATCTTTTGGTAGGTATTTACATAGATATCTAACTACTATGGTATTGATGTCATAAAGTCTGGATATAGAAACAACCCATGACTGTAGGTTCCTGCCCGACTGGTTTTAGCTCACTCCAATTTAAATGTCAATAGATAAATGTTTATCTTTTTATTATAATAAACAGACGTTGAATATCAAAGCGACTGTAACCAATTCCCGAGGGCTTGCATTAAAAATTTCGCAATAGCGATCCATTTTGATTGACTTCAGTTACGTCGCGGTCCGGAATTAGACATTGCCTAACAGGTACCAAAACAATTGTGGATCACGCTTAGTAGTTCGATTACGTAGGTATTTATGAACTCTGATCAGATGGTTGAAACTGTGGCGACGCGACGCCGCCGCCGACGGGATGTTGCGTTATTGTGCTCCCTTTTGATTTGGGCAATCAATCAATAATAACGCTCGTCCATTCGCTTATATTGGTACCTTTATAGTATTTTTGTTTATTGGCCCATCGAATTGAAAGCGTAACTCACCATAATGGCCTTAATATATAATATTTTTCTTAAAAAAAATAAGCAAACTAACTACACTGGCCTTCAAAACTTAGTCCGTCACTTTTAAAATTGCAATAACTTATAAAGTACACAAGATATATTTTTGAAATAAAAAGGAATACAAAAATATTTTAATTTTTTATAGAAAACCTTTATAGTCAGTAGCCTTTTAAGGAATGACTGGGAAAAAAAATTATAAACAAAAACACTCCTTTTCACATTGCTGTCTTAATTTTGACATTTTTGTTCCTGTTTTTGTTTTCACATTTATTTCTTGATCGATGAATTTTGATTCAAAAGCCAAGGTATCTACAGCACGCAAACTTTACTTATCATGCCTCTTTCACCTGAATTCAGGCATCAGTATGCGTCGTGCTGCAAGAATGGTGGGTGTAACATTAAAAAAGGTCCGGCAGGTGAAGCGAAGGTACGAAGAAACTGGAAACCATCTGAGGAAACCCTGTAATGGCAGACCCAGGTGCAATAGTAATCGAGAAGATTGCTATATTGTTTTCACTGTGTTAAGAAATCGCCACCTCAATGCAGTTGAACTCCAGCAACAGCTTCTTCAGACCCGAAGAGACTACATTAGTGACAGTATATTAAAAAGAAGACTAGCTGAAGCAAACCTAAAGCTCCAATTGCCAGCAAGTGGCCCCAAACTCCAGAGAGGGCAAGACTGCGCTACGCCCGTGAACTTATACAGTGGGGTGAAGAAGAATGGGCAACAGTTTTGTTCACTGATGAGTCTCGATTCTCACTATTTACTTCTGATGGAAGGCGAAGAGTGTACAGGCGACCTGGTGAGCGATACATTCAAAGCTGTTTCACAGAAAAGAGTCCAATATGGTGGAGGTTCTGTACACGTATGGGCTGGCATCTCTTCAGAAGGTCGCACAGAGCTAGTGGCCATAGAAAATGTCACCCTGACTGGGGAAAGATATGCTCAAGTGATCTTTAATGAGTATATATAGAAGGCCATTATTTAATGCATATGGATGATAGATCGATACTTATGCAGGATAACGCCAGGCCACACACCGCTCGGGTCGCACAAGTGTACATACAGGAGGTTGGTATCAACTCGATGACTTGGCTATCAAGAAGTCCTGATCTCAATCCGATCAAGCACGCCTGGGATGAGCTCGGGAGGCTGGTCAGAAGCCGCAGATCACTTCCTATCACCCTGAGGGCCCTTAAACAGGCCCTGATGGAAGAATATTCCCCAACATCGCCTCCGAAACCTCGTCTTCAGTATGCCAAACCGGCTCGAAGCTATTATCAGAGCACGAGGAACCAATAACATTTATTAAAATGTAAATAAGGCGTAAAACATACTTATAAATGGTTTTCGAGTTTTTTGCCAGTAAGTTAAAAATGCCTATTTTTTGGTTTTTATCTTTTTAAAAGATAAAAACTTTACTAATGTATAATATAATAAACTATGAATTCGAAGAAAGTTGATGAAATTTGCTATAAAAGGTTTTTTATTTCAAAACTCTCGACTTCTATAGTTTAGGAAAAATTGCAATTTTTAAAGTGTGGTACTAAGTTTTGAAGGCCAGTGTATTAGGATTTTGAACAATTTTATATTCTTTTAAAAAACCATTATACACACATAAGTCTCTGCATAAGTTGTTAATGGCATCCAAGAGCTTTAACAACCATTTGCAGACAGGTGTGACGTTTACATAGCAAATGTGTGTCTACGTAACTGTTTTTATAGACCGGATTGAAACGGATTTGCAAATAGTTTGCAATAAGTAGGGTGACGATAACCCTCGCTCCATTATCGCTGGCATTGGCCTGACCCAGTTCGCAGATCGGCCCCATTAGAACAAATGCCTCGCCTATACTGCTATTCTGCGGGAGTTACGGGACACACCTAGACATTTTACACCCCATTACCATTTGCAATGTTTGGCTTTGAAAGCTTTTACTGCAAACGTAATCTGGGTCCATTAGATGTTCAGTTGTAGTAGGTTTAGCTTTATTTTTTGGATGTGTGGACTGTAGACCTACCCAGAACCCTGAACTTAGGCACGCACTTATGTGATGGTTTATAATTTGTAAGTGCCAAGTGTCCAAGGGATTTCATCAAAGCTCCGAATTTATATCAAGTATTTCTCCATCATTATGGTTTACAACGCGACCCAAAACAAACAAGTATATGACAATGGGTATCGTAATGTGAAACTTAGAAGATGGAATTAAGATGTTCCGTTGATATGAATGTTAATAGAGAATCGTATGAGTAATAAATCAAAGTGCGCAGTTTCCGTGTCGGGCGGTAGGCAGCAGAGCAGTCAGTAGTACCTACCTAACTGCAAAGATACTTGTCTTTGTATTATTATTGCTCTTGTTCCGTCTATGGCACAACTTCCTATCCTAATTTGATGGAAGCCACATAGCTATCCATCCATTCATCACAGAACAATGCAGAGACGAAATGTTTTTTCCGTTCTTTATTAAACTGTTTTGCTACGACAGTTACGAATAGTTGTAACAATGCTGGTTGTGCCATATTCTATAAGGACTCATGGTATAAAACAGTTCATAGTGCCGCCTCCCTTCACGAATGGAAGTTAGTATGTTTTCACTCCATGTTGAGCTTCGTTGGTGCATTGGATTAGTAATCCTTGTACTTTTATAGAGTAGTTATGCTCAATGAGCCGCAGTTCGCATGATTTCTTTGTTACATTGGAACGAGTACAATCTTTGCGTACTTAGTGCTGCTACTATCTTTGTTTATATCAATGTTCAAGTAGGATGTAACTACCGGCTAACGGCCTCCTTCCTGTCATGCTTCAGTTCAATTGTTCTAAGAGGCAATTTGCTTTGTGGTTGAAGTTATGAAGTAATTTTCAAACAGGTGATATCCAAGAATCTAGTCTGTCGGACTTTCGTCGTTAGACAGCATTCGGGGTTTCTGAGAAATGATAAATGTCTATGGCAGCTTCTATAGAGTTGTATCGAATGCATCAAATCAACTATTTACTATTTAGCAAATATTTGTCATCTAAAGCATTGCGTAGTGTATTGGTACTGGCATGTTATGGCTAATGAAAGACTTGAAAAAGATTCCCGCACGCGGCATGGGATTAATCGCTGCATTCCAGAAATCTCCCGCATTCCGAACTTGTTACGTCAGCATCGACCATGGACTCATAAAAATTACCCTTATGAGAATTTGTGATGATTCATACAAATCAGAGAATCTGTTTTAACGCAGTGAGGTGCTGGACCCTTTTTGAAATTTAATTCATCTTCACATAAAAACGCTCTCTTGGTTCTGTTCTACACATTTGTTTGTTACCCAGTTTCACCCTTCTGAGTCAGTTCAGTCAAAATAGATTTGTTATAGCTTATAGTAGGTATAGTAGATATTTACGATATCGAAAGTAGAGTTTGGCAAGCGCAGTGCGTTCTTGACTATCGGTCATTAAACAAGCGAAGGTCGGTCTTTAAAGCAGGGTTTTCTGTGTCATTGTCACAACTACGACCGGACACTTCGAATTTTTGATTTTTGAAAAGTTCGGACAGTTGGAAACGTGCTTGCGAGAGGGATTTATAGGTAACAAGAGAATTACGGAAATTGACAGAAGGAACGAGAATCTTGTAGGTACCTACTATTCTGACCAAAGATTTATAATCTTACCCTACGATACCCTACGACTAGTGATTCTTATGTACCTACTTAGTTGTCCGCATCAGTTAGATGGGTTACCGGTTAGCACAGCAGCTTCTTGTGCGCTACTAAACTGCTTTACTAATTTAGTTGTGGGTACTCATAAATGACCTATCTACAATAACGAACAGGCGCGTCGTCGTCCTGATCCAACAGGGACCAACTTCGCAGTTGAAACGGCGCTTGTTGTTAGTGCATCTTTAGCTAGAGTTTCAAATAGGTAATTAAAGAATAAACCTCACTTCGATTTAAAAAAATCCTAGTAGTTTAAAAACTGTCTACTCTATAATGTATCGAACGTAAAAATACCCTTAACGAAGCCGAGTTACCAACTTATTCTTCCCGTTATTATATTTTTTTTTATACTGGACCATACATGGGTACCTTTCGGTTACGGAGATATTGAAGGTCAAAGTTCCAATATTTTCGACGTATGAAATAGTAGATTATTCACTAAGGGGGTAAATATTGAATCCTGAACGTAACGAAGGATTCTAGGGTTCCCGAGCGCAGCGAGTGAGGTCCGAGTTAATTCCTGAGCGAAGCAATGTTAAGATTAGAATCCTGAGTGCAGTGAGGGACTCAAGCTCGCCCAAGACGCAGACACCTTTATCCCCTAGGAGAATACTATACTTTTCGCACCTACTGTGAGGTAATAAAAACCAATTCGATTTCGAATTAGTAGTTTATGAAACTGTTAAATAACCGGGTAATGTGTAGTTAGGTGCAGTTTCATACACAATTTTATGTACTAAAGCAATTTCTCAAAAAAAAAAAGTAAATATCCCAAATCCAACATTCTAACACGGGCATGCGCCACAGCAACGATCAGCTGTTGCGGTGACATGCCGCCATTACCGCCACAGATAATGTAGAAACAGCGGTTGGAAAAGTCTACTATAGAATAGAATAGAATAGAATACTCTTTATTATGTACACCATAAAAAATAACAGATATAAATGTAGACATTTTACACAAGGTGACACAATGGGCGGTCTTATCATGCGGCGCTACTATGCATATTATTCAATAATTTTGGGCTATTTCACAATAAGTGACATATTTTAATTATTTTGTTCGTCGACGGCAACAAAAACCTATCAAGTGAGAACTGTTTGGTCGAGCTGTACTTTAACCAAAGACATTATTTAAAATCTCTATGATTTTAATAGAAAAAAAGGTTTTTTTTGGTAAACGTTTTCATACGAAGTTTTTGGTCGAGGTTCCAAATTCAAATCACATTAAGCACCAGCGGGTCATAATGAAAATCAGTACAATATAAAGAGTAAAATAATAATCAATATTATTATTATTATTAATAATAATATTGATTTTTATATATATATTATTATTATTATTAATAATAATAATATTATATTAGGCCCGGCTAGAGCCTAAGCTATGACTTGCTTTAGGTTAGATTTACTTGACATATAATTTGACGTAACCGAGCAGGTGGTGTGAAAACATTATAGACAATAGCTGCGCCCCGCGGTTTCACCCGCAGAAATTTCGATCCCGTGGGAATATCGGGATAAAAAGTATCCTATTTCCTAATTTAGGTCATAGTCGACCCATGTGCCAAATTTTATCCGAATTCGTTCAGCCGTTTTAGCGTAATTGAGTAACAAACATCCAAACATCCACACTTTCACATTTATAATATTAGTAGGATAGTAGGATATAGTAGGATTAGTAGGATTTATCAAACACACAATCACAAATGGACAAGTTTTGCAATAAACTACTTTGCATCTTGACTGTACAGCGTACTGTAACAACTATAAACCAAACCAAACATTAATATACGAGATCCACTTACAGCTGTTCTCATGTCCGTATCATCTAATGCTATCACGCTCGCTTCCAATTCATTTAATCGATGTTAAGTAACGCAATCAAGAGCCCATTGCAAGCATCTGTATGCAATTGATCCGGGCATTCCACTCGGTGCCCACACTAGCCCCAGATGCGTGCTCCCGATTCAAACGCCCATACACTGCGTAATCCCACCGATATTACTTTACTGTTAGACTGATTCTTCAGATAAAGAGAGTCTTGTCGTCTCGTGTGAATCGAACTTGCATTGCATATTGCACCGAGAGATTTGAAAAGGTTCGTCTTAAATAGGTTCTTCATTGCTGTTGTTTTTGTTTCATTAGGTAACATATATGTAAAGACCTAGATTTGTACATCATTGTTACTAGGTACTTATTTAGTTTTATTCGTATTAGTACGCTTAATTCAAAGGCCTCACTTACATAAAAATATGTGTAGCCACTAGCCAGTCCTGTAACTATTCATAATACATATTAATGCTGTTTAAATAAATACGGTTTTAGAAGGTCAAACGTGTACTAGTCAGTAGAGCAAAGTCAGTGTCATTAACTAATTAACATGGGGCCTTGCCTCTGCGCTGCTCTGCGCACACTAACCCTACCGCGTATAAACACATACATCATTCTTATTATGTTTGTGTTCAGTGCACCATTCAACGAAAAACGTCTTTGACGGCTTTTTATGACGCCCGACATGTTAGAAGATATGAATAACGAAACTATGAATACCGACCCACTTTTTTGTTATCTATGACTTAAACATTACCCAATCTTAAAGTTCGTTGTCTTTATTCAGTGTACGACAGTAGATCAATAGAGCACAAACCACATTATGGAATATTTGCTTGAAAGTTTGAGAAATTCGTTTATGTAAGGATAAGAGTAAAGACAACAACAGTGGTCCGAGTCACCCACGAGAAGCGCGGTTTGCCTCGCTTTGGACAGATACACTGTACGCGAAGGCCGGCGCACGCGCTGCCGCAGAAGGTAGCGTGACGTCACCAGGTTCACGTCGAGTGACGCTCACTCATTCGTACAAGAATGTATATTGTAAACAATGAGTTCTCTTACTAACAAAGACGTCGGCCTCTTTTATCATGTTTAGGATTTACTTTCTCACAGCAGCCATAAAAACTATATTATCTGGTTCTCACATGTGAGTACTTATTTCGGGCTTTTGACAATCGCGTGATGGATGATTGACGATTGATGTTATTTATACCTTTGGTCAGCCAACCAAAATAATTGAAGCAAGGAGGGGTTTGCTCGACCTCTCTCCCGATATGTCAAGAACAATATCAGGGCAATATTGTTCGAAGTGGCCCTTGAAGTTTTCTCAAAATATGAAAATAGTAATTTTAAATAAATAAAAATATCTTAGTTTAATGTAAACAACTATAAATACTACGGAGTGACTAATAAGCTCCTGATGGCAACCACAACACAATGTCAGTGTCAAGCTTGGTTAGTAGATTACGATTCGACGAAGGAGTGAACTCACGCAAAAACTATATATGGTCGTACACTGGAGACCAAGGTTAACCACTATTGACTAAGGTATTAAAAAAAACTATAAATATTTTAGCTCACTTCTGGTTGTTGTCAAGCTATACTAAACATGATACAAACCGTACAAAGCACCATCATAGAGGGCTATAAAGTATGCTAGCTTTATTTCTCTTTGTGCTACGTATAAATGTCAATGTGACTTCTTTAGTTAGGTATCTATAAGACGACCCCCAGTTTTACCACGGTAATGCTATCTAGGTTTTACCTACTATTCATTACTTGGTCAAGGTTTGATTTTAAGTGACGTCATGTTTAGTAATCATGTTTACCTCGTCTAGTCTAGGTACACGTCAGTCATACTGGCGTTAATATGTCACGATATTTGAACCACACTTTGAAAACACATATAAAAGAGATGACCCTGTCGCCTTCCAAATCCCTAGTTACATAGAATCTTAAATCGACATAAATGATGTGGATGACATCACCCAGAACAGCAGTGTTGTAGCGATGTGTAATACAATATGCAACAGAAATGACTCATAAACACAATGTTATTATATGAACTGCTGATTCCACAAACTCCATGACTGGATGGAAATGATATTCGTGGGGATTAATAATAAAACCTATAGGTATTTCTAGTATCTAGCAACTTAGGTTAGATCGCAAATCACGCCCGTTAATCATTAATTAAAGCGTTCATTGACTTTTACTGAATCTAATTTGATGACCCAACCAGGTTACAGTTCATGTATCTTTAATTTGGAATGTTGATACGCTGCGTTGTTCCAGATCAATGATAATTATTCAAAACGATTCGTCAGTTAGGAAACAAAGATCGAAGAAGTTTCAACGTTTCAAAATCCTTTTGTAAGCATCTGTAGGTTTCGGCAGGCAATTGATGTTAATATGGGGTGTTAATTGTAAGAATCATAGCGGATAACGGAGGGTACATACGTGGGCTACCGTCTGGTTCTCATGTAGTTGTTTAATAGAAAGTGGGGAAAACGAAGATAAATTACCAGGCGAGCTCTCGAGGCATGTTAGGCGTTAGTACTACCATATGCAGTGACTCCATATATGGGTGGAGTCGGGAACATGGACGTGTTCTCACGTACATCAAGAATGTCACAGCCGCTCGTACCGTTTTCCATTTGATACTGGTATTGACACAACTGTTTTCAAAAGAAATTGTACGAAAAGTAGCTTAGATGGACCGTTTACGGACAAAAGAGAGCCTTAAGGCAGCAGTAAAGAAGAGAAAACCTTCAAATTGACCTACATTTTCAGGGCAATATCGCCTAATTCTCACGTCTGGCGTTATTAAGCCGAAAATGTTATATTTTAATAAATATCTTATTTTTGCCGCCTTACAATATTAATGTTTATCGAGTTCTATGAATAGATATATTTCTGGAACAGTTTTATAAATACTTGGACGATAAACCAAGTCTTTGGCTTGACGCAACATTATGCGTAGCCGAGCTATCACTGAGGAATTCCGCTTCGTTTACATCTCTACACATGTTTCCGTTGTCATGGTTTTCGTAACAGAAAACTGTAACGTGCTAAACTATGGTTTTATGGCGGTATTTAACTGTCGTTAACGTGAAACAGTTACTTTGTATTTAGCTCTGGCTACCTCTAACTGTCCTAACGACACTACATTTTGATTCATCCGTTTCTTTTCTGTGTAACGGAACCGCTTGTTTTTAGCTCTCCTTTGATACGATCGATTTGAGATTAGTGAACAAAAAATTTAAAGATGTTTATTAATGCGATATTTATTTACGTAGCTACATTGAAATGCTGCATGCTAACTTGCTAAGTGCGTGTCACGTAGGTACCATGTTTACACGGCCTGAGAGGCGCGTTGATAACCGTGTGTAAGGAAAGCTACAGGCTTAAGACAGTAGACAGATAATAATGCTTTTGCTAAACGTTAGATAAAAACTCAACCAGGTTGTCTAAGGATATCACATTCGGATATAAAAAACTCTATTTTATCGCTATAAATTAATATGTTTTAAGGTGCCATTCATATCAGTTTTGTGATATTTTAATATTTGTTTTTTTATGATTTAAGTCTCTAAGTATGAAACTGTAATGCATTTCGTAGAATCACGATGATCATAATCTAATAATTGTAACGTTAGTTAGTCATTTAATTAAGTACTTTGTTAAATAAGTTAATGTTGTAATAATTGCATAAAAGCCATTAGTTTATATAAAAAAAAAACAATGGTAAAACTTCAGAAATCGACGTTCTAATTCACGAACAGTTTTGCGATTGACATTCATCCTAACAGTGCGCAAAAATAGAATTTGATCCTCGGACAAATTGTGTTACACGGGGACTAAGTGACTAAATTACGTTGTGGATACGAATGACATCATACTCAAATTCTGTTCTTATATTGACGAAGTGTTATTACTTACACTTTGACGAATTGAGTCCTACCAATTAGAACATATTCTGAATATGGAGTAGACACGTAACGGTAGCTACATTTTGTAACGTTAACTGCTCACTGTCCATCTATGTCGTCACTGCCTTCATAAGAATCATCATCATCTGCGTTTTCTAAAGCTATGTAGTTGCAATCTATTGTCGGCTTTACCAGTCGAGAAGTCATATATAAATAATGTTAATTATTTGTTTGGGCGATAGGTAGCTTCATTGAAATCGTCTTCCCACACATCACTCTTAATTGTTCGGCATGTTATGTTATGTTGCTGTAAAAGCTTGAACAATGTCCCCAGCTAATGTTAAATAATATTTCCTAAAGCAGAATGTCTTTAAATACTTATGGTGTTTTCACAATTTTCGATGAAAGATATCTAATGAAAACAGCTAGAAGAGACATCTTCTATACCTACTTTGTTTACAAAAACATCACAAGTCTTTTGATTCACGTTTCCTGATCCTGATACTACTTAATAACGACAAGTTGACGTTAATTAATAAGTCGATTAGTTATTCATAGTTGCTTTATTGTAATTAATTATTAAAGCAGTTCCAATTTGTATCCATATTAGGTAATTCGGTGAATGCTGTTGGCTGGAAATATCGAATAATCACATTATTTATTCGATTTTCCTTAGGAATGGGTTAGAACAATACGTCATTCTATTTCAACTTTGGATATTTTCATAAGTGCATATTTCATAGATTATTACGTCTATTCGCGAATCTCTACATAAACATTGGCGGGTGGTGCGTAAAGACTGAATTTTCAAAAATAACTTGCGACTCACACTGTTCAAGGTAAGGACGTAGCGTAACCCAAATATATTCTAAAACAAAATCAAGGCCTTTACCACACACGGCGCAACTATTAAATAAGATATTTATAATCGGAAATAAAAAAACAAAGGTTATTTTTAAATATGATGTCAGTGGCGTTATTTACCTTGTATGTGAGGTTCAAACTAATAAAGTAAATCACTGCTTATCACTGTTTACCACTTGTTAATCACTTGGACAATGTAAATGATCACCGGGTATCTGTCCTGCTCGTAAGTAGTGAGTTTGTCCGCGGCAGTACGCGATGTGACTGTTCGCTCGCCAGAGATCGTCTGAAGGAGTCACGCTCGCGACTGTACGCACGCAGGGCCCGCTAGCCGGCTGACGCACGCTGATGATGACAGCGCTAATCATACTGCACCACCCGTTTTCTTGCATTGAATTAATTAGGTTATTAAGCAACATTAATAAGTATAACAATAATGTTAGTATACTTTACATCTGTGGGAGCAAATGATTGGGTAGGTAATCCGCTGGGGTAATAACGGAACGGCAACGCAACGACATTAAAACAAATTAAAACAAAATCCATGGGAGAATTGAATGAGAAAAATCACTGAAATATTGAAGTATCGTTTTTTATAAGGTTGATGTTTGGCTGAAACAAATTGTAGAATGTTGCATTAACAAAACTAAGAAAAAAGTGAAATGACAACGAATAAACTTCACTCATCTGACAAGACAAAATGTTGTACAAAATAAAGTTATTAAAGTAAATAAAATCATTAAGAAATTAGTAAGTTTACAGAAAATGACTTCGACATTTACATAGCTTTTTAAAAAAATCTTCAGTTTAATCAAAATGATAAACATACTATCATACGTGGGCATGAACATGCAGTCCGAAGTTTGTTTATGGTGCCTGCTGGGGCTCGTGCGAACCATCTTCGACGCCACGCTCTTCAAAGTGAACGCCAATCTAAAGCAGGTGCCGTGCCGCCGACGACAGATTTATTAAATAATCCTATAAGAATATATTTATGTAGATGCAGAGCCGCCTACTGTTGACACACATGTGTGTTATAGGACTATGTCTATGTTGTGAGATTATCTTTAAACTTTATACCTGGTACCTATATGAATGAATATGTAGATATAAGGTAGGTATAAGTACTTTATACCTGTATGAACACATCTTTGTTTAGCGGGTATCTTTTCATGTTCAGGTATAATTTTCATAGTATTATGACAGATTAATACGTTATCAGATTATGATTTATTAATTCAAAATATCTATTATCATCTACATGTATTAAAAATTTAAGTATTTGTTTTTATTTTTGGGTATTCTTGATTAGGTATAAGAGCTGCATAGCGCAAGCAAAAACATGATGCAAAGGCAAAGGTCATCTTTTAGTGATTAAAAAGTACATACTCTTTCAATGGGTTCATCTGTTATATCTCAGAATTACTGAACCGATATTGATATAAACCAATTGGTACGAAGTCATATAGTATATCCCTGTTGTGGTTTAAAATTGAATCTAGAACAAAGTAAAAATGTGTTGTTGGTTGCACAAATTGTGCGTGAGAGTTCGGGGGGATAGAGTGACTCCATGGGTAGATCAAAGAGACATACAATTTCCCTGTTTTAGGGTGACTAGTGTAATTTTCATTCGATGTCGTTAGAAAAGGCACTGAGATGGGGAGCATATTGGGAAGAGGGTTAAATAGGAACCAATTGAATTTTTCCCAATAGTTATCATACGTACATAGAGGCTTCTTGAAACTCCTGAAATTGAAGAAAACAGGTGGCCACTGATATGATGATATCCTGATGTTAACCGTGTGTTGATGGCGAATTTGAAGTTAAAAGTTGTAATCTTTTTCCTGTAGTGACTGAACGATATTGCTTCGGCTGTTAATTAAAATCATCAGTATTTAACACGTAGGTACCCAATATTTACGTAATTGCTTACCCACAGGAAGTTACATTTTCCTCAATCGACAAACAGTTGATGAGTATTGTATTGATGTTTTCATTGAGTTTCAATATGAATACGTAGGTACTATGAAACATACTTGTAATAGAGTTTCATTTCAAAGCGCAATAATGATTCAGTCTTATGGAAAGTTATTATTAATAAAAAAATGTGTGGGGTCGCGGGACCCCCGTCAGGAACGAAGTTACTTACGCTTTTTCTTCAACTCCGAATGTAATTTTTATATGGAGATTCAGATTTTAAGATGAAAAATTTGAAAATTTTTGCATTCGTCCAGAGGATTTTCATTTTGACCTCACTATTTGCCTTAACACCCCTCTCTGTCTCTTTCTACTTATCCTACTAATATTATAAATGAAAAACTCTGTGAGGATGGATGGATGTTTGTTACTATTTCACGCAAAAACTACTGAACGGATTTGATTGGAATTTAGAACACAGGTAGTGTACCTATAACCTAAATTATTTATTATTTATTTTTATCCCGGTAGTACGTTCCCGTAGGGTAATTTCCGACCTCCACGAGAGCGAAGCCGCGGGCAAAACCTAGTTATATGTAATAAAAAGTCGCATGGCGGGAGCATAACGCCTTATCTTTACGTGACGATTTCTAAAATTTTCTACAAGTTTACTCCTACCGCAGGCTGTGTTAAAGAACTTCGTTCCAATAATAATAACAGCCTATTACTGTCGCACTGCAGGGCAACGGCCTCTTCTTATACAAAGAAGGGCTAGTCATTGAGCAGTTGTTATCGAACCAATACTAAAAATACATTTGGCAAAAGTTTGGTGGGTGTAAGTATTATTATTATCTATAGAGGCGAGTTGTTATCCCATCGCCAGTCTATGAATAGTACCTCCATCAATTTGACGACCTGCGTGACAATGATTTAAAAACTCACAAGCAATGTCCAAGAACTATGGAATTATGACGTATTTGTTATACATACCTAATTAAATTATACTTTTCAACTTCCCAACCCACATGCTTCGCGGTCTTTAAAGAACTACCTACTGTATCTAAGCTTATTGTAAACACGCATATTTATCGAATATAATTTCAAAATCCCTTCAATACCCGTTGTTAGGTGTGGCAGATGAACATGCCTGCCGAGCTGTCGAAGCCGGTGCAACGCGCGCTGCGCACCATGGTGTCAGGCGTCATGCTGGTGCAGTGCTTTACCGTCTACGTGTACCTCGCTGCTTACATAGTCCTTCTCTATCCTGTCTTCCTGGTACGTCATCATCATCATGCTCCGTCCCAAGGGTGCAACTAGATTGCGGTCGATCGATGACATACACGGTAATATTTTGAGACAGTGCAGCAGTGTGACCACAGTGTGGTTGCACCCTTACCTAACCCCATTTATTCGGGGTACATGCTGCATATATCATTTACCTACTTCAATTCATTTCAATCAGTCATCAGTCTCAGTATTCACTCTGTAGTTATTTTTATCGTTCACACAATCTATCCATCGTCAAACTCGCAAATAAAAGTTTGTTTGGGCAAAGACAACGAAAATATTGCGTCATCTATTCTAAGGTTTTAAAAAAGAGCGATTCCATTTAATTCAATTTAATACACTTAATTTAATACAGCCATTTTACAACTCATATAAAACATTTTCCGAGCAGTGTGCACGTATAACTTTGCAACTTAATGATAGTATTTCTAGCACACTAGAATAACAACATTCGCTACGTCCTTCCTGGTTTATTTATTTATTATTTGAGAAATGTATAATAAAATCATGATTAGCCTAATTCTAATGCTATTTCAAATCTTTGTTTGAGTGCATTGAACTGTCTGTCTGTGTTCTTTATAAAGTAGATATACAATTCAGTGCCATTGCGTTCATTGGTTCAAATATCAACAATATGAAGAGTTCAGCTACATACCAATGCAATAATAATTATGTACTTGGTGGATCCAAGTACATACGAGTAATTATTATTGCATTGGTTCAATACTATAAATTTATGATTCATAGTTTGCAGACAGAGGTTTCATGTTTTTACCCATTTCCAGTAATTAAAGTAATGAGATGAAAAAGACCTCGCAGGTGTTTAATAAACAGTCATGATATTTAGGTAGGTACAGTCAGCAAAAGAGATAAGTATCCAGGGTCACCGGATATAGTTGAACTTTAGTCAGAAACCGATGCATGTTTTCGAATGAAATTTAATTTGATAAATGACCTGTTTGTTTTCTATTAATTAAATGAAATTTTATTCGAAAACATTCATCGTTTTCTTACTAAACTTCAACTCTATCGACGACCCTGGTTACTTATCTCTTTTAGTGACTGTACATCGGTAAATTAGTCTTGCAACTTATACTTACTGAAACAACCTATAACCAAGGCTTTGGTCTCCACGTCAAATTCCAAACCTAGGTACTGGAAAACCCTTCAATACCCTGCCCTGGGGTTGTATCAGGGAGGCACTCCGGTATCACCGGATGCCGACCTACCTCTGTCGAGTGGTTGAGGCCTATCTGACGGACAGGGCCATCATCAACCCCGGTCACCAGGGAGAGTGGAACCGGCGAGAAACGTCGTGCGCTGTCCCACAGGGATCGATCCTGGGGCCGCATCTGTGGGACATCAGGTACGACTGGGTGCTGCGAGCTGATATCCCTAGCGAGCGCCGTTTGTTACGCTGACGAAACGCTAGTCCTGGCGCAGGGGAGGTCGCACCAGGCGGCGGCCGAAATAATGACACGCGGGGTTGCGAACATCGTCGAGAGGATCCGGCAATTTGGATTCGAGGTGACCCTGCACAAGTCTGAAGCCATGTGTTTTTATGGTCCTCGGAACGCACCACCGTTGGGTTCCCAAATAATGGTAGGAGGGGTTCACATCGGCGTCGGGTTGACGATGAAGTACCTGGGACTCGTCGTCGACAGCCGGTGGAACTTCGTGGAACATTTTCGTGGAACATTTTCGACGTTTGGCTCCCTGACTGGAGCGCGCCGGGGCTGCCTTGAAGCGGCTTCTGCCCAATCTAGGGGGTACAAACGCCTCCTACCGGAGGCTCTGCGCGGGGTCGTGCGGTCCATGGCCCTTTAAGGGGCACTGGTGTGGGCGCGTTCATTGAGGTGCCGACCAGCCCGCCGGTTGAACGCGTCCCAGAGGGTCATGGCTATCCAGCTGGTCCGGGGATACCGCACGGTCTCCTGTGAGGCTGCGAGCCTCCTTGCCGGATTGCCGCCATGGGATCTGGAGGCAAAAGTCCTAGCGCACATATGGGAGTGGCGCGAGGAAGCAAAACGCCGGGGCGTAACTCCGCTGCCGCGAGAAATCGCGGCACAGCGGACGGAGCTCCGGCAGGATCTCATGGCAGCATGTAGAGTGCGACTGTCGCAACGCAGTGCTTGGCACGCCACAATTGCGGCGGCATAAGTCCCCTCTTTGAGGAGTAGATTGAGAGGCACTACGTCGTCCTCTTCACCTGACGCAGGTCCTCACCGGACACGGCTGTTTTGGGAGGTTTCGCATACGGCGGGAGGAAACGCCCGGGTGTTACCACTGTGTGGATCGCCCGGAAGATATACAGAGCATACGGTGGAGGTCTGCCCGGTTTGGGCGGAGCACCGCCCTGTCCTCGCGGAGGCGATCGGCGGCGGTGATCTCACTCGTCCGGCCCTGGATCAGGCCATGGTACGGAGCGAGAGCCGTCAGAAGCCGTCACCTACTTCTGCTAAGCAGTAATGCTCGTGAAGGAGGAGGCTGAACGCGTGAGGGTGAGGCAATCGTTGCACCTTCACGCCCCTAGTTAGTATTCTTTCAGGCGGAAACAAGGTGCGCACCTTCAACGGTTAGGTCATGCCCGTTTTGATGTACTCTTTCGGCATACTCAAATGGACTCAGACCGAATTTGACGCCAATGATAGGAGACTCCGTACACTGCTGACTGCAAACCGGATGCATCACCCACGATCATCAGTGATGAGACTGTACATACCGCGAAAGTGCAGGGGTCGCGGCTTTTTTAATGCGAAGACCCTCCACAACCGCGAAGTGTGCAGTCTCAGGGAATATTTTATAAAAGCCGAGGTATGTACCGTGATGTGGTCGCACTGGACAAGGGACTCACCCCACTCTCCATGGTTAAAGAGAACTGGCGCAAACCTGTAGTACTTACTACCGATGACCGCAAGAAAGTATGCCAAAGCAAGGAGCTTCCAGGGCGCTTCTATCGGGCTCTTCATGAGGCCAGTGTAGATTTCTTAGCGTCCGTATCCTGGCTACGTTTTGGTTACCTTTTCGGGGAAACTGAAGGTTTCGTCTGTGCAATTATGGACGAAGTTATCTTGACGAATAACTACCGGAGACATATTATGATAGACGGGACGGTTGATGTGTATCGGGCATGCCATCGTCCGGGTGAGTCTATCAGACATATTATCTCTGGTTGCTCTCGTCTAGCTAACGGCGAGTACTTGCACAGGCATAACCAAGTAGCCAGGATTATTTACCAGCAACTTGCTTTGAAATATATAGTAGTGGATTCTGAGGTACCGCATTACAAGTATGTGCCCGACCCAGTTCTCGAAAATTACCATATCACGTTGTACTGGGATCGGTCTATCTTTACTGACGGGATTATTGTCGCCAATAAACCTGATATAGTGGTAATAGATCAATTAGCGCGTCGCACAACGGTTATCGATATTACCATTCCGCATGACGAGAACCTCGTGAAAGCTGAGAAAGAGAAACAAATTAAATATCTCGACTTAGCAAACGAGTTTGTTGACATGTGGAGTGTGAGCTCGGCTATCATTGTGCCGATTGTCGTATCGGCCAATGGCCTGATGGCCGAAAGCCTCGATCAACATCTCTCGAGGCTCTCGTTAGGCGGTTGGATCAAAGGGCCTGATCCAGAAGGCACTACTCCTCTATACGGCTCACATCGTGAGGAGGTTCCTGTCTCTGGAGTCCTAATCACCGGTAGCTTGGACCCTGCTCCCGATACCGGCGGACGACTATTTTTAGTATTTTTAAATGTTTTTATAAAAATATTTAAAAATGTATTTAATAAGTACCAAAACAAATAACCGAAATAATAATTCCTTTATTATCATGCAATTGAGGCCCATAGATAAAATACACAAATGAAAAAATTACAAGCTAATACATAATCAAACTAAAACTTGTGTTAATAAATAATGCTTAAAACTATGTAAGTAGCACTTCAGTGCTGTCCTGTGGTATTTGCCCGTGGAAGCGACGGAACACCCCGTCCTGCGGCCAAAAGTCTTCTTCCAAGACGACAGACAAGTAACCATTTGGTACTCGTACCACCAACGCTATGCGCGCGCGCGCAGTTAAGTCCCATGTAATAGGGAGCGAATTTATTGCCATCGATCGGGAACAAATCCAGACTCCGGGCTGCTACTGACAAATTCTTACTGGCAAAACCCAATAACACTTTGCTCGACCTGGTTATCAAACCCAGGAAAGGTCCTGGGCATGAGGATGCTCAGCAGTAGTGCTTGTGACCACTAGACCAACGAGGCAGTCCACAAATCTAAGTATTGATTACCGCACAAACTCGTGGGCAAGCGTGTTAGCGAATGTAGGCCACGGACCAACCACGTGTTATTGCTGTCTAATTTCAACAAAGAGCCTTCTGGCATCCTCCCTTTGTTGAACCCAAGTCGTTAATATAGTTACTGGCAAATGAGACGGGTATAGCAGTCACTGACCTGTATCTGTTTACGGCAGATTCAAAACAAAAACAAAAATAAATTCAGTTGAAAACCAGATTCGATAGGTACCTGGTCTATCTTTTTCGTCAACATTTTTCACGAATGAAAATCTGTTATAGGTTATTTAAACGTTATTAGGCACAGGGCAATGACTGCTATTACCAACTTAGTTGGCATTAATAACAGTAAACAAGGACAAGTGGAGAAAAGTAGTGATAGAATGGTACCCCAGAGACAGCAAAAAGAGCAGGGGATGGGAAGACAATACAAAAGACGGGAAGATGAATTAAAACTCGCAGTGGGTCCAAATTGAAGAAGAGGAAACTATGGAAGTTGTTAGAGGAGGCCTTTTCCAAGAGGCACACTGGAATTAGAGACGTTCTGTAACTACTATTAATAAAAATACTCATAACGCAAATGTCCAGAATTAAAACGCTTATTACAGCTGATCCCTGTATAACGGCCGAATATTTAGTGAAAGACAGATCGTTATTGATGATAGACAGTATAATTCTATCTGTCCTTGAATATAGTCTCACAACCATCGATAAAGGCTATCTATCTAACGAAAACAATAGATCTGGTTCCATACTTTTCCCTGCCGTGCTTTCCATTACAACCAATATCACTTTAAAAAACAACGTGTATTTTTATTAGCCTTTTTATAAAAAACTTCTTTTAATTTAAATTCTTAAATAACTAGATTATTTAAAAGCTAACAGTCTTAAATTAATAATAATATGTACAAGTATATAATGACTGGATTAAGTTATAATTTATATTATAATAATAATAAAAATAAATAAAAGTTTATTCATAAAAAAGTAACAATACAGTGTGTAAAGTAACACACACACAGTACAGTGTGTAATTTAATACATTTTAGAGCCACACGATACCAGCGACGCTTAGTTTGTGGCTCACCGAATTTGTCACACTGAGTTGTTACTTTTTGATGAATGAACTTTTATTTATTTATTAATCTCTCCTTTATTTCCTATATTACATATAAATTATATTTTTAAATATTAGAATATAAAAACATTTAAAAATATAAAAATAGTGGCCCACCGGTATCGGGAACAGGGTCCAAGCTACCGGCGGTCAGGGCTCCAGAGAGACAAACCTCCTAACAATGCGGGCCGTGTCCAGAAGTACCGCCTTCTGAATCAAACCCTTGATCCAGCTGCCCAACGAGAGCCTCCTCAGGTGTTGGTCGAGGCTCTTGGCTATTAATCCATTGGCTGTCACAACTATCGGTACAATGATCGCTGAGTTCACATCCCACATGTCGACAACCTCGCGAGCCAAGATATTTGATTTGTTTATCTTTCTCGGTTTCCACGAGGTTCTCGTCATGTGGGACCGTTATATCAACAATCATTGCGCGCCGCTCTAATCGATCTACCACCACTATATCAGGCTTATTGGCAACAATAGTCCTGACAGTGATAATGGATCGATCCCAGTACAATTTGATATTTCCATTTTCGAGAACTGGGTCGAGCACATACCTGTAGTATGGCACTTCCGATTCTACAAGGCTGTATTTGAGAGCAAGTTGCTGATGGATAATCCTGGCTACAAGGTTGAGTCTATGCAAGTATTCTTCGTTAGCTAGACTAGAACATCCGGAGATAATGTGTCTGATTGATTCACCCGGACGGTGGCATGCCCGACAAATGTCAACCGTGCCGTCTTTCATAATAAATCTCCGGTAGTTGTTTGTCATCATAACTTCGTCCATAATTGCACAGGCAAAACCTTCGGTTTCTCCAAAGAGGTCACCGAAACGCAGCCAGGAAACGGACGCTAGTTGATCTATATCAGGTCCATGTAGGGCCCGAAAAAAGCGTCTGTGAATCTCTTTACTCTGCCATACTTCCATGCGATCATAAATGTCAAGCACTACTGGCTTTCGCCAGTTCTCTTTAGCCAAGGAGAGCGGGGTGAGGCCCTTGTCCACTTTGACCACATCTCGATGCATCGCCACGTCGGCCTTCAAGAAATATTCCCTGAGGCTGCATATTTCGCGATTGTGGAGGGTCTTAGCATTTAAAAAGCCTCGACCTCCACATTTTCGCGGGATATACAGCCTCATTACCGATGACCGTGGGTGATGCATTCGATTTGCAGTCAGCAGCGTACGGACCTTCCTATCCAGGGGGTCGAGTTCGGTCTGAGTCCATTTGAGTATGCCAAAAGAGTACATCAAAACCGGCATAACCCAACCGTTAAAGGCGCGTACCTTGTTTCCGCCTGATAGAAGACTATTCAATACTTTTTTCAGGCGGCCAAAGAAGCGTTCCTTTAACATTGCTTCATGTCAGTACCATTGACGCCCAATGCTACCGACATACCTAAATACTTATAGGTTTCGGATGCAGAGAGGGTTCTAAGGTTTAAGGAATCCGAGAGTTGGGTATCGCCGGATTCCACAATCTCCCCTCGCTTTACATGCATGACCGCACATTTGTCCACACCAAATTCCATTCTGATGGAACTACTGAAAATTTCAGTTACTTTCAGTAGCTCCATCAGCATCCATCATTGCAAATTGTTTGGAGGCAAAGAGTTTTAGGTCATCCATGTAAAGGAGGTGAGATATAACCTGACCACCTCTCCTCAGCCGATAGCCTAGACCTGAATTCTTTCAGCAGTGTGCTTAGAGGGTTCAAGGCTAAGCAGAACCAAAGCGGATTCAAACTATCACGCTGAAATATACATCGCTCGATCCTTATCGGTTCGCTATTCCTCTGGACATTTCGACATCCTGGATAGTGAAGGACCGTTCTCCATTGCCCCATACATGACATCAGGAAGGTGCGCAGAGTTGCATCTACTTTATACAACTCCAGCACCCTCATAAGCCATGTATGTGGCACCGAGTCATAGGCCTTCTTGTAATCTATCCAACATGTTGACAGATCCTTTCGGGAACGACGAACTTGTTGGCTAATGGCCATATCAATGAGGAGTAGCTCCTTAGTACCACGGGACCCATTCCTACATCCATTTTGAGAAGGAGACATGATAGAGTTGGTGTCTATATGTTTGTTAATTTTAGCTCTCAAAATGGATGTAAGAACTTTATAGACCGTCGGTAAACACGTGATCGGTCTATAATTTTTGGGTTCCGCAGTGCTACCTGATTTATGGAGCAGGTGGGTAACTCCTGTTGTTAGAAACTGGGTTAGCGAACCAGACTCCAAAGCAGTCTGGTACTGAGTCGCCAAGCGAGCGTGCGACCCAACAAACCATTTGATCCAAAAGTTTTGCAGTCCGTCCGGTGCTGGAGACTTCCAGTTAGGCAGCGGACGGGCTGCACGAGTTGCATCTTGGGGGCAGATGGTAATAGCCCCCATCTCTGGTATTGGATCGCAGGCTCGCTCGACTCTCTGTGCCCAATCGCCTTCGGTGTGACTGACAGGCACCGATCAGATATTGCGCCAGAAAGCACACATGGCGTTATCATCTGGTAGGCACGTGTCAGCCACATCTTGATCCGGTCGCTCCCTACCCCTATAAACCCACCTTTGATCACGTGGGAAGGTGCGATTCTGAGTGTATCGCTCCATTTGCCGCTTATACCTGCGAATACGGTTCGCCCATGCATACACTTTCTGCTTCAGGAATTCGATGCGCTCTGTGACACAGGACATATAATCCTGAGGGCTTATATCAATCCCTGCGAACGCGCGTCTCACAAAGCGCATCACTCTAGGGCGAGTATTGCCCTTCCTGAAGCAGATCAGTTTGCCAATGAGCGCTCTGGCCCCACCAATACGGCGTTCAATTCTGCACTGCCAAGCTGATTTGGCTGGTTTCGGTCGTGTAGCTCTAGAATCAGTAGCAAATTTGACGTGAGCTACACGACATGCCGCTACAGCCGCGCAGTACAGAATCGAATGAGTATCGGTGAGGTCTACGCAACCATCAAAATAATTTGACAACTGCGTATCCAGGACCGCCACCAGCGCCCTATTTTCGTTATGCATGGACAAACGAGGTAAGCGTGGTCTAAGTTCGGGCGATATGAACCGATATTCTCGAATCGCATCCTCCAAAGCACTCCTCAATTTCTCATTGCACTGGGTACTTACGTTTGTAGCCCTGTCATCACTCTCCTCGTTTACTGGACTTGTGTTAGACTGTGGTAGTACTACAAAAGTCTGAGACGGGGGGGCGATGTCATGACTACTCTGCATTTCATTTCACTGGCGATCAATTACAGTGTAATCAAACATATGATTACGTTGGATGACCCGCACCCGATCCGACAGTCGTTGTGCCGAAACGTTGATAGCTGGCTCAAACACCTGAAAAAGAGAGAGCATCCGGACACGGTACGCGGTCAGATTGTTTCCCCCCTCTATAGCCCCATAGTATGAGCGCATGACGTTTTCATTGGTGGATCGTGTTCATCTCATGCGCTGCACACTTCCGCTGGGAGCTGGGACACTGTCAGAGGCGAGTGGGCCTCGAGGTCTTAAGCCGTCCGGCGGCCGGTGTCCTCCGCGTCGACGAACAGGTGGTGGCGTTGTGGGCGGGGAGAAATACGCGTCGCTCGAGCTCGACGCAACTACCGCAGCCGGTGTCGTCACAGCGCTCACAGTGAGGCTGGGTACCGGCGGCGGCGAGGCGGAGCTGAGCGAAGAGTCCGGAGGTGGTGGGCGTGCTCGTAGTGCGGCAGACCTTGTCAACATATCTTCATTTTTCTATTTTGTTCTTGTGATTGTTTTATCGGAGGTGACAACTGTCGTGTCACTTCCGATTCGGCAGTTTTTGATCAAATCTATTTCATTATGGTGTCTATTATATTCTTTTTTGGTTTAAAATTTATTTTCAGGTTTTATATTTGGTTTAAAATGGGAAACTATTGCAAGAATGGGTCAAAATTATTTTCACTATTGATATTTACAAAAATTTAAAAACTAGACGTTTTGTTGACACGGTGTTGCCGTGTTTATTTTTATTTTTTATTTTTATTATTATTATATAAATTATAACTTAATATAGTCATTTAAGAATTTAAAGAAGTTTTCATAAAAATACTAATAAAAATACACGTTGTTTTTTAAAGTGATGTTGGTTGTAATAGTACGCGTGGGGGCGAAATGTATAGAACCATATCTATTGTTTTCGTTAGATAGATAGCTTTTATCGATGATTATGAGAAGACATTCAAGGAGAGATAGAATTATACTGTCTATCATCAATAGCGATCTGTCTTTCACTGTAAATAGGTTATTGGATTCGGCCGTAAGCGACGCTTGTATATTGTAGCTCTAAAATCTTATAAGTTAAAAGTCTGTAAGTAAGTAGTACATTATTTATACAAGATGTTACTGCATTTTGCTGAACAAATAGGACGAATGAAATGTAAGTCACAGTTTGACTTATGAAACACCAAACCTTGTTGAGGTTACTTTTAAATTATGATATATTTCGTTGAGTAAACTACTCACTGCTTTTTTATTTGAACGAAATCTATAAGTAAGTTCATAACAAATTAATTTGCTCATATTATTATGGTCAATTCAGCATTTATAAGTTCTTTGGATTTGAAGATTTTGAAGATAATTTTCATCTCAAAATCATTTTTCCAATCGGATAACTCTGTTAGGATTTGAAAATCACTTTCGCTTAACGTACTTTCACATTAAAGTGTATTTTTTTAAAGTAAATATTGCTTAGATAGATACTTTTATCCCTGCGATTCGGCGGATAGACCTTTTTGTCATCTTTAGTAACTGTCCGGTCAAACAAATAGCTGTCAACATGTTATGGGGACGCATACTTTGGCTTTTTCATACAAATAGCTATCCATAGTAAGCGATGTGGTTCGGCCATAATCCGGCACAGCCCTGTATAATCCGAAATGTAGGCAAATCTTTGCCGTGACTTTTACTCAAAGTTTATTGTCTTTGTTTGATTGTGAATGTGATCGCGGGCGTTCAAATTATTACTGTTGCATAGTAAAACGCATATCTATACCTGCCGCAATGACTTTGCAAACAGTGCTATAAGTACTTACCTATGTATTTTGTCGGATGCTAAGGTAATGCTTTTCAAAAAAGTTTCGGGTCTACTGTGTTGTTATTATAAAATAGGGCTTATGTTTAAGCGCCTACCAGAAAAGTACCTATTTTACTACCGAAAAATTCGAAATACTCATCAAATTGTGTCCACCAGAATGAATAAATGCTCACCAAATTGTGTTTCATAAAGTATTGTAGAAATTAACCTATTTTCCTTTTTAATTTATAAGGCGTAGTCGACGAAGCCCCGCTTCGCGATGCTCCAACTTCTGGGTGGTTTAAAAAAAAAATACCACGGGTCTGAAAGACCCCGCCATCCCCTTCTAACCTAACCTATCCGAGTCGGGCTGCCCCAAGTCCCGAGCTCGCTTCGCTCGCTCTTGCATCCTATCCCACCTTTGCATTTTGAAGCAAACTTATTTTTGGTGAGCAACTTAAACAAGATTTGGTAAGCAATTATCCATTTTGGTAGGCATAAAGGATATAAATACAACACGTACAATTATTCTGATGAGTGTATAATTATTTTGGAACTTAAAACGTTGTTCTTTAGGCACCTCGGTATAGAGTGGGTTTATTTTATTTGAAGTTAACATATTTTAATTGGTACTTAGTCTTAGGGTCTAAAAAATATTTTGGTGAGCATTTAAATTGTAGCCATAAAATAGCAGTAAACTGCATTGGACTGAAATGGTAGTAAGAAATTCATAGTTAAATAACGTATGTGTTGAAGGAGGAGCGGCCTGCATTGGTGTTGCCGTGGCTCCTGCTGGCTGGTGTGAGGAAGCTGCTGTGTGAGCTGACCAGCCTGGCCCTCGGTCTCGGCACGTGCTTGCTGCTTGGCCCCGCCAGGCCG